>JAZKJV010003937.1:0-1339718 GCA_037367405.1 Ottelia alismoides | reverse complement strand
TAAGCAAAATCCACGTGCCTTCATGTCCTTCTTCCTCCATCAAGTATCGTAGCGTCGTATGGTCAGTGAACGCGATTACCTTGGATCCAATTAAATGAGATCTGAACTTGTCCAAGGCAAACACTACCGCAAGCGTCTCCTTTTATGTAACTGTATAGTTACGATGAGCAGTATCAAGCACTTTGTTTGCGTAATGAATTGCAAACGGGACGCCATCCCTCCTTTGTCCTAACACGGCCCCAACAGCAAAATCTGAGGCGTCCGTCATGATCTCAAAAGGTAGAGACCAATCTGGGGCTTGTAGGATCGGGGCATCCATGATCATTCCCTGTAATAGCTTAAAGGCCTCAAGACATTTGTGATCAACAACAAACTCCATATCTTTGCCTAAAAGCTCAATTAGCGGTCGGGCGATCTTAGAAAAATCCTTGATGAATCTCCGATAAAATCCGACATGCCCGAGGAACGACCGCAACTGCTTGATGTTAGTTGGTGGTTGGAGTCATCTGATCACATCCACCTTGGCAGGGTCAACCTCCATTCCTCTCTTGGAGATGGCGTGCCCCAACACAATGCCCTTCGTCACCATGAAGTGACTTTTCTCCCAGGAGAGCACCAGATTGACCTCACAACAATGTTTGAGGACTCGGATCAGATTCCTATGGCAGGAATCGAAGGAATCGCCGTGGACCGAGAAGTCGTCCATGAAGACTTCCAGGAATTCGCCGACCACTTCGGCGAATACAGCAATCATACACCTTTGGAAAGTATCTGAAGCATTGCATAACCCAAAGGGCATGCGCTTGAAAGCATAGGTACCAAAGGGGCATGTGAACGTGGTCTTTTCCTGGTCCTCCCGGAGCTATGGCTACTTGATTGTAGCCCAAGAACCCATCTAAGAAATAGAAAACTCTTTCCCCACTAATCTCTCTAGGATCTGATCAATGAATGGTAGGGGAAATGATCCTTCTTCGTCGCAGCATTCAGGCGTCTGTAATCCACACAGATGCGCCACGATGTGGACACTCACGTCACGATCTCCTCTCCGTCCTTGTTGGTGGTCGTTTGAATTCCCGACTTTTTCGGGACCACATGGATCGGGGCCACCCATTTAGAGTTGGAGATGGGATAAATAAAACCCACGTTGCACCATTTATCTATCTACTTCTTCACTACCTCTCGTAAATTTGGATTCAAACGATGTTGGAATTCACGAGAGGGTTTGGCTTCATTCTCCAAGTAGATATGGTGCGAACACAGAGCGGGATTTATCCCATGGAGATCGGAAATGCTCCAGCCTATCGTGTTGCGGTTTTTCTCCATGATCTTTAGCAAGCGAGATTCCTGCTCCTCGGTCAATCACGAACTGATGATGACCGTAAATTTCTTGTCCTGACCTGCAAGGAAGGCGTATTTCAGTGTTGTGGGTAAAGGCTTGAGCTCAAGTATGGTGTGATCGTCTAGGAAATCTGGCTCAATCGAATCTGGTTCGGTGTTGGAAGTGGCTGGATTTTGCTCTGTAATTACTGCCACCAAGTTATTCGGCTCTGGAGTCGGACAGTCAAAGGTCTCCATGCAATCGGCATAAGCCACGTCCGACTCATCATCCTCATCTTCTGATTGTCCTAAAGAGGAAGGACTGACAGGCCCAGATGGGCCTCTAAGTCATCGAAGATGTAGGGCGATGCAAGTCCTGAGCTATACTCGTCTCTGAGGAACTCGCAAACTGACTCATACACGGGATCATCTCCGAAGGGGAGGGACTCATTGGTGCTGGCTGGGTTCTGTCTCCATGGCCCAACTGTGTCTACATGATCGCAGTCTACTTCGGTTGAAGAGTATTCGATGATGGATTTGGAATCCGGTCTCTACCATCTAGTCTGCTTCATCTCGAGTTCCTCACCTCTGCCTGGAGTTTGGAAATGGATCTTCCCGATCTTATAATCAAACAAGGCCCCCATTGTCCTGAGGAAGGGCCTGCCTAAGATGATACGGGAATCTCTCCCATTACGAGAGGTTTCCATATCGAGGACCATGAAGACCACCATGTATTCTTGACCCTCGACTTTGATTACAACATTCCTCAATTCTCCTTGTGACCTCTTGGTTGATTTATTAACAAACTGCAGGAGGGCTCTAGATTTGCTAAGAGGTCCGAGATTAAGCCGCTCATAGAGGGCTATATGCATTAAGTTAATCGAGGAACCGTTGTCTAGGAGAGTGTGTGCAAACGCAATGTCATCGACATGACTTACCACATAATGCACACACATGTCTCTTCGTTTCCTTGGAAACGAGTTCTTTATTGCACAAGTCGTGGCTATTGACAGAACGTGTTTCTCAACACAACTTTTGGTCTTCCTGCTAACCCTAGTAGGTATGCATCTCACCTTAAGGTACTTCTGAAATGCAGGAGTCATTTCCACATACTTGACAAAGGGGATCATGACGTTGATGTATTTGTTGCAAAATTCTGCCATCTCAGGGTCATCTTTTTGGATTTTTTTTCATTTTCTTCTTTCCACCGTTAAGAGCTCGGGGGAAAGGGATTATTGACTCTAACTCATGTTCTAAAACTGAAATATTTTCATTGAAAGCTGGAAGTGAGTTTTGTACATGACTCGGACTCTGAAACAAACTCGGACTCTGACTCTAACTAAAGAAAAATGCTGTGGCGAAACCATTGATGCGTCTTCCGCGACTTCTGGATGATCCTCCTCAGATGGAGGTGTGGTCTCTTTGTCGGTTTCGTCGGACTCTTAACCGGTGCAGGATTGCTGCTTCGAGGACCCAGAAGTCCTCTTCTTCTGCCGGTGGTGGTGACGGTGGTGCTGCTCCTCTTCTTCCTCCAAGTTCTCCTCATGTAGAGACTAAGCGGCTCCTTCCTTCAGTGCCCATGCCCGATCAGGTATGGTCATGGTCCTTCCGCTCCTGAGGGACATATGATTCACATTATCATACGAAAGGATCTCATGTTCAGATAAAGAATTATCTGAATAGTATACCTGATCATGAGGTCGGTTCTGGCCTTGGGTTAAGCTGTTCGGGTTGGCCTGAACTTGTGCGGGAATTGGGGTCTTTGGCGCCATCTATTGATCCTGGGTACGAGAAACCCGATTCAGATCGGTTCTCATATCCAGATAGTCATTATGGATTTTCTGGGACACTATCAGACAGGGTCTGGATCGCCAAGGTGAGGGACTCCAATTCGGTGAGCTGGGCTTGCTGATGCTGACTTGCAGATGAGGTTCTGTATTGGCCCTGCTGGCCATGCCGATACTGATGCTGTTGATGGGACGGTGTCAGGCCCTGCTGGCCCGAGTGGAATGTACGCTGCTGCTGCTGGTGCTGTTGAGGCTGGTACCCTCGTTCGGGCCTGGACTGAACAAAGCGCGGTGCAGAGATGGAGCTGGTTTCCTGGTAAGCTGGGGAAGGTCGGTGAGGATGACCATTCCCCATCCCCGACTGTCTGCTGATGGGGTCACGGCTGTACCACAACCCGTTGATTTTGAACACCTGCGGAGGCTCCTCGTATCCGGTCTCCACGTGTGGGGGTGCATGGTCCTACTGGGTGTAAGTCTGATCCTCTACCCAGCCACTCTGAGGCCCCGATGCCTGCTCCTGTATAAGATGGACTCGGTGCACAGGTGCTGGTGGTGCAGAAGGGGCAGGTAGCTTCATCTTAGCTACCTTCTCAGTAAGTTCCTCCACTTGCTTCGGCAGACGTGAGAGAGACTCAAGGTCAGTGACCCTCTTATGGATCTGCTCAACCATAGTTAACTTGTCAGCTATCATCCCCATGCTGGGGATGAGGTCCTCTGTCAGATCCGTTACAGTCCTCCTAGTTGTCTCATTGGATAAGATTGAGGGAGACAACTGATAGGCCCTGGTGGCCTGCGACCTGCCTGTTTCCATCATCTGCTCTAGTATCTTTCATACTGCATTCTCGATTTTGTTCAGATAGCTTCCTCCGCAGGCGCCACTGACTAACCCCTGCATCTCTGGGGACATGCCACAGAACAAGGTCTGGACTGAGATCGCCTTAGAAATTCCATGGCAGGGACATTTCTGAATTAGGTCATTGAACCTATCCCAGGCTTCATGGAATTGTTCACAGGGTCCCTGGGAGAAACTAGCGATCTTGGTTCTCATTTGATTAGTTTTACTGAGAGGGTAGAACTTCTTCAGAAATAAGTCCTTGAACTGCATCCAGGTGGTACATATCACCCCTAGGTTCTTCAGCCAATGTGTTGCCTTATCTCCTAAGGTAAAAGGGGTGGCCTTCAGTCTAATGTAATCCTGCCCAACCTTAGGATGGCTAAAGTTGTTGCAAAACCAGCTCGAAGTCTCGGAGAAAGGCATATGGTTCTTCATGGGCATTTTCGTTGAACTTCGGTAGCAGGCTAAGGAAGTGGGGCTTGAGCTCGAATGCTTCTGGGGGAAACCGCTGGTGCCAACCAACTGTGCATCTCATTCTCCGCTGGGTTGTAGGCATCAACCATTGGTCGGTCGATTCCTCCTGCTACAATAATATGTCCCATTCTAGTTGTGAGATCTGCATTTTCTTGTTCGGCTATGGCGAGGCGATTAAGAATCTGTTGCAATGGGTCCTCATCTGGTGGCTGCTTAGGTGGCATCTTGTCCTCAAGTCCTGGGTAGGAAACAAGGTCTATGTCAGAGGACAAATCAAGGAAGGGATTCTTACCGAGGCGATGGTCTTCCTCGGTAAGCTTGGAGGAGAGGAAAGGGTTGGTTTGAGAGTAACCACCCTGAGTGTGAGGGAACCAGAACTCAAGAGGGTCATGAGTCCTGGGTGGTCCAAGGTGCGCTTGGGCCGATGAAGAGGAGTTTCGTGGGGGGCTCAAAGAGAGATTGGTGAATGAAGAGTCGATATCCCCCCAGTTACTCATCTTGATTTGGCGAGAAGAATCGGGAGTCCTAAGTGAAGATAGGATTTGACTCCTACCTGAAGCAAAACAATTCAATCCAAGACCCTGGGTTCACACTCAACACAGTGAAGGACCCGAAACCGAGTCCAATTAATCTTGTAAATTTTAAGTGTGATTTTTCAAGCAAGATAGCAAGGATTACGCGGCCTAGAGGGAAGTCGGCTCAAAGCCGGATGCGCCTTCCCTGTTTAACCTGTCGCCTAAGATATCACCGGTCCTTCCTCTCTTCGCTCCTATCCCAAGTTGATGGATTCAAAGACCTGCCCCTATCTACCTGCAAGTAGGCGGAGGCTGACAAGGCCGGAACTTCACCCCGGGGGTTACTGGCAACTTATCATGAAGTACCGCAATTTCATCCCTATCTACCTGAGACAACGGAGGCTACTTGGTACTAGTCAGTGAACCTTAAAAATTCAACTTGTGATATTTGCTAGGATTAGTCGGAACGTCATATGGAAGGTGGAGATTAGGGCTCTGCCTTAAGGTGTTCACACACACTCAAGTACCCTCACTCAGCCTGAAAACAAGGTCAGGGATTAGTCTCCCACAAACAGATTTTCCAATTTTATTATTTTTTTGCGTCAATAATGTTAGCAGTCCCGGTTTTAAGTTTAGTTCTCACTTGTTAGTCCAACCACATAGCACGCCTATCGTCCAGTCCCAATTTCCGTTTAAATTAAGTGTGAAAAATAGAGGGGGAAATCGAGAAAAGCCGATGCATGAAAAACTATGATGTGTATGCTGAGTAGAGAATACTTACAGTGATCCCTTCGCTTTTTATGCATGATGCAAAATAGAATTGAAATCTTTTTTTATATTACATGCAGATGCAAGCGATAAAATACGCTCTTAGACAAGCAGTTCTATTAGCAGTGAAGCACAGGTTACTTTGACTAGATCTGTGGTCTAGGTACGTCTTTTAATTGTATTGTGTGGTCCTAAAAATTCACGAGCACAAGCAAATTCTAGAGTGGCTTGAGGAGCCGCTAGTGCAAGCCTAATTTACAATTCAATCCATACAGCACACGGAGACACGGTTTCACTATCTTTACACGCGCGAGAACCCAAACGGGAACCGCTGGAAATGATGCGAAAAAAATAAAGAAATACAATTAAAAATACAAGTTCTCTCGGATCACTCAAAGAATTAAAATGCCAAATCTTCGAAGCGTCTCCGAATCCTCACGTTCCTCGCACAGAAATAAATTGAGGTCAGATAGAGAATGACACAAAAATACAAAAATCAAAAGACAGAAAATATTTACAAGAAAACCGGGGGTCAGACTACCCGGAGATAGAAAATCAAATACTCAGAAATTTACTGCAAATTAACCTAAGCCGTGCCTCCCCCGGCAACAACGCCATTTTGAAACATGTCCCATCACCCTTGTTAATTCGATCAAATTAATGCTCAAATTAATTAATAATGTTCGTTGCAGTCGGATAATGAGAGCAAATCAAAAACCACTTTTAATTAAAACAAGTTAATCTCAAGCGGCAATTTTTTTTACTAGGGCAAGCCCAAGGTCGAACTCAGGGAGGCAGTTGTCTCCTTAGGTGAATTATTAGCAAAGTCCAAAGTTTGATTTTCAGGGAAGAATTTTTTTGGTCTTTTTCGGTTTTCTATGCAAGACACATGCAAGAACTAGCCAGATTACAAGTTAATTCAGAAAGGTGCTCAAATGAAGTCCAAAAATTACGAAACTTGGCCAGATGATGAAATGGGGTGAAATTAGACTACCCTAATTTTTTGGAATTTTTTGACACTAAATAAAATTACTATAAATTAAAAATGAATGCAAGGTGATTTTAACTAAATTAATTTTAATAAATATCAAATCACAATATTTTTGGGAATAAAAAGTATCCTAGATAGATCTAAAGGTGAGGAATCCAGGAAAATTATCAAACCTTAATTTTGATATGAAATGAACCTATTAAAAATTAATTAAGAAATTCACCAAATGAATTATTTAGGCCTCGGTATGCATGTACTGGAGATAAAATTTTTATGCAAGGTGAAGTTAATTATCCTAGATCTAATGTGATTTTTGGGGTATTTTTGGAGATACAGAAAAATTACTATTAATTAAGAGGCGAAAATGGGCAAAATATAGCAAAAATACACCAATTAATTAATAGAAAAATCTACTGATAATACAAAAATATGCCACATGTCACATCATGAAGAGGACAATGTAAACTACACAATGCAATTTTCCAAATTCAAAAATGAATTAATATGAATGCCTAAATATGCGTGCACAAATAGGGGTATAAATGCAATACATGAATTAAAACTTCTGAAATTAAACGTGCAGACAGGGACTATTATGCAATTACCTATAATGTAGGGGGGTGGATGCAATTTCTCCACGGGACACGTGCTCCTCACGTTGGGTCGCCTGGCAGGAACTGAAATGTAATATTGAAAACCTTCAGGGGCCTCGATGCAATTTGCCCAGGCCCCACATGTGGATCACGTGGGGGGTCCTAGGCTCGGTGGACGTCGGAGGCTCGGAGTGAGGCTTGGGTGGCTCTGGAGGTCTGGATCTGGATCGGGGAAGCTTCGGTTGATCCGAGCTTAGCGGTCGGGGAGGAGGCTCGGATCGGGCGACGTGGGCGAATCTGGACTGTGGGATCAAAGATGGTCCAACGGTGGTGGATGCGAACGCGTGGCGTGTCCTGACCCGTCGGATCAAGATCGATCCAACGGTCCTTGAAGCTTGATGAAGTGGGCGACGTGGACGAATCTGGAGCGTAGGATCAGCCTGATCTTACGGGTGCGAGGCGAGGCGATGTGGATGGCTCCTGGCCGTTTAATCAAGGCGATCGAACGGTTGTTGACTGTCGTCCCCAATGGCCCTCCGCCTCCTGCGGTGGAGGGGGCTGGGCTCCGGCGAGGCTGGGCTAGCTCTGTCTCGTCCTCTGGGCATCGATGAAGCTCATCTGGGAAGATGCGTGAGGTGTCGGGGATCCTCCGGCGGTCTCAAAATTGGCTGGTGGCTCTGGGTTGCGGTAGCGGAGAAGCTCGAGGGCAGCTCTAATGAAGTTCCGGCCAATGACCGAGAGGGTACCTGCAGGGTGTTAGCAGATAGCTGAAGCGTGCGTGGTGACCGTGGAGTGATGCAGATTGAAACGTGAGGCCTGTGGAGGAGGGGGGATGACCGGTGATTGAGTTCCGCCACAGTGGCAGAGCCGGCGATGGTGGAGGATGAAGTGTATCGTCAGAGGGATCTAAAGATAGCGCGAAGGTCAGAGCTCCGTTGCGGAGCTCGGGAAATGCTTGGCAGCGCGAGAAGATATATGTGAAGGATGAATTAAATCGGAGAAGAAGACGGGAAAAGAAGAAGAAGATCAGGGGATTGATGGAAGATTCTACCTGAGATTAGAAGCTTTGGGGAGGCTTCCAGGTCTTTGCTCGAAGGTTGGTAGGAGGCTTGAGCTCGTGCAGCTCACGGAGGTAGCTGCAGCATGGCGGAGTTGGCCGTGGATCTCATCGGAGGAATTTCAGCCGTCGTCACCCTACTTCTTGCCGAATTGTTATCACCAATAGGCAGACAGGAGCTAGGGGAATCTCTCTGTAGTGGCGGATATGGGTGAGAGTGGCCGGAGGTGGCTGATTTATAGGACGAGTGTAACGACAGGGATGGCTGGTAGGTGATGTTCGTGGATGTCGTGGAGCAACTCCTGGGGGTAGTCGTGAAGATCGAGGGAGCTGGCGAGGATGAGGGACAAGTGAGCTCCATCGTGGTGGCATTAGTGGTCGGAGAAGGTGGTCGTCGTGGAGTCGAAAATAGAAAGGGGGCAAGTGCTGTGTGAAATTGAGAACGTGGGAGAGAGACGGTCTGGAGGTAGGAGATGAGGTCTCGACCGTTGGATCTTGCGATCCAACGGCTGAGTAGATGGTGCTAAGGAGCGGCTATGATATGATCCAAGGCGATATAATCGGATGGTCATGGAGGATGCCATGTGTTGTGATGAGGACGCAGCATCAACGGGCGGTGAGGATGGCTTTGCTAGAGGCGATCGGAGGGTTGAGAGCATCGACTGAATTGAGCGGTTAGGATTAAAGGTCTCAGGTGAAATCGAATGGTAATTAACGTGCCATGTGGCGGAAGGGGATAAAGGCGAGAACGTACAGCGTAGATGAAGTCCAGGGATTGATCTGACGGCGGTGAGTTAAGGCGTACGTAAAGACTCTCAAGCTGTTGGATTTGATGAGGATCCAACGGCTGGCGGTGAGGGCGGATGAGTCAAAGGGAGCGGGCCGCGTGGCGCAATCAGAGGGCACCACGTGGCCAGCTGTGAGTGGCTGAAGAGAAAAATAAGAATACAGGGAGAAGGAGGCTGAATTTGAAAAAACTCAAAACATGAAAGTTGTAGATCTCAATGAGATATACAAGTTTCATGTTGAACAAAAATGGAGATGAGGTCAAATATGATAGAAAAATACAAGAATACAAATATGTATAGTATACAAAGAGACCCAAAAACCCAACTTTTGCCTAAAAGCTCCGAATTGAATGAAATTAGTCTCATTTTGAATCTCTGGATGTGTATTCATTTGAAGTTGAGTAGACCTAATTTGGAGTTGGTAAGGGAGAGTTATGGGCCTTCTAAGGTCCAAGGGGTTTAGGGCTTCATTGGATATTTTACAAGAGAGAACTCTGGCTTTCTTCCTCATATTATTAACTAATAGTGTACATCTTTAAAGAAGGTGTTATTTTATTTTGGAGGGGATAAAATACAAATAATTATGTGGATGTTTTACAAGTGGATTGGACACAAGGATTGGCTTCTTATTTAAATGCAAAGATGGATGCTAAATGCTAGTTTTGTGGATTGATGCATGAATGTTATTTATGCAAGATAAAGGGAGATATGATGCTAAATACCCGGGGACAAAGCTCTATTTTCAACTTTAAGAGTGATGAATCACAGATTCATCACCTACTCAGACTGGAATTCATCTCTTAACAATCATTTGACGGTGCTTGATGAGTCCTCAATCTAACTCTTTAGATATTCATCCAAGCACCAGCCTCTATGATTCAATAATTGAATCAACAGCTGTATGATCATCAAGATGGCCATGGTACATAACCCTAATTGTACTAAGGGACCTATTATGCAAATTATTTATTCTTCATTTCAGATCAGGGAATGATATTCGTAATAACATTTATTGCATAATGGCTCGATGTGAGCTCACATGTCCAACACGCCCTTCTTCTTCCACCGTCTGATCCTTTCCCGCTACCCCAATGCTTCCCGCTACCCCAATGCTTCCTGATTAGACACCATATCCACCTCAGGAAAGGATAATGCCAAATAGATCAATGTGTACTTTGAGATGATCATCGATTTTGCAACCGAAAGTATACCATATAGTAATAATCAAAACATTTTTTATTATAAGGAAATTTGTTATACAAATTCCCAATCATATTCAAGCAAGTTGTTTTTTGATTGTGTTTCCAATTATAATCTAGATCAAATCTAATCAATTTATTGATTGAAGCCAAGTCAATTAAGGAAATAATCATCATTGGATATTTCTCAAATATTTTCCATAATTATTTCATGAAATTAACAACTAATTTCACTAATTGACAATCACATGGTTCTTGATTAGGAATGTAATTTCAGCAGTGACCCCTACTTACTAAAATTATCATATCTCAATCATTTAAATCCAAATTAGATAAAATCAGTTTCAAAGATTTCTAATTTGATTTATGACAGAACCTAGGTGATATTTCACGCATTTCTAGGCAGATCAAAACAGTAATCAACTCATTAATCACGTTAAGACTCGCAGTTCCCGCAACAATGAATACATGTTCATTAAAACAACCATATCTCAAGCAAACAGAATCCAAATTACGTAAACTCAGATCCTATGATTTCCTTATTTAATGGGGAACAAAATACAAGTTTATATTCATGTTTAAACAATTTAAACAGGGTTGAAACTAATCGCTAAACAGAGATGTGAAAAATAAAATGCGATAAAACTTTCGCAAACCCTAACGAACCCAAGCCGTCCTAGGTTTATGGATCGTATCCGAAACCTCCGACCTAATGCTCTGATACCACTTGAAGTATATGAAGATATCCTCAAGCTCATCACGGAAGCGTGAGCATCGTATCGAATACGACGAGGAATGACTAGTCGCATTAGTTATTCTATGCAGTGGAATTTAAAAAAAAATCATGCGACGAAACCACATGATCCAAGAATACTTCTCGGATCATTTCTTCTAAACTAAAAACAAGTAATAGGATTACCTCTTGAAGCGTGGTTGCAATCAAGTCTCTAAACGAAGAGACCTCCCGTCTCAAGTCCGATCCGACGGAGGAGACGCTTGCGAGCGTGTTGATGAAACACGCGCTCCTCGCAATCCTTGTTGATGATCCAAGCGGCGAATCTCCTGATCTCGACACACGAGATCTGACGTCTTCTTCACGAGCGAGGTGCACCGAAGGAGACAAAGATCCACGAGCAAACGATCGGCAGCATAACAATGACGTTACAGCGATAGAGAACTTCTCTAAGGCATCCATGGTGGACGGCCATCAGAGAAGAAGAGAGAGAGGGCTGACATGTAGAGAGAGAGAGAGACTTATGTTCTCATTGTATAAAGAAGAGCAAAGGGGTGCCTCTTCTTTTATAATATTTTGGGATTCATGAATCTCAATCCATGGACAACACAAATCCAATGGCTCTCATTGATTGTGTTTCTTTTAATGCCTAAGATCTGTGTTGGTAAAAAATCAACAACAATTAATTTAATTTAGATTAAATCTATATTGATAAATCAATATAAATCAATCCCAAATTAAATCAAGCAATCATGGAGATTATTGGAATGAAGATTGCCTCCTTCCATAATATTGGATTCGGTGGCAATCTCATGTAATCTCATGATATCTCATGAGATTACATTATTCCATAGAAATCTCCAAGATTTACAACAACACTTGTTGTAAATTATTCAACAAAAAAAATTCATAGTTATTTTGTGAATATTGCAATCTAGCCATTAGAAAATTGTGAATCACATTCACAACCGAAAATAAAATGTAAATTACATTTTCAATTTAATGTCCAATGTGGAATCCAATTGACATCAACATGTAATTAACAAATTTAAATTAAAAATAGCTCTCTCTTATATATTATAAATCACATTTATAATATATATCATTAATATGGATATTTCTATCCACATTATTCATATCCATGATAATTAAATCACATTTAATCATCTTTGATCTCTTTTCTCTTGTGCCCAAAATAATATGAATCACATTCACATTATTTACATCTTTGATAATCAAATCACATTTAATTATCTAAAATAACTCTCTTTATAATATGAATCGAATTCATATTAATCATGGTAATTAAATCATATTTAATTATCCATTTTCTCAATGCTCGGATACTAATATCAACAATGAAATTATCCTGAACTCTTTCAAGGATAATGCGCTTTATCCGCGAATACTTGGAGATAAGGACAGGGTGATTGTATTGTTCCACATATAGTGACTTGGATATTGAGATCACATCTCAAATCCAGATCTCAGGCCTCCCATAGATGCTTGATTAAATCAAGACCACAAATCTAATCTTCTCATTGTATCAGAATCATATTCAGATCAATGTCCAACATTTAGACTAAGATCAGATTACTTCTCTACCGAGAGGAGCCACTAAAATCCAGATCCATTTCATCACTCCCTAGGAATGGAAGCGTCATGGTTATACAATCGTTTATGATCACATCACCCTCTGGTATTCCCAATACCTGTACATACTACATACTGGAAGACTCAGAATAAACCCGAAGTATAAGATCAATTTTACACTGTCTACTTCAGAGGTTTTATCATTAAGTTTCTCATTCAATCATTGGGAGTCGGTATCGATCATATGCTTTCCAAAAGCATATATCATACCCAGTTGTTGATCATATACTTTCCAAAAAGCATATATCAAACCTACAAATTCAGTCAAGCTTCCAAAGCGAGACGACCGTGCACGGAATTTGGTTCTCCCCAATATCTCATGAGTGAGCTCATGTCTTCCGGTTCAATAATGAACCTGTATGATCCCTTTGAGAGATTGTATTACTCATATGCCCTTATATACACACCAGCGCGCCGGTGTATAGACCTTGATTAGGTCATCAACCTATTGGTCTGCCAAATGTACATACTCAGACATATAGTAACACATCTGTCTCCGGTCAGAGGATGCATGCCTATATCATGACAGCATACGACATAGGACTTTGGTTATCTCGATCTCGTTATGTCAACTCTTTAACCTAACTTATTTAACACCTCCGAATCTCTATTCCTATGCAGAGGACCTGCATCAAGAGGTCCGTTAGATATCAGCCTAAATGAGAAATGATTTCCATCTCCTACTCAAGCTGGAGATCATCTCTTAACAATCATTTGACGGTGCTTGATGAGTCCTCAATCTAACTCTTTAGATATCCATCCAAGCACCAGCCTCTATGATTCAATAATTGAATCAACAGCTGTATGATCATCAAGATGGCCATGGTACATAACCCTAATTGTACTAAGGGACCTATTATGCAAATTATTTATTCTTCATTTCAGATCAGGGAATGATATTCGCAATAATATTTATTGCATAATGGCTTGTCGTGGGCTCACATGTCCAACACATTCTTCTTCTTCCACCGTCTGATCCCTTCCGCTCTCTCCTGATCTGAACCATCCATGCCTCTAGATGATCTCCACCCTTGGATCGAAGCCCAGATTAAATATGGGCCGCTCACCATCACCCTCACTTCCTTGCGATACGCGGTCCATCAGGAGCCGCTAGATCACCTTCATCCTGGCCACTCATCTCACGTTAAATCTAGGCCCCTCGATCAAAGCCTCCAGATCCTATCTCCGTCGTTCATGCCTGGCTCAACCATAGACCTCCGCATGGCATGCACATGGTCACTGGATCTTCGTCTTGATGATTTGATCCCACCTGCTCACTCACGATAAATCACAACCCTTCGATCCATCGCCTAATCTAACCCCCACCGTCCCTTAGCGCCGCACTCCCATGATGCCAAGTGGTGCTTCCCTAACCCTCTGATCACACCATTTCGATCTAATCCAGGGCCCTCCCCTTACGCCCTTCTCCTGGCCGTTGGATCACTCGATCCAACGGTCCAGAGGTCGTCGTCTACCTCCCGCAGGAGCCTCGCCCACGTCGCCCACCTCACGATGGCTCCACCCCCTTTCTATTTTTAGCTCCACTCCAACCATCCTCTTCGCCCCCTATCACCTCCATCTCGTATCCCATTACACCCTCATCCTCACCGACCTCCACAATCTCCATGAACCTCGCCCACGTCGCTCCATGACCTCCACGAACCTCGTCGCCCCGTCACCTATACCCTCACCTCCTTCCTATAAATACCCCACCTTCGGTGATCGTTGACCCTATCTGTCATTGCAGAGAGGTCCCTAGAGCCCCCATCTACCCCGACAGTGACAGTGATCGAGTATGAAGGCGAGCGACGATGGTGGTACACCTCCAGAGCGAGATCTGCGACATCTCTTCATCGTGTAGCAGCTCCTCCGATGAGCTGCTCAAGCTCGGATAGCTACCGGCCCTCGAGCGATGACCAGGAGTTCCTCTCAGAGCTTCAGACCCCAGGTAACCTCCTCCATCCTCCTCCGATCTGCTTCTTTTTCTTTGTTTTTCTCTTAATTTCTCTGCATGCTACAATCAATCCTACGCTCATATGAGAATCCACCGAGCTTCACCTCGAAGCTCTAATCTTCGTGCACTATTTTATTCACCCCGACCATGCACAACACCTCCTCCAACCAGAGCTCTGCCTCCATGGCGGAGGAACATCACCTGACCACCTTCGCTCCGCCCCAGGCCTCACTCGCACAAGCATGCACTCCCACGAGCACGAGCCTCCATTCTTTAGCCCAGCTAATCCTGCAGGCACCCTCAGCTTCATTGATCAGAATCTTCATCGGAGCTGCTTCGAGCTCCATCGACTCTGGCTTCTAGATCGCCTCTGCCTCGTCCAGGACATCTGGGAGCTCCATCACATCTCCACGATCGGTCTGAGACCTCCAGGAGTCTACTGCGAGCTTCACCGAGCATGGGGAGAGGAGGCAGAGCAAGGAGCTCAACGCCGGAGCCCTGCCAAGTCCGTCGCAGGAGGCGGCGGACAGGAGAAGACGACAAGCAGACACCATTGGATCACCTCGATCTAACGGCCCTCACCACACCCTGTTGCCTCGAGTGCATCACCGTCAGATCATTCAGATCGAGCGGCTCTTGTCACGCCATGTAACCGCTGCCCTGATGCCCAGATACTTTTGGATCAGGAGGATCCCACGACCCTTACGTTGCCACGTCGCCATCGCCTTTGACGCACATCCACCGTCATATCTCGCAAGGATCCGACGCCCCGCATTACGCCACGTCGACTTCATCGCCACCGTTGGATCATTACGATGTGGCGGTCCCTAGGTGCGCCATGCTAGTAGCTCCAGACACCGTTGGCTTACGCACTCATCCAACGGTCCACATCGTGCCACGTTGCGAGCTCAAGGCCTCTTCCTCGACCCTAGGCTCGTTGTACCCGAAGCAGACCCGAAGCTGATCCGAGCCTCCAAGGCTTCCCGAACCTCCGCTCGAGCCTCGAAGATGTCCGAACCTAGTCCCGCACGTGCTCCCCATGTGAGGGGACGGTTATTTTGCACAGAGACCCTTGGAAGTTTTGGAAATTACATTTTGGTCCCGGTCAGGCGTGTCACGCGAGGCGCGTGTGACGCTGTGGGAATTTTGCATCTACCTCCCCCGTATTATAGGTAATTGCATTTAAGTCCCTATCAGCATGTTTAATTTTCAGTAATTTTATTTTCTGTATTTGCAATTTGGTCCACATCTTTGCACACATATTTAGTTGGCCATTTGGCATTATTTTTCAATTCTAAAAGTTGCATTATGTAGCTTATCTTATCCTTTACCTTATGTGACACGTGTTTCATTTCTGACATCTTTGGAATTTAATATTATTAAATTGGTGAATTATTCCATATTTTGCCCACTATGTGCCTTTTAATTCTTATTAAATCCGTTGTTGCTCTAAATATCATCAAAAATTCACATTGGACTTAAGATAACTTATTTTACATTGTGCCCAAAATCATTGCATTTGCATGCATTACGAGGCCTGAATAAGTTAATTAGTGATTTCCTTAATTGATTTTTAATAGGTCCAATTCACATAGAATTTTAGGTTTATTAATTTTCCTAGATTTATCATACTTAGATATATCTAGGATAATTTTTATATCTAGAAATAATGTGTTTTGGTATTTATTAAAAATTTATTTTGTAAAAATTACCTTGCATTCATATTTTATTCATAGTAAATTCATAAAGTGTCAGAAAAATCCAAAAATTAGTGTAGTTTAATTTCATTGCATGTCATATTCTGGCCAAGTTTCATAATTTTGACTTCGTTTGACCACATTTCTTATTTAAATTGTAAAAACTGGCCTGAAATTGCATCTATTTGTCCTTTATTGCATAAAAATTGCGAAAATATACCAAAAAAATACTCCTCTGAAAATCCGACCTTTGAATTCACTTCAAATTCACCTAAGGAGACAGCTGCCTCCCTGAGTTCGACCTTGGGCTTGCCCAAGTAAAATAAATCTGCCGCTCGTGATGAACTCAACATTAATTAAAAGTGGTATTTTGACATAGCTTAGATTATTCGACTGCAACGAACATAACTATTAACTTGATCGTTAATTTGATTGAATTAACAAGGGCAGTCAGAGCAACGTCAAAATGGCGTCGTTGCCGGGGCGGCACGGCTTTGGTTAATTTTTAGAGAATTTTAAGTGTTTGATTTTCCATCCCCGGGTAGTGTGATTCCCAACTTTCTTGTTAATATTTTTCTGTCCTTTATTTTTGAGTATTTTGTGTCGTCCTCTATCTGACCTCAATTTGTTTTTATGTGAGAAACACGAGGAGTCGAAAGCGCTTCGAGGAGCTTGCATTTTGAACATTTTGAGTGATAGTGAGGACTTGTAATTTTGTTATTTTTTTCATTATTTTTGCATTCTTTCTAGCGGTTCCCATTTGGGTTCTCGCGTGTGTAAAAATAGTGGAAACGTCTCCCCGTGTGCTGTGTAGATTGATTTTTAGATTAGGCTTGCACTAGCAGCTCCTAGAGCCACCTTAGGATTTGTTTGTGCTCGTAATATTCTAGGACCACACATCACACATAAAAGATGCACTTAGACCACAGATCTAGTCAAATTTTATCGGTGCTTCACTCGTTAATAGAACTGCCTATCTAGGGGCGGATTTTATCGTTTGCATTTGCATATAGTGTAAAAAGTTTCAATTATGTTCTGCATCTTGCATAAAAGCGAAGGGATCACTGTAAGTCTTCTCAACTTGGCATATCATCATTGATTTATCGTGCATCAGCTTTTCTCGACTCCTTTCTCTTGATTTTACAAAATTAGGTAAAAAGGAAATTGGGACTGGACGATAGGTGTGCTATGTGGTTGGACTTAATCAGTTATAACTTAACTTAAAACCGGAACTGCTAAACATAATTGACCAAAAAAATCAATAAAATCAGAAATTATGCTTGCGGGAAATTAACCCCGGTCTTGTTTTTAGGCTGAGTGAGGGTACTAGAGTGTGAGCACCCTAGGGCAGAGCCAAAAATCCCTGCTTTCTATATCGTGTACCCCGATATGAGCAAATATCAACGGCTGAGCTTTGGGTTCAACTGACCAGCACCAAGTTGCCTCCGTCTACTCCGGTAGGTAGATAGGGACAAAATTATGGTGCACCGCGGCAAGTTGTTAGTAGCCTCCGCCTACGCTTGCAGGTAGATAGGGTAAAGTTACAGCCTTGTCAGCCTCCACCTACTCTGTAGGTAGATAGGGGCAGGTCCTTGAACTTTCAGTTGGGGATAGGACCAAAGAAAGGAAGGGCGTTGGTATTTAAGGTGACAGGATAAACAGGGAGACGCATCCGGCTTTTGTCCGACTCCCCTCTAGGTTGTGTAACCTTTGTTATTTTCTGATAAACTCACACTTAAAATCAACCAGATTAATCGGACTCGGTTTCGAGTCCTTCACCATGTTGATTGTGAAAATACAGGTTTTGGATTCAATTGATTGCTTCAGGTAGGAGTAAAATCCTATCTTTCACTTAGAATTCCCGAATCTTCTTCTCGCCATCCAAGATGACTGACTGGGGGGATATCGACTCCCGATTTCCTAATGTTTCTTTGAGCCCCCCATAAAGCTCATCTTCACCGGTCCAAGCATAACTTGGACCAACCAGAGCTCATGACCCTCTTGAGTTCTGGATCCCTCAAACCCATGGTGGTTACTCTCAAACCAACCCTTTCTCTCCTCTAATCTCACTGAGGAAGACCATCGTCTCGGTAAGAATCCCTTTCCTTGATATGTCCTCTAACCAAGACCATCTTCTTTACCCAGGACAAGAGGACAGAATGTCGAAAAAAAATCCTGACGAGGAGGAACACAGAGAGGACCCATGATTCAAATCCTTGCTCGCCTCCCCACCGTCAAACTACATAATGCAGATCTTACGCAAGGATAGGACAGATCATTACTGCAGGAGGAATCGACCGACCAATGGTAGATGCGTATAACCCATTAAAAATGTGATGCATAGTTGGTTGGCACCCGTGGTTCCCCCAAAAGCGTTCGAGCTGAAGCTCCACTTTCTGAGCCTGCTACCGAAGTTCGATGGAAATACAAATGAAGAACCATATGCCTTCCTTAGAGACTTCGAGCTGGTTTGCAACAACCTTAGTCACCCTAGGGTTGGACAAGGCTATATCAGGTTGAAGGCCACCCCATTTTCCTTAGGAGATAAGGTCGCTCATTGGCTGAAAAATCTCGGGGTGAGATGTACGATCTGGATGCAGTTCAAGGATTTATTCTTGAAGAAGTTATACCCACTCAGTAGGATAAATCAAATGAGAACCAAGATCGCTAGCTTCTCCCAGGGAACCAATGAACCATTCCATGAAGCCTGGGATAGGTTTAATGACCTCATTCAGAAATGCCCTTGCCATGGCATTTTAAAGGCGATCTTAGTCCAGACCTTGTTCTGTGGCATGACCCCTGAGATACAGGGGTTAGTAAGTGTCGCATGTGGAGGAAGTTATCTGAACAAAAATGATAATGTTGTATGGAAAATCTTGGAGCAAATGGCAGAAACAGGCAGGGCACAGGCCACCAGGGCCTATCAGTTGTCTCCCTCGATCCTATCCAACGAGACAACTAGGAGGACTGTAGCGGATCTGACAGAGGACCTCATCCCCAGCATGGGGATGATAGCTGACAAGTTAACCATGGTCGAGCAGATTCACAAGAGGGTCACTGACCTTGAGTCATTCTCACGATTGCCGAAACAAGTGGAGGAACTAACTGAGAAGGTAGCCAAGATACGGCTACCTGCCCCTTGTGCACCACCTGTACCTGTACACCGAGTTCATCTTGTACAAGAACATGCACCGGGGCCTCAGAGTAGCTGGGTAAAGCAGCAGACATACACTTAGCAGGACCAGCATGCTCCCCCACAAGTGGAGACATGATACGTGGAGCCTCCGCAAGTGTTCAGATCAACGGGCTGTGTACAGCCATGACCCCATCGGCAGATAGTCGGGGATAGGGAACGGTCAGCCACAACGACCTTCCCTATCTTACTAGGAAAACAGCTCCGTCCCCGCACCGCGCTTCGTACGGTCCCGGCCAGAATGAGGGTACCAGCCTCAGCAGCACCAGCACCAGCAGCACACGTTCCACTCGGGCCAGCAGGGTCCTCTACCTTCCCATCAGCAGCATCAGTACTGGCAAGTCCAACAGGGCCAATACATGAACTCATCCTCGAGTTAGCATCAACAAGCCCAGCCCACCGATGAATTGGAGTCCCTCACCTTGGCGATATAGACCCTAACTGATAGGGTCCAACAAATTCAGAATGACTATATGGATATAAGAACCGATTTGAATCGTGTCTCCCGTACCCAAGACCAGCAGATGGAGCCAAAGACCCCAATTCCCGCTCAGGTTCAGGCCAACCTGAATAGCTTGAATCAGGTCTAGAACTGACCACGAGATTAGGTATACTATTCAGATAACTCTTTATCTGAACATGATCCTTTCGTATAATAATATATATCATATGTCCCTTAGGTGCGGAAGGACCGTGATCGTAACAGATCGGGCGCGGGAACTGGAGGAAGAAGCCGCCAAGTCTCTACTTGAGGAGAACTTGGAGGCAGAGGAGCACCACCACCACCGGCAGAAGAAATAGGACTTCTGAGTCCTCTAAGAAGTAGGAAAACCGTACCAGTAGTGAGTATGGCGAGACTGATGAAGAGCTCGCACCTCCATCTGAGGAGAATGTTCCAGCAGACGCGGAGAATATATCATCAGTTTTGCAGCAAAAATTTTCTTTTCGTCAGAGTTAGAGTCAGAGTCAATCTCAGAGTTTGAGTCATATACAGAACTCTGTTCCAATTTTAAATGAAAATCTTTCAGTTTCAGAATCCGAGTTGGCATCAATAATCCCTATCCCCTGAGCTCTTAAGGGTGGAAAGAAGAAAATCAGAAAAATACAAAAAGATGACCCTGAGATGACAGAGTTTTGCAATAAACACATCAAGGTCACAATCCTTTTGACAAGTATGTGGAGATGACACCTGCATTTCGGAAATGCATTAAGGTGAGATGCACACCTACTAGGGCCAGCATGAAGACCAAAAGTCGTGTTGAGAAACATATTATGTCAGTAGCCACTACTTGCGCAATAAAGAACTCGTTTCCGAGGAAACGAAGAGACATGGGTGCACATTATGTGGTGAGTCATGTCGACGATACTGCGTTTGCACGTACTCTCCTTGATAATGGATCCTTAATCAACTTAATGCCCACAGCCCTCTATGAGCGGCTAAATCTCGGACCTCTTAGGAAATCTAGAGCCCCACTTCAGTTTGTTGATAAATCAACCAAGAGGTCCCAAGAGAATTGATGAATGTTGTCATCCAAGACGAGGGTCTGGAGTACATGGTGGATTTCACCGTCCTTGATATGAAGACCCCTCGTAATTGGAGAGATTCTCAGATCATATTAGGAAGGCCCTTCCTCAGAACATCAGGGGCCTTGTTTGATTATAAGATTGGGAAATGCAGTTCCAAACTCCAGGCGGAGATGAGGAACTTGAGATGAAGCAGACCATATGGCAGAGACCGGATTCAGAATCCAGCACCGAGTACTCTTCGTCCGAAGCATATTGCATTCATATAGATACTGTTGGGCCATGGAGACAGAACACAGCTAACACCGATGAGTCCCTTTCCTCCGGAGAACATCTTGTGCATGAGTCAGTTTGCGAGGTCCTTATAAACAAGTACAGCACAAAATATGCATCCCCCTACATCTTTGATGACTTAGAGGCCTAGCTGGGCCTGTCTGTCCTTCCCTCTTTAGTACAATAAGAAGATGAGGATGATGAGTCAGACATGGCTTTTGCCGATTGCTTGGAGACCTTTAACGATCCGACTCCAGAGCCGAATGAAACGGTGGCAGGAATTTCAAGGACAGATCCAGCCACTACCAGCAAAGAGTCAGATTCGATTGAGCCAGACTTCTTTGATGATCACACATTACCTGAGCTCAAACCTTTACCCACAACACTTAAGTATGCCTTCCTTACGGGACAAGAGAAGAAGTATCCGATCATCATCAATTCGCGATTGACCGAGGAGCAGGAATCTCGCTTGCTAGAGATCCTGGAGAAAAACCGCAAGGCGATAGGCTGGAGCATCTCCGATCTCCACGGGATAAATCCCGCTCTGTGTTCGCACCATATATACTTGGAGAATGAGGCTAATCCCTCTCGTGAATTCCAACGTCGATTGAATCCAAATTTACGAGAGGTAATGAAGAAGGAGATAGAGAAATGGTGCGACGCGTGTTTTATTTATCCCATCTCTGACTCCAAATGGGTGGCCCCAATCTATGTTGTCCCGAAGAAGTCGGGAATTTAGACGACCACCAATGAAGACGGAGAGGAGATCGTGACGCGAGTATCCACGTCGTGGCGCGTTTGTGTGGATTACAGATGCCTGAATGCTACGACGAAGAAGGATCATTTCCCCTACCATTCATCGATCAGATCCTAGAAAGATTAGCGGGGAAAGAATTCTTCTGCTTCTTGGATGGGTTCTCGGGCTACAATCAAGTAGCCATAGCTCCGGAGGACCAAGAAAAGACCACGTTTCCATGCCCCTTTGGTACATATGCTTTCAGGCGCATGCCCATTGGGTTATGAAATGCACCCGGTACTTTTCAAAGGTGCATGATTGCTGTATTCACCGAAATAGTCGGCAAATTCCTGGAAGTCTTCATGGATGACTTCTCGGTCCACGACGATTCCTTCGATTCCTATCTTAGGAATTTGGACCAAGTCCTCAAATGATGTTGTGAGGTCAATCTCGTGCTCTCCTGGGAGAAAAGTCACTTTATGGTGACGGAGGGCATTGTGTTGGGGCATGTCATCTCCAAGAGAGGAATGGAGGTTGACCTTGCCAAAGTGGATGTGACCAGACGACTCCAGCCACCAACCAACGTGAAACAGTTGATGTCTTTCCTCGGGCATGCCGGATTTTATCGAAGATTTATTAAAGATTTTTCTAAGATTGCCCGACCGCTAACTGAGCTTTAGTCAAGGACATGGAGTTCATTGTTGATCACAAATGTCTCGATGTCTTTAAGCTATTACAATGATCATGGACGCCCTGATCCTACAAGCCCCAGACTGGTCTCTGCCTTTTGAGATCATGACGGACGCATCCGACTTTGCTGTGGGGGTTGTGTTAGGACAGAGGAGGGATGGCGTCCCATTTTCTATACACTACGCAAGCAAAGTGCTTGATACTGCTCAGTGTAACTATACAGTTACGAAAAAGGAGATGCTTGCGGTAGTGTTTGCCTTGGACAAATTCAGATCTCACTTAATTAGATCCAAGGTAGTTGTGTTCACAGATCATACAACACTACGCTACTTAATGGAAAAAAATGACGTGAAGGCGCGTCTTCTTAGGTGGATTCTGCTTATCCAGGAGTTTGATTTAGACATTCGTGATAAACCTGGAAAGAAAAACGTAGTAGCTGATCACCTCTCCCGTCTCGAGGATCTTAATTCTTCTGAGGATTCACCAATTCAAGAATCCTTCCCTGACGAGTCGATTTTTGTTGTTGACTCACTCCCATGGTATGCTAATATCGTGAACTATCTTGTCTCTAAGAAGGTTCCCGAAGATTGGCCCAAGAGCCACATAGACCGACTGAAGTCGGATTCTAGACATTACCATTGGGAGGATCCGATCCTTTTCTTTGAAGGGTCGGATTGTGTCTGGAGATGGTGTATTCCTCAGGAGGAATATCAGAGTGTCCTTTCTTTATGCCACAATCTAGAGGCAGGAGGATACCACTACGGGAAGAGGACCGCATGGAAGGTACTTCAGTGTGGCTTATACTGGCCGACTCTGTTTCGCGATGCGATCATCTTTGTGAAGTCGTGCCCAGTATGCCAGTGAAGGAGAGGAAACGTTGGTTCCAAGGATGAGATGTCGATGCAGCCTGTCATCATTTGTGATGTCTTTGATGCCTGGGGCATCGACTTCATGGGCCCATACCCTGTTAGCCATGGATTCGAGTACATCCTTCTTGCGGTAGACTATCTGTCTAGGTGGGTGGAGGCTATCCCAACCTGAGCCGCAGACAACAGGAGTGTCCGTAAATTCATTAGAGATCATATCATATCTAGGTTCAGGATCCCCAAAATGTTGATATCATATGGGGTAGCCACTTTGTAAACAGAGATGTGAAGAAGCTCTTGAAGGATTACGACATCCAACACCATGTCGCTAGTCCTTACCACCCACAGACCAATGGTATGGCTGAGGTGTCGAATAGGGAGGTGAAAACCATATTACAGAAGCTTGTCTTCCCAGACAGGAAGGACTGGTCTCAGATCTTGGATCAAGACCTATGGGCTTATAGGACAGCTTACAAGACACCGTTGGGAACCTCCCCATTCAGGATGGTATTAGGGAAGCCATGCCATTTGCCCACAAAATTAGTGCACAAATCAGAATGGGCAATCAAGAAGGTTAATTGGAATACACACCTAGGGCAGAAATAGAGAGACATGGATCTGAATGAGCTTGTGGAAGTCAGAAACCGAGCATACGACAACAGTTTGGTGTACAAGGACAAAGTTAAGTGTTGGCATGATAGATATATCAGACAAAAGATCTTTGTTCTTGGATAGAAGGTATGATTGTTCAATGCATGGCTGAAGGTTTTCCAAGGCAAGCTGAAATCCAAATGGACGGGCCCATTCATTGTTCGTGTTGTGCATGATAGTGGATGTGTTGAGATCTCAGATCTCATAGATGACGCATAGACGTTCCTAGTAAATGAACAACTGTTGAAGCACTTTGTCGAACCCAATGAACAGTTAGTCCATATTGAGGAGATTGTATTCATGCGTGAGATAGATTCAGCAGATACATATAGAGCCACACATGAGACCTTGCAGAGATAAACTCTTGCCATCAGCAGCATCTGGAAAGATTCAGATCGCGATCCTTGTATATATACCCATCATTCCTGTACATTCTACCCCTCCCTCCCGCTACTCTAATCACTCACCCCATCTTCATATATTTTCATCTATGACTATACTTAGGATGACCATATCCTAAGTATAGGGGGGAGAGTCACCTGAGTCCATTCCCTGTACATCCTCTAGATCACATCGGTCCTCATACCACTCCAATCCTATACTTAGGTTGACCTAAGCCAAAGTATAGGTTGAACCGATGCCTTCCGTGTATATACTCCTCCATTTCCCCTCTTAACCTCGCCCGCCCCATTTTTGATCTTCTTCTACACTTAGGCTGCCAGAGACTAAGTATAGGGGGGCCGAGCGACTTCAATACTTATTGTTCTTTTAGCTCTCCTACGCTTAGCACGAGCTGTGTCTTTTTCCTTGCTTTTTGTGCTTTGAGGACATAGCACACGCTAAGTACAGGGGGCGTGTATATATTACATATATACTTTACCCACAGCTCACACTTTCGTGTATTTTCATGTATTTTTTGTATATATTATGAAATAATTACGGGTAGGTAAAAATTGAAAAAAAATTGTACTTGTATAATATATTTTATAACACTTGTATAATTCGTAATACTTATAAAACTCTTGTAAATTGTTGTAACACAGGAGGTACACCAAGTTTTTGGAATGGTACACCAAGATTTTGGTGGGAAAATGGAAAAATCAAGATCAAAGTCTTCTTATTTACTCTTGCATATCATCTCTGCATCTGAAAAAAAAGAGTCATGCATTTCATTCATCTACATAGCATGTCATCTGCACCTCATCTGCATATGCAAGGTGAAAAGCTAGTGGGTTCTGAACCAAGTTATGAGTAGATGTTGAGGAGGGACTTGATTTGACCTTAATCAACCTAATTCAGAGGAGCCTTATAGGAACTGGAGTTAAGATTTCTCAGGTCAAGTGACTTAATTCTTTGAGTCCGCAAGTCTATGTTCACATGTCATCTTGATTAGTCTAAGTAGAATATCTCGTGCACACGCATGATTCTTGTAGACAGTGACCTAACTTGGACATGCACCATGCACATAGCTCTTCACTGATGAGGTGGTGAGGAGGTAGAATCCTTTAGCTTGGAGTAGCACACGGGTGGAAACATCCGTCCTCCTCTAGGGAGGGTAGTGCATCTCAACCTAGTCTGGTGGTGTTGACGTCTAAAGACGGGACGTTGTGGGTTGCAATAATGCTTCAAAAGAGGGATAGTTTACTGGCTCAAGAAGAAAAACTCCTAATGTACATGATGTACCTTGTATATAATTCAAAAAATGCAATAACTCCCAAAAAATAAGACAGGTCCAAGTGAAAATAAAATACCTGTCGGAGTATGTATATTAGAAAAGAATATGCAGCTGGATGACTTGGCTACACTGGTCAGGCATCCCGAGATAGGTAGCTACACTAGCTACCGTCCATTCTTTTCTCTACCCCCTCCTCTTGAGCTGGTCGCACTTGAACTTAGAAGGGAATACCCCATGACGAGTCCGAAATTGCAGCGTTAAGAAGATGATGTTATTTATCGTGTGTAAAAATTAATGTGTCGTTCGTTGTAGGCGGCAATCGGAATCGGTCAAGAAAATTACCACAAATAATTATTCAAATTTTAATCTCGTGGTTTTATGTTTATTTTACTTGGGCAAGTCCCAAGGTCGAACACAAGGAGGCAAAGAAACAACTTAGAATTATGTCTATCAAAATTCGTACGCGGTGTTCGAGGCGGTCTTTTTTTGGAATTTTTAATGCAATAGAGAATGCAAAAAATGCAATTTCAGCCTATTTTAGGGACTAAAAAGTAAAAGTCAATCAAACAATGTCCGAAAAATATGAAACTTGGCCACAATGCAAAATATGATGAAATGAATGCACTGTAAGTTTTTTTTGAATTTTTGAATGCAATATGATTTTTTTATGAATTTTTAATTGCAAACAGAATGAATTTCAATATTTAATTATAATAAATATTAAATCTAGCTATTTTCAAGGGATAAACTTATCTAAGATCTATCACTAGGTGATTGATCTCAAAAAAATCCTAAACCTCGAAAATACAAGTTTTAATGTTTATTAAAAATCAAATACTGAAATATGCAAAATGATTTTTACAGGGCAAATTATGCATGTAAATGCAAATCTTTTTAGGCACAATGTCAAGCACAATTAATTCTACAATGTTTGATTTTTCGGGAATTTTTAGAGCAAAGGTTAATCAATAGCAAAATTAAGAGCATAAAATGGGCAAAGTTTGCAATTTTCCAGAAAACAATTAAATATTAATAAACTACTACTCACAAAAATGTCCACAATATATCAACCTGTAGAGAATTAAGAGACGAACATCATGCTATTTTTTTGATAATAAAATAATGCAATAAAGAGGTTCAAAACTAAATGTAGAGTCAAGGGTACAGATGCAATATAAATATAATAAATAAAAGTGCATGAGGGGGGCCTAGTTGTAATTACCAAGAATCCTGGGGGGTTTTCTGCAATTTCACCAGAGGTCATGTGCCAAGCACGTGACCCTAGAGCTTCGGACTTTTATGCCAATACGGGGAACATTGGGGGTTTCTGCGCAATTTACCCATACGGTCACGTCGCAACACGTGACCCGTGGGGATGATGAAGGCGTTGACGTCCCACTGCCCTCACGTGCTGCGCACGTGGAAGGGTCTCAGGGTACGTGCCCGGTGGTAGAGAGGTGGAGTGGCGACCGACGTGGCTAGCCAGGGAGATAGCCCAGCCATTGGCGGTGAAGTGGAGAGGCAGAGGTGCCGCTTTGGTCGATGACGCATGGCGGTTGTGAAACCCCCTAGCACGACGGAGGGGCTGACTGGCGTTGGTGGAAGGCGGCGAAGGAGGTCGACGTCGTGGCTGGAGACGAAGGTGGTAGCTGGAGTAGCGTCGTTGTGGCTCCGATGGTTGTCGATGGAGAAGGCGGAGGCGTACAGTGAAGTCGATGAAGCGGTGGCAAAGTGTCGTAGCGGAGGTGGTCGTCGGCGGTCGCTGAAGATGAAGGCAGAGTCGATGAAGACCGTAGAGATGGGGATGGTGTAGGCTCTACGGGCACGGCCGGAGCAGGGGCAGCACAAGCGAGGAGGTCGTCGCCGCAACGAGGACCAAAGATCCTCGGATCTCGCCGGTAAGAAATGATGACGCTGTCACCGTCGTTGATCCTTGAGCTATCGGCGGATGAGGAGTCGGGGGGAGGGTCGAGGTTCTTAAATAGGAGAGAGGGATCGAGCGACCGGCGGGAGATCCGGAGGTGGTTGGTCGCAAGCGACGCGGAGTTTGTTGGCAGTGCGAGAGGAGCAGAGGAGGCAGCTGGCCATTGGCGACGAAGGTGGGGGCGGCGGTTGGGAGGTTGAAGGCGACTCTTGGGCCATCCGATCGGGCGATGATCGGATGGCCAGGAGGTCGCCACGTGGCACAATATGGGTAGAGGGAGCGGGGCACGTGCGATGCCTTTTTATTTTTTATTTTTTTATATTTTTATTTTTTTAAAAAATGAATAAATAGTGGGGCCAAAAATGGCTGACAGTGGCGGTCCTAGGGGCTGCCACGTGTCAGCACAAGAAAAATCTGCAGATAAAGATTTTGTAAAATCAAAAATAAATAGCAAATGACCTCGGATCGAAAATATTCCTTCACAAAAAATGCTTGTCTCGATGAGATCTACAACTTTCATGAAGACATCAAAATCAAAATCGATCAAATGCACAAAGTGATATTTTTGGGGTATCTCATGTACATAGAATAACTTGATTTTTGGATTGTGTATTTTTTGTCATTTTTAAACCAGATAACAATCCGAAAAAAATATGGAAAAATCAAAGATAAATAAAAACACCTTAATCTAATTTTTTTGGATTTTTATTAATTAAGAAAATATGCACATAAAATATCAGGTCAAAAATCGCTAAAATACACAATGTACAAAAGAGGCCCAAAACCCAACTTTCACATATGAGCTCCGATTCACTTGAGTCTTGTTTTGATTGTAATTGAATGTACATTAGTTCAAAAGTGAGTAGGATTAAAACCGACACTGGATGAGGAAGATATGGGGTTTTAGTCTGGGAATTCTGAAACTAAGGTTTGGGTTTTTGGTCCACTTATTTGGGTTAGTTATTTTTTTGTATTTTTCATTTATTCTTGTTAGTGATATGTACACAGTGGAGGTGGTTTTGGGTTATTCGGAGTTAGCATGAATGGGTTAAAAATCTGGGAAGTTAGTCTATTTACAGGTCATTTTTGGCTTGGATTTCTGGCTTCTTATTTTGTGCAAAAATGATGGATAAAATGCCATTCTTATGAAAACATGCATGAATGCTAATTATGTAGAATAGATGCAGATATGCTGTTGATTTTGAGGGATTGGAGCTTAATTAATGAGATTTAGAGTGATAAATACGAGATTCATCTTCCCCCTATACTTAAACCATGCTCGTTCCTGAGCATCAAAAAGAAATGCCATGAGGTGAAATGAGATTGGGTTCCATACCAAGACCATGAGCTAAAGGTGAAAATGAAACTAGACTCGACCTTTGGATTATTAGTGTGTCAGAACTTTTGTGAGACTTAGAATTTTAAAATCAACAACCCTCAAGTTCTGCACATAATTGTCACAGTTTCAGCTCAGAAGTCATCTTAGATCAATCCTCTTCCCAAAGTATACCTTATGAACATTGAACAACCGACTCATGTGTGTGAAAGGTTTTAGCTCTTCCCATCCAGAATGCCGGACTACCATGCTCCTCTCCTCTCTAGTAACTCGTCCTCAGGGAGTCAGGTATTTCCTTCTAAGGTCTGGCACGCTGTGTTCACAATCGAATTGGGGGAGAAGGTAGAAGAAGGGGAAAAGAACTGGAGGGTGGCCAGAGTAGTCACCTCTCCTTGTGAAGATGGCCAGCGTAGCTGAGTCTCCACCAAGATCTGCAGGTTTCTTGAAGCTTGGACCTTTTTGGTCAGATATTTATTAGGTAGAATGCTTCTTTGTATTTGTAATTTTTGGTGGTTCTGCTTGAATCTTGTTGTGCCCCTACGGATAGAATCTTTTTGTTCCGTACATTTTTTGGGGTCTTAGAAAAAAATTGTGCCCAGCCGTCCATCCCTTTTTTGAAGCTTTGTTTCAACTCGTATTCCAGTCTTTAGATTTCCACGCTATCAGAAAAGAAACTCACACAGTCTTCCAACATCCCTTCTGAGTTGAGCTAAGTGCATAGTGCGAGAGTACAAATTGATTCCCCGAATGAAGAGACCAGGTTAGACACTAAGAGTCAAACGCTGCACATTGTCATGTGGAACTTAAAGAATTAAGTCAAAGAACTGAAGTTTCTAAAATCCTATTTTCTCGGTGAAGTTCCTCTGAAAATTAGGTGGATTAAGGTCAAGTCTAGACCACTCTCGGTTTCGCCTCATAACTCGGTTTAGAACCCAATGACTTTTCACATATGCAAATGAATGCGATGTTGGATGAAGTGCATGTGTGTGAAATGCAGACACATTTTTTATGAGATTTTTTTAATGCAAAAAATGAATAAGAAGCCATTTTTTTCAAAAATTTTGGGCATCGTCAGTTGTTAGTAACAAAACTCTTCTTTTTTTCTTTTCTTCTTCTTTTTTTTTGTTTTTTAAAATTAATTACCCACCCCGTAATTACATATAGACTTTCACAAAAGTACGAGATATGGGTAAAATATATACAAAGTATATATACAGACCCCCTATACTTAGCGAGTGTTATTTTCTCAGAGCACAGGAAGCGTAAAGAAGACATAGCTCGGGCTAAGCGTAAGAGAGTAAAAAAAGGAAAAGAAAAAGATGGATCGAAACACCCCCTATACTTAGGTTGTGAACAGTCTAAGTATAGAAGAAGAGCGAAAAATGAGGCGATCGTGATATGTGAATGAGGAGAGTATATACAGATGGGCATCGGTTCCCCCTATACTTAGATTCTGATCAGCCTAAGTATAGAAGAAGGGTGGAAGTGAGGCGATCGGGAGATAGGAGAAGGATGGTATGCACAAATGGCATCGGTCACCCCTATACTTAGGCCTTGGCCTAAGTAGAGGAAGAAGATGTACAAGGAGACCGATGTGGTCGGGAGGGAGGGTGGTTAGCCGATGATTAAGGTGGTTTTCGGCTGATCTTTTTGTGAGCCTGCGATGGGAGATTAGAATAACGAGTCAGAGATGAAGCATATGATTCCCAACTACGATCAGTGTCATCCTCAGAAAAATCATGATGGATAATGGATGAAGTGTTTGAGTCAGATGAAAGATATCCATCATCGGAATTATCCTCAGAGGAGTAGTATTCAAAAGTGGACATACTCCAAATATTCTGGTCTTTTTGTTTCTTCAATTGTTTTCTCAGAATCCGTTCCTTCTTGGGATCAAGTGGTTTGTCCTCGGATGAATACTCGAAAGCACCGGTCTCAGTCAGCTCATAAGAAATAATTCTAGTGTACTTGAAGAGGGCAGGAACATAAGCTTTGGATGAATAGTAGTTAGGAACGGGAGTTGTCCAACGAGAATCGAATTTTGGATCCTTGCGAAGATATGGCTTTAGAGCTGCCGAACAGACTTCACTCATGTAGACTACCTTTTCCAGACCTGATGAGGGATCATCAGTTGATTCCTCTTTCGAAAGGTCAAAGGTGACTTTCTTTTTCTTACTTCGTGAAGGTGTCGGTTCACTTGAGTATCCAGATGAATAGCCATTAGAATTCTTCTCCTTGGTCAGTGTTCGTTCTGTGTGTTTATTCTTAGTTTTCTGAATGTTGGTGCACTCTCAATTCAGGATGATTTGGTCAAGATATTTAGAGAATGTTGCTCCTGGGTGCGACCATGCATATGTCTCAGGATCATAGAAGAGACATTTGTCTATTTTGAGATCTGCGGAATTGAAATACTAGGGAGAGTTTCTGCATTTCATTCTCAATTGATTTGACATTGGAGCATTCCTGTATCAAGTTGATGTGATCCATGTAGTCAGAATAGGTTGACCCAGGGTGTGCCCATGCATAAGTCTCTGGATCATATGATTCATGTACTTGATTCTCCATGGTAAGAGCAGCTGGGAATGGAGCAGGGGGGAGATTCTCTAAACCAATAGTCTCATCAACAACTGCTATCTCAGGTGTGGCTGCAGGGTAGGGCTCTTCTACCATTTTATGGTTACGGTTGTCGGGGACTTCATGGGTTGCCTCAGAAGATCGTGATTCCTCAAAGACATAGTCAGATCTAAGTGCTTCCAATGTTGTGAAATTGATTTCCCGAGTCTCAAAAGCAATAATTGCCTTAGCCAATGCTAAGAACGGCTTTCCGAGAATGATTGGAGACTGGGTGAATTCTCCTTGATGCTCAATATCAATGATCGTGAATTCTACTTTGAGCGGACCACCTTGAAATGTCATGATAACAAAAATGATTCCTCTCGACCGCTTTATTGATCGGTCAGCCAATTAAACAATCTCTCATATCTTCTGAATCGGTCCAAGTTTGAGTTCATGGAATACAGAGGTCAGGAGGATATTGATCGGTGAATCGTCATCAATCCGAGCATGGGTGAAAATCATGTCTTTGATTACACAGTCAAATCTGGGCAACCGCTTCACTATGCGACTCTTGGTTTTTCTCCTCAACACCAAGGAGGAGGCCATTGACAAGATATGTCTTTCGATCTTTGTTCTAATCCTGCCTGACTTTTTCATAGTTAATTTATCCATTATAAATTTTTTAAGATCGGGGAAGTGTTCAATGGCATGTAGAAAGGGAAGTTCAAAAATCAATTTCTTTCCTAGTGCTTCCCGTACAGCAGGATCCAAATTCTTTAGATCTTCTTCAGTTTCAATTTTTATGTATTTTTTGATATTTTCAATTTTTCGTGATTTTCGAATATTCTGATTTTTTTGGTATTTTCTGTGTGGTGTGGTGATGCGGTGTGTTCCTCAGATGAGCAGGGGTTCTGATGTTCAGAGTGGTAGTCAGAGGCATAGTCATTTATAGGGGAATAATATGCAGAAGTGACACTGTCAGAATCGTTCCCAGATTCCTGGATATCCTCAAAATTTTTGGCATGAGATCCAATCATTTCCTCATTCATTTTTATGCTCGAGCTTCCATAAAATAAACTGAGTCAGTCAGTAAAATTTCTGAATTTTTCATCCATTAATTCAAATTTCTTATTTATCCTCGAAATATTATCCTCAAAATTCTGTTCATGGTCAATCATGGGAGCAGTCGATGTGTGTTCAATAATTTCATCTTCCATTTTCCTCTATGTGGTAAGAGGAGAGTTTCTTGAAATATCCATTATATGATCATTATTTTCTAAAAATTTCTCCTCAAAATTTATGGAAGGAGGCTGCTCATATGGTCCAGGCATGTGTAATTGGTCTGAGTAGAGTTCAATCCTTTGATCATGATTGATTAGACCTTGATATTGTGGAGTCAGCATGCAGGGTTTACGCGTTTCTATGTGGTCAGTCCAGACTTCTGTATGAGTATCATGTCTGAAGAGGGGTTTGTCATGGTTAATCCAACGCTGATGATCATTAAGTGCTGGTCTTTCCATCTGGATTTGGTTTCTCGGCCAGTCAAGAGACTCAAAGGTATTTTGATCTTGAAATGGCTCATCAGCGAGAATCCGAGAAAAAGACGGTTCAGTCCAAGATGGTAGATGGTCACGTGTGGTCGGATGATTCGAGTAGAAATTCAATGAGGAGGTCGAATTCATTCGCGGGTGAAAGTCTCTCGCAAATATTGAAGGAATATTGAAAGAAGAGGATTTAGTTGATTTGGGCCTAACCGAGACAAATTCATTTTCATGGTATAGTGCTGACGGGTTTTCAGATAGATATTCAGTCATTTTTGAAAGAGTTGAAAGGAATGGGGGTTGGATCTGCAAGAGTTTTTGGAAAAGAGTTCTATGATGAGGTTTAAATCAAGAAAGGAGAGAGATGATTGCACGGGATAGTCAAAAAATTATCAAATGTGCGGCTATTGATCTTCAAAATCGGTTCACACACACCAATGCAAGCACAAATCAAACCCGAAGTTCATCTACTCACACAATGAAGCTGTAAGAGTTCGGCAATTTTCTTTTCAATTTTAGTTGGTGATAAATCAATCTTGGCAAAAATTTAGCGAGCTGTTAGGTGTCGAAATTTTCATAATGACTGGCCCGAATTCTTACGACTAGTTGCACCTACTTTCAGCCAGTATGGGTGTAAGTACGGACTGTAGAATGACTACCCGTGTTACTTGATGACGGAGCCTTACACAGTGTCCTCTAAACCACCCACTCTGCTAAGGAAATCCAGACCGTTTACCGGCTACCTGTAGATCCCTACTGAGAAGTAGCTAATCGCTTTTGGCAGAATCAGTAGTCAAGATGAAAATCCAGATTTGGGCTCTAGCCTTAAGTGTCGTCTCTCGCTTACTCAGAAAAAATAAAAACATCCAAGGTCGGGGTAGCTCTCCCACAGAAATTCTTGATTTTATGGGTTATTTTAAAATCAGCTATATTTAGCAGTCCCAATTTTAATTAGATGATCACTGAAGAATTTAAAAGCACAAATACACATCTACCGTCCAGTCCCAATTTCCTTTAGAGTTATGTAATAAAACAAGAGGGAGAAATTCGGGAAAAGCCGATGTACGCGAAAACAATGATGTATGCTCAGTTAGAAGACTTATAGTGAATCCTCGCAATCTCCATGTGGGATGCTAGACAAAAATTGAAAATTTATTCTAAATGAATGCAAGCCGATGAAAAACAGCACCTAGCAGAAAGTTCTATTAACGGGGAAGAATTGAGTTAAATTTGGCTAAGTTGAACGATCTAATGTGCGTCTCAATTAAAGTGCAGTGTGGCCTTAGATCCGACGAGCACAATAAAAAATATAAATGCTCTGAGAGATGTATGTGTAGGTCTATCCTAATCGCCAATCAAGTCGGGCCCCACCCTCATCGGAGAGTGAAACATGCCACGACACACCACAAGAATAGTTCAAGGTCTTTTTACACACGCGAGAGTCCAAACGGACACTACTATACAAAATGAGCATTTAACTACAGAAATAAAATTGCAGAAATTAAAAACCTAGACTCTACGCTCTCTCAGGACTCGACTTGATCTTAATTTAATTGTGGCTTTTTCGGATGTCGGTGAAGATGCTTCGGTTCTTGAAAAACCGCTCCACGTACGTCAGGTACCTCGTAAGAAAAATAAGAGAGAGAATGTAAGAGAGTGACTCAAAAAATAAATCAAAAATAAAATAAAGAAATAAATGTTGAAAATAAATGCAGAAAGAAAAAATAGAATTTACAATAAAAAATTCGAGGGTCAGACTACCCGAATGCAGAAAACCGAACGAAAATTTTCAAAACACAAAACTAAGTCGTTTCCTCCCCGGCAACGGCGCCATCTGACGAGTTGGAAATCGCGGTGTTAAGAAGATGATGTTATTTATCGTGTGTAAAAATTAATGTGTCATTCATTGTAGGCGGCAATCGGAATCGGTCAAGAAAATATACACAAATAATTATTCAAAATTTAATCTCGTGATTTTATGTTTATTTTACTTGGGCAAGTCCCAAGGTCGAACACAAGGAGGCAAAGGAACAACCTAGAATTATGCCTATCAAATATCGTACGTAGTTTTCGAGGTGGTCTTTTTTTTGGGAATTTTTAATGCAATAGAGAATGCAAAATGCAATTTCGGACTATTTTAGGGACTAAAAAGTAAAAGTCGATCAAACGATGTCCGAAAAATATGAAACTTGGCCACAATGCAAAATATGATGAAATGAATGCATTGTATTTTTTTTAATTTTTGAATGCAATATGAATTTTTTATGAATTTTTAATTGCAAACAAAATGAATTTCAATATTCAATTGTAATAAATACTAAATCTAGTTATTTTCAAGGGATAAAATTATCTAAGATCTATCACTAGGTGATTGATCTCAGAAAAATCCTAAACCTCGAAAATACAAGTTTTAATGTTTATTAAAAATCAAATACTAAAATATGCAAAATGATTTTTACAGGGCAAGATATGCATGCAAATACAAATCTTCTTGGGTACAATGTCAAGCACAATTAATTCTACAATGTGAGATTTTTCGGGAATTTTTAGAGCAAAGATTAATCAATAGCAAAATTAAGAGCATAAAATGGGCAAAGTTTGCAATTTTCCACAAAACAATTAATTATTAATTAACTACTACTCACAAAAATGTCCACAATATATCAATTTGTAGAGAATTAAGAGACGAACATCATGCTATTTTTTGATAATAAAATAATGCAATAAAGAGGTTCAAAACTAAATGCAGAGTCAAAGGTACAGATGCAATATAAATATAATAAATAAAAGTGCGTGAGGGGGACCTAGTTGAAATTACCAAGAATCCTGGGGATTTTTCTGCAATTTCACCAGAGGTCACGTGCCAAGCACGTGACCCTGGAGCTCTGGACTTTAATGCCAATATGAGGAACACCGGGGGTTTCTGCGTAATTTACCCATGCGGATGATGAAGGCACTGACGTCCCCCGCCCTCATGTGCCGTGCACGTGGCGGGGGTATCGGGGTACGTGCCCGGTAGTGGAGAGGTGGAGTGGCGACCGACGTGGCTAGCCGGGGAGATAGACCGGCCACTGGTGGTGAAGTGGAGAGGCGGAGGCACCGATTTGGTCGATGACGCACGGCGGTCGCGAAGCCCCCTAGTGCGGCGGAGGGGCTGACTGGCGTTGGCAGAAGGCGGCGAAGGTGGTCGACGTCATGGTTGGAGACGAATGTGGTAGCTGGAGTAGCGTCGTTCTGGCTCCGGTGGTTGTCGATGGAGAAGGCGGAGGCGTACGGTGAAGTCGATGAAGCGGTGGAGAAGTGTCATGGCGGAGGTGGTCGTCGACGGTCGTTGAAGATGAAGGCGGAGTCGATGGAGACCGCGGAGATGGGGATGGCGTAGGCTCTACGGCATGGCCGGAGCAGGGGCAGCACATGCAAGGAGGTCGCCGCTACAACGAGGACCAGAGATCCTCGGATCTCGCCGGTGAGAAACGACGATGTTGTCACCGTCGTTGATCCTTGAGCTATTGGCGGATGAGGAGTCGGGGGGAGGGTCGAGGTTCTTAAATAGGAGAGAGGGATCGAGCGGCCGGCGGGAGATCCGAAGGTGGTTGGCCGCGAGCGATGCGGAGATCGTTGGCGACGTAAGAGGAGCGGAGGAGGCAGTTGGCCGTTGGCGACGAAGGCAGGGGCGACGGTTGGGAGGTTGAAGGCAACTCCTGGGTCGTCCGATCGGGCGATGATCGGACGGCCAGGAGGTCGCCACGTGGCGCAACATGGGGAGAGGGAGCGGGGCACGTGCGGAGCACGTGCGATGCCTTTTTATTTTTTATTTATTTATTTTTATTATTTTTTTATTTTTTTAATAAAAAAAGAATAAATAATGGGGCCAAAAATGGCTGACACGTGCCGACGCCAGGGGCTACCACGTGTCAGCACCAGAAAAATCCGTAGATAAAGATTTTGTAAAATCAAAAATAAATAACAAATGACCTCGGATCGAAAAAATTCCTTCACGAAAAATATTCGTCTCGATGAGATCTACAACTTTCATGAAAATCAAAATCAAAATCGATCAAATGCACAAAGTGATATTTTTGGGGTATCCCATGTACATAGAATACCTTGATTTTTGGATTTTGTATTTTTTTTGTCATTTTTAAACCAGAAAAAAATCCGAAAAAAATATGGAAAATCAAAGATAAATAAAGACACCTTAATCTATTTTTTTTTATTTTTATTAATTAAGAAAATATGCACATAAAATATCAGGTCAAAAACCGCTAAAATACACAATGTACAAAAGAGGCCCAAAACCCAACATTCACATATGAGCTCCGATTCACTTGAACATGGTCTTGTTTTGAAGGTAATTGAATGTACATTAGTTCAAAAGTGAGTAGGATTAAAATAGACACTGGATGAGGAAGATATGGGGTTTTTAGTTCGGGAAACCTGAAACTAGGGTTTGGGTTTTTGGTCCACTTATTTGGGTTAGTTTTTTTTTGTATTTTTCATTTATTCTTGTTAGTGATATGTACACAGTGGAGTGGTTTTGGGTTATTCGGAGTTAGCATGAATGGGTTAAAAATCTGGGAAGTTAGGCTATTTACAGGTCATTTTTGGCTTGGATTTTTGGCTTCTTATTTTGTGCAAAAATGATGGATAAAATGCAATTCTTATGAAAACAAGCATGAATGCTAAGTATACAGAATAGATGCAGATATGCTGTTGATTTTGAGGGATTGGAGCTTAATTAATGAGATTTAGAGTGATGAATCCGAGATTCATCACCCCGCTCCTCGAAGAAAGAGTTACTGGACCGCGAAATTAGAGTTACCTTATTAGAGGAGCTGGTTCTTATCCATTTCTGATGTGGAGAGCTATTTTACACTTGCATAATACAAGTGAGAATCATAGTCATCAGAAATTTACGTCTGAGGATTTGTTCTGACTTGACTATTGAGGAATCTTGAATAGAAGACTTGTGGAACTTGAAGTCTGTTAGGTCTTAAGTTCAGATCCCAATAAGGTTCTGCCACACAAATAATCCAAAGTTCGAGTCAAGCACCATTTTCATTTTTTGTTCATGGCCTTGGTATGGAACCCAATCTCATTTCACTCTTGCATTTCATTATAGTTGCTCGGGGACGAGTAAGGTTTAAGTATAGGGGGTTGATGAATCTGTGATTCATCACTCTTAAAGTTGAAAATAGAGTCTTGTTCCCGAGTAAATAGCAGCATATTTCCCCTTATTGTGCATAATTAGCATTCATACATGCATGCATAATATATGCATTTTAGCATCCATATTTGCATTAAATAAGAAGTCCATTTCACTTGTAAACATTCACCTGTATATTCATCGTTATTCACTTATACCCCCTCCAAAGTCAATAAACCAACCCTATATTGTATATATTACTAACTAATAATACAAGGAAAAGGGCACAATTTCTAAACTTGTAAAATGACTCAATAAAACCCCAGACTCAGTTGAAGACCTCAAACCTTAGAATGCAAATATCTACCTCATACAACCTCCAATCTAGGTCTACCCACATTTAGAATAATACATATTCAGAGACCTTCAAAATGAGACCAATTTCATTTAAATCGGAGTTCGTATGCAAAACTTGGATTTTGGTACCCCATTATACATTATATGTATGTATATTTGTACCCTTATATTTTTGTATCTTATTTGACCTCATCTCCGTTTTTAGTCAACATGACACTTGTAGATCTCATCAAGATCTACAACTTTCATGTTTTGAGTTTTTCCAAATTCGACCATCTTCTCTCTCTTATTTCACATTCTTTCTCGACCATTCAGATCATGCCACGTGGCGCCCTCTGGTTCGCCACGCGACCCGTTCACATCGCGCCACGCGCTCTTCTTATTCCACCGTCCGATCCCTTCCCCTCTCTCCTGATATGAGCCATCCATGCCTCTAGATGATCTCCACCCTTGGATCGAGGCCCAGATTAAATCTGGCACGCTCACCAGCACCCTCACTTCCTTGCGACACACGGTCCATCAGGAGCCACTAGATCGCCTTCATCCCGACCACTCATCTCACGCTAAATCTGGGCCCCTAGATCAGAGCCTCCAGATCCTATCTCCGCCATTCACGCCCGCCTCAACCATAGACCTCCATGTGGCACGTACATGGCCACTAGATCTTCGTCCTGATGATTTGATCCCACCCGCTCACTCACGATCAATCACAACCCTTCGATCCATCGCCTAATCTAATCCCCACCATCCCTTAACACCACACTCCCATAACGCCATGTGGCGCTTCCCTAACCCTTCGATCACACCACTTCGATCTAATCCATGCCCTCCCCTTACGCCCTTCTCCTGGCCGTTGGATCACTCGATCCAACGGTCCAGAGGTCGTCGTCTACCTCCCTCAGGAGCCTCGCCCACGTCGCCCACCTCACGACGGCTCCGCCCCCTTTCTATTTTTAGCTCCACTCCAGCCATCCTCTCCGCCCCCTATCACCTCCACCTCGTAGCCCATTACACCCTCATCCTCGCTGACCTCCACAATCTCCATGAACCTCGCCCACGTCGCTCCACGACCTCCACGATACCTTCGCAAGAATCCATACTTCGATTCCCGTTGGACGACTCCCGTTCCTCACTATTATTCATCCAAAGCCGATGCTTCCGCTCTCATCAAATACATTGGAATTATTTCTTATGAGCTGACTGAGACTGGTGCATCAGAGTATTCATCCGAGGACAAATTGCTTGATCCTAGGAAGGAACGAATTCTGAGAAAACAACTGAAGAAACAAAAAGACAAGAATATCTGGAGTGTGTCCACTTTCAAATACTATTCCTTTGAGGATAACTCTGATGATGATTACCTTTCATCTGACTCATACGCTTCATCTACTATCCATCATGATTTTTTTGAGGATAACACTGATAGTAGCTAGGAATCATATGCTTCATCTCCTTCTCATCATTACGATCTCCCACCGCAGGCTCACAAAAAGATTGGCAGAAAACCGCCTTAATCATCGGCTGCCCACCCTCCCTCCTGACCACATCGATCTCCTTGTACATCTTCTTCCTTTACTTAGGCCAAGGCCTAAGTATTGGGGAGGGGGGGGGGACGAGGCCATCTGTACATACCATTTTCCCATCTCACGATCATTCCATTTCCACCCTTCTTCTGTACTTAGGCTGCCCAGAGCCTAAGTATAGTGGGAACCGATAACCATCTGTAAATACTCTCCTCATTCACATATCCTGACCACCTCATTTCCCCTTCTTCTATACTTAAACTGTCCATAGCCTAAGTAAAGGGGGGCGAACCGATGTATCTTGTTCTTCTTTTTTCTTTTACTCTCTTACGCTTAGCGCGAGCTATGTCTTCTTTACGCTTCTAGTGATCTGAGGACACAACGCTCTCTAATTGTAGGGGGTCTGTATATATACTATGTATATATTTTACCCATATCTCGTACTTTTGCGTAAGTCCATATGTACTTACGGGGTGGGTAAATAACTTGAAAAAAACAAAAAAAAAGTTTTGCTACTAACACTTACTATGTCCAACCCTTTTTTAAAAAAAATGGCTTCTTATTCATTTTTGCATAAAAAACTTTTCAAAAAATAAAAAAATGTCTGCGTTTCACACACCTGCACTTCATCCATCATTACATTCATTTGCATCTTTGAAAAGTTTTTGGGTTCTGAACCAAGTTATGAGCATAAACCGAGAGTGATTTGGACTTTACCTTAGTCCACCTAATTTTCAAAGGAACTTCACTGAGAAAGAGGATTTTAGAAGCTTCAGGTCTATGACTTAATTCTTTGAGTTCCACATGACCATATACAACGTTTGACTCTTAATGTCTAACATGGTCTCTTCATTCTGGGTACAACTCTGGAATAAGGAATTAATTTTTACTCTCGCACTATGCACTTAGCTCAACTCAAACAGGGTGTTGGAAGACTGTGTGAGTTTCTTTTCTGGTAGCGTGGAAATCTAAAGACCGGAGTACGGGTTCAAATAAAGCTTCGGAAAAGGGATGGACGATTGGGCACAATTTTTTTCTAAGACCCCAAAACATGTACGAAAAAAAGATTCTATATATGCATAGGCACAACAATATCCAAGCAAAACCACTAAAAATCTAAATACAAAGAAGCATTCTACCAAATAAATATCTGACCAAAAAGGTCCGAGCTTCAAGAAAACCTGCAGATCTTGGTGGAGACTCGGCTATACTGGCCAGCTTCAGAAGGAGAGGTGACTACACTGGCCACCCTCCAGTTCTTTTCTCCTTCTTCTATCTTCTCCCCCATTTCGATTGTGAACACAACGCGACAGACCTTAGAAGGAAATACCAGACTCCCTGAGGACGAGTTACTGGAGAGGAGGATTGCATGGTAGTCCGACATCCTGGATGGGAAGAGCTAAAACCTTTCACACACATGAGTCGATTGTTCAATGCTCATAGGGTATGCTTTTGGAGGAGGATCGATCTAAGATGACTTCTGAGCCGAAACTGTGACAATGATGTGTAGTTGAAGGCTGTTGATTTTAAAATACTAAGTCTCACAGAAGTTCTGTCACACTAATAATCCAAAGGTTGGGTCTATACTCATTTTCACATTCAGCTCATGGTCTTGGTATGGAACCCAATCTCATTTCACCTCATGGCATTTCTTTTTGATGCTCAGGGACGAGCACGGTTTAAGTATAGGGGGATGATGAATCTCAGTTTCATCACTCTAAAAATGATTAATTAAGACCAAATCTCTCAAAATCATTGACATTTCTTCATTTATTCTACATAATTAACATTCATGCATGTTTTTTTGATAAGAATTGCAATTTATCACTTATTTTTGCACAAAATAAGAAGCCAAAAATCCCAGCAAAAAATGACCTGTAAATAGCCTAACTTTTCTGATTTTTAACTAATTTATGCTAACTCCAATTGACCCAAAACTACCTCCACTGTGTACATATCACTAATAAGAATAAATGAAAAACACAAAAAAATTCAGAACCCAAATAAGTGGACCAAAAGCCCAAACCCTAGTTCTAGGATTTCTGGACTAAAACCCTCATATCTTCCTCATCCAGTGTCTGTTTTGATCCTACTCGCTTTTTAACTAATGTACATTCAAATATCTTCAAAACAAGACCAAGTTCAAGTGAATCAAAGGTCATATGTGAAAGTTGGGTTTTGGGCCTCTTTTGTGCATTTTGTATTTTAGCGGTATTTGACCTATTATTTTACGTACATAATTAACCTATTTTATTTTATTTCTTTTTCATTTGTCTTCTTTGCCAAAAGTTTTATTAAAATGTGCAAAAATCCAGATCTGAATTGAGCTTGAAATCAAATAAACTAATTGAGTCCGAGTCTTCACTAACTGTCTGTATAAAAGTTGTCTTTTTCATCTTCTATTTTATTTCTTCTTTTTCTTAATTAATAAAAATCCGAAAAATAGATTAATGTGTAAATATTTATCTTTGATTTTATCATATTTTTTTTCTGATTTTTATCTGGTTAAAAAATGACAAAAAAATTATAAAATCCAAAAATCAATGTATTCTATGTACATATGATACCCCAAAAATATCACTTTGCACAAATGATCGATTTTTTTTTGGTGTCTTCATAAAAGTTGTATATCTCATTGAGACGAGCAACTTTCATGAAGAAACTTTTTCGATCTGAGGTCATTTACTATTTTTTATGAATGCATTTATTTTCTGATTTTTGTGGGGCTGACACATGGCAGCTCCTGGAGCCGCCACGTGTCACCCATTTTTTTGGGTTTTATATTCCATTTTCATATAAAAAATTAAAACCTACCGCACGTGCGGGTCACGTGCCTTCCTGCGCACGTGCCCAGCACATGCTCCTCAAGCTTCCCCTCCTGACGCCACGTGGCAAGACCATGGCCTTTCAATCTCGGTCGATCGGACGTCCCCTGTACCATCATCTTCCTCCGCTTTCCCCCAATTCCACCAGCCGCCGCATGCCCCGCAAATCTCTCCTCCACCGATCTCGCTCGTCACCGACCTTCACGCGATCCTCCTTCCTTCCTTGACCGATCTTCACCCTCCGATCTCCACCGATATCCATCAAATCTCCAATCAAACCTCATCGTTTGAAGACCGCTGCCAATCCCCTCGATCGATGATCAATCTCGCCCAATCCAGTCAAATCTGCAATGACCCACCTGCCTTCTCCGACCGATCACCAAAACCCTATAAAAACTGTGCCCCCTCGACCACTCATCCATCGATTGATGCTCGAAGGAACGACCGGATGGAGGTGATGACCCCACGCCCCTACGACATGGCGAGATCCGAGGGCTACCCCCTAGTCGGAGCGTAGCTTCAGGCTTATTGCCCCAGCTCCGGCACCGCCGTCGAGCCTACGCTATCTTCATCGACAACCAACTTCATCTACTCAGCCGTTCACCATCTACGTCCAGAGCTTCTTCAACTCCACCAACGCTTCGCTTGCTCCACTTCATTGCCAAGATCCACCACCGTGCTTCTAGGCACCATTGGGTGCTTCTTCAGCAACCAACGAAGCCGCAGCTTCTTCATTGATGCAGGACCACACCACCTTCATCAACGTCATCCTACTCTGCCAACGACAACCACCGACTGCAACATCGTCCTCCGCAACAAGCTCCCGCTTTGTCATCGACCATCCATCACTCGCAGACCCTCCAAAGCCCTACCCCCTGCTCTGCATTTCGCCTCGACCGATCGGGCGGTGGTCCCGAGGTCCTCCCCGCGTGCGTGGCACGTGAAGGGAGGAAATGCCCACGTCAGCCATCCCCAAGGGTCATGTGCATCACATGTGACCTGCTGGGTAAATTTCTAAGAAGCTCCCAAGGTCTGTCAGCTCTACAACTCAATCTACGGGATTTTCGAGTGAAAAATTGCTGAAGATCCCCTCAACATCTGATTATTTGCAGAACAGTCCAACCGACCAAGGGTCACATGCTTGGCACGTGACCTCTTAGCAATTTTGCAAAACACCCCCATTATTTTAGGTAATTACTACAAAGTCCTTCTACTGTATTTTCATATTTATTTAAATAATATCATTTGCAGAATTACCCCTGTGTTTCCACATTATTTCGAACCTCTACATTGCATTATAATTGAAAATAGGCATTTTGTTCTGCAACTAATTTTCTACATCATGGCATATGTTTGACATTTTTGTGATCAGTGGTTAATTAATAATTAATTGTTTTGTGGAAAATAGCATACTTTGCCCATTTTAAGCTCTGGAATTTATAATTGATTAATTGTTACTCTAAAAATTGCTGAAAAATAACAAATTGTAGAATTAGTTGTGTTTGACATTGTGCCCAAAAAGAATTGCATTTGCATGCATCATTTGCCTGCTAAAAATCATTTTGCATATTTCAATATTTAATTTTTAATAGGTATTAAATCTTGCATTTTTTAAGGTTTAGGATTTTTTCTGAGATCCATCATCTAGAGATCGATCTTGGATAATTTTATCCGTTAAAAATAATTTGGTTTAATATTTATTATAAATATTTATTGAAATTTACTTTGTTTGCATTCAAAAATTCATAAAAAATGTATATCACATCCAAAAATTCCAAAAAAATTATAGTGCACTCATTTCATCATTCTTGTAATAGTGGCCAAGTTTCATATTTTTCGGACATTGTTTGATTGATCTTTACATTTTAGTCCTTAAAACCGACCAAATTTTCATTTTACATCCCAAATGGAATTAAAAATAAAAAAAGACCTCCTCGAATAACCATGTGCGAACTTTGATAGATAAAATTCTAAGTTGTTCCTTTGCCTCCTTGTGTTTGACCTTGGGACTTGCCCAAGTAAAATAAACATAAAACCACATTGATTAAAATTGACTAAATAATTGTGGTTATTTCTTGACCGATTCTGATTGCCCGCCTACAACAAAACGACACATATTTTTAGCGAACGATAATCCACACATTTTAAAAAGGGCTTTCCGCGATCCTTCAGGTTATCATTAGATATGAACTGATCAGGACCGACCAAGAATATATCCTCAGCAATGTCAGAGTGTGCAGGCAAGAATCAGTTAGTGGAAGTAGTGTGGTCATGTCCTGCCTGAGAAGTCTCGCAAATATCAAATTAAGAAGGCTCGAGATCATTATCAGAAAAAGTAAGATCAATTCCATCCTGACGAGCCTCTACTGGATCATCATCTTCATCAAAAGGCCCAAATTCCTTTACAAAAGCAATCAAATCAAATTTGGCCTTATCGGTCATCTAGATCAGGGTGAGTAGGAACAAACTCATCAGTAAAAGTAGTCAAATCATGTCCGTCCTGTCTAGTCCCAGAGTCCGCCTTCCTCTCTAGGGTGTCTATCGTGTAAATCCCACGGATGTCATCAATGCATCTCCACATACCAGAAGGGGGAAGTCCAAGGTCTATGCTTTCCTATTCTTCCTCCTTGAAGAGGAATTCTTGGGTTTCATTATCATCCAACATACAACAAAAATCTCTGATATTATCATCAAGGTCAAGGTCCTTGGGGTTGGCTAACATGGGCACACTCTCATGGTATGCAAGTCTCTGGTCAGTAATGGGTGTAGTAATCAACACATCGTTCCCTGCAACAGAACGAAAGCTAATCTCTTCAGATCCATAATCAATAATGGTTCTTCTAGAGGAAAGGAAATGTCATCCCGGGATGATTGGAGGGTTCTCTATAGGGGTGGAAGTTGGAGACGCGCCGGTGGTAGAGAAAGGCGGTTGGAATGGCAAGGGCGCGGTGGTTCCAGGAGAGATGGTGGCCATGGAGGGCAGTGGAACGGTGGGATACAGGCGGTAGAAGCAGGAGCTTCAAGAGGGGTGCATGGTCTTGGCTGAGATGGCTGAAGGGTGTCGCTCTCGTAGGCGGAGGAGCTCGCGCAGGTCCACGGTGGTGCGGGGATGCAGCTCCAGATAGAATGTCAGCTACGGTAGTGCGGCGGTTGCCGTGACGGTGTTCGCCTCTCCAGGCGGTTGGTCGGTGGTTCTGGGATCCAGGCGGTGGCACAGCACGTCAGCAAATCACAGTGGTTCTTGGATGGAAGTGGCGGGGCGGCGCTACCGCGATGGCGGCGGCGCTGCGATTGACAGCCGCAGGCGGTGGAGGCAGCCGGCATGGGCGACGGTCCGCGGTTGAAGGGCCGTGCAAATTTTTTATTTTTTTTTTAAATTTTCAAATGTAAAAAATAACAGAAAAAATAAAATAAAAACTTTTTTATATTCTTTTAAAAACAGAAATTACATAGTTTTTTTATAATTTTATTTATTTGTTTTTTTGGTTTTTTATTTATCCTGCAAAACAAATGTTAGAAAGAAAGAAGGATTTTTTTTGTTTTTTATTTTTTATTTATAAACAATTAGGATGCAAGCTCGAAGGCTCGATCCCAAAATCAATACGAAAGACGTAAACTAGTGTGATTCAAGGAAAATGGCAGATGGAACCAGATCTCTGACCACCGTACGTGGTCGGGGGTGAGAGATCGTGCGAGGTAGAAAAGAGCGTGAATAGATTGAGATGCGAAATGAAAAATCGAGTTGGCGGTGGATCAAATAATGATGGATTCTAAGATCTAGATAAAAAATGACAACGAAAAAAAGAGGTGAAGAATAAAACTAAGATTAACCTAAGATAAAAACAAGAGAAGAAAAATATGGATCTCACCTTAGGAGCGGAAAAGACCTTAATCGCCTCGACAAAGGCCGACTCGCTCTCACCGGACGGCTCGGAGGCTAGGCATCCTTCTGCAACAAGAAGAATCTCAGAGATCGGGCTCCTCTCAAGAAAGATTGATCAAGTTGAAATGAGGGAGAAGGAGCCATATAAATTGAAAAGATAAGAATTCGAAATTCAAAAATTTGAAATGAGATAAATAGATAAGGAAAAAATTGAAATGAGATAGAGATAAGAAAGATATTAATGTTAAAATTATTTAAAAAATTAAATAATTTTTTTTGTTTTTTCGTCACTTAATTAAATTGAATAAAAAATGTTAATTTTTTTATTTTTTGTGGTGGTTATTTTAGAATAGCAACTATATACATATACTATATACATATGGTACATTATAACATAGTTAAATAAGAAAAGTAGTTTTTTATTTTAAAATTTTTATTTTTTTATTTTAAATAATTAGTAAAAATATTTACAAAAATAATATTTATAAATAAATGGTAAAATTGTACAAACCACCCCAGAAAATCAACTTTTCAACCGTAATTCCAAAAATTATGAAATCACAACCATTTTAAAGATAATTTAATTTAGAATACAATGGAAGTGAGTTTGGTTCAATTTGAGTTCATATGGAGCCAGAATTGGTCTTTCAATTATCACTTAGTGGCCTTTTTTTAAGTGTCGTTGCTTTTATTTTGTTCATGATTTTATTTTGCAAACATTTTTATTAATTAGGAAACATTTTTATTTACAATATTTGTTTTGAAAATTAGTTTAAGGTCGATTGATTTACAAATAAAATAGTGTAAGTATACAAATATACACATCATACAATTTTTTTTGGATTTTTTGATTAAGGACCCTATCTCCCCCTACTTTATTCTTGTTCGATCAGGTCAAGTCTTGACCTTCTCTCGGGGTTCGGTTTAGCCTGTATCTATTACATATATACAATCTTATTTTTTTATTTTCTTTTCTTTATTTTTCCTTTCTTTCTTTCTTTTTATATTTTAGGTTAAAATGGTAATAAGTGGACAATATTTACACACAGATGCAAGTTAGTAAGAATACGGAGTTAGTATTATATACATGTGTTTTATAAGGGATTTTAAGCTAAAATAAATTAATAAAGATGATGAAATGCAGATTCATCACATTCTCCGGTCAGAGATGCGTGCCTATATCGTGATAGCATACAACATAGGACTTTGGTTATCTCGATCTCGTTAAGTCAACTCTTTGACCTAACTTATCTAACACCTTCGAATATCTATTCCTATGCAGAGCACCTGCATCAAGAGGTCGGTTAGATGCCAACCTTTAGAGAAAGGATTGTCACCTCCTTCTCAGGCTGGGGATCATTTCTTAATAATCATTTGATGGTACTTGATGAGTCCCCAATCTAACTCTTTAGGTATTCATCCAAGCACCAACCTCTATGATTCAATAATTGAATCAACAGCTGTATGATCATTAAGATGACCATGGTACATAACCCTAATTGTACCATGATGCCTATTATGTGAATTAGTTATTCTTCATATCAGACCATGGAATGAGATTTGCAATAACATTTATTGCGTAATGGCTCACTGTAGGCTCGCATGTCCTACAACCCAATGTGTGCGGGCTAGGTAATTTCCAGATACACCACTAAGCATCTTCAAAATTGCTTACAGGTCCTCCAAACGCGTGCCTCACGTGCGGCAGGGGTATTTTATACAGAGACCCCGCTGACTTATCAAAATTGCAGATATGTCCCCACACTTTAGGAAACATTTCAAAATGGCCCATCCGAATTTTTTTTTACAAAAATGCCCCTCTAGTGGCATTTTTGTGAATATTTATCCTTTTATTTTTATGCCTTTTTTTTACAATTATGCCCCTTGCACTATTTTCATCATAACTTGAGCATACAAACTCTGTTTTTATTGATTTCAGTCTCATTTTGAAGCCTGCTTCATTCTCTATCCAATGGCATATTTAATTTCATGATCTGACTCTTAATTAAATGTAATATTTTTTGAGATCTATAGTGTCTCCTGCTCTTTATTTAAATACCATTAATCATCCTTATTGCTTAATTTGATTCAGAAATCAATCCATATTTTATTGCTCATTGATGTGATTATTTTAAGGAATCTTTGTATTTTCTGCATGATCATCTATTTCATATTCTGCATCATGCATCTAATTTTAATTGCATTTAAAACCAAATAAAAATTGCATGCATCATGTCAATTTATCTCTGCATCATGTTGTTTGCTTATGCATATCATTTCTGTGTTGTGCATCACCTCTGCATATGAAGACCTAGATTTTAGATATAATCGCTCGACACTTAATCGATGATTTTTGATGAATAAACTAGGAGGCTCCTATCCCTGTGTTCGACCTAGGTATACTTGCCAAGTAAAATAACTTCCACGTATTTGAAATTGTGGTCTTTGCTAAATCAAAATTTGTCTCCTGAACTGCAATATTAGATCATTAAAGAGGCATTTTTCATGTTCATCAAATGACGTCGTTGCCGGGGACACGACCCATCTTATTTGTTTGTTGAATTTTATTACATTATTGTTTATGTGATTATTTTCATAAAATAAGGTCTTTACATTGTGTTTGCTCTTGCATCGTTTGTTGATTATTTTTCTTGCTATTTATCTGACATTTTTCTTTTTTGGCAAGGCCCATGGAGATCAAGGATGCTTGAGAACCATGGAGGCGTGGACTTGGGAGCTCCCGCTATGAGGGGCCGTAGAAGAAATTCAGAAGGATTCAAGGAGTTTAGTTAGAATTCTTTTCATGCATTTGTTGTAAAAAAGGGAAAAAAGAGAAAAAATATATGTATAATATGCATTTTTAGCGGTCCTTGTTTGAGGGTTCGTGTGTGTAATTATGGACATGAACCTTTGCTTGCGGTGTGTGAAGGCTCACCCCAGTCTGGCTAAGGCTTCACTTGAGTGTCGACCTAGGACCAGACATATAACTCTTTGAGCTGACTCTATTCTTCACATTATTTATGCTTGATTGTAGGTAGGACACACATTAAGAATATGGGAGATCCACCTTATCTCCTTGATTCAATGAGACGCACTAGACATCGATCAACTTAGCCAAACTCAACTCATTTCTTCATCGCTTATAGTATCATGTTTTTGGGCATGGTTTTCATCGACTTGCATGTATTTAGCAATAAATTTAAATTCAGACATGCATATGCATGAAGAAGGCTAGAGGTATTGTAAGTATCTCTCAAGCATGCATCATGGTTTTCATGAATGCACTGGTTTTTCTCGATCTTCCCCCCGTTTGTCACTTAAGGATATTAAAGGAAATTGGGACTAGCCGATAAACGATGCGTGTTTGTCTTGTATCCACATTAACTTCAGTGATAACCTAAAGCTAAAACTAGGACTGATAATGCAGGTTGATGAAATAAAAAGAATAAAAATCACTCTTAGTTTATGGGAGAGCAAACCCCGTCATTGTATGCATGCTATTTTGAAGTTGAGAGGTGAGGATGTATCCTTAGGATAGTGCCCAAAACCTAATCCTAAAACCTACATAATGAACTTCATTGTTGAATGATCACCAATAAAAATGGACCAGATAAAAGACCTGTACCTATTGGTCTTCATGTGTGTGTTGGTAAAACAAGGGGTATTGCTTGCTTGGTTGAGCCTGATTGTCTTCTCTACCCAACCCTCTCATAACCCTAGATGATCTACCCATCCTCTCCGCATCCCCATCCAGTGTAAATCTAGTCAACCCTCTAACCCTAACTGATCTCCGATTCCCCCAGCCTAAATACACATCCAAATACTTAGGCTACTCTTCAGCCTAAGTACAGGGGAAACCTTGTATAGTAAATGATTATTCACCTAGGATCTCCCCATCCTCATTGCATATCCAATACTTAGGCTATTTTCAGCCTAAGTACAATGGTGGGGGACCCAAGACATTCTTTCTTCCCTCTTATCATCTTTTTATAATTAGGTCATTTTGACCTAAGTATAGGGGGGCCATTCGAGTTAGTTCTGCTTTATCACATTATATTTGACCTGAGCCATGACTTCATATCATATTTTGAAATTTTTAGATTTTTTGGGCTAGGGTTTAAGTATTCTTATGAACTGACTTTTGTAAAATTGTTTGAAAAATCTTTTCAAAATTGAGGGAATAACTATTTTATAAATTTAATTAACCTTATTAAAAATCTCATAAGAATCTGAAAATTTAAAATCTTTTATTGAGCAGTGATTTTGACTACCAAGCTTAGAAATGAGTAGCCATTTCTCAGTGAGAGAACTACGATCTCTCTTAGCAGAGTGGGTGGTTGAAAGATAATGTGAATGACACCGTCTTAAAGTAATACAAGTCCGTAATTACACCCATATTGACTGGAAATGGATGCAGCTATTCATATGAGCTTGGGCCAGTCATTATTTCTCTTGAGATTAAAAAAAAATCTCATAAAAATTGCAAAACTTAAAAATCACAGAAAATTCACTAACTTTGGAGTTGGTGTATTCCTGACACATTCACTATCACTCAAGGCTCGAGGAGTTGAGGACACTTGGTTTTTGAGATCTAGAGAGTTTGAGTTAACCATCCATAGTCATTAGCGTTCGAAACTTAATAATCCATACTTCCCTAGTTTGAAAGATTTGAGCGCTATATTGCACTCTTCATCTATACATTCTAAGAATATGATCAATACATTACTTTCACAACTACATGATTGATGAGATGAGTTGAGTTATCACTTGAGGAACTAGGACATGAGATTTGTATTTAGACCCAATTTAATGACGCTCAAGGATGGGATAAAGTGAATGAAGGCAAGAAACCTGAGTGTCAGCAAATCCTAGCCAGTATGCGAACAAGTTCACATGCTATCTTTTGATATTGACCTATGTGCCAGGGTGTGATGAAATTAAATAGTTGTTGATCAGTGTGCACCAACATTTGGTAAAAGTAGTGGAGCTAGCCAAACATCAATGAAATAAAATTCGAGAGAAGTTCACTCATATAAAGAAAAGCTCTATCGTTACAAATACAAATTCAAAAGAGCTTCTACCGAAGGTGAGCGCTCCCAACCATTTCAAAGTATCCACTTGGACAAAATTCTATTAGGACTAAGGGGTCGGGATAGCACTAAAAAAGGGCTCTACATCGTATAATGATACACGTTTGGGTGTTGAAGGCATTTTAGATACTCAAAAGAGACACACCCCAATGTACTCCCAGAAAAGCAAGTGCAGACGACTCCAAATTCTATTGATGGACACACTGATAAAAAAACCAATAATATACATGCATTGAGTAATAGGGCACTCGATAGGCCCTTGTTCCAATGTGAGTGAGAGAAGAAAATTGCACAATCCTATGCCCTCCATCATCTGTCCTTCCATCTACATGTTCAAGTCTGACAAACTAATGAGACAGTGGATTGAATGCAAGAACCAACTTATTCCTTAATGTTGAGGACTAGGTCTAAATGGGAGTTTCCTGGACTGGAACCTTGGGTGACATATCGATTCAACTCTCATGAATGCAATACACTAACAGTCATGTCCTTATATTATACGTACAAATAGAAAGTATGATAAATATAGAAGTTGGATCCATTTTGACTGAAGCATGGTTGAGCTCAGAGATTTAGGATCACTCAAATTAAGGGTCTTTGGTGAATTGGGCCTTGAAAATTCACATGCACTGTCAAGAATTAAAACAACTCCTTCATTCTTTAGATGCTCGAGGACGAGCATAGCTTAAGTATAGGGATGTGATGAGTCTATGAGGAATCATCACTATTCTATCTTTGTACCCTCGAAGAATAAGGACTTTATTGGTAATCTTCATTAACTCCTCATCTTTGGCAATAATCCTCTCCATTTGTAATTAACCCTAACATTAATTATTGTATAATTATAAATAATATTTTCCCTTGATTTCTCTTTATTAAAAATCTCAAAAAATTAGATTAATTATTGTATATATTTATATTGGCTTAAAAAATAAATTTAACATACATAAAATAACAAACCCACTAAAATACATTATTTTTACCTATTAAAAACACTATAAAAAATAGTGCTTTATACAAATGACTCTTTTGACTTCTTCCTCAACATGAAACTTGTAGATCTCATCGAGATCTACAACTTTCATGTTTTAACTTTTTTGTAATTTAGCATCTAATTATTTTATTTGGATTTTTATTTGATTTCCCTTTTCTAATTTTCTCATTAGGCCACGTGGCGCTCTCTGATTGAGCCACATGACCCGACCCTTTTTTACCACCCGCCACCCTCCTTAGATGTTGACCCCCTTTCCCCACCTTCATCCTAGCCCTCCATTTGCGCTTTCATCCCAACCATCAGATCTTCCCTTAAATCTGATCTCATCCGCTCCTGACCACCTTTACCTCAGCCATTGGATGGCAGTGCCATCCAATGGCTCTACAACCTCCACATCACCTCTTCTGCTCTCAACCCTCAGTTCTCGCTCCATCTCCATCCCAGTCGCTCACCTCCGCTCAATTCACCATCATTGATCAGATCGTTGATATAATATTACCTGACTAATCAGAAGGTTGAATTAACACTCATCCCAGACCTTTTCGTCTGAAGGATATGGTTATATCCTCAAGTGCATCACGGAAGCGTGAGCGTCATATCGAATACGACGAGGAGCAACTAGTCGCACTAGTTGCTCGATGCAGCGGAATTTAAAAAAAATTTTCATACGACGAAACTACATGATCCAAGAACACTTCTCGGATCATTTCGTCTAAACCACAAATAAGTAATAGGATTACCTCCTGAAGCGTGGTTGCGATCAAGTCTCTAAACAAAGAGACCACCTGTCTCAAGTCCGATCCGACGGAGGAGACGCTTGCGAGCGCGGGGATGAACTGCGTGCTTCTCGCAATCCATGTTGATGATCCAAGCAGCAGATCTCCTGATCTCGACACACGAGATCCGACGTCTTCTTCACGAGCGAGGCGCACCGAAGTAGACGGAGATCCACTAGCAGACGATCGGGCAGCATAACGACGACGCTACGGCGATGGAGAACCTCTCTAGGGCATCCATGGTGGACGGCCACATGAGAGGGAGAGAGAGGGCTGTCGAGTAGAGACAAAAGAGAGAGAGAGAGAGAGATGCTTCTCAAGCATTGTGTGTAAAATAGAGAGCATGGTATGCCTATCTATTTATAGGGTTTTGGGATCCATGGATCTCAATCCATGGGACATATAAAATCAATGGATGAGATTGATTCATGCCAATCCATTGGTCAAGATTGTTGTTGGTAAAACCAACAAATTTAGGTTAAATATATTTGACAAAATCAAATATAAATTAGTTCTAAATAAAACCAATAAATAAGGAGAGAATGTGCATGGAGATTTCATCTCCATGCTCTTTCCATGTGGACGGCCATCCTTTCCTAATTGGAATAGGGTGCCGCCCACTTATTTCCATGGGGAGAGCAATCTCATGGAAATCCATGAGATTGCATATCTCCTTGAAAATCTCCTTTATTTATTTCCAACAACTTTTGTTGGCTTTTTATTCTTCAAAAATAATTCACAATTATATTTGAGAATATTGCAATCTTGCCATGGAAAAATTGTGAATCAAATTCACAACCCAAAACAACATATAATTTACATTGTCAATTAATTACACAATGTGTATCCAATACACATAATAATTAATCAACACATATAAATTATAATTAGCTCTCTCTAATACATTATAAATCACATTTATAATATATTATGAATAATTGGATATTACTATCCACATTATTCTTATCCATAATAATTAAATCACATTTAATTATATTGGATAACTTATTCTCATGTGCTCAAATAATATGAATCGCATTCACATTATTTTTTTCTTTCATAATCAAATCACATTTAATTATCTAAGATAACTCTCCTTATAATATGAATCAAATTCATATTATTCATGATAATTAAATCTCATTTAATTATCCATTTTCTCAATGCTCGGATACATATATCAACAATAGAATTATCCATGAACTCTTTCAAGGATAATGCGCTTTCTCCGCGAATACTTGGAGATAAGGACAGGGCGATTGTATTGTTCCACGTATAGTGACTTGGATATTGAGATCACATCTCAAATCTAGATCTCGGGCCTCCCATAGATGCTTGATTAAATCAAGACCGTAAATCTAATCTTCTCATTAGATCTGAATCACATTCAGATCAATGTCCAATATTTGGACTAAGATTAGGTTACTTCTCTACTGAGAGGAGTCACTAAAATCCAGACCCGTTTCATCACTCCCTAGGAATGGAAGCGTCATGGTTATACAATCGTTTATGATCACATCACCCTCAGGTATTCCCAATACCTGTACATCCTGCATACTGGAAAACTCAGAATAAACCCGAAGTATTAGATCAACTTTACACTGTCTACATCAGGGTTTTTATTAGTAAGTTTCTCATTCGATCATTGGGAGTCAGTATCGATCATATACTTTACAAAAGCATATATCATACCTAGGTCTTGATCATATACTTTCCAAAAGTATATATCAAACCTACAAATTCAGTCAAGCTTCCAAAGCGAGACGACCATGCGCATGGAATTTGATTCTTCCCAATATCTCATGAGTGAGCTCATGTCTTCTGGTTCAGTAACTGAACCTGTATGATCCATTTGAGAAATCGTATTACTCATATGCCTTTATATGCACACCAGCGTGCCGGTGTATAGACCTTGATTAGGTCATCAACCTATTTGTCTACCAAATGTACATACTCAGACATATAGTAACACATCTGTCTCCGGTCAGAGGATGTGTGCCTATATCATGATAGCATACGATATAGGACTTTGGTTGTCTCGATCTCGTTAAGTCAACTCTTTGACCTAACTCATCTGACACCTTCGAATCTCTATTCCCATGCAGAGGACTTGCATCAAGAGGTCGGTCAGATATCAGCCTAACTGAGATAGGATTGCCATCTCCTACTCAGGCTGGAGATCACTCTTAACAATCATTTGACGGTGCTTGATGAGTCCTCAATCTAACTCATTAGATATTCATCTAAGCACTAGCCTCTATGATTCAATAATTGAATCAACAACTGTATGATCATTAAGATGGCCATGGTACATAACCCTAATTGTACTAATGGACCTATTATGCAAATTATGTACTCTTTATTTCATATTAAGGAGTGAATTGCAATAACATTTATTGCGTAATGGCTCGACGTGGGCTCGCATGTCCAACAATCTCCCACTAGCCCAAAGAGCCATTAATGGGATAATCTTTTAAACCCACACTCATGTGACAATCATAGGCTATTTAGAAAATAGGTAGGTAAGTTGATCAGTCACTCTGTTTCCAAGAGACTACGCCAAGTCCTTTTACGACACTTGCATATCTCCTAGTAACAGTGCTCGCATCCAATGCGGATGTTGCATCCTATGCAACCAATACTCAATTTTGTCGGTTATAGTGTCCTTGACACTACATCTTATTAATTATCATAACCAGTATTCCTACAATCCTTATTAGAATACCTTCATTCCTGGAGATCTCTATCTCCTAAGGTATCTACAGTTAAGACCCTTATAGATCACTTTCTACAAGGTCTTAAACTTTTGAAGATAAGACTTTGAGATCACTATCTCTAAGTTTCATCATCTTTAAAGATATTGTTATTACTGCAACCAAGTGTTTTATCTCCAGAGTAGGATTAGTAATAGTTTATTACTTCCCCTGCATGGCAGACATATGGCTTTTGTACACATCTAGCATACACTTCAGCTTCTCGTAACTGATGCACAAGTGCAAGCAGTTCTAGCATTCACTTCCTCAACTCTTTGAGGTGCTATCCCTTTAGATAGGTCAGTACCATATTTTAAGGGAAAGAAGCCTTTCTTGAAATTTTCCAAAAAATGGAATAAGTCCAAGGTGTACTACTAATGTGACAGTCCCAATATCCTCTTCTCTTTGTTTCTGAACAACTTTAGAACTAAGATCTAAGAGGTATCCTTGAGATCATATCTCAAAGTATGGAGCAACCAAATTCAAAACACTTATTATTATCATCCTTAGATCATTCCAAATGATTAGGATAATATCTACATTTAGCACGATGAACACAATGGCACTCCCACTAAGCTTCACATAAATTCATCAAGATTTTATCTGAAATCATAACATTTATAATTTAATCAAATCTTATGTTCCACTTACAAGAAACTTATTGGAGTCCAAAGATGGAGTTCTTCAGCTAGCACACCTTGTTTTCCTCAACCATGAAGCCCTGGGGCTACTTCATATGAATATCCTCAGAGAGGTATTCATAGAGGAATGCAATCTTGACTTACATCATGAAGATGTCATAGTCAAGTTGTGTAGCTATAGGTAGCAATATTCTGATGGGTTAAAGCAAGGTCATTGGAGAACAAGTCTCATCGCAAGCGATGTCTTCTCTATGGTGTGTAGCTCATGGCTACGAACAGTGCTTCGAAGGTCTCTACCTTCTCATCAGGTTCCCTCTTTCTCTTGAAGATCCATTTACACCTTAATGGGTCTTATCCTCGAGGGTCCATATCCAACACTTGTGTATGAAGTCTACATTAGACTTTTATTGCTAATATCCATCTTTCCATGTCATGATCCGCAGGAGCTTCATCACATGAAGTCCGATCATTTTCAGACTTAACTGAAACATGGAATATATCCTCAAACTTATTTGAAGAAGTATTAGTGTTTCATCTTCAATTATTCTTTTAGTTTCCCATTTCAGGAGCCTCATTATCTTCTCAAGATCAAATGAGTTCCTTTACTTCATTTTCATCTTGATTCTCAAGAGAGTCATCTTATAAGAATCATATTCTCAAAGATGAGTTCTTTAAAGAATCTCAAAATCATAAAGTAGGTATCCAATACCATCCTTTATTTTCCTAATGAAGTAGATTCCAGATCACTTGCATGGAACCTTATCAAGGATATACATTGTAGTCTCTACTACATTTATATATATATCTGGAAACTAAGAGATAATTATGCTAAGATTAATCATTGATCAAATCATGTCACACATGATTAATTGTATCTCCCTACAACTCCATCGAGTTAAGGTTCATTAGGAGGATTGAGATAGGAATGATATTCACATCTCCATAAGGTATTCCTTGAATTCATCTAATAGGTACAAGCTACCTTGGTTAGATCAAATTCATTTCATCTTCCTTCAAACTTTGGTTTTAAACCAAAATTGAGAAATCTTTGAACATTTCAAAGGTTTCTTAGGTGAGGAGAAGAAATGTCATATCACAAATAATCATTAATAGATATCACATATCCGTAATATTTATTCTGATATAGATGATTCACATACATCAATATGTATGAGATCCTGAATACCTTGACATTTTACATCTTTCCCAAAGAAGGGTGTATTGGACATTTTTACTTTGAATACAATATTCAAAAGTATGCAAGTTTTGAAATTTTAAACATTCTAAAGTTTCATCTCTTACTTTTCCATTGATCTCATCAACAGACATATGTCCAAAACATGATGCCAGGTCATTGTCAAATGATCTATGTCCTCCTATTGATCTTTAAAGGTTTAATTTTCAGTATTAGAAATCTTAACGAGCCATTCATTAATTTTCTAATTTAGTGGAGTCCACTAGATGTTAGATTACTATCTGAAATATCTCCATCATAACTCTTTATGATAGGTATACTCCAGATTTCAAGTTTATTCCCAACATTTAGAAACAAACAATGAGTGTATTCTAATATCTAGGTCATAGAGACATTCTCTAAGACTAAGGGCTCCCACTGAAAATATGAAGTCTATTCATCCGGTGGAAATTATTGCAACAATTGCATCAATTCCAACATGGATGACCATTAAACCTTATGATTAATATTCTAATACAGATGCAACCAATTGCAAGTGTCATTAGAAAATTGAGATACAATTATTAGACTTTATCTTATCAAATAAGTAAGTCAATTTCAATGATTATATGTAGATTATTCTGATGTACATTCTGATTTCTTCTCTAAGGATTCTAGATAGATTTGATAGTCATAATATCAACACATCAACTTATTGCAGTATTGGCATACATCCAATTCTTTGGATGTCATATGGAAGTCACAGAAGTACAATCAACTCTTTGACTATACCACTTACTTGGGTCCAACCCATGCTTCCAATGCGCTCTCTTTGTCTATAAGCAACCATTGCTCAAGACCAAGGATCTCTTATGTTAAAATCAAAAATTTCAATATAAGAGTATTTCAACATTTATACAAGCTTCATTTAAGTTCATAAAATATGAATATTATGAAGCTTCATGAATGACTAGAGTATAGATAGTAGAATGATGACATTCATCGTATCTACATCCATCTAGACTCTTACAAAATTGGTTCAGGTAGGTATTCAAATAATTTGAATGCATCATCTCTTATAGAGCCACCACTTGCATAATGCAGAGAACCATGTCATTCATGATTATATGTCGAGAGCACATATGTATGCCAGAACATCTTCTTAGATTTTATAAGGATTATTTGATAATTACGATCATTATGGACATGTTACTTCAGAAGTACATTCGATGAGATCAAGACTTATAGAGACATATACACCCTAGGGTTTCAGTCCTATTGTCTTATTTAATCATCATTCCTCATTATTATGAGGAAACTTGCACATTGCAATCACATACATTATGTGTCCAATTGCAAGTACAATATCTGGATCATGAGTCCAATCCATGATATTTTACTGGTTATTATTGAGTATAATATTGAGTGGGTTTAATGAAGGATTATCTGAAATGAGAAATTTGCATAAGGGTATATATTTATATATATATACATGTTTTACTTTGATTTAGGAATTTTTATATCAAAGTTGTCTTGCCATGTCAACAATGAAAGTTCATTCCCTTAATCACTTTCAATGTAAGAGATATACTTACCATTATATCTCAAGCAAGATCTGGGATCTCCTTCCTTATCTTTGTTGCATCCCAATAATATGATAACCTACAACTCGGATAAAAAGAAGCGGGAACACATTCCGCCTTGCAAGTCCAACTTGCATCTCCCAATTCGGTCTTTAACACCCGGGCCCACCACCCCTAAGGTGATGTTGATCCGTCATTAATTGAACCAACCGTCAACAGGAATACAACTCGCTATGCGCAATCCAATATCGCCCCAATAATATGAGGACCCGATATTGGGGTCACTACGCATACGTCCTTACTCTTTCAAAAAGCGACGAGCCCGATCCAAATGGATCATATGCAGGAGCTGTCACTTCGGACAGGCGTCTCCTACATATAATATCTGGCGACGAAACTCTTCGCCTTGACAGGAGACCATGGATGTCACTTATGTGATCTTCCATATCATATTCAAATTCTAATTAATTATCATGAATCATATTCACATAATTAATTCTTCCAAGGGAAATAATAACTCTATTCATAATAGAGTGTTCTTTATTGGATATAATTAGCTTAATCATATTAAATTAATTATCAATCCAATTCAATCAATCAAACTTGATTGTCTTATTTGAATATATATGGTATTATTCTCAAAGTACGTATTAATTCGTATTTTAATAATTAGAAAAAATACAACTTAATCCCTCGGACATTATCCCGGCCCTACCGCTGTCATGGCCAGTACCTGCGGGAGTGGGACGGATCGCATACGTTGCAACCCGCTACCCCAGCGATCCCCGACTAGACACCATATCCGCCTCGGGAAAGGATAATGCCAAATTGATTAATTTGTACTTGAGATGATCATCGGTTCTTCAACCAAAATTATACCATATAGTAATCAAAACTATTTGATTATAAGGAAATTTGCTAAACAAATTCCCAATCCTATTCAAGCAAGGAGTTTGATGATTGTATTTCCAATTATGATCTAAATAAAATCTAATAAATTAATTGGTTGAGGTCAAGTCAATTAAGGAAATAATCATATTCCAATATTTCTCAAATATTTTCCATAATTATTTCATGAAATTAACAATTAATTTCACTCATTGACAATCACATGGTTCTTGATTAGGAAAGTAATTTCAGCAGTGACCCCTACCTACTAAAATTAGCATATCTCAATCAATTTAAATCCAAATTAAGCAAAGTAAGTTTGCATAGTTTGCTAACTTGATTTACAACAGAACCAAAGTGATTTGCACGCATTTCGAGGCGTCTCTAAACAGTAATTAACTCCTTAATTACGTTAAGATTCGCAGTTCCCGTAACAGTGAATACATGTTCATTAAAACAACCATATCTAGAGCAAACGAAATCCGATTTACGCAAACTCAGATCCTATGATTTCTTTATTTAGATCCTATGATTTCTTTATTTAATGGGGAACAAAATCCAAGTAAATAATTCGTGTTTAAACAATTTAAACATGGCCGAAAATATTTACTAAACAGATCTGTGAAATCAAATGCGATAAAAAACTTTCGCGACCTTAACGAACCCAAGTTGTCCTCGGTTTGCGAATCATATTCGAAACCGTCAATCTGGCTCTGATACCACTTGAAGGATATGGTTAGATCCTCAAGCGCATCATGGAAGCGTGAGCGTCGTATCGAATACGACGAGGAGAGACTAGTCGCACTAGTTGCTCGATGCAGTGGAATTTAAAAAAAAAATTCATACGACGAAACCACATGATCCAAGAACACTTCTCAGATCGTTTCATCTAAACCACAAACAAGTAATAGGATTACCTCTTGAAGCGTAGTTGCAATCAAGTATCTAGACGAAGAGACCTCTTGTCTCAAGTTCGATCCGACGGAGGAGACGCTTGCGAGCGCGGCGATGAACCGCGTGCTTCTCGCAATCCATGTTGATGATCCAAGCGGCGGATCTCCTGATCTCGACACACGAGATCCGACGTCTTCTTCATGAGCGAGGCGCACCGAAGTAGACGGTGATCCACGAGCAGACGATCGGGCAGCATAACAACGACGCTGCGGCGATGGAGAACCTCTCTAGGGCATCCATGGTGGACGACCACATGAGAGGGAGAGAGAGGGATGTCGAGTAGAGAGAAAAGATAGAGAGAGAGAGAGAGATGCTTCTCAAGCTTTGTGTGTAAAATAGAGAGCATGGTATGCCTCTCTGTTTATAGGGTTCTGGGATCCATGGATCTCAATCCATAGGACATATAAAATCAATGGATGAGATTGATTCATGCCAATCCATTGGTCAAGATTGTTGTTGGTAAAACCAACAAATTTAGGTTAAATATATTTGAAAAAATCAAATATAAATTAGTCCTAAATAAAACCAATAAATAAGGAGAGAATGTGCATGGAGATTTCATCTCCATGCTCTTTCCATGTGGACGACCATCCTTTCCTAATTGGAATAGGGTGCCGCCCACTTATTTCCATGGGGAGAGCAATCTCATGGAAATCCATGAGATTGCATATCTCCTTGAAAATCTCCTTTATTTATTTCCAACAACTTTTGTTGGCTTTTTATTCTTCAAAAATAATTCACAATTATATTTGAGAATATTGCATTCTTGCCATGGAAAAATAGTGAATCAAATTCACAACCCAAAACAACATATAATTTACATTGTCAATTAATTACACAATGTGTATCCAATACACATAATAATTAATCAACACATATAAATTATAATTAGCTCTCTCTAATACATTATAAATCACATTTATAATATATTATGAATAATTGGATATTACTATCCACATTATTCTTATCCATAATAATTAAATCACATTTAATTATATTGGATAACTTATTCTCATGTGCTCAAATAATATGAATCGCATTCACATTATTTACATCTTTGATAATCAAATCACATTTAATTATCTAAGATAACTCTCCTTATAATATGAATCAAATTCATATTATTCATGATAATTAAATCTCATTTAATTATCCATTTTCTCAATGCTCGGATACATATATCAACAATAGAATTATCCATGAACTCTTTCAAGGATAATGCCCTTTCTCCACGAATACTTGGAGATAAGGACAGGGCGATTGTATTGTTCCACGTATAGTGACTTGGATATTGAGATCACATCTAAATCCAGATCTCGGGCCTCCCATAGATGCTTGATTAAATCAAGACCGTAAATCTAATCTTCTCATTGGATCTGAATCACATTCAGATCAATTTCCAATATTTGGACTAAGATTAGGTTACTTCTCTACTGAGAGGAGTCACTAAAATCCAGACCAGTTTCATCACTCCCTAGGAATGGAAGCGTCATGGTTATACAATCGTTTATGATCACATCACCCTTAGGTATTCCAAATACCTGTACATCCTGCATATTGGAAGACTCAGAATAAACCCGAAGTATTAGATCAACTTTACACTTCCTACTTCAGGGTTTTTATCAGTAAGTTTCTCATTCGATCATTGGGAGTCGGTATCGATCATATACTTTCCAAAAGCATATATCATACCTAGGTCTTGATCATATACTTTCCAAAAGTATATATCAAACCTATAAATTCAGTCAAGCTTCCAAAGCGAGACGACCATGCGCATGGAATTTGATTCTTCCCAATATCTCATGAGTGAGCTCATGTCTTCCGATTCAGTAACTGAACCTATATGATCCCTTTGAGAAATCGTATTAATCATATGCCTTTATATGCACACCAGCACGCCGGTGTATAGACCTTGATTAGGTCATCAACCTATTGGTCTGCCAAATGTACATACTCAGACATATAGTAACACATCTGTCTCCGGTCAGAGGATGTGTGCCTATATCATGACAGCATACGATATAGTACTTTGGTTATCTCGATCTCGTTAAGTCAACTCTTTGACCTAACTCATCTGACACCTTCGAATCTCTATTCCCATGCAGAGGACCTGCATCAAGAGGTCAGTCAGATATTAGCCTAACTGAGATAGGATTGCCATCTCCTACTCAGGCTGGAGATCATCTCTTAACAATCATTTGATGGTGCTTGATGAGTCCTCAATCTAACTCATTAGATATTCATCTAAGCACCAGCCTCTATGATTCAATAATTGAATCAACAGCTATATGATCATTAAGATGGCCATTGTACATAACCCTAATTGTACTAAGGGACCTATTATTCAAATTATGTACTCTTTATTTCAGATTATGGAGTGAATTGCAATAACATTTATTGCATAATGGCTCACCGTATGCTCGCATGTCCAACATCGTCTTCCCTTCTTACTCCTCAAATCCTCTAGGTACACACCTTTAAATTTTTTTATTTGTTTTCTCCTATTTTATTTGATGCCTCCACACCCTTCATGCTCAGATGCTTGCTTCGGTAGCATCGCCACACAACCCTAACCTTCTCCAACCACTCCGCTCGCCATATCCCTTATCTAGAACCCTGACCACATCCACCCCATCTCATCTCCATATAGCCAGAGGTGAATCATCGGCCCTTCGCTCCTCTGCACTAATTGGGCCCCATTCCACTCGATCCCCGACCTACACACTTCGGCTATGTGTCTAACATCTGCAAGTACCCATCTCCTTTAGTGGTTGGACATGGCATGTTAGGTCTAATCTCCTCTGCCATCTCTGACAAAGGAGCATTGCTTCGCTGCATCAGCCACTTGAGCACCTCCGCAACACCACCTTCGCTGAATCTTCCCCAAGCTACCCTGATCCTCCACCATCAAGCATGACACTGGTGGAGCTCGAGGAAGCTTGCCGAAGTACAACCCTCTCCGATGAGAGAGGTGGATCATGAAGACACAATTGTTGTCTGATCATCTAGATCGAACGATCCAAATGAAGCCACGTCGCATCCCTAAACCTCCAGGCTCGGATGGATGAGCCATTCACCGAGGCACTAGCACCAACCACGTGCCTCTCGAAGCAGCATCCCCCCTGAGCCTAGTCGTGCATGTGCCCAACGCGAGGGGGCTAGGTAATTTGCAGATACACCCCCATGTGCCTTAAAAATTGCTTACAAGTCCTTCAAGCACGTGAATCACGTGCGCACCTGGGGTATTATATACATAGACCCTGTCAACTTATCAGAATTGTAGAAATGCCCCCGTGCTTCAGGAAAAATTGCAAAAAGGCCCCTCTGATTTTGTTTATTACACAAATACCCCTCTAGGGCATTTTCAGGATTATTTATTCTCTTATTTTTATCCATTTTATACGATTATGCCCTTGCACTGTTTTCTTCATAACTTGAGCATACAAACTCAGTTTTTATTGATTTCAGTCTCATTTTGAAGCTTACTTTATTCTCTATCTAATGACATATTTAATTTCATGATTTGACACTTAATTAAATATGATAATTTCTGAGATCTATAGTGTCTCCTGCTCTTTAATTTAAATGCCATTAATCATCCTTATTGCTCAATTTCAGTCAGAAACCAATCCATATTTTATTATTCATTGATGTGATTATTTTAGGGCATCTTTGTACATTTATTTTCTTCATGATCATTTATTGTATATCTACACCATGCATCTCATTTTAGTTGCATTTAAAACCAAATTAAAATTTTCATGCACAATGTTAATTTGTCTCTGCATCATGTTCTTTGCATCTCCATATCATTCTGTATTGTGCATCACCTCTGCATACGAAAACCTAGATTTTGGATTTAATTGCTCAATACTTAATCGATGACTTTCGATGAATAAACTAGGAGGCTCGTGTCCATCTGTTCGACTTTGGTATACTTGCCAAGTAAAATAACTTCCACATATTCGAAATCGTGGTCTTTGTTGAATCGAAATCTGTCTCATGTACTACAATAATACGACCTTATTAAATAGGGATTTTTACCCAACAGACCCTATAAACTTTGCCAATCACCTCCACGACCTTTTGCATAACGTAATTACCCTATCGACCTTATAAATTACCCTAAGAACCCTCGCGAGCTTCAAACAGAGTAACCACAAGGTTCATAGGGTAAGAGTTGGCAAGTTTATGGGGTTGGGGGGAGAATTATGTTGTTTTAAAGGTCGTGGAGGCAATTGACAAAGATTATAGGGTCTGCCGGGTAAAAATCTCTATTAAATATGCGATTTTCTCGGTTCATCACTTGCTTAAACCTAAATCCTTTTGAATAAAAAAGAGAGTGGATATGATGAATGCCATCATTATGCTCTATACACAAGTATTTCAAGACACATCAGTGATGAATCACCGATTCATCATCTTTATTAATTTATTTTATCTTAAAATCCATTATAAAACACTTGTAAAATCAATAAATCTCTCTTTTTAACAACCTCATTCTTATGTAAATATTATATATTTATCATTATTTTAACCTAAAATAAATAAAGAAAGAAATAAAAGAAAATCAAAGAAAATAAAAATACTATATATATAAATTAAATACAGACCTATCTTAACTCGGAGAGTAGGTCAAGGCTTGATGTAATTGACAAGGAATAAGGTAGGGGGTGATACTGTCTTTATCCAGAAAAATCAAGAAAAATAATCTCCACTCATGTATATTAATCACTATACATACTATATATTTCTTCTACTATTTTATGTATCACCAAATAACTCCAAATAAAAATATTTTCTTCTTGGATCTTGTACAAAAATAAGTTGTAAATATTAAAAATAATTACAAGAAGAACCGTTGTACAAATTAGGAATTACATCACTTTGAAAAGCCGTAAAGTTAAACTTGTCATATCAATATCTTCTCCATAAAAACTCAAAATAAACCAAACTCACTTTTGTTGTGTTCAAAATTAAATAAGCTTTTAATGAAAGTGGTTCCATTAAAATCAGAGTTAGGATGTCAAAAGTGGCTTTTTGGAGTGCTATTGTATATTTTTCTATATTTATATTATTTACCAGTGTATTTATTTTCTTGTAGTTTTGCATATATTATATTTTTAATAATTTGTATATATTATATTTTATTTATATAAAATTCAAATAAAAAGTTCAAAATAAAAAATAACCAAAAATAAAATATTGTATTTATTATATATGTAACACATACTTATATTATACATAGCTTTACTTATTTAACATATTAAATTGACATATAAAAACAAAATAAAAACAATGTTAAAATACTTAAATTATTTTTGTAAATTAATAAATTATTAAATTATGTAGTTATTTGTAAAATAATTAATTAAAAATTCACTTGTTGTATATATAATATTTTTACATATGAATAAAGGTTTTTATTTATTTATACCTAATTATTTAACTTATTTAATTTATTAAAAATCATCTAAATTAAGTTTATTTATTTATTAACATTTTCTATTTAGAAAACTTTTTATTTAAATTTGTTTTCTAATCTATTTTGAACTTATTTCATTTTAATTTCTATTTTTGTCTTTTTTTCATTTATCATTTAGTGGGTCTGCTCATGATTGTTCGAACCCGGGTTTGTTGACACTGGTGAACTTCCTTTTCTTCCTCCAAAACCTGAATAACTAGCTGGAACATCCCTCTCCCCCAATTTATCCAGACCCGCTCCTTCCTTTTTGCATGATTCCTTCACCATTTTCTTGCCCAATTATCAACCCACCACACCTGAATAATTTTGACCTTCACAAGCTCTATTCGAACACCTATCCTCGTTCAAATTTCACCTGTAGCTCACTTCTATAAATATTCTCAGATCTCTTCATTTCACATTTGATCTATTTTTCATCCACCATTTCACCCGAGGCAGGTTTTCGAAGAGAGACGAGGTGACAGGGAGTCTCCTCCGCAGCTAGGCGATCATGATAGTGCCTGGGAGGCGAGATCCAGTCACTGAGGACATTTGTGCATTTTCGTCCACTTTTGACCATCTATTCACATCCATCATTCTATTCTCCATCTTTTTCCCATATCTGATCATCCAGATCTATCCCGGATTTGGAAGTCAACCTCGATTCCGATCGCCTCACTGGAGGTTGTCCATTCACACACCATTTCCCGTCCTTTTAGCCTAATAATGTCAGCCAAAGCTCCGTCTCCTAGTAGCAAATAATTTGCAGATGCACAAGACCTCGAGACCTCTTTTGGAGCCTAGATCAAGCAATTAGAGCTCGAGCTTCATTCGCAGCACATATAAAGCTCCAAGTCTCAAATCAAAAAACTCAGACCTCATCTCCATAACCATTCAATATGGAGATGCAACAGGAACCTTCAAAGACTGTTAGGAGGAGTATTGGATGGTGATTGGTCGAGTTCCGATCGATCGAAGTTCATCAATCCCAACATTCTTCAGCGTTCTTCCATGTGTCCTCTCCAACGTCGAATCAAGAATTCGTCGTCCAAATTTGATCCCAGTCACAGACTGAGCCCCAATTTCCAGTTGTTGGTCAGATCTAAAGCAGCGAAGCACAATCATCGATGAAACACATGATCCACACGTTCATCGGTGATTTTTGCATTCTTCACCCTACTCGTTTGCTAATTGTAAATGTCCCTATTTGGGCACGTGTCTCTTTGTCGTTTCTTAAATAATTGCATTAGTATTTATTGTAGTTTTGAAAATTGCACTTTAGTCCTTCCTGAACAAAGCCACGTGCATCCGCACGTGATCTTTTGGATAATTAGCATCAATTGCCTTGTGTTACTTGTTATTGTTTGCCATTTGAAATAAAAAATTTTGCATTTAGGTCTTGTCCATCGCATCCCGCGTGTGCTGACATGAGACTTTTTTGGTTAGTTTATGCATCTACCCTTATATTTCTCAATTTTGTTATTGTTTCAATACAAGGAAATAAATTATTTGCAAGTTGATCCTTACATTTCCAATCAATTACGCTCTTTACTAATTTTGTAAAATAATTTCCTATTTAATTCCAAAAATATCCTCAATCACAATAATCTCCTGCAAAGTCATTTTATCATCCTTAATTTATGTTTTTTAAAATTAATTAGTTTTGTTAGTTTTAAAAATTCAAAAACAATTAAAAAAGGTCTGCTTGCATTAAAAAATTCTTAAAAATTTTGAAAAAGCTTTAAACATTCAAAAAAATTGATTGTGTTTTATTATTTGACTTACCTTCAGTAAATTTTGGGTTTAAAAATTCTTTCTAAAACCCTAAAAATTGGAAATTGTAGAAAATACTAAAAATTCAGAAAATACATAGCTTGATTTAAAGCTCGAAAATTTTGTCTTCTGTTTTTGTTAATTTCCAATATTTTTGATTTTATTTTATATTTTCAAAAAATGGTAGCTTATTTTATTTATGTATTGTCGTTAGTTTTAAGTGTTTTAAAAATCCTAAATAATATAAAATCTCACAAAAATATCAAAATAGTAAAAAATTGTGGAAAACACAAAAATATTTTTATTTAAATTTTATGGGTATTTTACCATTGTCTAATAATAAAAAGATCTTTATTTTCTTTATTTCAAATTTTTTTATTTTGTTTTCTTTTAAAAATTTAAAAGATAAAAAAATTGAAAAAATATAAAATTCATTAAAAATCTAAAAAACATATAAAAATAAAAAATTACAAAAATCCTTAAAAATATTAAATAATAACACATAAAAATCACAAAAGAGAAAAAGAAGAAACCTCATTGATTTTTGATAATTAATAACCCTTGGGTATTATAGCCTCCTTGAGTTCGATCCTACAAGCTATACAGGTAAAATAAATAGCATCTCCTAACATCTCTTCCTTCTTTGATTTATTTCTTCTAGTTGAATAAAATTTTGATTTGGGACTATTTTGGGTTGCGATGACCACATTCACATTGAGTATATTTCACCTTTATTCTCATTAAAAATAATGAAAACCTGAAATTGTCATCTCAACAAATGGCGTCATTGCCGGGGAGGCACGAGAAGGGTAGTTAGGTTTTCTTCTTCCTTCTACTCTTGGTGTTCGTTTGATTTTCCCTTTCATTTCGCTTGTTTTATATTTTCATTTATTATCTACTTCATTTCATTTTCTTTGTACTTTTCATAAATTATTTCAGGCAAATCCCTTATTTCCTATTTTCTACGAGGGCCTGACAAGCGAGAGCGACATTCCTAGGAACGCCGACGCACCCGAGCGAAGCGGAGCTGGGAGTTTCTTCATCGACCTGCAAGAGAGTGTAGCTGAAGAGGAGCAGGAGGAGTGGAAGAGTAGTATTTCGCTTTAGCATTTTTTTATGTTTAGTTATTTTATTCCATTTAGTTGTGTAAATAATTTGTAATATTTTTTGTTGGCATTTGCGCTTTTTCTGTTTTCTAATAGGCCATTTGAACATTCACCAAGTGCTTGTGCACTTGGGGGACCTCACCGTGTTTTGTTTTCTTCACCTTTATTTTTATTTGTTTCATGTGTTTTGAGTTTTCTACTTTATTTTGTCTTTGATTTTTGTATTTGAGCCCTCAATGTAGTTTTTATTATCTTGATTAAGCTGAGTAAATAATAGGTCCAAACCCCTTAATAATCTCCATGTTCCTGTAGAGTAGATTCGTAGATTGGAATTGGTCAAATTAAAAGGCTCTTCTTGATAATATCTGTTAGGACGATTCTCGTGCATCATTTAGGTTAGATTTTATTTTCTATGTGTGGATCATTTTGTATGTAGATTGTTGGCGACAGGTACATATCTTCTACCTTGCATGCATCATTGATTTTGGTGCGCATAGACTTTTCCATTTTTATTAACTGTTTTCTCTAACTAAGGATAAAAAATGGAAATTGGAAAATTCGTTAAGCATTCTTATTTTAAACTACTCAAAAAGGGACAACCAAAATAAAATTGGGACTACTAAAATAACTCAACCTTAAAAAAGAAACGTAAAGATTCATCATTTTTTGGGTAGAGTAACCCCCTCATTGGACACACGTACTTACCTCCAGATAGAGTGGGTGAGGACGTAGCCTTAAGAATAGAGCCCAAATCATTGGATTTGTGCCCTAATCACATGTGTATCACTCTTCGGTACACGATCATAGTTGCAAGCACTTGCATCCGACCTTAGAAAATCGCTTTGGTGTGCTCCGCCTCTGATATGCCTTTAGGCCTGATATAACCCGGCTGCCCGGGTCATGAATCTCCATTTCATCACCTTTATTCTTTCATTTGGCCTTAAAAATCTTAGCTAATGCATATATATATATATGTAGCATTATTTTATACAAATTAACATTCATTATCTGTTCCACTTATTGTGCTTAAAATACCGTCTTAATGGCAAAATCATAGAATAAATAAAATAAAATAAAATAAAAAGAATAAAATGTTTAAGGTATTTTATGACCCTAAACCCCGAGACTAGGCATCTTGATGACTGGTTCGACAAGGAACAAAGTAGGGGGATATAAGGGCCAATAATACATTAAAATTCCCATTCTTTTATTCTTCAATAAGTCCTTTTTGGGACCTATTCTATTTTCTATCTTTTATACCTCAAATAAAGAAACTTTGTACATGAAAGTTGTAGATAATAATTTATAGACAAATACAAAATTGATTTCATACAATAATAATATACAGTGTACAAATTATACTCAAAATAAAAAGTCAAAATCCCAACTTCCCAGACCCATATCTCCCAAATAAAAACTAAAAATGTATCAAAATCATTTTAATTGTATATAACTTTTAATAAGCTATTTAATGATGGTGGTTTTATATTTTTTGGAGTTAAGATGTGCAAGTTAGGTTTTGGACCCCTATTGTACAGTTTACCTATATAAAATATTTATTTTATTTATTCCTTATTATTTTTATAATTTTATAATTTAATATTTTTTTGTAAATGTTATTTATAACATCTTTATAAATTTAAAATAAAATAAGACCATAAATAAAACACAAAAATAAATTAACATAGAAAAATACATAGATGAATCTACAATACTTATACCTATATAATACACACCTGTATTTATTCAAGTGTACATAATATATCAGAAAAATACAACAAAAATATATTTATGTATATAAAAATAAGTTATAAATATATAAAATAATGAAATAAAATAATAAAATTAAAAATACAAAATAAAAATGAAATACCAAAAACATAGATGAATATACCTATAAATAAAACCCTAAAACTTAACTAGTAATAAATAAATTCAATAAAATAAATAAAATTCATATTATAATACTACATAAAATAATATACATTTTTTATTTTAGGACATAAAATTAATAAAACTTTATTTTTTATTATTTAATTTATAAATAATTTTAGGTCTGATTTTTCTGGTTGGTCCACTTGGACCAACTAGGTTTCATTTTTAGTTGACCTCGATCAACTCTCTGACCGAGGTCCTAGATTTGTTGGACCTAGCCTTGATCCGCCTTTCCTTGATTTTTCCCCATGGATCTATTCATCCTTTTGGGTTGATTCCTTCACAGATTTTTATCCTCGATCCACCCTCCATCACACAGGTGTGTCTTTTCGATCCGTGGATCACTGCTGCACCCATTGGTCTTCGTTCTTTGGAGCATCCCAGTCGCCTATACAAAACCAACCAATCTCCTTCCTCCCAATTTTGAATCCCAATTTGGTTGTTTCTTCTCCCCTTCTTGAGCCCAAAGGCTAGAACCTGGTGACAGGAGGTACGCCTGCCAGTGAAGCGGATTGAGGAAGAGGTTTAGGTGGTTGATTCCACATTTCCGGCCATCGCCGCCGTGAGGTATCATCTCGTTGGATCCGAACGACTTAAGGTTTGGTTTAATGCTTTTGAGGTATATTTAGGTTTTAGAATTTATTTAGTGCGTTTATTTTATGCTTTGATCGATTGCAATAGCGTAACTTAGCCAACCTGTAGTCCGTCAGAGCGTAACTCCGACAAACTCATCCATCATGCACCCCTTGTTTTCTGACCTGCCTAATCACCTCACTTTCTTCCCCTTCACTTCACCCTCACCTCAACCACCTTCCATTCAACCAGTTCTCGCTAGGATCTGGAAATTGGGTCTCGTTCCTCCGTTGTGCGCCTAAGACCCCCATCCGACCCATCCACGCCTCCATTTTGCAATCTGAAGCCTTCCAAGGCTTCACATTTTTATCTCTAACACATTCCTTAAGGTTCGAACAATAGCTCCATGTGTCGAGCTTCTCTGGAGCATTTCCGATGGTGCCCAGCCATTTTAGGGAGCTTGGCAGCTGCAGGGCATTTCTAGGAATCATTTGAGCTCTTCTGTAGTGAGAACGAAGGTCGGAGGTGATGAATCTTGTATTCATCATGCTAAAATTCATTAATTAAACCTCTGTCTTAAATAAATCAATAAAATTCACCAATAATTCCTCATTGTTATATTGCATATATTGTGTATATTTAATATGTAATTATTGTATTTAAATTACCTTGTAATTATTGTATTATTAAACATCCATAAAAATTAGGTTAAACAATTTTCTATAAGTTCCTGACCCTTAAAAAGACTAAAAACTACAAAAAATATCAAAGCCAAAAATTGGTGTTTTTAACCCCTTTAAACAACCCCCAAAATACTTTTTGTAAAAATGACCTCGTTTGGCTTTTTGTCCACCATGAAACTTGTAGATCTCATCGAGATCTACAACTTTCATGTTTTAACTTTTTCCTAACTTTGCCTCTAAGTATTTCTTTTGTATTTTTCTTTGTTTTTATTATTTATGAATTTTCTGGTGCAACCACGTGGTGCTCTCTAGAGCTGCCACGTCACCGCACCCTCTCTCGCAACTCGTCAGCCCTCCTAGCCGTTGCTCTCTGCCTCCATCACCACTGTTAAATCCTTCTTCATGCTCAGGCGCTCGATCAACCTATGGATGTGATCACAACCACTCCATCGCGCCTCATTTATATCCATCTGATCCCCTTTCATCCTACGGCTAGCATCGCTCCACATCCTTTACTCATTCCCCACCATCGGATTAAATCCTAAACTCCATCCGATCCATTCATCTTCACCCATTCCTCATCCGTAGGATCAGACCCATGATCGAATCTCCACCCCTCGCCCACGCTTTAATTCTAGCCATTGGATCGCGAGATCCAAAAGTTAAGGCTTCATCCCCTACCTCCCATTGGCCCTTCGTCCAAGCGTTACATATCGCACGTGCATCATCCCCTTCCAATTATGGCCACCATCTTGACAAGTCCGGAATTCAACCCTTTAATAGTGTTAAATTAACACTTTTAATGTCATTGCAGTCGGACTAAATTTGATCGATCAAAGACCATTTAATTAAATTAACAATCCAATCAAACGATCGAATTTATATTTTACTTGGGCAAGCCCAAGGTCGAACTCAAGGACACGTACCTCTTTATCTAATTTAGACTCTTATTATTTAGGATAAATGTTGGATTAATGAATCGTAGGTCAAAGACTACACGATGACACAACAATATGCATTAATAAATAAGAGATATGCATTTTTTATTTTGATTATAAACATGTGAAGAAATGCAACTAAATGCAATGCAATTATGCCCTAATTATCAAAAGACTTGAGTCATTTAATCACAAATCAAATCATGGTCAATTCATCAAGCTATTTTCATTGATGTAAAAATAAGGCATGTGAAGTATTACAACAAAGACACCTAGCTATTAAAATAATACATCAAAATTCATAGTATCAAATCTGAAATATAAATATGCCATTAAGAAGATAATGAAACGAGCTTCAAAATGCCACTGAAATCGACTCAATCGGAGCTAGGATGCTCAAGATATGCAAAAGTGAAGCCATGGGCATAAGTGCAAGAAAACATAAAATATAAATAGCAAACATGTCCCTAGGAGGAACTAAATGCAAGTAAAATAAAGTTCGGGACCTTCCTGTAAATAACCCACATGCACGGGGTATTTTTGCAATTATTAAAACCCACAAGGGTATGAGTGCAAAATAGCCCAGGCGCATGTGGTTTGCACGTGAGCTCTGGATCTGAGTGCAATATGAAGAACCAGCAGGGGCCTCCCTGCATATTATCCTTTCTAGTACGTGACAAACACGTGCACGCTAGGTTCAGTGGAAGATTAGACTCGGAGGAGGCTCGAAGGGTGCTGGAGCTTCGGCGCTGCTTCGGCTAGCAGCTCAGGTTCGGATGCCGGTTCGGCTTGCTCGGGAGAGGTTCGAGTGCTCCGAGCCTAAAGGCACGGGGAATAGGCTCGGAGCTGTCTCGACACTGATGCGTGGATGCTCAAGAGTTGCCCGATCATCGATCGAACGACGACTTTATAATGTGGAAGCATCGACATGGATCCTCATACACCGTTGGATGACCACCAGGTGGTGCATCCTACGGTGGTTGTACCTTCCTGCTCTGCGATGTCTGGTGGCGAAACCAGGACTCTGGCGAAGGTGTTGCCGCTCTGCCACCGCCTCTCTAGCTTTGCTCTGCTCCCAAGAGGTAGTTGGAGGATGGTCGATGAAGTTCAAAGCTAGGGCTTGACACAGTGAGGTCTGGAGGAAGCTGACGATGTTGATTCGTAGGAGAAGGAGCTCATGAAGGTAGCTTTGACGAGGCCTCCGGTTATTGAAGACTTGAGCACGTGCACGGTTATATCTATAGCCGAAGCAATGTGGTGGTGATGCGAGATGAATGAAATGGTTGAGGGTCGTAAAGGGCGAAGAAATGGAGGGCCCAGGTCATCTTCTCCGACGAGATTGACGGAGATGGGGTCGGAGTGGTCTGGGGTCGTGGAGGAAGGAGAAGGGGATCGAAGGGTCGCGCGTGAATGGTGTAAGCGAGGCATAGCTAAAGGGATGGCTCATGGAAGGTGATGGAGTCGGAAATAGCCTAATTAATTAGAAGAAGTCAGAAGAAAAAACAAATAAGATTGAAGGAGCTTACCTGGCGAATGGCGAAGTGGGGGCCTGGGCTTGAGCCTCTTGGAGAGGCTCAGGGTCTTCGCACATCGAGGGCGGCCTATCCTTGGAGCTCAAGCAGGGCGGAGCCGCCGCATCACCGTCATGAATGGCGACGGGTCTCACCGGGGGCGATGGACGTCTTCGCTCGATCCTAGCACCTCCCCCTGTCACAGGGAGGTGGAGGAGGGATGGGCCTCACCCCTCGTGAAAGTGGATGGGTTGTGAGGCGGGCGGAGGCGGAGTATTTATGGAGCGAAGGTGGTGGTCCGATGATGGAGGTTGTGGTTTGCATGGGAATTGTGGAGCGAGGGAGGTGGTTCTATGGTGACCCTACGATGCCCACGAGGAAGGTGGTTTATGGGGCTACGTCGTGGGTTCGTCGGGAAGTGGAGGTGGTGGCGGGAGAAGCAAGGGAAAGGGAAAGGGGGTCATGGTTTCACACGAGGGAAGACGTGGGAGAGAGGGTATCTGAAGGTTGACGACAGGGTCTTGGCCGTTGGATCTTGTGATCCAACGGTCAAGAGCGAGGCACTAGGAAAAGCCTAGATTAGATCTGGGATGGCAAGAGGTAGGGCTGAGATCGTGTCACTTGTCACCTTGAGAGATGGGCGCTAGCGGACGGTCTAGATGTGGAGTAAGGTGTGGATCAAAGGGTCGAGAGTAGCGCAGGAGTGTGCGGTGGGGATGAAGGTATTGGGGACGGATCGGGTGGCTAAGATTTGGACACATGGCACGTCGAGGTGAAGGCGGAAGCCAACATGGTTTATGAGATCTGGAGTTTGATCGGAGGGTTGAGATAAAGGCGGAAATGGGCGGAGGTGATCTGGAGAGAAGGAGAGCAATCAGATGGCAGAGGGAGGAGGGCACGTGGCATGCGCGAAGATGGGCCGCGTGGCGCAACCAGAAGGCACCACGTGGCCCAATCAGATTATTGCGACAAAGAAATTAAGAAATGAAGGGGAAAATGTTCGAATTTGGAAAAACTCAATGAAAGTTGTAGACCTTGATGAGATCTACAAGTTTCATGTTGCCAAAAAAATGAAGATGAGATCAAACAAAGGCAGAAAACATTTATGAGAGCATTTTTAAGGTTGAAAACACTACGATTTTTAACTTTGCTATTTTCCCATAATTTTAATTTATTCAATGACTCTGACAATTACAGGGATTTGTCAGTTTTTTATTGACACTTAGTCTAAGCTAGGGGGTTAATTTAGCGAATTAAGAGCATGAAACTGCGTTTCATCACATCTCCGACCTTCCCTCCTCGTCATAACACCACCTACACGTCAACCGTTCATCCGCTATCCTCGCATCCACTTCACTGCGCCGCCTTCACTCCGCCATCAACCCGACAACCGTTCGAAAACCCTCGACCCATCACCTGAAATGCTTCCTCCTCCTCCTATAAAAGCATCCATCTCCGCCACCGAGCAAGTCGTCCACCAATCCACGGGCTGAGGCCCAGCCTCCGTCGCCCCTCCGGTGACAACAAAGCGCGAAATTGGCGAGGCGACGACGACCTCTATGCCCAGGTGTCAACCCATGGTCTCCGACCATGTAGCGACACCTCCGGCCTGCTGAGCACCAAGAACTGGCTGCCCTTGTCTTCGACGATCGGAGCGGCAATCGCCGCTCAGCCCAAGCCAAGCATCCCGACGCCCATCGCCTAGCTCCGGCCATGTACTTGGACTTAATTTCTTTCCTTCTTCTCTGAATTATCTCACACCTATGACCACCATCCATGTCGCCTAACCCCTTCGCATTTACACTCTTCACCAATGATTCTCGTGCACCCATTTCCTTCCTCCAGAACCCCCTCACGATCCGACCCAACTCCTCCGTCGTCGTGACGGAGGACTCCCCTGAGCCGCCACTATCTTCACCTCTGCCCAGCTCCCATCTCACTCCATCACACTCGTACACAATCACACACATTGAGCTTTGGCTATACTAACACTTGCAGGTGCTACACATCTTCATTAGCCGGAGTTCGCATCGGAGCTCCGTCGAGCTGATCTCCTTTAGCGAGGCTTCGTCGACCTCAAGCTCTGATCATTCCCGAAGTCTAGCCGCAGCTCCAGCAGTCTTGTCAGGACATCAGAGATTTGCACCAGCCTTTATCAGAGTGATCGGTACATGGAGGAGTTACTAGGAGGCCGCCGGATCCCCGCCTTCTCCGGTGGCCCGTGACGGAGCAAGAGAGTACACGTACCATCCTATCATTTCGATGGAGCGGTTCAGACATCAACACGTGTTCAGCCCAAGCCTCTAGACGAACCTCCAAGCTCGGCTCTACCGAACCAACCCCATAGTCATCGTTCACTACCACGTGGCCCGAAGCTGCGACGCGCCCCGAGCCTGGACCCCTCACGTGCCTCGCACATGAGGGACTGGGCAATTTACAGAGCTGACCCTGGACAATTTGGTATTTGCAATATGTTCCTCAGGTACGTACCTCACGTGCGCGTCTGGGTATTTTACATGGAGGCCCTCGCATGTTTCATGCTTTGCAGTTATGCCCTTGCGTGCATTGGAGAATTTATAATGGGGCCCAGGCGGTTTTTGCAAATTGTAAATAGGTCCCTCCAGGGACCTATTTGTAATTATTTATCACTTTATTTACTACATTTTATTTGCATTTATGCCCTTGTACTGTTTTATTCATGACTTGAAAATCGTTGGTCCGATTTGCATGATTTTAGTGTCGTTTTGTTTCTTGTTTCATCACCTACTTCATGGCATGCTTAATTTTCTCATCTGACACCATTTTAAACATGATGAATTTTTAATGTTAGATGATATTCTTGCTCTACATGTCTTTGTCCTGAATTGATGACTACTCATACTTTTGTGCTCAATTCGACTCTGATTTCAAATCATATTCTGTTGCTCATTTATGTAACCTTTTTATGGCATACCTATCTATCATCTTTTGCATACTCATAACCTGCATTTAACCTTGCATTATTTCTCATGCATCATCTTATCATTTCACGAAAATCAACTAAAAAAATGCATGCATCATTTAATTGCATTGTAATATGCATGAAGACCTTAGAATTGAGAATTATTTACACATGCTCTTAATTGACTGAAATTTGATAAATAGATAGAGTAACTCGTGTCCCTATGTTCGACCTTGGTAGACTTGCCAAGTATAAATTTTCCACAACATTCAAATGTGTGTAGTTTTTGATCGACCGAAATCCATTTCCTATACTACAATTTACGACTATTAAAGAGGCGATTTTCAAGTTCATCAAATGGTGTCGTTGCCAGGGACACAGCTCACCTTTATTTATTTATTGAAGTCTGGTGTATTTCTGTGCTGAATATTTTCAAAATTCACAGGTCTTCCTTTCATGCATTATTTTTGCATCATTCCGCTGATTAATTTTCTCTCTATTTTTCTAACATTTCTCTTTTGTGGCAGGGCCCATGAAGATCGAGGGCGCTTGATCTCCATGGAGACGTAGAGTTGGGAGCTCCCACTGAAGAGGCCACAAAAGATTTGGCAGAGAAATTTAGGAATTTTTATCAGTCTGCTTGCACTTGCATATTGTAAAAAAAATGTGTTGCATGTGCATTTTTAACAGTCCTCATTAAAGGGCTTGCATGTTGTAGAAAAAAGAGAGAAAAGAGAAAAGAAGGTAGATCACTAGATGATCTACCCCCCACACTTGCACATATACGACCTCCATCTCCCTCCTCTATGTATATTTCACAATCACTCTCTCTCTCCCCTCTCACACCTTAAACTGTACACATTGCACAAACCCCCCTCTCATCTTCTTCTGTAGAAACACACTCCTCCTCCCTTGTATCTTAGTGCAAATGCTTCTCCCAACACATACCCCCTTAATTCAGATCCTTTACTTAAGCTATTATTTTCCTAAGTATAGGGGGGACCCGACTCATTCACCCCTCCCTCTCCGTCTCTTCTCGTACTTAGGTCAATTTTTGACCTAAGTATAGGGGGACCCGGCTCCTTAGTTCAGTTATATAACCCTATATTTAATCGAGCCATGGATTCATATCACTTGTGCTATGAGGACATAGAAATAGATATGTATGGGGGGTATACCATATATTACTGTATATTTACTTTAGCCATAGCTCGTATTTTTAAAAACTTTTTGAAAAATCTTTTTCGGCTTGGTTTAAGTAAACATATGAACTAAGTTTTGTAAAAATCCTGTAAAAATCATTTTCTTAAAAATTGAGGGATTAAATTTGTATAAATATACCCTTTTTCAAAAATTCCATAAAAATTTCAAAAATTAAAAACCTTTCTTTGTATGAGACTTTGACTACTAGGCTTAGTAACTACTTTCAGTGAGGGAACTTCAGTCTCCCATAGCGAAGTGGGTGGTTTAGAGGACACTGTATATGGCTCCGTCCTTAAGGAACACGGGTCTGTCTAACGACCCGTACTTACACCCATACTGGTTGAGAGTAGATTCTTTTATCCATACGAGTCTGAGTCAGTCATTATCTCTCCAAAGAATTAAAAAAATGAAAATTAAGATCCATAAAAAATTGCAAAAACAAAAATCACAAAAAAAACACTAACCTAGGAGTTGGTGTATTCCAGACACATTCACATTCACTCAAGGCTTGAGGATTTTGAGGACACTTGATTTTTGTGATCTTGAGAGTCTGAGTTAACATGCCTTAGTCATTAGGGTTTTAAAAACTTAAATATCCACACTTCCCTAGTTTGAAAGATTTGAGCGTTATATTGCACTCTTCATCTCTACCCTCTTAAAGAATATGATCAACACATCACTTTCACAATTGCATGATTGATGAGATGTGTTGAGCTATCACTTGAGGAACTAAGATTAGAGATTTGAGTTTATACCCGATCTAATGATGCTCGAGGATGGGATAAAGTTAATGAAGGCTTCAGAAAAGCTGAGTGTCAGCAAAACCCTAGCCAGTATGTGAACAAGTTCACGTGCTAATCTTTTGATATTTACCTATGTGCCAAGGTGTTATGAAACTTAATTTTAATTGTTTATCAGTATGGCGAACTTTTGGTAAAAGCAGTGGAGCTAGCCAACAAAAGAAAAGAAAAGAAAGAAATGTTCAAAGAAAAGCTCTATCCTCCAAAGTCAAATTACAAAAGAGCTTCCAACAATAGCGAGCACTCCCAAACATTTTCAAAGTGTACACTTGGACTAAGCGCTAATTGAGACCAAGGGGTCGGGCTGACGCCATAACGGGCTCTACATCGTAAGCGATATAAGTCTGGGTGTCGAAGGTATCTTAGATACTCAAAAGAGACACACCTTGATATACTCCCAAAAAAACAAGTGCAGACGATTCCTAAAGGATATGGTTAGATCCTCAAGCGCATCACGGAAGCGTGAGCGTCGTATCGAATACGACGAGGAGCGACTAGTCGCACTAGTTGCTCGATGCAGCGGAATTTAAAAAAAAATTCTTACGACGAAACCACATGATCCAAGAACACTTCTCGGATCGTTTCGTCTAAACCACAAACAAGTAATTATGATTACCTCTTGAAGCGTGGTTGCGATCAAGTCTCTAAACGAAGAGACCTCCTGTCTCAAGTCTGATCCGACGGAGGAGACGCTTGCGAGCACGGGGATGAACCGCGTGCTTCTCGCAATCCATGTTGATGATCCAAGCAGCGGATCTCCTGATCTCGACACACGAGATCCGACGTCTTCTTCACGAGCGAGGCGCACCGAAGGAGACTGAGATCCACGAGCAGACGAACGGGCAGCATAACGACGATGCCGCGGCGATGGAGAACCTCTCTAGGTCATCCATGGTGGACGGCCACATGAGAGGGAGAGAGAGGGCTGTCGAGTAGAGAGAGAGAGATATGCTTCTCAAGCATTGTGTATAAAATAGAGAGCATGGTATGCCTCTCTATTTATAGGGTTTTGGTATCCATGGATCTCAATCCATGTGACACATAAAATCAATGGATGAGATTGATTTATGTCAATCCAGTGGCTAAGATTGTTGTTGGTAAAACCAACAAATTTAGATCAAAATATATTTGACAAAATCAAATACAAATTAATCCAAAATTACACCAAATAAATAAGGAGAGAATATACATGGAGATTTCATCTCCATGTACATTCCATATGGACGGCCACCCATTCCTATTTGGAATTGGGTGCCGCCCAAGCTTTCCATGAGGAGAGCAATCTCATGACATGTCATGAGATTGCATATCTCCATGGAAATCTCTTTATTTATTTCCAACAACTTTTGTTGGGTTTTATTCTTAAAAAATAATTCACAATTATATTTGAGAATATTGCAATCTTGCCATTGAAAAATTGTGAATCCTATTCACAACCCAAAACAACATATAATTTACGTTGTCAATTAATTACACATTGTGTATCCAATACACATAATAATTAATCAACACATATAAATTATAATTAGCTCTCTCTAATACATTATAAATCACATTTACAATATATTATGAATAATTGGATATTACTATCCACATTATTCTTATCCATAATGATTATCACATTTAATTATATTGGATAACTTATTCTTATGTGCCCAAATAATATGAATCACATTCACATTATTTACATCTTTGATAATCAAATCACATTTAATTATCTAAGATAACTCTCATTATAATACGAATCAAATTCATATTATTCATGATAATTAAATCACATTTAATTATCCATTCTTTCAATGCTCGGATACATATATCAACAATAGAATTATCCATGAACTCTTTCAAGGATAATGCGCTTTCTCCACGAATACTTGGAGATAAGGACATGGCGATTGTATTGTTCCACGTATAGTGACATGGATATTGAGATTACATCTCAAATCCAGATCTCGGACCTCCCATAGATGCTTGATTAAATTAAGACCGTAAATCTAATCTTCTCATTGAATCTTAATCACATTCAGATCAATGTCCAACATTTGGACTAAGATCATATTACTTCTCTACTGAGAGGAGTCACTAAAATCCAAACCCGTTTCATCACTCCCTAGGAATGGAAGCGTCATGGTTATACAATCGTTTATGATCACATCACCCTCAGGTATTCCTAATACCTGTACATCCTGCATACTGGAAGACTCAGAATAAACACGAAGTATTAGATCAACTTTATACTGTCTACTTCAGGGTTTTATCAATAAGTTTCTCATTCGATCATTGGGAGTCGGTATCGATCATACACTTTCCAAAAGCATATATCATACCTAGGTCCTGATCATATACTTTCCAAAAGTATATATCAAACCTACAAATTCAGTCAAGCTTCCAAAGCGAGACGACCATGCGCATGGAATTTGATTCTTCCCATTGTCTCATGAGTGAGCTCATGTCTTCCGGTTCAGTAACTGAACCTGTATGATCCCTTTGAGAGATCGTACTACTCATATACCCTTATATGCACACCAGCGCGCCGGTGTATAGACCTTGATTAGGTCATCAACCTATTGGTCTGCCAAATGCACATACTCAAACATATAGTAACACATCTGTCTCCGGTCAGAGGATGCGTGCCTATATCATGACAGCATATGATATAGGACTTTGGTTATCTCGATCTCGTTAAGTCAACTCTTTGACCTAACTAATCTGACACCTCCGAATCTCTATTCCTATGAAGAGGACCTGCATCAAGAGGTCGATCAGATATCAGCCTAAATGAGATAGGATTGCCATCTCCTACTCAGGCTGGAGATCATCTCTTAACAATCATTTGATGGTGCTTGATGAGTCCTCATTCTAACTCTTTAGATAAGCACCAGCCTCTATGATTCAATAACTGAATCAACAGCTGTATGATCATCAAGATGGCCATGGTACATAACCCTAGTTGTACTAAGGGACCTATTATGCAAATTATGTACTCTTTATTTCATATTAAGGAGTGAATTGAAATAACATTTATTGCATAATGGCTCGTCGTGGGCTTGCATGTCCAACAATCTCCCACTAGCCCAAAGAGCCATTAATGGGCTAATCATTTAAACCCACACTCATGTGACAATCATAGGTTATTAAAAAAATAGCTAGGTAAGTTGATCAGTCACTCTGTTCCCACGAGACTATGCCAAGTCCTTTTACAGTACTTGCATATCCCCAGTAACAGTGCTCGCATCTAATGCGAATGTTGCATCTCATGCAACCAATACTCAATTTCGTTAAAGCTATTATAGGGTCCTTGACACTATAGCTTAATAATTGTTATAACCAGTATTTCCATAATCCTTATCAGAATACCTTTATCCCTGGAGATCACTATCTCTGAAGGTTTCCAAAGTTAAGACCTTTTAGATCATTATCTATAAAGTCTTAAGTACTTGAATATAAGACTTTGAGATCACTATCTCAAAATCTTATCATCTATTAAGATTTTGTTATTACTGCAATCAAGTGTTTTATTTCCATGGTGGGATTAGTAATAGTTTACTACTCCCACTGCATGGCAGACATCTGGTATTCGTACACATCCAGCATACACTCAGCTTCTCATAACTGATGCACAAGTGCAAGCAGTTCTAGCATTCACTTTCTCAACTCTTTGAGGTGCTATCCCTTTAGATAGGTCAGTACCATATCTCAAGGGAAGGAAGCCTTTCTTGGAATTTTCCAGAAATTGGAATAAGTCCAAGGTGCACTACTAATGTGACGGTCCCAATATCCTCTTCTTTTTACTTCTGAACGACTTTAGAACTAAGATCTAAGAGGTATCCTTGAGATCATATCTCAATGTATGGAACAACCAAATTATAAAACACTTATTATTATTCTTATATCATTCTAAATGATTAGAATAATATCTACATTTAGCACGATGAACACACTGGCACTCCCACTAAGCTTCACATGGTTCATCAAGATTTTAGCTGAAATCATAACATTTATAATTTCATCAAATCTTATGTTCCAACTACAAGAAACTTATTGGAGTCCAAAGATGGAGTTCTTCAGCTAGCACATCTTGCTTTCCTCAACCATGAAGCCATGGGGCTACTTCATATGAATATCCTCAGAGAGGTATTCATAGAGGAATGCAATCTTGACTCACATCATGAAGATGTCATAGTCAAGTTGTGTAGCTACAATTAGCAATATTCTGATGGGTTAAAGCAAAGTCACTAAAGAGCAAGTCTCATCGCGAGTGATGTCTTCTCATCAGTGTGTAGCTCATTACTACGAACCGTGCTTTGAAGGTCTCTACCTTCTCATCAGGTTCCCTCTTTCTCTTGAAGATCCATTTACACCTTAATGTGTCTTACCCATATAGGTGGATCCTCGAGGGTCCATATACAACACTTGTATATGAAGTATACATTAGACTTTTATTGCTAACATCCATCATTTCATGTCATGATCCTCAGGAGCTTCATCACATGAAGTCCGATCATTGTCAGATTCAACTGACACATGGAACCCATCCTCAAACTCATTTGAAGAGGTATTAGTGTTTCATCTTTAATTGTCCTTTTAGTTTCTAGTTTCAGGAGCCTCATTATCTTCTTAAGAATAAATGAGTTCCTTTACTTCATTTTATCTTGATTCTCAAGAGAGTCATCCTCTAAGAATCACATTCTCAGAGATGAGATTCTTTAAGAATCTCAAGGTCATAAAGTAGGTATATAATACCATCCTTTATTTACCTAATGAAGTAGCACTCTCTAGTGCTAGATTCCAGCTTACATGCATGGAACCTTATTAAGTATATAATGTAGTCTCTATGACATATATACCTTGGAAACTAAGAGATAATTATGCTAGGATTAATCACTGATTAAATCATGTCACACATGATTAATTGTATCTCCCTACAACTCCATTGAGTTAAGGTTCATTAGGAGGATTAAGATAGGAATGATATTCATATCTCCATAAGGTATTTCTTGAATTCATCTAATAGGTACATGCTACCTTGGTTAGATCAAATTCATTTCGTCTTCCTTCAAACTTTGGTTCTAAACCAAAATTGTGAAATCTTTGAACATTTCAAAGTTTTCTAAGTGAAGAGAAGAAATCTCATATCACAAATAATCACTAATAGATATCACATATCCACAATGTTTATTCTGATATAGATGATTCATATACATCAATATGTATGAGATCTTGAATACCTTAACATCTTACATCTTTCCCAAAGAAAGGTGTATTGGACATTTTTCTTTGAATACAATATTCATAAGTATGTAAGATTTGAACCTTTAGACAATCTAAAGTTTCATGTCTTACTAGTCCATTGATCTCATCAACAGACATATGTCCAAAACTTGATGCCAGATTATTGTCAAATGATCGTTTATCCTCCTATTGATCTTTAAAGGTTTAATTTTAAGTATTAGAAATATTAATGAACCATTCAATAATTTTCTAATTTAATAGAGTCCACTAGATTTTAGATTACTATCTGAAATATCTCCATCATAACTCTTTATGATAGATTTATTATAAAATTCATGTTTATATCCAACAATTAGAAATAAACAATGAGTGTATTCTAATATCTAGGTCATAAAGACATTCTCTAAGACTAAGGTCTCCCACTGAAAATATGAAGTCTATTGATCTCATGGAAATTGTTGCAACACTTGCATCACTTTCAACATGGATGACCAATAAATCTTAAGATGAAATTTCTAGTACATATACAGCCAATTGCAAGTGTGATTAGAAGATTGAGATACAATTATTAGATTTTATCTTATCAAATAAGTAAGTCAATATCAATGATTACATGTAGATTAATCTGATGCACTATCTGATTCCTTCTCTAAGGATTCTAGATAGATTTGATAGTCATACTATCAACACATCAACTTATTGCAGTATTGGCATTCATTCAACTCTTTGAATGTCATATGGAAGTTACAGAAGTACAGTCAACTCTTTGATTATACTTCTTGCTTGGGTCCAACCCATGCTTCCACTGCGCTCCCTTTATCTATAAACAACCATTGCTTAAGACTAAGGATCTCTTATGTTAAATTCAAATGAATTCAATGTAAGAGCATTTTGACATTTATACATGCTTCACCCAATTCATACAATATGAATATTATGAAGCTTCATGAATGACTAGAGTATAGATAGTAGAATGATGACACTCATCATCTACATCCATCTGGACTCTTAAAGCATAGGTTCAGGTAGGTACTCAAACAATTTGAATACATTATCTCTAATAGAACTACCATTCTACATGATGCAGAGAACCATGCCATTCATGATTAAATGTCAAGAGCGCATATGTATACCAGAATATCTTTATTGATTTTATAAGGATTATTTGACAATTACGATCATTATCAACATGTCACTTCAAAAGTACATTCGATGAGATCAAGACTTATAGAGACATACAAATCCTAGGGTTTCAGTCCTATTGTCTTATTTAATCATCATTCCTCATTATTATGAGGAAACTTGCACATTGCAATCACATACATTATGTGTCCAATTGCAAGTACAATATCTGGATCATGAGTCCAATCCATGATATTTTACTGGTTATTATTGAGTATAACATTGAGTGGGTTTAATGAAGGATTATCTGAAATAAGAAATTTGCATAAGCTTATATAAATATATAATTTACTTTGATTTAGGATTTTTTTATATCAAAGTTGTCTTGCCATGTCAACAATGAAAGTTCATTCCCTTAATCACTTTCAATGTAAGAGATATACTTACCATTATATCTCAAGCAAGATCTGAGATCTCCTTCCTTATCTTTGTTGCATCCCAATAATATGAGAACCTACAACTCGGATAAAAAGAAGCGGGAACACATTCCGCCTTGCAAGTCCAACTTGCATCTCCCAATTCGGTCTTTAATACCCGGGCCCACCACCCCTAAGGTGATGTTGACCCGTCATTAATTGAACCAACCGTCAATAGGAATACAACTCGCTATGCGCAATCCAATATCGCCCCAATAATATGAGGACCCGATATTGGGGTCACTATGCATACGTCCTTACTCTTTCGAGAAGCGACGAGCCCGATCCAAATGGATCATATGCAGGAGTTGTCGCTTCGGACAGGCATCTCCTACATATAATATCTGGCGTTGAAACTCTTCGCCTTGACAGGAGACCATGGATGTCACTTATGTGATCCTCCATATCATATTCAAATTCTAATTAATTATCATGAATCATATTCACATAATTAATTCTTCCAAGAGAAATAATAATTCTATTCATAATAGAGTGGTTTAATTGGATATAATTAATTCAATCATATTAAATTAATTATCAATCCAATTTAATCAATCAAACTTGATTGCTATACTTGAATATATATGGTATTATTCTCAAAGTACGTATTAATTCGTATTTTAATAATTAGAAAAATACATCTTAATCCCTCGGACATTATCCCGACCCTACCAGCTATCATGGCCAATACCGGTGGGAGTGGGACGGACCGCATACGTTGCAACCCACTATCCCAGCGATCCCCGACTAGACACCATATCCGCCTCAGGAAAGGATAATGCCAAATTGATTAATTTGTACTTGAGATGATCATCGGTTCTTCAACCAAAATTATACCATATAGTAATCAAAACAATTTTGATTATAAGGAAATTTGCTAGACAAATTCCCAATCCTATTCAAGCAAGGAGTTTGATGATTGTGTTTCCAGTTATGATCTTGATCAAATCTAATCAATTAATTGGTTAAGGTCAAGTCAATTAAGGAAATAATCATCTTCCAATATTTTTAAATCGTTTTCCACAATTATTTCTTGAAATTAACAATTAATTTCACTCATTGACAATCACATGGTTCTTGATTAGGAAAGTAATTTCAGCAGTGACCCCTACTTACTAAAATTAGCATATCTCAATCAATTTAAATCCAAAGTAAGCAAAGTAAGTTTCCATAGTTTGCTAACTTGATTTACAATAGAACCTATGTGATTTGCATGCATTTCGAGGCGTCTCTAAACAGTAATTAACTCCTTAATTACGTTAAGATTCGCAGTTCCCGTAACAGTGAATACATGTTCATTAAAACAACCATATCTCGAGCATACGAAATCCGATTTATGCAAACTTAGATCCTATGGTTTCCTTATTTAATGGGGAACAAAATTCAAGTATTAAATTCGTGTTTAAACAATTTAAACAGGGCCGAAAAAATACTCTAAACAGATCTGCGAAATCAAATGCGATAAAAACTTTCGCGACCTTAACGAACCCAAGTCATCCTCGGTTTACGAATCATATTCGAAACCGTCAACCTGTCTCTGATAACACTTAAAGGATATGGTTAGATCCTCAAGCGCATCACGGAAGCGTGAGCATCGTATCGAATACGACGAGGAGCGACTAGTCGCACTAGTTGCTCGATGCAGCGGGATTTAAAAAAATTTTCTTACGACGAAACCACATGATCCAAGAACACTTCTCGGATCGTTTCGTCTAAACCGCAAACAAGTAATTAGGATTACTTCTTGAAGCGTGGTTGCGATCAAGTCTCTAAACGAAGAGACCTCCTGTCTCAAGTCTGATCCGACGGAGGAGACGCTTGCGAGCGCGGGGATGAACCGTGTGCTTCTCGCAATCCATGTTGATGATGCAAGCGGCGGATCTCCTGATCTCGACACACGAGATCCGACGTCTTCTTCACGAGCGAGGCACACCGAAGGAGACTGAGATCCACGAGCAGACGAACGGGCAGCATAACGACGATGCCGCGGCAATGGAGAACCTCTCTAGGTCATCCATGGTGGACGGCCACATGAGAGGGAGAGAGGGGGCTGTCGAGTAGAGAGAGAGAGAGAGATATGCTTCTCAAGCATTGTGTATAAAATAGAGAGCATGGTATGCCTCTCTATTTATAGGATTTTAGGATCCATGGATCTCAATCCATGTGACATATAAAATCAATGGATGAGATTGATTTATGTCAATCCAATGGCTAAGATTGTTGTTGGTAAAACCAACAAATTTAGATCAAAATATATTTGACAAAATCAAATACAAATTAATCCAAAATTACACCAAATAAATAAGGAGAGAATATACATGGAGATTTCATCTCCATGTACATTCCATATGGACGGCCACCCATTCCTATTTGGAATTGGGTGCCGCCCAAGCTTTCCATGAGGAGAGCAATCTCATGACATGTCATGAGATTGCATATCTCCATGGAAATCTCTTTATTTCTTTCCAACAACTTTTGTTGGGTTTTATTCTTCAAAAATAATTCACAATTATTTTTGAGAATATTACAATCTTGCCATTGAAAAATTGTGAATCATATTCACAACCCAAAACAACATATAATTTACATTGTCAATTAATTACACAATGTGTATCCAATACACATAATTATATAATCAACACATATAAATTATAATTAGCTCTCTCTAATACATTATAAATCACATTTACAATATATTATGAATAATTGGATATTACTATCCACATTATTCTTATCCATAATGATTAAATCACATTTAATTATATTTGATAACTTATTCTCATGTGCCCAAATAATATGAATCACATTCACATTATTTACATCTTTGATAATCAAATCACATTTAATTATCTAAGATAACTCTCCTTATAATACGAATCAAATTCATATTATTCATGATATTAAATCACATTTAATTATCCATTTTCTCAATGCTCGGATACATATATCAACAATAGAATTATCCATGAACTCTTTCAAGGATAATGCGCTTTCTCCGCGAATACTTGGAGATAAGGACAGGGCGATTGTATTGTTCCACGTATAGTGACATGGATATTGAGATCACATCTCAAATCCAGATCTCGAGCCTCCCATAGATGCTTGATTAAATCAAGACCGTAAATCTAATCTTCTCATTGAATCTGAATCACATTCAGATCAATGTCCAACATTTGGACTAAGATCAGATTACTTCTCTACTGAGAGGAGTCACTAAATCCAAACCCATTTCATCACTCCCTAGGAACGGAAGCGTCATGGTTATACAATCGTTTATGATCACATCACCCTCAGGTATTCCTAATACCTGTACATCCTGCAGAATAAATCCGAAGTATTAGATCAACTTTATACTATCTACTTCAGGGTTTTATCAGTAAGTTTCTCATTCGATCATTGGGAGTCGGTATCGATCATACACTTTCCAAAAGCATATATCATACCAAGGTCTTGATCATATACTTTCCAAAAGTATATATCAAACCTACAAATTCAGTCAAGCTTCCAAAGCGAGACGACCATGCGCATGGAATTTGATTCTTCCCAATGTCTCATGAGTGAGCTCATGTCTTCCGGTTCAGTAACTGAACCTGTATAATCCCTTTGAGAGATCGTACTACTCATATGCCCTTATATGCACACCAACGCGCCGGTGTATAGACCTTGATTAGGTCATCAACCTATTGGTCTGCCAAATGTACATACTCAAACATATAGTAACACATCTGTCTCCGGTCAGAGGATGCGTGCCTATATCATGACAGCATGTGATATAGGACTTTGGTTATCTCGATCTCGTTAAGTCAACTCTTTGACCTAACTAATTTGACACCTCCGAATCTCTATTCCTATGCAGAGGACCTGCATCAGGAGGTCGGTCAGATATCAGCCTAAATGAGATAGGATTGCCATCTCCTACTCAGGCTGGAGATCATCTCTTAACAATCATTTGACGGTGCTTGATGAGTCCTCAATCTAACTCTTTAGATATGCACCGGCCTCTATGATTCAATAACTGAATCAACAGCTGTATGATCATCAAGATGGCCATGGTACATAAACCTAATTGTACTAAGGGACATATTATGCAAATTATGTACTCTTTATTTCAGATTAAGGAGTGAATTGCAATAACATTTATTGCATAATGGCTCGCCGTGGGCTCGCATGTCCAACAACTCCGCATTCTCTTGATGGACTGACGATTCCGAAGATGCTGCGTTTTTTATCGTGTTGTGCGTTGTAGGCGGCAATCGGAAACGATCAAGAAAATACCACAAATAAGTTATTCAATTTTTTAATATCGTGGTTTTATGTTTATTTTACTTGGTCAAGTCCCAAGGTCGATCACAAGGAGGCAAAGGAACAACCTAGACTTAAGTCTATCAAAGTTCGTGTTCGGTTTTCGAGGCGGTCTTTTTTTGGAATTTTCAATGCAATAAAGGATGCAAAATGCAAATTTGGCCTTATTTTAGGGACTAAAATGTAAATGTCAATCAAACAATGTCCGAAAAATACGAAACTTGGCCACAATGTAAATTATAATGAAATGGATGCACTGTAATTGTTTTGGAATTTTTGGATGCAATATGAATTTTTTATGGATTTTTAAATGCAGACAAAATGATTTTCAATATTTAATTTTAATAAATATCAAACCTACTTATTTTCAAGGATCAAAATTATCTAAGATCTATCACTAGGTGACGGATCTTAGAAAATCCTAAACCTCGAAAATGTAGGGTTTAATACCTACTAAAAATTAAATACTAAAATGTGCAAAATGATTTTTACAGGACAAAATATGCATGTAAATGTAAATCTTTTTGGGCACAATGTTAAGGATAATTAACTCTACAATATGTGATTTTTCGAGAATTTTTAGAGCAACGGTTAGTCAATTATCAATTTCAGAGCAGAAAATGGGTAAAATATGCCAATTTTCACAAAACAATTATTTATTAAATAACCGTCCGTCAGAAAAATACCCACAACATGTCAAAGCGTAGAGAATTAATTAACCAACATCATGCTATTTTTGGATTAATAAAATAATGTAGAGAGAAGGTTCAAAATTAAGGGGAAACACAGGGGTACAAATGCAATATAAATAAAATAAATAAGTAAAGCAAACTGCAGTGGGGGACTTGATTGTAATTACCAATAATAGAGGGGGGTCTTCTTGCAAATTTCCAGAGAGGCACGTGCTAGGCACGTGCCCTCTGGTCTTGGACTGAAGCGCGAATATAGAAACGTTTGGGGGCATCTCTGCAATTTGCCCCAAAGTCACGTGCGTCGCACGTGACAGGGCTGACGTCAGGCTGATGTAGTTCCCCACGCACGTGTAGATCACGTGCGCGGGGCCTCAGGTGTAGAGCGCCCGGCCGCGCGGCGGTGTCGAGGCGGAAGGCGGGCTGGCCGGAGCGGAGGGGATGCGGCGTTGGGTTGCGTGGCTGGAGAACCACCGCCTCCTGCGGTGGTTGGGCGGAGGTGGAGCGGAGCCTGGGGACGACGATGTCGGAGGCGGTGATGATGTCGGTGAAGATGATGGCTGGCGGACCTCCGGTGGCGCGGCGTTGGAGCCGATGGGGGGCTCCTGGACGGTCAAGGGACGCTGGCGCGGTGGCGATCGAAGAGGAGGGCCGGAGATGAAGCCGATGGAGCGGTGGCGCACGGTGGTTGGCGTCGATGCGTCGGGGGCGGAGGCGAAGCTTGATGAAGTGGCTGGTCGTGGGCTCGACGGAGACGATCACCGGAGCTGGAGCAGTGCGGCAGAGGGGCACGTCTGCGACGAGGGGCGGTGAGCGCCCTCGGATCTCGCCGAGGAAGAGGGAGGGAGGCCGGGCTGTCACCACCGGCTTGGCCTGGAGTTGAAGGGCTATCGGCGGATGGGTTGCGACGAGAGGGCGGCGGAGGTTAAATAGCATGGGTTGGGTCGCCGGATATGGCAGGAGATCGGGAGCGATGGGGGATCGGCCGAGGGGATTTGACTGGGCGAGACGATCGGAAGATCTTTTGACGGAGATTTGACAAAGATCGGCGGCGAGATACTCGCGGGATTCGCGGGGCAGAGCGGCGGCGGCCCGAAGAGGAAAGGGGGTCCGGAGGAAGGAGAAGCACAGGTGCCGTCCGATCGCGCGTGATCGGACGGCCCCTGATGGGCCACGTGGCGCAAGAGGGAGCGGCGGAGGCGCACGTGCAGTGCGCGTGCAGGAGAGGCACGTGCGCTGCACATGCTCAGTCTTTTTTTTTTTAAAAAAAACGAATTATAAATAAAGCCAAAAATGGCTGACACGTGGCGGCACCAGGTGCTGCCACGTGTCAGCACCAGAAAATTCATAAAATAATTATCTTGTAAAATCGAAAATAAATAGTAAATGACCTCAGATAGAAAAACTTTCTTCACGAAAATTGCTCGTCTCGATGAGATCTACAACTTTCATGAAGACATCAAAACCAAAATCGATCATTTGCACAAAGTGAATTTTTGGGGTATCCCATGTACATAGAATACCTTGATTTTTGGGTTTTATAATTTTTTTGTCATTTTTAAACAAGATAAAAATCCGAAAAAATATAGAAAAATCAAAGATAAATAAAAGACACTTAATTCTAATTTTTTTGGATTTTTATTGATTAAGAAAATATATACATAAAATACAAGGTCAAAAACCGCGAAATATACAATGTACAAAAGAGGCCCAAACCCCAACTTTCACATATGAGCTCCGATTCACTTGATCTTGGTCTTGTTTTGAAGGTAATTGAATGCACATTAGTTCAAAAGTGAGTAGGATTAAATCGGACACTGGATGGGGAAGATATGTGGCTTTTAGTCCGAAAATCCTGAAATTAGGGTTTGGGTTTTTGGTCCACTTATTTGGGTTAGTTATTTTTTTGTATTTTTCCTTTATTCTTATTAGTGATATGTACACAGTGGGAGTGGTTTTGAGTCATTCGGAGTTAGCATGAATGGGTTAAAAATCTGGGAAGTTAGGCTATTTACAGGTCATTTTTGGCATGGATTTTTGGCTTCTTATTTTATGCAGATTATTTCGTGCTAAAATGCAATTCTTATAAAAACATGCATGAATGCTAATTATGCAAAATAGATGCAAGAATGCTGTTGATTTTTAGGGATTTGAGCTTAATAAATGAGACTTAGAGTGATGAATACGAGATTCATCATCCCCCTATACTTAAACCATGCTCGTCCCTGAGCATCAAAAAGAAATGCCATGAGGTGAAATGAGATTGGGTTCCAAACCAAGACCATGAGCTAAAGGTGAAAGTGAACCTAAACTCAACCTTTGGATTATTTGTTTGTCGGAACTTCTGTGAGACTTAGAATTTTACAATCAACTGCCCTCAAGTTCTACACATCATTGCTACAGTTTCGGCTCAGAAGTCATCTTAGATCAATCATCTTCCCGAAGTATACCCTATGAACATTGAATAACCGACTCTTGTGTGTGAAATATTTTAACTCTTCCCACCCAGAATGCCGGACTACCGCGCAAGCCTCGTCTCCAATAACTCGTCCTCGGGGAGTCATGTATTTCCTTCTAAGGTCTGTCGCGCTTGTGTTCACAATTGAATTGGGGGGAGAAGATAGAAGAATGAGAAAAGAACTGGAGGGTGGCCAGTGTAGTCACCTCTCCTTGTGAAGATGGCCAGTGTAGCCGAGTCTCCACCAAGATCTGCAGGTTTCTGGAAGCTTGGACCTTTTTGGTCAGATTTTATTTGGTAGTTGCTTCTTTGTATTTGGAATTTTTGGTGGTTCTGCTGGATCTTGTTGTGCCCCTACGGATATAGAATCTTTTGTTTCCGTACATTTTTTGGGGTCTTAGAAAAAATTGTGCCCAGCCGTCCATCCCTTTTCCGAAGCTTTATTTCAACCCGTACTCCGGTCTTTAGATTTCCACGCTACCAGAAAAGAAACTCACACAGTCTTCCAACATCCCGTCTGAGTTGAGCTAAGTGCATAGTGCGAGAGTACAAATTAATTCCCTATTCCGGAGTTGTACCCAGAATGAAGAGACCAGGTTAGACACTAAGAGTCAAACGCTGTACATTGTCATGTGGAACTCAAAGAATTAAGTCAAAGACCTGAAGACTCTAAAATCCTATTTCTCGGTGAAGTTCCTCTGAAGATTAGGTGGATTAAGGTCAAGTCCAGACCACTCTCGGTTTCGGCTCATAACTCGGTTCAAAACCCAAAGACTTTTCACATATGCAAATGCGATGCTTGATGAAATGCGAGTGTGTGAAATGCAGACACATTTTTTTCTTTTCTTTTTTTTTCTTTTTTTTTGATATTTTTTTCAAAAATGAATAAGAAGCCATTTTTTTTCAAAAATTTTGGGCAAAGTCAGTGTTAGTAGCAAAACTTCTCTTTTTTTCAATTTTTAAGAAAAATTACCCACCCCGTAAATACATATGGACTTACGCGCAAGTACAAGGTATGGCTAAAATATATACAAAGTATATATACAGACCCCCCTATACTTAGCGAGTGTTGTGTCCTCAGAGCACAAGAAGCGTAAAGAAGACATAGCTCAGGCTAAGCGTAAGAGAGTGAAAAGAACAAGATTTACAAAATCGCCCCCCTATACTTAGACTGTGAATAGTCTAAGTATAGAAGAAGAGCGGAAAAGAAAAGAGAAAAAAATGAAGCGGTCAGGTTATGTGAATGAGGAGAGTATATACAGGTGGACGTTGGTTCCCCCTATACTTAGGCTTTGGTCAGCCTAAGTATAAAAGAAGGGTAGAGGCGAGTTGATCTGGAGATGGAGTGTGATGGTATATATAGATGGCATCGGTCCCCCCTATACTTAGGCCTTGGCCTAAGTAGAGGAAGAATCTATACAAGGAGACCGATGTGGTCGGGAGGGAGGGTGGGTAGCCGATGATTAAGGCGGTTTACGGCTGATCTTCTTGTGAGCCTGCGGTGGGAGATCGTAATGATGAGTCGGAGATGAGGCATATGATTCCCAACTATTATCAGTGTCATCCTCAGAAATATCATGATGGATAGTAGATGAAATATTCGAGTCAGATGAAAAGTAACCATCATCAGAGTTATCCTCAGAGGAATAGTATTTGAAAGTGGACATACTCCAGATATTTATGTCTTTTTGTTCCTTCAATTGTTTCCTCAAAATTCGTTCCTTTTTAAGATCAATCGCTTTATCCTCAAATGAAACTTCAGATGCTCCAGTTTCAGTCAGCTCATAAGAAATAATTCCATTGTACTTGTGAAAGGTAGGAGCATCAGCTTTGGATGAGTAATAATTAGGAACAGGAGTTGTCCAACGAGAATCAAATTTTGGATCCTTGCGAAGATATGGCTTTAGAGATGCCGAACAGACTTCACTTATGTAGACTACCTTTTCCGGACCTGATGAGGGATCATCAACTGATTCCTCTTCCGAAAGATCAAAGGTGACTTTCTTTTTCTTGTTTCGTGAAGATGTCGGTTCACTTGAGTACCCAGATGAATAGCCGTTAAAATTCTTCTCCTTGGTCGGTGTTCGGGCTACGTGTTCGTTCTTTGTTTCCTGAAAGTTGGTGCACTCTTTATTTGGGAGGATTTGGTCAAGATAATCAGAGTATGTTGCTCCAGGGTGCGACCATGCAAATGTCTCAGGATCGTAGTAGAAGGATTTGTCTACTTTGAAATCTGCAGGAATTGAGATATCGGGGAGAGTCTCTAAACCAATAGTCTCATTAACAAACGCAATCTCAGGTGTAGCAGCGGGGTAGGGCTCTTCTACCGTTTTATGGTTGCGGTTGTTGGGGACTTCGTGGGTTACCTCAGAAAATCGTGGTTCCTCAAAGACTGTATCAGATCGTAGTGATTCCAATGCCGTAAAATTTATTTCCCGAGTCTCACAATCGACACTCGCCTTGGCTAATGCCAAGAATGGTTTTCCGAGAATGATTGGAGACTGGGTGAATTCTCCTTGATGCTCAATATCAATGATCGTGAATTCTACCTTGAGCGGAGCACCTTGGAATTTCATGATGACAGAAATGGTTCCTCTCGGCCTTTTTATCGATCGGTCTGCCAATTGAACAATCTCTCGTATCTTCTGAATCGGTCCGAGTTTGAGTTCCTAAAATACAGAGGTCGGGAGGATATTGATCGGTGAATCGTCATCAATACGAGCATGTGTGAAAATTGTGTCTTTGATTTCGCAGTCAAATCTAGGCAACCGCTTCACTATGCGGCTCTTGGTTTTTCTCCTCAACACCAAGGAGGAGGCCATTGACAAGATATGTCTTTTAGTTTTTGTTCTAATCCTTCCTGACTTTTTGATTATTATTCTGTCCATTAGAAATTTCTTAAGGTCAGGGAAGTGTTCAATGGCCTTTATAATGGGAAGTTCAAAGATCAAGTATTTTTCCAGTGCTTCCCGTAAAACAGGATCCAAATTCCTCAGATCTTCTTCAGATTCAATTTTTATGAGATTTTCTGGATTTTCAAATTTTTTTGTATTTTCTGTGTGGTGTGGCGATGTGGTGTCTTCCCTAGATGAGAAGGGGCCTTGATATTCAGAGTTTGGGTCAGAGGCATAGTCATTCCTAGGGGAATAATGAGCAGAAGTTTTGATAATAAAGTCATCCCTAGGTCTTTGAATATCCTCAAAATTTTCATCATGGAATCCAATCATTTCCTCATTTAGTTTTACACCCGATCCACCATAGAATGAGATTACTCGGTCGGCAAATTTTTGAAATTTGTCCTCCATCAATTCGAATCTTGTTTTTATCCTCGAAACATTATCCTCACAATTTTGCTCATGCTCAATCATGGGATCACTCGGATTCTTTTCAATGATTCCGTCTTCCATTTTTCTGTACGTGCGGAGAGGAGAATTACTTGGAATATCCATTACACGATCTTTTCTTGAAAAATTTCCCTCCAAAATTATGGAAGGAGGTTGCTCATATGATCCAGGCATGTGTATTTGATCTGAGTAGAGTTCAATCCTTTGATCCTTATTAGTCAGATCTTGATATTGTGGAGTCAGCATACTGGGTTTATATGTGTCTAGGAGTTCAGTCCAGTCCTCTGTATGAATATCATGTCTGACAAGGGGTTTGTCATGGTCAATCCAACGATCATGATCATTAAGCGCATGTCTTTCCATCTGGGTTTGGGTTCTCTGCCAGTCATGGGATTTAAAGAGATTTTGATCTTGAAATGTTTCATTGGCGAGAGAGTGAGAATAAGACGGTTCAGTCCAAGATGGTGTGGTTGGATGATTTGAGAAAGGATTTAATGAGGTCGAAGTCATCTGCGGTTGAAAGTTTCCCACAAATGTTGGGGGATTATTGAAAGAAGAGGATGCAATTGATTTGGGCCAAACCGAGACAGATTTGTTTTCATAGTGATGTTCGGTCATAGTTGAGAATAATGATGGGTTGGATCTGAAATTTGGAAAAATTTCCATGATGAGATTAAAATCAAGAGATGGGAGAGATGATTGTATGGGGCAGAAAATTTTATCAAATGTGCGGCTATTGATCTTTGATATCGGTTCACGCACACCAATACAAACACAAATCAATCCCTGGGTTCACCAACTCACACAATGAAGCCGTAAGATTTCGGCTATTATCTTTTCAATTTTAGTTGGTGATAATTCAATCTTGGCAAAAGTTTTAGCGAGCTGAGATTTTGGATTTGGGCTCTATCCTTAAGTGTCATCTCTCGCTCACTCAGAAAAATAAAATCATCCAAGGTCGGGGTTGCTCTCCCGCAAAAATTCTTGATTTTATGGGTTATTTGAGATCAGATATATTTAGTAGTCCCGATTTTAATGAGGTGATCACTGAAAAATTAGATGAGCACAAATACACGTCTACCGTTCAGTCCCAATTTCCTTTAAAGTTATGTTATAAAACAAGAGAGAGGAATTCGAGAAAAGCCGATGCACGCGGAAAACTTATGATGAATGCTCAGTTAGAAGACTTACAGCGAATCCTCGCAATCTCCATGTGGGATGCTAGACAGAATTTAAAAATTATTCTAAATGAAATGCAGGCCGATGGAAAACCGCACCTAAGCAGAAAGTTCTATTAGCGGGAAGAATTGATTTAAGTTTGGATAAGTTGAACGATCTATGTGCGTCTCAATTAAAGTGCAATGTGGCTTAAGATCCTACGAGCACAACAAAAAATATAAATGCTCTGAGAGCCGTATGTGCAGGTCTATCCTAATCGCCACTCAAGTCGGGCCCCACCCTCACCGGAGAGTGAAACAGGCCACGACACACCACAGAATAAAGTTTAGAGGTCTTTTTACACATGCGAGAATCCAAACGGACACCGCTGTAAAATTACAAAAATTGAAAATTGCAGGAAATAAAAACCTAGACTCTACGCTCTCTCACGACTCGACTCGATCTTAAATTAATTGCGGTTTTTGCAAAAGTCGGTGAAGTTGCGTCGGTTATTGAAAACCGCTCCACGTACAAGGTACCTCGCAAAAAAAATAAGAGAGAAAATGTAAGAGAGTGACTCAAAATAATATGAAAAATAAATGCTGAAAATAAATTGCAGAAAAAAAACAAAAAATGAAATTTACAATGAAACATTCGGGGGTCAGACTACCCAAATGCGGAAAACCGAATAAAAAAAAATTTAGACAGAAATCTAAGCCGTTTGCCTCCCCGGCAACGGCGCCATCTGACGTATCCGAAGATGCGGCTTTTTAGAAGTTGTTTTTTATCGTGTTGTGCGTTGTAGGCGGCAATCGGAAACGATCAAGAAAATACCACAAATAAGTTATTCAATTTTTAATATCGTGGTTTTATGTTTATTTTACTTAGGCAAGTCCCAAGGTCGATCACAAGGAGGCAAAGGAACAACCTAGACTTAAGTCTATCAAAGTTCGTGTTCGGTTTTCGAGGCGGGCTTTTTTTGGAATTTTCAATGCAATAAAGGATGCAAAATGCAAAGTTGGCCTTATTTTAGGGACTAAAATGTAAATGTCAATCAAACAATGTCCGAAAAATACGAAACTTGGCCACAATGTAAACTATAATGAAATGGATGCACTGTAATTTTTTTGGAATTTTTGGATGCAATATGAATTTTTTATGGATTTTTAAATGTAGACAAAATGATTTTCAATATTTAATTTTAATAAATATCAAACCTATTTTCAAGGATCAAAATTATCTGAGATCTATCACTAGGTGACGGATCTCAGAAAAATCCTAAACCTCGAAAATGTGGGGTTTAATACCTACTAAAAATTAAATACTAAAATGTGCAAAATGATTTTTACAGGACAAAATATGCATGCAAATGTAAATCTTTTTGGGCACAATGTTAAGGATAATTAACTCTACAATATATGATTTTTCGAGAATTTATAGAGCAACGGTTAGTCAATTATCAATTTCAGAGCAGAAAATGGGTAAAATATGCCAATTTTCACAAAACAATTATTTATTAAATAACCGTCCGTCACAAAAATACCCACAACATGTCAAAGCGTAGAGAATTAATTAACCAACATCATGCTATTTTTGGATTAATAAAATAATGTAGAGAGAAGGTTCAAAATTAAGGGGAAACACAGGGGTACAGATGCAATATAAATAAAATAAATAAGTAAAGCAAACTGCAGTGGGGGACTTGATTGTAATTACCAATAATAGAGGGGGGTCTTCTTGCAAATTTCCAGAGAGGCACGTGCTAGGCACGTGCCCTCTGGTCTTGGACTGAAGCGCGAATATAGAAACGTTTGGGGGCGTCTCTGCAATTTGCCCCAAAGTCACGTGCGTCGCACGTGACATGGCTGACGTCAGGCTGACGTAGTTCCCCACGCACGTGCAGATCACGTGCGCGGGGCCTCGGGTGTAGAGCGCCCGGCCGCGCGGCGGTGTCGAGGTGGAAGGCGGGCCGGCCGGAGCGGAGGGGATGCGGCGTTGGGTTGCGTGGCTGGAGAACCACCGCCTCCTGCGGTGGTTGGGCGGAGGTGGAGCGGAGCCTGGGGACGACGATGTCGGAGGCGGTGATGATGTCGGTGAAGATGATGGCTGGCGGACCTCCGGTGGCGCGGCGTTGGAGCCGATGGGGGGCTCCTGGACGGTCAAGGGACGCTGGCGCGGTGGCGATCGAAGCGGAGGGCCGGAGATGAAGCCGATGGAGCGGTGGCGCACGGTGGTTGGCGTCGATGCGTCGGGGGCGGAGGCGAAGCTTGATGAAGTGGCTGGTCGTGGGCTCGACGGAGACGATCACCGGAGCTGGAGCAGTGCGGCAGAGGGGCACGTCTGCGACGAGGGGCGGTGAGCGCCCTCGGATCTCGCTTAGGAAGAGGGAGGCGAGGCTGGGCTGTCACCACCGGCTTGGCCTGGAGTTGAAGGGCTATCGGCGGATGGGTTGCGACGAGAGGGCGGCGGAGGTTAAATAGCATGGGTTGGGTCGTCGGATATGGCAGGAGATCGGGAGCGATGGGGGATCGGCCGAGGGGATTTGACTGGGCGAGACGATCGGAAGATCTTTTGACGGGGATTTGACAAAGATCGGCGGCGAGATACTCGCGGGATTCGCGGGGCGGAGCGGCAGCGGCCCGAAGAGGAAAGGGGGTCCGGAGGAAGGAGAAGCACAGGTGCCGTCCGATCGCGCGTGATCGGACGGCCCCTGATGGGCCACGTGGCGCAAGAGGGAGCGGCGGAGGTGCACGTGCAGTGCGCGTGCAGGAGAGGCACGTGCGCTGCACGTGCTCAGTCTTTTATTTTTTTTATTTTTTTTTAAAACGAATTATAAATAAAGCCAAAAATGGCTAACACGTGGCGGCACCAGGTGCTGCCACGTGTCAGCACCAGAAAATTCAGAAAATAATTATCTTGTAAAATCGAAAATAGATAGTAAATGACCTCGGATCGAAAAACTTTATTCACGAAAATTGCTCGTCTCGATGAGATCTACAACTTTCACATCAAAACCAAAATCGATCATTTGCACAAAGTGAATTTTTGGGGTATCCCATGTACATAGAATACCTTGATTTTCGGGTTTTTAATTTTTTTGTCATTTTTAAACAAGATAAAAATCCGAAAAAATATAGAAAAATCAAAGATAAATAAAAGACACTTAATTCTAATTTTTTTGGATTTTTATTGATTAAGAAAATATATACATAAAATACAAGGTCAAAAACCGCGAAATATACAATGTACAAAAGAGGCCCAAAACCCAACTTTCACATACGAGCTCCGATTCACTTGAACTTGGTCTTGTTTTGAAGGTAATTGAATGCACATTAGTTCAAAAGTGAGTAGGATTAAATCGGACACTGGATGGGGAAGATATGTGGCTTTTAGTCCGAAAATCCTGAAATTAGGGTTTGGGTTTTTGGTCCACTTATTTGGGTTAGTTATTTTTTTGTATTTTTTCTTTATTCTTATTAGTGATATGTACACAGTGGGAGTGGTTTTGAGTCATTCGGAGTTAGCATGAATGGGTTAAAAATCTGGGAAGTTAGGCTATTTACAGGTCATTTTTGGCATGGATTTTTGGCTTCTTATTTTATGCAGATTTTTTTGTGCTAAAATGCAATTCTTATGAAAACATGCATGAATGCTAATTATGCAAAATAGATGCAAGAATGCTGTTGATTTTTAGGGATTTGATCTTAATAAATGAGACTTAGAGTGATGAATACGAGATTCATCATGGACACATTGATCAACAAGCTAAAAATATACTTGTCTTGAGTAAAAAGGCACTCGAGAGGCCCCATGTTCTAATGTAAGGGAGAGAAAATAGATACAATCCTATGCCCCCCATCATCTGGCCGTCCATCTACATCTTAAGTTAGACGAACTAATGAGATGGCTGACTGAAGCAAAAATACACTTATTCCCTAGTGTTGAGGATGAGGTCTAGAGGAGAATCTCCTGGACTGGAACTTCGAGTGATGCCTCGACTCGACTCTCATGAAATGCACTACACTAATGTCATATCCTTATATTATATGTACAAAAAGAGAGTCTGATAATTAGAGAAGTTGAATTCCTTCTGACTAGAGCATGGATAAGCCCAGAATTTTAAGATCGCTTAAATTGAGGGTCTTCAAAAGATTGATCCTTGAAATCTTCACTTGCACTGTTAGGAATTAATCCGACTCCTTCATTCTTTAGATGCTCAAGGACGAGCATAGTTTAAGTATAGGGGTATGATGAATCTCGTATTCATCATGCTAAAATTCACTAATTAAACCCTTGGCTTAAATAAACCAATAAAATTCACCAATAATTCCTCATTATTATATTGCATATATTGTGTATATTTGACCTATAATTATTTTATTTAAATTACCATGTAATTATTTTATTATTAGAAACCCCTAAAAATTAGGTTAAACAATTTCTATAAGTTCCTAACCCTTTAAAAGACTAAAAACGACGAAAAATGTCAAAGCCAAAAATCAGTGTTTTTAACCCCTTAAAAATACCCCGCAAAATACTTTTTGTACAAATGACCTCGTTTGGCTTCTGTCCAACATGAAACTTGTAGATCTCATCAAGATCTACAACTTTCATGTTTTGACTTTTCCCTAATTTTTCCTCTAACTATTTCTTTCATATTTTCCTTTGTTTTTATTATTTATGAATTTTCCGGTGCAGCCAGATGGCGCTCTCTGGAGCCGCCACGTCACCGCACCCTCTCCCGCCACTCGTCAGGCCTCCTAGCTGTTGATCTCCACCTCCATCACCACCATTGAATCCTTCTTCGTCCTCAGCTGCTCGATCAACCTTTGGATGTGATCACAACTACTCCATCATGCCTCATTTACAGTAATCTGATCCCCTTTCATCCTACGGCTAGCATCACTCCTCATCCTCCACTCATTCCCCGACGTCAGATTAAATCCTAAACTCCATCTTACCCATTCATCTCTGCCCATTCCTCATCCGTAGGATTAGACCTCTGATCGAATCTCCACCCCTCACCTGTGCTTTCATCCTAGATGTTGGATCGCGAGATCCAATGGTTAAGACTTCATCCCCAGGCATTACATCTCGTGCGCGCATCACTCCCTTCCAATTATGACCACCATCTCCGACCATCCCTCCTTGTCATAACACCACATACACGTCAACCGTTCATCTGCTATCCTCACGTCTACTTCACTACCCCACCTTCATACCGCCATCAAACCGACAGCTGTTCGAAAACCCCAGACCCATCACCTAAAACGCCTCCTCCTCCTCCTCCTATAAAATCATCCATCTCCGCCACCGAGCAAGCTGTCAATAAATCCACGGGCTGAGGCCCAGCATCCGTCACACCTCCGGTGACAGCAGAGGGTGAAATTGGCGAGGCGACGATGACCTCTATGACCAAGTGTCGGCCCATGGTCTTTGACCATGTTGTGGCGCCTCCGGGCCGCTGAGCACTAAGGACAGGATGCCCTTGTTGTGCGACGATCGGAGCAGCAATCGTCGCTCAACCCAAGCCAACATCCCTCCGCCCAGCTCCGGCTAGGTACTTTGACTTATTTCTTTCCTTTTTCTCCGAATTATCTCACAGCCTATGACCACCATCGCTACCGCCTAACCCCCTTCTCATTTTCGCCCTTCACGAACGATTCTCATGCACCCATTTCCTTCCTCCAGAACTCCCTCGCGATCCGTCCCAACTCCTCCATCGTCACGGCGGAGGACTCCCTTGAGTCGCCACCTTCTTCACCTCCGCCTGGCTCCCATCTCACTCGTACACACTCACGCACATTGAGCTTCAGCTATACTAACACTTGCAGGTGCTACACATCTTCATTGGTCGGAGTTCGCATCAGAGCTCCGTCGAGCTGATTTCCTCCAGCAAGGCTTCATCGACCTCAAGCTCTGATCATTCTCGATGCCTCGCCGCATCTCCAGCAGTCTCGCCAGGACATCAGAGATCTGCACCAGCCTTCAGGTGAGCAATCAATGCATGGATGAGATACTAGGAGGCTGTTAGATCCTCGCCTTAGCTGGTGGCCCGCGACGGAGCAAGAGAGTACAGGTACCGTCCGATCGTTTCGATCAAACGGTTCAGACATCGACACGTGTTCAGCCCGAGCCTCTAGATGAACCTTCATGCTAGGATCTACCAAACCAACCCCCTAGCCACTGTTTGTTGGCATGTGGCCGGAAGCTGCGACACACCTGTTGATCGCGAAATTCGAGGACGGAAATTAATTGATGAATAGGTCGTTGTTTTTATCCCCAAAGCCCGCGTCAACAAAAGATTTTTTTTTAAAATTTTGCTACTTATTAACCTGTATAGCGGACATGGTCGAACTCAGGGAGGCTACAATTCATGAGGGTTACTCAATTAATCAGAAACTAATTAAAAAAACAGGAATATCAAAGGACAACTATCCTTGGTTTTTGTGATTTTTTTGAATCTTTTTATTTTTATTTTTTTTATTTCAACTTTTTTTTTGTATTTTCTGATTTTCAAATTTTTAGTGATTTTGATTTTGCAATTTTTTTAATTTTCAAAAATAATACGAAGCAATATAAACAAGGTCAAGAATATGCACTTCAACTCTTTTTGTAATTTTTCAATTAGCCAAAAATGCTCGGAAAAATGCAAAGGAAATATTTTTGGATTTTAAAAGTTTTAAAATATTTTTGACAATTTTTGTAGATTTTTTGGATGTTTTTGTATTTTTCTAAAAATCAAACAGTGAGAAAATAAGAAAATGTGCACAACCTTGAGTAATTTGCAACTTAAAAATATTTTAAGTGCCCAAAACTCCTCGCAACTAATTTTAAGACAAACTAGAAGAAAATATCTACAAACAGGAACTGAAATCACAATTTTTTGGATTTTTGTAGAATATTTTATGATTTTTAGAAGATTTTTGATATTTTTCAATTTTTTTTGGGTTTTATAAATGATTGATGCGCGAAAACGATCAGAAATTAAAAGACAATGAAATACAACTACTCTTATTTTTTGGAATTTTTGGAGCTATTTTCGAATTTTTATGAATTTTTGAATTTCAGGAAGACAAAATAACGCTGTTTTTTATTTTTTAAGAATACCAAATGAAGATAAACTGCAATGAAAAATTTATGCTAAGAAGACTATCACATCAAAAGCATGCCACAATTTTTTCAAAATTTTTGGACTAATAAAAACATTTATTTAATCGTAAAGATCAAGAAGGTTAATTTTTCTGCAGTTTAAGGACCAAAACGTAAATATTTGATGTTTTCGCAGCAAATAGATAACAAAAATAACCAGGAGAAAAAATGTGCAATTTTACCAATATGTCATGTGCTTGGCATGTTCTTTAGGCTCTGGCAGGGGCTTCGTGGCAATTTCGGAAATGTCTGGAGCTGAGATACAATGGTTCCAATATAATATAATTTTTTTTCTCAAAAGCCCTAGGGCTTTTCTTCGTTTCACGCACAGAGGCAGGAACAAGGTTGCAACAGTGGCTTGGCCGCCACCGCCTCTCCTCAATCAACCAGGGGCGTGTGCGGTGCGGTGGATCGTGTTGGGAGCTGGCGTCGAATCGCAGGAGAGCTTTGGGGGGCGGCGCGGCCTGGCGCAGCCGCGAGCGGCGGGTCGGCTGGAGATCGGTGGAGAAGGTCACCGCGCGGTCTGGCGGCGTGCGGATGGAGGGTACCCGCCGCCGCTATCCTTCTTCTCCAAGGCAGTGGGCGGCGCCGCCACTCAGAGGTGGTTTGCGGGCGGCGCGGCCGAAGGGAGCAGCACCGGGCGGCAGTAACGAGGTTCAGCGAAGGAGGATGGCAAGGCGGTGAAGCGTGGCTCAGCGGAGACGCGGGAAGTCGGTGGTGGAGGAGCGTGCGTGATCGGGACAAACAACAGTTGGCGGAGGAGGAGGAGACGGCGCCTGGAGAGTGATGGAGGGGCGGCGGTGCCTGGGGGCTGCCGTCCCTTCTGTGTTTTTTTTTGTTTTTTTTTAATTTTTTTTGTAATTTGATTGTAAACAGGGAATCAAAAAATGAATAAAAAAACTTTTTATTTTATTTTTTTAAATCCGAAAATAAGAAAAGAAAGGATAAAGAAATTTTTGTTTATTTTTGGTTATTTTTTGTAATGTTTCCCTGTAAAACAAACTTTAGAAATAAAGGAAATATATATTTTTTGTTTATCTACAAAATCGGAACGTGGATGGGGATTCGAAAAAAATGAGGGATTTGAATCCCACTCTCCAACCACCGTACGCGGTCGAAGTTGAGAGATCGTGGGCGGTAGAAATAGAACGTGGAGAGATCGAGAAAATGAGATGAAAAATCGAGTCGGTGGTGGAATAAATCGAGATGGAATGTTTTAAGATCTAGAGAATAAATGACAACGAGACGAAAATGCGAAAAATAAAACTACGATTGAACTAAGATAAAAATGCGAAGAAAAAGTTGGATCTCACCTTAGGAGCGGAAAATGGACCGTGATCGCCTCGACAAGGCCGACTCGCTGTCACCGGACGGCTCGGAGGCTAGGCACAATTCTCGACGAAATTTTCTCTCGGAGATCGGGCTCCTCTCTCTAAAGATTGATCAAGTTGGAATGAAGGAGAAGGAGCCATATAAATAGAAGAGAGATGAAATTTAATTTTTGAATTTTTAAATAAAGAGATAAGGGAGATGAAAATTAAATGAATTTTTGAATTTTTTTTGGTGGAAGGGAGAAGAAATTTGAAAATGAAAATAAAAGAGAGATAAAACTAATTACAAAATTATCTAATTTTTTTTGAATTTTCGTCACTTATTTAATTTGAATTAAAAAATGTTATTTTTTATTTTTTTATGATGGTTAATTAAAAATAGCAACTATATACATATACTATATACATATGTAACACTATATACAAGGTTAAATGACGAATTAGCCCCTTTTTGTTTTTAAAGAATTTTAATTTTTTATTTTTATTTTTATTTTAAAAAAATCAGTGGGATTAATTTACAAATAAATACAAATACAATATGCACAAAATACATGGGAAAATTGCACAAACCACCCCAGAAAACCGACTTTTCAACCGTAACTCCAAAAATTATGAAAATACAGCCATTTTGAAGATAATTTAATTTCGAGTTCAATGGAACTGAGATTGATTCAATTTGAGCTCATATGGAGCCGAAATTGATCTTTCAATTAGTGCTTACTGGCTTTTTCCAAGTGTGGCTACTTTTATTCTATGCAAGATTTAATTGTGCAATCATTTTTAGTACTTAGAACACATTTTTATTGACAACTTTGGTTTTGAATGTTATTTGATTTGAGGTCAATTAAGTTACAAATAAATTAGTGTTAGTGATATACATATATATATACAAAATAAATAAGAACACACATTTTTTTTGGATTTTCTGGTTAAAGACCCTATCTCCCCCTACTTTATTCCTGGTCGATCAGGTCAAGTCTTGACCTTCTCTCGGGGTTCGGGTCAGCCTGTATATAGTCTTCCCTTTTTTTATTTTCTTTATTTATTTTTTTGTTTTTTTTATTTCTTTATTTTTCCTTTCTTCTTTATTTATTTATTTTAAGTTAAAATTAGTCAGAAATGTACAATATTTACACATATGCAAGTTAGTAAGAATATGGAGTTAGCGTTATATGCAGGTGTTTTATAAGAGATTTTAAGCTAAAATAAATGAATAAAGATGAGGAATCGCAGATTCATCATCCCCCTATGCTTTACCTTTGCTAGTCCCTTAGCAAACACTTGTTTGAATGAATAAGTGAAGAAAAAGAAAAAGAAAAAGAAAGGAAAAATGAAGAAAGTAGGACAACATTGAGTATTAAACTTATCTTCATAAAATTGTAGTTTGGAGCTATGTCGGACCTTTGGATTATTAGTGTGTCGGAACTTCGATGAGACTTAGAATTTTAAAAACGACAGCCTTCAAGTTCTACACATCATTGTCACAGTTTCGACTCAAAAGTCATCTTAGATCAATCCTCTTCCTAAAGCACACCCTATGAACATTGAACAATCGACTCATGTATGCGAAAGGTTTTAGCTCTTCCCATCCAGAATGCAGGACTACCATGCAAATCTCCTCTCCAGTAACTCGTCCTCGAGGAGTCAGGTATTTCCTTCTAAGGTCTGTCGTGCTGTGTTCACAATCGAATTGGGGGAGAAGTTAAAAGAAGGAGAAAAGAACTGGAGGGTGGCCAGTGCAGTCACCTCTCCTTGTGAAGCTGGCCAGTGTAGCCGAGTCTTCACCAAGATCTGCAGGTTTTCTTGAAGCTTGGACCTTTTTGGTCAGATATTTATTTGGTAGTGGCTTCTTTGTATTTGGATTTTTGGTGGTTCTTCTTGGATCTTGTTGTGCCCCTACGGATATAGAATCTTTTGCTTCCGTACATTTTTTGGGGTCTTAGAAAAAATTGTGCCCAGCCGTCCATCCCTTTTCCTAAGCTTTATTTCAACCCGTACTCCGGTCTTTAGATTTCCACGCTACCAGAAAAGAAACTCACACAGTCTTCCAACATCCCGTCTGAGTTGAGCTAAGTGCATAGTGCGAGGGTACAAATTGATTCCCTATTCCAGAGTTATACCTAGAATGAAGAGACCAGATTAGACACTAAGAGTCAAACGCTGCACATTGTCATGTGGAACTCAAAGAATTAAGTCAAAGACCTGAAGCTTCTAAAATCCTATTTCCAGGTGAAGTTCCTCTAAGAATTAGGTGGATTAAGGTCCAACTAAGCTCCATTCTTCAATTTTATTCCAGACATAGTTTAAATGCCAATACTATCCTCAAAAATGCACATGCAAATGCAACATATGAAAAATGCAAGGGATTTTTTTTGAAAAAGGAATGATGCACATGTGAAAAGAACACACTTTTTTCTTACAATTTTCTAGTTTTGAACTTTTTATGGCCTTTTTTTTGAAGGAAAATGCAAATGTGAAAGAAAGTTTTTTTTTGAAATTTGCAAATTTTTATAGATTTTTGGTTTTGTATTTTTTTGTTTTGTTTTTTTTTAAAGGGTTAGTAAAATATACAAGTGTATACAATGTTTTTTTGTGTTTTTATTGATTTTTTTTGTTTTGATATTTTTTGTGTTTTTGTTTTTTTGGGTTTTTTTATATTTGTTTTTGTTTTTTGTTTTTTTTTTGTTTTTTTTACGCAGGTGGATTTTTCAAACTATACACACATAACCCCCCAAATAAACTATTTAAAAGTACGAGTTATGTCTAAAGTATATATACAATATATACGACACCCCATATACTTAGCTCGAACTATGTCCTCATAGTGATCAGAGAGCGAAAAAGGAAGACATAACTCGTGCTAAGTATAGAAAAGTGAAAAGAAAAGATAAAAAGAAGAGAAGATGGTGATCCCCCCCTATACTTAGGATCAAGTAATCCTAAGTATAGTGGAGTATATAAAAGGGGAAAACCGATGACGAGAATGTACAGACTCAAAAATAAAAAGACACGATATGAACAACATCACCCCCTATACTTAGGGTAGAGTATCCCTAAGTATAGGCAACACAAGAGTGATGAACAGGACGAATATGAACAACACAAATCGTTCACCCCCCCTATACTTAGGATAAAGCACATCCTAAGTATAGCATATACACACACGGAAAAGGGGTGAATGATAAAACGGGAGAAGAAAGAGTAAAACGAAAGGATATACAAGAGGAGTGGATGTACAAAGGTCAAGAAGGTCGAAAGCGAACCTTCTTGCGGGACCGCTGAGGTATAGATTTGACAAGGTGTAGGTCGATATTGGGATCATCATTAGATATAAACTGAGTAGAATCGACCAAGAATGTATCCTCAACGGTTTTAGATTGTGCATGCCTAAACCGGTTATTGGAAGTAGTATAGTCATTTCTGGCCTGGGAAGTCTCGCAAACATCAAAGTAAAATGGCTCGAAATCATTATCCGAAAAAGTAGGATCATTTTCAGCCTGGCGAGCCTCTATTAGATCCTCATATTTATCAAAAGGCCCAAATTCTTTTATAAAAGCAATCAAATCAAATTTGGCCTGATCGATCTCATCTGAATCAAGGTGAATAGGAACGGACTCATCAGTGGAAGTAGTCAAATCTTGTCCGTCCTGTCTAGTCTCAGACTCTGCCTTCCGCTCTAGGGTGTCTATCGTGTAAATTCCACGGATGTCATCAATGCATCTCCACATTCCAGAAGGGGGAACTCCAAGGTCTATGCTTTCCGAGTCTTCCTCATTCTAGAGGAATTCTTGGGTTTCCTTATCATCCAACATATAACAAGAATCTCTGATATTACCATCGATGTCAAATTCCTTAGGGTTGTCTAACACTGGCGCGCTCTCATGAGATGCAGGTTTCTGAGCAGTGGTGGGTGTAGTGATCAACACATCGCTCCCTACATCAGAACAGAAGCGAATCTCTCCTGAACCATAGTCAATAACGGCTCCTGCAGAGGCGAGGAAAGGTCGTCCCAGGATGATTGGAGGGTGCTCCACAGGGGCGGAGGTCTCCATGGGCATTACAACAAAATCCGAAGTGAAATTCAGGCCCTGAATAGAAATGACAACGTTTTCTAGAGTACCCTTCGGCCTCTTGATGGATCCATCAGCAAATTGAACTATCATCCTGGTTTTCTTAAGAGGCCCAAGATGAAGAGACTGTACCATAGAGAAGGATATTACATTGATTGACGAACCACCGTCAAGGAGAGCGTTATCACAAGAATAGTCAGATATGGAGCAACTCACAAGAGGTGTGGTAGTGTTCCCTTTCTTAAAATATGGACGGTGAGAGATGGCGTAGGCAGTGGCCATGGTCAAGATGTGATGCTCAGATCTTCTCCTTCGCTTTCTCTTCTTCTATTGAGGAGTAGATAAACCTGTCATGGCCTGTTGAAGTGGAGCTTTAATGATCTCATTAAGGGTGGCTACCACTTCGGGTTCAGTCAACATTTTTTTGAATTTTTGGACCTCATCCATACAAGGGAGGAGGTCGGAATCATCATTTACATGAGGATTGCCAAGAGCAGTCTGTACAGTGGAATCCTCGGGGTCAAGATTGGGACATGTGGTGGATGATTGTGTGGGTAAATAATTGGGCATTTGGGCCCTCTCCTCACAAAATGAATCAATAATGTGTCTCCCAGAATCTTTTTGAATTTTTAAAATTTTCTCATTTTTTTTGTATTTTGGGTGATTGCAAGCTCTCATGATTATCCTCAAATGAATCCATATCCTCAAAAAGTGGAGCAGCGTTCTGGCTCGTATTTATGTTAAAGAGATTGTTAATCCTCGAATTCATATGCTCCACCATCTGGTTCAGTGTCTCAAGTGTGGAAATCATGAAAGGTGACTCCAAAATCTCAGGACCGGGTGGGCAAAATGAGGGTGGGTGAAAATCAAAGTCCTCCACTTCCTGAAATAATGGGTTAGGTGGATATGCACAAAAATCAGGAGGAACGTCCTCCTGGAAAAAGGAAGGTGGATTGTCTAGAGAGTACAAAGTATCCTCAAATATCGGATTAAAATAACTCCAGTCGACCATCTTCGAAACAAAAGGCGGGATCGAGAGAGCATGAGTGGTCAAGTCAAAAGATATGGAGAAGAAGGCACAAATGCACAGAAGGATCTAGCAAGCACACAAGCAATCAAACACAATGCAAACCCCCAGTTCACCAACTCAACTCAATGTGAAGACCGTGAATGTTCGGTCTCTTAATCTTGTTTGTTTTAGAGTTAGGTGATAATCACAAAAGTTGTACAAACACTTAGGCTGAATTATGGGATTTGGGCACTAACCTTTGTGTATACGTGAGCAACTTAAAACGAATACAATGAGGGGGTTACTCTCCCCAAAACAATGATTTTTCCTTATGTTTATTTTAGGGTTGAGTTTTCTTTAGCAGTCCCAAATTTTAGGCAGTTATCACTTGGTTTAAGTATATTCAACGAATCGTCTACCAAGTGTCCAATTTCCTTTTAATTTATGTTAGTGAAAATAAGGAAGGAGATCGGAAATGCCAATGCGCGATTAAAAATGATGATGCATGCATGGGTTAGAGATGCGTACCTTGTCGCCAGCACTCTACATGCAAGTGATCCGCGCAGAATTTAAATACAGAAAATAAACTAACCTATATGCAAGTGAACCGTCCTAGATGATAACTTCTATTAACGGGCAAGAACAAGTTAATTTGACTAAGTCCAAATTACGATCTACTCTATAGGAACAGAAATTCTTGTTTAGGGTGTTTGGACCTAATTAATTACCTGGTTCAAGCAAATTAATTAAAGCAATCAACAGGTCGTTTTCGAAATCCGCGGGAAACAAAGAAAAATAAAGGCGATGAAAACAAAACCGGTGATGTCCCCCAAGTGCACCGGCACTTGGCGAAACAGACCCCGCAACAAATGAATGTCCTTTTACAAAGTTCAAATGGAAAAGAAAAATCTCTCTCTCTCTCTTTCTCTCTCTTTTTTCGTCTCTTTCACTCTTCTTCTCTTTTTTCACACTATCCTGCGGCTTGGTGAAGAATCAAGCCGCCTCCACGTCGCTTGGGTGCTTCGGCTCTCCTAGGATCGCCTCCTTTGCTCCACGGGCCCTCGCAAGAAAAAACGAGAGAATGTGTAAGAAACACAATTTTCAAATATGAGAAAATGATGAAATAAATGCAATGGATATGAACAATGGTGGCAAATTTTAAACAGATATTTACAACCAAGAATAGAAGGTCAAAAGAGAAACCTAACTACCCTCACCGTGCCTCCCCGGCAACGGCGCCATTTTGTTGATCGCGAAATTCGAGGACGGAAATTAATTGATGAATAGGTCGTTGCTTTTATCCCCAAAACCCGCGTCAACAAAAGATTATTTTTTTAAAAATTTTGCTACTTATTAACCGGTATAGCGGACAGGGTCGAACTCAGGGAGGCTACAATTCCTGAGGGTTATTCAATTAATCAGAAACTAATAAAAGAAAACATGAATCTCAAAGGACAACTATCCTTGGTTATTGTGTTTTTTTAATCTTTTTATTTTTTATTTTTTTATTTCAACTTTTTTTTAGTATTTTCTGATTTTTAAATTTTTAGTGATTTTGATTTTACAATTTTTTTTAATTTTCAAAAATAATATGAAGCAATATAAACAAGGTCAAGAATATGCACTTCAACTCTTTTTGTAATTTTTCAATTAGCTAAAAATGCTCAGAAAAATGTAAAGAAAATATTTTTGGGTTTTAAAAGTTTTAAAATATTTTTGACAATTTTTGTAGATTTTTCGGATGTTTTTGTATTTTTCTAAAAATCAAACAGTGACAAAACAAGAAAATGTGCACAGCCTGGAGTAATTTGCAACTTAAAATATTTTAATGCCCAAAACTCCTGGCAACTAATTTTAAGACAGACTAGAAGAAAATATCTACAAACAGGAACTGAAATCACAATTTTTTGGATTTTTGTAGAATATTTTATGATTTTTAGAAGATTTTTGATATTTTCCAATTTTTTTGGGTTTTATAAATGATTGATGCACGAAAATTGATCAGAAATTAAAAGAAAATGAAATACAACTACTCTTATTTTTTTGGAATTTTTGGAGCTATTTTCGAATTTTTATGAATTTTTTGAATTTCAGGAAGACAAAATAACACTGTTTTTGATTTTTTTAATAATACCAAATGAAGACAAAATGCAATGAAAAATTTATGCTAAGAAGACTATCACATCAAAAGCATGCCACAATTTTTTCAAAATTTTTTGACTAAGAAAAACATTTATTTAATCATAAAGATCAAGAAGGTTTATTTTTCTGCAGTTTAGGGACCAAAACGTAAATATTTGATGTTTTCGCAGCAAATAGATAACAAAAATAATCAGGAGAAAAAATGTGCAATTTTATCAAGTTGTCATGTGCTTGGCATGTGCTTCAGGCTCTGGCAGGGGCTTCTTGGCAATTTCGGAAATGTCTGGAGCTGAGATGCAATGGTTCCAATATAATATAATTTTTTTCTCAAAAGCCCTAGGGCTTTTCTTCGTTTCACGCACAGAGGCAGGAACAAGGTTGCAACAGGGGCTTGGCCACCGCCGCCTCTCCTCAATCAACTAGGGGGCGCGTGCGGTGCGGTGGATCGTGTCGGGCGCTGGCGTCGAATCGCAGGAGAGCTTTGGGGGGCGGCGCGGCCTGGCGCAGCCGCGAACGGCGGGTCGGCTGGAGATCGGCGGAGAAGGCCGCCGCACGGTCTGGCGGCGCGCGGATGGAGGGTACCCGCCGCCGCTATCCTTCTTCTCCAAGGCGGTGGGCGGCGCCGCCACTCAGAGGTGGTTTGCGGGCGGCGCGGCCGAAGGGAGCAGCACTGGGCGGCGATAACGGGGTTCAGCGAAGGAGGATGGCGAGGCGGTGAAGCGTGGCTCGGCGGAGATGCGGGAAGTCGGTGGTGGAGGAGCGTGCGCGATCAGGACGAACAACGGTTGGCGGAGGAGGAGGAGACGGTGCCTGGAGAGCGATGGAGGGGCGGTGGCGCCTGGGGGCTGCCGTCCCTTCTGTGTTTTTTGTTTGTTTTTTTTATATTTTTTGTAATTTGATTGTAAATAGGGAATCAAAAAAACGAATAAAAAAACTTTTTATTTTATTTTTTTTTAAAATCCGAAAATAAGAAAAGAAAGGATAAAGAAATTTTTGTTTATTTCTTTTGTAATGTTTCCCTGCAAAACAAACTTTAGAAATAAAGGAAATATATATTTTTTATTTATCTACAAAATCGAAACGTGGATGGGGATTCGGCGAAAATGAGGGATTTGAATCTGACTCTCCGACCACCGTACGCGGCCGGAGTTGAGAGATCTTGGGCGGTAGAAATAGAACGTGGAGAGATCGAGAAAATGAGATGAAAAATCAAGTCGGTGGTGGAATAAATCGAGATGGAATGTTTTAAGATCTAGAGAAAAAATGACAACGAGACGAAAATGCGAAAAATAAAACTAAGATTGAACTAAGATAAAAATACGAAGAAAAAGTTGGATCTCACCTTAGGAGCGGAAAATGGACCGTGATCGCCTCGACAAGGCCGACTCGCTGTCACCGGACGGCTCGGAGGCTAGGCACAATTCTCGACGAAATTTTCTCTCAGAGATCGGGCTCCTCTCTCTAAAGATTGATCAAGTTGGAATGAAGGAGAAGGAGTCATATAAATAGAAGAGAGACGAAATTTGAATTTTTGAATTTTTAAATAAAGAGATAAGGGAGATGAAAATTAAAATGAACTTTTGAATTTTTTTGGTGGAAGGGAGATGAAATTTGAAAATGAAAATAAAAGAGAGATAAAACTAATTACAAAATTATCTATTTTTTTTGAATTTTCGTCACTTATTTAATTTGAATTAAAAATGTTATTTTTTTTATTTTTTATGAAGGTTAATTAAAAATAGCAACTATATACATATAATATATACATATGTGACACTATATACAAGGTTAAATGACGAATTAGCCCCTTTTTTGTTTTTAAAGAATTTTAATTTTTTATTTTAATTTTTATTTTAAAAAAGTCAGTGGGATTAATTTACAAATAAATACAAATACAATATGCACAAAATACATGGGAAAATTGTACAAACCACCCCAGAAAATCGACTTTTCAACCGTAACTCCAAAAATTATGAAAATACAGCCATTTTGAAGATAATTTAATTTCGAGTTCAATGGAACTGAGATTGATTCAATTTGAGCTCATGTGGAGCCAGAATTGATCTTTCAATTAGTTCTTAGTGGCTTTTTCCAAGTGTGGCTACTTTTATTCTGTGCAAGATTTAATTGTCCAATCATTTTTAGTACTTAGAACACATTTTTATTGACAACTTTGGTTTTGAATGTTATTTGATTTGAGGTCAATTAAGGTACAAATATATTAGTGTTAGTGATATACATATATATACAAAATAAATAAGAACACACATTTTTTTGGATTTTCTGGTTAAAGACCCTATCTCCCCCTACTTTATTCCTGGTCGATCAGGTCAAGTCTTGACCTTCTCTCGGGGTTGGGGTCAGCCAGTATACAGTCTTCCCTTTTTTTATTTTCTTTATTTATTTTTTTATTTTCTTTTCTTTATTTTTCCTTTCTTCTTTATTTATTTATTTTAGGTTAAATTAGTCAGAAATGTACAATATTTACACATATGCAAGTTAGTAAGAATATGGAGTTAGCATTATATCCAGGTGTTTTATAAGGGATTTTAAGCTAAAATAAATGAATAAAGATGAGGAATCGCAGATTCATCAGCACGCCAAGCCTGAACCCTCACGTGCCTCGCACGTGAGGGCCTGGGCAATTTATAGAGCCAACTCTGGAAAATTTGGTTTTTGCACTATGGTCCTTAGGCACGTGCCTCACATGCGTACCTGGGTATTTTACATGGAGGCCCTCGCATGTTTCATGATTTGCAGTTATGCCCACACACATTGGAGAATTTATAATGGGACCAAGGCAGTTTTTGCAAATTGCAAATAGGTCCCTCCTAGGACCTATTTGTAATTATTTACCACTTTATTTCCTGCAATTTATTTGCATTTATGCCCTTGCACTGTTTTATTCATAACTTGAGCATCATAGGTCTGATTTGCATGATTTAGTGTCATTTTGTTCCTCGTTTCATCATCTACTTCATGGCATGCTTAATTTTCTCATCTAACACCATTTTGAACATGATGAATTTTTAATGTTAGATGATATTCTGTTCTACATGTCTTTGACCTGATGATGACTACTTATATTTTTGTGCTCAATTAGACTCTGATTTCAAATCATATTCTATTGCTCATTTATGTAACCTTTCTATGGCATACATGTCTATCATCTTTTGCATACTCATAACATGCATTTAACCTTACATTATTGCTCATGAATCATCTTATAATTGCATGAAAATCAACTAAAAAAATGCGTGCATCATTTAATTGCATTGTAATCTGCATGAAGACCTTAGAATCGAGAATTGTTCACACATGTTCTTAATTGAACAAAATTTGATAAATAGGTAGAGTAGCTCGTGTCCCTGTGTTCAACCTTGGTAGACTTGCCAAGTATAAATTTTCCACAACATTCAAATGTGTGTGGTTTTTAATCGACCGAAATCTGTCTCCTATACTACAATCTATGACTACTAAAGAGGTGATTTTCGAGTTCATTAGGAGGCACGTGTTGCAAGAGATTGAAGCTCGGAGGAGCGGGAGTTCTTCCCACTTCTTTCGAGCACCTTCACAACCATCCAATCAAAACCATCTCGTAGTTTGCACGAGAGTTGTTGTATTAGACCCCCTCTAATACTGTCAAATCAGGGGGTCGATCTAATCACTGCAGTCGATCGATAAATTATCACCGGTTGAGGAGAGCGCGCTACATGTCTTAATGGATCGATCGGAGCCGTCCATCAGCGTTCTCGGAGGGGATAAATTGCAGAACACCCCTCGGTTTCTGTTATTTCTTATTTAGTTCTGTAATTTATTTGTGTAGTTTTAAAACTTTTAGTAAATTTGTATGGAGGACTGTGTTTTGGATATTGCATTTTAATCTTGTCCAGTTCGCCTCACGCATCCATGTTATGTGGGGAACTTTGCTTGGATAACCTTGCAAGTTTTGGTATTTGCATTTAGTATCGAAACTTTTATATGCGAGTATAAAATTTTAGGGAAATTGCAGAAGGGTCCTCGCATTTATTTTTCAATTACATTTATTCCCCTACTAGTTCAGTAGTTTTTATGTGTTATTTGTATTTATTAAATATAGTGTTCGTGCTCTAAAAAATCCCCACAAATAGGGTTATGCCCATGCTGCATCTAGATACATGCTACATTTTTAGTTTCACAATTTAGGACTTTTACCTATTTTATAAAAAACAAAAAGAGCACAAATAGTCCCTGTTTGACTTATAAAATACCAAAAAATATAAAAAAGTTTTGAAAAATTCCCAGAAAATATATTTGGTTTATTTGAGTATTTTGAGCCTTCAGACTAGAACCCACTAAAAATAGAAAAAAAGAAAACTTATAAAAATTAAAAACCCCAAAATCCTTTATAAAAATCTAAAAAATTCTCAAAAATTTCAAAAAAATCACTTCTGCTTTATATTTTCTTTATATTATTAGTTATATATTAAAATTGATTGAAGAAATTTTGATATTGTTTGCTATTTTAATCTTCATTTCAATTCTGCCTATTTATTTAATCCCTGATTTGGGATATTTTTTACTTTAAAAATACATAAAAAATAGAAAAAATACTTAAAAAATCACACAAATAGTTAAAAAATATTTAAACCCTAAAACATATTATTTCCTTTATTTTGTTTATTTTTATTAGTATTTATATGTTTGTTATCCTATATTGTATATATAGTCTTATATAAGATTTTATTATATTTATTTAAAAATAAAAAGAAAAAGAAATTTAAAATCAGAATATATAAAAAGAAAAAAATATATAATTAAAAACAATTAAAAAACAAAGATTAAAAAAACCTAAAAAACAAATTAAAAACCCACAAAAATAAATAGACAAGAAGAACACAGAGTTTTACGCATTTATTGCCCTGATCTCCCATTTGCTCCTTGTGTTCGACACTCTACACATACTTGTACCTATGCACATCTATTATAGAGTTATAATAACTTTTAACTCCACATATTTTTCTTTTCATTGCTTTCTACATATTGTGGTTTAATTGTTGAATTACTTGAGTTTCGTCAGCGATCATTACATCGATTGTGGTTTCGCCTTGTGAGAGCATACAACCCTCACAAAATTTCACTAAACATCGGGTAAAGGGTTCCACTATTTGGGGATGTTTGAGGATGTATGCTTGGCGATAGGACAACATCATCCTATGCGCTTATGTTAAGTAATTATTTGTCATTCACTAAACTAAAATTGAAAAGATAAAAGATCAAACTCTTACAATCCTCACATTGTGTTCAGTTGGTGAATTGAGGGTTTGGTTTGTGTTTGTTTTCTTAGAATAAAGATCCATCTATGCACTTCACACCTTTTTCACTTTCTCTTCTTATCTTGACTTTTATGTTCTCACATCTTTCTCTTTGTTTTGAAGATGTCAGATTGGATCCTCAAAGCTTTTCAGAATTGCAGAAACACCCCGCCAGTCTAGATCATGTGCCGCTCACATGTCCATCTTGGGTAATTTGCAAATTTTCACCCTGCATTTATTTCTTGTTATTCTATGGTGCAAAAACTTTGTATAATTGCATTTTAGTCCCTGTACTGCAGAACTCGAACTTTGCATGATCTTCTTGATAGAATAAATGTTTTTATTTTTCGAAAAAATCTTAAAAAATGATGTATGTTCCTGTTGTAGTTCTTATCAGTGTGTAAATTTTTCATCATTTTTATTGTCATTTGGTATTTTTAAAAAATCTAAAACAATGATATTTTGTCTGCCCAAAATTTGAAAATCCATAAAAATTTAAAAACTTGCCTAAAAATTCCAAATAATTACTGTAGATGTGTTTTTTGCCTTTTAATTTCTAACCAATTTTTATGTATTAACTCTTTATAAAAAAAATGCGAAAAAAGAAAATTCTTATAAAAAAATGTAGAAAATTCTAGAAAAAATCAAAAAATCTGATCTTGGTCTTTGTTTGTAGATATTACTTTGTAGTTTATATTAAAAATAATTTCCAGGAATATTGGGCACTTGAAGTATTTTTAAGTTGCAAAATATTCTTGGCTATCCACTATTTTGTATATTTTCATTGTTTGATTTTTAGAAAATCACAAAAACATCTGCAAATCTAAAAAAATTACCAAAACATTTTAAGATATATAAACCACAAAAACATTTTCTTTAGACTTTTCTATATATTTTTTACTATTCTAAAAAATACAAAAAGTGTGTGCATGTGTTTTTATTCTTCGTGCTTATTTTAAAAAATTAATAAAAATTCCAAAAAACAATAAAAATTCTTTCCAAAAATTGACTACTTAGTTTTTAAATCGTGCTCCTTGTGTTCGACCCTGGTCGCTATACCAGGTAAAAAAAATAACGAAAATCACTTATCTTTGCTTTGATTTATCTCTTTTCTTAAGTAGTTAAAATAAATTTTTTTCTCGTTGACCGAATTGATCAATTAAGGACAACGACTTCATGATTTATTTTCTACCTTAGTCTTATCGATTTCTGTGTCATCAGAAGGACGCTGTTGCCGGGGAGCATGGCTTTGTAGTCATATTTCATTTTTGTGATATTTGTCTCTCTATATTATAATTGTTTTCTAACCTTTTCTCTTGTTTGATTTTTGTGCAAGGAACTGCTTGGAGGACGACTTGGAGTTTCTTTTTGGAGGACCCGTATAGGAGGAAGAGCAGGGAGGAGAAGAAGATTTTTATTTTATTTGAGAGAACAATAATTGTTGTAATAATTTAGGACTTCAGGCTTGTGGACTTGGACTTTTATTCGTGGTCTGTTTCGCCAAGTGCTGATGCACTTGGGGTCCTCACCGCTGTTTTTCGCCGGTTTTGTTTTCTCGTATTTCTTTCTCTTTTTTTTCATTTTTGATTCACGCAGAATTTGGCCCTTAGACTTAGAATTTTATCTCGATTTTGACGTACTTAATTAAGGTCCCATCCCTAATTTTCTACCTGCACCTATAGATCGATAACTGGACTTAATTAATTAAATCACAAAGAATAAAGCTAATCTAGGTTACCTGAGAGGTCACGTGCTGCTAGAGGCCATATACAGCACTGGCAGGATCCGTTGTAGTGGACACTGATCAACATTAGAGACCGGACTGCGACCTCTCTTGTTGACCTATTTGCTATTGTTCTTCACGTGTAGATATCTTTCTCCTAAGGTCGTTTTTTTCGTGCATCATATAGGTAGTTTAAATTATGTATTTAATTTATGCATGGATCATATTGCATGTAGAGTGTTGGAGTAAGGTACGTATTTTCTATCTCTGCATGCATCATTGTGTTTGACTGTGCATTAGCTTTCTCGACTCCCGCCCCTATTTTTGGACTCAAATTAATCAAAGAGGAAATTGGAAAGATTGTTAGGCGTTATTTTTGAAAAAAATCCAAAAAATAGAAGGGAGAGAGAGAGAAAAGGTGACTGCTAATGATTTAAAGATGATCGTAACCGACTCACACCAAAGACATATAATACGTAATGCAAAACCCCCAATTCACCAGAATGTTTTAAATCAAATCCGCAAAATGTTTTAAATGAGAATGTTTTAATTTATTTTCTGCCTTAGTCGATAGATTTTCGTGTCATCAGAATGTATTCTGTGTCATCAGAATGTTTTCCATGTTTTAATTTATCTACTATCGGTAGATTTATTTTCTACCTTAGTCGCATTGATTTCCGTGTCATCAGAATGTTTTAAATCAAAGCCGTAAAATCCGTACAGAGAAGATGGGAAATTGGAAGGAGTTCTGACCTCCCAAGAGAGTGGGCGAGAATGATGGGCATGAAGATAAGAAGCCGCAAAATCCGGCTGGATTGGAATGCGGCCCATCATGAAGAGAGGGAAATGAAGGGAGGGAGGGTGGGATAGAAGGGAGAGAGAGAGAGAGAGAAAAGGTGATTGCTAATGATTTAAAGATGACCGTAACCGACTCACACCAAAGACATACAATACGCAATGCAGAACCCCCAATTCACCAACTCTACGCAATGTGAATACTATGAGATTTGGTCTTTTATTTTTTCAATTTTCGAGTTAGGTGATCAACAAAAGTTGTACAAACACTTAGGAGGCTTTTAATAGGATTTGGGCACTACTCCTTAGTATGTACGCGAGTAATTAAAAGCACAAACAATGAGGGGATTGCTCTCCAAAAACAACGAAGTGATCAACTATGTTTAGTTTTAAAGGTCAAATTCAATTAGCAGTCCCATTTTTTTAATTTTTGATTTTCTATTTTTTTGGATTTTTTTTCAAAAATAACGCCTAACGAGCTTTCCTATTTCCTCTTTGATTAATTTGAGTCCAAAAACAAGGGGAGGGACTCGAAAAAACCAATGCACAGTCAAACACGATGATGCATGTAGAGATACAAAATGCATACCTTACTCCAGCACTCTATATGCAATATGATCTGCGCATAAATTAAATGCAGAATTTAAACTACCTATATGATGCACGAAGAAAACGACCTTAGGCGGAATATTTCTACACGTGAAGAACAATAGCTAATAGGTCAACGAGAGAGGTCGGAGTCCGGTCTCTGATGTCGATCAGTGTCCGCCACAGCGGATCCTGCCAGCACTGTATACAGCCTCTAGCGGCACGTGACCTCTCATGTAACCTAGATTAGCTTTTTCTTTGTGATTTAATTAATTAAGTCCAGTTATCGATCTATAGGTGTAGGCAGATAATTAGGGCTAGGATCTTAATTAATTATGTCACAATCAAGATAAAATCCTAAGTCTAAGGGCCAAATTGTGCATGAATCAAAAAAGAAAAAAAGATTAAAAAATACGAGAAAACAAAACCGGTGAAAAACATTGGTGAGGTCCCTTAAGTGCACCAGCACTTGGCGAAACAAACCCCGAATAAAAGTCCAAGTCCACAAGTCTGAAGTCCTAAATTATTACAACAATTATTATTCTCTCAAATAAAATAAAAATCTTCTTCTCCTCCTTGTTGTTCCTCCTCTACGGGTCCTCCAAAAAAAACTCTAAGTCATCCTCCAAGCAGTTCCTCGCAAAAAATCAAACAAGAGAAAAGGTCAGGAAAAAATTATAATATAGAGAGACAAATATCAAAAAAATGAAAAATGACTACAAAGTCGTGCTCCCCGACAACGACGCCATTCTGATGACACAGAAATCGATGCGACTAAGGTAGAAAATAAATCACGAAGTCGTTGTCCTTAATCGATCAATTCGGTCGACAAGAAATTTTTTTATTTTAACCACTTAAGAAAAGAGATATATCAGAGCAAAGATATGCGATTTTCGCTATTCTTTTTACCTGGTATAACGACCAGGGTCGAATGTAAGGAGCACGATTTGAAAACTAAGTAGTCAATTTTCGGAAAGAATTTTTAGTAGTTTTTGGATTTTTTATTGTTTTTTTAAAAATAAGCACGAAGAATGAAAACACACGCACACACTTTTTTTGTATTTTTTAGAATAGTAAAAAATGTACAAAAAAGTCAAAAAAAATTTTGTGGTTTATATATTTTAAAATATTTTTGGTAATTTTTTTAGATTTTTCTGATGTTTTTGTGATTTTCTAAAAATCAAACAGTGAAAAATATACGAAACAGTGGTCAGCCAAGAGTATATTGTAACTTAAAAATACTTCAAGTGCCCAATATTCCTGAAATTATTTTTTATATAAACTACAAAGCAATATCTACAAAGAGAGACCAAGATTAGATTTTTTGAAGTTTTCTAGAATTTTTTATAGTTTTTAAGAATGTTCATTTTTCATATTTTTTGGCTTTTATAAAGAGTTAATACACAAAAATTGGTCAGAAATTAAAAAGCAACAAAACACATCTATAGTAATGTTTTTGGAATTTTTGGCGAGTTTTTGAATTTTTATGGATTTTCAAATTTCAGGCAGACAACATATCACTGTTTTTTTAAAATACCAAATGACAATAAGAATTGATGAAAAATTTACACACTGATAAGAACTTCAATAGGAACATACATCATTTTTTGAGAATTTTTCGATAAATAAAAACATTTATTCTATCAAGAAGATCATGCAAAGTTCGAGTTCTGCAGTACATGGACTAAAACGCAATTATACAAAGTTGTTGCACCATAGAATAATAAGAAATAAAATCAGTGTGAAAAGTGGCAAATTACCCAAGATGGACATGTGAGCGGCACATGATTTGGACCGGCGAGGGTGTTTCTACAATTCTGAAAAGCTCCGAGGACAACTTTGTAAATTACCTAAGAAATATTATAAAAAAATCCAGCCCTAGGGTTTCGTTCACGCCAAGGGCGGGGAGTGGGGCCGGCCGCCGCACGCACGCGGGTACAGTCGGGCGGTAGTAAGTCACGTCGCGGGGGGGATGAGGCGGAGGTTGCAGGTGCAGCGCCAGGCCGCGGTGTCGCCGCTCACGCGCGGAGGCGCGGGAGGAGCAGAGGGCCGTGGGGACGGCGGTCAGAGGGCGACACGCTGAAGGCTATGGATGCGGTTCAGGAAGGTGGCGCTGCCGCCCTCGACGTGATGCAAAGTGTTGGGGACGACGCACGTGGGGCGAGAACAGGCCGCTGGGGTGCCTCGCCGTTGTGGCGCGATCGACAGTGCGGCCGCCTGGAGGAGCTTTGAGAGGACGCAGTGGTTGACGACGTGGAGGGGGCGGTGCGGACCGGCTAGTGGTCCGCCTGGAGCGAGAAGGGACGACGGAGGACGGCGCTGTTCCGTGAGGTGGCGCGACGCTGGCGTGGAGGTAAAGCGCGGGCGGCGGGGGTGATGACCTGTCGTCAACCTTCCATTTTTTTCCTTTTTTTTCTTTTTTTTAAAAACTTTAAACTGAAATACAAAGGTTTTGTTTTGTTTTGTTTTTCTAATCAGGAAATGCAAACAGGGACAAAAAAGAATTTTTTTATGTTTTTTATATATATTTTTATTCTCCCGCAAAACAATGGTTAGAGAGAAAAATAAATACACCATTATTTTATTTTATTTTTTTATTTTTTTACAAACAAAGTGGAGTTGGTGAATGGGGATCTGGTAGAAATGCGAGGGAGGGATCCGAGTCTCCGACCACCGTACGTGGTCGGAGGTGTGTAGTTGCGTGAGATAGACATGAAATGGAGGGAATAAGAGATGAGTGAAAAATTCGATGTGGGATCAAAAGTGTGGTATGGAAATTTTTTATGATTTTAAGATCTAACAATGACTAAAATCGATGCAAAAATTAAATCTACGGTTTATCTAAGCAAAAAGATAGGAAATGAAATATGAATCTCACCTTGAATTTTGACACGCCGTGATGGCCTCGACGACGACCGAATCGCTATCACCGATCGGATCAGAGGATGGACACCCTTCTACGACGAGTAGCTCTCGAAGATCAGGCTCCTCTCTCCAAAGATTGATTCAAAAGACAAATGAGGAGGAGCCCAATAAAAAGAGAAGGAAAATAAAAAATGGAAGATATGTACAAATAAAGAAAGAAATTAGTGGTTATTTAAATAAATAAAATAATTAAATGAATTAATTAATTAAAAATGAAATTCAGATTTAATTAAAATAAATAAATTAATTAATTTACAAAAATTAATTAGCCACCTTAATGGTGGCTATTTAAGGTAGAAAATCAAATCTTATATACATGGTAGGTTATTAAATAAATTATTTCAAATAAATCCAATATATAAAATAATTGAATATGAATTTTGTAATTAAATTAATTAATTAATGTGAGATATTTTATTTTTTAGTGATTTTATATAAGGAAGTTAGTTGTATACAAATATTATATACATATAATACAATATACAAATGTACAAATAAGGAAATAATTTTAATATATGATTTTTTAATTCTATTTTTTTAATTTTTTTAAATAAAAATAATATTTACAATTATGTACACTAAAAATAAATGTGAGTAATTATACAAATATGTAAGTGGTCAAACTACACAAAACACCCCAAAAAACCGACTTTTTAACCGTAACTCCAAAAATTATGAAACTGCAGCATTTGAAAGATAATTTAATTTATAGTATAATGGAAGCTAGTTTGGTTCGATTTGAACTCGTATGGAGCCAGGATTGGTGTTTCAATTATCATTTTGCGGCTTTTTCTGGGTGTGATTATTTGCAATATGTACATTATTTTATTTACAATTATTTTTATTATTTACAAAACATTTTTATTTACAACTTTTATTTACAAAAATAATTAATTTGAGGTCAAATTATGTACAAATAAAATAGTACAGGTTTTATACAAATATACAGGAAAAATATTTACAGATTGTTTTTTGGATTTTTGACAGAAGACCCTATCTCCCCATACTTTATTCTTGGTCGATCAAGTCAAGTCTTGACCTTCTCTCGGGGTTCGGGTCAGTCTGTATTTATTGCATAAACAACTCCTTTTCTTTTTCTTTCTTCTTTATTCTTTTATTTATGTACAAAAAGTGTTAAAATGCATAATTAACAAATGCATTCAAAATGGTAAATTCATGGAATTAGTAGGTATTTACAGGTGTTTAACTACAGAAATGAAGCTAAAATAAAAGAATAAAGGCAATGAATCATAGATTCATCATCTTAAAACCCTTAACAAATACTTATAAATATCCATTAATTCTCACATATTATAAAAATAATATTCATGAATAAATAAAAATGCATTTTTATGCATAAAAACATGTAAATAAATGAATAAAAAGAAAGAAAATAAAAAGAGATAGACTATAAATATGTATATAAGTACAATATGACTAAACAAAATATAAATATAGCTGAAGGATATATTTATATAACTTAAACGTCGAAACTAAGTTATCATGGATTGGTCGACAAACAATAAAGTAGGGGGAGATAAGGTAGAAAATGACAAAAGAACTAACATTGTACATAGAACATTAATTCTTATTTATCAAATATTTATAAAAAAAATCACTGATTTTAATTAATTTATTTATATATAATTTTCATCAAACTCTACTCTTATGTATTCTTAAAAATGTATATAAAAATATAAAATTCATAAAAATCTCAACCTATATATATGGCAAGAAATCCAACTTTCAAATTATCAATTGCTTAACTTCCAAACCTCATAACTTCTTCATATGAACTCTAATTTCACTCTACTCACCTTTAAAGTTCATAAAATAATATTATCTAATTAACGAAGGTGAGTTTCTCTAAAATCTGGATCTATTTACAAAAAGTTGGTTTTGGGTTCTAATGACAACTAGGTTACTGAGCTATTTATTTTATTCTATAATATTATTTATAGTATCGTTGATTTTATAAATTTTAATATTTTTTGATATTGTATTTTATCTATAAATTATTTCAGAATTTGTAACCATGTTTAATATTTTAAATAAATCAAAAGCTCTAATTTATAGATGAAATTGAGTGTAATATATGCATGTGTTTATTAATATCTATAAAATGATAAAATCCATAAAATTTCATACAAGTCTTATTTATTATTTTATTAATTAATAAAATATAAAAATAATATGTTATTTATTAAATTATTGAATTAAAATTTAAAATCCTATTCATTAACTATATTATATACTTATTTATTAATATTATATTTATATTTTATAAAACATCTATTATTATATAAATAAATTGTACCATAAATTAGTTAATTTAGATATCTACACTTTTTATTTTTATAATTTTTAAAATAACATCATTTGTTCTTTAATACTTAATTTATAATGTATTTATTTTCTGGCCTGCCAGGTGCTCACACGTGTTATCACCTGAAGCCTTCTTCTCCAAGATGTTTATTGGGAATTCTAATTCAACCGGTTGACTTCCTTCCTTTTTCCTGCCTCCTATCTACTTCCATTTTCTGATCTTCACCCTTCATTTTAATCACCTACCAACCCCCATGTTTGAGCACCCTTCGATCTACTCCTACCATTCATCAATCATCATATATAATCATCCAAACTCCCTCCATTCAAATGAACTCTCTCTATAACCAGAACAAACTGGCCGACTACTGACATTCCTCGTCATGCTCTGCCTTGACCCAATGGTGGAAGAACCTGAAGGGTGGCCCGTGTGGAAGAAGGCATATCGGAGGAGGTTCCAAGGACCTTCACTGGTCTTACACCATCGCCACCACGCGAGTTTAAGCTCATGTAGCCGACCATCGAGCTACAACCCGCATAGTCATACACTCTACATGCCCCATGTATTCCTACATTTCTTCTTTGATTTCCTCGATCATTGTGCCTTTATTAGTCAATTAAATCACATCATTATCTTTAGTTAATCACGTTTTGTGATCCATACACGATCCCTTTCCAATTCAGATTGAATCATATCTAAATTTGCTCAGACATTCTTTTTCCTGGAAACTATCTTTGAACTGCATATCACTTTAATTCTTGGACGATTCCTCTTGACTAAATCAATACACAATTGTAGGTCGTCATCAACTTCTAGAGTGCAACATTCATCAATCTTTCATCTGGAACCTTTTCTCTTCACCGATTGAATCATTGCAGAACCACTGCTAAGGTTTGAAACCATAGCTGACAGTCTTAGAACAACCGCCGCATATTCAACCACCTTCATAGTAGGAGAGCTCGAAGGGGGAGGCACCCCCTTCTGGCCCTACAAGGTGCCGCTGGACATTGCCCTCATCATTCTTCATTGTAGGAGTCAAATATCTGACCAATCACTACCTCTTGCAATGCGATTTGGGGAAGAACCGATGGAAGAACACCCGACATCCAAGCTGTCGAAACGTGTCTCCACTAATGACTCATATTGATGCGCCATCATTTAATCCCAACCGTATGCGCATGAAATAGTGACAATTTTGCATAGTTTTCCCTGTAGCTTCCATGAATTAATTCATGCCTCTAGAAGACATTTTATTTACATTTAGGTCCCTGACTGATTAGCTAAGTGTAAGAATTCTAATAACTTTTCTTGCAATTAGGTCCCCTAAAAGGGGCCTAATTGAGAAAAGAGTATTTTATTTTCTTTTATTTTTTATACATTCTTCATTGAACTTTGAAATATTGTGGACACCTATTTTGGACGTTATTCTAGAGTATCATTTTTTTCATTTTATTTTACTTTGTATTTCGAGGAATTTCATCACATTTATATTTGGATTTTGTTCTTCTATTTTCGAGTCATCTTGGTTTCTTTTTTATTTATTTCTCGAGCCTGGTGCTCAAGCAATTCATCTACTTTATGATATCATCTTATTCTCTATTATTTTTACATACTATACTGCAGATAAATTGTTTAAGAAGTATCTCTTTTGAAAATACATGAAAAATGAAAAAAATAAAAATCAAATAAAAAATATAAAACCAAAATCAACAAAAAATCATAGAAGAAGAAAAGAAAGAGATTAAAAAAATCACAAAATTATTTTCTCCACTTTAATAATACGAGCATGATTTTATGCCTCATTGAGTTCGACCTAGGAACACTTGCTTGGATAAAAAAATAGTGAAAACAACAATTTTTAGGAGAGGACCTGATATTTCTTTATTTTCTCTCTATTCTATCTCTCTCTAGGTGTTGTCTTTTGTTTGAAAACAGACTCTCTCTATACAAGTATCTACAATAGACATTTTTTAATTGCTTGGTCAGAGCCTCTTTTTAAAATGGCACTATTGCCAGGGTGGCGTAGCTACATTTGATTTTTCGAGTCTTATTCTTTACAATTTTTTCTCATTTTTTCTCTTCTTATTTTTCTCGATTTTTCTTGATTTTAGAGTGTTTGTTTTTCTCTTGATTTTTTGATTTTATTTTCTTTTCTTTGATTTTCTTATTAATTTTTTGTGTGTTTTCTATTTCTATAGCAAACTTAGTTCTCTTGCTTACATTGATTGCTTTATTTTTTTGCTTGAGAGCATTAGTTCTCTTGCTCGCATTGATTGCTTGATTTTATTTACTTGAGAGCTTCTTGAATAATTTTTATTCGAGGGGGATTGAGGGTTACTTCGACACTTTCATTTTCTTAATAAAAATAAAAAACCCTTTAATTAGTGATCCTCAACAAACCCAAATCACCTTCTTCCTCATTAGCATATGCAACCAATATGTAAAACCAACAAACCTAATCAAGCAAGAATCTTTAGATCTCTACAAGGAACAAGATCATCTAGCACCTGAGTAAAGCAACTCTTTCTCAGGAAGAAAAGAACAGTGTCTGAAGGCCTAAATCATACAAAAGCATGTAAGATTTGTACCTCTCGAAGCACCATCAATGCAAGTTTGCAGTACCATGCGCACATCTGCCCAGCTTCTCCCCTATTCTTCCCAATCCAAACCCAACACCCACATTTCCAGTACTCGACATCGACTCTATTCCATGGGAACAAAACCAAACAACCACTTCATTCGCAAAACCCACGCAACGAAATCTTCTTTCTAATTCGATCGAAGAACAAAGATCGAAATCATTGCTGTAATCCCATGTGCCTCTCCAATAAATCCCCCACCTCCAATCATCAAAACAAACTGCGAAACTCCAATTTACATCAAGCGAGAGAAAGAGAGAGACTAATCCAATGGGGTGGCGAGCATTAGTTTGTTTGATCCTCGTAATGACATAATTTAATAAATATGATATATTTCAAGGGGAAAAGTTATCGACATTTAACTTTTTCTATCAATGTTAACGAACAATCAAAATGTAAGTCAACACAGTGTTATGACATCTAAGAGTTAACCATTATTTGGGATTCTGGATAATTTGAGATTATCGAGTGTTGTGGATGTAGTTAAAAATTACTCAGGGTTATGGGTGTAAATACCTCTAATAATTTGCGTATCTAATAATTCATGTTTGATAGAATTTTTGGTTTTGTCCAATATTTTTTATAGTACTAATTTTTTTTATTTTGAACTCTGCCTGATTTCATGGATGGTTGAGATGTTCATAATTTTATTCTAATATAATATAATTCTATGGTAATCCTGCAACCCAATAGTTTTATTGTAGGGTTTTTATCAGTTGTGCCCCTCCGAGATATTGAAGTATCAGTTATGCCCCTCCCTTTTTGGGAATATCAGTTGTGCCCTCGACTTCTTGCCGAAGAATAAAAAATAGTAAAAATAAAGAAAAGAAAAGAAGACAGATTGTAGATATGTATATATGTACGATATGACTAAGAAAATATAAATATAGCTGTAAGATATATTTATAAAACCTAACCCCTAAGACCTAGTCAACATGGATTGGTCGATAAAGTAACAAGTAGGGGGAGATAAGAGAAGAAAACCATAAAAAATAATTAAATAACACTCCACACATAATTCATTATTTACCAAATAATTATCAAATCTTCATTAATTTCAATTAATTCATATAAATATATTTTCACCAAACTTTTCCCTAATTATTTCTAAAAATGTATATAAAAATATAAAAAGAAGTTAAAAATAATATCCTATATATATATATGCCAAGAAATCCTACTTTAAATTGCCAAATTCTCAACTTTCAAACATCATAACTTCCTCATACAAACTCCAATTTGACTCTACTCACCTTTAAAGTTCATAAAATAATATTCTCTAATTAATAGAGGTGGTTTTATTGAAATCGGGGTATGTTTGCAAAAAGTCGATTTTGGGACCTAATAACAATAGGGTTTCTAGGCTATTTATTTTATTCAGAACACATTATTTATAGTTTATTAATTTTATAATTTTTAATTATTTTAGGATATTGTATTTTCATCATGATTTATTTCAGATTTTTGGAGCTTATTTATTATTTTAATAAAATCTAAAACCTTAATTTATAGATGAAAATGAACTATCTAACTTATACCTGTATTATTAGTATACCTAAGTTATTTTATTAAAATCCACAAAATTTGTAAAAGCATTATTTATTATTATAATAATTGAGAAAAATATAAAATTAACAAAAAATTACTTATTTATTGAATTAAAATTCATTACCTATTTATTAAGTATTATTTATACTTATTTATTAATATAATATTTATATTTTGAATAACAATTATAATTTTACGAAAACTAATTATACCATAACTTAGATAATTTAATTATATATATTTTTCATTTTTATGACTATTTCAAATATTGTCATTTATTATTTATTTTATAATTTATAAGCATTTTTTATATCCGCCCAACCAGGTGCTGACACGTGTCAGCACCTGGCTCTTCTTCTTCAAGAAGCCGGTGTGGCTTCTGTTCCACCGGCCAAAGTTCAAGTAATTCTCCAGCTCAGCCTCTAACTCCCTTGACCAATCTTAACCCTCCATTGATTCCTCCTAACAACCCTCATGCACGCCGTCCATTAGATCCACTCTAGAGCTTCACCATTCCGCCTATAAAAGCCATGAAGTTGGTGCAACAAACTTAGTTCTCTCTAGATACCTGAAAGCCCCCACTTCTAGAACCGAACCCTCTCCTTCCAAGCTCCGTGCCGGCCAACTCCGACGATAACAACGCCAGACCACCGCCTCGCGTGGAAGAAGGACGTCGGAGGAGAAGCTCCAAGGTGCCTCACCGCCTTGCATCGCCGCCTAGAGCCGCGCATAGCTCTGGGAAGATCGACCATCGAGCTGCCATCTGAGGTAAATAAACCTCTCTTCACAGATCTAATCCTCCACCTTTGCTAATTCTTTTCTCAATTTTTGTGCCTCGATTAGGGTAGATAATTATGCGATTAGATCCCCTAATCATTCGTCTAAAACGCGAACTGAATTCATTCAAATTCTTCGCCATTTCGCCATTAATCATACATCGTTTTTCAACTATTCAGGAAATGCCATTTTGATCTTGCAACTATTAATCATTTGGCCAATTCTTGAGTGAATCGAGCACATATACTTGTTATTTGCAGATCCATCATCCATCTGGAGCAAATTCAAGGCAAATGGAACTCTCAAACACAATGAACGAGCTATTCAAAGAAGGTGCAAATCCGTCATCAGTTCCCAGGAGCATTTGAGACGTCAACTCCATCACCGGAGAGCCGATATCTTCAGCAACCCTTGGAGGATCTCTACCACGAGCGAGCTCGAGGGGTGAAGGAGTCACCGCTCTGGCCCCGCTGGAAGCCCCAGAACATCTTCAGTCGCCATAGAAAAGCCAGAGAAGGAGGCTTCGTCGTCAGTTGTGCAACCTACGCAAGAACAGTTAGAACAACCTCGGTGCACATGCTTCCGACACGTGTCTAAAACAAACGGTGAAGACAATGCTCAATGTTCTAATCTGAGCCGTTCAAAGCGAAGGGCTAAAACAATTGCATCTTAGACCCATCAAAGTTCCTGTTATTCAAAGCTGCCCCATCATTTTCTGGAAATTGCATTTAGGTCCCCACGCAGGGACCTAAATGTAATTCTTTTACTTTCTTTTTCATTTCAGTCCCTACAGGGACCTTTCTATAACAAAAACATTATATTATCCTTGCAATTAGGCCCCTGGCTTGTAGGGGCCATTTGGACCTTGTATTTTTCACATTTTTTGTGATTTTTCTAGGGTAGATCGATAACTACCCAAGTTATTTTTTGAATAATTTTCACGTATTTTTCGTCGCTTTGTTTTGTGGTTTTGATTTTCGTCATCTTGAGTTTGTTTTGAGTCGAATTTATTATCAATTTCTTTCCTTGTAAAATAAAGAATAAAAGAGGACTTTTCTCGTAATTATTTCCTTGTTTCAAAAACTGTAGTTTAAGTATTCTGCCTCCTTGCGCTCGACCCAGGCACATTCACCTGGTAAAATTAGTAGTGAACGATAAAATATGATTTTCTCCTGTTTTATCGAAATTTTTGTTTGATTCAACGCGGTGGCCTCTTTTACGGTTATCTCTTTCTACACTGACAACCTCTGGAAAAAACCGCAGGTCGGGACCGCGTTATCAGTTACTTTCACCGCCAATGAGTTGAACTTAACCATGGTTTTTTCGAACCATGGTAAAGTTAAGAGGGGCATAACCATCCAAAAGATCCTTCCACTCATCCTCTTCCTTTGACTCCTCCTCTGTCTACATCAAGGGTTCTCTCTTTCTCTCTAGTGGGAAGGGGGCAATGATAGGAGAGAGATGTTGGTCAACGCCAGTTTCTAAGAGGATGGCGGTGGACTTCGTGATGGGGAGAGTGGCGACAACGGTGGCAAAGAGTGGGGCGACACTGTTGGAGAGGGTGAATCTCTTGTTGGGTGGAGGTGGACTAGGATAGAAATAAGGGCGAAGGAGGAGGATCTGGGCAGAGGGAGAGGAGCAGAGCAGAGAATCTGGGCGGAGAGGGGAGAGTAGGGCGGAGTGGGAGGAGCTGTGTGCAGGGAGAGGAGCGGAGGGGGAGGACCGAGCGAAGGGGGAGAGCAGGGTAGGAGTGGGAAGAGTCGAGCAGAGGGAGAAGAGCTGGGCGGAGGAGCTGTGCAAAGAGGGAGGAGATGAGCAGAGGGGGGGAAGTCAGGCGGAGGGGGAGGAGCAGGGCGAAGGAGCTGGGCGGAGGGGAGGAGCGGGGGAGGAAGGGAGGAACAACGACAGAGGAGGAGGAGCTGTGCGGAGGGAGATGGCGGAGGGGCAGGATAGGGGCAGAGGGGGAGGAGCGGGACCGGAGCGGGAGGATCCGGGCGGAGGGAGAGGGGTTGGGCAGAGGTGCTGTGCGGAGAGGGTGGAGCTATGCAGAGGAGGTGGAGCTGGGTGGAGGAGTTGGGCGAAGGGGAGGAGCAGGGGCAGAGGGAGAGGAGTGGAAGGGAGGAATGTCGGCAGAGGAGGAGGAGCTGGGCGGAGGGGGAGGAAGAGAAGGTGGAGGAGAGGATGAAACCAGGGAGGAGGAAGATGATGACTTTTCAGTTCTTTTTTTAAATTTAATTCCGGTTTTGTCCCCAAAATTAACATCCGTTTGCGTTAGGGATGGATGCAACTAACCCGAGAGGCACATGTGATAGAACAACAATAAGTCAGGGGCACAACTGATATTCCCAAAAAGGGAGGGGCATAACTGATATTGTAATATCTCGGAGGGGCACAAATGATAAAAATCCTTTATTGTAATACAACGTAGGGATTTTATCACTTGTGCCCCTCTGAGATATCACAATATCAGTTATGCCCCTATCTTTTTGGTAATATCAGTTGCGCCCCTCACTTCTTGCAAATCTATCACTTGTACCCCTCGGGTTAGTTTCTGTCCATCCCAAACGCAAATGGACGTTAACTTTAGGGACACATCAGGAATTAAATGAAAACAAAGGAACTGAAAAGTCCAACCACTGTTCGTCTTCCTCCTCCCCCCTCCTCTTATCTTCCTCATCCCCCTGCCCCTGCCTCCAACCCCGCCCCTGCTGCGCCCGCAGGCCCCCGCAACCCCGCGCCTCCCCCTTTCCCCGCCGAACCGCCACGGTGCCCCCGCCCCAGGTCTCCCCTCCGCCCCCACACCCCTCCCTCGGTTGCCATCCGCCCCTCTCACCCCCTCCCCCGGTTGCCCCCTTGCCCCGACAGCTCCCCCCTCCGCCCCCTCTGACCCTCCCCCCTCCGCCCTCCGCAGTCCCTTCCCCCCTCCGCCTCTCGCAGCCCCTGCCCCTGCAGAAATGATTATTACGGGATTTTGGCATCTGAGCCCACAAAATAGAAATCATTGTCGTAGATATACCCTCTCCCCTCTCAGAACAAACACAAGGCCTAGGCTGTAGGGTTTTGGCTCTCATCGTCGTCCCGCCATTGCTCTTCTCATGTTCGCACCTTCCCAATCTCCATGGGATGATGTTCTCGAGGAGAAAGGTGGCGTCCATGACTGCCAGCTCCATCTCCACGATCTCTCGCCTCAAATTGCCCCGACGAGGTGCTCTGCCGATCATTGATCGAGTCGAATTCACCTCTTTTGCCGCGAGCACGTCCTCTGATTGGGTGTATGCTCCACACGTTGATCTCCAAAAGCCCCCGGAGATGCCTGAAGGTCATCAGCATTGGAACCCCGATGTGTCGGTCGGGGCGGGGTGATTCACGGGTACTGTTGGTGGGAGGGAGTGGCAACAGAATTGGAACGGAAGAGAAGTTCCTGATAGGCGCTTTTACGAGAGTAATTCCCCCTCCAGGGACTACCCGAGCACAGCGCAAGCGGGAGCATGGGCCGATTCTCCCTCCGCCCCCGCAGCCCCTGCCCCCGCCACCCCCCGCGCCCAGGTCGCCCCCGCATCTCCCCTGCCCCCGCCGCCCCTCCTGTGCCCAGGTCGCCCCCGCCCCCGCCTCCCCTCCCCTGCCCCCACCGCCCCTGCCCAACTTTCAGTTTTTGTTAAAATTAAAATAAATTTTTGACTAATTGATTCATAAAAAATCATTAAAAAATTCAATAAAATTCACCGTTTGATCCGTAATGAGTGATATATCCGTGAAAATGCAAAAAAAAATAGAGATTCGATGGACGCATGAAGGTGTCACTAAGAGAGAGAAATTATGAGGAGAAAGGAAAAAGAACAAATGGATGAGGAAGAAGATAAAGAGATCAAGACAATAATACCCCTCTTAACTGCACCAAGGTTTAAAGAAACCATGGTTAAGTCAACTCATTGATGGTTAATCTGACGGAAGGGCACAAGTGATAACGGCGAAAGAAGTGAGGGGCACAACTGATATTACAAAAATATAGGGGCATAACTGATATTGCGATATCTCGGAGGGGCACAAGTGATAAAAACCCTTTCCAAAAAGTTCCATGGAATTGGGTTGCAGGTTTAGCATAGCATTACGTAAACTATTTGTTTATGTTATAATCTGCATATAATTGTTCTGAAATAATCATCCATTGCATCATATACTTTGATCAAAGAAATAAATAATTGTTGTACCTATTTTCAGCTGTAACTAGTGTCTGGACCCGCGCTTCGCGGCGGGTTCGTGTTATGTGTTGAAATTTCTTGCAGATTTGGCGATGACTATTCAAAATAATTCTTAAAAATAGGAGAATAGTTACACATACTTGCAAATACCAACAATTGTGTAGTAATAATTGTATAATATTTGTTGAATCTAGATGCACATAATTAATGAATATGAATGTAGTAGTTATATAAAGTTATGCAAAAGATACCTGTATATATGTGTGATGATAAGATAAAAAACAAAATATTCAAATGAGAGAGATAATAAGATATTCAGGGGAAATAAAATTGAAATGTTTGAAACAGTAATTGAAATTTGTTCGATTCATAATAAACACGGAAATGCGGTTAAAATGGTATTTTTGAAGAGATAATAGAACTTTGATAATTAATGGGAACAATATATAATTGAAGGAATGGGTAGACATTACATTTATGAAATATTAGTTATGAGTTAAGAAAATTATTATATGATATATTTAAATTAATTGGAATGATGTATATTCGAATATTTACATCTATTATATAGGCGTTACTCCTATAATGTAGTTGTAAATCATAAGAACTTTTTTGAAACAATGATAAAAAAGCAAACATAAGATGATATATACAATAAATAGTGAAAAAATTTCAATGTCAAATATATATCAAAATTAAAAATGAAAAGTAATTGCAAAAAGAATTATAAAGTTTTAGATTTCACTAAGACCAATTTTTTAACATTATATAGCTGGAAAATGATTGCAAAAAAACCCAAAATATTATATTAAAGTTGAAGATGATTTCCTACCACTAAGCCAACTGCATAAATAAACCGCAAGTAAAGGTCCTTTGAGATAATGTATTTTGGCATTGAAATAATGTAACTTCAATCTTAAAAGCCTATGCACATTCCTGGGATTATTCCGATACATCTGAAATGCAAAATTTGAAAACTAATTTTTATTTTGGTTTTTGATTTATAAAATAATAGAAAAATTATCTTTTTAAATGTAATTTAATATAATATATAGTATATTATATATGTGTATATTTTGTTTTTTTGTTTTTAATTTTTGTGATTTTTTAAATTTGAAAACTCACTTTCATTTTGGTTTTTAATTTATTAAAATAAAAGATGCTTTTATTTTTTAAACTGATTTAATACTATATAGTATATTATTAAGTACTTAATATGTTTTTTTTATATTTATAAAGTGTTTTTTTATTTAATACAAAGTTATTAAAGGATATTATTTAATATTGTATAATAATGGTATGGATGTAATTACTCGAAACTAAATGGAGGTAAATGGAGCGTGCTTGAAATATCTTTCACGAAATGTTGTTATACATGCGTTAAAAGATCAGCAATCACATGGTTTTTATAAAGTGTATTTTATTTAGTAAGAATCTATTAAGGGATATTATTTACTACTGTATAATAGGGGTATGGATGTAATTTAAAAAACAAAAGGAGAGTTTATGAAATAGCAATAAATGTGGGTATATATGCTAAAAAGTCATGCGTGATTCTTGACATGCACTCAAATCATCCTAGACCTGATAATGAATGGTAGAATGTTCGATTGTCCTGGATGAAAAACATCGGGGAAAATTCCACAAATGTTCCGGTATAGTGTCACATGCAAAGCATGTGCTCGTGCTAAGCGGTGAGCGGCTTGGATTGAGTGGTTCGTTTAAATCTGAAGCTGTTGATAGTGGCACGTGTGACGATCCGCAAAATCGGCCCTTTAATAATGTGTTTTTAGCACATGGAATCATCATCGTAGTCGGGCCGGTTTCGGGTCGTCAAAGCGATCACCTCATTTAAAGGTATGCCATAGATCAAAATGAGGTGATCGAAGAATTTATTTAGGACTCTGTTAATTATAGGATATTAACAGGGAATTATTGACAAACTTTTAAGCAAGGGGGTTAATTATGGAGAATAAAGATGATGAAACTGAGGTTCATCACCGTGGCGCAATCGCGTGGGTAGACCTTTGATTAGATCAACGGTTGTAATAACTCTTGATTGGACGCTTGGAACGACTTTCATCTGGTAATCCTACGATAGCTGTAGGTTTCGGAGACTTTCAACCTTTTCTTCCCCAATCTGTAGATCCCCACGAAGCGCTACTTGATCAGAAGTGATGCTCGATCTCAATCGGGACTTCAGATCTCTAGTGTTGTTGTGTTTGATCGTCATACTCTTAGCAGTTGTATCATCTTCTCGTTAAACTCGGATCTCCAGCCACAGAGCTTCGCAATTCGGTAATGGACTTAGATCTTTGATGAAGTATCAAACCTCCGGTTTATACCCACCTGAACATGGTCGGAGTAGTGCGGAAAAAAGAGAACAACATACACAACAAAAGACACAAAGAAATATGAGAATTCAGAATAATACTGTACCCACTTAATTCTCACAACTACACAACTACCTTATTTCAAACTCACATTCCATTGCATGCAGATTACGTATTACGATTATAAAAACACTTATGACAAATCAAACAGTTTCTGACAAAAAAAATTTAAGAAAAAAAACGTAATCTCTACTTCCAGAAAAAAAATAAAATATCCACAGCTCGAGGTACCCTTCGCCTTGACATCGGAAGGAGCTTGCGACACGTCCTGGACAAATACTGATCCCTCGATTGGGACTATAGATCTGAATTTCGCCACACGTATTACCTCCCTCACCACTGTCAGCCTTCTTCCTATAATCTAGACATCAAAAAACATCAAAACAACAGTAATAATAACAAACTCAAAAGAAGGTGAAATCTAAGCGACGTACTCCTCGAGGAGGCGACCGTCACCGAGATTTTGATTGTCGTCGAGGTCCTCCGATTGTTTTTTTTCTTTACAAACATGCCATCCTCCTTTGACGGTGCATTGATGGAGGCGGTGTGGCGGTGCTCTCCCTCCCTCGTACGTGACGATGAGCATGGAGGGATCATGCAGGTCTCTCTCCATGTGCTTCCTCGTCGGCACCTACGGATGGATTTGCACTTGTACCCACCTTGTAAGCATGAAGAACAGAGGGGATGATGGTGTTCATGTGGTGACATACCTCTGGTATGACGAGCCTCTGATTTTATCCGTACTTCCTCGAAGTTAGAGATGGTGTGGACAGCGAGGTTGCAACAATCATGGTGGGAGAGGCAGTGGAGGAGGCGGTGCATGCTCTAGAGGCCCTCAAAGGCGGCCTCCTTGGTGCGATCGTCGATCCACTACACAATGAAATGGGAGATGCTCAATCATAAAATGGGGAGTGGAGAAATGGTCCATGTGTTGTAGTGAGGGAAGAGAATCGCACATGGTGAGGAGGAGGATAGCATAGAGGTCACGGCCGATGGGCAAGGAGGAGGGGAGAAGAGGGGGCGGTGGATGGAGGCGAGGTGTAAGGGGCAGAGAAAGAGGCTCGCGAGGCCGAGGAGGTTCCGGTGGTAGAGTCGACAGAGAGGTATAGGAAAGGGAATGGTTACTCAGGGGCAGAGAGAAAAAAGGGGAAGAATATGCGCAAGGAGAAAGAGGCAGAAGTCTCTTACGTTGCTCCACGTGTCATTGTCACGGCTAAAGCTGGGAGAATCCAGCTTTAGTATATAGTATAGATTGTAACTCTCTTATACACAAGATTTCTTTTTTAGATACCTATTTTCTTATTTTATTGGGGAAGAACCAGATGCGGATGGAGGGAGGGGGGTCTTAAATTACGTATTGTACTGTTATATAAATAGTACACTTATCTCTCTCTTCGTCATTACTCTTTCTTTCTCCGGGTTTCCAAAAAAAAAAATTGTGTGAGATAACTTCCCTCTTCCTTGGAAATGATTGTTGAACATAAATCAAAATCTAAAGTTGATTTTTCCCTATCCAAGATAAGGTATCATCTCTTCCCTTCATTAGTTATTGTCATTAACATAAAAAGTTATAACATGGTATGTATAATATTTTCTTTATTCTTTACGGTTTATTAAATTTATGAAGTTACTTATATTATGGCGAGCTATAATTTGGATGCATCTATTTTGGAGAGCACAAAAAATATATTTTATTATATAAAAAATAAATTCTTTATTTTCAAGTATCACATATCACTTGTTCACGTTTCTTGTTTTCAGCAACCAAGTAGTTGAACATTATTCGTTTTTCTTGTATGATTTTGTTTAAAATTTACTCATTCTATTCTCATTTAGGTGTTAGAACCACTTATAACTGTCATTTTGTCATAAATAATTATTAATGTAGTCGTTTTTAAAATAAAATAATGAATATTCTCTTAAAAATCAAAGTAAAATAGTATTTAGTCATGTTAATATTGTACTAGCTGTTGGAAATAGCGAGCGTCATACCAGTTGACATATACATCTTTTTACTACCACATTAATAAATTTATAATTTTTTAACATCCTTAAAATCTTTTCCAAATTGCTAATTTTGTATATAATATTGTATGCCTATTAATTGTATTGTTCACTTTTTTTGTACTTGCGCAATGCATGGGTTGATATCAGTTATTCATATTATCTATTATAGTTTTGAATAATAATTAATAGTAATAAGGATCAGAAAATAAACAAGGTTTATCACATGTGGGTTAAGCAACATATGATAATATATAAGTAAAATATCAGATTCAAGTACCATAGATAAAGTTCTTCAAAAAAAAGAGGTCGTTTTTTAAGAAGTATCCACCAAGAGTTAAAGATTGGAAAAACTTTATATTTAGATCTATCGAACCTTTTATAGCTTTCTCTAGATTACAAAACCATTTTGATTCAAGGGGAGTACGATTTAAATAACACAAGTAGAGGTGAGCTTGATCGCTATTATTTTTTAAAAAAAATAACATGATTTTTTAAATTCAATAACAATGACAAATTATAAAGAAGAAAATTGCTTTCCTAAATTTATATTTTAGCATGAAATATCTCTATCTGAATTTATTTTGAAAATATTAAGCTGATTGATAATTTTTAATTTTGAACTTTCTCTTTTTATTTTTTAGAATGACATAATCTCTTCAAACAATTTGATGTTTTTATAAATGGCACAACTATATGTCAAAGAAACCCCATAGGTCATTTTACGTCAATAAAATCTCTATCCATGAAGTATGAATACGTCTTCCTATGTTATTTACCCCCATGACAAATATTTTGACTTCATCACTCAAGCATGTGAAGAAGATGCATGAGATAACGAGGGTTGACCACTTTTCATCACTATTGAGAAGGAAAAGTTCAAATACAACTCTCTTTCTTCCCTTGCTCTCTTCCTTCTCTTATCTACTTTTTACACTTTCTTTGTTGTCTTATCTTATTTTCTCTTGTGATGTGGTAATGCACTCCCCCATCTATATATAGCTCAAGTACAAGACCTGTAGTTCTATTCTTATATGAATTCTACATGAAAACACAACTCAATTTAGAAGTCCATGTCCTTTAGGATTTCAAAACCTAACATTACTCCTAATGATAACAAGCCCACCCCTTAAATTCCATGACATTCTCCAAATCGATATTAATTAATCGTTCATTGTTTACAAGCTCCACTTACCAGAATTTGTCCCCTTTAGGTGTCACATTTGTCATTAGGTTCCCTCTACATACCTTCTCTTAGGCACACCTACACAATTTAGTATTGTTCTTTTGAATGCGACAGCACACATCTCCCTGTGACAAGAGTATTTGTCATTGTCCTCTAGTAAAGAAAACTGCATTTCTTTCTCTTTAGTGTATATTATTGCAATAAAGATATTATCAATCTATTGCTTTATCTTTGTAGTTCTCATCCTAAGAAAGATAAATGCTCCATCACTTATCATAGCCTCCGTTGACCCTTTATGACTTGTTCAATATCCCCATTCCTTGAATCACCACACATGCTCATGCACTTGCACCTAGAAATCCCACTCCGATTATAACTCAATGTCCTCGTGACTTGATTGTTCTTAATGAAATCATATTCTTTGTATTTGTTGGACTTTCAACACCCTTGACAACCCATTAATGTGGTAAAAGTCATTATTTCCCAAATAAGTTGAATGTTTATGTTTACATTTAATTAAATATTCCTTCTATACAATTAGAGTTATGTATAATGACCATCTTAAATACCATGCAATTGAGAGGACAAAATAGACTTCCTCATGTGATATTTAAGATTTATCTGCACTCTGAGAAAGAGATGGAAATCTTTCTCTAAAGGTTAATCTTTGACTTACCTATTATGCAGGTTTTCTACATGGGAATTGAGGTGCATAGGTCAAGTTAAAGTGTTGATCTAATAGTACACATATTAACCCAAAAGTCAAGATGGTGACTCCAGATTGTGTTTTGATACAAATGGTCAATGGTGGACCAAAAATCAAAATGTTGACCAAAAAGTCAAAATATTGACTATTTAGATTAATGTGTTGACTTGACGAGGTAGAGATAATTTAAGACCCGAATTATACTGTCACGATTAGGAATACATCATCCGTCCTAAGAAAAATATGCATCTATATGTACAATTATGAGCATTAGACAAACTATTTGGTTGAAGACCTAAACAAGGTCCATACATCGGCATGTTGATGTGCATATGAGGACATATGAGGTGCGTGATTTCTCAAAGGGATCATACATGTTCATACTTGAAAAGCTATGAGATAGAGCTCACTAATGAGATATTTGGGGACAAATATAATTCCATGCATGGTCGTCTTGTTAATTAAACAAGTCAAGAATTTGAAATATTAATATATGTTTTTAGAAAGTATATGATTAATATGATTGCCAAAATTTCCTTTAAGAAATCTACTGATGTACCCTAGAAGGAGGTAGTCAAACAAGGATTTGAACTTTGGGTGTATCAAATTCTTTCAGTATGTAGGATGATGGAGTATTAGGAATACTATAAGTTGAGGTGTTCCTCATAGATAATTTGCCATGATAATCTCCATTCTGAGGGAGTGATAAAACTAAGATGGATTTTAATGACTCAATTTTATGACTTAATGATATGAGAATATATTAGATTAAGTCTCACATGATATAACCCAATCATATTCAATTCTAGGTATAAATGTCGTAGTGGTTTGGACAATGATCAGAAATGGAAATGGAAATGAAAGTTGAGCTCGTCATTGTTTTTCATTTCTGAGCTCAAATGAGATAGAAATGGAGTGTTATGCATCTCCTAAAAAATGATTTAAGCCGTTAAATTCGATGCATATCCAAATTTCAAGTCATTATAAATGGATGGTATCATCAACCTCCCAGTTTACATGAAAGGTACTTACAAGTTGTAATTGAATTAGGATTCATGCATTATGATATCAATGTTATGACAAGAAATGTTATTATCATAGATATAATTATCCAACGATAATGTGAATGCGATTCGCATTTTTGGTCATTGATTAAAATGGATAATTTATTTATTACATAGTAATTTATATGAGTATGATTTATATATTATTTCAATCTATATGAGAATGCAATTCACAGTTAAAAATTAAATGTAAATTAGATTTACATTTGATATTGGGTTTATGAATTTGAATCATGAATTAAGAGATTATTCTCATAAATAATCCAATTTATGATATTTGTAGTATAAGTCATAAAAGGATAATTGAATTTTAACACCATGGCAATTTATGGAATTTAAAATAAATAGGACATCTAAAGGTGGACGTCAACCATGGAGCCCGCCATGAGAGTCCTATTTGTTGTAAGACTCTCTTAATATTGTTTCTTTATCTTGATAATTTTATAGGCTAAATTATTCTTGTAGGATTAGGACTCCTACATGGCAATCAAGAGGAGAGAGAGAGAGTGAGAGAGAGAGAGAGATGTTGTGTACAACAACAATGAGGATTAGGGCTCCTCATGGATGTCAACACCATATTATATAAGAGAGAGCTTAGCCTCTCTCTTATATATAGTTATTCCTTCAATTCCAAGATATCCATATAGCTTGAAACTTGAGAAGATTAGAGAGAGTTTGGAACTCTCCTTGGTCGTTCACCCTCTTCTCATGCCAGTACTCAGCCATCCACCATTATGTCTCCAACTTGTCTATGTTGGATTGGTCCATAGTGAGAGAAGAACACTTTCTTCTCCATGCTCTATGTACATGAAAGAGGACTTAATTTCGTGCAACATAATCAGGAGATCGAGATCTACTTTATCTTTATTTTGTGTGGAATACTTCGAGTAGAAGTAGATATCAAGTTCATGGGAAGCAACACGAGTTATCATCATGTCCATAAGAATCTACACTGGATTGAACTTCATTCAGGAGGTCTCTTCCGTTAGAGACTGATGCTTCAATAAGTATTCCTAAAGACTCGTGATTATGTAAAAATAGTTTGGAAAATAATTCCTATATCATGTGGCTTCGCATTAAAAATTTTATTGTGTATGTGAATTTGATTTGCTATTTCCATTCTTCCATATGTATGAGCTATGAACTCCCTTCAATATTATATATACATGTACACACTATACGAAAATTTGTTATATGCTTGGATGGGGGAGCATGCACGGTTGCTAAGTCATGTGCGAGGACTTAGCCATGACGTGAACACTTGGATACCTCACCCACGTGAATTTCAATAGGCATGTGATTTAGCGTGTGACTAGAAATCATGCGAGTATGAGGTAAGGACCTAGGAGGGGCAAGGGCATCCACTCGTTGTCTGCCAGACCTAAGATCCCTCAGTGTCATTTCCTCATTCTATATGATTTCCTCTCCCCCAAGTCACACTATATCTATCCCCTCTCTGCCCCTGCTCCATCAGCGATACATGTTCTCTCCAACTCTATACATTACTTGCTTTCTTGATGTATTTAAAATATACTTATATATAATCTTAGTCATTAAATGTTAATTGTTATATTACAATATTATGGTATTTTGAATGGTTTTAGGGTTGAATTTTTTCATCGAACTTTAATATCATTGTCCATAATCTAACTTTATGATTTAGAGCTTGTATTACATTTCAGATATGATTATAAAATTTAGAGATAAATATGGATTTAGAGTAGTTATCATGGTGATCCATTACACAATAAAAGTTATTGAAAATCACTCCTTTATCTGAAACAAAGTATGGTTAATTTTTTATTTATAGGTCCTTTTGTACAATTAAAGTAATGTACTATGTCCAACTTATTATCATACAACTATTAATCTAAAAGTTATATAATAGAAGATAATGCAAGGGTTGTGGATATAAAGAGTTAGATTGAAGATACAACCATCATCGTTAAGTGATTACCAAGAGAGGATCTCCAGTCTAAGAAAGAGATGGCAGTCTTTCTCCGACTACTGATAATCAACCGACCTCGTGATACATGTCCTTTGCATCGAAATAGAGATTTGGAGGTATCAGATAAGTCAAGTCAATATGTTGACCAAAAGTCCATAATGTTGACCAAGAAGGCTAAAATATTGACCAAAAGTCAAAAATTGGCCAAAACTCAAAATCTTGACTTTAATCAAATTATTGACTTAGTGAGATCGAGATAAGTTTAGAATGTGTTGTATGCTATCATGAAACATACATACATCCTTTGACCAGAGACATATATCTTTGAGTATGCACATTTGACAAATAAATGTATGATGGCCTAATAAGGTCTATATACCGACGAATTAGTATGCATATGAGAACATATGAGATGTATGATCTCTCAAAGTATCATATAGGTTCGCTAAAGTAGAAGACATGAGCATGCTCATGAAATATCAGGAATAAACAAAATTCCATTGATTTTCTTCTTCTTTAGGAAAAAATATAAGAACTTGACATTAAGATATATGCTTTTGGAAATCATATGACCGTAACATCATTGAATGATTAATTGAGAAGATTACTTATAAACCTTAATGAAGAAAGTCAATCAAGGATTTGAACTTTGGGTTTAGTCATGATCTTCTAATATGTAGGATGTATGACTATTGGGAATAGTCAAGGCTGATGCAATCTTGAAAGATTGTATACCATGTTGCTTCATATCCAAGGGAGTGATGATATAGAAAAGGATTTTAGTGACTCCACTTGGAGACCTAAATCTCAAAGTCATAAGTCTAAAGATTTGAAAAATTGATTTGATTGGATCACAGTCAATAAATGGTTATGGTGTAATTATCTAATCCAATCAGATAAGTCTAAGTGGTATGGATCATAATATGAGATATAATGTCAATATCATGTCACTATGCATGGTCTATACAATATCTCTAACCTTATATTTAAGTATCCACTACAAATCCAAATTGGATTAGGATTTGTATATAGAGAGCTCGACAAATACTAATGTTGATAAAAATAATGTGTGATATGATTGACACATTTTGAGTTCAGGGATTGCGACACCACTAGAGCGACGTGGTGAATAGTGGTTCGAGGTAGTATTAAAACTTTTCATGGAATAACCAACAAGCACAAAGAAGAAACTTATCAAGCAATAAAATAAGCACACATTGCACAATATTTTAGTATGGAAACCCACTTGGATAAAAATCATGACATGAGTCTTCCTGACTCGGGATTTTCCAATTGGCCGAGCTAATCATCTGCTTCACAAAAGTTCGAGATAATTAAGTGGATATCTCAATCATTTACAAAGCTGATGCTTCACAATCTTGGATCAAACACCAATATGAACACTATAGATCATACACTATAGCACAAGCAGATGAACAAGCGAGCTTTTGACTTTCTTCATGCTTCCTTGGATATTTGACATTCAATGGCTTGTCCACACATGTAGGATCACAAAACTAAAGTCTCAAAAAAAGATGTTAACTAAAAATATAGAGATATGACACTAATATTTTATAGAGTAAACTTTTTTTATAAATGAACTATTTTTATAAATACCAATAAATAATTATCCATCTAAGAACAATGATATCTAAAGATAAATCAACATAATATAATTGCACTAAGATTCACAAATAGCATCACACTAAATACATCGTAGATACCACGTGCGAACAATCAATCTCAAACATATAGTAAATATAACCATGTTGAAAAGGATGCCAAAAGAACTCTGACTCCAATCAGAAGAACTTGAAAGACGACAAGTGATCTAACTCTGCTAAATTGGAAAACTTTGCTTCACTACTTTCAACCAAAATATTCATCTCGAAAGATCGTCTGAATAAAAAACATGAGTAAGAATATTGAGGAAATTACTCAGAGAGAGTTTCTCGCTTTTCTCTAGAATGTAGGAGTTAGGAGTGTTAGGTTTGTTTCTCCATGATTTTCAAGATGAGACATATACAAGATTATAAGTAGTCGCTCACATATTCTTTGTGATTGAAGGGCTACACATATAGATCTCGTCTCGACACGACTACGAAGAGTCATTACTCTAAAGAAAAGAAAAAGCTTAACCTTTTCCTTGTTCAAAAGTGTTGTAATTGTTTATTTGTAATGTTTTGCAAAGTTGTAACCTCAAGCAAGCTTCAACTGAAAGTTTCCAAATTAGGAGATAAAGAAGTCATGAACTTATTGATCATATCTTGATAGTGACCGATCATCACGTGTTGATCATGTGTATTGCACTAATCAATCATGCGTTGTTGATCATACCCATTGAATTTATGGATCATATTTTGAATTTCATTCTAACGGTCATCAACTAATCAATAATTTATTTTTATCTGATCAATCATTGATAGCTAATCGATCTTACTTTTTACCTGATCCATCGTATCAGGAAATCATATCCAATTTCATGCCTATTTGCTTCCAACAGTTATTTTTCTTGAACACCTATTTAAGGGACCCCATACCTGTTGTTGGAGCACACACTATTTGAGCAGTCACTCCTATATTCTATAGAAAAGTGTGTTCATCACTTCATTCGATGTTTTGAGAACAATATTTTTGGTTAAAAAGCAATGAAGCAATATTTTTCAGTTTAATAGAGTTCGATCTTTCGTTGTCTTACAAGTTCATCTGAATGTAGTGGAAGTACTTTTGGCAACATTCTTAGTGTGGTGATATTTACTATTTATTTGATATTGATTATTCACTGATGCTATCTTGGACATAATTGATGTATTATTACTTGTAAATATCAACACAATTATATTATTCTGATCTATCTCTAGATATCTTGATATCTATGAAGATAATACCTTCTCGAATAGGTTATTGCTATATCTTTTTGTCTTCAATTAATAACTTTATACATGACTTTAGGTGTCCGATCTTAAGTGTGTGACGAATCTCATATTCATGAACATTCTTTTTATTATTCAACTCTCTATCTTGACCTATTTAATTAATTTACCAACTAATTAAATATAATTAACTCTTGAAACTTTTAAATAATTAAGGATAATTGTTGCAAATAAATAAATTCTCTTCTATTTCTTTATATATGTGTTAATTGTTCTTATTATTGTATTTGTTTTCTTGATATCTAAAATCTCATAAACATTAGTGTAATCTTGCTAATAATATATAACATATTATTCCTATTCAAAAATGCAAAAATGATAAAATAAAGAAAAAGAAGTATTTTTATTCATAAATAAAAAAATAATAGTATGCATATATGATGTATATTGGTTTTGTATTTTACATGAAAGTCCTCCCTTAAAAAAATATTTTACATGAAAGTTGTGTATCTTAATAAAATACACAACTTTCATGTAGAAAACTTTTAATTTGACTCCATTTATCTTTCGATTTTACATTAATTTATTATTTGTTTATTTTTATTATGCCACATGGGCCCATCTTATTTATCCATGCAACTGGCTCTTTGTTGAGGCTCGCTGCTTCTCTCAACCGTGTGCTCTCTTGATCAGGCAACCCAAAATGCTCCATAATCTTTATAATTAGGAGTGTGTGATCATCTGATTAGCCTATCCCAATTGATCCAACCGTTCCCAAATCAGGGTCATTAGATCACATGATCCAATGGTCCTCCCTCATCATTAACCTCTTACGATTGAAATCCAACCTTCATACCTCTTCGCCAACAACACTTCACCATATAACCTCCACCGATCCACGTGTCTTCTCGCTATTCTTCGTGTACCAATTTGGATCCCCATCACCCTTTTACTTTATTAACTCCTACACTACGGTCGTCCATCTAAGATACTCTATCCTCTTGCAGTTGAAACCATCGCCTCTAACCAACCGTTCCTTGATCAAAACTCATTGTTGTTCGTCAGTTCAAGGCTATCCACCCCTGTAGAGTGTCTCTCCAACCTTCTCCCTTCCTCCAATGATAGTGAGAGTGAGCTTTTTGAAGCCAAGATAGAGGTGACCTTCTGATGAGATTCATGGTGATTTAACCATATTGTAGACCTCATCCGGTGTTGCTCGAGATTCATACACATGCCATGTACGTCAAGCAAGGACCCATGAGTCTCAATAGCTCCAACCTAGGCCTCTACTCCTCTTCTAATTACCTTATTCGATCCTCTAAGAGCACCCTAGTTTGGCCCCTTCATGTTTTCCCCCAATTAGTTCCACACACACATACACATTTACTTGATCTGATTAACAATTCACCATCAACATACATCAGTGATCTTCACGCATCCCCTTTATAACAACATCTCCTTTTCACAATCCACCTAATTCAATTCTTTTAGCTCTTTTATCAAGTGGTAAACCCACCTAGGTTTCCATCTCTTTCCACCCACTACATCCCTTCTTTTCCCATTATTTCGTCCCAATTCGACTCATTGTGGCTTTGACTATTAGTCTAACCTCTGTAGGTTCCATGGTACATCATTGATAGGAGACTTAGGACTTCTCCGATCTCAATCTCCACCTCTGATGAAGTTACATCATCTCTCTGATCCAACCACCTCCTTTGCTTCATCAACCTTCCTCCATCTTCGCTAGCAAGCCACAGAGCTTCTCCAAGCATCAAGGAAGGTGTGGGACCAAGGAGGAGTCTTCAAGATACTACTAGAGACTAGTCCTCAATCCACTATACGTGGAGGAGAGTTGATGAGGATGGAGTACATATACCTGAAGGGAAGTTTTTAAGGCCTCATGCATCATAGAATCGCGGGGATCGGATCATATACGATCGAAAAACAAACCTGTCATACAAGTCGCAATAGCAGCGAAATTTAAAAAAAATCAATGGAACCACATGGATTGGGAACAATTCCCAATCCATTCCATCATTATCACATGCGTTTAGGATACCTCTTGAAGCATGAATGTGTTCCTCTATTCTCTAAAGCAAGAGACCTCCTAACCAAATCTGATCCAATGGATACAACACTTGTGAGTGTGGGGATGAGATACATACTTCCCACAATCCAACATGATGATTCGAGAGTCCTTTCTACTGATTTCGTCGTACGAAATCATCCTTGTTCATCGTGATCCCAAAGAACCAAAGATGAAGAAACTCTGCACGAGATCGATCGATTGATTAGGACCATCCACAACTAGGGGTATTATACATACAAGGGGACTACCTTGAGAAGCGATGGGAAAATATCCAATATTAAGGCCACAATCCCAGTGAGGGGGCATCCGTATAGAAGAGAGAGAGAGAGAGAGAGAGAGGGAGGGAGGGAGAGAGAGAGGGAGGGAGGGAGAGACTTGTTTCTCCTTGAACTATTATTTCTTGGATGGCAGGTTATGCCCTCTTTATATGATTTCAGATCGTTAGGATTGCAATCCTAATTGTCAAATATATGACCAAGATTAAAGGAGCTCATAAACACTTTTTTAGGATTATAGTTGATAATAATTATCAATTTAGATAATCCTTTTAATTCTATCATCTAATAAATAAATAAATAATAAAAAGAAAAAAGGGAGCTCCCAAATAAAGGGATCGTCCCTATGGTCACAACAACCTTGGATGTCCCCCTATTTTAGGGGGATCCTTTTTATTTTCATTTTAATATATATATATATATCTTGGTTGCAATAACCATAAATAATAAATTATTTACTATTTTTTTCAATTCAATTATCAATAAATAAATCTAAATTATTAGTGATAATTGTAAAGGTCATTGACATCATAGTTCCAAAACTAAATGTAAATCCAATTTACATTTATTGCATAATGTCAATCTAATTCACATTAGCATTACTTTGTGAATCCTATTCACAATCAAGTCTCAAAGGATAATGTGGATCTTATCCAAAATATCAAAGATTATTGGGGATAGAACTATCCACATTAGTATTATCCAAGATGATCAAATCCAACTTAATTATATCAAATTCCTCTCTATACATATCAAAAACCAATGTCAGTCTTATCCATATTATTTCTTGGATAAATGTATTTAACATTATCCAAGATAATATTATTAGAACAATTAAATATAATTTAATTATCCCAAAATCCTTTATGTACATATCCAAAAACAACGTGATTCTTACCCAAATTATTTCTTACATAATTGTGGATAACACTATCCAAGATAATCTTATTTAGGACAATTAATTCTAATTTAATTGTCCAAGTTCTCCTCTTCACTTAGTGATTCAAACATCATTGAATAGTCCAAATTCTCATATTTATCTTTAGAGGAACATTCCTCAAATTCCTTTGAAGATAGTGTGCCTTCTTTATGGATACTTAGAGATAGGTTCAGGGTGATTTCATATCCATGTATAGTGACTTAGATAATGAGATCTAATCTCATATCAATATCTAAAAGACATCTCAAAGATGTCTGATCATGTCGGAAAAAGTTCCCAATCTTCTTATTGTCTCTGAATCAATTTCAGAGCAATATCCACTATACAGATTACGATTGGATAACTAGTTCACTGAGTGGAGTCACTAAAATCCAAACATGTTTCATCTCTCCCTCGGAATGGAAGCATCCGGGTATACAATCATTTAAGATCACATCACCTTTGAGTATTCCCAATACATGTATTTTCTAGATACTTGAAGATTGATATTACTCCTAAGGTTAGGATGCCATTTTGAACTATCTCCTTCATGGTTTTATTAGTTAGATTCTCATTCGATCATTGGTAGTTGGTATCGATCATATGCTTTCAGACAACATATATCATACCTTCAAATGCTGTCATGCCTCATAATGAAGATGAAAAACATTGGTTTTTTTATCCTAATATCTCATGAGTGAGCTCATGTCTTCCGGTTTAGTAGTGGACCTGTATGATCCCTTTGAGAAATCATATTACTCAATTCCCTTATATGTACACTAGTGCGTCGATATATAGGACTTGGTTAGGTCATCAACCTAATGGTCTGTCAAATATACATACTCAGACATATAGTAATATATTTATCTCAAGTTAGAGGATGCATGCTTATATCGTGACGACATATGATAAAGGTCTTAGTTATCTTGATCTCGCTAAGTTAATCCTTTGACTTAACTAATCTAGCACATTTGAATCCTTATTCCTATGTAGAGGACTTGCATCAAGAGGTCAGTCGGATGTCAGCCTTTAGAGTATGGATTGCCATATCCTTATCAGGATGGAGATCCTTTCTTGGTAGGTGATGAATCTCCGATTCATCACTCTTAAAATAATGAATTAAGCTCAAATCACTAAAAATCATTGGCATTTCTTTATTTATTCTGCATAATTAGTATTCATAATGTTTTGATAATAATTGTATTTTATCACTCATAATTGCACAAAATAAGAAGTCAAAAATCCCAGCCCAAATGACCTATAAATTAGCCCAATTTCTCCAATTTTTAATTAATTCATGTTAATTGCAAATGAACTGAAATCACCTCCACTATGTACATATCACTAACAAGAATAAATCAAAAATACAAAAAATCACTAACCCAAATAATTTGGACTAAAAACCCAAACCTCAGTTCTAGGATTTCCGGACTAAAACCTTGATATCTTCCTCACCCAAAGTCTGATTTGATCCTAATCACTTTTGAACTAATGTACATTCAATTAACTTCAAAACAAGACCAAGTCCAAGTGAATCGGAGCTCATATGTGAAAGTTGGGTTTTGGGCCTCTATTGTACATTTTGTATTTTAGCGGTTTTTGACCTATTATTTTATGTACATAATTAACCCATTTTATTTTATTTTTCTTTCATTTGTATTCTTTGATAAAAGTTTTATAAAATGCGTAAAAATCAAAATCCAAACTGAGCTTGAAATCAAAGAAACTAACTGAGTCTGAGTCTTCACTAACTGTCTGTGCAAAAATTATCTTTTTCGTGTTTTATTTTGTTTCTTCTTTTTCTTAATTAATAAAAATACAGAAAATTAGATTAATGTATAAATTTTTTACTTTGATTTAATCATATTTTTCTGGATTTTTATCTTGTTTAAGAATGACAAAAAAATTATAAAACCCAAAAATCAAGGTAATCTATGTACATGGGATACCACAAAAATATCACTTTACACAAATGATCGATTTTGATTTTTGTATCTTCATGAAAGTTGTAAATCTCATCAATACGAGCAACTTTCATGAAGAAAAGTTTTTGATCCGAGGTCATTTATTATTTATTACGTATTTATTATGGTATTTAATTTTCCTTATTTTTCTGAGGCTGACACGGTTCTTAAATTCGTTTTTATAAAAAAAAAACACCTTGCACGTGTGGGTCATGTGACTCCGCCGCACGCCCTGCTCGTGTCCCCCCCGCCCATCTCACTACCATGTGGCCACATCTCGGTCATCGATCTCGGTCGATTGGACGACCGCTGTACCTTCTCCTTCCCCCAATTTCCTCTGTCACCGCCTGCCTAATCGGGGCACCGCATCCCTTCCTCCATCGCGTATCTCGTCTGCGCCTTCTTCTTCTTCTGGCTAAGCCTCCTCCGCGGATCTCGGCCACCCAACATGCTATCTTCATCGCCTTCCCCCACGAATCCCTCTCGCCCCAATCAGATCTCCATCAAGCAAAGAATCGATCATCGTCGCCAACATGCCATCTTCATCGCCCTCCTCCTCTCATATTTTAGCAACACCACCACTCCACTCCATCCTCATCCGTCAATAGCTCTACAAACAGGAGGGGTGGCAGTGACAATGTCGCTTCTTCCCCTTCAACCCGGCGAGATTCGGCCATATCAGCCAATACAGCTTGAGCATCCAGCCGCTCGTTGCTCCGCTCAAGTGTTCGACCACCGTTGAGCTACCAACCTGATAACCCCTTCCACCTTCATTGACATCCCCCTTCGACTCCATAGCTACGACTGTAACTACATCGACAATAACTCCCACTTCATCAACTCAAGCCACCATCGTCTTCACAGCTCCGCCTGCCAGAAACTTCTCCGTCATCGACTCCAGACGTACATCTTCCGCCCGTACCATGCCTCGACTACAACGCCACCACCGCAACAGGAGTGTCTCCGCCACTCCTTTGTCGCTCGCCAAGCAAGGAGCCTCGCCAGCTCCTCTGCCTTTCCACTAGGAACGTGATCCGACACCCCCGCCACATGCACGACACGTACGCCGGGGAACATCCTCAACAACCCCCCCCCCCCACATGATTCACACATGGGTGGGGTGGAACATTTTAGAGCCACCCATAAAGATCCGGCAGATCGCTAGTCAAGTCCCATCCCAAGGATCACGTGAGGAGCACGTGACCCTCTGGTAATTTTGTAGAAACACCCCCAGGAGTTGCGGTAATTACATCCAGTCGTTCTACTTGCATTTTGTTTTATTTCTATTATTGTAAAATTGCAAACAGACCCCTTTGTTCCCCTTTTTTTTAGACCACTGAGTTGCATCATTTTATTATTAAAAATTCACATTTTGTTCTACAATTAATTCTCTACATCATGACATGCTTGTAATAGTTGTAGTCTATGGTTAATTAATAATTAATATTCTAATGATAAATTGCATATTTTTCCCATTCCGTGCTAGGAAATTCATAAGTAATTAACTATAGCTCTGAAAATTGCCGAAAAATAAGTTATTCGAGGATTGACTATGTTTAGCATTGTGCCCAAAAAAATGCATTTAAATGCATAGATTGCCTTGTAAAAAGCATTTTGCCTATTCGATATTTAATTTTTAATAGCATTAGATCTCACATTTTTTGAGGTTTAGGAGTTTTCTGAGATCGATCACCTAGTGATAGATCTTGGATTATTTTATCTCTTAAAAATAATTAGGTTTAATAATAATAATTATTATTTATTGAAATTCATTGTGTTTGCATTCATAATTCACAAAATATTTATCTTGCATCCAAAAATTCCAAAAATGTACAGTGCATTCATCTCATCATAATTGACATCTCGGTCATGTTTCATATTTTTTCGACATCGTTTGATTGAAAATCGTATTTTAGTCCCTAAAATTGGCCGTATTTGCATTTTTGCATCCCAAATTGCATTAAAAATACAAAAAAATACCATCTTGAAAACCATGCACAAACTTTGATAGATAAAATTCTAGGTTGGTCCTTTGCCTCCTTGAGTTCGACCTTGGGACTTGCCCAAGTAAAATAAACAAAAAACCACGTGATTGAAAATTGATTAATTTATTGTGGTTATTTCTTGACCGATTCTAATTGCCCAACAACGACAAATTCAACATTAATTTAAACGCTCGATAGTTCCCCATAATTAAAAGCGGGCGATTCGCGACTCATTAGATGGTGTGTATATATACTCTGTATATATTTTACCCATAGCTCGTACTTTAGCGTAAGTATATATGTATTTACGGGGTGGGTAAATAACTTGAAGAAAAACACCTTGCACGTGCGGGTCACATATCTCTGCTGCACTTGCCCTGCACGTGTTCCCCCAACCCGCCTCACTCGCTGCCACGTGGCAGCATCTCGGCCGTCCGATCTCGGCCGATCGGACGACCACTGCACCTTTTCCTTCCCCCAATTTCCTCCGCCGCCACCTACCTAATCGAGGCACCGCATTCCTTCCTCCACCATATATCTCGTCTGTGGCACCTTCCTATTCTGGCTACGCCTCCTCTCGGATCTCGACCACCCAACATGACATCTTCATAGCCTTCCCCTGCGAATCCCTCTCGCCCCAATCAGATCTCCATCAAGTAAAGAATCGATCGTCACCGCCAACATTCCATCTTCATCACCCTCCTCCTCTCCTATTTAAGCTACACTGCTGCCCCCTCCATCCTCATCCCCTAATAGCTCTACAAACAGGAAGGGCAGCGGTGACAACGTCGCTTCTTCCCCGTCAACCTGGCGAGATCCGGCCATATCAGCCGCTATAGCTTGAGCATCCAGCCGCTCGTTGCTCCGCTCCGATATTCGACCACCATTGATCTACCGACCTGATAACCCCTTCCAACATCATAGACATCCCCCTTCGACTACACAACTGCAACTACAACTCCATCGACAACGACTCCTGCTTCATCAACTCGAGCCACCATCGTCTTCGCAGCTCCGCCTGCCAGAAGCTTCTCCGTCATCGACTCTAGACGTACATCGTCCCCCCGCACCATGCCTCGACTGCAACGCCACCACCGCAGTAGGAGCGCCTCCGCCACACCTTCGTCGCTCGCCCAACCAAGAGCCTTGCCTGCTCCTCTGCCTTTCCATCAGGCACGTGACCTGGGACCCCTGCCATGTGCATGACATGTGCGCTGGGAACTTCCTCAACAACCCCCCACACATGATTCGCACGTGTGTGGGGTGGAACATTGTAGAGCACCCTTGAAGATCCGCCAGATCTCCAATCAAACTCTGACCTAAAGATCACGTGAGGAGCACGTGACCCTTTGGTAATTTTGCAGAAATGCCCCTAGGAGTTGCGGTAATTATATTCCAGTCCTTCTACTTGCAATTTGTTTTATTTCTATTATTGTAATATTATAGACAAACCCCTGTGTTCCCCCTTTATTTTAAACAACTATATTGCACCATTTCATTATTAAAAATTGGTATTTTGTTCTACAATTATTTCTCTACATCATAGCATGCTTGTGATATTTTTGTGATCTATGGTTAATTAATAATTAATATTCTTGTGATAGATTGCATAATTTAACCATTCTATGCTTGGAAATTTATAAGTAATTAGCCATAGCTCTGAAAATTGCTGAAAAATCAGTGATTTGAGGATTAACTATGTTTAACATTGTGTCCAAAAAGTAATGCATGTGCATGCATAGATTGCCCTGTCAAAATCATTTTGCCTATTTCGATCTTTAATTTTTAATAGGTATTAAATATCATATTTTTGAGGTTTAGATTTTCTGAGATCGATCACCTAGTGATAGATCTTGGATAATTTTATCCCTTGAAAATAACTAGGTTTAATATTTATTATAATTAATTATTGAAATTCATTGTGTTTGCATTCATAAATTCATAAAATGTTTATCGTGCATCCAAAAATTCTAAAAAAAATTACAGTGCATTCATTTCATCATATTGACATCTCGACCAAGTTTCGTATTTTTCGGACATTGTTTGATTGAAAATCATATTTTAGTCCCTAAAATTGGCTGTATTTGCATTTTTGCATCCCAAATTGCATTAAAAATACAAAAAATACCATCTCAAAAACCATGCACGAACTTTGATAGACAAAATTCTAGGTTGTTCTTTTCCCTCCTTGAGTTCGACCTTGGGACTTGCCCTTGTAAAATAAATAAAAAAACGTGCAATTTAAAATTGATTAATTTACTATGGTTATTTCTTGACCGATTCTGATTGGCCGACAACAACAAATTCAACATTAATTTAATGCTCGATAATTCCCCATAATTAAAAGAGGGCAATTCGCGACTCGTCAGATGGTGTGTATATATATTATGTATATATTTTACCCATAGCTCGTGCTTTCGCGTAAGTCTATATGTATTTACGGGGTGGGAAACTAACATTAAAAAAATACACCTTGCATGTGCGGGTCGCGTGCCTCCGCCACACTTGCCCTGCACGTGTTCCCCCCGCCCGTCTCACTCGCTACCACAAGGCCGCATCTCGGCCCTCCGATCTCGACCGATCGGATGGCCGCTGCACCTTCTCCTTCCCCCAATTTCCTCCGCCGCCGCCAGCCTAATCGGGGCACCACATCCCTTCCTCCACCGTGTATCTCGTCCGTACCGCCTTCCTCTTCTGGCTACGCCTCCTCTATGGATCTCGGCCACCCAACATGCCATCTTCATCATCTTCTCCCGTGAATTTCTCTTGCCCCAATCAGATCTCCATCAAGCAAAGAATTGATCGTCGTCAGCAACATGCCATCTTCATCGCCCTCCTCCTCTCCTATTTATGCTACACTATCGCCCCCTCCATCCTCATCCGCTGATAGCTCTACAAATAGGAAGGGCGGCGGCGACAGCGTTGCTTCTTTCCCATCAACCTGACGAGATACGACCATATTGGTCGCTGTAGCTTGAGCATCCAACCGCTCCTTGCTCTGCTCCGGTGTTCGAACACCGTTGAGCTACCAACCTGATAACCCCTTCCACCTTCATCGACATCCCCCTTCGACTCCACAGCTGCGACTACAACTCCATCGACAACGACTCCTGTTTCATCAACTTGAGCCACCATCTTCTTCGCAGCTCCGCCCGCTAGAAGCTTCTTCGCTATTGACTCCAGACGTACATCGTCTGCCCGCACCGCGCCTCGACTGCAATGCCACCACCGCAGTAGGAGCACCTCCGCCACTCCTTCGTCGCTCGCCCAGCCAAGAGCCTCTCCTGCTCCTCCGCCTTTCCGTCGGGCTCGTGGCCCGAGACCCCTGCCACGTGCACGACACGTGCGCTCGGGAACATCCTCAACAACCCCCTCCCCCCATGTGATTAGCACGTGCGTGGGGTGGAACATTGCAGAGCAACCCTTGAAGATCCACCAGTTTTCTAGTCAAGCCCTGGCCCAAGGATTACGTGAGGAGCACGTGACCCTCTTGTAATTTTGCAGAAATGCCCCCAGGAGTTACGGTATTTACATTCCAGTCCTTCTACTTGCATTTTATTTTATTTCTATTATTGTAAAATTACAAACAGACCCCTGTGTTCCCCCTTTATTTTAAACCACTGTATTGCATCATTTTATTATTAAAAATTAGCATTTTGTTCTATAATTAATTCTCTATCATGAAATGATTGTGATATTTTTGTGATCTATGGCTAATTAATAATTAATATTCTTGTGATAAATTAGATATTTTTCCCATTATGTGCTTGGAAATTCATAAGTAATTAACCATAGCTCTGAAAATTGCCGAAAATTCATGGATTTGAGGATTAACTATGTTTAACATTGTGCCCAAAAAGAATTGCATTTGCATGCATAGATTGCCCAGTAAAAGTTATTTTTCCTGTTTTGATCTTTAGTTTTTAATAGGTATTAAATATCATATTTTTGAGGTCTAGGATTTTTCTGAGATCGATCACCTAGTGATAGATCTCGGATAATTTTATCCCTTGAAAATAATTAAGTTTAATATTTATTACAATTAATTATTGAAATTCATTGTGTTTTTTCTTAAATTCATAAAATATTTATCTTGCATCCACAAATTCCAAAAAAATAACAATGCACACTTTTCTCAGCCAAGTTTCGTATTTTTCAGACATTGTTTGATTGAAAAATCATATTTTAGTCCCTAAAATTGGTCGTATTTGCATTTTTGCATCCTAAATTATATTAAAAATACAAAAATACCATCTCAAAAACCATTCACAAACTTTGATAGGCAAAATTCTAGGTTGTTCTTTTACCTCCTTGAGTTCGACCTTAGGACTTGCCCAAGTAAAATAAATAAAAAACCACACGATTGAAAATTGATTAATTTATTGTGGTTATTTCTTGACTGATTCTGATTGCCCAACAATGACAAATTCAACATTAATTTAAACATTCAATAATTCCTCATAATTAAAAGAGGGTGATTCGCGATTCGTCAGATGGTGTGTATATACTATGTATATATTTTACCCATAGCTCTTGCTTTCACGGAAGTCTATATGTATTTACGAGGGGGAAAACTAACTTGAAAAAAAAACACCTTGCACATGCAGGTCACGTGCCTCCGCCGCACGTGCCCTGCACGTGTTCCCCCCGCCTGTCTCACTCGTTGCCTCGTGGCAGCATCTCGACCATCCGATCTCAGGTGATCGGACGACCGCTGCACCTTCTCCTTCCCTGAATTTCCTCTGCCGCCACATGCCCATTGTTTGGGGATACCATCAATCATGACCATGGAAGTCGACTCTACTCAAACCAGCATTGCATGCCTGAGTCACAGTATGCTGAGTATGAGACCTACAGATTCCCACAAAATCCTTCCACTGAGCAGACCGCTTCCATAATTTATGAGGAGAAATTTTCAAAAACAAACGATCATATATTGGATATTCCAAGAGACTCTCCTCTCATCTCATATAGGAAAATGGAAGATGAAATGATTAGATCTGGAATACAAGAACACACACCGACTGCTCCCATGATTAACCATGAAAAGATTTTAGAGGATGATATTTCGAGGATAAATAAAAGATTTGAGTTAATGGAGGATAAATTTAGAAAGTTTGCCGACCGACTAATTTCACTATCTGGTAGCTCGGATATAAAAATGGATGAGGACAATATTGAATCTCATGTTGAAAATTCTGAGGATATTCATAAACCTAGAGACTATTATCATCCTAGGGACGATCCTGACAACGACACCTCTACCTATTACTCCCCTAGGAATCACTCTGACTCGGACTCTAACTCGACATATCAAAATCCCTCAGCATCTATGGAAAACACCACATCCACACACCACACAGAAAATACCAAAAAAATCGAAATATTCAAAAACAACGAAAAAAATTAAAAATCCAGAAAAATACTTAAAAATTGAAACTGAAGAAGATCTGAAGAATTTGGATCATGCTCTAAGGGAAGCACTGGAGAAGAAATTGATTTTTGAACTTCCCTTTATACAGGCCATTGAACACTTCCCTGACATGAAAGGATTTATAGTGAACAAATTAATGATGAAAAAGTCAGTTAGGATAAGAACAAAGACTAAAAGACATATGCTGACAATGGGCACCTCCTTAGTATTGAGGAGAAAACCCACAAGCCACATAGTGAAGCAGCTACCCAGATTTGACTGTGGAATTAAAGACATAATATTTACCCATGCTCGAATCGATGACGACTCACCAATCAATATCCTCCCGACCTCTGTATTTGAGAAGCCCAAACTCGAATCTATCCGGAAGATAAGAGAGATCGTTCAACTGGTTGATCGATCGATAAAGCGGATGAGAGGAACAATTTCAGTCATCGTTACATTCCAAGGTGCTCCGCTTAAATTAGACTTCACGATCATTGATGAGTATAAAAGAGAATTAACCAAATCTCTAGTCATTATCAGAAAGCCATTCTTAACATTGGCTAAGGCAATTATTGAGTGTGGGAATTTTCCAGCATTGGGAGCACTTCAATCTCAACAAGTCTTTGATGAACCATGATTTTTTGCGGCAACCAACGAAGCCCTCGACATCCATAACCATCAAGCGGTAGAAGAGCCCTACCCCGTTGCTGCACCTGAGATAGCGGTTGTTGATGAGACCATCGGTTTAGAGACTCTCCCCACTGTTCCATTTTCCGCTGCTCTCACCATAGTAAAGTGTTTCTTATATGATTCTAAGACATATGCATAGTCTCACCCTGAGTCACCTTCTCTGACTACCTTGACCAAATCGATCCAACTCAGGAGGCACCAACATTAAGAAAACCAAGGACATATATACGGGACGTGCACCAACTAAGGAGAAAATTTTCAATGGTTATTCATCTGGAGACTCAAGTGTCAACACCTCACTCCCTGGACCAGCACCTTCACGAAACAAAATGGTTGCTCCTTCATCTAAAAAGAAAGTCACCTTTGACCTTCTAGAAGAGAATCATCTGATGATTCCTAATCAGGTCCGGAAAAGGTAATCTACATGAGTGAGGTCTGTTCGGCAGTCTTAAAACCGCAAGGATCCAAAACTTCGATTCTCCATTGGACGACTCCTATTCCTCACTATTATTCATCCAAAGTCGATTCTCCTGGACTCATAAAATATACTGGAATAATTTCTTATGAGCTGACTGAGACTGGTGCTTCAGGAGTATCCATCCGAGGACAAATTGCTTGATCCCAAGAAGGAACGAATTCTGAGAAAACTATTGAAGCAACTAAAGAATATGAATATCTGGAGTGCCTCCACTTTCAAATACTATTCCTCTAAGGATAACTCCGACGATATTTATCTTTCATCTGATTCATACTCTTCATCTACTATCCAACATGATTTCTCTGAGGATAACACTGATAATGGTTGGGAATCGTATGCTTCATCTCCTTCTTATCATTATGATCTCCCACCATAGGCTCACAAAAAGATCAGCCGAAAACTACCTTAATCATCGGCTACCCACTCTCCCTTCGACCTCATCGGTCTCCTTGTACATCTTCTTCCTCTACTTTGGCCAAGGCCTAAGTATAGGGGGGGGGGACCGGTGCATTCTGTATATATTATTTCCCCCATCTCATGATCGCCTCATTTTCACCCTTCTTTTATACTTAGGCCGACCAGATCCTAAGTATAGGGGAACCGATGCCCATCTGTATATACTCTCCTCATTCACATATCCCCGACTACCTCATTTTCACTCTTCTTCTATACTTAGACCGTTCACGCCTATGTATAGGGGGTTGTGCGTATATATCTTTTTATTTTTCTTTTCACTCTCTTGTGCTTAGTCCGAGCTATGCCTTCTCCACGCTTCTTGTGTTCTGAGGACACAATACTCGCTAAGTATAGGGATGTGTGTATATATACTATGTATATATTTTACCCATAGCTCATACTTTCGCGTAAGTCTATATGTATTTATGGGATGTGTAACTAACTTTTAAAAAAAAGTTTTGCTACTAACACTAACTGTGTCTAACCAAAATTTTTGAAAAAAAGTCTTCTTATTCATTTTTGCATTAAAAAAATCAATCAAAATAAAAAAAATCATCACAAAATTCACATGAAAAAAATTGTCTACATTTCACGCATCTGCACTTCATCCAGCATTACATGCATTTGCATTTGTGAAAAGTCCATAGGTTTCTTAGCCGAGTTATGAGCAGAAATGAGAGTGGTATGGACTTGACCTTGATTCACTTAATTTTCATAGGAACTTCACTGAGTAGGATTTTAGAAATTTCATGTCTTTGACTTAATTCTTCGAGTTCCATATGGACAATGTGCAGCGTTTGACTCGTAGTGTCTAACCCGGGTCTCTTCATTCTGGGTACGACTCTGGAATAGGGAATTAATTAATTTGTACTCTCCCACTATGCACTTATCTCAACTCAGACGGGGTGTTGGAAGACTGTGTGAGTTTCTTTTCTGGTAGCGTGGACATCTAAAGATCGAAGTATGGGGTTGAAATAAAGCTTCGGAAAATGGATGGACGACTGGGCACAATTTTTTCTAAGACCCCAAAACAGTATGGGAAAAAAGATTCCATATCCGTAGGGGCACGACAAGATCCTTGCAGAACAACCAAAAATCCAAATACAAAGAAGCCACTACCAAATAAACATTTGACCAAAAAGGTCCAAACTTCAATTAAACCTGCAGACCTTGGTGGAGACTTGGCTAAATTAGCCAGCTTCACAAGGAGAGGTGACTACACTGGTCACCCTCCAGTTCTTTTCTCCTTCTTTAATTTTCCCCTCTAATCAATTGTGAACACAACACGACAGACCTTAGAAGGAAATACATGACTCCCCGAGGACGAGTTACTAGAGAATAGGTTTTCATGGTAGTCCAACATTCTGGATGGGAAGAGCTTAAAACATTTCACACACATGAGTCAATTGTTCAATGTTCAAGGGGTATGCTTGGGGAGGAGGATTGATCTAAGATGACTTCTGAGCCGAAACTGTGACAATGATGTGTAGAACTTGAAGGCTGTTGATTTTTAAAATTCAAGTCTCACAGAAGTTCCGACACAGTAATAATCCAAAGGTCAGGTCTAGTCTCATCTTCACCTTCTGCTCATGGCTTGGTATGGAACCCAATCTCATTTCATCTCATTGCCTTGCTTTTGATGCTCAGGGGACGAGCATGGTTTAAGTATAGGGGGATGATGGATCTCAGATTCATCACTCTAAAAATGTTAAATTAAGCACAAATCCCTAAAAACTATTGGCATTTCTTCATTTATTCTTCATAATTATCATTTACGCATGTTTTTGATAATAATTGCATTTTATCACTCATAATTGTAGAAAATAAAAGTCGAAAATCCCAGCTCAAATGACCTATGAATTAGACTAATTTCCCTGATTTTTAACTAATTCATGCTAATTACAAATGACTTGAAATCACCTCGACTAAGTACATATCACTAGAATAAATTAAAAAACAAAAAAATAACTAACCAAATAAGTGGACCAAAACCCAAACCTTAGTTCTAGGATTTTTGGACTAAAACCTTGATGTCTTCCTCATCCAGTGTCTGATTCGATTCTACTCACTTTTGAACTAATGTACATTCAACTAACCTTCAATACAAGACCAAGTTCAAGTGAATCGGAGCTCATATGTGAAAGTTGGGTTTTGGAACTCTTTTGTACATTTTGTATTTTAGCAGTTTTTGACCTATTATTTTATGTACATAATTAACCCATTTTATTTTATTTTTCTTTCATTTGTTTTTTGATAAAATTTTTATTAAAATGGTAAAACCCAAATCAAATTGAGCTTGAAATCAAAGAAACTAACTGAGTCTGAGTCTTCACTAACTGTCTATGCAAAAATTGTCTTTTCATGTTTATTTTGTTTCTTCTTTTTCTTAATTAATAAAAATCCAGAAAACAAGATTAATGCGTAATTTTTTGTCTTTGATTTTATCAGATTTTTTCCAGATTTTTATCTGATATAAAAATGATAAAAAATTACAAAACCCAAAATCAAGGTATTCTATGTACACGGGATACCCAAAAAATATCACTTTGCACAAATGATCGATTTTGGTTTTGGTCTCTTCATGAAGTTTGTAGATCTTATCGAGACGAGCAACTTTCAAGAAGAAAAGTTTTCGATCCAATGTCATTTACTATTTTTTATGTATTTATTATGGTATTTAAGTTTTTTGATTTTTCTAAGGCTGACACGTGGCCGCTCCTGGAGCCGCCAATTGTCACTCATTTTTGGAGGATCTTAAATTCGTTTTTATAAAAAAATACATTGTAAGTGCGGGTCACATGCCTCCGCCGCACGTGCCCTGCATGTGTTCCCCCCTCATGTCTCACTCGCTGCCACGTGGCAGCATCTTGGCCTTCCGATCTCGGCCGATCGGACGATCGTTGCACCATCTCCTTCTCCAAATTTCCTCCGTCGTCGCATGCCTAATCGGGGAACCACATCCCTTCCTATTGCCGTGTATCTCATCCATACCGCCTTGCTCTTCTGGCTGCGCCTCCGCCGCAGATCTCGACCACCCAACATGCCATCTTCATCAGTTCCCCCATGAATCGCTCTCCCCCCAATCATATCTCAATCAAGCAAGAAATCGATCGCCGCCACAACATGCCATCTTAATTTCCCTCCTCCTCTACTATTTAAGCTACACCGCCACCCCCCTCCATCCTCATCCGTTGACAGCTCTACAAACAGGAAGGGGCAGCAGTGACAGCGTCGCTTCTTCCCCTTCTACTTTGAGAGATCCGGGCATATCGACCGCTGCATCTTGAGCATCCAACTGCTCATTGCTCCGCTCTGGTGTTCGACCATCGTTGAGCTACCGACCTGATAACCCCTTCACCTTCATCGACACCCCTTTCGACTCCACAACTGCGACTGCAACTCCATCGACAACGACTCTCGTTTCATTAACTTGAGCCACCATCGTCTTCGCAGCTTCGCCCGCCAGAAGCTTCTCCGTCATCGACTCCAGACGTCATCGTCCGCTGATGATCCATGATTCATGAACATTTCTATCGCATTTTGTCTTAAAACCCTTAAAAAATACATGTAAATATTCATTAATTTCCACATTTTACAAAAATCCTATTCATTAATAAAAATGCACTTTTATGCATTAAAAACATGTAAATAAATAAAGAATAAAAAAATAAAGAAAAGAAAAGAATGCAGATTGTAGATATGTATATATGTAAAATATGACTCGGAAAATATAAATATAGCTGAACAATATATTTATATAACCTAACCCTCGAGACCAAGTCAGCATGGATTGATCGACAAAACAACAAGTAGGGGGAGATAAGGGAAGAAAACCATAAAATAATTAAATAACACTCCACACATTATTCACTATTTATCAAATAATTATCAAATATTCATTGATTTTTAATTAATTCACATGAACATATTTTTCACCAAACTCTTTTTCTAAATTTTTCTAAAATGTATATAAAAATATAAAAATAAGTTAAAAATATTATCTTGTATATATGACAAGAAAATCCAGCTTTTAAATTGTCAAATTCTCAACTTCCAAACATCATAACTTGCTCATACGATCCAATTTCACTCTACTCACCTTTAAAGTTCATAAAAATAGTATTCTCTAATTAATAGAGGTGGTTTCATTGAAATCAGAGTGTGTTTGCAAAAAGTCGATTTTCAGAACTAATGACAACGGGGTGTCTGGGCTATTTATTTTATTTAGAACATATTATTTAAAGTTTTATAAATTTTATAATTTCTAATTATTTTTATGATATTGTATTTTCACCATGATTTCTTTCAGAGTTTTTGGAGCTTATTTATTATTTTAATAAAATTCAAAACCCTAATTTATAGATGAAATGAACTATCTAACTTATACCTATATTTATTAATATATCTAAATTATTTTATTAAAATCCACAAAAATTCATAAAGGCATTTATTATTCTAATAATTAAGAAAATATAAAATTAATAAAAAATTTATTGTTTTTTGAATTAAAAATTCAATACCGATTTATTAAGTATTATTTATACCTATTTATTAATATAATATTTATATTTCGAATACCATTTATTATTTATCAAAATTAATTATACCATAATTTAGATAATTTAATTATCTATATTTTTCGTTTTATGCCTATTTAAAATAATATCATTTAATATTTATCACATAATTTACAGGTATTTTGATTATCTGGCCAACCAGGCGCTGACACGTGTCAGCACTTGGCTCTTCTTCTTCAAGAAGCCGGTGGAGCTTCTGCTCTACCCGGCTGACTTCAACTAATTCCTCCATCTCATATCTAACTCCCTTGATCAATCTTAACCCTCCATTTTTTCCCCCAACAACCTTCATTAACGCCATCCATTTGATCCTTACAACAAACTCTTCAATCTGCCTATAAAAGCTCATCAAGTTAACGCCATTAGATAGTCTTCTCCAACTACCTGAAAGCCACCACTTCCATAACCGACCCCTCTCCTTCCAAGCTCCGTGCCGGCCAACTCTGGTGGTGGCAGCACCAGTCAGCCGCCTCGCGTGGAAGAGGGACGCCGGAGGAGAAGATCCAAGGTGTTACCTCGCCATGCATCGCCGCCCAGCGCCGCGTAGAGCTCAGGGAACGCCGCCCCGTCGAGCGAGTATCAGGAGGTTCGATACCTTCTATCCATAGGTAATTCATCCACTCTTTACTGTTTTATTTCTCGATTTTCGGGCTTTGATTAGGATAGACAAATGCGTGATTAAGGTCACTAATCATTCCTCTTAGACACCCTATTGAATTCAACCTTCAAATACAATCAAAGCAATCTCAATATCATCTTATTTCTTCCCATTCACATGCCGTACTTCAATATTCCTGGAAACATCATCATTTTGATCTTGTATCTCTTAATCATTTGACCGATTTCTTCGCAAATCGAGCACATAAATATATTCTTTGCAGTATCAACTTTCATCTAGAGCAAATTCAAGACAAATGGAGATGTTAATCTTCACGCAAATCCCATTCAAAGAAGGCACAACAACTTGACATCACGTCCAGGACCAGTGCACCGTCAACTTCATCACCGGAGAGCCATCACCTTCCGGCCATCCTTGGAGGAGAACCACCACGGGCGAGCTCGAGGGTCACCCCTCTGGACCCGCAGGAGGCTCAAGCTACTCGTCAGTCGCCGGAGAAAAGCCGGAGAAGGAAGCCCCATCGCTACCTGCGCAAGAACTGAAGAACAACCCAAGAACACCAGGTGCTGTGACATGTGGCGTACTTGGAAGGTCCAAATTGAACGCTAACATCTAATCTTGACTGTCAATCTGAAGCGGTAGAACAATTGCGTAATAAATCCTGTAAAGTTCCAGAAGTTCACATCCGCCTCCAAAGTTTCCAGAAATTATAATTAAATCCCCGTGCGAGGACCTAAATGTAATTCTTTTATTTTCTTTTCAGTTTAGTCCCTATAGGGACCTTTCTGTAACAAAAATAATATATTTTCTTTGCAGTTAGGCCCCTGATTTGTAGGGGCCATTTGGACCTCGTATTTTTCATATTTTTCCGCGATTTTTTAGGGTAGCTTGATAACTACCCAAGATATTTTTCGAGTATTTTTCCCATATTTTTCATCGCTTTATTTTGTTGTTTTGACTGCAACGCCACCACCGCAGCAGGAGCGCCTCTGCCACTCCCTCGCCGCTTTCCAAGCCAGGAGCCTCACCTGCTCCTCTGCCTTTCCGTCGGGCACGCAGCCTGAGACCCCTGCCACGTGCACGACATGTGTATTGCGGAACATCCTCAATAAACAACCCCCTACATGATTTACACATGTGTGGGGTGGAACATTATAGAGCCACCCCTGAAGATCTGCCAGATCTCCAGTCAATCTCTGACCCATGGATCACGTGAGGAGCATGTGTCCCTCTGGTAGTTTTTCAGAAACACCCCCAGCGGTAGTTACATTCCAGTCCTTCTACTTGCATTTTATTTTATTTTTATTATTGTAAAATTGCAGACAGACCCCTATGTTCCCCCTTTATTTTAAACTATTGTATTGCATCATTTTATTATTTTGTTCTATAATTAATTCTCTACATCATGACATGGTTGTGATATTTTTGTGATCTAGGGTTAGTTAAATTTAATATTCTTGTGATAAATTGCATATTTTTCCCATTCTGTGCATGGAAATTCATAAGTAACAAACATAGCTGTGAAAATTGCAGAAAAATTACTGATAGTGATTCGAGGATTAATTGTGCTTAACATTGTACTCAAAAAGAATTTCATTTGCATGCATAGATTGCCCTGTAAAAATCATTTTCCTATTTCGATCTTTAATTTTTAATAGGCATTAAATCTCATATTATTGAGGTTTAGGATTTTTCTGAGATCGATTATCTAGTGTAGATCTTGGATAATTTTATCCCTTGAAAATAATTAGGTTTCATATTTATTATAATTAATTATTGAAAGTCATTATGTTTGCATTCATAAATTCATAAAATATTTATCTTGCATCCAAAAATTCCAAAAAAATATAGTGCATTCATTTCATCATAATTGACATCTCGGCCAAGTTTCATATTTTTCGGACATCGTGTGATCGAAAATCGTATTTTAGTCCCTAGAATTAGCTGTATTTGCAATTTTGCATCGCAAATTGCATTAAAAATACAAAAAAAATACCATCTCGAAAACTATATATGAACTTTGATAGACAAAATTCTAGGATGTTCCTTTGCCTCCTTGAGTTCGACCGTGGGACTTGCCCTAGTAAAATAAACAAAAAACCACACGATTGAAAATTGATTAATTTAGTGTGGTTATTTCTTGACTGATTCTGATTACCCGACAATGACAAATTCGACATTAATTTAAATGCTTGATAATTCTTCATAATTAAAAAAGGGCGATTCGCGACTTGTTAGTAGTCACTTGACGGTGTGGTTGAATCCTCAATCTATCCTTTAGATATTCAACCTTGCACCGACCTCTATGAACAAACATTTGGATATACAACTATATGATATCAAGATCGTCATGGTACATAACCCTAATTGTACGCAGGGACCTATTATGCAAATTAATTGTTCTTCATTTCAGATTAAGGAGTGATTCGCAATAACTTTTATTGCATAATGGCTCGCCATGGGCACATATGTCAAACAATCTCTCACTAGCCCAAAGAGGCATTAATGGGATAAAATTTAAACCACACTTATGTGCTAATCATGAGCCATGTAGATATACACTCAGTTTGTTGAGTCACTCTATCCTACGAGACCATGCCAAATCCTTTTATAGACTTCCATATACATCTGTAATAATACTCGCATCTAATGTGAAAGTTGCATCTTATGCAACTGATACTCAATCTTGTTAAAACAGACACAATGCTTGCAACACAACTTACTAGTTAAAATAGCCATTAAGGGATTCCAATTCCCTTATGCTTAGAGATCTCTATTTCCTTTGACCAAGACTTTGTCTTAAGCCTTTCAAAGGTATATAAAGACTTGGAAATAAGTATCTCTGTAGTCTTAAGCCTTTGAAGTTGTTTTATTACTACAATCAAGTGTTTCACCTCAATAGTAGGATTAGTAACAATTACTATTCTTACTACATGGCAAATATCTGATTTTTGTACACATCATTGCATACATCAAGCTTCGTATAATTGATGCACAAGTGCATGAAGCTATAGCATTTACATCCTGAACACTTTGAGGTGATATACCTTTAGATCGTCCAGTACTATATCTTAAGGGAAAGAACCCTTCCTTACGTCTTCCCATGTAGGGTTTGTCCAAGATGTACCATTGATGTGAAGGTCCTAATTTCTTCTTTTCTTTGCTTCTAGATAGATTCAAAAACTAAGATTCAAGAGGCATCCTTTTGATTTTTTATCTCAAAGGTATGAGGCATCCAGATTAAGAGACGCTTATTATCTTCCTATATCATTCCAAATTATTAGGATAACATCTATACATAGCACGACGAACACAAATGACACTCCCACTAAGCTTCATACAGTTCATCAAGGTTTTTTGAAATCATAACCTTTATAATTTTATCAAATTTGATGTTCCAACTTCAAGAATCTTAATAGAGCCCATAAATGGACTTCCTTAGCTTACACACTTTGTGATCCTCAGTTATGAAGCTCTGGGTTACATCATATGAATATCCTCATTTAGGTATTCATTAAGGAATATAGTCTTGACTTTCATCTTCCATATGTAATAGTCAAGATGTGTAGCTATAGTTAGCAATATATTGAAGTCTACTTTAGATTGTATTACTAACATCCATCTATCCATGTCATAATCCTCAAATGCTTCTTCATATGAAGCAGGATCATTGTCAGACTCTTTCGACACATAGTATCAATACCTTTTAGATAGTCTAATGTGAAGACCCCAAAAATTCGAACAGGGGCTTAACTGAAAATCCAGCTAGATCTGAGCTTAATTGCAAATCTACTTTTATTTAAGAATTCAAAAAATTTATTCGAATAATCCATCTTGTAGTTCTCTTCGAGATCTTTCCAACAAGTCCAAGAACGCAAAAATCTGAGTTCGGGAGCCCGAGTTAGGGTTAATTTAGCAAGACAAGGTATGGACCAAATTCATATTCGAACCTGGATCCGAATCCGAGTTGAACCCAATGAAAATCATCTCATCCTTTCCCAAAAATGGCTCTTCTTCTTCAAATCCCTACCTCCTTCGATTTGCCCTCTTCCTCCTCCCTCTCCCCCTCACTGGAGCTCATCGAGGCACGATAGATCGACGATCCAAGACTACAATCACGTAGAGGAGGTCTTAGCAACCATCGCGTGCGGTACTCGTCATCGATGGAGTGCTGTGTGCGCCATTCTCTGTAGGAGGAGAAATCGAGGTGCGAGTTTTCTTGAGGTACAATATCCCCTTCTCCTTGTTGCAGTTATCTCAACGATCTTGAACTTATATGCTTGATCATCGAGGGACTTAGCGATTTTTTTGGTATATGGTCATTTCTCTAAGAGCCATATTTTCCTTCTTTCCATCTCATAGACAATTTCTGAGACATGCTGATATAATAGAGGATGAGCATTGGGTTAAAGAAGAACAGATTACATCTTGAGTCTTAGACTTGGATGTAGAATCACAACTAGTGGATAGGTGTTGCCCCTTTCTTCTAGTTCTGGTCGATTAACCACGAAAAATTTGATTGTTGTTGGCATTATTAATTGTTTTTTTAATCATTTAAATTTGTTGCTTGAAATCTTATTCATCTCTCGTTTTCTTTCATGGAAAGAATCATTGAATCAATATTCAACATAGTCTTCAATTCATTTGGTTCAGTATGACTGTTAATATGCCCATATCACTGTCCTTAGTTTTGGGTGATGTGTCAACTATCTTGACAAATGTTTCCGTGTCTTCTTCCCGCATTGGCAAATGGATGAAGCAATGGCAATAGCACCCAAAAAAATTTACACTCTAAGCATGTTATGGAGACATGTCACGTTGATATTGAGCTTGAAAAGTTAAATTAGTCAAGACCATTGTATGCGATTCCAGAGACCATTTAGTCCCTATATTTAAGTTGTTATGGGAATACGAAGTTCGTTAATCTTGACAGTCCATTTGTTATTCAAATTTTCTATTATTTCTGTACACAAAGAATCTAAGGGGTTCATAATTTTGTTGGGTTCATAATCCTGGTAAAGTTTATAATCCAATAGAAAGAGAAAGAAGTTTTGAATCAAGACAAATCTAATGTGTCTAATATCCCCTCTGATCCATCCTATAGTTGAACGATGTATTTTATTTTCCTATCTCAACCTCGAAGACTTGTCACACCCTCTTTTAACTCTCACATTCATTGTTGTATTTCATTATCCACAACTATTGAGCTTCTTTCATACTACATCATTCAATTTCACTGACTAAAATTCCATAAAACAACTGAACAACTATCTAGCAGCTCACTTCACATGAGGAGGTCTGCGATTCAGTGGTCTAAGCTGAGTGAAACATTTAAACATTGTTTGTACCAGATCACACACATGTTATTTGAAATATCAATACTTGTCTTTTTAAGCCTTCTTCTTCACTTTGTTCTGTGATTGACAATCATTTGTTTACATTCTAATGGAAAGTTTTGTTTTCAGTTATTTGACTTTCCAAATCAGGAAAGATTCCCTCCACTCAAGAAAATCTTGTTAGAATAATAACAGTTGAAATTTTAGAATTTGTATCAGTGTTTTGTTATATATTATACCAATCTTGTATGAGGATTCTCTAGTTGTGCACGTGCTTCACAATATAACCATGGAAATACCCATTCTTATTGAAAAGATCCATAAGAACATAACATGCAGTAGTGCTATCATATGGTCGAGATGATCGAGTTGGTCTAAGGCACAAGATTTTATATCACGACGATCGGGTAGTGAAGCAGTTGCCACCAAGGGAGGGACATGCACCTTTGGGACCCCAGGTAGACGCCTAGATGACAGCAATCCCAACTGCTATTGTAGCTGTGATGGTTAGGGGACATGTTGCTTGGCACACCGAGGTGCTAATCCAACGGTGTTGGCCTCGGCACTTGCGTGCTTTAGCCTGGAGCTCGAGCATGTACCATGTATTCATGGTTGGTGATCTAGTGATTCGATAATCACTTAGAGTTAACACTCGTGTGCGGGCCAATATAGGCCACATTGGTCGGTATTCCGAGTGGGAGCACTAAGAAGGGAGTTCCGGGAAATGTTGTTAATGAAGTTGGGATTCAAATATAAATCTCCTGTGCATAAGGAGGATTGGTTTAGTCGCTATGATTCATGTGTTGGAATCTTAAATTGAGAATTGGAAATACAATTGTGAAGTTGGGATAAGTGGAAGTGTTGGGAACTTAGTTAGGATGCATTGTATCCCACCGCATGCCTACGAAGGCACCCCAACCATAAGGCATCCTCTTTGCCTTAGATTCATAATGTGAGATCTCATCAAGACCAAGACCACAAACTATCCACGATGCTTGGTTACTCATATCCATATCGAGATCAAAAAATAATAATAAAAATGTAATTCTTTGCGAAATCAGATACCCAGTTGTTCTTTTGCACACATTTAAATTATATCTTGCTTGTTGTTGTATAGTTATTTCTATCGTATTGGGCAACTTTGCTCATAATGTACCTACGTTTGGATCCATAGGTTCGCAGTAGTGACTAGTTGGAGACACCATCTTTTGTACAACTTTACTCTTTTTTTTGGTACAATGATTGGTAGTTCTTTTACTATTTCTATACTTAGTTTATTTTTGAGAGACATGGCAAGTAATGTATAATTGTGGACATCCATATTTATGCTTACATGTATATTTTTGTAGACCTTTAAATGGGCAATGGAATGTAGTGGAAATTGATGTAGGGAATGAATGAATGGAAATACAGGTTATTGTTGTGAACAGAATGAATGTAAAGCAAGGAAAAAAGTTTAAATTTTAATGTATGTTGATATTTTTCTCCTGCTTTTGTAAATGTCAAATTTCGAATGTGGAATGTATGTGCGTAGATTGGTTTCCCGAGTACCTAGATCCTAGAGGGGGACATGCGTCACAGTTTGGTATCAGAGCCGTGGTACTCCATTCCAATTCACGCGTATCATTCCTCATTGGTAATTGAATACTGGATAGTGTGAAGTCTACTGACCCAATACGAGTCCACAAGAGAATAACTCGATTGCATCCATATCCACATGTCTCACATAATGTCTCTCTTAAGAAAAGAAAGTACTAATGTCGTGGTTCTTTATGCAGAACCATGTCGCCTCACATAGACCAGGATGTGGCACAACGGTTGGCTCTCCTTGTATTGGCACTACAGGGGATCCAACAATGCCAAGAGGCGATGGAGCAACGAATCCCGCAGCAGGATGACCCCTCCTACCGTCCCTCTCATGACGAGGACAAGAGCGTCAACTTGTCATTTTCCTTGGAGCTCGAGCAGGAAGAGGATGAGGATGCTTTGCAGAAGCATTAGAGCATTTACGTCGCACACTAGCAGGCGGAAATACCACAGTCCTTTGGTACCACCACCCTTGACGACACCGAGCTATGGATGTCACAGGTTGCCAAAGTTCTGAAAATGAAATGTGCACCCAAGGACACATGGGTGTCATTTGCAGAATACTCCCTGGATGGCTATACAGAGTGGTGGGGGAATGCCACCAAGGAGAACTTGATGGAACCCATCATGTGGGAGACCTTCTTTGATTAGTGCCATGCAGAGTTCTACCCATACCATTGGGTAGAAGATCAGAGGAGGCAGTTTGATGAGTTGAGACATGGGTCGATGACGGTCCAAGAGTACTTGATTCGCTACACAGAGCTCTCTCACCATTCCCCTGCTATGACAACCTACCCTAAGGAGAACTTGCAGAAGTTCATCTGGGGAATGCACGAGGAGGTACATGAGAGTCTCTCTACTTTAGATCTCACCTCCATCAAGGAGGCCACGACGACAGTGATAAAGTGGGAGGCGACACAATGCCGCTTACAGAGGAGTCAGTCATGGTTGCCTCCACCTCAAACTAGTAGGGTTGTGCGGCTGGACTTCTCACAATACCATAGAGACTGCCACCACCGCCTGACAGCAACAACATCACCTGCCATCCAGTTGACACCTAACTTGAGACAGGCCTTGGCAGGACGCAGTTCCGTTTCTTCTCACCCTCCTATGCAGACATCGCGTCGTAGGCCTAGGGCTGGTAGTTTGGCTTCTAGAGGGAGTTTGTCACATGTAGATAGTCGTAGTTATTACCTTTGCAGATAGCCGGGCCATTTCAAGGCCCAATGCCCTTTGCTTGCTAATAGCTCGGGCGTGTAGCAACAACAGAGTGGAAGACCAACAGGATCTTCCGGACAATATTAGGGATCAGGATCACGCCAATGAGGCCATGACTTTCAGCGAACCCTATAGCTAATCAGTGTTGCAGGTTCTAGTGCATCGCCCGAGGTCAACTGAATGCAGTGACACAAGAGCAGGCTCCCACTTCTGGATCGATCGTCAGAGGTATGATTTCAGCTCATGAGACATCTTTATATGCACTGTTTGATTCATGGGCTACATATTCCTTATGTCATATGGTGCCCACATTGGCCAAGTTAGTGATTGAGGTTACTTCCCCGTACTACATAAAGGGCCCAGGGGGCTAATTGTTCATGATCCGTTAGGAAGTGGAGGATGTGGCTGTGCAGATAGGTGGGCACGAGATGCCCACGTTCTTATTGTTGATATAGTTAGAGGATTGACGTCATTCTGGGCATGGACTGGTTAGAAATGTACCACGTGTGCATGGACTATTTTGAGAAGACGACAGTCTTCCACTTACCTAGACTGCTAACATTTCAGTTTGATGGGTGCACATCTGATGGCTGGATTGAGTGCATATCTTCCTTGAGGGCAAAACAATTTCTCAGCTAGTGTTGCATATGCTACCTTTCCTATAGGGTAGACTTAACAGCACAGGACCAGATGATAGAGGATGTCAGAGTTGTGTGTGAGTTCCCTAATGAATTTCCAGGTGAACTGCCTGGATTACCATCAGTATGAGAGATAGAGTTCGAGATCACGCTATTACCAAATACATAACCCGATCTATGTACCTCCATATAGGTTGGAACCAGCTGAGCTCAAGGAGCTTAAGATACAGTTGCAGGAGCTATTGTAGAAGGGATTCATCTACCCCAGTACATCACCATGGGGAGCTCCATAGACTATTGGAAGTTTTACAAGAGAACAATCAAGAACCTTTACCCACTTCCTAGGACAGATGATCTATTTGATCAATTGCAGGGAGCAGCAGTGTTCTCTAAGATTGACATGCAGTTGGGATACCATCAGTTGAGGATCAAAGAGTCCGACGTGATGAAGTCCGCATTCTGCACTAGATATGGCCATTATGAGTTCTTGGTGATGCCTTTTGGACTCACGAATGCACCTACCGCATTCATGGATTTCATGAACCGAGTCTTTCGCCCGCATTTGGACAGGTTCGTGATCTTAGTCTTGGATGATGTTATAGTCTACTCCCATGATGAATACGAGAAAACATCCCATCTTCGGACCATGTTAGAAACACTTCAAGAGCACCAGTAGTATGCCAAGTACAACAAATGCGAGTTTTCTCTTCTTGAGGTGGCAGTTATAGGCCATGTGTTTTCAGGGGGTGTCAGTTGACCCCGCCAAGGTAGAGGCAGTAGTGTCTTGGGAGCGACCAAGACAATTAAAGAGATCCACGATTTCCTTGGCCTTACCGGGTACTACAGGAGATTTATTAGAGGGTTCTCCCAGTTAGCACTACCCATCCCCCGACTAATGCATAAGGACGTGCCATTTTTCTGGAGTGACAAATGTGAATTGAGCTTTCGAACGATCAAAGAGTGATTGACTTCTACACCCATCCTCGCCCTTCCTTCTGGTACCTTGGACTTCACCGTGTACGTACATGCTTCCGAGGAGGGCTTGGGTGCAGTGTTGATGCTGCGTAGACAGGTTGTGGCGTTTGCGTCACGACAATTGAAGAACCATGAACACAACTACCCCACTCATGATTTTGAGTTGGTAGCTGTAGTCTTTGCATTAAAGATATGGTGTCGCTATTTGCATGGGGTGACATTTCAGATCTTCACAGACCACAAAAGCATCGAATACAGTTTTAATCAGAAGGAGCTGAATATGTTGGAACTGCTAAAAGACTATGATTGTACCATCTCCTACCATCCTATTAAGGGGGATGTGGTAGTAGACGCCTTGAGTAGACGACCATACAATGAGGATTCGGAAGCCTGGTTGCAGACTTGGGATGTGCTCGCTGCACTTAGTGAGTGGCATCCATTTGAGGGCACATTTAATGTAGTGATAGTGCCAGTCAAGTATAGCAGCTTGTGGGACATGATTGTTCAAGGCCAACAGACAGATCCGAGGATCCAGGAGCTGTACCATAGGTGCTTGAAGGATGAATTCGACGGATTATGAGATCTTGAATCAATCATATGGAATGGGGAGTGTATGTGTGTCCCAGATGACAAGGAGTTGAGGAGAGAGATCCTGGATGAGGCACATAGATCTAGACTTTCCACACATCAAGGTGGCACCAAGATGTACATGGACCTCTGCCAACACTTTTGGTGGGAAGGCATGAAGAAGGACGTAGCTGAACAAGTTAGCAGATGTCTTACTTGTCATATGGTGAAGAAAGAGCACCATAGGCCTACAGGTTTATTGCAGCCTCTTCCCATCCTGGTGTAGAAATGCAAGAGCATCTCCATGGATTTTGTCACATCATTACCGTACAACCCTGGAGGGCTTGATGTGATATGGGTCATCGTTGACCGGTAGACCAAGTCAGCCCATTTCATCTCGTCAACATGACATATACACAAGTACAACTAGCCAAGTTATACATTCAGCACATCATTCAGTTGCATGGATACCCAAGGAAGTAGTGTCAGATAGAGATTCTTGTTTCACATCACACTATTGGGGAGAATTCATGAGAGCCTTAAAAATCAAACTCGCATGAGTTCAACATACCATCCATAGATAGATGGGCAGTCCAAGAGGACCATTCATACATTGGAGGACTTGTTGCATGCTTGTGTGGTTGAGTGAAAGGGATCCTGAAAGGATCACCTTCCGCTAGTTGAGTTCATGTACAACAATAGCTACCATGCCAGTATATGCATGGCACCCTTTGAGGCATTGTACGGGAGGTGGTGCACCACTCGTTTATGTTGGCAGCAGGTGGGTGACAACACCTTGTTCACCCTACAGATCATTGAGGAGAGCTCCCAGGTGGTGGTGAATGCTAGGAGGAAATTGCTGACCGCACAGAGCTGTCAGAAGAGTTACGCCGACCGGCGACATAGAGACCTTGAGTTTTAGGTATGTTGTCCTACATTCGTGCCCTATTGGGTATAATTCTTAGTCAATCCTGTGTGACTAAAACATTTCTCATGATCACAGGTTTGGTACTTTGTGTTCTTACGCATGTCCCCAATGAGAGGCGTACAATGATTCAGTGCCAAAGGCAAGCTAGCACCACGTTTCATGGAACCATTCAAGATTTTGGCCTGTGTTGGGAAGTTGGCCTACAAAGTGGCCCTTCCCCCACACCTTGAGGGCATCCATGACATGCTCCACATGTCAAATCTCAGAAAGTACATCCGAGATCCCTGATACGTGGTCAGCTATGAGGACTTGGTGGTGGAGCCAAACCTCTCCTTTCTAGAGGAGCCACTGCACTTATTAGACCACGCGGTCAAGAGGCTGAGACGAAAGAAGATACCGTTATTCTAAGTCCTATGATGAAGTCAAGATGTTAAAGAGGCGACATGGGAACCAGAGGCAGACATGAGGGAGAAGTACCCTCATTTGTTTACAGGTACGGAATTCAAACCTAGTCAAATCCAATTTGAGATTTTTATGGGTTTCACTCTCTTTGAGATTTTTAGGGGCTCATTCCTCTGTGAGTCTTGGATGTAAGGGAATCAGATTTGGGAATCAACTAGAATCACATTAAGTCTCGAGGATGAGACTTCCATTGAGATTTTATGATGTGAAGATCCCAAAAATTTGAACAAGGGCTTAACTGCAAAATCGAGATGGATCTGGGATTAATTGAAAATTTGCTTTTATTCCATTATTCGAAAATTATTCGAGTGTCCATTGCGTAGTGCTCGCCGAGACATTTCCAACGAGTCCAAGAATGCTAAAATTCAAGTTCAGGATCTCGAGTTACGTTTAATTTATCAACACAGGGTTCAGACCAAATTCAGATCCGAATCCGGGTAGAACCCAATAAAAATCAAGTCATCCTTTCCCAAAACCGACCTTTCTAAAATCCTTCCTCCTTCGACTTTCGCTCTTCCTCCTCCCTCTCCCCCTTGCCAGAGCTTGTCTGGGCACGGTGGATCGACGATCCAAGACTGTAATCACGTAGAGGAGGTCTAGGCAACCATCTTGTGTGGTTCTCATCATCGACGGAGTGTCGTGTGCATTGTTCTCCGCAGGAGGAGAAATTGAGGTGCAAGTTTTCTTGAGATACGATATCCCCTTCTCCTTGTTGCGAATCTCCACACGATCTTGAACCTATATGCTTGATCATCGAGGGCCTTAGCGATTTTTTGGTATATGGGTCATTTCTCGAAGAGCCATATTTTCCTTCTTTCCTTCTCATAGTCAATATCTGATACATGTTGATATAACAGAGGATGAGCGTTGGGTTAAAGAAGAATAGATTACATCTTGAGTCTTAGACTTGGATATAGAATCACAACTACTGGATAGGCGTTGCCCCTTTCTTCTAGTTCTAGCCGATTACCCAGGAAAACATTTGATTGTTGTTGGCATTATTAATTGTTTTTTTAATCATTTAAATATGTTGTTTGATTCATCTCTCATTTTCTTTCATGGCCACAATCATTGAATCGGTATTCACCATAGTCTTCAATTCATTTGGTTTAGTACAACTGTAAATATGCCCATATCATTACCCTTAATTTTGGGTGATGTGTGAACTATCTTGACAACGTTTTTCCTTCACTTCTTCTAGCATTGGAAAATGGATGAATTAATGGCAGTAGCACCCAAAAAAATTTACACTCTATACATGTTATGAAGACCTATCACGTTGATATTGAGCATAGCCTATTGGCTGTGCTTAGGGAATCGTATGCAACCGAGAGGTCGAGCGAAGCTTGGCATATTTTCATGAAAGTGTATAACCTAAATAAACATCAAATTTCAGGAAGATTCTCAAAGTATGTTTTTTGAATTACCCAAGCCTGCTAAGAGACAATTGTTCCTCAGCCACTGTCCAGCGCTAAGTGGCCTAAGGAACCCTGCACGTATGTCCCAGCTGTTGCTCGTAATATATAGTAGCGGAAAACTTTCCTCCATTAGTCTGCGTAAATGAAGATGCCTTAGGCATTCGATCTTGAGACCATGAGACCTACCGGTCGCGATATTATTGTAGTGTGCGCTACACTTAGGTTAACCAGCCTTGCTCCCCTCCCCTTCCCAGACAGATCGGAAAGGAAAACCCTACCCATAGTCTAGGGTTCGAAGCTTTCCTGGAAATCTAGTTTGCAATGAGTTGACGAGGTCACACCCCTGTTGTCAATCCTGGTGAGGCGCAACAGTTCTTCCATACCAACTTAGCTTCCCGACGCTGCTATTGGCATAACAACCGATACACAAGGGGTTAGTCGAAAGAAAGCGTCTATGAAAAGATGTCTGAGATAACTAATATAAATTGTTTGTATTATTGGAATCATCATTCAGATTACTTATATATAGCCGCCGGTAATCATTCTTAGCCCTCAACCTACCGTGACAATGCCCCTAAGCCAAAAGCCCTCAAACCGGGTTGCACAAATGCCTATTTGAAGAGAGGCCTCAAGTCGGGTATCACCACTGCGCCGTCAGGGAGAGCCTTCCCCAACTGGAAAGGAACTATGATGTTGAGTGCTGGAAAGGCACTATGATGTTGAGTGTGTCATAGCCGCGATCTCACACACCTGCCCACGTGAAAGTCAAGAAGAGAGTGAAGTCAGAGGGACTGACATAGAAAGCAGAAAGTTGACAATAAGGATTTCCGGTCTCGATGCCCTGAGAACCACAACGATCAGATCATAGTAGTCCTTCTCCCCCTCCTCCCAGAGGCCCTATTCCACTGAAGCACCAACTTAATAACTTCTCTCTGGTGAGCCTAAAGCAAACTTTCTAACCATTGAGGGGGCCAAAGAGAAAGATAAGGTAGAAGCCGGCCTCGCTCTTATGCTCGCACAGACTTCATAGTTAGGGATTGTTCACGGGATGATAATAGCCGATGAAAGATCTTAGCACCTGTTATTCGGTGCCCTTATCTTTTCGCCTGCGCCTATAGCTTCCATTAGAGAGTTTTACATAGTTCTTCGAATAAGCACTTACTCTCTGAAGGAGGCCCATCTAATATCATCAGACAATCCCCAACTCCGAGCTGCTCGGATGATATGAGCATTGATTGGTTATAAAGTAGTCATCTATGCCGTCTGATGTGCGGCTTGTGACTTTCAATTTAGGATTCCGAAGTGGAGAGGTTTAGTGGTACCATAGCAGATCAAAGACATTACCTCCTCATATAAAAAACCACAAGACCCAAAAAGGTTATGGTGTCACCTTCCAAGACCCCCAGAGGACTACTTTCCAACCCCCTCTTATACGAGATTTCCATCAGACTCAAAAAGCAGTCTTCTGATCCTATCTCTGAATTCACCTTCTATTTCCTGTCTATGAAAAATGCTGAAGATGGAGTAAAAGGATTCGAACCCTCTTTTCTTCGTCCCCCACCCTCGGACTGTTGTTGGCTTGACCGTGGACCTGTCTGCTTTCATCTCTTGAACTCCTTTTTTATAGAAGTGGAAGGTGCCTCACTTCTTGTCGGCTCTTCTTCGCGTCTCGTAATTGGCCTCTCTGCTTTGCTTCGAGTTCCTCTGTCGATCTGAGAGATCAAGGGCTTCCCTCGTTCGAGCCTGGATCTTGCTAAGTCCAGGTTCATCTGTCACCCTGGAATTGCTGCTATCGACTATCTGGGTTCTTTGTCTGAATGCAGCTTCGGGCCTCGACCTGAATCGCGATAGCTCAGATTCTGCGGATAAGTTGTCTTTCGATTGCTTTTGAACTAGATTAAAGCCATACTAGCTTGCTTTTCTTACCCTCGTTGAAGTGTCATCCCTCATGCCCACATTATCCTATGGGATTCCCCTGGTCAAGCCTGTAATGTCTTTCTATGGAATCGCGGGTCTATTCATTAGCTCCTATTTGTGGTGCACAATTTCGTGGAATATAGGTAGTGGTTATGATCGATTCGATAGAAAAGAGGGAAGAGTATTTCTTTTTTGTTGAGTGCTCGGAGATATATAATTAGTGGGGTAAGATCAATTCCTGGCCCACGGTCTAGTAATTAGGGGGCGGGTTGGCATGAGAGCAATTCCCTGCAGAGCACTGTGAAGTTGGGGTTCGGACCTCCGTCTCTGGCTACAACAGAGAGAAGAGTCGAATTGTTGATTTCGTTCCTGAGGTTTCGACATCCATTTTCTTTCTTAGAAGTTCTAGTCGAATTCTCAAGTCTTAGTCTCAGTCAAAGTAGAGAAGAGATCTAAGGCCTCAAACCACATATATATATATATATATATATATATATGAAAAACTAGTCCTGTGAATGGACAGGCCTTGACAACCAACAAGGTCTTAATTAATTAGTATGTTTACTTAGAACTAACCACAAACATAACAGCGAGCTTGAGCGTGGGTGAGGTGAGTTAGAAAGAAGGACAAACATCTTTCTCCTTGAACCTGCTTTCGGGGAATCTTGCCAAGTGGGACTGACGAAGCAGAGGAGGCAACCAACGAACCAGCCAGCTTCAAGCGCAAGTGAGCCTCCGCACGTCACAAGTGAACGGAAGAAGAGTTTCCAAGAAATCGGGACTGTTTCAATAAGAACTTGAACATGTACATACAGAATACGAGAATTTCCACCTTATTGAAGATCTGGTGGTGCTACCCAAAGACTTGAATGAATAGCCATCGCAGTTAAGAAGAACCAAGATCCAATGATCATTTGCGCGGGGATTCTGGTCTTTGACATAAAGATGGCGTGGTGGGGAAAGGTAGGAATACCACTGGTCATAATCGGTATAAAACTGTGGGGAAGCAGAGGAAACCCCTCCTCCGGGCACCTCCCCGCCACATTGGACCAGGAAAGGCAGACCCCTTGCGTATGTACACGCAACTAAAAGGTTCCCTCGATAAACCTTAGAAGATGACTTTGCTGCCATTTTCCATCCGGAATCCCAAGTACCCCGCGCAACCCGTCGATCATCTTTAAAGCGGGTTGATGAGCAACATAGAGGAGGGCTCGTCCGATCGTCGAAGAAGGGGAGAATCAAAAGAAGGAGCTAGTCCGGGGAGATGACCTGGATTCAACTTCCTAGTCGGGCGTAGCCAGAGTATCTGCGGGAAGTCCTATCGAGCGTAATCGACATTTCGACCTTCAACCTGCGGGGTGCTTGCTTGCAGCTTGCCGATTTGGCAGGCTCTCAAATCTCATATATCTATTCCTTAAGGCTTGACTGCTTGTTTTTAGGAGAGTCACTTTCCACTTCCGCCCCTAGGACTTGTGGGGGCCTTTTGGTCAGTCCCAATCGAGGGTCAGTGAAAAGTCTTTTTTGATGGTCATCAACATACCTAGCTTCACTCCCCGGGTTGGAAGAAGCACCATAAGGGGAAATTCAGTTCGTTAGCTGGTATTTGTTTAACCATTCAGATAGTGACTGGCCTTTTTTTAGCTATGCATTACACTCCTCTTGTGGATAACGCTTTCAACAGCGTAGAACACACCCAGGATAAATCAAGCTTGGAAGTTATCTACTAAAAAACTCAAGCTCTTAGGAAAATGCCAATAGCTAGTTAGTTTTCCAGCTTCACCCGTTGTAGCCCTAACTCGTAGTTGCTCCCTCCTCGCTCGAAGTGAGTTCCCACGAAGCCTCCCTTCCGGGGACTCGAGTCGATTGCGCTCTAGAACCGAATCGTGAAACCATTATTTGCAGTTCTCATTTCCGTCATCACGAACTCACTATTACGGAATTCGACTCACTCTCGTATGGCTTGCCTTCGAGCTTGACGGAGAAAAGCGGTAGGGTCTTGACATCTGTTCCCACCACGATAGGACGAGCCCAGCACGTGGAGAATCTATTGAGAGTGGGAATCTTGTCCATAACTTGCTCGAAGATGATCAGAAAAAGCTCGAAGTTCTTGGAGCATAGAATTCTGGCTTCTGAAGCATGAGGTGCTTTGACAGGGGCCGAGACTCTGACACAAAAGTTTGATTAAGGCGAAAGGAGAAAAAAAGCTTGCTTATCTATGAGGATAAAGAGCTAATATAGATAGTCTTCCGTCAGCTATAACCTTCAATCAAGTAAGACAAGAGGAAGAGCGTGGAGCCCGCCAAGCGGGCGGCAGGAGCAGTGGGCAAGTGCTTGGTAGGCCACCGGGTGGGGACGTTGGAGGGGGGGGGGGCAGACTGAGCAAATACGAGAAATTGGCCCCGCTCCGCTTTCTCAAAAGGGTCAAGGGTCCGGGGGGGGGGGGGGAGGGGGAAAAGATCTTTTCCCTACCGAGCTATATATATGGACAAGATTCCCACTCTCAACAGATTCTCCACATGCTGGGCTTTTCCTATCATGGTGGGAACATATGTCAAGAGGGGTATTGGGATACCTCAAGGCAACCCCATTTCCTCTCTTCTCATGAACATTTATTTGGATGCTTTGGACAATCAACTCATCAACTATCTCCAAATGCTCCTTCCTGCCCGGGATCAGGCGAGGGCTTGAATTCACTTCTTCACAAGTGCCTGCCTGAGTGACAAGGCCAGATTGAGAACCTGTCTTTATGACCCAGCTCTGACCTTTTATAGAGCAAGCTCGACATTTTGAACTAACATATGTCTGCCCCTCAGCCTTGCCCGCTCTGGCAAGAGGGAAATCCTAGACTCTAATTCCAATTCTAGAACTAACCCGTCCCCTGGACCGGGACAGACGGCAGAAGCAGCGTCCTTCTACTAATCAAACTTTCAACTCAAGCCGAAAACAATGCTATAACAAACTGACCACAATTTCTTCAATCTCAAAAAAAACAATTCACCCGAAAAAAGTCATTCAGAATATCTAGTTTACAATAGACACCATATAGCGCCTATAACGATAGAGACTCCCTAACAATCTTCTCGGAAAATCGTATAAACTCAGAAAAAGAAAGATGTGACCTCAGAGAATGAGGAAAAGAAAGAGGACTCAGAAGGTCAATCCGATGTCCACTCGGGCTCGCCTAATTTCTCTAGTCTACCCTCGCATCCTTAACCTCGTGGAAGGATAGGTAGTAGCTGAGGGAATTCTGGTATGAGGGGGCTTTTGGCGGTATTGTCACTTAGTTCGAAGTTGACCTTATGGTTCACGCGCATACCTTGTTAGACTATCGAAGGCTAGTAGAGAAGCCGACGTTCAATCGACAAACGAATCCTAGGTCCCTCTATCTATAAAGCTGTCTTAGGTCAAGAACTCAGGTTAGAAAGACAAGGTCTAAATTCTTGTCGATTTCTCTCTTATAAGAAAAAGAAAGGAAGGTTAGATCCCAGCTTCTTGCTTGGCGTCCCTGGTCTGGTTCTTTCTTCCTCATTCATCCTTCTATATACACTTTCCGACCTCGCTCGAATATAGCCACAAAGAAATCAACTTCCTGGGTTCCGTACGTTAAATTAGTCAAGATCATTGTATGTGATTCTAGAGATCATTTAGTCGCTATATATAAGTTGTTATGGGAATACGAAGTTCGTTAATCTTTACAGTCCGTTTGTGATTCAAATTTTCTATTATTTCTTTACACAAAGAATCTAAATTAGGGGCTCATAATTCTGTTGGGTTCATAACCCTGTTGAAGTTTATAATCCAATAGAAAGGGAAAGAAGTTTTGAATCAAGACAAATCTAATGTATCTAATATCCCCTCTAATCCATCCTATAGTTGAATTGTGCATTTTGTTTTCCTATATCAACCTAGGAGACTTGTCACTTCCTCTTTTAACTCTCACATTCATCGTTGTGTTTCATTATCCAAAACCGTTGAGCTTCTTTCTTACTACATCATTCAATTTCACTGACTAAAATTCCATAAAACAACTGAACAACTATCTAGCAGCTCACTTCATGTGGGGAGGTCTACAATTCGGTGGTCTAAGTTGAGTGAAACATCTAAATGTTGTTTGTATCAGATCACACATATGTTATTTGAAATATCATTACATGTCTTTTTCAGCCTTCTTTGTTTGTTCTGTGATTGACAATCATTTGTATACATTCTAATGGAATGTTTAGTTTTCAGTTATTTGACTTTGAATAATAATAGTTGAAATGCAAAATTTTGTATCAGTGTTATATATATATGTGTGTGTATTATCCCAATCTTATATGAGGATTCTCTACTTGTACATGTTCTTCACAATATAACTATGGAAATACCCATTCTTATTGATAAGATCCATGAGAACATAACATGCAGTAGTGCTATCATATGGTCGAGATGATCGAGTTGGTCTAAGGAGCAATATATTATATCACGACTATCGGGTAGTGAAGCAGCTTCTACCAAGAGAGGGGCATGCACCTTTGGGGCCCCGGGTAGAAGCCTAGATGACTGCAATCCCAACTGCTATTGTAGCTACGATGGTGGGGGACATGTTGCTTGTCACACCAAGGTGCTAATCTGACGGTGTTGGCCTCGACACTTGCATGCTTTAGCCTGGTGCTCGACTACGGGCCTAGTATTCATGGTTGGTGGTCTAGTGTTTCGCTTGTCACTTAGAGTTAACACTTGTGTACAGGCCAGTGTAGGCCACATTGGTTGGTATTCCGGGTGGAAGCGCTAAGAGGGGAGTTCCGGGAAATATTGTTAATGAAGTTGGGATTGTAATATAAATCTTGTGCATAAGGAGGATTGGGTTAGTCGCAATGATTCGTGGGTTGGAATCTTAAATTAGGAATTGGAAGTACAATTGTGAAGTGGGGCAAAGTGGACGTGTTGGGAACTTAGTTAGGATGCATTGTACTCCACCGCATGCCTATGGAGGCACCCCAACCCTAAGGCATTCTCTTTGCCTTAGAGTCATAGTGTGAGGTCTCATCAAGACCAAGACCACAGACTATCCGTGAAGCTTGATTACTCATATCCAAATCCAGATCAAACAATAATATTAAAAAATGTAATTCTTTGAAAGATCAGTTACCCAGTTTTTTTTGCGCACATTTAAATTTTATCTTGCTTGTTGTTTTATAGTTGTTTATATTGTATTGAGCATCTTTGCTCATAACGTAACAACATGTGGATCCGCAGGCTCGCTGCAATGACTAGTTAGAGGCACCATCTTTTGTGCAGCTTCATCCTTTCTGTGGTACATTGGTTGCTAGTTCTTTTATTATTTTTGTACTTAGTTTTTTTTTGGAGACATGGCAAGTAATGCATAATTGTGGACATCTATATTTATGCTTACATGTATATTTTCGTGGACCTGGAAATGGACAATGGAATGTAATGAAAATTGGTGTATGGAATGAATGAATGGAAATACTGGTTGTTGTTGTGAACAGGTTGAAAGCAAAGCAAGGAAAAATTTTAAATTCCAATGCATGTTGCTATTTTCTCCTTCTTTTGTGAATGTCAAATTTCGAATGTGGAATGTATGTGCGTGGATTGCCGAGTACCCAGATCCTAGAGAGGGACGGGCATCACATTTAACCATCGTCGAACTCTTTCGAAGAGGTATGAGTGTTTCTCTTCAATTATCTTCTTAATTTCTGATTTTGGAACTTCATTATTCTATCTAGATACAATGAATTCCTTTACTTTATTCTTATCTTGACTCTTAAGTAAGTCATCCTCTAAGAATTATACCTATAGAGATGAAGACTTTAAGAATCTTAAGGTCACAAGTAGGTATCTAATACCATCCCTTACATACCCGATGAAGTAACACTCTTTAGTGCAAGATTCAAGCATACTTGCATGGAATCTAGATTATAATATATATTGCAATCTCTACTGCATATCCTTAGAACTAAGCGGTAATTATGCTATGTATCATCATTGATATAACCATGTCCAACATGATCATATTGTATCTGCATGCAACTCTACATAGCTTAGGTGTTCCTGGAGGAGTGAGATATGAAAAATATTCCTTTCTCTATAAGGTATTCCTTGAATTCATCTAATATGTACTCATTATCTTGAACAGATCGAACTTTATACATCTTCCATCCAACTTTGGTTCTCAACCAGAATTGTGAAATCTTTGATCATTTCAAAGATATTTAAGGAAGAAATCTCATACCATGAATGATCATCAGTTCATATCACATATCATTAATGTTCGTTATGGTATAGAATGATCACATACATCAATATGTATGAGGTTTTAAATACCTCCGCACTATTCTCCATTCTTGAAGAAGGGTGCCATGAACATTTTACTTTGAATGTAATGTTCATAAGTTGGTAAGTTCTGAATTTTTAGACAATCTAAAGGTTCACATCTCGCAGCCCAGTGATCTTATAAATAGAAACATATTCAAGTCAAAAAGCTAGATCATCGTCATCCTCTTGATCTTTAATGCTTTAATTTTCAGTATTAGAAATATCAATGAACCATTCATTAATATTCTAATTCCATAGATTCCTCTAGATGTTAGATTATCTTCTGATATCCATCATAACACTTTATGATAGGTCTATCTCAAAATCTACGTCTTTCTCTAACAAGTTTAGAAATAGACATCGAATCATTTCTAACATCTAGGTCGTAAAGACATTCTCTTTGACTAAGGACTCTCCCACTGGAATGAGGTAGTACATATATCCAATGGTGATTGTTGCAACGATTGTATCAAATCCCATGTGGATGACTATCAAATAGATCAACTTCACTTATCTTCTAAAACATGTCCAACCGATTGCAGGTGTTAGTAGAAGAACTACATATAACTATCCAACTTGATCCTTGTCTAACAAGTAAGTTGGTTCTTGTTAGTGTTGTTATATTTACATTATGTTTGTAACCTTTCAGGTTCTGTAACTCCTCGTGACCTTTCGGGTTCCGTAAACTCTCTAGTATTTTCTCTCTATATAAGAGACCCTAGCTCTATGGAATAAACATCTCTTTTGTTCATCTTCTCAACAGTTCTAATGATGTATTGTAGAAGAAGGATATCCCGATGTATTATCCGAGTCCTCAAAAGATTATAGATATTCTGGATAGTCATACTTCCAGCATATTGGCTTATTGCAGTATTGGTAATCATTCAACTAGTTGGATGGGAAAGTTCTAAAAGTGTAGCCAACTCTTTGACCTTTCTCCATCCTATGGGTTGGGCCTATGCTTCTAATGTGCTTCCCTGACACTTAAATAATGTTTACTTAAGATAAAGGATCTCTCTAATTGAACATATCCTCGAAGTCTATCAATATGAAAGTATTTCAACATTTATATTTTCTTAAACCCTTTCATATAATATGAGATTATGAAACTTCACGAAGGACTTGAGTAGAAATAGTTAAGTAACGACACTCACCATATACACATCCATCTCGACTCCTAAGACTTCGGTCCAGGTAGGTAGTAAAATATTTTCAGTACAACGTATCCTATTGAGCTACCATTTTGCATAATGTAGTGGACCTTCCTTTACGATTAAATGTCAAGAACACATTTATTTGCCAAAATATCTTAATTATGGATCATAATAATGATACTGTTTATGATTGAGTATAAGTGTATTGAGTGGTTTTAATTTAAATTTATCTAAAACAAGATACTTTGCATAAATATTTACTTTATTAAGATTATTTCAAATCGAAGTCATCGCAATTTTTATTGCTTTTAAAGTACGTTCCCTTTTCAGCTTTCAAAGCATGAGATATGCCAACCAAAATACCTCAAGCAAGATGTGAGATCCTTCCATTGTCATCACACTTCAATAATATGAGAAAATGAAACTACGGTGAAGGAAGTGGGAACTCTTTCCACTTTGTAAGTCCAACGTGTACTCCCAATTCGGTCTTTGACATCCGAGCCCACGACCCCTATGGTGATGTTGACCCGTTGCTAATTGAACCAAACGTCAACATGAATAGAAATCATTGTGTGTAATCCAATACCACCTCAATTATATAGGGAACACCATTGGGGTCACTAAGCATACAACATGCCTCTTTCGAAAGAAGAGGGCCCAATCCATGCGCGCTTTTATATTGGAGCTATGAATTCGTACATGCGTCTCAGCAATACAATCTATGGCGACGATACCCTCTGCCTTGACAGGAGACCATGGATGTCATCATATGATCCCCTATATCCTTGTTTAAATATTAATAAATAATTTAGATTTATATTCTTATGATTAATTCTTCCAAGAGAATCACAGTCCTTTTAATATAAACTGTTTCTTTTATGGATTAAATCAATTTAACTACATTAAATTAATAATGCAATGTAATCAATAAACAATTAGGTTTGCTACATATTACTATATAGTATATGCTCTCACAAGTATGTATTATTCTGTTTTTAGTGATTAGAGTACACCTTGACTTAGTAATATTACCCCTCCTTGAAAGAGGATCCGGTCGGATGCTCCAATGTATGCTGGGAGGGAGCATTTCCTTGACATGCAAATCGTTAATTAGTAAATCAATCCATCAAAACCTGATCTTGACACTGTCACCATTCTCATTCAGATTAATACAATAATTGGATCAAGGTACTTACGGTTTTAACGATCATTCCTTTGATGGTTGGCATGATATTATATATGATACACTCATATATTTGGACATCTTAAAATATTTTTAAAGATCCTAAATTTCTAGCCATATCATGCAAATAAGTTTGCTTTTGCATGTAGAAGTTGACATGGAACTATTATAGGATAAACTAGGTTTTTCATGTCATGAAGCAATCATTGAAGGTTGTTGTTTGTCATGTGTCTCTATAAACAAATGATAAAACAATCAATAAGGGTTAATTCCAAATTTTCATGATTATATTGAATGATAAATCCATTAATAAAGTTCATGTGATGATCCAATCATCTTCGACCCATCTCCACATAATATGGAATATCTATGGCAAACAGTGTTAGAATCGCATGGAATAAATTAGAACGGTTTGCTAGTTAATTATATACTTAATTAATGTATTTTAAATATGTTTCATGTCATCAAAATATTAATAAAAATTATTTTATTACATATCCGAGTTTACATGATCAAATAATGCACTACGAGAACTTGTCGTATCCGAATCTTTGCCCAATCATAGCCAACGATTGGCCTCATGCTTGGGATCATGTTTAGACATTCTAAACATGATAAAATATCCCAAAATATGTACATAACAGAATAATTAAGCATAAACATAAAATATTTGTAAAAACTATTCGAAATCGCACAATCGTGGAAAAAATAACATCCTCACAATCTGATATCCAAAGCCTGATTATCATATGACTCTGGATAATATACAAGACCTACAACCAAAGCTCTGATACCACTTTGAAGGGAGGTTTTTTTTACCTCACACATCATGGAAGCATTGGGATCGGATCATATCGATCGAAAAATAAACTTGTCATACATGTCACAATATTAGCAAAATTTTTAAAAAATCAATGGAGCCACATGGATTAGGAAACATTCCCAATCTATTCCATCAGTTTCATACAAGTTCAGGATTACCTCTTGAAGCGTGAATGTGATCCTCTAGTCCTTTAAATAAAAGACCTAATATCTAAGTCTGATCTGACAGAGACAACACTTGCAGCCAAGGGATGAGCCACGTACTTTCCACAATCTAACATGATGATCCGAGACTCCTTGCTCCTGATTTCTTCGTACAAAATCATCCTTCTTCATCGTGATTTTGAAGAACCAAAAATGAATAAACTCTACTCGAGATCGATCAAATCGATCCGACAACATAACAATAGTGTTATCCAAAACTAGGGGTATTATCCCTACAAAGGGAGAGCCATGAGAAGCAATGGAAAATATCAAATATTAAAGACATAGTCCAGGTGAGGGGACGTCCCTAAAAGAGAGAGAGAGAGAGAGAGAGAGGAGACTTGTTCCTACTTGAATTGTTGTTTCTAGGGAGGCAGCCTGCCCCTCCTTATATATGTTTTTGGACCATTAGAATTGCAGTCCTAATTGTCAAATCAATGGCCAACGATTAAAGGAATTCATAACCACCATATAAGATTATAGTTGATAATAATCATCAATTTAGATAATCCTTTTAATCCTCTCAACTCACTAATAAACAAATAATTAATAAAATAAAAAATAAAAAAGGGGGCTCCCAAATAAATGGGTGCATCCCTATGGTTAAAACAATGTTGGATGTCCCCCTATTTTAGGGAGATCCTTTATATTTTCATTTTATTATAACTATTATTGTTGTAACAACTATAAATAATATTTTTTTAATTTATTTTGTAATTCAATTATCAACAAATAATTCCAAGTTATTTGTAATAATTGCAAATAGACCATTCACAAATATAAATCATATTCATAGGTCTAATATTAAATGTAAATCCAATTTACATTTATTGTATAATGTAAATTCAATTCACACTAACAATCATTTGTGGTTCCTATTATAACCAATTCTCAATGGAATAATGTGGATCTTATTCACACTATGCAAGATTATTGTGGATAACACTACACATGTTAATCTTATCTAAGATAATTAAATCCAATTTAATTATCTCAAAATCCTATCTATATCCAAAAATAACGTGAACCTTATCCACATTATTTATTAGATAAATGTGGATAACAATACCCAAGTTATATTATCTAGGATAACTAAATCTAATTTCATTATCCCAAAATCCTTTTTGTACATATCCAAAAAAGATGTAAATCTTATCCACATTATTTCTTGGATAAATGTGGATAACACTATGCAAGATAATGTTATCCAAGCCAATTAAATCTAATATAATTACCCTAAGTTCTCTTCTTCACTTAATAATGAAAACATCACTGAATAATCCAAATTCTCATATTTATTTTTAACGGAACATTCCTCAAACTCCTTTGAGTATAGTGTGCCTTCTCAGCGGATAATTGGAGATAGGATCAGGCTGATTGCATAACCATGTATAGTTTTTTGTATGATGAGATCTAATCTTATATCCATATCTAAAATACCTCTCAGAGTTGTCTGATTATGTCAAACAAAGTTCCCAATCTTCTAATTGTCTCTGAATCCAATTTAGATCAATATCCATCATATGGATTAAGATTGGATAACTAGTTCATTGAATAGAGTCATTAAAATCCAAGCATGTTTCTTCACTCCGCCGTAATGGAATTATTATGGTATACATAAAATCACAACACCCTCGAGTATTCCCAATACATGTACATCCTACATACTAGAAGACTGCGATAAAACCTGAATTTATGTTGCCATTTTGGATTGTCTCATTCAAGGTTTTATCGGTTAGCTTCTCATTTGATCATTGGGAATTGGTATCGATCATATGCTTTCCAAAAGCATATATCTTACCTTAAAATCCTATCTTATTTTATAAACAAGATGACCAACATTAATTTAGGTTTATCTAAATATCTCATGAGTGATCTCATGCCTTCTGGTTCAGTAGTGAACCTATATGATCCATATGAGAGATCATATTTTACTCATATGCCCTTGTATGCACACCAGCATGCTGATGTATAGACCTTGGTTAGGTCGTCAACCTAATAGTCTGCCAAATGTACGTACTCAGACATATAGTAATACATATACCTTTGGCCAGAGGATGTGTACCTATATCATGACAACATACGATAAAGTTCTTGTTATCTCAATCTTGCTACGTCAACTCTTTGACCTAGATTATATGACACCTCTGAATCTCTATTCTCATGCAGAGGACATGCTTCAAGAGGTAAGTCGGATGTCAACCTTTAGAGTAAGCATTGTCATCTCATTATAACGATAGAGACCCTTTCATGATAGTCACTTGACGGTGCAATTGAGTCATCCATCTAACCCATTAGATATTCAACCATGTGCCATCCTCTATGATCCAACATTTGGATCAAAATCTATGTGATATCAAGATTGCCATGGTACATAACCATAATTGTACAAAGAGACCTATTATGAAAATTGGTTATTCTTCAGTTAAGATTAAGGAGTAATTCACAATAACTATTATTGCATAATGGCTTACCATGGGTACATATGTCCAACAATAGCATCGGTTGTATTGTTGTATTGATCAAACAGTCGAGATCAACCTCAATCTGCTTCATCGAGCATCTATCCTCGGCGGGGTCGGACCTAGTGTTACCAACGTGAGCCCGAGGCGAACCATTCCTGTAATAAATGTTATTGTAATAAATGATTTATCAATGAAAGTTATTGATTATGATTCACTCCCTTTCTGAAATTGATTGAATGAATGCACTATAAGGTCCCTCTGTACAATATGGATTATGTACCATTGCCAACTTGATAATCATACAGTTGTTGATTCATTGATAAATCATAGAGGCTGATGCTTGGATGAATATCTAAGGAGTTAGATAGAGGACTCATCAAGTATCATCAAATAATTATCAAGTGATGATCTCCAGCCTAAGTAGGAGATGGCAATCCTTTTCTCATTAGGTTGATATCTGATTGACCTCTTGATGCAGGTCCTCTGCATGGGAATAGTGATTCGGAGGTATCAGATTAATTGAGTCAATGGGTTGACTTAACGATATCGAGATAACCAAAGACCTATGTTGAATGCTGTCACAACATAGGCACACATCCTCTGACCAAAGACAGGTGTGTTGTTATATGTCTGAGTATGTACATTTGGCAGACCAATAGGTTGATGACCTAACCAAGGTCTATACACCAGTGAGCTGGTGTGCATGTAAGGGCATATGAGTAATACGATCTCTCAAAGGGATCATACAGGTTCACTTGTGAATCGGGAGACATGAGCTCACTCATGAGGTATTGGGACTGATCAAATTCCATGCATGGTCGTCATGCTTTAGAAGCATGACATGAATTTGAAGGTAAGATATATGCTTTATGAAAGCATATGATCGGTACCAAATCCCAAGGACCAAGATTGAGAAACTTAGTGATCAAACCATGAAGATGACAATGTAAAATTGATCTATATCTTCAGGATGATCATAAGTCTGCCAGTTTGCAGGATGTACAGGCATTGGGAATACCTGAGGGTGATTTGATCATAAACGATTGTATAACCACGACGCTTCTATTCCGAGGGAGTGACGAAACAGGTCTGGATTTTAGTGACTCCTCTCAGTAGAGAAGTGACCTAATCTTAGTCCATGTATTAGACATTGATCTGAATGAGATTCAGATGCAATGAGAAGATTAGGTTTACGACCTTGATTTAATCAAGCATCTGTGAGTGGTCCATTTGATCTGGATTTGAGATGTGATCTCAATATCGAAGTCACTATACGTGGAACAATACAATCGCCCTGTCCTTATCTCCAAGTATCTGACGAGAAATAGCATTATTCTTGAAAGGGTTCAAGAATAATTCCATAAGATCTAAGCAATAAGAAATTGATAATTAAATGTGATTTAATTATCTTGATGTGTGTGGAAATTATCCAATATAATTAAATGTGATTTAATTATTATGGATAAGAATAATGTGGATAGCAATATCCAATTATTCATAATATTATATTATAAATGTGATTTATAATGTTTTAGGGAGAGATACTTATAATTTATATTTGTTGATTATTTATTAATGTGTATTGGATTCATATTGTTTAATTAATTGAAAATGTAAATTATATTTTATTTTGGGTTGTGAACATGATTCACAATTTTCCAATGGCAAGATTGCAATATTCTTAAAATTAATTATGAATTATTTTGGAGAATAAATCACAACAAAAGTTGTTTAGATTAAATAAAGGAGAAATACATGGAGATATGCAATCTCATGAAATCTCATGAGATTGCCTCCACATGGTAACATGTGGACGGCTACCAAGTCCTACTTGGAATTGGTGGCCATCCACCATGTTGACATGGGAGATGCAATATCCATGTCATTGCTTCCTTATTTGATTGATTTAATTTTAGGATTGATGTATATTTGATTTGTCAAATATATATTTGATCTAAATTAAATCATAAGTTGTTGGTTTTTACCAACAACAATCTTGACCATTGGATTGACATAAATCAATCTCATCCATTGATTTTATATGTCCCATGGATTGAGATCCATGGATCCTAAAATCCTATAAATAGATAGGCATACCATGCTCTCTTGTATATGCTTTTTGGAAGCACATATCTCTCTCTCTCTCTCTCTCTCTCTCTCTCTTTTCTCCTCACACGTCAACCCTCTCTCCTTCTACTTAGTGGCTGTCCACCAAACCCTAGGGGAGGTCATCGCCGTCTCCTACGCCACCGCGTCGCCGCTTCGACGTTCTTCGGTTCTCCATTTTCTAGGAGTGTTGCGCTCACGAAGGAGACGTTCGATCTCGTACGACGAGATCAGGAGTTCACCGTGCTTGGATCAACTCGTTGGATTACGAGGACAACGCGACTCATCCCCGCGCTCGCAAGCTTCTTCTCCGACGATCAGACTTGAGACAGACGGTCTCTTTTCGTAGAGACTCGATCAACCACACTTCAAGAGGTATTCCTTTATACTTGTTGTGGTTATAGATGAAACGATCCGAGAATCGTTCTTGGATCATGTGATTTCATCGCATGAAAATTTTTTTAAATTCTGCTGCACCGAACAACTAGTACGACTAGTCGTTCTCCGTCGTATTCGATACGATGCTCATGCTTCCATGAAGCGCTTGAGGATTATTCCATATCCTTCAAGTGGTATTAGAGCCTTAGGTCGAAGGTTTTGGATACGATCCGCAAACCTAGGACGACTTGGGTTCGTAGAGTTCGCGAAAGTTTTTGTCGCATTTGATTTTCGCACTTCTGTTTAGTGAATAAATTAGGCCTTGTTTAAATTGTTTAAACACTAATTAATTACTTGGATTTTTTTCTCCATTAAATAAGGAAACCATAGGATCTGAGTTTGCGTAATTTGGATTTCGTTCGCTCGAGATATGGTTGTTTTAATGAATGTATATGCACTGTTGCGGGAACTGCAAATCTTAACATGATTAATGAGTTAATTACTGTTTAGATCTACCTCTAAATGCGTGAAATATTACTTAGGTTCTGTACTAAATCAAATTAACAATCTTTGAAAATTTATTTTGTCTAATTTGGATCTAAATTGATTGAGATATGTTATTTTTAGTAAGTAGGGGTCACTGCTGAAATTACAGTCCTAATCAAGTATCATGTGATTGTCAATTAATGAAATTAATTGTTATTTTCAAGAAATAATAATGGAAAATATTTTAGAAATATTGGAAGATTATTATTTCCTTAATTTACTTGGCCTCAACCAATAAATTGATTAGATTTGATCTAGATCATAATTGGAATCACAATCATCAAACTCCTTGGTTGAATAGGATTGGGAATTTGTCTAGAAAATTTCCTTATAATAAAAAATGTTTTGATTATTACTATATGGTATAATTTCAGTTGAAGAACCGATGATCATCTCAAGTACAAATTGATCTATTTGGCATTATCCTTTCTCGAGGTGGATATGGTGTCTAGTCGACGATCGCTGGGGTAGCGAGTTGCAACGTATGTGGTCAGTCCCACTCTTGTCGGTACTGGCCATGACAGCGGGTAGGGACTTGATAATGCCGAAGAAATCAAGATATATTTTCTAATTATGAAAATTCGAATTAATACGTACTTTGAGAATAATACCATATAAATATTCAAGTAAAACGATCAAGTTTGTTGATTGAATTGTATTGATAATTAATTTAATACGATTGAATTAATTATATCTAATTAAAATACTCTATTATGAATAGAGTTGTTGATTACCTTGGAAGAATAAATTACATAAATATGATTCATAATAATTAATTAAAATTTGAATATGAGATGGAGGATCACACAAGTGACATCCATGGTCTCCCGTCAAGGCGAAGGGTTTCGTCGCCAGATATTATAGTAGGAGACGCTTGTCCAAAGTGACAGCTCCTGCATATGATCTATTTGGATCGGGCTCGTCGCTTCTCCAAAGAGTAAGGACGTATGCGTAGTGACCCCAATATCGGGTCCTCATATTATTGGGGCGATATTGGATTGCGCATAGCGAGTTGTATTCCTGTTGACGGTTGGTTCAATTAATGACGGGTCAACATCACCTTAGGGGTGGTGGACCCGAGTATTAAAGACCGAATTGGGAAATGCAAGTTGGACTTGCAAGGCAGAATGTGTTCCCGCTTCTCTTTATTGGAGTCATAGGTTCTCATATTATTGGGATATGACAAAGATAAAGAGGAGATCCCAGTTCTTGCTTTAGATATAGCAGTAAGTATATCTCTTACTTCGAAAGTGATTAAGGAAATAAACTTTCATAGTTGACAGAGCAAGACTAATTTGATTTAAAATGCCTTGATCGAATAAAAATAAATTGAATATATGATTATATGTTCTAATATAATGCATTATTAATTTCAGAAAATGAAGTCCATGAACCCACTAAGCAGGCTTCTGGAGGTCAACCAGTTGACCGGATCGAATTACTCGGATTGGATCCGTAATTTGGAGCTTGTACTCTCGACTGAGCGCGTAAGTTATGTGCTTTCAGAAGACAAGCATGAAAACCCTAAATCAAAGGAAGAAAAGGCACACAATGATAAGTATGATGAAGATCATGTCTTGGCTAGATGCTATATCTTGGGTTGTCTCTCCAATGTTCTTCTGAAACAACATGTGGAGATGAGTACTTGCCACGAGATAATGCAGAATCTGAAAGATATGTTTGGTGACATTAACCGCACCCAGCGATACAACATTATGAAAGAACTCGTTTGCTACAAGATGCAGGAAGGAACTTCGGTACGTGAACATGTGCTCAAAATGTTTGGGTACTTGTCGGAGCTGGAGACTCTTGGAGCAAATATGGATGCAGACATGCAATCTGATTTCATTCTGCTACCTTTACCCAAGTCTTTCAATATCTTTGTGGTTTCATTCCACATGAACAAGCTGGAATTGACAAATGCTGGGCTTCTTGCTGCATTAAAGTCTGCAGAAGACGTAATGAAGAAAGATGGTCCCGCTGGCAATGCAATGGTTGCACAGGTTAGAGGGAAGCGTGGTCGGAAGCAAGGTTCTCGGAAGGGCCCGACCCAGAAGAGAAAGAAGAAGAGACAAGGTGTTAGTTCATCTTCCAATGCATCCACTCTAATGGCGTCGAAGAAAACCGACGTCTGTCACCACTGCAAGAAGCTAGGGCACTGGAGGCATAATTGCCCGGATTACCTGAAGTCGGTCGACAAAGGTAAAGCCCCAGCAGGTATGAAATCTACTTTTACCATTGAAACCAGTTTTCGCGTTGGATGAGAAGGAAGTTGGGTTGTTGATTCTGGTGCTTCTGTTCATGTATGCAATTTGTTGCATTTGTTTCAGAAAACTAGAAAACTTGAAGAAGGGGAGATAGTCATCCATATGGGATCTGATGCAAGTGTTGCAGCAGTCGTCGTCGGGTCTTGTCAGCTATCATTATCTAGTGGTAGAGTCTTAGTACTTAAAGACTGTCTTTATGTACCTGAAGTCAGGAGGAATTTGATATCTGTATCTAAGCTAGTTAGAAGTGGATATTCATTCCTTTTCTGTAATAAATTAGTCATAAATTATTATGATAAATATATTGCAGATGGTATTTTGACTTCTGGTTGACTCTATGAATTATGCATTAATGAGCATGTCATGAATGCTACAACCACTAATAAAAACCCTAAAAGATCCAGGGAGAATAAAAATCATTCAAATATGATTTGGCATCAAAGGCTTGGTCATTTGTCTGTCGATAGGATCAATAGTATGATAAAGGATGGACCTTTGGATTTTTTACAGGTTCAATCTTTATCTACATATGAACATTGTATTCGAGGTAAAATGACTAGGATGCCTTTCCGTAACAAGGTTACAAGATGCGAAGGTATTATTGACCTAATACATATCGATGTATGTGGTCCCTTCAGTACTGCGACTCGAAATGGATATCGATATTATTTGACGTTTATTGATGACCATTCACGATACGGGTTTGTCTTCCTATTACGTCATAAATCTGAAACCTTTGAAAAGTTCAAAGAATCCAAAGCTTTGGTTGAGAACCAAACCGATAGGAAGATTAAACGAATTCGATCTGATCGAGGTGGCGAGTAACTCTCAGATGAATTCAAGGAATACCTTAAAGAGAATGGAATTGTCTCCAATCTCACTACTCCTGGAACTCCCCAACTTAATGGTGTTGCTGAAAGACACAACAGGACCATCATGGATATGGTCCGTTCAATGATGAGTAAAGCACATTTACCATTAGTTTCTGGGGATATGCAGTAGAGACTGCAATATATATCCTGAATAAGATTTCTAGCAAATCTGTACCTAAGACTCCTCATGAGCTCTGGTATGGAACCAGATAGTGTTAATCACTTGAGGGTTGGGGTTGCTTGGTTCATGCGAAGAACATGGGCGCAAGTAAGCTGGAATCTCGCACTCGTGAGTGTTACTTCATTGGGTATGTTAGAGATGGCATTGGATACCAACTCTATGACCCTGAGACCCAAAAGGTTTTTGTCTCTAGAGAGGTGAAATTTCTGGAGGATGATTTTCTTAAAGGTCAAGACAAAAGTGAAGTAGAGGAACTCATAGAATCCCCTGAGGATTCTGAGCTTCCTAGACCAAAAACTGAAGAAGTAAATAAAGCTGAAATACCCATACCTCTTCGAAGGAGTTCGAGGGTAGTTGCACTACCTGAAAGGTATGGATTCCATGTGTCAAGTGAGACTGACAATGATCCTACTTCATTTGATGAAGCACTCGCGGATCATGAAATGGATAGATGGATGCTAGCAATGAAGTTAGAAATTGACTCCATGCATAAGAATGGTGTATGGACCCTAGAGGGTCCACCTAAAGGGGTAAAACCCATTGGATGTAAATGGATCTTCAAGATAAAGAGGGGACCTGATGGGAAATTAGAGACTTTCAAGACATGGCTCGTAGCCAAGGGCTACACACAGAGAGAAGGCATCGACTACGATGAGACATTCTCTCCTGTGGCTATGCTTAAATCCATCAGGACACTGCTAGCTATAGCTGCATATCTTGACCATGACATCTGGCAGATGGACGTCAAGACAGCTTTCCTCAATGGATACCTAGAGGAGGATATCTATATGGAGCAGCCCCATGACTTCATAACTGAGGATGGCAAAGTATGCAAGCTGAAGAAATCCACCTATGGGCTCAAGCAAGCTTCTCGTAGCTGGAACATCAGATTTGACGAAACCATAAAGAGTTATGATTTTGTGCAGAATCCTGATGAACCTTGTGTGTACAAGAAGCTTAGTGGGAGCACCATTGTGTTCATCGTGCTTTATGTAGATGGCATCCTTCTCATTGGGAATGATACAGGGATGATGACCAGTGTGAAGATTTGGCTATCCCATACCTTTGAGATGAAAGATCTTGGAGAAGCCTCTTACATCTTGGATCTGAAGTTGTTCAGAAACCGAGAGAAGAGGATATTGGGATTGTCACAACATGGATACATTAAGAAGATTCTTGAACGATTCCGTATGGATAGTTCCAAGAAAGGATTCCTACCCTTAAGACGTGGTATCCACCTATCTAAAGGAATGGCTCCTCAAACTGTCGAGGAAAAGAAAGCCATGGCTGGATGCCCTTATGCATCAGCTGTAGGAAGCTTAATGTATGCCATGATGTGTACTAGGCCAGATATCTGCCATGCAGTAGGAGTGGTAAGTCGTTACCAATCCTGCTATGGAGAATAACACTGGAATGCAGTAAAGAACATATTCAAATATCTAAGACGGACGCAAGATTACATCTTGGTCTATGGAGATGTTGATCTCCAAGTCTTGGGATATACAGATTCTGACTTTCAATCGGATATTGATGATCGAAAGTCGACATCAGGGTTTGTATTCCTATTGAATGGTGGTGCTGTGAGCTGTAGAAGCAAGAAACAAGACACTACAACAGATTCAACAACAGAAGCCAAGTACATTGCCGCATCGGATGCTACAAAGGAGGCGGTGTGGTTGCACAAGTCCGTCCTGGAGCTTGGCATAGTTTCTTCAGATACTCCCATCCCGCTACTCTGTGATAACACAGGAGCCATTGCCCAGGCGAAGGAACCCAGATGGCATCAGAAGAGCAAGCACGTACAAAGGAATACCACATCATTCGGGAGATTCAAAAGCATGGTGATATCATCATCACCAAGGTGGTCTTTATCGACAACATTGCTGATCCTCTTACCAAACCTACGACACAGAAGGTTTTCGACCAACATGTAATGAGTATGGGTTTAAGGATTGTTCGTTAATGGTTCTGAGGGATAGTGGGAGATTGTTAGCAATGTGAGCCCGAGGCAAACCATTCTGACAAAAAATGTTATTGTAATAAATGATTTATCAATAAAAGTTATTGATTATGTTTCAATCCCATTCTGAAACTGATTGAATGTATGCACTATAAGGTCCCTCTGTAGGCTCGCAACCTTCTTCTCCGACGATCGGACTTGAGACAGGAGGTCTCTTCTCGTAGAGACTCGATCAACCACGCTTCAAGAGGTATTCCTTTATACTTGTTGTGGTTATAGATGAAATGATCCGAGAATCGTTCTTGGATCATGTGGTTTCATCACATGAAAAAATTTTAAATTCTGCTGCACCGAACTACTAGTACGACTAGTCGTTCTCTGTCGTATTCGATACGACGCTCACGCTTCCGTGATGCGCTTGAGGATTATTCCATATACTTTACCTAGCCATGAAGCAATCAAAGCACACCACATGAATTGAACTTCTCTCCAAAGCTAGTCGCATGCCTGCTTCACATACGTTAGGGAATTTTACGCATCGACCCTGATGGGTTCACCTATTACCAATTCTGTCCCCACATGTAAAACATTGGTAGATAAGCCCCCCTCTGAGATTCTTTTATTGCATTTCAACACTAGTTGGACTTGTTTGTAATGTTTCTATCTATTTTAATTTAAGTTTTTATTGCATTTAAGCCCCTAGATTGTATGTTTAATATATTTTTCATATGCATTCCATTTTTAATGAAATTGATCTCTTTGTATTAGTAATTTGATGCTCTTTACATCTAAGTCCTGATTGTTCTATCTTGAAGTAAATTTGACTATTATAGAACAAAGTCCATGCTTATTATGTGACATTCATTTTTTCTTAAATTCACTTTAATTATAGAAATTAACTTACAAATAGGAAAGTTAATAATTATTGCATGTATTCTCTATTTATTTGAGTTAGGATTTATCAACGAACTTTAAACTCTGCTTAAATACGAAGTAACTGTTCATTCATGTTGGTACTAAGATGCTTTAAGAACGACTTGATTAATCAATACCTTTAGCATCTAATTTTGTGCATCATATGCATATTTAACTTTGTAGATCAATCTGAAGATAGTTCAACATATAATTTAAGAGCACATTCTCGTGATTATGTATATTATTTAGTATTGCATTGTAACCCTTTTTGTAGCATCATCTTAACTTGCATATAAAAATCCAAAAATAAAATTCGTGTATATAGGTTGAACTAGATACCTTACATCACTTTATTCTATATCTTTAAGCTCTAGTTAAATGACATGATTAGCATGTGTCCTTGTGTTTTCCCATGGACTTATCCATGTACAAATTACACCTCGTTCTCTTCGCGAAGATTTTTCTAGCAAGGTTATGTTGAACCGTTGATCGCTCATTGATGAATAGTCATTTATTCACATTTATTCTTCCATTTTGGCTTTAAATCCCTTGCTAAATACATGTAAACATCACAAAATGCATGAATTAACACTCTAACATTGATATATTAACAATGTATAAATACAAGTATTTAAACCCAAAATAAAAGAATAAAGAAAAGAAAAATAAATGAAGTATCAAAGATACTTGGACATGAACCCTGAGGCCAAGTCAAATATTGACTAGGTCGATCAGGATAAAAGTAGGGGGAGATAGGGTAAAATACTGTACAAAAATACACATAAAACCATAAATCTTTTAGTATAATTATAGTATATAAATAGCTCAAACTTCTTACATTTTTTATCATCATACACACTTCAAACTAAAGTGTTTAACACAGAACTTGTACGTATTAATGTATAGAAATTAAGAAAAATATTAGCCAAAATAATCCGTGCACACTACACTTAGTACACTCAATTGAAAAAGTCGAATACCGAAGTTTATGGATCAATATCAACTCCATATGAACTCAAATTGAATCAAACTCACTTCCATTGTATTTAAAATCAAATTACCTTTCAAATGAAGATAGTTTAATTGGAATTGAAGCTAAGATGCAAAAGTCGGCTTGTCAAGATACTACTATATTTGGGCATCTGTAAATAAACTAACTATTTTATTCTTTACATTTTTCATTTCATTATATTTTTAAATAATTGTACAAAAATTATAATATCTATTAAAAATACAAACAACAATTAAAAGTAATTAAAAGTACCAAAAATAAATAATAAAGCTTGATATACATATTAATTATACATATAATATATATATATGCATATTTATTTATTTATTTATATATATACGAAATCATAAAATACCATAAAAATATGTAGATCAAACTTCGGAATAATAGTTTACGAAAAGTCCTGAGATGACCAAAGTTGTGAACGTTCATGAAGCTTCTCTCACTTCTCGTTTCTCATTTGTGAAAATAACATAAGAAGGTAGTGGAACCGACCATAAGGTTGTAAAATAAATAAAAATCACCATACATTAATTTCAAAAATAAGAAACATCTTTTTATTTTTTGAGGTTTTAAAATAAAGTCAATTATTATCATTTTAATTATCTTTCCTTTTCCTTTTTGGTTTATCCTGTTGCAACCTACGTGGCTTAATGGGAGCGCGAGAAGTGTTGACCCCTTGGCCAACACCTCCCCTGCACAGTCCCTAACCGCTCGTACATGTCAGACCTTGCGGCCTCCTCTCTTCTCTAATTTTTTACTCCATCCTCCATGCTTGTGATCACCTCGAGCGCAACATTAAAGTTGGTTGTCAGATAGTGCGCCTCCACACCCTATTTCTAGAGTCCACCAACTCTCATCAATTGGAGTGAAATCCTTCTCATAAAATACATCATTATTCTTGCAATAAAATGATCCCCTGGGATTGACTTTGATCCATTTCTACTCAATTGTAACAACTTAATCCAACATATGGAGACTCCCTAGCGACAGGAGGAATGATCATTGGACTCGAGGCATGGAGAAGGAGGAAGAGGAAGAGGAAGAGATACACCACTGACAGAGCTCCTTCGCCAGGTTCCTCTACTCTTAGGTCCTCCGACAAGGTAAGAGCTGCTAACTTAGGTTTTTAGATTCACCCTTTGATTTCTAGTATAATCTTGAAATTTATTTTAGTCCATTTCATCTTGTTTTACTTAGAATACAAAAATCAAAGTTAGTCAGAGCTTTAGTTTCCAGCCATCATTCCAATGTGAAACACACCCTATTTTCCTTCATCTTCTATGCACCCCAGACCACTCCATTCATAAATGATTTTGCTCATATCTGGTCCATCAGATCTCCATATCTACCGCTCCTCAGAGATTAACCATCCATCTCATCCCCATAATATTCCAGCTTTATTTTGAGTTGAGGAGCATTGCCCTCGAGCCCCATTCTTCCTGTATAAGTTTGGATGCTTAGAGCACCCCACCTGGTGTGATTTGATTCAAGATTTGAGTCCCAGGTGGATGGAGAAGAAATTGAATTCTAGGCCTCCTCTAACAAGGCCCGAAGTTATTTGAACGTCTCAACCGATGTTGAACCTCACCAGTAGTTTTTTGCACATCTCCTGATTAAGAGACATTGCTGGAGGATGGAAAATCAATCGGAAGAAGCTCGCCCAAGCGAATCTTCTTCCACGTTCTTCCAGGACCCCTAGGAGTCGTCTGATCAAGAATACCTCTCATATCTAATCTGAGCAGTTGATAGAAGGCAAAGCATTGCAGAACCTTCACCGTTGTATCAACTTAAGAGATCACACGTGGACCATCTGATCAGAAGCACATGCACTTTATGCACCCTTTGGGTATACTGTGCTGACCCCCTTCCGTATTTTGTATTTAGTTGTTAGTCATGTAAATAAAAGATCAAATGTAAAATATTTAGGATATTTTGTAAAAGGACCCATGTACTTTACTATATTTGCAAATAGATTCTTGCCAGGTCAACTCAGAAGGTTCTCTACGATAGGAAACTTAAGACATTTTAAGTATTTGATCATGTACCTTAAGGACGTAATCCAGAATGAAAGTTTAGTTTCTGATAATTGCAAATAGTTCCTTATTCTGCTGCATTAATTATTTTGCAGATATTTTTTTATTAAATATTTCTTTAATGCCAAAAATTGTAGGAAAAAATATGTTGTATGCTTGGAACCTTTCTTGATCATGTATAAATTTTATTTGGAATTGGAACTTATTTTCCTATTTTAAAAATACAAAAACATCCTCATTTTCTCTTTTTAGTATTTAAAAACAAATGAAAATTAAAATATCTATCCACAAATTTCAAAAAATACAATACTTAGATTTTAGTATATTGTAGCACATATCCAAAAATAACTAAAAATGCAAAATATAAAAATCTAAAAACTTAAAAACTAATAATCTTTTAAAAATTAACAAAAATTACAGAAAAATCCAAAAATATATCTTTCATGTTTCTAAATTTTGTTTATTACACATAATATACATTTAAAATAGTTTAAGGTTAATTTTAGACTTATAGATATTTTTAAAATGCCAAACAAGTTTACAAATTTATTATATTCTCTGTTTGTATATTTTAAAATTTAAAAATCCATAAAATTATAAAAATATCCTTAAAAGTACAAAAATAGAGAAAAATATCAAAAACACAAAAATATTTTCTTTTCTTTATTCAGACTTTATTTGACTTATTTACAAATCAATAAATATATTTTCTGTATATTGTACATATTTTCTATATATAAAATATAATACCCATATTATTATCTATTATTATTTATCTTATTTTACAACTCACAAAGGAATTAAATTTTTGAAAAATTTAAAACAAAAAAACCAAAAAATTAAAAATATCAAAAATACAAAATAATAAAAAATCAAAACAATATAATTTAAAACCCACATAAAAACAAGAAAAATAAAAAAATTATTATTAATTAGCAATAATTAGCAGTAATTATCTACCTCATTTCGCTTCCCTGAGTTCGGCACTCTTCCACACATACACCTACAAATATTTATGGTGAGTTATAATAAATTTTTACTCACTCACATTTCATTTTAATACATAGTGTGGGTTGATTGTTGTTTGATTTAGTAATCAGTCAACACACCAATTGGTGTTCCAGACTTGTTAGGAACTTCAAGTTAATCTACTCATTAAACAAGTGGCACCGTTGTTGGGGAAGCAACAGTTAGTGTTGATTGTTTTCTCTGATTAATTTTTATTTTCATCTTTATTCCTTTTTTATATATATGTTTCATAATTTTTCTAATCACATATTGTGTTTCATTTTGTTTCAAGGGCCGCAGAGCGAGGGACGATTTTCTAGTAAATCTAAGGCACCCGAGCAAGGCGGAGCTCGACTCTTTCAAACCCAACAAGCATGAGATAAAAGAAAAAAACGACCAAGAGCCAAGAAGACAACCATAGTGTAGATTAGATTAGTTTTTTTACTTTGTGAGAGAGTGACAAAAATAATTTTTTTGTAAAAATTAGACACTCTCAGGACGCTTAGACTCTATGGGTCTATTTTACCATGTGTGTGTTCACTTGGGGATCTGACTATATTTCTCATGTTTTTATCGCTTCTATCTTTGATTCTCCTTATTTTTCCTTTTAGTTCATTTTGTTTCCTGTGATTTGAGTTTTTCACCTTTTTTCCATTTTATGTTTCGTTGATTGAGCCTATAGTTTTAGGATTACTTGACTTGATAACTAGGTCCACAACCTATATTCCATGTACTTATAGTCTCTGTGCTTATACTTAGTCAAATCAAAAAGTGTTTCATCGATTAATAGAAATTCTTTCTTAGGGTGATCGCCTCGATTGCATAGCATATAGATGAGTTTAAATTTATGCACGGATCACCCTGCATGTAGAGTGTTGAAGAAAGGTACACATTTTTTAATATGCACGCATTCATAGTTTTTTTGTGCATCAGCTTTTCCGTCTTCCTTCCCTTGTGTTTATTGGACATAGAAATAAAAGGAAATCAGAAAATTCGCCAGGAGATTTTAAGAAAAATACCCAAAAAGGTAAAAATAAATAACTAAAAAAGGCACAATCTAAAGACTTTGACCGAAATAAAATTCATTAATAGACATCATTGTATTGGGAGCATAAAGCCTACATTATTCTCAGGTACTTTCCAAACTAAGTGAGGTAGGACCCTAGGAATTGAGTCCCAAACCCAATGTGGATACTACCTTGTTTATCGCTTGGGTCTACAAAGTATTAGCTCTTCTATCGGTGCGTGAGTGACTAGTACGGGTTTGGTCTGAATTACTTGAGCATAGGGGTATTGTGATGGCTAGTCCTTGTCTCATCATGTCACATACGAGTACCCTTCATGCGAAGTACATGATTCGCTATATCAGCTTCCTTTCCCCCTATTCTTCGGCTTAGTAGTGGGCCCAGATCCTATAACAAGGACCTCAGAAAGTACATGCTATAGGTTACAAAGAAAGTAGGAAGTACAAGATACTTGTCTTGTAGTACTCACTCGACTATAGGGATAGTGCTAGCTTAATATGACAAGTTTGCTTCAGAACAATCAATAAAAACTACCAAGATTAATAGCCGAACTCTCATGGCTTCACGTGTTGTGTTGGTGAATCCACCCTTGTTTTGTTATTTGATTGGTTTTATCTAGGTCAAATATCAAAAAAATCATGTGCTTTTATCACTTCTTTTCAGTTTGCTCACTTTGAGCCTTCATTCTTTTTCCTCTTCATTGTATTTGTCGTTCATATCCATGCTCTAAATTCTTCATCTTATATTCTTTTGTTTCTAAAGATGTCGGACAAGGATGGTTTTGTTCGGAATTTGCAAATACCTACATCGATTCCCCAATGCCAACATCTCCAATAATTTAGGGGTGATTCCGGAAATACAGGTCTGGACTTTGCAAACCACTCTCAAGACTATCACTTCTTCCTTCTTCACATGGATCTCGAGATGATTCTCTTCCCAAATTATGTTCCTTTTTAATGGAGATCAACCATTCTCCATTTACATCTCTAACTTTAATAAAGTTCAAGATTGACCCTAGTCTTGAACAATTTTAATCATTTGGTGCATATTTCAAGATTGATCGAGGCATGTTTCCTATTGTAAACTAAGCACGATATAGATTTTTTGTCATCAGATTCTGAATCTGAAATGGCCCCTCATAATGGGAAGGCACATCAAGTAAAGTAAAATGAGGTCAACGCACAGATGCTTGCCTCCATACAAGCGATTTAGCAATAACTGATTAAACATGCTGAGACTTCGGCCACCTTCCAGAAAATGTTAATGGATATGAGGAGGGACAAAGAGAACAAAGGAGGAGGAGAAGAGAACCATGCAAATGGATACCATGGAGGAGAGGAGGAGAGAAGAGAAGTACCAACACTAACACTCAAAGAAACATATAAACCTAGAACAGGCCAGGTTACCGAGTGGATCCGCATATTGCAGATCCATGGACATTTTGAACTCAAACTGCAACTACTCTCTCTCTCTCTCTCTCTTGCTGACATTCCACGGTAATACAGATGAAGAACCCTAGTGCACTACCCTAACTTCCCATTGAAGGTAGTTAATATGACCGCTTTATCATTTCACCTTCAGGAAAAAAGGCACTATATTTGATTAATCATTTGGAGAAAGTAGTAACAACCTGGGAAGAGCTTAAATCAGCTTTCATGCACAAGTAATATCCCCTTGGTTGTTTAAATTAGATGTGTGCATCAATCTCAAACTTCTCGCAGTATCCCCACGAGCCTATTCACGAGGCGTGGGAAAGATTGAAGATCTGCAAGAGAAGTGCCCCCATCATGATATATTGAAGACCAGCTTGGTCCAGAACTTTTTCGGGGGCTTGAACCAATATAGACTGAGGCTGGTTGATGTCGCATGTGGTGGATCTTATTTCAATAAGGATAAAGATGGCATTTGACAAATATTCGAGGAAATGGTTGAGGGATTGGCCGCATTATCTTTGTCTCATGCTTTTCAAAAGAGACCTCAGATCCTCCATAAGTTCGTTAACATGGTGAAATGTCACGAAGAGGACAAGGACAAGATATCCAACCTGATCATTATCAGGAACTATCTGTCCAAAGTGGACATTATTGAGAAACAATAACATGACCTTGGAAATTTAATGTGATCGAACAAAAAAAATCAGAAACTGGATAAACATGACTAGATTGCCAAGCAGTTGGAGCTTCTGGTGAGCTTTATCAACTCATGTCAGTATGTGAGTCCTACAGCCAAAACATTTGCCATCAAGCTGAAAGAACCATCACCGTAACAGAGTCCAGTGTAGCCACAGTCAATGCAACATGTTTATTACATACTAGGGAACATAACCGTAGCAGAAACAGACATATGGTCATGTACCATCTGGAGCCCTGATTTTTGTCAAGTTGTTCCTTCCACCTCCAACACAAATTCGAAAGGTGGATGACTTATGGGGTAATGAAACACGATTGGCTCGTCTAGGTGAACATTGGTAGGGCCAATCATCTACCATTCGGTCGTTCCACCAACAACAAGATGGAAGATTAGTCCAACACCATCCTTCTCAGCATCAGTCTCCACACAATGCTAACACTAGGAGACAAAACTATCAGCAGCTGGCATATTGTCAGTAGCAGTTCCATCAACATCAGCCACTTGCATAATGCCATAATCGTTATCCCATTCCTCCACATTATCAATTGTTCCCTCCTCATCATTATTCTTTGAACTACTAGTCTTAGCTTCTACAGGCATATCATAGTTAGCGTGCCTAGCATACAGAACCAATTGAGGATGCACCTCTAAACCCCATACTTGACTGTTTGGCTTGGCTCGTGAAGAACTTGACAGAGATGAACTATAATTTTGATCATTGTTGAAGAGGTTTTTGCGAGGGTCTAAAAGTATCCTCACTAAAATAAAAGCAAAGAAAACATTATCGCGGAGGCAACCATTCACAAATCCCTCATTCAGACAACAATTAACCCACAAATGAATAAAGCAATGTAAAGCAAAAATGTGGAGTTAAAATTTATTATAACTCTACAAAATGTGTATAATGTATACACATGTGTAGAGTATCGAACACAATGAGTAAAGGTAGATTATGCAAATACATGCAAACTTTGTCCTTTTCTCTTATCCATTTATTCTTATTTTGTGCGGGTCTTTAATTTTATATTTTCCTATGGATTCTATGTTAAATTTTTTAGTTGTTTTTATTTGTTTTTATTTGTTTTTATATTATCTGATTTTTAATTTATTTTTCTTTTTAATTCAATAATATAAGAATATATAAATAAAAATATATATAATCTAAGGTAATATAATTATAAATACTATAGAAATAATCAAAATATAGGAAATAAAAAATTTTTGGGTTTTATACAATTTTTTACGATTCTTATGATTTTTTAGATAATTTTTCTAATTTTTATATATCTTTAATTCAATAAAATCCCAAAATAGGGATTAAATAAATAGTTGAAATGTTATGGGATTTAAAAATAGGAAGTAAAGTCAAAATTTTCCAAAACTATTTTTAAATAATAATATATAATAAAAAAATTCAGAGATAGAAATAAATATTTTTGGATTTTATAATGATTTTTAATATTTTTATAAGGGATTTTTTACTTTTAAATTTTTATGAGTTTTATTTTTCCATATTTAGGGATTTCTGGTATGAAGTTAGACAATAGAATAATAAACAAAATATTTTTTTTGAAAATTTTTCAAAACATTTTTATTTTTTTGGTATTTTATAAGTTAAACAAGGACAAAAATAGCTCTTTTGATTTTTGATAAATAGTAAAAGTGTATAAAATTATAATCCAAAAATATAGCATGAATCTAGATACTAGCAGACACTTATCCCTATTGTTTGAGAATTTTTGGAGCAAATGGTATTTTTAATTAATGAAATACAATCACAAAAATACATGAACTAGCGAGGGCATATTTGTTATTAAAAATAAAGTTAGTGGCAAAAGTGCAAATTTACCCAAAAATAGACAACTATATCTAAACTTTATGGACTCTTTTACAATTCTTAAAATCACCAGGACATATATGCAATTTTCCTAGCTCACGCAGACGACACGTGAGCTGAGCTGGACTTGACCCATATACAATATCAAATAAGTATAAAGGTCTCTATGCAATATACCCAATTCTATTTACGCTAGAATTTTTATTTACATGATGATTAAAAAAATAAAAAGGCAAGGGGTCAGATCTGCATTTTACCCCCATTAGTGCACTGGTGAACAACCGTGATCATATCACTTAAACACGCATCATCATCTGAACGGTCGATACCCCTTCAAATCTGACGTCCACAATTAGATCTTAGGAGGACATACAATGGTTGAGGTGTGGTATGATCTGATGTCTCCTACTGCATCTGGAACTGGGATCTTGATTGAACGGTTCTACGTACCCTTCGAAGAACAATGAAGAAGGTGTGTGCTGGTTTCGCTCGATCAGCTCTAGCTGCCTTCTTCTGCCACCAATCACATCACCGAAGTGCTCGAGGGCACACCGGGAAGGTTCTGCATTGATTGGCAGCCTCAGAAGTGTCCGGGGCTCGCTGATCGAGCCTTGGAGGTTAAGTGTAAGTGGAGGTGCTTTTGACTCTCAAAACCCCTCAGATGGGATCCTTCTGTGCTCAGAACAACACGAACAAACTCATGGGTCGAGGGCAAACTGCCTCGACCAGATTAGGCATGGAATTGAGGTGAGGTGTAGCGGATGGGGTGCTCTGATGAGGTGGCAGTGGAGGGAACATATATCTCTATATCAAGGGGTGATCTAGATTGCAGATAAAGGGTGAATGACGGAGAAACGATAGGGAAAGGAAATGGGGGGGGTAGTCATGGTCGGAGATAATGTAGAATAGAGTGGAACAGTGGCCGGAGCTCTAGAGCTCCGGTGAGGTCTAAATGCTAATCTAAGCGAATACATCAATTAAAACACGAAATAAAATGCATAAAATTAAACCTAATTACTAATGCTACCTAAAATATAAAAGGTGGACTTGAACCTGGTCGTTATGTCTAGGAAGCAAGATGGGTCAGAGTTCTATTGTGGGTCGCCTCTCCTCCTCCGTCGACCACGCCAACACCTCAGTGGTGCACCATCTATCACCTGAAGACTCTCTTGACCGAGGGTAGTGGGTTTCAGGGATAAAAAAGGGACCAAATTGGATCAAGGATGTGGAGGGTTTTATTTATGAACATGGGTTCTGACCCTTATTCACGTAGAGATTGTGATCAAGTAAGGCTATGTACAAAAGATCTAAGGGGTAGGCAAGAATCATGGAAGATAAAGGATTAGAGGTTGTGAAGGGATCGAGGGCAAAGGAGCATCAGAGCGGTGAGGAAAAATCAATGAAATGGGCCACTCAAGACATCTGACATGGTTCGAAAAGAAGGAAAGACAATTGACTTCGGTCAATAGTCCCTACAATATGATTGGTCCACGCAGGACACTATATGACAAACTATGATCTTTATTCAAAAATAATTTAATTAAAAATAGTAAATTATTTTATTAAATTTTGGTTATAAAAAATAATTATTATTATTTTATGTAGTATTTAATATGATTTTTATTTATTTATATGAGCTAATTTATTACAAGTTACTTTTTGCAAGTGTATTTATAGGTATATTGACCTTTGTTTTGCACATTTTATTTTTATTTTTTTATTATTTTATTTTTATATTTATATATTTATAACATATTTTTAAATGTATAAATATATTTTTATTGTATTTTTTTGATCTTATTTGCATACTTCAATAAATAGGGATATATATTATATAGGTATAAATATAAGTATTTCATCTATATACTTATATAATCTATTGTATTTTTTTGTTTTTTTATGATTCTACTTGATTATAAATATGTAAATATATTATACATAATATTTACAAAATTATAAAAACATGAAATTATAAAAATAATAAGAATTAAGTAAAATGAATATTTTATTCAAGTATACTATACAATCGGGGTGCCAAACCTAACTTTCACACATGAACTACAAATTAAGTAAAACCAGCTTCACTAAATATCTAATTAAAAGTTATATAGAATTAAAAGTGATTTTGATGCATTTTGAGTTTTTATTGAGGAGATATGGGTCTGGGAATTTGGGTTTTACCTTTTTATTCTTAGCATAGAATGTACACTGTATCTTATTTTTGTGCAAACTCAATTTTGTATTTTTTTACATTTTTATCTACAATTTTCATTTAAAAATTTTATTAATTTGATTAATAAATAATAAAGAATAAAATGGGCCCTAAAACTGATTTATTGATGCATAAATAAATGGAGTTTTTATTGTATCTTTGGCCCTTATCTCCCCGTACTTTATTCCTTGTCGACCAAATTAGTTCATGACTTGGTATTAGGTTTTAGGGTCATAAAATACCTGTGGAATTTCTTTTATTTTCTTTATTTATTATTTTATTTGTGCTTTAAACAATTGTATTTTCTATAATAATTATACAATAAATAATGAATGATAATTTATACAAAATAATGTATTTACATGCATTTAGCTAGGGTTTAAAATCCAAACTGATAGAATAAAGGTGATGAAATGGAGATTCATCATCAACCTGACGATTAATCTCCATTTCATCACCTTTATTCTTTCATTTTGGCATTAAATCCCTTGCTACATGTATATATATTAATTTGTGAAAATAAACACTCACCAAATTACAGAAAATACTATAACAATTACTATATCAAATACTTTATTCTAAAATAAAAGAGTAAAGGAAGAAAAGAAAAATAATTAAGTGTCAAAGACATTGAGCAACCCTACCCCCTGAGGCGATGACTTGGTCGATAGGAAATACAATAAAGGGAGATAGAGCAGCCAATTGTACAAACAACACAGCTCAAAAACCCTTATTTCATAGCCCAATTATTGCATTATGGGACCTATTTTATTTTCTTACTTTTACTCCTGAAATCAATAAACTTGAACATGAATATTATGCATAAAAATACAAAGAAAAATACAAATTTTATTTCACTAAAAAATAATGCACAATGTTCCCGAACATACAAAATAAAAAGCCATGAAGAAAACTTTGCAGACCTATCTCTTCTCCATACAATCTCGAAATTCATCAAACTCACCTTTATTATTCATAAAATAAAATTAGCTATTTAGTGAAGGTGAATCATTAAATTTGGAGTTAAAATGCAAAAGTTAGGTTTTGGGTCCTCATTATGAATATACATATATATATATATATATATATATATAATACTCAATTCATTTATTCTTTATATTTTTCACTTTCTTTTATTTTTATAAATTTGTAAATATCATTTAAAATACATGTAGGAATAAAATTAAAATAAAACCTTTTAAAATACCTTAAAATAAATAAGATATTTTCATACATAGATGAATGTGCTTATATAAACCTATATAATATACATACATAATAATTTATGTGCATAAATAAAATCAGAATAATATAATAAATATATGTAAATATGTATTTAATAAATTCAGAATATAAAAATTACATGTATAAATTAATAAAATATAAAATACGAAATAAAAATAAAAGATGCAAAATACAGGTATATTTACCTATATACATACATGTAAATTGTGACACCTAATAAATCAACTTGTAAATATAAATAAAGATCATAATTAAATAGTACAGAAAATTACAAATATTTTTTTTATGTTTTAACCAAAAATTAATAAAATCGATTATAGTTGTAACTGAATTAACAAATAATTTTAAACTTCCTTTTTTCTAGTTGGTCCATGTGGGACCAACCAGCAGCCTTGGACCGTTGACCCCCTGGTCAATTGTCTGACCCCTGCCTCCTTCTTTGTTAGAGCACGTGGAGGCTCTGACTACTCCATTTTCCTACACCTTCACCTCTTCCCCATTTCTCTCACGACCGCCACCAACGTATAGATCCCTCATCCACGCCTATACTCGAATCTTCACCTACCACCACATAACTATAACTAAGACTACAGTTCCCATATAGGTCGAGGCCAATACCTTCCGTCATAAGGAGCATGTAACTTATCATGAATCCTCCCCGACAGTGTTAGGTATGAATACTTCATTTATGTTATCTAATTATAAGACTCTAAAGAGCATTGGACCATACAACCACTTGCAACCGTGAAGGAAAAAAATAAAGGCCATCCATTATGATCGTGCAACAAAAGGAGAAGAAGAGGAAGAAGAGCGAGGAGCCACTCCATATCAAAAGGACTAGAAAATGAAAACACAACAAAAAGATACTAATAGTCGTGGTCGAGTCGTGCAAGACATGGAGAAGCTAACACCTGTAGTAGATCCTGTGAAAGCCGACGAAACCATTGTATCTAGTTTTTGTCCTTCCCTTGTAATGAATGATTGTACCCCTTCTAATCATTCTTTTGTAAAAGATGAATCTCAAAGACATTATGGTGATGTAAATTTTCCATTTCCCGATGCAATGAAAAACCACAAAAAATAGAAAACTGAGAAATGATTTGTCCGATCTTGAAGTGATTTAAATATTACAAAATATCTTTATGGGAATGCCATTATTGAAAACCATTGAATACATACCTAGTGTTAATAAAGGATTGGAAGATGCATGTACGTCAAAGTGCCAGCCCCACAAAACAGATGCAGTCGTGCAAAAAAAACATACTTTGACCATGGCTACTATGAATATGATCAACAACCACCCATCCAAAAATAGCATTGGACAACCTTTAATTAGATGCAACTCTTGTCAAGGAATTCAGGATGCGTTCACTAAAACCAATAAGATGATCCTTTAGTTTGTTGATCGGTCCATTAAACGACTTCGAGGTATATTGGAGGATGTTATTGTAACCGTGAAATGCATGAAATTCCCAGTGGATTTTATTATGCTGGACATGGAATCCTCTGCCAAGTTACTCCAGACTCGTATCATACTTGATCGAATGTACCTTCAAACAGTCAATGCAGTAGTTGATTATGTGTCTAGAAAGATTACCTTTTGCTCCTATAGTGACAAGGTTACCATAGATATGGCTGTAGAGCCAAAATTCCCAGATCTCACATCTGAGCAAAGTGATACAGATACATTGCATGTAGAAGATTGTGACATTATTGAAGATATCATAGATTCAAATCAATCTTTGAATAACATTCTGACACAAAAATTCCCTTTCCTAGAGGAAGACATAGAAAATACAATAAATTTTTGTTCCTATGCCGAAGAGGAGATTGATGTAGAAGAGCTAATCGATTTATTTGAGGAAAATTCATCCCAAACTGAACAAGAGGAAGTCATTGCAAATATGTTTGGTATTTTATTGTCAGAGCCAAGAGTGACAGAGGTGGACACCAAACTATATGCAGATCATGCACCTTCCACCATCATCGTTTCATAAATTACTGACAAGCTCACCCAAAACTCACCAGAATTGAAGCCATTTCGACAAATCTTATGAATTCCTTCCTTGCAGGCGAGCCCGAACAATATCTCATCATCATCAGTTCGTGATTGACCATGGATCAAGAATCTCGCTTTCTAGAGGTTCTAGATAAAAACTACAAGGTTCCTGGTTGGAATGTTTGAGATCTCCGAGGGATAAATCTAGCCATGTGTTCACACCATATCTTCTTAAAGAATGATAGTATGTCATTCCGTAAGTTTCAGCACATGTTGAATCCTAATGTTCGAGAAGTTTCATGAAAAAGATCACGACGTGGTTGATGAGTCTAAAATTCATTGCGTTAAAGAAGATGTTTATCTGTTCATGCGTAAAAATAATGATTTTTTTGTCGTTTCGTTGTAGGTGGCAATCAGAATCGGTCAAGAAAATAAGCACACAAAATATTCTGTCAATTTTAAGCAATGCGGTTTTATGTTTATTTTACTTGGGCAAGTCCCAAGGTCGAACACAAGGAGGCAAAGGAACAACCTAGAATTATGTCTATCAAAATTCTTGTGTGGTTTTTGAGGCGATCTTTTTTTTTTGAATTTTTAGGGATTAAAGGATGCAAAATGCAAATTCAGCCTATTTTAGTGACTAAAATATAAATTTCAATCAAACGATGTCTGAAAAATATGAAACTTGGATACGATGCAAAATATGATGAAATGAATGCACTATAATATTTTTGGAATTTTTGGGTGCAATATGATTTTTTTAGGAATTTTTAAATGCAAACAGAGTGAATTTCAATATTTAATTATAATAAATATTAAATCTAATTATTTTTAAGGGATAAATTTATCTAAGATCTATCACTAGGTAATGGACCTCAGAAAAATCCTAAACCTCGAAAATACTAGTTTCAATACCTATTAAAAATCAAACACTGAAATATGAAAAATGATTTTTATGGTGCAATCTATACATGAAAATTCAAATCTTTTTAGGCACATTGTCCAGCACAATTAATTCTACAATATGTGACTTTTCAGGAATTTTTAGAGCAACAGTTAATCAATGGCAAATTTAAGAGTTTGAAATGGGTAAAATATGTAATTTTCCACAAAATATATAATCATTAATTAACCATTGATTACAGAAATATCCACAATATGTCAAAATGTAGAGAATCAATTGAGAAACATCATGCTATTTTTGGATAAATAAAATAAAGTCATGTAGAGGTCTAAAATTAATGGGGAACATAGGAGTATAAATGCAATAAATAAATAAATATAATGCAAGGGGCCTTTGTTTAATTACCAATTTCTTGGGGGCTTTGGAGGCGGACTGAAATGCAAAATGGAGGAGTTCCAGGGACTTTTCTGTAATTTTTCCTGGATCACGTAAAGATCATGTGCGCTACAGCTTGGATAGAGGCTTGGGAGAAGACCTCCACGTGGCGCTTCCTGCGTGCCTCAAGACGGCCGAGGCTCTTGGCGTGGACGCTGGTTCGGATGTTAGGCTCGGAGCCGATCTGGAACATTGATGAACCTTTGATATGACGGCTGGGGTTCGTTGATGCTTCAACGGCCAGATCTTGGAGCCCTTTGTGATCTGACGGCAGGCATTGACCGACGCACGGTCGGTGGGTGTTCATGGAGAGGCGGAGGAATGGCGGAGGAGCGGAGGTGTGGGGCGGAGCAGGTGGTGCTCCAGTAGACGTCGAGGCTTCTGGATAGCCTTCGTTCCTTGTCAATGAAGCTCTGGGGCAACAACCGCGTGGGCTTTTGAAGGTAGTGGATGTTGTCGAAGCGTGGTCGGTGCTGCTCGCGGTGCGGTGAAGACGATGGAGTTGAGCGTCAGAGGAGTTGGTCGATGACATCGGTGGTTGTCTTCGAAGTATACGTAGGTTCGACGGAGTTGTGGTCGTAGGCGGTGGTGTTGAAGACGATAATGAAGCGGTCGTTGGGATTGACGGCGACGAAGGACGGAGCGAAGCAGGGTCGGCGAGGAGGGTCGTTGTGCTGCGACGAGCTTCTTGGAGCTCGGATCTCGCCGCGAAGGTGACTGCGCCACGCTGTCACCACCGGTTAGGTCATGAAGAATATGAATATCGGCGGATGAAGATGCTCAGGCGGCGGTGGTGTTCTTAAATAGAGGAGGGGTGCTCGGCCGGAGATGGAAGGAGGGGGGCGGTTGGCAATTTGAATGGATTCGCTGGTGGACGGAGGCGTAAGATCGCAGGGAGAGATTCACGGGAGATTTGATCGAGGCGGTGCGGTGGAGAAATCGGGGTTTGATTGAGTGTCGGCGAGATATGCGGTGGCAGCAAGATTTGGGGCGCCGCCACCCGCGATGGAAAGGGGAGGAGGAAGATGTACAGTGGTCGTCTGATCGACCGAGATCAGACGACCGTGATTAACCCACGTGGCGGCCCAAGGGGAAGGGGATGCGGCACGTGCTTGGCGCATGCCTGGGCAGCACGTGCCTTGCACGTACGTGGGCGTTTAAATTTTTTTATACAAAAACGAGTAAATAAAAAGGCCAAAAATGGCTGACACGTGGTGGCCCCAGGGGCTGCCACGTGTTAGCACCAGAAAATTGGAAAAATAAGATTTTGTAAAATGCAAACTAAAAATCAAACGACCTTGGATCGAAAAAGTTTTTTCACGTAAATGCTCCTCTCGATGAGATCTACAACTTTCATTAAGACATCAAAACCAAAATCGATCAAATGCAGAAAGTGATATTTTTGGGGTATCCCATGCACATAGAATACCTTGATTTTTGGGTTTTGTATTTGTTTGTCATTTTTAAGCCAGATAAAAATCCGAAAAAAATATGATAAAATCGAAGATAAATGTTTACACATTAATCTAATTTTTTGGATTTTTATTAATTAAGAAAAAAGAAGAAATAAAATAAAATAAGAAAAAGACCAATTTTGTACAGTCGGTTAATAAAGACTCGGACACAATTTGTTTCTTTGATTTCAAGATCTATTTGGATTTGTATTTTTATGCATTTTAATAAAACTTCTATCAAAAGAAGACAAATGAAAAAGAAATAAACTAAAATAGGTTTAAAATGTACATAAAATAATAAGTCAAAAACCGCTAAAATACATTATGTACAAAAGAGGCCCAAAACCCAACTTTCACATATGACTCCGATTCACTTGAACTTGGTCTTGTTTTGAAGGTAATTGAATGTACATTAGTTCAAAAGTGAGTAGGATTAAAATTAGACACTGTATGGGGAAGATATGAGGTTTTTAGTTCGGAAATCCTGAAACTAGGGTTTGGGATTTTGGTCCACTTATTTGGGTTAATGATTTTTTTTGTATTTTCATTTATTCTTGTTAGTGATATGTACACAGTAGAGGTGATTTTGTGTCATTCAGAGTTAGCATGAATGAGTTAAAAATATGGGAAGTTAGGCTACTTACAGGTCATTTTTGGCTTGGATTTTTGGCTTCTTATTTTTTGCAGAAATTAGTGCTAAAATGTAATTCTTATGAAAACATGCATGAATGCTAATTATGCTGAATAGATGCAGAAATGTTGTTGATTTTGAGGGATTTGAGCTTAATTAATGAGATTTAAAGTGATGAATCCGAGATTCATCATCCCCCTATACTTAAACCATGCTCGTCCCTGAGCATGAAAAAGAAATGTCATGAGGTGAAATGAGATTGGGTTCCATACCAAGACCATGAGCTGAAGGTGAAAGTGAAACTAGACTCGACCTTTGGATTATTAGTGTAGCGGAACTTCTGTGAGACAGAATTTTAAAATCAACAGCCCTTAAGTTCTACACATCATTGCTACAATTTCAGCTCAGAAGTCATCTTAGATCAATCCTCTTCCCAAAGTATACCCTATGAATATTGAACAACCGACTCATGTGTGTGAAAAGTTTTAGCTCTTCCCATCTAGAATGCCGGACTACCATGCTCCTCTCCTCTCCAGTAACTCATCCTCTGGGAGTCAGGTGTTTCCTTTTAAGGTCAGTCGCGCTGTGTTCACAATCGAATTGGGGGAGAAGTTAGAAGAAGGAGAAAAGAACTGGAGGGTGTCCAGTGTAGTCACCTCGCCTTGTGAAGCTGGCCAGTGTAGCCGAGTCTCCACCAAGATATGCAGGTTTTCTTGAAGCTTGGACCTTTTGGTCAGATATTTATTGGGTAGAATGCTTCTTTGTATTTGGGAGATTCTATAAACCAATAGTCTCATCAACAACCGATATCTCAGGTGTAGCAGCGGGGTAGGGCTCTTCTACCTTTTCATGGCTACGGTTGTCGGGGACTTCGTAGGTTGCCTCAGAAGATCGTGGTTCCTTAAAGGTAGGGTCAGATCTAAGTGCTTCCAATGCCGTGAAATTGATTTCCCGAGTCTCACAATCAATAATTGCCTTAGCCAATGCTAAGAAAGGCTTTCCGAGAATGATTGGAGACTGGGTGAATTCTCCTTGATGCTCAATATCAGTGACCGTGAATTCTACTTTGAGCGGTGCACCTTGGAATGTCATGATGACATAAATGATTCCTCTCGACCGCTTTATCGATCGGTCAGCCAGTTGAACAATCTCTCGTATCTTTCGAATCAGTCCGAGTTTGAGTTTGTGAAATACAGAGGTCGGGAGGATATTGATAGGTGAATCGTCATCAATCGGAGCATGGGTGAAAATTGTGTCTCTGATTCTATAGTCAAATCTGGGAAACCGCTTCACTATGCTGCTTTTGGTTTTTCTCCTCAACACCAAGGATGAGGCCATTGACAAGATATGTCTTTCAGTCTTTGTCCATACTCTGCCCGACTTTTTGATCATTAATTTGTCCATTACAAATCCTTTAAGGTCGGGAAGTGTTCAATGGACTTTAAAAGGGAGAAAATTAATTTCTTCTCTAATGCTTCCCGTATAGCAGGATCCAAATTCCTCAGATCTTCTTCAGTCTCAATTTTAATGAAATTTTTCAAAATTTTCGATTTTTTAGTGTTTTTGAATATTCCCATTTTTTTGGTATTTTCTGTGTGGTGTGGTGTTGTGGTGTATTCCTCAGATGAGCAGGGGCTCTGATGTTCAGAGTGAGAGTCAGAGGCATAGTCATTTCTAGGGGAATAATATGCAGAAGTGACCATGTTAGAATCGTCCCCAGATTCCTGAATATCCTCAAAATTTTCAATCTTAGCTCCATGCATTTCCTCATTCATTTTAATGTTCGAGATACCAGAGATTGAAATTAATCGATTGGCAAATTCTCGAAATCTATCCTCCATTAAATCAAATTTCTTATTCATCCTCAAAATATCCTCCAAAATCTTTTCATGACCAATCGTGGTAGCAGTCGGGATGTGAGATTCAATAATTTCCTCTTCTACTTTCCTATATGTGCTAGGAGAGGAGTCTCTTGAAATGTCCAGCATATTATCATTATCTTCTGAAAATATCTCCTCAATAATTATGGAAGGTGGCTGCTCATATGGTCTAAGTATGCGGAGTTGGTCCGAGTAAAGTTCAATCCTTTGATTATGAGTGGTCGGACCTTGATATTGTGGAGTCAGCATACAGGGTCGATGTGTTTCTATGTGATCTGTACAATCCTCTGTATGAGTGTCATGTCTGAAGAGAGGGTTGTCATGGTCAATCCAAGATGATGATTTTTCATTGGTGTTCCAGGGTAGGGTCGATGTAAGAGGTGAAGACTTGTTCAATTCGATAATGTGGTTATCATCTCCCATGAATGGTGGATTGATATTTACCAAATTTTAAGGATGAATTATATAATCAAAGTAAAGTGGATTGATGTATGAAGAAGTGGAGACCTCAGTCGATTGTTGGTTTGTCTGGTCCGAAAACAAAGGGTTGTCATTCATGAAGCAGATCGGATTTGTAGAGAGTGTTGGTGGTTGAGAGTCTCTTGTTGAAGTTGGAGGAGGTGTTTTGGATCTAATCGATACGAATTCATTTTCATAATATAGCACTGATGGATTCTCGGATAATTATTTGGCCATTTTTATGGTCTGGAAAAAGTTCCATGATGAGGTTTAAATCAAGAAAAGAAGAGAGATGATTGCACAGGATAGTCAAAAGAAAATTTATCAAATATGCGGCTATTGATCTTCGAAATCGGTTCACGCACACCAATGCAAACACAAATCAAACTTCAAGTTCACCAACACACACAATGAAGCCGTAAGAGTTCGGCTATTATCTTTTCAATTTTAGTTGGTGATAAATCAATCTTGGAAAAAATTTAGCGAGTTGTTAGGTGTCAAAATTTTTGTAATGATTGTCCCGAATTCTTACGACTAGTTGCACCTACTTTCAGCTAGTATGGGAGTAAGTACGGACCGTAGAACGACTACCCGTTACTTGAGGACAGAGCCTTACGCAGTCTCCTCCAAACCACCCACTCTGCTAAGGAAATCCGGACCGTTTACCGGCTACTTGTAGATCCTCACTGAGAAGTAGCTAATCGTTTTTCTAGAATCAGTAGTCAATATGAAAATCCAGTTTTGGGCTCTAGCCTTAAGTGTCGTCTGTCGCTCACTCAGAAAAATAAAAGCATCCAAGGTCGGGGTTGCTCTCCCGCAGAAATTCTTGATTTTATGGGTTATTTTGATCGGCTATATTTAGCAGTCCCAATTTTAATTAGGTGATCACTGAAGAATTTAAATGAGCACAATTACACGTCTATCATCCAGTCTTAATTTCCTTAAAATTTTATGTGACAAAACCAAGAGGGGGGAGTTCGGGAAAAAGCCGATGCATTTGAAAACAATGATGTATGCTCAGTTAGAAGACTTATAGTGAATTCTTGGAATCTTCATGTGGGATGTAATATAGTAATTGAAAATTTATTCTATATCAATGCAAGCCGATGAAAAATCATACCTAGAAGAAAGTTCTATTAGTGGGGAAGAATTGAGTTAAATTTGGCTAAATTGAACGATTTAATGTACGTCTCAATTAATGCGAAGTGTGGCCTATGTCATACGAGCACAATAAAAAATATAAATGCTCTAAGAGCCGTATGTGCATGTCTATCCTAATCGCCACTCAAGTCGGGCCCCACCCTCACTGGAGAGTGAAACAGGCCACGACACACCACAGAAAAAAGTTCAAAGGTCTTTTTACACACACGAGAGTCCAAATGGACACCGCTATAAATGAGCAATTAATTACAAAAATAAAATTGCAGAAATTAAAATCCAAAACTCTACGCTCTCTCACGACTCGAATTGATCTTAATTTATTTGCAACTTTTTCGGAAGTCGGTGAAGATGCTTCGGTTCCTGAAAACCCACTCCACGTGCACCGGGTACCTTGCAAGAAAAATAAGAGAGAGAATGTAAGAGAGTGACTCAAAAAATAAAAAATAAAATAAGAGAAATAAATGTCGAAAAATAAATGCAGGAAATAAAATAGAATTTACAATGAACAATTCGGGGGTCAGACTACCCGGATGCGGAAAACCGAAAAAAATTCAAGACAAAAAACTAAGCAGTTTGCCTCCCCGGCAACGGCGCCATCTGACGAGTCTGAAATTCGCTGTGTTAAAGAAGATGCTTATCTGTTCGTACGTAAAAATAATGATTTTTTTGTCGTTTCGTTGTAGGCGGTAATCGGAATCGATCAAGAAAATAACCACACAAAATATTCGTCAATTTTAATCAATGCGGTTTTATGTTTATTTTACTTGGGCAAGTCCCAAGGTCAAACACAAGGAGGCAAAGGAACAACCTAGAATTATGTCTATCAAAATTTGTGCGCGATTTTCAAGGCAGTCTTTTTTTGGAATTTTTAATGCAATAAAGGATACAAATCGCAAATTCAGCCTATTTTAGGGACAAAAATATAATTTTCAATCAAACGATGTCCGAAAAATATGAAACTTTGACACGATGCAAAATATAATGAATTGAATGTACTATACTTTTTTTGAAATTTTTGGATGCAATATGAATTTTTTAGGAATTTTTAAATACAAACAAAGTGAATTTCAATATTTAATTATAATAAATACTAAATCAAATTATTTTAAAGGGATAAATTTATCTAAGATCTATCAGTAGGTAATGGACCTCAGAAAAATCCTAAACCTTGAAAATACTAGTTTCAATACCTATTAAAAATCAAACACTGAAATATGAAAAATGATTTTTACGGGGCAATCTATACATGCAAATACAAATCTTTTTGGGCACATTGTCCAGCACAATTAATTCTACAATATGTGATTTTTCGAGAATTTTTAGAACAACAGTTAATCAATGGCAAATTTAAGAGTTTGAAATGGGTAAAATATGTAATTTTTCACAGAATATATAATCATTAATTAACCATCGATCACAGAAATATCCGCAATATGTCAAAATATAGTGAATCAATTGAGAAACATCAAGCTATTTTTGGATAAATAAAATAAAGTCAGGTAGAGGTCTAAAATTAATGGGGAACCCAGGGGTATAACTGCAATAAATAAATAAATAAATAAATATAATGCAAGGGGGCCTATGTTTAATTACCAATTTCCTGGGGGACAATTCTACAAAATTGCTAGAGGGGCATGTACGTAGCGCGTGCCCTCTGGAGACGGACTGATATGCAAAATGGAGGAGTTCTAGGGGCTTTTCTGCAATTTTCCCCGGATCACGTGAAGATCACGTACACTGCAGCTTGGATAGAGGCTTGGGAGAAGACCTCCACGTGGCACTTCCTACGTGCCTCGGGTCGCCCGAGGCTCTTGGCGTGGACGCTGGTTCGGATGTTAGGCTCGGAGCCGATCTGGAACGTTGATGAACCTTTGATCTGACGGATGGGGTTTGCTGATGCTTCATTCAATGGCCAGATCTTGGAGCCCTTTATGATCTGACGGCGGGTGTTGGCTGACGCACGACCGGTGGGTGTCGATGGAGCGGCGGAGGAATGGAGGAAGAGCGAAGGTGTGGGGCAGAGCAGGTGGTGCTCCGGTAGACGTCGAGGCTTCTGGATAGCCTTCATTCCTTATCAATGAAGCTCTGCGCCAACGGTCGTGTGGGCTTTGAAGGTGGTGGTCGCTGTCGAAGCGTGGTCGGTGCAGCTCCGGGGTGCAGTGAAGATGATGGAGTTGAGCGTTGGAGGAGTTGGTCGATGACATCGGTGGTTGTCTTCAAAGAAGACGTAGGTTCGACAGAGTTTTGGTCGTAGGCAGTGGTGTTGAAGATGATGACGAAGCGGTCGTCGGGCTCGATGGCGACGAAGGCTGGAGTAAAGTAGGGTCGGCGAGGAGGGTCGTCTTGCTGCGACGAGCTTCTTGGAGCTCAGATCTCGCCATGAAGGTGACTTCGTCGGGCTGTCACCACCGGCTAGGTCATGAAGAAGATGAATATCGGCAGATGAAGATGCTCAGCAGCGGTGGCATTCTTAAATAGAGGAGGGGTTCTCGGTCGAAGATGGAAGGAGGGGGGCGGTTGGCGATTTGATTGGATTCGCTGGTAGACGGAGGAGCAAGATCGCAGGGAGAGATTCGCAGGAGATTTGATCGAGGCGGCACAGCGGAGAAATCGGGGTTTGATTGAGCATCGGCGAGATACGCGGCAGCGGCGAGATTTGGGGGTGCCTCCGCCCGCGATGGAAAGGGGAGGAGGAAGATGTATAGCGGTCGTCCGATCGACCGAGATCAGACGACCGTGATTAACCCACGTGGCGGCCCAAGGGGAAGTGGATGCGGCACGTGCTTGGCGCGTGCCTGCGCGGCACGTGCCTTGCACGTGCGCGGGCGTTTAGTTTTTTTATAGAAACGAGTAAATAAAAAGGCCAAAAATGGCTGACATGCACGTGTTCAAAAAATGAAGATTTTGTAAAATATAAAATAAATAGCAAACGACCTCAGATCGAAAAAGTTTCTTCACAAAAATTGCTTGTCTTGATGAGATCTACAACTTTCAGTAAGACATCAAATCCAAAATCGATCAAATGCAGAAAGTGATATTTTTGGGGTATCCTACGCACATAGAATCCTTGATTTTTGGGTTTTCTATTTTTTGTCATTTTTAAACCAGATAAAAATCCGAAAAAATATGATAAAATCAAAGATAAATATTTACACATTAATCTAATTTTTTTGGATTTTAGTAATTAAGAAAAAAGAATAAGTAAAATAAAATAAGAAAAAGACCAATTTTGTACAATCAGTTAATGAAGACTGGGACCCAATTTGTTTCTTTGATTTCAAGCTCAATTTAGATTTGGATTTTTATGCATTTTAATAAAACTTTTATCAATGAAGACAAATGAAAAAGAAATAAACTAAAATAGGTTAAATATGTACATAAAATAATAATTCAAAAACCGCTAAAATACAATTGTTAGACCTCGTCGCTACTGGACCAGGTTGGGATTCAATGGCCACAAATGTGTGACTTTCGATGTTTCCATCGGCTTGCATCTCATGCCGGCTAATCTAGACCTCTAACACTTCAACTGAGGTAAGCAAAGTGTACGTGCAGGTGTGCAAGATAGGTCATTATCAACAAGAATCATGTATGTGCTCTAAAGTATTCTACTTATGCATTCAAGATGACATTGAACTAAGTCTTGTGGTTCCCAAAGAATTAAGTCTATAGACCTGAAGAATCTCAATTCTGTTTCCTATAAGGTTCCTCTGAAATTAAGTGTACTAAGGTCCAACCAAGCTCTATTCTTCAATTTTATTCCACACTAGATTAAAAGCCAATACCATTCTAAAAAAAGCACATGCAAATAAGAAATATATACAAATCATTTTTTTGAAAGAAAAAGAAATAAAACAAAAGAATAATCTTTTTTAAAGTTTTCGAAGAATTTTGCAAATTTTTATTGATTTTAAACATTTTTTTTAAAAAGGTTAGTAGATTGAATGTATTTATAAGGAATATATACAAGGATACAAACAGGGATTATACAAATTTTTATACGAGATTTTACAAGAGGATTTTATTCATAAGTTTTAGATACAAGTCTTACAAAAGGATTTTATATACAACAAAGAATTTTATTTAAAGGAGGACAAGTGATTAAGGTTTTTATACACACGTGGATTTTACAAAAATATATATACATCCCATAATTTATATACCACAAGTAAAAATGATTTTCAAAAATTTTAATAACCTTTTCAAAACACTTTAAAAACATGTTTTCAAAATATTTTACAAAGGTTTTTCAAAAGTTTTACAAAAGTTTTTGCAAACTTTTTTTCAAACATTTGTACATATCATTTTACAAATAATTTTATGACCGGGTTTTTGCATTCATTTTTCTTTTCGAAATTTTTACAAAATTTTATACAATATACATAAATTTGATATAGAAAATAATTTACGAACATTTTTTAAACAAAACATTTTTACAAACAATTTTACATTGTTTTACAAAAATAGTTTTACAAAAAAAATTATAAACATTTTTGCAAACATTATACAAACAATTTTACAAAAAAAATATATAATATTTTATAAAGCAACTTTTGCAAACAGTTTTACAAAATTTCTTCATAAATCATCTTATAAATCATTTTTCAAAACATTTTTTATTTATATTTTAAGTAATAGCCATATTATTAGTAAAAATACTAGTTATGACTAAAGTATATATACAATATATACCACACCCCCTATACTTAGCTCGAACTATGTCCTCAAAGTGACCAAAGAGCTACAAAGGAAGACATAACTTGTGCTATGTATAGAAAAGTGAAAAGAATCTTATACAACAAAAGAATAGACGAAAAGAATAGAAGCCGGTGATCCCACCTATATTTAGGATAAAATAATCCTAAGAATAGAAGATTATACAAACGGAGAAAACCGAGGAAAAGAATGAACAAACTCAACGACTCGACTTGACCTCCCCTATACTTAGGGTAAAAGATCCATAACTATAGAAAAAGAATATCGACAAGTAGAAGAACAAGCGAGAGAATAGAAGGAATAAAAGAAAATAAAAACATGAAAGAAAATGGAATAAACAACATAACTCTCCCTATACTTAGGTAAAGGATCCTTAAGTATAAGCAACAATAGGAGTGATGAAAAAGAACAAAAATTGAAAAACTCAAATCATTAACATCCCCTATACTTAGAATAGAGTACATCCTAATTATAGCACGTGCACACATGGAAAAAGAGGTGAACGATAGAAATGAAAGAAGAAAGAATAAAATGAAAGGATATATATAAAAGAAAATCAGCTCATGTATCAGACATAGAAGATGTCAAAAAGTCATAATTTGATACCACAGATATGGAATCAACCACGGACGTGAACGAATCATGATCTTGATATGGCTAGAACAACTGTCTGTTCGAAACAAATGTTTGTGCGTCAGATTACAACCGAGATATGACAATACTACCATTGTCACACACATCTCTCACAATAAACAGTCCTGACCATTTGCTTTTTACTTGTCAGAAAACAACTTCAATTTAGCATCAAACAACCAAATTTTTTGATCAGGGGAGAAAATCTTCCTTCTAATGTGTTTATCATGCCAACACTTGAATTTCTCCTTATACATGGGTGAGTTGTCGTATGCAAAATCTTGGAATTCCAGCAATCTATTCAGATCCAACTTTCTATTTCGTCCTACTTTCTCATAATCCAAATTGCATACATGGAGTGCCCATAATGATTCGTGAATTAATTCAATTGGCAAGTGGCAAGGCTTTCCATAAACCAATTTATACGGAGACATTCCCAATGGAGACTTGTATGTCGTATGATAAGCCCATTGAACTGTGGCAAGCATCTGGGACCAGTCCTTCCTATCTGGATGTACAAGTTTCTGCAATATCATCTTAATCTCCCTATTCGATATCTCAGCCAAGCCGTTAGTCTGTATATGGTAAGGAGATGCAACTCTATGCTCAATGGCGTACTCCTTCAAACCTCTCTATTAATGTAATGGCTTACTCCACCTGAAATGAGTATCTTGGGCATCCCAAACAGTGCAATAATGTGGTCCTTGAGAAAGGACATACTGTACGACTATTAGTGGCTCAGGTGGGGATAGCCTCCACCCAACGACTAGCAAAATCCACGGCAAGCAGGATGTACTGAAATCCCTTACTGACAGAAAATGGTCCCATGAAGTCTATGCCACAAGCATCAAAACATATGAATCTAGATATATCTCAGGGGCATGGTATCCTTGGAACCAATGATTCCTCCCATTTTCTGACAATCAGTACAACCTCGAACATATTCTGTAGCATCCTTGATAAAGTTGGATAGGCTGCTCTGTAAAACCTTTGTTGTCATGCACTTCCCTGAATGATGCCCACCAGACTCTAATTTGTGAAAATCAAGTATGCTAGTGTATTCCTTCTGAGGATTGCACCTCCTCTAGGTACAATCCGCACCCTCACGAAATATGTACAGATCCTTCCACTGGTAAAAATTTATCTCTAACATGAATATGTCTACCATGTGTATCGACCAATATTGTGGAACTTTCTTGGAGACAAGATAGTACACAACATCAGCATACCATATGAGTGAGTCCACAGATAAAATGGTCTCATCCGGAAAGGTCTCTAATATAAGAAGAATTGGCTTCTCAGAAGTATCTACATTTGTGATTCAGGAAAGGTGATCCTTCACAACATTCTTTACTCCAAGTTTATCTCGAATCTCTAAATCAAACTCCTAGAGAAGAAGGATCCATCTGATTAGATGTGTTTTTGCATCCTTCTTTGCCTGCAGGTATCGTATGGCTGTGTGATCCGTGTATACAATAACATGTGAACCAAAGAGGTAAGATCTAAGCTTCCCTAATACAAATACAACTGGTAACATATTCTTCTCTATGAATGTGTAATTACGTTGTCTTTCTTCCAGAGTCTTGCTAGCAAAGTGTATAGAAAATGGTATCCCATCCCTTCGCTGCCCCAAAACAACTCTAACTGTAAAATTCGGCATGTCTATCATGATCTCAAAAGGGAGAGACCAATCAGGTGGCTGTAGGACAAGAGCACTGATGAATCCACGATTCATCATCTCAATATCTTGATCTTAGCAAAATCCCCGAGTAAAATCCCAGAAAAATGTCCATAAAATCAATAAATTAACTAAATAAGTCTTGTAAATAAAATACACTAATTATTGTGTATAAGATTGTACAAAATAAATTACACATAAAAAGCCGCAAAAATAAAGGAGTTTTATACCTGTAAATTGCCTAAAACTTCATGTATTTTTAATAATTTCATTTCAACTCCTTTTTACCTAATTCTTTCTCTAACTTGTTTATAAAAATGTATATAAAAATACAAAAATACAAAATAAATTTTACCTCAAATAAATGCTCCTAGATCCCAAAGAGAAAAAAACCGTAAAGTCCAACTTCCAAGCTAAATTCCCGCTCCGTATGAACTCCAAATTCACCAAACTCACTTTTAAAGTTCAAGTTAGAAAATTATCTATCCAACGGAAGTGGTTTCATTAAAATCGGAGCTCATTTGCAAAAGTTGGGTTTTGGGACCTAGATGTACATTGTACATTATGTATATATTCATTCTTTAGTCAATTTTTATTTTATCTTTCTCAATTACTAAAAATACAAAAAAATTATGATTGTGTTGTATTTTTATTATTGTATTTTACTGTATTTTTTCGTTGTAAATATCTCTTATTAAAAAGATAAAAAAATACATATTAGAAAAAGTAAAAAAATGTACATGGTGTTTTGTCTTCTTTTGTAAATTCTCCACTATTTCTCTTCTCTTTTTATTTTATTGTATTTAAAGTAGACAACTTTATTTACTTATTTATTTATTATTTAATTTCCATTCTCTACAATAACCACCAATTCAACTCCATTATTCCACCATTTTTTCCAACTTCCCATTCAACTCCATTAATAAATCAACCTCCCATTCAACTCCACCACTTTAATAACCTCTCCTTCCATTCTCTTTATATACCTCTCATTCTCCTCAATTTTGCCTTTGATCCATCTTTATGTGAGGAGAGCCTAGTTCCCTGAGTTGAATCGGTGACAGCGACGCAACCGCGGTCGAGCGACGACGGCCCTCTCTCCGGTGTGATCCGTTGGTTTTTTGGCCAACATCGCAGCCGCAACCGCGCGCTGCTCGAGCTCATCGCACGCCGGCGATTCGAGCGAAGACCGTGCTCACGAGAGCACTTCATAGGCGTCCGCGTTCATCGTAGGTAATTTTATCATCTTGTCATTTTTTGCAATTTTTTTTAGCACATCATATCGCCCCCATCCTCCATTTGTTTCTACTCCATCTTATTACCATCATAATTTTTTTTTCTCCCTTTCTCATCATGTTCATTCCCTGTTTTAAACAAAATTAAAAAAAATAAAAAAATTTAAAACAAAAAAAAGTCCTTTTATTATAGCACCATCATCATAGCACTTTTCCATTTATTTATTCCACCACCACCATCATACCACCACCTTTCATCACTTGTTTAGTTTATCATCACTATCATTTCCCCCCCTTCTTTTTGTGTACATAGTTCCTGTATAAAGAAAATTTAAAAAAAATAAAAAAATTAAAACAACAAAAAAAAGTTTTTTTTTAACATTACAGCAGCAAAATTTAAAAAAAATAATAATAATAAAAATAAAAAAAATTAATTAAAAAAAAAACGAAGGTGGAGCAGCAGCTCCAACGCCGCCGCCCCACCTCCCCACAGCCATCGCCACCGTCAACCGCCGCCAGCCGGCGGCCTTCTCTCCAGGACCGCGCGGCCCTCTCCGCCGCGTGACGGCCTCCAGCAGCGGCGCCCCGACACCGCGCCGCCCCTCCGCCCGCTTCCACAACCGCCAGCAGTCACCGGCCTCCACAGGCATCTCGCCGCCGCCTTCAGCCTTTGCCGACCGCCGCTCGCCATCATCCTCCGCCAGCGACCCCGCCTCCGCGCCATCGACCGACGCCGTCGGCCGACCTCCCTGCCGTTGGGTTCTTTCACCTGCGAAGAGAAAGGTTGAAGAAAGGTCTATTTCCTTTTTTTTATTGTAAAAATTGCATTCGTATCCTTTTAAGTTTCCATAATTACAATTCCATCCCTGTATATATTTGCATTGTAAATATTGTTTTCTGTGTTGCACAAAGACCCCTGTGTTCATGCATTAATTTGGACCTCTTTTTGGCACCTTTTTATTCAATGAAAAATACCTTTGTGTGGAACAACTAATTCTATACCTTGTGGATGTTTATTTATATTTTTGTGGTCCTTGGGTAATTTATTAAAATTGTTCAACTGAAATATTGCATATTTTACCCATTCCGTGCTCTTAAAATTATATCTCATACACGGTTGATCTAAAAAATCCACAAAAAATTATACATGATGCCTTAACATGTGCTTAACATACTGTCCAAATTTCACATCTATTGGAGTTGTTTTGTGCCTTAAATAAATTATAGAGTGTATTTAGTAATCGATTTTTAATTAAATCCACAAATATCTTTTTTGTGAAATTTCACTCTACTGGATTGCTCATGAAAATATCTTTTTGGGATAATTCGAATTTTGATTAATTTGATAATGTGGATTAATTAGGAATTAATTACTCACTATCACTCTGTTTCCACTAAAAAATATATAAAAAATTCATATTTTGTCAAAAAATTCCAAAAATATTATTGTAGCTTTCTTGCATCATGTTTTCATTTCAGTAAATTTTTCATAATTTTTGCATACTGTTTACTCGAAAAATTGCGAAAAAACCCATAAAAAGTGTGCATTTTTAGTTGTTGCATTTTAACCCCTAAAATTCCAAAAAAATATGTTTTGTGTTCATCTCTGGATTAGTATTCTAGGAAAAATATAATTTGGCTGAATTGAACTGATTTGACATTAAACTTAATTTGGCTAAGTTGTATGCTTCCTTAGTATATTAGTTCACTTGCATTGTGCATTTTGGCGTCCTATTTGCATTAAAAAAATCTAAAAAAAAACCACTTGGAAATCTAGACCTAAATTTGCAAATTAATCTCAAGTTGTTCCTTTGCCTCCCTGTGTTCGGCCCCGGACTTGCCCGGGATATAAATTAAAGCCGAGACACTCTTCACGGAGATCTTCTCTCGGTTCTGACCGAATCGCTAAGTACACGTACTACAACGAAGCCGAATTATTTATCGTATCTAGCGACTCGTCATATGGCGCCGTTGCCGGGGAGGTAAACGGCTTAGGGATTAATTTAAAATTTTGGATTTAGTTTTCCATTTACTCGGGTAGTCTGACCCCCGAGCCCACTTGTAATTAATCCATTTCCTTTCAATTATTTGTCTTCATATTCTTGTATATATTTTTTTATTTATCTCTAACATACATCTTTATTTCCTTGCGAGGGCCCGGTGGACTTGGAGTGCATCGGAGGTCGACGGACGCGACGCGAGTTGACTGTTGAAGTGCGAGGAGAACTATTTGTTTTTTAGAGAACTTTTTGTAATTATTGTGTTGTAATAACTTAGGTAATTCGCTCTTTCCAGCGGCTCTTGTTTGAGAGCTCGCGTTTGTATCCGGACTGGACTTTGGATCCGCTCGTGGTCGTGTGGTTGATTGACGTAGAATAGGACTTGCACTCGCGGCTCTTAGAGCATTTTATTAGAATATCTTTATTGCTTGTGCTCGTAACTTTTAGGACCACACATCACATTTAACAAGACGCACTTAGACCGCTGGGCTATTAGTCAAATTAAACTTGTTCATCACTCGCTAATAGAACTGCTTGTCTAGGAACGGTTTCTCGTTTGCATTCATTTAGTATAAAATTTCAATTCTGCCTTGCATCCCGCATGTAGAGCGCGAGGATCACTGTAAGTCTTCTGAACTGGGCATGCATCATTGATTTCATTATTTGCATCGGTTTTTCTCGACTCCCTCCCCTTGGTTTTTGAAACTTAGGTTAAAAGGAAATCGGGACTGATCGTTAGGCGTGCTTTGTTTGGTGGACTAATCAAGTGATAACAAAACTTAAAACCGGGACTGCTAATCAGAGTTGACCAAAAAAAAACTGATTAAAACTAACACTTGTTTTGGGAGAGCAAAACCCTCATTGTATGCTTGGCTAATTGTGATTGTTGAGAGGTGAGGACGCATCCCTAGGATAGTGCCCAAAACCTACTTTTGAGCCTTGCGTAATTGGATTGATATCTTGATTTATCACCTAATTAAAACTGAAAAGATAAACGGTCGGACTTTTGCGACCATCACTGTGTTGAGTAGGTGAACTCAGAGTTTGCTCTTGTGTTTGTTTGTTTGTGTGTTATTCGGTGCACTTGCACGCTTTCTTCCTCGATCCGCTTCATTCTCCCATCTCCCTTCCAAGATGTCAGAATTTTGGTCATCATATCCAAGTCATCCTTCTTCGACCATATTCCGATCATCTCCACCCACTTATTCCTCTTCATACCCACACCACAACCGCAAAGTCAGAACTCCGACTGACTTCTCCACTTCTTCGTCCTTCTCACCTACCCCACATTCTGACACCCATGACCCACAACCACCTTGGATTGACTCACTATATTCTCGTCCGCTTGCTGGAATCAAGGAACAAATCAAAGAGCAAGCGACTGCTGAGATGAATGATTGGCATAATCAGTTGACCCCACATACATCACTTTCACCTCGAGTTGGGACAGAACAACAATTGCCATACACACATCCCGACTTAACCTTCGGGTACAACATGGTCAACCAGACAAACCGAATGGAGAGGCCTGCACCGTACGATCTTCCTGACTTGATTGACCTGAGTGATAGAGACCACATTGACCAACCTTTATATCACCCATTCGGAGAGCCGACATATACAGGGGATTGGATTCATGCGACTGATTTACAGACCCCCTGTCTACTAACTCCGCCTGATGAGGCTCCGACCAACAACTGCCATACATATGGGCCATACTCAACCCGGTATTGCACACCCGAGTCAAGGTGTGTTGAGTATAAGAGCCCGAGTTCTCAGCAGTACCCTCCAATTGCGTCGACTTCTCTCATGATGTGTCATGAGAACTTATTGGAGGATGACATTTGTAGACCGATCAAGAGTCCAGGTAGGAATGTGGATCATGGATCTTGCGGATTGAATTTCGAAAACCTGGAAGACACCGGATTGACCACACATCATGTACAGCTGGAGTCCCTTCTATCTCCCTCTTCTACTAACCACTTTTCCTCCAAACTTGAGTATGTACATTCTCCTAGTCCTCCTTCACCTACCAAAAAGACCAAAAAAATTGAAAACTCGGAAAATACCATAAAAATTGAAAAAGGAAAAGATCTAAAAAAATTGGATCCTGCGGTTAGGGAAGCATTGGATAGAAAGTTGATTTTTGAGCTTCCCTTAATAATGGCCATTGAGCACTTTCCCGACCTTAAAAGATTTGTGAGAAGTAAATTGATGCCTAAAAGGTCGGGCAATAAGAGAACAAGGACTGAGATACATATAGTGTCTATGGCCACATCTTTGATGATAGGGAGAAAAACCAAGAGCCGCAGAGTAAAGCGGTTACCTAGATTTGATTGTGAAATCAAAGATACCACATTCACCCATGCAAGAATCGATGATGACTTACCGATTAATATCCTCCCGACCTCCGTGTTTGCCAAGCTCAAACTTGGATCTGCCAAGAAGTCAAGAGAGATCATTCAGTTGGCAGACCGGACCATTAAACGGTCAAGAGGAACCATTTCAGTCATCGTCACTTTCCAAGGTGCTCTACTGGAGATAGACTTCACGATCATTGACATTGAGCACCGAGGAGAGTTCACCCAGTCTCCGATCATTCTTGGGAAGCCGTTCTTAGCCTTGGCTAAGGCAACTATAGATTGTGAGACTCGGGAGATCGATTTCTCTGCATTGGGAGCACTCCGACCTCACCCGATCTTTGAGGACACACGATATTCCAAGGTAACCCGTAAAGTTGCAGACAGTCGTGACCTTCGAGAGACAGTTGAGTCCCATCTCTCTACTACACCTGAGATACCGACTGTCCAGACAACCATTGGTTTAGACACTTCCTACAACCACACACCGTCTACTGCTTGCACCACCACCACGACAGCTTCTAGAGAGGACTCAAGAGCAGAAGCTATCAGTGAGTCGGACATGACCTTTGTGGATTGCCTTGATCATTTCGATGATCCGACACAAGAACCCAACAATGTCAAGCCAACTGAGAACACTGTGCCTTATCAGAGACGTGTGCTGACCTTGCAGGAGTATTACAATGCATATGGTGACTCATCTGATGATGAACCTCTGGTAAGAACCTCACACACACCACATCCAAGACATACACCAAAGGAGACAACTGGGACCAAATTGACCAATCTTGATAAATCTGTTGCTCCATCCTCTAGTCGGTTATCTGGTAAGAAGAAGACGGGTGTTGATTCCTTGAGGTGTTTCCTCGAACTCCTTAAGACGTATCAATCTCCTCTTCCTCTTGATGCTTCAGGTTCTAGAAAACCGACTAAGAAGGTTACCTTCGATGTTTCAGAGAAGGAACTTTCTGAGGAGTCCTCACCAGGTCCGGATCAGGTGATCTATATGAGTGAGCTCAGTTCGGCTGTTCTGAAGCCATACTTAAGCAAGCAGCCGTGTGTCGACCCCCGTTGGACGTTCCCCACACCTCACTATTATTCTTCGGAGGACGATTCTGACAGCGACACATGTGTATACTTCCCACCCCATCTCTCCCGCAAGAAGGTCCGTCACAAACCTTCTTGATCCTTGTATATTCTTCCTCCTCCTTGTACATATTTTCCTTCCTTTATTCACCTCCCTCCCTAAATGATTCGCATCACTCGCCCCAGTTCCGTATCGTTTTCATTTTGTGGCTATACTTAGGATGACTAGATCCTAAGTATAGGGGGGTGAGTGACCCGATTTACTCCTTCTCTTCTTTTTATTTTCTTTTTGTATATTCTTTCCCATTCTCATTGGTCCCCCATTCTTGTGTTCTTTCCAATACTTAGGCTGACCAAAGCCTAAGTATAGGGGGGACCGATGCCCGTCATGTGTATTTACTCATCATTTCTCCTCTTGACCTCGTCCGCCCCATTTTTGCTCTTCTTCTACACTTAGGCTGTCCAGAGCCTAAGTATAGGGGGGGCGGATCAACTTCTATACTCTCTATTATTTTAGCTTTCCTACGCTTAGTACGAGCTATGTCTTTTTTGTCACCTAGTGCCATGAGGACATAGCACAAGCTAAGTATAGGGGGGCATGTATATATTACATATATACTTTACCCATACCTCGTACTTTCACGTACTTTTGTATATATTATACAATAATTATGGGGTGGGTTAAAAAAAACAAAAAAAAACAAAACAAAACTTTTTCAAAAAAAAGTCTTTTCTTATTTACCTATCTTTTTCAAAAAAAACTCTTGAAAGAAAAAAAAAGAAACAAAACTTTTTCTAAAACTAAAAAAAAAAACTTTTTCTAAAAACTTAAAAAAAAACTTTTTCTAAAAACTAAAAAAAACAAACAAACAAACAACAAAAAAACATTCATAAAAAAAACTTAAAAAAAAACAAAAACAAAAAAACTAAAACTAAAAAAAACTAACTAATAAGTTGGTTTAATCCCTGACACAATTCACTTTCACACAAGACTAGTGATGATCAAGAACACTTGGTTTATGAGGTCTTGAGATTTTGAGTTAACCAGCCTTAGTCATTAGGGTCCTTGACTTAATTATTCACATTTCCCTAGTTTGAAAGATTTGTGTGCTATATTGCATGCTTAGTCTCTACCTTAAGAATATGATCAGCACCTCACGTACACGACTGCAGTTATGATGAGATGAGTTGAAATTTCACTTGAGGAACTGGGATGAGGGATTTGAGTTTGGACTTTATTTGATGATGCTCGAGGATGGGATAAAATCAATGAAGGCTTCATGAAACCTGAGTGTCAGCACATTTAGCCAGTATGAGAACATGGTTCTTGTACTATCTCTTGATACTTACCTATGTGCCAGGGTGTGATAAAATAAAAAAAATGTTGATCAGTGTGCGCCAACTCTTGGTAAAAGCAGTGGAGCTAGCCACAAATACTACAAAGCAATGAAATGTCAAAGAAAAGCTCTCATTCCACAAAGTCAATTATCAAAAGAGCTTCCACCAAAGGCGAGCGCTCCCAACCATTTCAAAGTGTCCACTTGGACCACCACTATTAGGACCAGGAGTCGGGCTTGCACCAAAAAAAGGGCTCTACATCGTAAATGCTACAAGTCTGGGTGTAGAAGGTACGATAGGTACTCAAAAAAGGCACACCCCGGTGTACTCCCAGGAAAACAAGTGCAGACGGCTCCAACTTCTCTTGACGGACGCACTGATCAACACCAAAAAAAATGCGTTGCGTAATAAGGCACTTGAGAGGATCCTTGTTCCAATGAGAGGGAGAGAAGAAATGACACAATCCTATGTCCTCCATCAACTGGCCTTCCATCTACACTTTTAAGTCTGACAACTAAAGAGACGGTGGATTGGATGCAAGAAATGGTTTATTCCCTAGTGTTGAGGATCGGGTCCTTAGGAGAGTCTCTTGGACTGGAACCTTAGGTGACGTTGTGACTCTACTCTTGTAACTGCAGTCAACACTTAAAGTCATATCCCTTATATATACGTATACAAAGAGAGTCTGATGATTAGGGAAATTGGGTACCTTTTGACTAGAGCTTGGTTCAGCTTAGAATTTTAGGATCTCTAAAACCGAGAGTTCTTGAACGGATCAAGTCTTGTATTCACATGCACAGTCAGGGGTTAACCCAACTTATTCATTCTTTATTTGCTCGAGGACTAGCAAAGTTTAAGTATAGGGGGGTGATGAATCCACGATTCATCATCTCAATATCTTGATCTTAGCAAAATCCCCGAGTAAAATCCTAGAAAAATGTCCATAAAATCAATAAATTAACTAAATAAGTCTTGTAAATAAAATACACTAATTACTGTGTATAAGATTGTACAAAATAAATTACACATAAAAAGCCGCAAAAATAAAGGAGTTTTATACCTGTAAATTGCCTAAAACTTCATGTATTTTTAATAATTTCATTTCAACTCCTTTTTACCTAATTCTTTCTCTAACTTGTTTATAAAAATGTATATAAAAATACAAAAATACAAAATAAATTTTACCTCAAATAAATGCTCCTAGATCCCAAAGAGAAAAAAACCGTAAAGTCCAACTTCCAAGCTAAATTCCCGCTCCGTATGAACTCCAAATTCACCAAACTCACTTTTAAAGTTCAAGTTAGAAAATTATCTATCCAACGGAAGTGGTTTCATTAAAATCGGAGCTCATTTGCAAAAGTTGGGTTTTGGGACCTAGATGTACATTGTACATTATGTATATATTCATTCTTTAGTCAATTTTTATTTTATCTTTCTCAATTACTAAAAATACAAAAAAATTATGATTGTGTTGTATTTTTATTATTGTATTTTACTGTATTTTTTCATTGTAAATATCTCTTATTAAAAAGATAAAAAAATACATATTAGAAAAAGTAAAAAAATGTACATGGTGTTTTGTCTTCTTTTGTAAATTCTCCACTATTTCTCTTCTCTTTTTATTTTATTGTATTTAAAGTAGACAACTTTATTTACTTATTTATTTATTATTTAATTTCCATTCTCTACAATAACCACCAATTCAACTCCATTATTCCACCATTTTTTCCAACTTCCCATTCAACTCCATTAATAAATCAACCTCCCATTCAACTCCACCACTTTAATAACCTCTCCTTCCATTCTCTTTATATACCTCTCATTCTCCTCAATTTTGCCTTTGATCCATCTTTATGTGAGGAGAGCCTAGTTCCCTGAGTTGAATCGGTGACAGCGACGCAACCGCGGTCGAGCGACGACGGCCCTCTCTCCGGTGTGATCCGTTGGTTTTTTGGCCAACATCGCAGCCGCAACCGCGCGCTGCTCGAGCTCATCGCACGCCGGCGATTCGAGCGAAGACCGTGCTCACGAGAGCACTTCATAGGCGTCCGCGTTCATCGTAGGTAATTTTATCATCTTGTCATTTTTTGCAATTTTTTTTAGCACATCATATCGCCCCCATCCTCCATTTGTTTCTACTCCATCTTATTACCATCATAATTTTTTTTCTCCCTTTCTCATCATGTTCATTCCCTGTTTTAAACAAAATTAAAAAAAATAAAAAAATTTAAAACAAAAAAAAGTCCTTTTATTATAGCACCATCATCATAGCACTTTTCCATTTATTTATTCCACCACCACCATCATACCACCACCTTTCATCACTTGTTTAGTTTATCATCACTATCATTTCCCCCCCTTCTTTTTGTGTACATAGTTCCTGTATAAAGAAAATTTAAAAAAAAATAAAAAAATTAAAACAACAAAAAAAAGTTTTTTTTAACATTACAGCAGCAATATTTAAAAAAAATAATAATAATAAAAATAAAAAAAATTAATTAAAAAAAAAACGAAGGTGGAGCAGCAGCTCCAACGCCGCTGCCCCACCTCCCCACAGCCATCGCCACCGTCAACCGCCGCCAGCCGGCGGCCTTCTCTCCAGGACCGCGCGGCCCTCTCCGCCGCGTGACGGCCTCCAGCAGCGGCGCCCCGACACCGCGCCGCCCCTCCGCCCGCTTCCACAACCGCCAGCAGTCACCGGCCTCCACAGGCATCTCGCCGCCGCCTTCAGCCTTTGCCGACCGCCGCTCGCCATCATCCTCCGCCAGCGACCCCGCCTCCGCGCCATCGACCGACGCCGCCGGCCGACCTCCCTGCCGTTGGGTTCTTTCACCTGCGAAGAGAAAGGTTGAAGAAAGGTCTATTTCCTTTTTTTTTATTGTAAAAATTGCATTCGTATCCTTTTAAGTTTCCATAATTACAATTCCATCCCTGTATATATTTGCATTGTAAATATTGTTTTCTGTGTTGCACAAAGACCCCTGTGTTCATGCATTAATTTGGACCTCTTTTTGGCACCTTTTTATTCAATGAAAAATACCTTTGTGTGGAACAACTAATTCTATACCTTGTGGATGTTTATTTATATTTTTGTGGTCCTTGGGTAATTTATTAAAATTGTTCAACTGAAATATTGCATATTTTACCCATTCCGTGCTCTTAAAATTATATCTCATACACGGTTGATCTAAAAAATCCACAAAAAATTATACATGATGCCTTAACATGTGCTTAACATACTGTCCAAATTTCACATCTATTGGAGTTGTTTTGTGCCTTAAATAAATTATAGAGTGTATTTAGTAATCGATTTTTAATTAAATCCACAAATATCTTTTTTGTGAAATTTCACCTCTACTGGATTGCTCATGAAAATATCTTTTTGGGATAATTCGAATTTTGATTAATTTGATAACGTGGATTAATTAGGAATTAATTACTCACTATCACTCTGTTTCCACTAAAAAATATATAAAAAATTCATATTTTGTCAAAAAATTCCAAAAATATTATTGTAGCTTTCTTGCATCATGTTTTCATTTCAGTAAATTTTTCATAATTTTTGCATACTGTTTACTCGAAAAATTGCGAAAAAACCCATAAAAAGTGTGCATTTTTAGTTGTTGCATTTTAACCCCTAAAATTCCAAAAAAATATGTTTTGTGTTCATCTCTGGATTAGTATTCTAGGAAAAATATAATTTGGCTGAATTGAACTGATTTGACATTAAACTTAATTTGGCTAAGTTGTATGCTTCCTTAGTATATTAGTTCACTTGCATTGTGCATTTTGGCGTCCTATTTGCATTAAAAAAATCTAAAAAAAAAACCACTTGGAAATCTAGACCTAAATTTGCAAATTAATCTCAAGTTGTTCCTTTGCCTCCCTGTGTTCGACCCCGGACTTGCCCGGGATATAAATTAAAGCCGAGACACTCTTCACGGAGATCTTCTCTCGGTTCTGACCGAATCGCTAAGTACACGTACTACAACGAAGCCGAATTATTTATCGTATCTAGCGACTCGTCAAGCACTAGTAACCATGTCTTTCATCTGGTGAAATGGAAGGAGGACATTCTCATCAACAACAAACTCACTCTCCTTGCACAGAAATTCTGTCAAAGGTCTAACGATTTTGCTGAAGTCCTTGATGAATTGCCTATAGAATCCAACATGTCAAAGAAATGACCTTAACCGCTTCAAATTCTACGGTGGCTCTAGCTTGGAGATCACATAAATATTAGCTGGGTAAACCTCCATACCATGTTTGGAGATGACGTGGTGCAATACAATCCCATTAGTCACCATAAAGTGATTCTTCTCCCATGAGAGCACTAAGTTTACCTCACAGCAACGTTGATGTACTCGGTCTAAATGAGCAAGACATGTATTAAAACTAGCCCTGCAGACTAAGAAATCATCCATGAATACCTCTAGAAAACTACCCCCATGTCGGCAAAAATGGCCAACATACACCTTTGGAATGTAGCAGGGGCGTTACACAATCCAAAGGGCATCCATATAAAGGCGAAGGGGTGCAGCCTGGTTATACCCGGGTACCCATCCAAGAAACAAAAGAACTCCTTCCCTGTCAACTGCTCAATAATATGATCAATAAAGGGAAGTAGAAAGTGATCTTTCTTGGTAGCTGAATTCAACTGCCGGAAATCTATGCAGACACGCGATGAAGTAGGTACATGGGTCGGAATCTCCTCACCACGATCATTCTTTATGATAGTAATCTCGGATATCTTCGAGACCCAATATAAAGGACTGACCCACTTGGAATCTGAAATGGGATAAATAAAGCCATCATCACACAATTTCATGATCTCTTTCATGACAACATCCCAGAGGTTTGGATTAAGATGACACTGATTCTCACGTGAGGGTTTGCTGTCATCCTCTAAGTAGATATGACGTGAGCACAAAAATAGACTAATCCCATGGAGATCCGAAATATTCCATCCAATGTTCTTACGGTTTCTCTCAAGAACCTCTAGCACACGAGATTCTTGTCCGTCGGTCAACAACGAACTGAGGATAATCAGAAACATCTGGGGTGGACAAGGAAGGCATTCTTCAATGTTAAGGGTAAAGCCTTAAGCACAGGTGGGGTCTGAATCATCTCTATGACAATCTCTGCAACTGTAGTGGTAGAAGTGATAAATCCATGACTCATCATCTTAATATATTTAATCTTAAATAAACCCCTGAGTCAAATATCAAATAAATATCCTTAAAATCAATAAATTAATAAAATAATTATTGTAAAAAAAATACGTTAATTATTGTATATTTTATTGTACAAAATAAATTAATAATAAAAAGTCGTAAAATAAATGAATTATTCACCTATAAATAGCCAAAACTTCATGTATTTTTAATAATTCTATATCAACTCATTTTCAGTAAATTCTTACACTAACTTGTATATAAATGTATATATAATAAATTATAAAATAAATTCCACCTCAACAAAAAATCCTAGATTTCAATAAGAAAAGGCCGTAAAGTCCAACTTCTTGGCCACATTCCTGCTCTGTATGAGATCTAAATTAATCAAATTCAGTTTTAAAGTTCTAGAAAATTATCTATCCAATGAAAATGGTTTCATTAAAATTGGAGCACGCTTGCAAAATATAGGTTTTGGGACCTATATTGTATATATTGTAATAACTTGATATTAACATTTTATGTATAAACTTAACTCGTTTTTGAATTTTTTTTGGATTAATTTCTTTATTATACATTTTAATAAAGTAAATAATTACAAAAATAAAAATAAATTATTTTATCGTTGAAAATAATGTAATGTGACTCTGTATATAGTGTGAATATTGTTCTTTTTCTCCATTTTCTTTTGCTTTTCTTCTTTAAAAAATGTATTATGTTTTATTTTATTTCTATTATTTTATTTTATTTTTTTTGAAAACATCTTTTTAAAAAATACAAAAAAGTAAAATTAGAAAAGCCAAAAAAAATTGTGTACATATAGTTTGTTTTATTTTGTTGAATTAATTTCAAATTTCTCCATTCTCTTTTATTTTCTCTTTATTTTTATTTTCTCTTTTTAGCAGACTACTTTTATTTTATTTTCTTTTATTATTTTCCTTTTACCAATTCTCTACATAAACTTCCATCCTTCTCCATTTCCCACACTCCTTTTCTAACTTCCCCTTATTCTTCTTCTTCTTATTCTCTTCACCTCCCCTCATTTTCTTCATCTGCCATTATGAGAGAAGAGAGGTTGAGCCCCTTTAACCTCGAGGTGGCAGCCAAAGGAGAAAAGTTGAGCGACGACCACCTTTTAGGTGAGATCCGCAAGTTCCCTCTTGTGTAGCTGCTCATCCACTCAACAAAGTAGCCGAGCTTCATTGTGTTTCACCGTCGAGTGACGGGTCGTGAATTGCCTATGTTAAATATATCATGTATTGTCGTGCGTTAAAATTAAAATGTTATTTCGTTGTAGGCTAGCCATCGAAATCGATCAAGAAAAAACCACAATTATTTAATCATTTTTTAATCACGTGGTTTTATGTTTATTTTACTTGGGCAAGTCCCAAGGTCGAACACAAGGAGGCAAAGGAACAACTAGAATTATGTCTATTAAAGTCTGGTGCGGTTTTCAAAGCGGTCTTTTTTTATTTTTAATGCAATAAGGGATGCAAAATGCAATTTCAGCCTATTTTAGGGACTAAAATGTAAATACCAATCAAATGATGTCCGAAAATATAAAACTTGGACAAGATGATAATTATGATGAAATGAATGTACTGTATTTTTTTAGAATTTTTAGATACAAGAAGAATTTTTTATGAATTTTTAAATGCAAACAAGGTGAATTTCAATATTTAATTATAATAAATATTAAACGTAATTATTTTCAAGGGATAAAATTATCTAAAATCTATCACTAGGTGATGGATCTCACAAAAATCCTAAACCTCAAAAATACAAGCTTTAACACCGATTAAAATTTAAATATTGAAATATGCAAAATGATTTTTAGAAGCCAAATGGTGCATGCAAATGCAATTCTTTTTGGGCACAATCTTAAACACAATAAATTCTACAATCCGTGATTTTTTGGGAATTTTTAGAGCAACTGGTTAATAAATTATAAAAATCAGAGCATAAAATGGGCAAAGTATGCAATTTTACGCAAAATAATTAATTATTAATTAACATTGATCACAAAAATGTCCACAATATGTCAAGATGTAGATAATTAAATGAGGAACAAAATGTTATTTTTGGATAATAAAAATATGCTATGTAGCTATCCAAAATAAAGGGCAAAGATAGGGGTATAAATGCAATTACAATAAATAAGTGGAAATTTAATATGCAGAGGAGGGACTATTTTGTAATTACCAAACTCCTGGGGGTCTGCTGCAAAATTTCCAAGGGGTTACGTGATTGGCACGTGTCCCTTGGTCGGTGGGGGCTGATGCGTAATTAGGAGAAACTCCAGGGTCTTCGTTGCAAAATTCCCATGTATCACGTGACACCCACGTCTTAGTAGTAGGTTTGGATGGAGGCTCGGGGCTGGCATCCACGTGGCAGGCTAGCGTACTTCGGAATTGGCCTGAGGGCCCTAGCTTGGAAGGTTGGTTCAGAGCTAGACTGGGAGCGAATCAGGATCGTTGATGAAGATGAATCCGATGCCTGAAGGTGAGCGCCTTCTAGATGGTCAGATCTTAATCATGCCTTCGGATCTGATGGTTGTGATTGGTCAACAACAGCCGGCAGGTGTCGGTGGAGAGGCAGAGCGGCGGAGCGGCGAAGCTCTAGTGGTCTTCTTGGAGCAGGCGGTGGTGTTGATGAAGACTGTGTTGTCGATGAAGATGACCCCTGGCACCAGCCAGGAGGTGTTGACGAAAGGGCCAGAGTTGAATGTTCCTGGAGATGTCGGCAGAGGAGCTGCTTGTCGGTGATGGAGGCAGTAGATAACGATGTACAGTAGCGGGGATAGTGATCGAAGACGGAGGCGACGCCAGAGCGAATGAGTCAGGGGAGGTAGATGATGGCGAGTAGCGAGGTAGACGGAGATGATTATCGGAGATGGAGAGGAGGTGGAGTAGCGAAGAGATACCTAAGAAGAAGGGGGGGGGCTCGACGGTGAAGCCGGAGCTGAGCAACGGCTTGGAGGCAGAGCTGCGATGAGGACGATAATCCTCAGATCACGCCGATGGAGGTGCTTCGTCGGTTGTCACGTCCGATGAAGGAGGTCTCTCTGTGAACGGCGGATGGGCGAACCTATGGTGGTGCTGGAATATTTATAGGGTTGGAGACGAGGATCAGTCGGAGAAGGAAAGGGATCATCGAGGGATTCTGAATGGGATTCGATCGAGGATCGGGGATTTGTGGAGGTACGAGATACACACGATCGGAGATGGAAGCGAGAGGATTGGAGATGGGCGGCCGTGAGATACGCGGCGGCGATGAAATCAACGGGATTGGGTGGCGATGGGCGGTGGAGCAAAAAGGGAAAGGGTGGCATGGATTGGGAATGAAGGGGGAGGAAGATGACCTAAAGGCATTGTTTGATCGGTTAAGATTGGATGACCCTGATAAGGCCGCGTGGCTGGAAGAGAAGGCCATAGGCACCGCACGTGCGTGGCACGTGTGCGGGAGGCACGTACCCCACACTTGCAGTGGTTTAGTAAATTTTTTTATAAAAAATGAATAAATAAAAACTCAAAAATTTGCTGACACGTGGCGGCTCCAAGAGCTGCCAGATGTCAACACCAAAATTCGGAATATAAATACAAAGAAAAATAGAAAAGAAATAGTAAATGACCTCAGATTGAAAAACTTTCTTCACAAAAATTGCTCGTCTCGATGTGATCAACTTTCTGAAGACATCAAAATCAAAAATAAATCAATTGTATAAAGTGATATTTTTGGGGTATCCCATGTACATAGATTACCTTGATTTTTGGGTTTTATAATTTTTTTGTTATTTTAAACAGATAAAAATCTGAAAAAAATATGATAAAATCAAAGATAAATATTTACACATTAATCTATTTTTTTTGGATTTTTTTTAATTAAGAAAAAGAAGAAATAAAATAAAACACGAAAAAGACCGATTTTGTACAGACAGTTAGTGAAGACTTGGACTCGGTTAGTTTCTTTGATTTCAAGCTCATTTTGGATTTGGATTTTTACGCATTTTAATAAAACTTTTATCAAAGAAGACAAATGAAAAAGAAATAAAATAAAATAGGTTACTTATGTACATAAAATAATAGGTCAAAAACCTCTAAAATACAAAATATACAAAAGAGGCCCAAAACCCAACTTTCACAAACGAGCTTCCATTCACTTGAACTTGGTCTTGGCTTGAAGGTATTTGAATGTATATTCGTTCAAAAGTGAGTAGGATTAAAATGGACACTGGATGGGGAAGATATGAGGGTTTTAGTCCGGAAATCCTAAAACTAGGGTTTGGGTTTTTGGTCCACTTATTTGGGTTAGTGATTTTTTTGTATTTTTCATTATTCTTGTTAATGATATGTACACAATGGAGGTCGTTTTGGGTCATTAGAAGTTAGCATGAATTAGTTAAAAATCGGGGAAGTTAGGCTAATTACAAGTCAATTTTTAGCTGGGATTTTTAGCTTCTTATTTTGTGCAAAAATTAGTGATAAAATGCAATTCTTATTAAAACATGCATGAATGATAATTATGCAGAATAAATGAGGAAATGCTAATGATTTTGAGGGATTTGAGCTTAATAAATGAGATTTAGAGTGATGAATCTGAGATTCATCATCCCTCTATACTTAAACCATGCTCGTCCCTGAGCATCGAAAGAAATGCCATGAGGTGAAATGAGATTGGGTTCCATAACAAGATCATGAGCTGAAGGTGAAAATGACACTAGACTCGACCTTTGGATTATTAGTTTGGCGGAACTTCTGTGAGACTTAAAATTTTAAAATCAACAGCCTTCAAGTTCTACGCATCATTGTCACAATTTCGGCTCAGAAGTCATCTTAGATCAATCCTCTTCCCAAAGCATACCCTATGAACACTGAACAATCGACTCATGTGTGTGAAATGTTTTAGCTCTTCCCATCCAGAATGTCGGACTACCATACAAACATCCTTTCTAGTAACTCATCCTTGGGGAGTCAGGTATTTCCTTCTAAGGTATGTTGCGATGTGTTCACAATCGAATTGGGGGAGAAGTTAGAAGATGGAGAATAGAACTGGACGGTAACCAGTGTAGTCACCTCTCCTTGTGAAGTTGGTCAGTGTAACCGAGTCTTCACCAAGATCTGTAGGTTTTCTTGAAGCTTGGACTTTTTTTGGTATGATATTTATTTGGTAGAATGCTTCTTTGTATTTGGATTTTTAGTGGTTCTGCTTGTATCTTGTTGTGCCCCTACGGATATAGAATCTTTTTGTTTCCGTATATGTTTTGGAGTCTTAGAAAAAAATGTGCTCAGCCGTCCATCCCTTTTCCGAAGCTTTATTTCATCCCGTACTCCGGTCTTTAGATTTCCATGCTACCAGAAAAGAAACTCACAGTCTTCCAACATCCCATCTGAGTTGAGCTAAGAGCATAGAGCGAGAGTACAAATTAATTCCTTATTCCAGAGTTGTACCCAGAATGAAGAGACCAGATTAGACACTAAGAGTCAAACGTTGCACATTGTCATGTTGAACTCGAAGAATTAAGTCAAAGAACTGAAGCTTCTAAAATCCTATTTCTTGGTGAAGTTCCTCTGAAAATTAGGTGGATTGAGGTCAAGTCCAGATCACTCTTGTTCTCTGCTCATAACTCAGTTCAGAACCCAAAGACTTTTCACAGATGCAAATGAATGAAATGCTGGATGAAGTGTAGGTGTGTGAAATGCAGACACAAGTTTTTTTTCCTTTTTTATGCAAAAATGAAAAAGAAGCCATTTTTTCAAAAAAAAATGGGTTAGACACAGTCAATGTTAGTAGCAAAACTACTTTTCTTTTTGTGTTTTTTTTCAAGTTAATTACCCACCCCGTAAATACATATAGACTTATGCCAAAGTACGAGATATGGGTAAAATATATGCACAGTATATATACAGACCCCCCTATACTTAGCAAGTGTTGTGTCCTCAGAGCACAAGAAGCTTAAAGAAGACATAGCTCGGGCTAAGCGTAAGAGAGTGAAAAAGAAAAAGACAGATTGGTCTGCCCCCCTATACTTAGACTGTGAACATTCTAAGTATAGAAGAAGAGCGAAAAAAAATGAGTTGGTCGGGATATGTGAATGAGGAGAGTATATACAGATGAGCATCGGTTCCCCCTCTACATAGGCTCTGGTCAGCCTAAGTATAGAAGAATGGTGGAAATGAGGCGATTGTGAGATGGGGAGAATGGTATGTACAGATGGCATCGGTCCCCCCCCCCATACTTAGACCTTGGCCTATCTAGAGGAAGAAGATGTACAAGGAGACCGATGTGGTCAGGAGGAAGGGTGGGTAGCCGATGATTAAGGCAGTTTTCGGTCAATCTTTTTGTGAGCCTGCGGTGGGAGATCGTAATGATGAGAAGGAGATGAAGCATATGATTCCCAACTATTATTTATGTTAACCTCATAAAAGTCATGATGGATAGTAGATGAAGCGTATGAGTCATATGAAAGGTAACCATCATCAGAGTTATCCTCTGAGGAATAGTATTTGAAAGTGGACACACTCCAGATATTCTTGTCTTTTTGTTTCTTCAATTGTTTTCTCAGAATTCGTTCCTTCTTGAGATCAAGCCATTTGTCCTCAGATGAATAATCTGAAGCACCGATCTCAGTCAGCTCATAAGAAATAATTTCACTGTATTTGATGAGAGAAGGAGCATCAGCTTTGGATGAATAATAGTGAGGAACGGGAGTCGTCCAACGGGAGTCGAATTTTGGATCCTTGCGAAGATATGGTTTTAGAACAACCGAACAGACCTCACTCATGTAGACTACCTTTTTCGAACCTGATGAAGGATCATCAGCTTATTCCTCTTCCGAGAGGTCAAAGGTGACTTTCTTTTTCGAAGAAGGAGTAGTCTTTTTGTTTCATGAATGTATCGGTCCACTTGAGTCTTCAGATGAATATCCATTGAAAATCTTCTCCATGGTCGATGTTCGTCCTGTGTGTTTGTTATTAGTCTTCTTAATGCACTCTTGATTTGGGAAGTTTTGGTCAAAGTATTCAGAGTAGGTTTCCCTTGGGTGCGACAATGCATATGTCTCAGGATCATATAAGAACATTCTTCTATTTTGAGATCCGTAGGAATTGAAATACTGGGGAGAGTCTCTGCATGTTCGTTCTCAATTAATTTGATATTCAAGCATTCCTGTGTGGAGCTGATGTGATCAAGGTAGCCAGAATAGGTTAACCCAGGGTGCGACCATGCATAAGTCTTCGGATCATAAGATTCATATACTTGATTTTCCATGGTGAGAGCAACTGGGAATGGAGCAGGAGGGAGAGTCTCTAAACCAATAGTCCCATCAACAACCGTTATCTCAGGTGTAGCAATGGGTAGGGCTCTTCTACCGCTTCATGGTTACGGTTGTCGAGGACTTTGTGGGTTGCCTCATAAAATTGTGGTTCCTCAAAGACTTGTTCAGATCAAAGTGCTTCCAATGTTGTAAAATTGATTTCCCGAGTCTCACATTCAATATTTGCCTTAGCCAATGCTAAAAATGGCTTTCCGAGGATAATTGGAGACTGAGTGAATTCTCCTTGATGCTCAATATCAATGATCGTGAATTCCATTTTGAGTAGAGCACCTTGGAATGCCATGATGACAGAAATGGTTCCTCTCGGCTGCTTTATCGATCGATTAGCCAATTAAACAATCTCTCGTATCTTCCTGATTGGTCCGAGTTTGAGTTCGTGAAATACAGAGGTCGGGAGGATATTGATCGGTGAATCGTCATCAATTCGAGCATGGGTGAAAATTGTATCTTTGATTCCACAGTCAAATCTGGGCATCCGCTTCACTATGCGGCTCTTGGTTTTTCTCCTAAACACCAAGGAGGAGGCTATTGACAATATATGTCTTTCATTCTTTGTTTTTATCCTGCCTGACTTTTTCATCATCAATTTGTCCATTACAAATCCTTTAAGGTCGGGGAAGTGTTCAATGTCCAGTATTAAAGGGAAGTTCGAAAATCAATCTTTTATCCGGTGCTTCCCGTAAAGAAGGATCAGAATTCTTCAGATCTTCTTCAGTTTCAATTTTTATGTATTTTTCGAGATTTTTAATTTTTTGGGTGTTTTTTAATATTCCATTTTTTTGGTATTTTATGTGTGGTGTGGTGATGCGGTGTCTTCTGTAGATGAGAAGGGTCTTTGATGTTCTGAGTAAGAGTCAGATGCATAATCATTTCTAGGGGAGTAATATGCAGAAGTGTCACTGTCAGAATCGTCCCTACGTTTCTGAATATCCTCAAAATTGTCAACCTGAGATCCAATCTTTTGCTCATCCATTTTTATGTCCGAGCTACCAGATAGTGAAATTAATCGGTCGTAAACTTTCGAAATCTATCATCCATTAAATTGAATCACTAATTTATCCTCAAAATATCATCCTCAAAATTCTGTTCATGATCAATCATAAGAGCAGTCAGTGTGTGTTTTTGCATTTGAGATTCATCTTCCATTTTCTCTTGTATGTGTTGAGAGGAGAGTTTCTTGGAATATCTGATATATGATCATTATTTTCTGAAAATTTCTCCTCAAAAATTATGGAAGGAGGCTGCTCAGTGGAAGAATTTTGCGTGAATGTGTAGGTATCATACTCAACATGTCGTGACTCCGGCATGCAATGCTTGTTGGAGTAGAGTCTACTTCCATGGTCATGATTGATCGTATCCTCAAATAATGGAGTCATACAGGGTACATATGTGTTGATATCATCTGTTTGGTCCTCTATATGTATAGGCTGATCAAAGGAGTGGTACTCGGGTTGGTCAATAGGGACTTGATCATTGCGGTCAATCCAACTCTGATGATCATTAAGTGTGGGACTCTCCATTCGGTATGATTGGGTTTGGTCTCTCGGCCAGTCATGAGCATTAGAAGCGATTTGATCTTGAAATGGTTCATTAGTGAGAAACCGAGAATAAGATGGTTCAGTCCAAGATGGTAGGTCGTCATGTGTGGTCGGATGATTCGAGTAGAATGGCTCGGAAGTCATTGGACTCATCCGAGAGTCATAATTTCTCTCAAATGGTGGAGTATTATTGAAAGAAGAGGGTTCATTTGATTTGGGCCTAACCGAGGCAAATCCATTTTCATAATATAGGTTAGATGGGTATTCGGACCATTATCCAGTTTTTATCGAAGGAGGTTGATGATGAATCATCATGTTTGATCTCGGTGCAAGTGCACAGGATATTCAAAAGAAATTTTTATCAAGGAGATTGAGGGCACAAATGTGCGGCTTTTGATTTTTGAAATCGAGTCATGCACACCAATGCAAACACAAATCAAACCCTAAGTTCACCAACTCACACAATGAAGCCACAAGAGTTTGGCTATTATCTTTTCAATTTTAATTGGTGATAAGACAATCTTGGAAAGAATTTAGCGAGCTGTTAGGTGCCAGAAATTTTCTTAATGACTAGCCCGAATTCTTACGACTAGTTTCACTTACTTTCAACCAGTACGGGAGTAAGTACGAAACGTAGAACGACTATCCGTTACATGAGGATGGAGCCTTACGTAGTGTCCTCTAAATCACCCACTCTGCTAAGAAAATCTGGATCGTTTATCGGCTACCCGTTAGATCCTCAATGAGAAGTAGCTAATCGTTTTTGGTATAATCAGTAGTCAATATGAAAATCTGGGTTTAGGCTCTAGCCTTATCTCTTGCTTACTCAGAAAAATAAAAGAATCTAAGGTCGGGGTTGCTCTCCCGCAAAAATTCTTGATTTTATGGGTTTTAAAATCGGTTATATCTAGCAGTCCCAATTTTAATTACGCGATCACTGAAGAATTAAGTGAGCATAAATACACATCTACCGTCCAGTCCCAATTTCCTTTAAAATTATGTGACAAAACAAGAGGGAGAAGTTCGGGATAAGCCGATGCACGTGAAAAACTATGATGTATGCTCAGTTAGAAAACATACAGTGAATCCTCACAATCACCATGTGGGATGCAATACAAGAATTGAAAGATTATTCTAAATGAATGTAAGCCGATGAAAAACCACACCTAGTAGAAAGTTCTATTAGCGGGGAAGAATTGAGTTGAATTTGGCTAAATTGAACGATCTAATGTGTGTCTCAATTAATGTGAAGTGTGGCCCTAGGTCCTACGAGAACAATCAAAAATTTAAATGCTCTAAGAGCCGTATGTGCAGGTCTATCCTAAGCGTCACTCAAGTCAGGCCCCACCCTCACAGGAGAGTGAAACAGGCCACGACACACCACAGAAATAGTTCAAGGTCTTTTTACACACGCGAGAGTCTAAACGGACGCCGCTATAAATAAGCAATTAATTACAGAATAAAAAATTGCAGAAAAATAAAATCCTAAACTCTACGCTCTCTCACAACTCGACTCGATCTTAAATTAATTACGGTTTTTTCGGAAGTCGGTTAAGATGCACCGACTCTTGGAAAACCGTTCCACATACGCCGGGTACCTCGCAAGAAAAATAAGAGAGATGGTGTAAGAGAGTGACTCGAAAATAAATCAAAAAGAAAATAAGAAAAATGAATGCTGAAAATAAAATAAAATAAATGCAGAAAAAATAGAATTTACAGTGAAAAATTCGGGGTCAGACAACCCGAATGCGGAAAACCGAACAACAATTTTAAGACAAAAACTAAGTCATTTGCCTCCCCGGCAACGATGCCATCTGATGGATCGTGAATTGCCTATGTTAAATATATCGTGTATTATTATGCGTTAAAATTAAAGTGTCGTTTCGTTGTAGGCTGGCAATCGGAATCGGTCAAGAAATAACCATAATTATTTAGTCAATTTTTAATCACGTGGTTTTATGTTTATTTTATGTGGGCAAGTCCCAAGGTCGAACACAAGGAGGTAAAGGAACAACCTAGAATTATGTCTATTAAAGTTCGTACATGGTTTTCAAGGCGGTTTTTTTTATTTTAATGCAATAAGGGATGCAAAATGAAATTTCGGCCTATTTTAGGGACTAAACTGTAAATATCGATCAAACGATTTCCGAAAAATATGAAACTTGTCCAAGATGATAATTATGATGAAATGAATGTATACTGTAAATTTTTTGGAATTTTTGGATGCAAAAGAATTTTTTATGAATTTTTATTGCAAACAAGGTGAATTTCAATGCTTAATTATAATAAATATTAAACCTAATTATTTTCAAGGGATAAAAATATCTAAGATCTATCACTACGTGATGGATCTCAGAAAAATCCTAAACCTTAAAAATACAAGCTTCAATACCTTTAAAAATTAAATATTGAAATATGCAAAATGATTTTTATAAAGCAAATGGTGCATGCAAATGCAATTCTTTTTGGGCACAATGTTAAACACAATTAATTCCACAATCCTTGATTTTTCAGGAATTTTTAGAGTAATGATTAATCAATTATAAAAATCACAGCACAAAATGGGCAAAGTGTACAATTTTCCAAAAAATAATTAATTATTAATTAACCATTGATCACAAAAATGTCCACAATATGTCAAGATGTAGAGAATTAAATGAGGAACAAAATGCTCTTTTGGATAACAAAAATATACAATGTAGCTATCTCAAAACAAAGGGGAAAGACAGGGGTATTAATGCAATTACAATAATGAAGTGGAAATAAAATATGGAGAGGAGGGACTATTTTGTAATTACCAAAACTCCTGGGGGATCTGCTGTAAAATTTCCAAGGGGTCACGTGACCCTTGGTCGTCGAGGTCTGACACATAATTAGGATAAACTCTAGGGGCTTCATAGCAAATTTCCTGCATATCACGTGACACCCATGTGCTAGTAGTAGGTTCAGATGGAGGCTCAGGGCTGGCGTCCACATGGTAGGCTGGCGTGCTTCGGAATTGACCCGAGGCTCCTGGCTTGGAAGGTTGGTTCGGAGCTAGACTCGGAGCGAATCAGGATCGTTGATGAGGGTGAGCGCCTTCTGGATGATCAGATCTTAATTATGCCTTTGGATCTGACGGCTGCTATTGGCTGACAAATGTCTGGCGGGCGTCGGTGGAGAGGCAGAGCGGCGAAGCTCCGGTGGTCTTCTTGGAACAGGCGGCGGCATTGATAAAGATTGTGTTGTCGACAAAGACGACCCCCGGCACCAGCCAGGAGGTGTTGGCAAAGGGGTCGGAGTTGAATGTTCCTGGAGATGTCGGCGGAGGAGCTGCTTGTCGGTGATGGAGGTGATAGATAACGATGTACAGTAGCAGGGATAGTGATCGAAGATGGAGGTGATGCTGGAGCGAATGAGTCGGGGGAGGTAGATGATGGCGAGTAGCGAGGTAGACGGAGATGATTATCGGAGATGGAGAAGAGGCGGAGTAGCAGGGAGATACCTGAGAAGAGGGGGGGCTCGACGACGAAGCTGGAGCTGAGCAGCGACTTGGAGGCATAGCTGCGATGATGACGATAATCCTCGGATCACGCCGATGGAGGTGCTTCGTCGGTTGTCACGTCCGATGAAGGAGATCTCTCTGTGAATGAAATATGGGAGAACCTCTGGCGGTGCTGGAATATTTATAGGTTGGTGAAGAGGATCAGTCGGAGAAGGAAAGGGATCGTTGAGGGATTCTGAATGGGATTCGATCGAGGATTGGGGATTTGCGGAGGTACGAGATACACACGATCTAAGATGGAAGCGAGAGGATTGGAGATGGGCGGCCGCGAGATAAGCAGTGGCGGCGAAATCAACGGGATTAGGTGGCGATGGGTGGCGGAGCAAAAACGGAAAGGGTGGCATGTATTTGGAACAAAGGGGGAGGAAGACGACCTACAGGCGTCGTCCGATCAGTTAAGATTGGACGGCCCTGATAAGGCCACGTGGCTGGAAGAGAAGGGCACAGGCGCGGCACGTGCGTGGGAGGCACGTGCCCCGCATGTGTGGTGGTTTAATAATTTTTTATAAAAATGAATAAATAAAAACTCAAAAATTGGTTGACACGTGGCAGCTCTAGGAGCTGCCACGTGTCAGCACCATAAAATTCAGAAAATAAATAGAAAGAAAAATAGAAAATAAATAGTAAACGACCTTGGATCAAAAAAGTTTCTTCCCAAACATTGATCGTCTCGATGAGATCTACAACTTTCATGAAGTCATCAAAACCAAAATCGATCAATTGCATAAAGTGATATTTTTGGGGTATCACATTTACATAGAATACCTTGATTTTTGGGTTTTATAATTTTTTTGTCATTTTTAAACCAAATAAAAATCCAAAAAATATGATAAAATCAAAGATAAATATTTACATATTAATCTAATTTTTTTGTATTTTTATTAATTAAGAAAAAGAAGAAATAAAATAAAACACGAAAAAGATCAATTTTGTACAGATAGTTAGTAAAAACTTGGACTCGGTTAGTTTCTTTGATTTCAAGCTCATTTTGGATTTGGATTTTTACACATTTTAATAAAACTTTTATCGAAGAAGACAAATGAAAAAGAAATAAAAAAATAGGTTAATTATGTACATAAAATAATAGGTCAAATACCGCTAAAATACAAAATATACAAAAGAGGCCCAACCCCAACTTTCACAAACGAGCTCCGATTCACTTGAACTTGGTCTTGTTTTGAAGGTATTTAAATGCATATTCATTCAAAAGTGAGTAGGATTAAAATGGACACTGGATGGGGATGATATGACGGTTTTAGTCTGGAAATCTTAAAACTAGGGTTTTGGTTTTTTGTCCACTTATTTGGGTTAGAGAGTTTTTGTATTTTTCAATTATTCTTGTTAGTGATATGTACACAATGGAGCAGTTTTGGGTCATTTGGAGTTAGCATGAATTAGTTAAAAATCGGGGAATTTAGTCTAATTACAGGTCAATTTTTAGCTGGGATTTTTGGATTCTTATGTTGTACAAAAATGAGTGATAAAATGCAATTCTTATTAAAACATGCATGAATGATAATTATGTAGAATAAATGAGGAAATGCTAATGATTTTGAGGGATTTGAGCTTAATAAATGAAGATTGATGAATCTGAGATTCATCATCGAGCAACATTTGCAGGCGATAATAGGAGTTTCAGCATAGTTGCTCCACAATCCAACGAGCATGGGTAAGCTCTCTCTTTCCCTTTTTTGTTTCCTCGATTCTTTTTTTACCTAAATTCACAAGCAAAAATCACAAATCAACACATCCACTACCATCATCATCTACATGCCAATCCACGCTACATCTCATTATCATCTCCTTATTATGTTATATCGTTCATAACCTACCCTCAACCAACTCCGATCCCTCACCTTACACGGAGTTTCATCCACTCATCTGGTTAGTGTAACACATTGTACCTGAGCCTTGCTCAAGCTGTATTTCTGCTTGCAGGTCATCTAGGAAACACATGGCCACCAACTACGCACCGTCGCACACACATCATTATCCCCACTCCCCTTGTGCGGTTGTTGTTTCACCTTTGTGGTTGCAACCCTCCAGTGGTAGCCACTGCGCGCAGGCCACCCCTGGTCTAGCCTCCAGCCCATACCTCTAGCTCCCTACCACATCATCAACAATCGTAGGTTGCCCTCGCACCCCCGCACCTCTAGAAGGCCACTGCCCCTTTCCCGACAATGGTGACATTTGACAGACCTGGAATTATTGTATAATAGTTGTGTCGATTTGTTGTAGTCGGGAAATCATGATCGATCAAAAATTAAATCAACGTATTAATTAATGTGCGGTTTTATGTTTATTTAATCTGAGCAAGCTCGTGGTCGACTCAAGGAGGCAAAAAAACAATTTAGGATGCAAACTGGATCAATTAATGCACAATTTTTAGACAAATATTTTTTTGGTATTTTTAGGGTTAAAATGCAATACTAGAAATGAATGATTTTTATGGCTTTTTATGTTGTTTTTTTCATGCAACAGTATGCAAAAATTATGAAATTTGTATGGTAACTCAAATATGATGAAATGAATCGACCCTAAGTTTTTTTGGAATTTTCTAACAATATATGATTTTTTATGAATTTTTTAAGTGAAACATAGTGATCATGACTAATTAATTTCCAATAAATCCATGAAATCATATTATCCAGTATCTCAAATAGATATTCAATGAGAAATCTGTTATACTTGAAATTTCATAAAAATATGATGTATGGATTTAATTAAAAATCAATTACAAAATATGACTCTAGGATTTATTTTAGACACAAGACATATCTATTTGCAATGAAATTGGGACATATATTAAAACACATTTAGACACATCATTTCTGAAATTTTCAGAATTCTTGAAGCAACTGATAGTTTATACGAATTTCATATCATTAATTAGGTAAAATATGTAATTTTTTACCAAAATAATTTTAGTTAGTCATCAACTACTCATAAAATTACAAATAAATATCCAAGAGATAAAGAATTATATGTTCTACAACATGCAATTTTTATATTATAGAAATGATTCAAAATGAATGTTCAAATTACTGCTCAAACGTAGGGTTGTATGTGCAATGCGGAACTAAAGTTCAACAATACAAAATATGCCTAAAGGCACATTTGGAATTAAGAAAATATGAAAGGATCAACATGCAATTTTTCTAAAATAATAAAAAAATAAAACGATGAGGACCTTCGTGGAGAACGCAGATTCTGGAACCCACGTCTAGGGCATGTGCGAGCGGGGCGAGGCCAACAATGCATCCGCACACGACGATGAAGGAGGTGGGCCGAGGGAGGTGCATGTAGGGCATTGTGGCCTACGTGCAGGAGGGGAACACAATGGCTGGTGACTCAGAGTGTAACTTTAATATCTCATAATGATCCTCAGAATACTACTCAAACTGTCCATCTACAAACTACTCAGAATGATCAACAAGGGAACTGAAAGCGGTTGTACTTTGCAGAAGGTCCTTCTGAGAATGAAACTCTTGAGTGTCCATGAAATCAGTGAATAGATTTGTATTGTGAAACTTAGCAAGAAATCACATTCCTCAAAATCTGGTGTAACCGTCTCCCTCTCGTCTACTGCTAGTGGCGATGATGGTCTTAGATCAAGAATCGTATCTATCTTCACCTTATCACTGCGAGAGTGAAAGATGATCTCTCCAATACTATAATCAACTACCGCTTCGGTCATTCGAAGGAATGGTTAACCTAGTTTGATTGGTGTATGGATTAATGGTGCAGAGGTATCCATATCCATAACAACAAAATCAACTAGGAATCTCATTCCTTGCACCGTTACAATAACGTCCTCTAAAATGCCTCTCAGCCTCTTGATCAATCTATCAGCAAACCAAAGTATCATCCTGATGGATTTAAGAGGCCCCAACCCAAACTTAGTGAGTAGCGAGGATGGCATGAGATTAATGGAGGCTCTGCTGTCTTGAACAGTACGGTCAAATTCTTGATCAAAGATATGGCAACGGATGTGAGGTGCTCCCTAATCTTTCTTTTTGGGCAGGAGGTTTCTAATGGCATGAACTCTAGCCATGGTTAAGATGTGCTTCCCTATTTTCTTTCATATGTTCTATTTTGGTGGATGCTTTTGAATGCATGCTTCTTTCATTTCCTTTTTGATTGTAGACATGTATTCCATGGCCTTAAGGAGTGGCATCTCTAAAAATATATTCTGAAGGATATCTACCACTCCAGGATCAGATAATATTGTTTTTTATTTTTGGATTTTTCTGCTTTTATTCAAGGCTGAAGGAAATGACACATAATCAAAAGAAACATCATGCTGCTCATTTCTCTTATTCAAAATGGAGTCATTTTATACATGTGGACAACCAAATTCATTGTGTATAATGTTATCCACTACAGGACTAGAAGTAACAAAAGGAAAATTAGGATAGGTTGCTTGGTCTGGTGGTCCAGAAGAAGAATCCACGACCAGTGTGTTCTCCTTCATAGATAACTCGACATTGCATCTTTCTTTATTCTCTTTTTGGCCTTTTATAAATAATTATGGTAGAGACGGGTGTGGTGATGGTGAAGAAGATGGTGAAACTCGAAGATCTAGCTCTGTTACACAAGATCATTGCTCAGCTGGTGAAGAAGAAGATGAAGTATGTGAAGCTCTCTCATTGTCTCTCTCCAACCCCAACTAATGTGCTGGTGGATGCAATCTCCTACCGCTCTTGAGATGAATGGCGTTAGATAAACATGTAAAATCTAGGGCCAAATCTATCTAGGGTGAGGATGGATCATGGGCTACATGTTCCTTGTGGCTGGAATTTGCCTCGACCTGGATTGGGATCAATGTCTTGGTGGTGATCAAGTTGTCAAGCCACTGAGTTAGGTCATTCATATTCTTCATCAGTACAGCAAGCTAATCTAGTGCGAGATTCACCAAAGTTTCCTCTGTATTCTCAATGGCTAGCTCTCGCTAAAACTGGTAGTGAGGAGGTTGTTGGTACCCATATGGTTGTGGTTATTGATAACGAGGAGGAGGAGTAGGAGGATGTGAAAATTGTCCATAAGATGCAGAGTGTTGTTGATAGTAAGGCTGGTGAAAATATGCAGACTGCATTTGCTGTTGTCCATGTCTCCAGTTTTGGAAGTGAGGTGGAGATGAGAAGTGAGGCTGAAACTGTTAGTGATGGGGCTATTGTCTCCCTCCCTAAAAATTGTGGACCGGGCTCTGACTTTGTTGGGAACCCAACTGACCTTGTCCTGATAGACAGGGTTGGTTGCACTCTCAATCAAAGCAAATGTTGTTCGCCTCCTGAATGACAAGTGGAGGTGGAGACTGCTGCTTAGTATTGTAAATGGGGCTTCTGCTGATATGATACAATCTAATGTGACCGATGCTGGACCTGATATGGTGTCAGCACATAGTAAATGTGCTTAACTATAGATGGTCCTCTAGTACTCTACTGTACTGGTGCTGAAGAAGTCCGCTCAGGAGTAGAGGTATCATATGCAGCACTCATACTCTAACATGTACTGATCGTACTAACAAGAAGCTCTAGATGCTTCATGATGTCATCCAGCTTGTCTAGGTTCTTTGTCCTATGTTCAATCACTTGAATCTTCTCAAGCTCCTTGGATCGTTTCTCTATTATGTCCACTTTGGATAGGTGATTTCCTATGATAGACAGATCTGAACTGTTCACCCTATCCACATAATGTGATGTCATCATGTTGACAACCTTGTAGGGTACTGCAGAAGAAGGCACATGATGCTTTTGAAAAGCATGTGAAGAAGAAAGAGCTACAGAGCTCTCAACCATCTCCTCAAAAATATGATAAAGGACATCCACATCCTTGTTGAAGTGTGACCCCCCACAAGCGGCATCTACCATTTTTTGATTCTCAATGCTCAAACCCCCAAAGAAGTTCTGCACAAGGCCCATCTTCAGAATGTCGTGATGGGGGCACTTCTATGTCAAGTCTTTAAATCTTTCCCATGCCTCGTGAATAGGCTCATGGAACATTTGGGAGAAGTTGGAAATCAGGGACCACATTTGGTTGAGGCGTCCAAGTGGATAATATTTGCTTAGAAAAGTGGAGCTCAACTCTTCCCAAGTTGTTACAATCTTTCCCAAATGGTTAATCCAATATAATGATTTGTCCATGAGACTAAGTAGGAAAGCTATCATCTTCACTACCTCTAACTAGATGTTAGGATAGTATATTATGCCACATATGCGGTCAAACTGTTGGAGGTGTACATAAGGTTCTTCATTGACGTGTCTGTGGGATATTGGGAGTAGAGGTAGAATTGTGGGTTAAGCTCAAAATGCTCATGAATCGCAGTTATTTGAATCCATGTGTTGGTTTGTCCTACAACCAGATTATAAGAATCTTTGAGTGTAGGCTTAACCCCTGTCTCAATCAATGGATTTTCTCCTCTCCTATTCCAACCTCCATGTTCTTCCCCTCTCCTCTCTTATCTGTCATTCCTCAACTCTAAGACCATATCTCTCAATCCATCCTGTATCTTTAGCTTATTCAGTCAATTGTGCATGAATGGCATGTATGGAAGCTAACATTGTATTATTGATCTCATTCTGCTTTGCTATGGAGCCCTTTCCCTTTGGTGGCATCAAGTGCTCTGATTCTGACTTTGAAAAATGTAGGGCACTAGATTAGTCCTAAAAATTGGTGGAGTCTCATATGATAGTTAGAGATTAGAGTCAATCTAAGACAATGTATTGGATGAGTAGATTGGAGATGTGGAAGACGAGGGATATTCGGAAGGTAAGTCTTCCCGAATAGAAGACGACCGAACCGGAGTGTGAAGTGAGATCACATAGTCCGAACATGAAATACTCCAATCTGACATCTTCGATGTCAATAGGAAAGATGCAAGATTAGAAATGTCAACACATGAAGAAAAGGCACGAAGGGCGCGGAAGGATTTTACACTACCAAAGAAACACAATACAAACCCCTGATTCACCAACTGGACACAAATGGAGACCATAAAATTTTGGTATTTTATATTTTCAATTTTAAGTTTAGTGAATCTACAAGAGGTTACTTACTACCAAGCACACAAGGTGAGTCGCCGCTATCACACATCATCCATACTCAGACCTCCCCAATCAATGGCACCATCTTCTCGGGTTGTCGGGTTCAATATCAAGCCCAAAGGGAGATAGGAGGATTATCACACCAAAATGATTTTATAACGTCTGAGGCAAGTCCTTGCATCTCAACCTTAAACCATAGAGATGTGTACAGGAGCATAGGGCACAATTCCTGCGATTTGGGCTCTATCCTTATGGTTGCGTCCTCACCCACTCTGTCAAGATGTAAGTACCTGCAAATAATGAGGGGTTACTCTCCCCAAAACAATGATTTTGTCCTTACATTTCTTTTAAGGTTGAGTTTTCTTTAGCAGACCCGGTATTATACAATTATCACTTTTTTGGAGTTTTTTTCAAGTAGAGGGTTTAATGAATTTTCCAATTCCTTTTTTATTTATGTGAGTGAAAATGAGAAAGGAAATCAGAAAAGTTGATGCGCGATGAAATCAATGATGCATGCAAAAGAAGAAATGCATACCTTTCTCCACCACTCTACATGCAAAGTGATCCGTGCATAGAATGAAGACAAAAATAAAATTAACCTAACTTATTCACGAGAACCATCCTAGTAGTAACTTCTATTTGTAGGAAAGAACTAATTAATTTGACTAAGTCCAATCCTATGATCTAGTCTATAGGGACATATATTATTTTAGGGGATTTGGACCTAATCGATTACGTGGCTCAAGCAAGATAATAAAATCTACTTTTAAGGGCTCAAGCACACAAAAATCGCGAGAAAAAAAAATAAAAATAAAGTCAATGAAAATAAAAACTCGGTGACATCCCCCAAGTGCACATGCACTTGGTGAAACAGACCTCGTTCACACAAGGTATATAATGACCTTTTAGAAAACAGAAAAAGAGGAAGGTGCCAAATAAATACTTACAATTTTTTACAAAAATAATAATGGAAGAAAATGCTAAATAAAACAAAAAATATATGTGCAATGTGCTCCAAAAATTCTGCTTCTTCCAAAACTTCTGCTCCTCCTACTACGCTCTCTTACAGCTCAGTGAAGAAATGAGCCACCTCTACTTTGTTCGGGTGCGTTGACGCTCTTAGGAATGCCTCTCTCGCTCGTCGGACCCTGGCAAGAAAGGGGAAACAAAAGAATATGTAAAATAAAGTTATGTATAAAAATTAATAAAGCAAGAATAAAAGAAAATAAAACAAAAAATATAGATAAGAAAAATAGAAAGAATACAAACATGTACCTACAACCAAGAATAGCGGGCTAAAAGGAAAACCTAGCTACCCTTGGTGTGCCTCCCCGGCAATGGCGTCATTTGGTGCAGGGAAATTTGGGCCTTTAAATAGGAAGAATTATTTGCAATGTCGTTGGAACCCTAAAAAAACACTCAACAAAAAATTATTTTATTCCTAAGCCAAAAAATAATGAAGAAAATGTAGCAAGAGAACCTTGCAATTTATTTATATGTATAGTGTACAGGATCAAACTCAAGGAGGCTACAAAAATCCCGAGGGTTATTAAATCAATGAAATAAAACAAGAAATCTTAAAGCAAACTAACCTTGGTTTTTGTGAAGTTTTTTGTTTTTTATTATTTTAATGAATTTTTATTTCCATATATTTTTATTTGGTTTTCTGATTTTCTTTTTTTAGGATTTTTAAATTTTGAATGTTTTTATTTTTTAAAATAGAAAAAAATACAAATAAATGAAATAAATAAATACTAAGTGAAGAAATAGGAAACTTTTGGATTTCTAGAGTATAACAAAATAAAAAATCAAATAAAATAGTTTTTGGGTTTCTGACTTTTTTTCTAATGATTTTGTAAATTTCCAAAATTTTCCAAATTTTTAACGACTTTTAAATAAATGAAAAACAACAAAAGTGCAAATAAGAAAAAATGCAGATATTTTTGGATTTTTTAAATAAAAATGGAATTAAAATGGATGAAAATATACAAATAGAAAGTTTTTAAAAAAATCCAGGAAGCTATTTTATGATTTTTAGAAATTTTTTGATTTTCTATGATTTTTTATGTTTTTGAATGTTTTCTTATTTTTTTTGGTTTTACGCAAAATTAGAGAATGAAATTCGGTAAGAAAATAAAATCAAAATAAAAATAGATTTTTTATGGATTTTTTGGGAAAGATTTTATATTTTGTTTATTTTCAAATGCAAACAAACCTTTTTGTGTTGTTTTTGAATTTTTAAAAATAAGAAAATGATCTAAATGCAAAATAAAAAATAATGCAGCAAGAACTAATTAACACGGAGCTAATATATCTTTTGTGGAATTTTTTTGATGTTTTGCTATTTTTTATTCAATATAACATGCAAAATAAATATGAAGAGTCACAACGGTATGGATGCAAGAAAAATTATTTTATGGACTAAATGCTAAATAAGTAATAGATATGATGATAAAATGATTCAAAATGACCAAAAACATGCATGCATATGCACATGAGTCACGTTGTATTGGACCTACTTGCAATTAATTAATTTCCAGGGGCACAAATAATAGGAAATAATATGTAGACTTTTAATGCAATTTTCATAAGAAACACGTGTTGTGCATGCTCTAAGTTCAAATTGGACTCGGTTGCAAAGACAATTAATGAAAAGGAAAGAAATACAAATGTTCAAGCAACATAAAGAAATCATGTGTCCCTTTAGGACTTATTTGCAAACTAAAAAACAAAGTAGGGTTGAGAGCACAATTTTACCCTTAATCCACATGGCGAAGCGAACGACTTTAATGGATCTAGTTGTTGAACAGATAGTTGAGATGACTACACTCGTGAATGGTCGTGATATGATATGGGAGATATGATCCAGGATGAAAATTTTGGGGGCAAGTGTGAGACTTGGATTCAATTTGGCAGAGCTTGTTCTTGATCGTGCGACTGAGAAGACCTCTAGAAGAATACGGTTGTAGGATTCATCCATCAAGCTTCTATTGAGGAAATCTTGCTTTTCCCTCACCAGAATCTCCCTTGAAGTTGTTGTACAGCTTCCTGCGGTGTTTCTCTTTCTTCTTGGTGGATGAATAGTGGTCGAAGAATGCTAAGGTAAAATCTGGAGGTCAGAATGTTTGAGGCTCCAATTGGACCTCAAGATCGCGCTATGCGCTCTCAGGTACACTCCTAAGACCTACAATGAAATGCGAACGCTCGGAGGGACTCCAGTGAGCTTATTAGTGCATAAACACAAGCAGAATGAGGAAGAATGGGAACCTCCAACGAATGGCAATAGTATGGAGGTTGAAATCCTGATCTGTGAAGATCTGAAGCGGTTAGATGTGAAAAGAGCTGGAGGAAGTCGAGGCAAAGGTGAAGGTTGAGCTAGGTGTTCGTGAAAATGGTCGGAGCACCTCTGATCTTGCAGATCGATGGGAGATTATGAAAAATTTGATCTAACTAAATAAAGAATCAATTACACAACTTAAAGGCTAAGATTAGAAGGGATTAAACCTACAGCTACCTATGGTGAAGAAATAGGGGAAGATCGCATTGATCTGCTGTGACGGGAGGAGAGGTAAAACTATGTCGGCAAAGGTCCGGCAAGTGAATGGATCGCATCTTCAGTCATCAACTCACGCTCCTAATCGTGAGGAACTCGAACTGTCACCTCAAAATCGCTCTAAGAATTGATCTCGAGGAGAAATGGGGGCCAAAAAGGATCAAACATTGATTGGAGGAGGAGGAAGTGTATAAATAGTAGCGGGCTCAAGCGAGATTTGAAATTGAATTGTGAACAGATCAAGGCGAGATCAATGGAGATGGTGTGCTGGCGAGGGAGTTAATGATAAGGGCTAAAGTTTAAGAGAATGAATCAGGAGGCATTAGGAATCAGGGTGCATGGGGAAAATGGGAGAAGAGCAGCTGGTACGCGAGATGAGCGGAAATGGCGGGGAGACTAGAGAGCTGGGTCAAAAACCCAAGTCAGTCAATTAGAATGTGGGCAGCTACTGGACAAAAAGAGGAAAATGATAATAGAAATGAAAACATGCAAAATAAATGCAAATAAAATAGGAAACAAATTAAAAATAAAAATAATGTAAATACAAAATGTTATTAATTTAATTACCTTAATTATGATGATTTTTAATTAAATAAATAAAATATATACAATGGTATAAAAAAATAAAGGTATGTTATATACAATACTATGATTTTTAATTACTTATTTTTTTATATATACATGTAAATTAATAATTTCTTAATTTACAATATTTTACAAGGATTTTAGTGATATTTTTATTTTGTTTTTAAGAGGTGATTTATTAGGTTAAATAAATAGATGTAATTACAACAAATACATAGTTGTACGTAAACAATATTTAATTATTTTATTTTTGTTGATTTTCGCCTTTGTAATTTTGTGATTTTTATTTGTATTTTATATAAGTCAAATACAATGTTTACAATTAATTAAAAATATAATATATACATAAAATACAAAGAAAATAAATATACAAATTATATATAAATAATATACATAGGTATAATGTACAATAACACCCCAAATATCCACATTTCACACCTTAACACTGAACTTTATGAAACCACATTCCATTTAAAAGATTATTTAATTTGGAGTATAATGAAGGGGAGTTTGATTAATTTTGAATTTTGGTGGAAAAGATCTTGATCTTTAAAATTTAGCTTTACAGCTTTTTCAGAGCGTTGTTATTTACACAATGTAAATGAATTCTTCTTCCAATTATTTATATTATTTACAAAATAATTTTATTACAAAATTCAAGAAGAAATCATTTTTATTTGAGGTTAATTTGAGTAGAAATAAATTAGTGTAAAGAATGTGTATTATATATAGTAGTTTACAAGTGATGAATATATACAAGTGGAGGTTAAATTTTTGAAATTTGGTATTTAGGCCTTATCTCATTCTACTTTAGTCCTTGTCGATTAGGTCAAGTATTGACCTACTCTCAAGGTCAGAGTCAACATGTATCTAATACATGTATACCTTGATATTTGGTTTTTGTAATTTTTTGTTATTTTTAAATAAGATAAAAATCCAGAAAAACATGATAAAATCAAAGACGAATATTTACCCATTACTATAATTTTTTCGGATTTTTATTAGTTAAGAAAATGAAGAAATAAAATAAAGTACAAGAATGATAACTTTTATACAAACTGTTAATGAACACTCAGACTTGATTAGTTTCCTTAATTTTGGTTTTATGTTAGGTTTAAATTTTTGCCGCATTTTAATAAAACTTATGTCAAAGAAATTAAATGAAAAAAAATAAAATAAAAAGAGTCAAATATGTACATAAAATAATAGGTAAAAATCAGGTAAAATACACAATGTACAAAAGAGACCCAAAACCCAACTTTCACATATGAGCTTCGATTCACTTGAACTTGGTCTTGTTTTGAAGACAATCGAATGTACATTACAAAAGTGAGTAAGATCAAATTGGATATTGTATGACGAAGATATAAGCACTTTAGTCTAGAAATCCTAAAAATAGGTTTTGGGTTTATTTCTCAATTATTTCAGTTAGTGAATTTTTTATTTTCCCTTTATTCATGTTTGTAATATGTACACAATGGAGGTTGTTTTAGGTGATTTGAAGTTAGCATGAATTCATTTAAAAATCAAGGAAGTTAGCTTATTTTGCAGGTCAATTGGGCGGGATTTTTAGCTTCTTATTTTATGCAAGTATGAATGATAAAATGCCATTATGATTTATATATGAATGAACGTTAATTACATAGGATAATGGATAAAATGCAGATGAATTTTAGGGAATTGAGCTTAATTATTCACTTTTATAGTGATGAATCACATATTCATCAATTATCAGGTTGTCGACCCTCCGTGAGATGCTCCAAGCTCCTCACCTCTGCGTCACCTTGATCTTCCCTGGTTCCATGAGCTCTGAAACACACAATTAGACGGATATTTCCTTCTAAGGTCAGGTGCATGATACTTCAAAATTGAAAGGGGAGAAGCTAGAAGAATGGGAAAGAAGTAAAATTGGACCAGTGTAGTCTGCTTCCCTTGTGAAGCTCGTCCACTATAACCGAGTATTCACCAAGAAGCAAGATTTTTCTAGAAGCTCAATATTTTTGTGGAATTTTGGTGTAGGCTTCTGTTTAGATATTTTCTTTGATTGTGTTTCTCAGAATTCTCAATTTGTCCTGATGGATATAGAATATTTTAGTCCACCCATATTTTAGGGTCCTGGAGAAAGTTGTTCTGGCAGACCATTCCTCATCCGAGGCTTTATTTCAATCCAATCTCCACTCTTTAGATATCCATGCTACTAGAAGAAGTGGGTTGAAGTACGGATTTCATCAGTACCCAAGAATGGTTCCTGAGCCACCATTGACAAAGCAGCCTAGTATCATCTCGACATAGACTCCAAGATATTTCAACAATCCATCTGGGTCGAGCTAAGTGTTAAGTGTGAGGCTTATGGTCAAGCCACTATCTCAAGAGTCGTACGGATGATAAGAAGGGTTCTAGTTAGACACATTGGATCAACTCATGAACATAGTCTCGTGAAATCTAAAGAGCATCTCAATTCCAGTTCTCAAAGTGTTCCTCTGAAATTAAGTAGATTAAGGTCTATAACAAACTCCAATCTTCAAATTTATTTAGACTTGTTCAATTGCCTTGATCATTCTGAAAAATGCAAATGGTTTGTACAAAACAATAAAATCTTTTTATGAAGTTATTTTCTTATTATGAATTTTTTATGAGATTTTTTAAAAATATTTACAAATTTTATGTTTTGAAAACATTTTGCGAATTTTAGGGTTTTTTAAAACCTTTGGAATTTTCAGGGGGTTTGTTATGAAGGTTAGTGAATGAAGTATTCACAAATATTTACATGGCAGTGCATGCATTCTTACAAGAGTTAGGTTTAGTATTTATACTAGGAATTTATATAGGAGTCAGTTGTTGTTTATAGTTGTTTTTCTCCTTTCTTATATAAGGGTTATTCAAATCTTAATAAACTGAATTTTCAAAATTTTATTCAGACGAACAAAATTTTGCAAACATTTACAAAAGATTTTTAAAAAGGACTGAAAACATTTCATAAAGATTTTCCAAACTATTTTCAAAAGATTTTTTGAGACATTGTCCAGCCATTTTTCAAATCAATTTGCAAAACATTTTTGAACCAATTTATTAGTTATTTTTACAAAGAATTTTGAAAAAAAATGTATACTTACTCAGTGCATTCTTTATAATTGATTAATTGTATACTCGTACTCATATAGTATATTAGCCATATTATTCAAAATATGAAAGTACGAGTTATGGCTAAAGTATATACAATGTATATATGACCCCCCTATACTTAGTTTGAGTTATGTCTTCATAGTGATTCCGGAGAAAACAGAAGACATAACTTGCGCTGAGTATAGGAAAGTCTATACTACAACAACTAAATAAAGAATGAGAAGTCAATCGTCCCTCCTATACTTAGGATCAACTAATCCCATGTATAACAGGCTGTATACAACATGAGGATGATCGAGGATCAGAATTTATGAAAGGGATTTTATCACTTGTACCCCTCCGAGATCATGCAATTTCAGTTATGCCCCTATCTTTTAGGTAATATCAGTTGTGCCCTCAATTTTTTGTCATATTTTTAGTTGTACCCCTCCGGTTAGTTGCCGTTCATTCCCAATGTAAACGTACGTTAACTTTGGGACATAATGGGAATTAAATTAAAAGTAATGTTGAAAAAAGTCATTTTCTCATCTTCCTCCTCTCCCATCTTCTTCCTCTTCCTCCCTTCTCTTCATCCTCCACCTTCCCAGAGATCCTCCCTTCTAGCCTCCCCCTCCCCCTGCTCCCCGCCGCCCCGGGCCTCCCCCTGTGCCGCCCCCGGCTCCCCGCACGCACCTTCGCCTTCTCCTCTTCCGAAGAAGTTGCTGCCGAGCGTCGCCCCTGCCACCCCCCGCCTCGTCGCTGCTGCTCCCCCCGCCCCTGCCGGCCCGCGCCCCTCTCCCGTTGTTGCTCCCACCGCCCCCACCTCCCCGCGCCCGCCTCCCGTTGCTGCTCCCCCCGCCCTTTCCACCCCCACGCCCCCCGCTGCTGCTCCCCCGCCCCTGCCCCCGCTAGCCCCCCCCCCCCCCCCCCCCCCCGCTGCTCCCCCCGCCTCCCCGCGCCCCCCTCCCGATGCTGCTCCCCCTGCCCCCGCCTCCCCGCGCCCCCCTCCCGCTGCTGCTCCCCCCACCCCTGCCCCCCCGCGCCACCCTCTCGTTGCTGCTCCCCCCGCCCCCACCACCCCCGCGCCCCTCCCACTACTGCTCCCCCCGCCATTGCCCCCTCCGCCCTCGCCATCCCCGCGCCCCCCTCCCGTTGCTCCTCCCCCGCCCCTGTTCTCGTCTGGCAGCACGTCATCCTCGAGCCCCTTCTGCCCTCCTCCTCCACCTGTGGCTGAAACTGGAGTTAGAGTTTTTTTTTATTAAATTTTGATAAATTTTTGACTAATTGATTCATAAAAAGTCATCCAAAAATTCAATAAAATTCATCGTTTGATCTGTAACGAGTGATATGTCTGTGGAAATGTAAAAATTCTAGAGATTCGATGGATGCATGAAGGTGTTAGTAAGAGAGAGAAATTATGAAGGGAAGGAAGAAGAGCAAATAGAGGAGGAAGAAGATGAAGAAGATGTATGGACCATAATACCCTTCTTAACCACACCATGGTTTGAATAAACCATGGTTATTTTATTTTTTGACGGTAAATCTGACGGAAGGGCACAACTGATGACGGAGCAAGAAGTGAGGGGCACAACTGATAGTTTTACCAAAAGATAGGGGCATAACTGATATTGCGATATCTCGGAGGGGCACAAGTGATAAAATCCCTTTATGGAATTAGTGGACTTGTCTTGTCCCCCCATACTCAGGGTGAAATATCCTAAGTATAGAAAGAGTATAAACAAGTTGTGAGACATATGAGATAATGAATAGTAAATAACTCAAATGCACTCACCCCCCCCCCCATACTTAGGATGAAGCATGTTCTAAATATAACACATATGAATGGGATGTGTGCTACACTGATGGATGAAAGAATAGAAATGAAAAGAAGAAAATCAATCAAAATATTTTTATCTGCATTGTCGGGCTTGGTTGCTACTACAGAAGTGGTGAAATCATCATAAAAAATTACATGAATTGAATCGATAATGGCGAGGAATGTGTCATGCTCTAAATAAGGCTTCAACAACTGACCATTAGCAATGAATGTTTATGCATCAACTGACAATTCTGATACCAAAATGCTTCTGGTGTCACGCACAGCCTTCACAATGTAAGGCCTTGTCCATTTACTCTTCAATTTTCTTGGAAATATCTTTAACTCCGCGTTAAACAACAACACTTTATGTCCATGTTCGAAGGTCTTTCATCTGATGTGTTGGTCATGCTAGAGTTTGACCTTCTCCTTATACATTAAGTTGTTGTCATATGCATAGTCTCATAATTCTTTGAGCTTGTTCAGATCCAGTTTTCTATTATGATCGCCTTTTTGTGAGTCAAGGTTATATATATTAAATGCCCAAAGAGATTTGTGAATAAGTTTCACTAGCAGATCGCAAGGCTTTCCGTAAATAAGATGGTTGTGAGACATGCCCAATGGAGACTTCTAGGTGATTATGTATACCCAGAGACTTGAATCCATAAGTTGTGACTAGTTCTTTTTGTCCGGACTCACAAGTTTCTATAGGATCATTTTGATTTCTCTATTTGATAATTCTGCCAAGCCACTAGATTAAGGATAAGGAGAAGAGACTCATTGATCGATGTCATACTTCTTCACTAATTTCATAACCTCTTTGTTTATGAAGTGTCTACCCCTTGTCTATGATCAGAAGTTTCAATATCCCAAAGTGTGAGATGATGTTATATATTAGAAATCGGCACATAATGTGTCTGTCATTGGCTCGAGCAAGTGCAGATTCTATTAATCGACTCACATAATCCATGGCAAGCAGGATGTATTCGTAGCCTTGACTATTAGGAAACAGACCCATGAAATCAATTCCTCATGCCTCGACCACATCAGATATTTGAATGAATTTTATGGGAATAGAATCTTTAGCATGTAGGATTTTTTTCCCATCTTCTGACAATCTGTGCAGGCTTTGACGTACTTTTTGCATCCTTGAAAATAAAGCATGTAGGATTTTTTCCCACCTTCTGACAATCTGACAGTATCTTTGTTGTCGTTCGACTTCTAGAATGGTGTTCACTAGATTTGAGCTTATGGTAGTGCTCGATGATACTTGTTTACACCTCCTGAAGAATACACTGACGCTAAATGCAATCTTCTTCTTCCCTGAATGAGTATGGGTCTTCCCATTGGTATAAATGAATATTGGACAGAAACTTCTCCTTCTTGATCCTTGTCCAATCTACTGGGACTATCCCAGAGATGAGGTAGTTCACAATGTCAGCATACCAAGAGGGATCCAATGTTGAGGATGGATTCATCAGGGAAGGTCTATGTAATTGGTGCACTGCTCAACTGAGTATCTTGGCTTTCAATTCTGGATAGATGATATGCTACCAAGTTCTGAACTCCAGGTTTGTCTCTGATTTCCATGTCCAATTCTTGGAGGAGAAGGATCCACCTATGTAGGTGTGATTTGGCATCCTTCTTATGATGTAAGTATCTGATGGAAGAGTGGTCAATGAAAACAATAACTTTAGATCCAAGAAGATATGATCTAAACTTCTCTAAAGAGAAAAGCCAGCAATTTTTTTATGTAACTGAGTAATTTCTCTGTGCTTCATCAAGCATTTTGCTTGCATAGCAAATGGCATAGGGAAGTTTCTCTCTTATTTGTCCTAGGAAAGCCCCAACTATGAAGTCTGACGCATCCGTCATGATCTCAAATGGAAGAGACCAATCGGGTGGCTGTAGGAGTAGAGCCTAAGTAACTAAATCTTTCAGTTGATAAAATGATTGGAGAACCTGCTGACCAAAAATGAACACAATCTCCTTGCATAAAGTTCAATCGGGCAAGTTTGTTGAAGTCCTTGATGAATCTTTCAAAAAATCAACATTCCCAAGGAATGACCTCGCATTCTTCACATTTTGAGGTGGCTTGAGTTTTGCAATGACATCTACATTCACCGGGTTAACTTCCATTCCTTGCTTGGAAACGACGTGGCCCAGCACAATCCCTTATGTGATCATGAAGTGGCTCTTTTCCCGTGATAAGACTAGATTAACTTCATAACATTTCTATAGTACTGTGTCTAGATGCATAAGACATTAATCAAAACTGTCACCATAGAATGAGTAATCATCCATGAAAACTTCAAGGAAACTCTCGAACATGTCCGCAAAAATGGTAAGCATACATCTTTTGAATGTGGTAGGTACATTACACAATCCAAAGGACATTCTTCGATAGGCATAAGTGTCAAATGGGCATGTGAATGTTGTTTTCTCTTGATCATCAGGGGGTGATTGTCACTAGGTTGTACCCAAAGTACCCATCTTAGAAACAGAAGAATTCATTCCCAGCTAACCTTTCAAATACGTTATCAATGAATGGAAGTAGGAAGTGGTCCTTTGTAGTTGAATTCAAGTAGCGGTAATCAACACACACGCGCCAAGCTGTTGGTTCCTGAGAAGGAATCGCCTCTCCTTGGTCATTCTTAACCACAATAAGCCTTGATTTCTTTGGGAAAACATGCAAGAGGTACACCTATTTTGAGTCTGAGATGGGATAGATAAAGCTTGCTTCACACCATTTTGTGGTTTCCTTCATTACCATGTCACAAAGATTATGGTTTAATATTATCTCGAATTTTTGGGATGATTTGCAGTTATCTTTGAGATAGATGTAGTGTGAACATAAGTCCAGATTTATCCTGTGGAGATCCGATACTTTCCAAACAAATGCCTTGCAGTTCTTCACCAGAACCTAGAGAAGTCGAGATTCCTAATCTAGAGTTAGCCTGCTGCTCATGATGACAGGATACTTGTGTCTTCATTCAAAAGGAAATCATACTTCAGACCTGCCGTGAGCTATTTGAGTTTTTGTAACTATATAGTCTACTTCGTAGACACTTCTAATATTGTGCCGGTAGGTGAATGATTTGCTTAATTCAATGAGGTGTTATCCACCTCTGTCACTCTTGGCTCTGAAATCAATATACTAAACATATCTGCAATGAATTCTTCATGTTCGCTTTGGCATGAATCTTCAAATAAGTTGAATAGTGATTCAGAATCTGTCTTTATCTCCTATTTGACAAGTGAGCATGGATCGACTGTGCTTTCTAGGTCCTCCTTTGATGAGAGGATTTCCTATGTTAGAATATCATTCAAAGAAATTCATTGATCATTGATATTGGCAATGGCATAGTCTTCAGTTGCTGCTTCTGGCCTGCCTTCCTTAGATTCATCTTTTGGTTCATTGATCATGTCCATTGTGACCTTATCACTACATGAGCGAAATGTGATCTTTCCAAGCCTGTAGTCGAGGATCACTTCAGTAGTTTGAAGGAACGTCCGATCTAAAAAAATTAGGGTTAGAAGCAACAGTGCAGGAGAGTCCATGTCTAGGACGACAAAGTCCACAGGGAAGTACATGTCCTGCATAGTCACAATAAAGCCCTCCAATAAACCTCTGGGCTGCTTGATTGATCTATAAATAAACTGAAGGATCATATGAGTAGGACTAAGTGATACCAGCATGAATTCTTCATGCAATGAGGAGGTCCTGAGTTTTATAGAAGAGCCGCAATCAAGTAGAGTTTGCTCAAAAATCTGATAAAAAATATGGCATCTGATGAGACGTGATCCCTTCACTTTCTTCTTTTGTGAGAGATCACTGATAACATTTACTATGGCCATGGTTAGGATATGTTTTCTCCTTATTTTCGTCTGTTTTTGCGACTCTGACTTTAGGAGGTACATACCTCTTTTAATCCCTTTCTTTACTGTTGGCATGTATTTCATGGCCTTCATCGATGGCATATTAAAAATGAGATTTTCAAAGATTTCCACAACACCAGGGTCGAATAATGTATTTTTAATTTTTCTATTTTTGGAATTTTCATTTCTTCAGGAAAAAGAATATTCACAAAAGAAAATTTATTGTTCTTTTACATAATTATGTCCAAATGACTGAGAAAAAGGTGGGATTCCTTGCAAAATAGGCAAAAATATATCAACAAGAGCTTGGGCTTCACTAGTCGGCTTTAGAGTTGCTGTTGGTGTTGGCTCCTCCTAGATTTGTCCTGCTTGGTTTCTACTCTTATTTTCTTTTTGGAGATTTTATTTTTGCTAATTTTTTGTTGTTTTTACTCTTAGTAGTGGTGGTGGATGCATGATGTTGCTCCTCCATCATCTTCTTCCTTACACGACTTTGTTTCTAAACCGACTGGTGCAGAAGACGACTCGCCAGAAGATGCTTTATTTTTCCCCTTCTTTTTGGAAGATGGTTGCAATGTCCTACCACTTTTGAGAGTTAGTTCATGAGACAACACATAATATGAATACCTGACACTGTCAGATCGTGCGGGATATCACAAACTACCTACTCTTTTCATTTAAAGTTATTAGTATTGGCATTGACCTACACTGGAATAGGAGTCTTGGTGGCAGTGAGGTCATCTAGCTTCTGGCTCATCTCGGCTAGGGCTTTTACTAGTTACGTCAAGCAGTCGAGAGCTGGGTTCACTGGAGTTGCCTCGGTTTCAACATGCTAACCACGTTGGGAGTGATAATTCTGTTGAGGATGTGAATGGGAAAACTGATGATTGTAATGAGGAGGGGATTATTGCTAATGAAATTTAGAATGAGGGAGGTATTGGTTATGATGAGCAGTCGCGTATTGGTGATGGGGCTAGTACTGGAAGTACGACGGTTGCTGATAATTTTGGTTTTGCCTTCATTTGTTCTGATAAGGTGGAGATAATAGTTATAGAGGTTGATTCTGGACAAACCTCCCATCGTAGGGCCGGTGATATGGCATGATAGTAGAGGATTAACCCTGTTGCTGCTTTCTTAGATGGGCCAATTGTGCATCTTTATTGAAGATGTCGTTCACCTCTTGGATTTAGCGTGGTGGTGGCAAAAATGGATCAACATATGAAGGAAGTTAGGGTTCAGGCTTGTAGAATACAAGCTGCTGTTGCGGAGACTGTGGTGCATGGTGAGGTGCATGCATGTAGTATACGTGCTGGACCTGGGGCTGCCAAAAACTCAGATGAGGCTGATGTGGCAATGATGGATCCTTTGGCTCAGCAAGAGTTACAACTGATAGGCTCGTAGACTGTACGACATTGACGGTGCTGACTAACAGCTCCATTTGTTGGGTAATATGATCCATATTGTCCATCTGTTGGGATCTTCGTTCGATCATTGATAGTTTCTCGAGGTACTGTTATCGCTTATATATAATATCAACTTTGGAAAGGTGTCTCCCATTAATGCTGAGGTTGGAGCTCTCGTTCATGTCTGCTTCATGTGATGCTATCATATTGACGGTCTTGATGTGGATCTACGGTTTTCACTGGTAAGCTCGTAATGAAGACAAGGCAGCCCTCCTTCATCTGTTTCTTCTAAGATCTACCACATGCGACATCCACTAGCCTCTGACTTTCTAGAGTCAGGCTCCCAAAGAAATGTTGGACCAAGCATGTCCGAGGGATCTCATGGTCGGGCCACTTCTCTTGCAAATCATCGAACTTTTACCAGGCTTTATGGATGGACTCGTGTGGTCCCTAGGAGAAGTTGTTGATACAATCTCACATCTGATTCAGACAACCAAAAGGGTAGAATTTTTGGAGGAACATAGACTTAAGTTCCTCCCAAATTGTCACGACCTTCCCCAAATGATTAATCTAGCATAGAGCCTTGTCTTGGAGGTTGAAGGGTAATGTGGTCATTTTGACTACACCTAATGGGATGTTAGGGTAGTGATAGATATGCACTTCATCATCCTTATTCATTTATTTTAGCTTAAAATCCCTTATAAAACACCTGTAAATACCAATAAATATATTCTTTTACTAACCCTAATTCTTGTGTAAATATTATATATTTATTACTATTTTAGCCTAAAATAAATAAATAAATAAAGGGAAAATAAAGAAATCAAATACTATAGATATGTAATAGATACATGTTGATTTATACCCTAAGAGTAGGTCAAGACTTGACCTAATCAACTAGGAATAAAATAGGGGAAGATAAGACCTAAATATAAGAAAATCTAGAAAAATCAATCCTCACATATGTATATGCATTACTTGTACATTATTGTATATAATATATTTTCCTTACACTAATTTATTCATAAACAATTCACCTCAAATAAAATTGTTTTAGTCTTAAAAATTGTACATAAAAATCTTTTGTAAATAATAAAAATAATTGTAAGAATAATTAGTTACATTATGTAAATTACAACATTCCGAAAAAGCTACAAAGCTCAACTTGGAAGATCAATAACTTGTCCACCAAACTCAAAATTAATCAAACTCTCTTTTATTGTACTCCAAATTAAATAATCTTTAAAATGAAGGTGATTCATAAAAATCAGAGTTAAGGTGTGAATGTAGCTTTTTGGGGTATTATTGTATATTATACATATGTATACTATATGTATATATTTTATATATTTATGTTCTTTGTATTTTTAAATAGTTTTATATATTGTATTCAAGTTATATAAAATACAAATAAAAACACAAAATCAAAAATAAATAAAAATAGAATCATGCATATATTGTATATGTACCACTACATATATATTATAAATACACATAATTTATTAACCTAATAAATTATTCCTAAAAGTCTAACAAAAATATCATTAAAATCCTTTCAAAATATTGTATATTAATATATTATTAATTTATATATATTTTTGTAAAACTAAGTAATTAAAAATCATAGTATTGTATATATATATATATGTATACATACCTATAAATAACACATTTTATTTATTTGTACCCTTGTATATAATATATTTAATTAATAAAAAATCACCATATATAAGGTAATTAAATTACTAACATTTTTCATCTACAATATTTTTATTTTTAATTCATTTCCTATTTTATTTTCATTATTTTTCAATTTTTTACCCTCTTTTGTCATTTTCCATGTTTTGTCTCATTTCGCATACATTCTGATAAGCTAATCTGGGTTTGTTGACCTACAATCATCATGTATTTTCCGCTCCTTCTCTCGTTGGCCACTACTTTCCTGCACACCTCTCATTAAACCTCCCACGTCTGACTCTATTACCAGCTCATTCACTCTGTCGATCATGCATTAATTTGCTCGCATTTTGAATTCAAAATCTCTTCGAACTTCGCTCCTATTTATACCTTCCATTCAACCCACATCACTGCTTGATCCATTTTTGGCCCCATTTCTTCTCGAGTTCGAGTCCTAAAGCGAGCTTGAGGTGATTGTTCGAGTTCCCTACGATTAAGAGTGTGAGACGATGGCTGAAGACACAATCCATCACTCACCAGACCTTCACCGGCGTAGTTCTGCCTCTTCGCCAGTTACAGCAGATCGAGGCTATCTTCCCCCATTTCGTCATAATAGGTAGCTACAGGTCTAATCCCTTCTAATCTTAGACTTTAAATTCTACATTTTATTCTTTATTTAGTCAGATCACATTTTTCATCATCTCCCTCTGGTCTGCAAGATCGGAGGTGCTCCGACCATTTTCACGAACACCCTACTCGACCTTCACATTCACCTTGACTTTCTCCAGCACTTTTCACATCTGACCCCCTTCAGATCTTCATAGATGTGGATTTCAACCTCCACCCAATCACCGTTCGTTGGAGGTTCCAATTCTTCCCCCATTTTGTTTATGTTTATGCGCTAATAAGATCATTGGAGTCCCTCCGAGCATCCACATTTCATTGCAGGTCTTAGAAGAGCACCAGAGAGCATGTACGCAATTTCAAGGTCTACCTGGATCTTCGAATGTTCTGACCTCCAGATTTTGCCTTAGCATTCTCCGACCATCATTGATCCACCAAAAAGAAAGAGGAGCACCACAGGATGTTGTAGCACAACTTCGAGGTAGATTTTGGGGAGGGACGAGCAAGATTTCCTCAATCGAAGCTCGCCAGAGGTAGCCTTCAACCATGTTCTTCCAAAGGTCTTCTCAACCGCACGATTAAGAACATGCTTTGCCATATTGAATCCAACCCGCAAACTCGCCCCCAAATTTTAACTGTGAATCATACCTCCCATATCAGATCGCAACCATTCACGAGCACCATCATCTCAACTCTCCGATCAGCAGCCAGAGCCATCACAACCGTTCACTTCACCATGTAGATTAATGGTAAAATTACGCTTCATTCCTTTTTTGTTTTGCAAATAAGTCCCCTTGGGACAGGTGTCGGACTTCGCAGTATTGAAAAATTGCATTTCTTTCCCAGTTATTTATTTTAATTGCATTATAATCCAATTTGAACTGAGCATGTGCATAGCGTGTGTTTTCTTATAAAAAATGTAATAAAAGTCTTCTTGCTTTATTGTTATTGTTTGGACCATGGAGTTAAATTAATTGCAAAAAGGTCAATCCAACATAACTCGTGTGCCTCCGCATGCATTTCTCTAGATGAATTGCACATTTGGCCTCCAATTCTTTATTTAGTCATCATTTAATCCATAAACTTTTTTCTTACATCTATACCCATGTATGTCTTTATATATATTTTGCATGTTTAAATGAATTAAAAAATAGCAAATTTTTATATAAAAATTCACAAAAATCATGTTAGCTCTCTATTAATTAGTTCTTGAATCATTAATTTTTTTGTTTAAATTTTCATCATTTTCTTATTTTTTCAAATTCAAAAATAGCATAAAGATTGCTTGTTTGCATTTGAAAATCAATAAAAATATAAAATCCTCTTGACAATTTCTACAAATTCATGTTTATTTATTTTGCTTTGATTAGCTTCTGCATCATTTTCGCATTGATATTCCTCATAAAAACAAAATAAAATACAAAACATTCAATACACCAAAAAGTTCATTTAGTATCATAGAAAATTCCATAAAAAATCATAAAATATCTTTCTAGAAATTAGGAAAAATTAACTTTCTATTTATGTATTTTTATCCATTTTAATTTCCATTTTATATTTTAAATTAAAAAAATATATGCATTGTTTCTTTGCATTTTTCGTTGTTTTTCATTTATTTGAAAGACTTTAAAAATTAGGAAAATTCTGGAAAAATAGAAAAATATTAGGAAAATGTCAGAAACCCAAAAAATTATATTTGAATTTTCTGTTTATTTTTTCGTATATTCTAAACAACCAAAAATTGCATTTTTCTTCATTGTGTATTTATTTCTTTTATTTAAATTTTATTTTCTTCTATTTTCAAAAATTAAAAACTTTGTAAAAAAAATCAAAACATAAAAAAATATAAAATTAGAAACCAAATAAAAATATAAAAATTAAAAATTCATAAAAAAATAAAAATATAAATAGCTTCACAAAAACCAAGTTTAATTTGCTTTGAGATTCCTTGTTTTAATTCATCGACTTTTCACTGATTCAATAACCCTCGAGATTTTCGTTGCCTCCCTGAGTTTGATCGTGTATGCTATACATATAAATAAATAGCACGTAAAGTTTTCTTGCTACATTTTCTTCATTTTACTTTGGCTTGAGAATCAAATAAATTTTTGTTGAGGTATTTTTAGGGTTGCAACGACATTGCAAACAATTCTTCCTATTTAAAGCCCTGAAATTCTATGTTCAACAAACGACGTCATTACTGGGGGGCACGACGAGGGTAGCTAGAATTTCCTTTAGCTTGCTATTCTTAGTTGTAGATATATGTTTGTATTCTTTCTATTTTTCTTGTATATATTTTCTATTTTATTTTCTTTTATTCTTGCTCTATTTTTTTCAAAACTATGTTTCTTACATATTTTGTTTCCTCTTTCTTGTGAGAGCCCGATGAGAGAGAGCAGCATTTGTAGGAGCATCAGTGCACCCGAGCAAAGTGGAGGCAACTCATTTCTTCACTGAGCTGCAGGAGAGCATAGGAGGAGCAGAAGTTTTGGAAGAAGCAGAATTTTTGGAGCACTTTACATAAATATTTTTTTGTTTTATTTAGCATTTTATTCCATTATTATTTTTTGTAAAAAAATTGAAAGTATTTATTTGTTACTTCCATATTTTCTATTTTCTAAAATGTCATTATATACCTTGTGGGTGTGGGATATGTTTCACCAAGTGCCGATGCACTTGGGGGATCTCACCGGATTTTAGTTTTCATCGAATTTATTTTTTATTTATTTTCTCGTGGTTTTGTGTGCTTGAGCCCTTAAAGTAGGTTTTATTATCTTGCATGAGCTAGGTAATCGATTAGGACCAAAGCCCCTAAAATAATATATGTTCCTATGGACTAGATTGTAGGATTGGACTTAGTCAAATTAATTAGTTCTTCCCTGCTAATAGTTGTTTTTAGGATGCTTCTTATGTATCATTTAGGTTAGTTTTATTTTTTTCTTTATTTTATGCACATATCACTTTGCATGTAAAGTGCTTATGAACAGGTTTTCAATGAGGGTCTTATCAATCAATAAGGCGGATAATCAATCGTCGAAGCGAACCCTCACGAAACCCTGATTCAATCATTAATTAACCCACAAAATGTATAAAGCAATGAAAAGAAAAATATGTGGAGTTAAAATTTATAATAAATGTACAAAATATGCACATTTTTGCAAGTATTGGAGAGGTCAAACATAGGGAGCAAACGGGAGATCCGGACAAATAAATGCGCAAAGTTCATGTGTTCTTGTATGTATCTTATTGTGGGTTTTCAATTCTGTATTTTTTATGAGATTTTAATTTTTATATCTTTTTTTATTGTTTTTTATTTTATATTTTTATTTCTTTTTTTATTTTTCAGAATTTTAAATTTCTTTTTATTTTTAAATATATATTATTAGAATATAATGTTATATACAATATAGGGTTATATATAAATAATAAAACTAATAAAATACATAAAATAAAATGTTTTGGGGTTTTGAATTAATTTTTAATATTTTTGTGATTTTCTAGATAATTTTTCTAATTTTTTATATATTTTTAAAGTAAAAAATATCCGAAATTTCGGATTAAATAAATAGGTTGAATTGAAATGAAGAGGAAAAATAGCAAACAGTATCTAAATGTCTTCAAATAATGTTTAGTAGATTAATAATAATATAAAGAAAAATATAAAATAAAAAAGATATTTTTTGGAATTTTTTAGATTTTCATAAAGGATTTTGGACCTTTTTAATTTTATGAGTTTTCTTTTTCTATTTTTAGTAGTTTTCGTATGAAGTTTCAAAATACTTAAATAAACAAAATATATTGTTTGTGGAATTTTTACAAAATGATTTTATTTTTTTTAAGTCAAAAAGGGTAAAAATGTGCTCTTTTATTTTTAATAAATATTATAAGTCTAAAATTATAAAACCAAAATATGGCGTAAAATAACAAGCAGCCACGTACCTTATCCTATTTTTCGAGATTTTTTGGAGCAAGGATGATATATTTATAATTAGAAATATCACATAAAAATCAATGAACTAGTAGGGGCATAAATGTAAACAAAAATAATCTTGAGGTGCTTCTTATGAATTTTCCAAAATACTATAACTAAAATTAAAATTTAAAATACTAAAGAGAAATAAACAAAGTTGTAGGTGCTTGTCTGCAAAAATGCCCACCTCATGTGGGATCACACGTGAGGTTTGCCGATAAGGGACCAAAATGCAATATGAATTAAGCACATGCGTCAACTTGCAATTGTACCAAAAGTTTTTTAAACTATCTAATTATTTTACAAGACCAAAAGATAAAGGCAAAAAATAGGGGGATAGATGTTGCAATTTAACCCCAAAGGGTGTGCGGATGAACGATTAGATGATGATCACTTGCCACGTATCGTACCGATGTTGTGCAATACTGGTTCGTTACGAGCGGTTCGGATTAGATCTCCCCAGCGAGATCCAATAGTTATGGCATGCGTGGCGATTGTGCAAACTGGAAGTGGGACCTGATCGGACAACTTCGAGGCCAATTGGAGGAACTCGTGAAGAACACTGCTCGCATGATCTCTGATCGGTGGCTGGGTGTGTTTATGGCCACCAGTCTCTCTGCTAAAGGTCTCGATACATTGTTGCAGTACACCTGCAGCTCTGGAAGGTCTAAGTAGGTCTAGGGCTCACTACTAGAGCCCTGGAGGTCGATGATGCTCAGGTGTACCTGGAAGCATCTTCATTGGCAAAATTGGGGCTCAGATGCCCCCTCTCAAACTGCAGAAAGGCTAAAAAGCATGGCAAATGGATTGCAAGCAGGTCAAGGTTGTTATTGGTGGATATCGGGTGCGGAATGGCATGGGGTGGAGATGCTCCGGTGAGTGGTGGCGGAGGAACATCGAGGCTTCGATGCGAGGCGAACCGAAGGTGATGGTGTAGGAAGATGGAGAAACATTGGGAATAGGAGATGGGGTGTTAGTGGTGGTCTAACACTAGAGTTGATGGTGGAAATGGTGGTCGGAGCTTTATAGCTCTAGTGAGGACTAATTCTAAATCCTAAATTAAGCAATCAATCCAAGCAGGAAATAAAAGCGTAAAACTAAACCTAGGGCTAGTCACTATCTAAGGGACTAAGAAACACGTACCTCCATTAGACGAAAGCTAGGAAGTCGACCTCGACGGTGGTGATGGTCGGAGAAGATGGGAGATGCCTCCTCCTTGTTCCTTCCTCATCGCGAAGAGCGGGGAGCTCCTCCTATCATAAGGGCTCGACCGTAGCGCACTCCCGGGGCTCAAAACAAGGGGAAAATCGAACCAAAAATGAAGAGGGGTGGAGATGGTGTATATGTACATGTGGAGGACGAATGACTTTCGAGGAGAGATTTTGGATGTAGGAGGAAGATATGGTGCATGAGATGCATCCGACGAGAATCAAGGATGATCAGAGAGGAAATCTTATTAAGAGTGCACATCCCCTCGAGCTTTGTATCGAGGGGAAAAATATAGAAGTAAGGCATGAATCAGGTCTAATAGGGCTAGGAGGGTAGGTCTGCCAGTTGACATGAGTCAACACTCGAAGCCACCTAGTTGGTCCACGTGGACAAACCAGGAAAAACCTTGGCCAAAATTATTTGTAAATTAAATAATAAACAATAAATGATTTTATATATTTTAAGTTATAAACTAAAAAATGTGTGTTATTTTCTATAGTATTTTATTATGATTTTTATTTATTTTTATGGGCTTGTTTCTTACAAGTTAATTTTTAGGGTTTATTTATAGGTACATTCATCTACATTTTAGGTATCATATTTTTATTTTGTATTTTTATTTTATTATTTTATTTTATTGTTTTATATATTTATAAATTATTTTTATATATATAAATATATTTTATTTTATTTTTCTGATGTATTATTTATATTTAAATAAATAGTATGTATATTACATAGGATATGTATATGTAATTCATCTATGTATTTTGTATGCATTTTTATTTTAATGTATTATTTGTGGTTTTCTTGGGTTTTAAATATGTACATATAATACAAATAATAATTACAAAATTATAAAAAAATATAAAATTATATAAATAATAAATAATAAATAAAATAAATATTTTATTCAGGTATACTATACAATAGGAGTCTAAAACCTAACTTTACACCTTAACTACAAAATTATGAAACCACCTTCATTAAATAGCTTACTAAAAGTTATATACAATTAAATGTGATTTTGATACATTTTGAGTTTTTATTTAGTAGATATGGGTCTGGAAAGTTGAGACTTTGGCTTTCTATTTTGAGTATAACTTGTAAATGTATATTTTTTGTCTGAAATTAATTTTGTATTTATATTTTTATCTACAACTTTCATGTACAAAGTTTCTTTATTTGAGGTATAAAAGATGGAAAACAAATAGGTCCTAAAAATGAATTATTGATGAATTAAAGATAGAGTTTTTTATTAGATTTTAGGACCTTATATCTCATACTTTATTCTTTATCGGCCAAATCAATTCTTGACTTGGTCTCAGGGTTGAGGGTCATAAAATACCTTCGGTATTTTATTCTGTTTCTTTTCTTTCCTTTATTCTATAATTTCGGCATTAGAAACTGTATTTTATATACAATAAATGGAATAAATAATGAATGTTAATTTGTACAAAATAATGCTATTTACATGCACTAGTTAGGGTTTTTAAGGCCAAAATGATAGAATAAAGGTAATTGAATGGATATTCATTGAGTGTTGGTAAAAGGTATGCATCTCTTCCTTTGCATGCATCGTTGATCATCATGCATCGGCTTTTCTAATTTCCTTCCATGTTTTCACTCACATAAATCAAAAAGGAATTGGTAAATTTGTTAAACCGTCTACTTGAAAATACTCAAAAAAAGTGATAACTATATAAAACTGGGACCGTTGAAGAAACTCAAGCCTAAAAGAAACGTAAGGACAAAATCATTATTGTGGGGAGAGTAACCCCTCATTGTTTGCAGGTTCTTACCTCCAGACAGAGTGGGTGAGGGCGCTGCCATTAGGATAGAGCCCAAATCCCTGGACTTGTTCCCTATGTTCCTGTACACATCTCTGTGGTGTATGGTTGAGATGCAACCATTTGCCTCAGATGTTAGAAAATGGTTATAGTGTGCTAATCCTCTTATCTCCCTTTGGGCTTGATATTGAATCCGACAACCCGGGAAGATGGCACCATTGATTGGGGAGGTCTGAGTATGCACGTTGGGTGATAGAAACGACTCACCCTATGTGCTTGATAGTAAGTAACTTCTTATAGATTCACTAAACTTAAAATTGAAAAGATAAAAGACCGAACTCTTATGGTCTCTACTTGTGTCCAATTGGTGAATCAGGAGTTTGTATTGTATTTGTTTGTTAGTGTAAAGATCCTTCTGCTCCCTTTGCACCTTTTATTCCTTTTTATTCTTGTGTTGACCTTCGTGTTCTCGCATCTTTTCTATTGACATCGAAGATTTCGAATTGGAGTATTTCATGTTCGGACTCCACTGGCTCATTTCACACTCCAGTTCGCGCATCTTCTATTCGAGAAGACACACTTTCTGAATATCCCACTTCTTCCACATCACCCATCTACTCATCCAATCCATTGTTTGAGATTGACTCTAATCTCGAACTATCATTTGAGACTCCACAATTTTTTCGCACTAATTTATTACACTATACCTTTTCAGAGTCAGAATAATAGAACTTGATGCCATCAAAGGGCAAGGGTTCCATGGCAGAGTAGATGAGATCAACAATACGATGTTAACTTCCATATAGGGCATTCAGGCATAGTTGACTGAACAACCTGACATCCAGGCTAGATTGAGAGATATGATCTTAGAGCTAAGGAACGATAGACAAGAGCGGAGAGAGGATGAGCAAGGAGGTGGGAATAGGGGAGGAGGGAATACATTGATTGAATCAAGGGCTAAGTCCACACTCAAAGATTTCTAAAATCTAGGTGCATGATAGACCAACACATTGATTCAAATACTTGTGATTCATGAATTTTGAGGTTAAGCCACATTTCTACCTCTACTCCCAATATTCCACGGACACATCAATGAAGAGCCTTATGTACACCTCCAACAGTTTGACCGCATATGTAACACAATACACTATCCTATCATCCTGTTAGAGGTAGTGAAGATGATAGCTTTCTTGTTCAGTCTCATGGACAAAGCATTATATTGGATTAACCATTGGGAAAGATTGTCACAGCTTGGGAAGATTTGAGGTTCATTTTTTTAAGCAAATATTAACCTCCTGGACGTCTCAAACAAATGCAGTCCCTGATTACCAACTTCTCCCAAATGTCCCATGAGCCTATTCATGAGTCATGGGAAAGGTTTAAAGACTTGATGGAGAAGTGCCCCCATCATGACATTCCAAAGACAAACCTCGTGCAAAACTTCTTTGGGGGTTTGAGCATTGAGAACCAAAGGCCGGTAGATACCGCTTGTCGGGGGTCACACTTCAACAAGGATGAGGATGTCCTTTATCTAATCTTTAAGGAGATGGTTGAGAGCTCTACAGCTCTTCTTCACGTGTTTTTCAGAAGCATCATGTGCCCTCTCCTATAGTACCCCACAAGGTTGTCAACATGACAGCATCACACAATGTGGATAGGGTGGATAGTTCATATCTGACCATCATAGGCCCTCACCTATCCAAAGTGGACATAATAGAGAAATGATCCAAGGAGCATGAGAAGCTTCAAGTGATCGAACAGAGGACAAAGAACCTAGACAAGCTAGATGACATCATAAAGCATCTGGAGCTTCTTGTCAGTATGATTAGTGCATGCTAGAGTGCGAGTGCCGCATTCGATACCTCTAATTCTGAGCAGACTTCTTCTACACCATCACATATGAGTATCGGAGGACCGTTTATAGTTCAACATGTTAACTATGTGTAGATAGCAGATCAGGTCATGTACTAGTCACAACAAACAGGAGCCCCATTACATTCCAGAGCAGCAGTCTCCACCTCCACCTCTCATCGAGGAGATGAACGATATTTGATTCGACCGAGAGCGCAACCAGCCCCATCCGTTAGGGAAATGTCAATTAGGTTCCCAGTAGAGTCAGATACCCGTCCATCATTTTCAGGGAGGGAGGCCTCTGCCCCAGCACCAGTAATTACAGTGTCACTTCTCTTCTCCACCTTACTTCTAGAACTAGAGACGTGGACAACAACATATGCAATCTACATATTTTCACTAGCCCTACTATCAGTAGAAATTAACATCTTATGGGTAGTTTTCACATCCTCTTCCTCTTCCTCATTATGAGTAATACTACCTAAGGTACCAACAACTTCCATACTACCAGTCTCAACGACAACCAGTCATTGAGCATCCAAAGGCTCCTTCGGTGAATGCTGCACTAGATCAGCTTGTGCACTTTTTGATGAAAAATATGAATGATTTGACTCAGAGGCTTGGCGACCTGACCACCATGAAGACATCGATTCCATCCCAGGTCGAGGAAAGTCCCAACAATTTCATATGGAAGGAGCAGGTAGCTAATAACCCACCGACCCTCGATATAGGTATGGCCCTTGATTTTACTTATTTATCTGACACTATTCATCCTAGGAGTGGTAGGAGATTGCACTCCAAACAACAGTTGGGATTGGAGAGATCCGTTGAGAGAGCTTTACCAACTTCATCATTTTCTTCACAAGTAGAGCAATGATCCAGTGTAGCAGAAAAAGATCATGGAGTTTCACCATCTTCTTCTTCACCATCACCACCTCCTTCCTCAAAGTTATGCAGGAAAGACCAGAAATGGAATAAAGAAAGATTCAGTACTGAGTTAGCTATGATGGAGAACACACCAGTCCTAGATTCTTCTTCTACACTAGCAGACCAAGTAGCCCATCATGTTTTCCCTTTTATTCCTTCTATTCTTGTAGTGGATAACATTGTATAGACTGAATCTAGTTGTCCACAAGTATATGATGACTCTGTTTTGAATAAGAAAAATGAGTTGCATGATGTTTCTTCTGATTTTGTGTCATTCCTTCAGCCTTGAATAAAAGTAGGCAAAATCAAAAAAAATTAAAAACACGTTATCTGGTCCAGGAGTAGTATAGATCCTTCAGAATATCTTTTAGAGATGCCACTCCGTAAGGCCATGGAGTACATTCCTATAGTCAAAAATGGAATGAAAGAAGCATGTACTCAAAAGTGTCAACCAAGGCAAAACAAACAAAAGGAAATAGAAAAACATATCTTGACCATGGCCATAGTTCATGCCATTAGCAACCTCCAACGTAAAAAGAAAGATAAGGAAGCGCCTCACATCCTTTGCTACATCTTTGATCAAGAGTTTTATCATAGTCTTCTCGATAGTGGATCCTCCATTAATCTAATGACATCCTCACTATTCAATGAGTTTGGGTTGGAACCTCTTAGATCCACTAGGATGATTATTCAGTTTGCTGTTAGATCAATCAAGAGGTTGAGAGGCGTTATAGAGGATGTTATTGTAATGGTGCATGGAATGAGATTCCCTGTTGCTATTGTTGTCATGGATAAGGATACCTCTACGTCGTTACTCCATACGACGATCATACTTGGTTGACTCTTCCTTCAAACGACTGAAGAGATAGTTGATTAAGGTACTGGAGAGATCATCTTTCACTCTCACAGTGGCAAGATGAAGATAGATACGATCCCAGATCCAAGACCATTATCGCCACCAGGAGAAGCAGATGGGAGGGAGACAGTTACATCAGATTCTCTGGACAAATATTTTCTTGTTGAGTTTCACAATACATATGTATTCATGGATTTCATGGATACGCATGAGTTTCTTTCTAAGAATGACCTTCTAGAAAGCACAGACACTTTGAGTACCCTTGTTGATCATTCTAAGATGTTTGCTGATGGACAGTTTGAGTTGTATTCTGAGGATCATTCTGAGATATTGGAGGTACAGTTTGAGATTCATGAGATAAATTCATTTTCGAGATTACTGGTAAGATACCTCCAATTAAGATTTTTGATATTTTTGTTGAGGATTCTGAACATCCTGTTGAGCCATTCCTTTCTGAGCAGAAATCATTCGTTGCAGATCTTTCTGAGATTTTACATGTTGAACCTACAGTAGCCATGATGGATAGTACACACAGTGCAGATTATTTACTTCTACCAGTGCAGTTGCAGAGGTTGTCACAGAGCCAATTCAGATCTCACCTGAGCTCAAGGCTTTACCCTCAATGTTGAAGTATGCCTTCCTTGTGGGTCTCCCCCAAATGTTTCCGATCACGCTCAGTTTGCAATTGGTCGTCGTACAAAAATCTCGCATGCTAGAGGTTCTTGAGAGAAACCGTAAGGCCATTGGATGGAATATTTCGGATCTCCTGGGAGTAGTCCAGCTTTGTGCTTGCATCATATCTACTTAGACGATGACAGCAAACCCTCCCGTAAGTGTCAGCGTCATCTCAATCCAAATCTTCAGGATGTTTTCATGAAAGAGATCAGGAAATGTTGTGATGCTGGCTTTATTTATCCCATCTCAGATTCCATGTAGGTCAGTCCTTTACATGTAGTCCCGAAGAAATATGGGATTACTATGGTAAAGAATGATTGTGATAAGGAGATTCCAACCCATGTACCTACTTCGTGGTGTGTCTACGTAGATTACTGGAGCTTGAATTTGGCTACCATGAAAGATCACTTTCTACTACCCTTTATTGATCAGATTATTGAGAAGTTGGTAGGGAAGGAGTTCGTATGTTTCTTGGATGGGTACTCGGGGTATAACTAAGTTGCAATCACTCCTGAGGATCAGGAGAAAACTACTTTTACTTGTCTGTTTGGCACCTACGCCTTTAGACAGATGCCTTTGGATTGTGTAACGCACCCGCTACATTCCAAAGGTGTAAGTTGGCCATTTTTACCAACATGGTGGGTAGTTTTCTAGAGGTCTTCATGAATGATTTCTCGGTCTACGAGGATAGCTTTGATACATGTCTTGCTAATTAGACTGAGTACGTCAACGTTGTTGTGAGGTAAACATAGTGCTCTCGTGGAAAGAGTATGGTGACTAATGGAATTGTATTGGGACATGTCATCTCTAAACATGGTATGGATATTGACTTGGCTAAGATTGATGTGATCTCCAAGCTAGAGACACCGCAGAATTTAAAGCAATTGAGGTCATTTCTAGGACACGTTGGATTTTATAGGCGATTCCTTAAGGACTTCAGCAAGATCGCAAGACTTTGACTAGGATTATGTGTAAGGAGAGTGAGTTTATTTTTAATGAAAAAATACTACTTCATTTCATCAGATGAAAGGCATGGTTACTAGCACCCCTATCCTACGACCACCTGATTGGGTTCTCCCCTTTGTGATCATGACATACGCGTTAGATTTTGCAGTTGGAGCTATTTTTGGGAAAATAAGGGATGGGATATCGTTTGCTATACACTGTGCTAGCAAGAATCTTGATGAGACACAATGTAATTACATAGTCACAGAGAAGGAGATGTTAGTAGTGGTGTTTGCATTAGATAAGTTCATATCTTACCTCCTTGGTTCACATGTTATTCTATATAGAGATCACACTGCCATACGATACCTACAGACAAAAAAAGATGCCAAACCATGCCTTATCAAATGGATCCTACTTCTCTAGGAATTTGATTTACAGATTAGAGATAAACCTGGAGTAAAGAATGTTGTGGTAGACACCTTTACCGAATCGCAGATGCATAGACTTTTGAGTTGTGAATTCCTCCCCTTTGAGGGACCTTTCCATATTAGGTCATTTTGTTTGTGTACTCACTCCCATGGTATGAAAATGTCATGAATTATCTTGTCTCCAAGAAAGTTCCACAAGATTAACCCAAGAACAAAGTAGACATATTCCTTCCAGAGATACATTTTTACCAGTGGGAGGATCCGTACCTGTTTTGTGAGGGTGTGGATTGTATCTGGAGAAGGTGCATTCCTCAGGAGGAATACACCAACATACCTGAACATTGTCACAAACTAGAGTTTGATGGGCATCATTCGGGTAAGCACACAGCAACAAAGGTTTTGCAGGGTGGCCTATGGTGGCCAACTTTATTTAAGGATGCTACATATTATGTTCGAGGTTGTACTGATTGTCAAAAAATGGGAGGAACCATTAGTTCCAAAGATACCATGTCCCTAAGATATATCCAAATTTCAGATGTTTTTGATGCTTGGGGCATAGACTTCATGGGGTCCATTTTCTGTTAGTCAGGGATTTCAGTACATCTTGCTTGCCGAGGATTATGTTAGTCATTGGGTGGAAGCTATCTCTACATGAGCCATTGATAGTCGTACATTTATTTTCTTTCTCAAGGACCACATTATCATGTAGTTTGGGATTCCCAAGATACTTATTTCAGATGGGGGAAGTTATTTCATTAATCGAGAGGTCGAGAATCTTGTGAAGGAGTACGCCATTGAGCATAGAGTTGCGTCCCCTTACTACCCACAGACTACTGGCTTGGCCGAGATTTTAAATAAGGAGATATAGAGATATTGCAAAACTTGTACATAAAGATAGGAAGAACTGGTCCCAGATGCTTGACTCAGTTCTATGGGCTTATCGGATGATGTACAAGTCTCCACTGGGTATGTCTCCCTATAGATTGGTATATGGAAAGCCTTTCCACTTGCCAGTTGTATTATTTCACACATCATTATGGGCATTCTGTGTATGCAATTTGGATTATGAGAAAGCATAACAGAATAGGAAATTTGATCTGAACAAATTGTTGAAATTCCGAGATTTTGCATACGGCAACTCACTCATGTATAAGGAGAAAGTCAAGCGTTGGCATGATAGACACATTAGAAAGAAGACTTTCTCCCCTGATCAGAAAGTTGGGTTGTTTGATGCTAAATTGAAGTTGTTTCCTGGCAAGTTAAAAAGCAAATGGTCTGGACCGTTCATTATGAGAGTTGTGTGTGACAATAGTAGTATTGTCATATCCAGGTTGTCATATGATGCACATCCATTTGTTGTGAATGGACAGTTGTTGAAGCCATATCTAGATCATGATACATTCATGTCTATGGTTGATTCCATATATGTGGTATCCGATGATGACTTTTTGATATCTTCTGTGTCTGATACATGAGCTGATTTTCTCTTGTATATATCATTTTGTTTTATTCTTTCTTCTTCAATTTTTATAGTTCACCTCTTTTTTGCGCGTGTGTGTGCCATACGTAGGTTGTACTCTATCCTAAGTATAGTGGAGGTGAATGATTTGAGTTTTTCCATTTTCATTCTGTTTCATCACTCATGTTGTTGCTTATACTTAGGGATCCTTTACCTTAAGTATAGGGGGAGTGATGTTGTTCATTCCGCCTCTTTCGTGTTTTTACTTTCTTTTATTTCTTCTGTACTCTCGCTTGTCCTTCAACTTGTTGATATTCTTTTTCTATACTTAGGGATCTTTTACCCTAAGTATAGAGGAGAACATGTCGAGTTGTGGAGTTGGCTCATTATTTTTCTCGATTTTCCCCATCTGTACATTCTTTTATACTTAGGATTATTTGATCCTAAGTATAGGGGGATCAACGACTCCTATTCTTTTCGTTTATTCTTTGAGTCATTTTTTTATAGAATTCTTTTCACTTTTCTATACTTAGCATGATTTATATCTTCCTTTGTACCTTTTTGGTCACTATGAGGACATAGTTCGAGCTAAGTATAGGGGGTGTCGTATATATTGTATATATACTTTAGCCATAACTCCTATTTTTTAATAATATGGATATTACATACAAATTATTTTTAAAAATGATTTGTAAAATGATTAACAAAAATCTTTTGTAAATTTTTTGCAAAAATTATTTTGTAAATTATTTTGTAAAAACTTTTGTAAAATTATTTGTAAACTGTTTGTAAAAATTTTGCAAAATTAATTTTTTGTTTAAATATTTACAAAATTATTTTTATAAATGTTTCATTTGTAAAATGCTTGTAAATTATTTTTTTATCAAAATTATGTAAATTGCGTAAAATGTTTATAAAATTTTTGAAAGCAAAATGTTTGCAAAAACCTATTTGTAAAATTATTTGTAAAATGATTCGTAAAAATGTTTGTAAAATAATTTGCTAAAACATTTGTAAAACTTTGAAAAATCTTTGTAAAATATTTTGAAAAATGTTTGTAAAATCTTTTGTAAGATGTTTTGAAAAGGTTTGTAAAATTTTTGTAAAATTATTTTGTCACATGGGATATAGATTATGGGATGTATATATTTATGTAGAACCCACTTGTTTACAAAAACATTAATCACTTATACTCATGTGCATAAAATTCTTTGTTGTGTATAAAATCCTTTTATAAAACTTGTATTTAAAACTTGTGAATAAAATTCTTTTGTAAAAACCTGTATAAAATTGGTATAATCCTTGTTTGTGTACTTGTATATATTCCTTGTAAATACATTCAATCTACTAACCATTTTCTTTCTTAAAAAAAATTTAAAAAAAATGTTTTGTTTATATATATATATATATATATATATATCTTGCATGTGCATTTTTCATAATAATATTGACATTTAAACTAGTCGACATGCTATGTTTTCTACCCTATTGTTAGTAGGTTGATGGGTCGCACGCCCGGCACACATGTTTTGGCCTTGCTTGTGTGTCTAACATTCTAAATAGGTGACCTAACGGCCACCGCCCGACTAAACATACCAATAGTCACCAGATTCATATGGGCTGGCACCTGACCAGGAGCACGATCGCGTGAAACCTCCTCAGTTCCTGTAGCAGACCCAATGGGAACCTCAGTAGCTGTGGCCTCCCCTAGTTCCCGTCAGCGCTTGCCATGATCCTCCAACAAAGGCTACTCTCCACCGCTCTGCTACCACTTGTCACGCACGGTTTTCGCTCACCGAAAGAAAGGAATAAAATCAAAGAATGAAGCATGGTTGAACCTTAATCCACTTAATTTTAGAGGAACCTTATAGGTAATGGAATTGAGATTTTTCAGGTCTATAGACTTAATTCTTCGGGAACCACAAGACTTACTTTAGTGTCATCTTGACAACCTAAGTAGGATACTTCGGAGAACACACATGATTCTTGTTGACAATGACATGGCTCAAACACTTGTACTTGCACTTTTCTCACGTCAGTTGAAGTGGTAGAGGGCTAGATTTTCCTACATAAGACACAAGCCAATGGAAATATCGGAAGTCACACATTTTTGGCCATTGTACATCATCCCAGTCTAATCACGACGAGATTTAACAACAGAATGTTGTGGGTTGCAATAAAACTTCAAAAGAGGTATAGTCTACTAGCTCAAGAGGAAAAACTCCTTATGTACATGCTTCACCCTTGTATATATTAAAAAATACAAAATCAAAACTCCGAAAAAAGTTGATAGACCTGAATGAAAATAAAATACCTGTCGGAGTATGTATATCGATGTATAGTCAATAAGAAGGCTTGAGCTTCCAGGTCAGATATTTGTGATCCTACAACTGGATGACTTGGCTACACTGGCCAAGCATCCTAGGATAGGTAGCTACACTGGCAGCCATCCATTTTTCTCTCCACCTCCTCTTCTTGAAATGGTTGCACTTGAACTTAGAAGGGAATACTCCGCTTCTTGGGGAAAGAATTATTGTATTGGGGAATTAGGGTCACCATGTTGGATAAGACTGACTTTTACCGCTTCAGCCGAGGAGAGCTACATATCACTTACACTATATAAGAAAGATTCATAGTCATAAGGGTTTGTGTATGAGTTGATTTATTCTGGCCTGGCTATTGAGGGGACTTTAACAAGAGCTATGTGTTTTTTAGAGGATGTTGGGTGTCAAGTCCGTTTACCATTAAGGTTCCACCTAAACTAATAATTCAATGGTTTGTCTGAGATCCATACTTTGATTTTATGAAGGTGAGTTTCATACTAAATAATGTTCTAAGTACTTTATTTTTCCTTTATTCTTTTTCTTTTTCTTTTAGTCACTTATTCTTCAAATAGGTGTTTGCTAAGGGACTAGCAAAGGAAAAGCATAGGGGGATGATGAATATGCAATTCATCATCTTTATTCATTTATTTTAGCTTAAAATCACTTATAATACACCAGTAAATGTCAATAAATCTATTCTTTTACTAGTACATCATCTTTATTCTTGTGCAAATATTGCATATTTATTACTATTTTAACTCAAAATAAATAAATAAATAAATAAAAGAGAAATAAAGAAGATCAAAGACTGTAGATATGTAATAGATACAGGCTGACTCAGACCCCAAGAGTAGGTCAAGAATTGACCTAATCAAGCATGAATAAAGTAGGGGGAGATAAGGCCTAAATACAAGAAAACCCAAAAAAATCAATCCTCACCTGTGTATATGCATTACTTATACATTATTATATATAATATATTTTCCATACACTAATTTATTCAGCAACAATTCAACTCAAATCAAATTGTTTTCTTCTTGAAAATTGTACATAAAAATCTTTTGTAAATAATAAAATATTTGTAAGAATAATTAGTGTACATTGTGTAAATTACAACACTCTAAAAAGATCGTAAAGCTCAACTTGTAAGATCAATATCTTCTCCACCAAAACTCAAAATTAATAAAACTCACTTTCATTGTACTCCAAATTAAATAATCATTAAAATGGAATGCTTTCATAAAAATCGGAGTTAAGCTGTGAAATGCAGCTTTTTGGGGTATTATTGTATATTATACCTATGCATATTGTATGTCTATATTTTATATATTTATTTTTTTCGTATTTTTATATATATTTTATCTTTAAATATTTATATATATTGTATTTAACTTATATAAAATACAAAGAAAAATCACAAAATAAAAAATCAATAAAAATAAAGTCATCTATATATTTTATATATAACATTATATATATCCTTTAAATGCACACAATTATATAACATAATAATTAATTCCTAAAAATCTAACACAAATATCACTAAAATCCTTGTAAAATTATGTAAATTAATCAATTATTAATTTATATGTATATGTGTGAAAATAAGTAATTAAAAATAATAGTTGTATATATAGGTATACATTATTTATCTGTACCCTTGTATATATATTTTATTTAATTATATAAAAATCACTATGATTAAGGTAATTAGATTACTAATGTTTTTATTTACATTATTTTTTATTTTTTTATTTCCTATTTAATTTTCATTTATTTTCCATTTTTACCATCTTTTGTTATTTCACATACGTTCTGATTGGCTGACTTGGGATTGTTGACCTAGGTCAACTCCCTAGTCATCTTGTATTACTCACTCCTCTCGTTGGCCATTACTTTGCCTATTTTTTATGCATGCCTCTATCATTAAACCTCCCTGCTTTCTTCTCCAATTAGTTGGCCATATTGTCCGACTCTATCGGCAACCCATTCACTCCTTTGATCTTGCCTCAATCTGCTCGTATTTTGAATTCAAAACCTCTCTGAACTTCGCTCCTATTTATACCTTCCATTTGATCCCCACCATTGCTTGGTCTGTTTTTTTGTCCCTTTTCTCCCTGAGATCGAGTCCTGGATTGAGCTTGAGGTGATAGTTTGAGTTCCCATGATTAGGAGCATGAGGCAATGGTTGAAGACGCGATCCATTCACTCATCGGACCTTCGTCGCTGTAGTTCTGACTCTCAGCCCACTGCAGCAGATCGAGGCGATCTTCCCCCATTCTTCATCGTAGGTAGCCGTAGGTCTAATCCATTCTAGCCTTAGCCTTTAAATTTTGTGTTTGATTCATTGTTTATTCAGATTAGATTTTTCATCATCTCCCTCCAATCTACAAGATCGGAGGTGCTCCAACCATTCTCATGAACACCCGACTCGACCTTAACGTTTGCCTTGACTTTCTCCAGTTCTTTTCACATCTAACCCACTTCAGATCTTCATGGATCTGGAGTTCAACCTCCACCCTATCACAGTTCACCGGAGGTTCCCATTCTTCCCCATTTTGCTTGTGTCTGTGCACTAATAAGATCATCGGAGTCCCTCTATGCGTCAATATTTCATTGCAGGTCTTAGGAGCGTACCTGAGTGCGTGTAGCGCGATTTTGATGTCTACCTGTAGCTTCAAACGTTCCGACCTCCAGATTTTTTCTTAGCCTTCTCCAACGACTGTTGATCCACCAAGAAGAAATAGGAGCACTGCAGGATGCCGTAGAAGAACTTTGAGGTAGATTCTGGTGAGGGACGAGCGAGATTTCCTCAATCGATGCTCGCTGGAGGTAGCCTTCAACCATGTTCTTCTAGAGGTCTTCTCGATAGCATGATCAAGAACAAGCTCTACTAGATTGAATCCAAGCTACACACTCACCCCCAAATTTCATTCGTGGATCATATCTCCCAGATCAGATCGTGACCATTCTTGAGCGTTGTCATCTCAACCGTCAGATCAGCAGCCAGAGCCATCACAATTATTCGCTTCACCGTGTAGATTAATGGTAAAATTGCACTTCAGTCATGTCATGTTTTTGTTTTGCAACTAAGTCCCCTTGGGGCAAGTGTCAGACTATGCATTATCAAAAAATTGTACTTATGTCCCAGCTATTTATTTTAATTGCATTATAATCCTATTTGAACTAAGCATGTGCACAACATGTGTTCTTGTGAAAATTGCAATAAAAGTATACTTATTTTGTTATTATTTCTTGTCTCGTGTAATTCAATTAATTACATAAAGGTCCAATCCAACACGACTCACATGCCTCCGCACGCGATTTTCTTGATAAATTGCACATTTGGCCTCCAATTTCTTTATTTGTTCATCATTTAATCCATAAGCTTTTTTTCTTACATCCATACCCCTGTGTGTCTGCACATTTATTTTGTATTTTTAATTGAATTAAACAATAACATAATTTAATATAAAACGTCACAAAAATCATGAAAAATAGCTCTATGTTAATTAGTTCTTGCATCATTAATTTTTATTTTGCATTTCCATCATTTTTCTCATTTTAAATATTCTAAAATAACATAAAAAATTCCTTATTTGCATTATAAAATCACTATAAAAATATAAAAACCTCTTGATTTTTTTTTAAAAAAATTTCTTTATTTTATTGCTTTGGTTTAGCTTTTATACCATTTTGGCATCAATATTCCTCACAAAACCAAAAACACAAAACATTCAAAACACCAAAAAGTTTGCACAATATCATAGAAAATTCCAAAAAACATTAAACAACTTTATTGAAATTAGGAAAAATTATCTTTCTATTTATGTATTTTTCATCCATTTTTAATTCCATTTTATATTTTAAAAATCCAAAAATATCTGCATTATTTCCAGTTTGCATTTTTATTATTTTTCATTTATTTGAAGCCTTTAAAATTTTGGAAAAATTTGGGAAAAATTTCACAAACATTAGAAAAAAGTCAGAAGCCCAAAAACTATTTTATTTGAATTTCTATTTATTTTTCCAATATTCTAAAAATCCAAAAATTTTGCATTTTCTTCCTTCGGTATTTATTTCATTTATTTAATTTTTATTTTTTCTTCTATTTTCAAAAATTAAAAACTTTGTAGAAGTTAAAAATCAGAAAAATATAAAATCAGAAAACAAAATAAAAATTAATAAATAAAAAATCATAAAAATTTTGAAAAGACAAAAAGCTTCACAAAAACCAAGTTTGTTTGCTTTGAGATTCTTTATTTTATTTCATTGGTTTTTCATTGTTATAATAACCCTTGGGATTTTTGTAGCCTCCATGTGTTCTATCATGTACGCTTTGCAGGTAAATAAATAGCACCCAAAGTTCTCTTACTACATTTTCTTCATTTTACTTTAGCTTAAGAATCAAATAAATTTTTGTTGAGGGATTTTTAGGGCTGCAATGACATTGCAAGTAATTATTCCTATTTAAAGCCACGAAATCCCCTTTACAACAGGTAGTGAGTGGTACGGTAGATGCATGAATATTGCTGGAGATTGATATACGGCTTCTCTATCGATCCTCCATGGTGTCCATCTCCATGTTCATCATCTCCTACTCCTCCTTTTATTCTCTATATCCTTAGATAATTTAGCATGTCCAGGAAGGCGACCTGTGCGAAAGCATGATCTATTAGTTGTTGCTGAATAGACTAAATCGATGTGAGCAATGCATTCACAGTGTTTTGATCCGGTTGTGGGCCCTGATTCAGGTGTTGTGGTCCCTTCCCTTTTCCTTGAGAAGCCATCTTTGAATCAGACTCGTATGAATGTATCTGCATGCGATCCAGAGTCAGCTCTACACAATAAGATGCATCTCGTTCAGATTGACCATCATTGGAACCATATGGAAAGATGGATTTGGAATTAGGGTCAATTCCATATATGCGTGAATGGAGCATTTGATATGAAAATAAATTGATCTCCATCCACAAGGGGCAAATGTTAAGACAAGAGTGATCCTTGTTCACTGAGGAATGAGAAGAATATGAGGATCCTAGAGATCGGTTCGCAAAGTCTGAATAGGGTTCTCAGGAATCACCTTAAATTATTGAAGATGTTGTATTCATGGAATCGATGTAGGTGTCGACGAGGTCTCGACTAAACCATTCATGAATCAATATATAGGATAGAAGAGGAATAGATGAGGAATGGAATACGATTACGAACAATAGATGAAATGAAGAGGGGAAAGACAGGAGGTTCAAAATGAGTCAGGCAAAAAGAAATGAAAATAGATGAAATGAAAAGGTTGCAAGTGCACAGGTATGGATCTTTGATGTGAAATCTAAATCCAATCAAACACCAAGCAATGGATTCACCCACTCACACAATGTGAAGCCGTAAGTGTTCATTTATTTTTTTCTTTTCATGTTTTCAAGCAATCTTATAATGAGTCCTCAGAGGATAGCCCTATAGGAGAGTGAAAACTGCCAGAAACACATCCCGTACTTCCTAGTTCCTTTGCATCATGTAGTCTGCACTTTTTTAAGAGAACCCTTTATTTTCGGTCTCGTTCAACTACTTTAGTCAAAGAATAGAGGAGGAAGTAAATAGGCGAAATCAATACTTTCCCCTGGCAGGGTACTCAGACACGAAACGATGAGACAAACACCCCCATGAGGGGATGTCCTAAGCTCAATACTTCAAACTAAGTCTGTAAATAGAAGAAGCCTTACTAGCCTGTGTATGATATAAGCATCAATACTTCATGAATCCGGTCAATAATAAGGTAATACTCAGGATGGGTTTTTGGCTCTATTTCCTAGTGTCGTGCCTCACTCAATGGATGGTACCTAAAAATAACGTGGGCTTTATGAACCAAAAACAATGATGTTCAGTACGAATTTTAATTTTGGTCAAAGTTTATTAAAAAGTCCCCTTGTTTTAATTTTTGGCACTTTTTATGTATTTTCTAAATAATTTGCCTAACGATTTTTTTAGATGTTATTTAAAATCCTAAGTTAGCAAAAATAGAGGGAGATAGTAGAAAAACCATGCAAGTACTAGGAAGGAAATCTCAACCTTGTTTTAAATGATGCATGCTCAGTAAGAAGACTCATAGTGCTTCCTAACACTCTCCATGCGAGATGCAAAACAAGGAATTTAAATCTACAGTATATGTGATATGCAAGCCAATGAAATCACCCAAAGCAGGAATCACTATTAACGTGAAACAGATTAAGTATGATATAAGTCCGAATGTAAAACTATATGCACATGAGATACTAGGTGTTTGGGCCTAGATTAACCGATCAAGAAGCTCCTAAAATATAAGGGCTCATTCATGTAAAATTAAGAAAATAAAGGTAGAAAATTCAAAATGAGAGAAACAAAAAACAAATGGAAAATACGGAGAATAAAGGGTAGAAGGTAAGAAAACATGAGGAAAGAGCGGTCCCCTAAGTGCACTTAGTAAAATAGGCTCACGAGAGTTCAAGTGTCCAAATATCCTTATACTTGTATTATTATAAATTAATTAAGTTATCTCTCTCACACAAAAATAAAAACAAAAATCTACACTAAAATATGTTGCTTCTTCTCTCTCTTTGTCTCTTTTTTGCTCTCTCCAACCAACTCGTGAAGAAAGAGTCGGCCTCTACCAAGCTTGGTTGCAATGGCTTCCTAAAAGATTGTCCTCATATATTAGTCCCTCTGAATGAATTCAACAAAGAAAGTTGTTAGAAACAAATGAACAAATATTTATAAAAAGAAATAAAAGGGAGATAAATAAAAAGAGTTATATCTACAAAAATCCCATGCTAAGCATTTCACCCCAGCAATGACGCCATTTTGTTGGAGAGATCATTCAGAGGATCCTAACGTTTGGTCTTGGAGGAGCTTGATGTGTCTGATAAGTCGGATTTGACAGTCGTTGTATCAGCTCTCTCGGTACTCAGCTCATGAAAAATCAAATCAAGAAAACAATCAACCCATAATAATGATAAAATAATAAAGGAATGTGGGGTGATATTTATTTTACCCTAAATAAAGGCGTGTATAGACAATGAGTAGGGGTCGAATCACTAAGAGAAAATCATGGATAGGTATAATTGTTGTATATTAACGAAAATAAACAACAATTATTTTTTATGGTTTTTCTCCTTCTTGATTTCTATATGTTTTAAATTATATTTAATTTTTTTATTTTTAGATTTTATATATTTTTAAAAAATTTAAATTTTACTTCCTTTTTCACTTTTGTAATTTTTAATTTCTTTTTCTTTTTAAAGATATAACATGTATACATATATACATGTATATTAATGATATGTATATTATAATACTATGTAAGATATATATATATATATATATATATATATAATAAATAAAATGTAAAAAAATTAGGAAATATATACAAGAACAATCCTTTTTATTTTTTATTTGAAATATATATTAAATATTAATAGATAATAATTATAAGTATTAACGTATTATAATATGTATATAGTATATAAAAGGTTCTATATTTTAAAATATAATTATATATAATGAAAATTTACAAAATAAATGTTTTGTGTTTTTAAAATTTTTCTCTATTTTTTGTGATTTGTTTACAACATTTTTTCTAATTATGTATTTTTCATTAGTTTAAATATATAAAACAGTGAATAGAATATATATGTCGAATAATTTTGAGCTTTAAAAATATATGATAAGTCCAAAAATGGCCAAAATTAATTTTAATATATACTACATAAAATAAATAAAAATAAAGGACAAAAACTATATTTTGGATTTTTTATAGATTTGTTATTGATTTCTTATTTATTTTTATAAATTTTTAGTGTTTTTAATGATTAGTTTTTTCCTTTTACATTTTTTGTGATTTTTGATCTGGAGTTATAATATATAATAATACATATAGTCTAATTCTTTGGAATTTTTAAAGTAGGTTTTATATTTTTTGTATTTTTATGTCTAAATAAGGGAAATATAGATACTACATGATTTTTAACAAATACAAAAATCTAGTAAAATGTTAAATAAAAATCATGATGTGAACAAGATCAAATGAAGCATCTATAGCAATTTTCCCATACTTTTCAAGGCAATGGAGCTATTTAATAAAAATAGACAAGTGAAGAAATAAGTAAACTACCTAGAAGGGGTATTTTTGCAATAAAAATATTAGACATGTGTCAGCACGCAAATAACCCGAAATTACTACGCATAATTTACAATTTTATGGACTAAAAATAAAGGAACCCAAAAGGAATTCCTTGCAATTTTCCTACCTCACTTGGATCACCATATAAGGTGACTTGGCATGGACCTTGATGTAATATACAACAAAAATAGAGGGTCCTTGCAAATATTTACGGAAAATTTAACACTTAACTTAATATTTACTGGGCCTACTAATTAATACAAAAAGGTAGGGGCTTAACATGCAATTGCCACACATAAAGTCACTATATCGGGTGCTTCTTCTTGCATCACATGGCTTGATTAATGGCAGAGGTGCGGCTTCATTTTTCTTGAAATAAATGGCCTATATTAGATCTAGGACGTGTTGATAATCTGATGGCTGGGAGGCCAACTGGAAGAATGGGGAAGAAGGGCTTCTTCCTCGATCTTCGTTCTTCCAGTTCTTCATTGTCTGACCTCCTCCTTCCTCATCGATGATTCCAATCGCTTCATGGGACTAAGCAGCACCTGCAGGGGGTCTAAATGGGTCCGGGCCCCAGTGGAGGGGGCCTGGATCTCGATGCACCTGGAACTCAATTTAGAGCTCTGATATAGGGATCTAGGTGTTTCAGTGTGCTTGTTCCTACATAGAAAGATGGAGGGAGACGAGAGGGCCACTCTTGACCCTCTCTTGAAGCTGGAAGAACAGAGGGTGGGCAGATGGAAAAGCTTCAGCGATGGCAATGAGAGGAGATCTTCAGACAAGGAAAACACATGCGAAAAATGGAGAACGTGAAGGGGAACGAGGATGAGGTTGAAGGGAGATGGGAACAGGAAGGAGGGCGATTAATTTCGAGCCGGGTTTTAAGGCTCCAACCGATTACAATCTTGAAATTAAACTACATTAATGATGAAATACTAGAATGAAAAACTATGAAACGATGCAGGAAATAAAATCAACGATAAAAAGGAAAAGAAAGAAGCTCTACCTGATGTTACATGGAGCAGAAGAAACTCAATGGGAGGTGCTCCAGCGAAATTCAGATCATGTTGAAATCGACTCTTCTCCACGCCAACAAGGAGGGGAGGATGAAGCTATCACCAACAAAATTCTACCCTAGAGTCCTATTGGGGTTACGTGGAAAAATAAGATATCAGAAGCGAAAAAGGGGGGCAATGGTGGTATTTTATACATAGACGAAGGGGTTGACTTCGAGGGGAGTTGGCGTGCGAGGGAGATTTGGTTGGTGGAAGATAGAGGTAGGGCGACGGAGAAGGGAGATGGAGGAACAGAGGGTTGAGGAGATCAAGGGAGCATATGCCCCCCACCCCCCTCGTGACTCTGATAACGTCAGTTGGAGAGCCAGTACATTTGACCCACGGGGTCAACAAACTATCACATATGGTTGGTCCACTGGACCAACTAGAGAATTCCAGGAATTAAATTTATTGTAAAATTAATAAAAAATATTAAATGATTTTATTTTTTATTAAAACATAAAAAATGTTTATTACTTTATTTAGTATTTTAAGTACATTTTATTTATTTTTATGAGGCTTTTTATTAAGTGCTCGTATTTACATGTATATACATAGGTAAATATAAATGTATTTAGAGTATTTTATTTTAATTTGTATTTTATATTTTATTCTGATATTTACATAATTTATATTTTTATAACTTATTTAATTACATATATACATATTTTATTGTATTTTTTGATTTTATTTAGTTACTTAAATAAATAATTACATGTATTATATGGGTATAGCTTACATATATATTTTAATACTTTATTTCTTTTAATGTTTTTTCATGATTTTATTTTTATTATTACTTGTATTTTGAATAATATTTACAAGTATATAAAAATATAAGAAATATTAAAATATAAAGGATAAATATATTTATAATTATATACATGTATACAGTACAATAGGGGCCCAAAAGCCAACTTCAGCATCTTAATTCCATTTTATTGAATCCACCTTCATTAAATAGATAATTTAATTTTATGAATAATAAAGGTGAGTTTGGTCAATTTTGAGTCTGTATGGAGGTGATACATGTCTGGAAAGTTTTATTTGTAGCTTTTTGTTCTGTGTCCTGGTGCACTGTGTACTATTTTTGAGTGAAATCAATTTCATATTTTCTTTGCATTTTTACGTACAATATTCTTGTTTAGAGTTTAATGATATTTAAGTGTAAATAATGGAGAAAAATAGGTTGCAAAAGCCAATTATTGATGAATAAAAATTAGGGTTTGTAAAGTATTTTTTGTATAGCTAGCCATCCTATCTCTCCCTAATTTAGTCCTTATCAACCAAGTCATCATTATGACTGGGTTCCGAGGTCTTGGTTCACTCAGTGTCTTTGACACTTCATTCTTTTTCTTTTCTTTCCTTTATTCTTTTATTTTGGAAATTAAGTAAACATTTGGAAATTAAGTAAACATTTATACAATATTTATGTATCAAATATTGAGTGTTATTTTGCATAAATTAATTCTATATGCATACATTTTGTGAAGGATTTAAGACCAAAATGAAAGAATAAAGGTGAGGAAATGGAGATTCATCAAATGGGACGCTAGAACCTGCGGCGCTGAAGGTTAATCAATGTGGGGGATGATGAAAACACCAACCTCCTTAACGGGAAGTTGATCCATGTGACTGCCCAGATGAGAAAATCAGTCAAACATTGGTTGAGTACAACATGTGTTGTTAGCAAGTAAAGGACACTTGGCCTTGAAATGGCCTAGGTACTGGTAGTGGAAACACCGATGATCTCCTGACTATGAAAAGGAGCCTCCATAGACAAGACTAGCACATCTTGACTTGCGACTATGGGAGTGTGTAGGAGAGTGGAAGGAAGTAGTACCACGATTCCTCAGACCATGACTTAAAGTAGATGTGGGGGTAAATCTACTAACTTTAGGAGTTGTTGCAACTAGGTGGAAACAACACTCTATATGGGATTTGTATAAATCTCGATGAGTGGACCTCCTTGATTGTTGCGGTTAGGACTATGACTAGCCTCCCTAAAGCCGACTCTGAGTTCCCTCCATATTAGTATCCTTAGAAGCTACCCCTTGATGGAAGTGAAATCCAATGTGGACAACTAGTGTTGCACATCATCACACAAAAAACGGATAAACATCTGTAAATTCTCCTTGGGGAAAGCAGTTGTCACTGGTGAGTGGCGGGATAGCTCAGTGTAGCACATAAGATATTTTTGGGTCATCATCGACCCTTGTTAATCTCAGCAAACAATCTCCTCTGATCTTCTACCAATGATAAAGGTAGAACTTGCTTCGGAAATTATAAAGAAATTTGTCCCATGCAATGGGCTCCTCTAGATGTTCCATGGTGGCATATTACCAATGTTCAGCGTAGTTGCCCAACGAAAACTCTACAAATGTGAGCCATGAATCCTCAGGTGTGTGCATCATTCTCAACACTTTGGATATATGACCCATCCATAGTTTATAGCAATATAGTGTGCTTGTGCCAAAGAATTGGGGTACTTTAGACCTTTGATATACCGCATAGGACATCTGATGTTTCTGCAATGCCTCCAGATCTTTTGATCCTTCCGGGTCCAGAGACATCGAAGGATGAACATTGTCCTCTTCCTCGTGAGAGGGTTGATAAGAGGAGTCATCCTTCTAAAGGAGCCTCTACTCCAATACCTCTTGATGTTATTGTATACCCTACACAACATGTACTAGTAGAACCAGTAGATATGCAATGTCTCGGTCGACATGAGGCATCATGATTTCTATGAAAATCATTATATTAGAATTTCTTTTTATACTTACAGAGACAATGGACATATTAAACATGACATGAGTTATTCTCCATGAACTAATTCCGAAGTCAAAAAACTTTGTCAATATTAATTTATTTCAAATCCCATTGATAATCTAACATACAAAAGAAGGAATGAAATATCGGGCTATGATACCATCTATGATGCCCCACCCCTCTAACTATTGAAAAGGATGAGATGGGAGCATAGGACCTACAGTCTAAATATGCCCATGATCTTTGATACTCAGCAAACCAACTAAGGCGTTCTATATTAACATTTGAAATACATAAAACAACAGGAGAATAATATAAAATGAAATGTAACTACAACATCCATTAATTCTTGTAATAATATCCAAAAAGCTCTCTAAATATCATTACATTATCTCCTAAATATAACAGAAAAATAACATTGAAGCAATAAATTACTCTAAGTAAAATGCACATTGTCCAGTGCATGTATGACAAGAAAAATATCGATATCCTCAAAAGGCAATACGGTTATGGATGTTGCTCAGCTACACTTGTTTGGTTTACACAAGGGTAACGTTATGAGCAATTTCCCAGTAATGAGATAAATATTATAATAACTAATGTAGGGGTAAGAAGGAAATGTGTACTCAACTCTATCTAGTAGCATATGCATATATAGTGAAGACTTAATTACCAAGTTATTCTAATTTACAAGGGATCATATCTTCACTAGTTTTATTTATTTAATCATCGCTTGCGGACTACCACACTGATCTTGATATATCCACCTGCTGATTATAGTCACAACGGTGCATAATTATAACTTTTTATATCTGATCATGAATCGTTTCTCATATTAATTTAGTACGTATAAGTATGTGACTCGTACGCCTCTATTACACGAGAACTTGCTAGTAATCTAGAGTAAATCCTCAAGGACCTCTATTCAATTAGAACATGAAAAGATCATAACATTGATTTCTTCGACTTCAACCCATGTCTCGGAACACCTCTCACAATACTAATACATAAAGCAGAATTTGATGTGGTGATTTGTTTAAAAAGAGACTTATTAGGATTTTTTAATAAATCTAAATAATATCAATGTAACCCAACAATTTCCCAAATAAAAAATATTAAAGTAATTTGATTTTTATTTAAAATGGTGTAGCTTCCTGGATAGAAATCATGAGGTCTACAAATAAACGAGAGGTAAGTAATTGTTTCTAATTAATAAGGTTTTTTAATTCCATTTTATAATTTTTTATCTTTTAAATGATTTTTTAATTTTATATGAATTTTTAATAATTTTTAAAAATTTTATGTTTTTATATTCTTTTGTTTTTTATTTTATTTTAATTTTGCAGAATTTTTCATATTTTAAATTTGGAAAATCAATTGATGGATAAGATATATATATACAAAAAATAAAATTAAAGCTTTTGGATTTTAAAAATGTAAAACAAGCAAAAATAGGAAAATAAAATATGTGTGTGTTTTATAAAATTTTCAATGTTTTAATGTTTTTTGTGGTATTTTTTATGCATTTTACAAAGGATTAAAGTTGAAAGCAATTTGTAAAGCAAAACCTACTAATGTTTTTTGTGATTTTAAAATAGAAAATAGAGATAAAAATTGTAAAAACAAATTTTATATACAAGTATCTTTTTATTAAGGTTTAAAACAAGACCAAGAATGTATTTTTCTGATTTTTATGTGATTTATACAATGTTTATAAGTTTTTGAGAATATTTGAATTTTTAAGTCTTTCTATTTATATTTTTGTTTGATTTTTTTATATGTGACAAAATATAGTAAAAGAAAGGTATATTTTTTAGAAATTTTCAAGATGTTTGCAGTTTTATGAATTTTTAAAGTTCAAATAGTGAAAATATGTTTTTTTAAATTTGAAAATTAGAAAATGTAAGAAATTATCTGAACTAAAGTTATATGAGCTAGATCTTATTATTAGATACCTACTGAGATTTTGTATAGTTTTTGCATAAAGGGAGTTAATTATTTTAAGTAGTAAAAGAAATGCAGCACTATAAGGACCTGATTGTAATCAATCAAAAGTTAATAGAGCATTTATTAGCATTGATAAGAAACTCATGGTTAGATATGAAAATATCCAAGAATACACGTAAAGTGTGCATGCACAGTAGTGTAGGGGTATACTTGTAATTAAAAGAAACTCTTCATGCTTTTATTAACAAATAAAATGTTTTGGGAGAATATGTATAAAAGGACTACAAAACGCATGGGTCTCCACATGAGAACGGCTCGCTAGGACTATTGTGCAATTAAACAGAAATGAAGGGCTCAAATGTAATCATTACACAAGTTTTTATTTACAAGTGAAGGACGCAACTGTATTACCAAGAATTAGATAGGAAGAAAATGCAATTTCACCGAGGAATGCATGCTAGGCACATGGAGGTACGGAGTCAACATGTGGTTGCGATGAGTTCCTCAGGATCTGATCGAACGATTGAGAATTGGGCGCTCATTAACAGTCGTGATTAGATCTGGTGGCCTCGCTCTTGAACAGATGTCAATGAAGCAATCTGGAAGAAGAACTTAAAGTAATTCTCCAACGACCTTAGATTGGTCTGATCTTGCTCTAGAGAGCTCGGATCATAGTTGAAATGGGTTTGGGAGCTTCCTGTGATGATTCTATATCACATGGATGCAGATCGGAGTTCGGATCTTGTTCAGAAGAGACCTGGAAGAGATGGTGGCTATGCGTGCTCTTGAAGGTCCTTTTGTGCTCTAGATCTCTACTCCAAGTGACTCTCCTGACACCTGCATGTGTTTATTCACTAAGATCGAAGCTTTGGGAGTCTCGGCTGCATATTATTGAAGGCTAAGAAGGTGGAATGGATGAATCGTGACCTCTGGTAATGGTGGAAGGGGAGGTTGAGCTCAGATCATGCATATATGAGATGATCAGGTTCTGGCTAAAGATGAGAAGAAGCAAAATGGTTCGAGAATGAAGTGGATCGATGATATAAACTCAGAATATAAGGAGATGCCCACCAATCGAGTAGATCGGAGGTTGCATGAACATCTACTACTACTAAAGTGAAAATCGAACGAAATCAAAATTGAAATCAAAAGGGATGAAATCTAATTGTTCTAATGTTACCAATAATGGATGAGGAAGGATTGGTGGGGAGGGGGAGCAATGCTTCAAATTGGCTGCAAATGGACGAAGAGACTCAAGCTCGTTGGAGGAAACTTCTTCAGCACCAGATCGCATCTCCGACCTTCTCTCTCATGCTTATATTAGTTGAGGAGCTTCCTGTTTGGAGGCTCGAACTTAGATGATCAAGATCGGGGAGAAAATTGGTGGCCAAAGACAGATCAGGAAGGGAAGGATATCGAGGAGGCTTATTTAAAGGTAGTTGGAATTTTAATAAAAAAAATTTTGGGCATGAAAACACGCATGGATCGAGAGAAAAATATATGGGCCTATATTTCATTTATTAGTTTGATTGAGGGACTAAGAATCGTGTTGAAAGAAATGGGAGAAAGAGTTTGGTCGGGCATCTGGAATAGGGCTGAAGAGGTTAAGGGGGTGTTGACTTGGGTCAAGGTACTCAGTTTGGACCAATCAAGTTTGAGACTGAATAGGTCCAAACACAAAACAACAAAATAACAAAAATAAATCATAAATAAATAAACATAATAGAGAATACGACTTTGAATTTAAAGCATTTTGAAATAAATTTGTTTATAATTTATTAAAATATTTTTAGTAAGTTTTAATAAATTGAATAAGTTAATTTATTTAGTTAAATAATCAAAATTCTGGTTTTTACATGTATAAATTTTATATATACAATATATACATATATTTATTTGTGTGATTTTACAAAAAAAAATATGTTTTTTTATATTTTATTAATTTAGGAAACAATTAAACGATTATAAATTCATTTTTATTTTATTTTTATGGATTAATTTATTAGAACAGATAAATAGTAGTATGTATAATATATGTACATTATACCTATATAATAAATACATTTAGTTATTTTTGGTTATTTTAAAAATTGTTATTTTTATTTGCATTTTATGATATTAATATAAAATATGCACAAAACATTAAAAATACAATATGTACAAAAAATGTAAAGAATAAAATAAATACGTGTAATGTACATTTGTATAGGTACAATAACACCCCCACTAAAATGCTGACTTTAACATCTTAACTGCAAATTTTATGAAACCACTTTCATTTCAAAGATTATTTTATTTTGAACACAATCAAAGTGAGTTTTGTTCATTTTGAGTTCATATGGATAAGATATTAAACTTTTAATTCTAGTTTTACGACTTTTCTAAGTGGTGTACCCTTTATTCTATAAATTTATTTTTGCAAATATTTTTGTTATTTAGTATAAATTTTTATTTACAAGTTTGATGAAGAAAATAACTTTGTTTGAGATTGAATTAATGATAAATAAAATAGTACAAGATATGTGCATAATAAATATGATAATACATATAATGTGAACTTGGTTTTCTGAGATGTTTTTATAAGTTAAGGTCCCTATCTCCCCCAAATTTATTCCTCGTTGATTAGGTAACCACTTTACCTACTCCCGGCTTCAGGATCAGTCAGTATTTATATATATGTACAACCTTCCTTCCTTTCTTTTTCTTTTCTTCTTTATTCATTTTTTGGGTTAAAATAATGCTAAAAATAAAATATTAATAGATAATGTTAGTTTATTAATATATGAGAGTTAATGATATTTACATGTGTTTTATAAGGTATTTTTATCCAAAATGAAGGAATGAAGATGATGAATTGTGTATTCAACACCCCCGCCTATTCTTTACCTTTGCTAGTTCCTTAGTAAACACTTGTTAGAAGAACAAGTAACCAAAAAGAAAAGGAAAAGGAAACAGAAATAACTTAGAACAATTTTGATTCTTAAACTATTCTTCATAAAATAAAGTATGGAGCTTGGTTAGACCTCTGGATTATTAGTTTGGTAGAACCTTATTGGGAAGAGGATTTAAGACTCAACAGCCCTTAAGCTCCATAATTCTCTATTCAGTTCACCTCAATAGTCAGGTTAGAACAAGACTTTCATACACAAACTCTTATGACTATGAATTTTGCTTGTATAGTTAATGTGAAATTGTTGCTCCCCATATCTGAAAGTGGCAAAGAAACAGTCTTCTTCAACAAGGTAACCATAGTTCCCCTATCTAGCAACTCTTTTCTTGAGGAACGGGGTATTTCTTCTACGTTCAAGTTCAACTGGCTCCAAGAAGAGGGTATAGAGAAGAGAATGGATTGTGACTGGTGTTGCCACAAATCCATAGAGTTTGGCCAGTGTAGCCAAGTCTCCAGCTGTAGGCTTCCTTGAAAATTTTGACTTTGAAACATATGCCCTGCTTATTGATATTTTTCTCCAACGGGAATAATTTTTCATTCATTTACTTTTTGCCCATCTAACTTTTTTGGAGACTTTTTTTCATACTTTTGTTTTCACATATATAAAGAATTGCATCATTTACATAAGGAATGTTTCTTCTTGAGCCAGTAGACTATCCCTCTTTTGAATCCCTAATGCAACCTACAACATCTCGTCTTTCTATGTCAGCATCACTAGATTAGGTTGGGGTGCACTAGCCTCCTATTGGAGCAGTGTATGTTTCCATATGTGTGCTTCTTAAACTAAATAATTCTACCCTTCACCATCCCATTTGAATTGAGCTACGTGCAGAGTGCTTGTCCAAGTTAGGCCACTATTTACAAGGGTCATATGTGTGTCTCAAAATATTCTACTTAGATCAATCAAGATGACATGTGAACATAGCTTTATGGACTCAAAGAATTAAGTCACATCGACATGAAAAGTCTCAATTACAGTTACTATAAGGTTCCTGTGAAATTAAATGCGAATGCAAATGCAACAATATTTTTTTGAAGACTAGTTTCTGGTTTAAACTTTTTTATGTGGTTTTTAAAGAGTTCTGTAATTTTTACAACTTTTAAACTTTTTAATTTTTAGGTATTTTTGAAAGAGTGAGTGGATTTAATATATTTACAAGTATTCAAAAGGATTATGTAAATGTTTACAATGGATTTTTTTGCAAAAGTATACCAGGATTATACATTTTATACAAGCATTTATTTATAAAAGAACTTATTTTAAAAGTTTTAAATATATTTTACAAATGAACTTTGCATACCAGTTTTAAAAAATTAAGACCTTTATAAGAGAAGTTTATCTATACAAAAAAAATTTATTTACACAATTTACAATTAATTAATTCTTTTATATATAAATATTTTACAACAACTTTTATATACACATTTTATAAATGATTTATGCAAGTGTTACAACACATTTTCTACAAGGCTTAATTTAGAAAATAATTTTACAAAAAAAGTTTACAAAAGATTTTTACAAAATATTTTAGAAAAAAACTTTCCAAAACATTTTACAAAGTTTTACAAAAACTTTTACAAATCCTTTTACAAATGCTTTTCAAAATTATTTACAAATTATTTTACAAATAAATTTTTAATAATATTTTCTTTCCAAAAATTTTACAAACACTTTACAAAAAATAATATTTTTTACAAAATAGTTGATAAAATATTTTGTAAATAAAATGATTTTATAAACATTTTACAATAAATTTTTACAAATTGCTTTTACAAAGGTTTTTAAAAAAAAATTTTACAAAGATTTTACAAAAGATTTGACATATATTTTACGAAAGGTTTACAAATTAAATTTATAAAAGATTTTACAAAACCATTTTGCAAAACATCTTTGCAAAATTTTTACAAATCAATAAGGAAAACATTTTTATTTACAATATATATACAATTTTCTTTTGATTTTATAAACCCATAACTTTTAGGAGTCATATTATTAAAAATACTATAAAATATGAGTTATGGCCTCTAAAGTATATATACAATATATACAATACCCCCTATACATAACGTCAACTATGTCCTCATAGTGACCAAGAAGAGACAAGGAAGGCATAACTCGTGCTAAGTATAAAAAAGTGAAAAGAATTCTATACTACAATGACTCAAATAAAGAATGAAATTGATAGAATTCAGTCATCCCCACTATACTTAGGATCAAATAATCCTACGTCTAGAAGACTATAGAAATATGGATGATCAAGGAAAAGAATATACAAACTCAATGACTGGGCTTGTCCCCTACATAGGGTAAATTATCCCGAAATATGAAGAAGAATATCAATAAATTTAGGGACAAGTGAGAGAAGAGAAGAAACTAAAATGAAAACAAACAACAAGAAATGAACGACAGTACTCCCCCTATATTTAGGGTAACGGATCCCTTAGTATAAACAATACTAGGAGTAATTAAACATAATGAAAATATAACAACTCGAGTCATTCACCTCCTCTAAACTTAGGATCTAGTCATTCTAAGTACAACACACACAAAGAGAAAAGAGGTGAATGATTAACAATGGAAGTAAGAAAGAATAAAATCAAGGGGGTATACAAGGTGAAAAGAATATACAATGCTTAAGAAGGTAGAAGCTTGACCTTCTTTCGTGTTCGTTGAGTTATGCAGTCAATTAGATGAATGTCGACATTATGGTCGTCCTTAGATGTGTCCATGTCTGAATCCTCAAACCCCCGATCAAAGCTAACGTGGTGAAGGTACTCAACATATTTGTAACGATCGGGCACAGACGTAAAAGGTAAGAGTGAATTAAAGCTGACCTCAAAAATATCACAGCCATAAACAATCATCATCTCTTTAATGTCAGGAATCACTTAATATTCTTTAGGCACTATATTCATGTCATCAACAATACTCCCATCTTGAGCAAGTGGACTACAAAAAACTTTGTTTTCCAAGTTTTCCTCTTGAGAGAGGAATTCTTGGTTCTCAATATCATCCAAAGATAACGGTTCATCGTTGATCTCACTCAAAATCACATTCTTCTATGTCGGGTGGATCAGAAACATTCTTATCTGATGTGGCTTTCACTTTCATCTCTGAGATTGTCTCTATGATAACACTTTCACTTTGAGTGTGAAATGTTTTCTTCTCCGCCCCACAATCAATGATAGCTTTTGTTGTACACAGAAAGGGTCGGCCAAGAATAATTTGAGTTTGATATAACGGCACTATAGATTCCATATCTACAATAACAAAGTCCACGAGAAAGCTCATGCCATGTACCATCACGACAACATTTTCAAGTACGACCTCCGACCTCTTGATAGATCAGTCTCCAAACTAAATAATCATTATGCTCTTCTTAAGAGGTCCAAGCATGAGATGTTCAAGTAATAATAAAGGCATTAGAATAATTGATGAATTGATGTACATAAGAGTGTGATCGAACTGTATATTTGAAATCTCACATCTGACAAAGGGTGCTCCTTATCTTTCTTTTTATTTTGGAGTTGATTTATGGCATTTGTAGTAGGCATGGTTAAGATGTGGTGTTATATCCTGCTACGTTGTCTCTTCTTTAAGTGGTGTTTAGGGGTAAAAGCTTCTTCATCACCTTCTTCACGACATGCATATATTCCATGGATTTAGAAGTGGCATCTCAAGGAAGATGTTCTGTAGAGTTTCCACAACTCCGAGATCTGACATGGCTATTTTTAAAATTTTGAACATAGTTCATTTATTCAATATATCAGGTAAAGAGCATAATCTAAATAACTTTCTTTATTAGTTTTGGAATCATCGTGCACATATGTACAACCAGACTCAGATTGTATAATATCATCCATAACAAAAAAATGAAAAATAAGAATGGTTGATCTGTTGATTGAAGATGGATCCGCGGTAGGTGTGCCCTCCTCGTCTGCTAACTCGGCTATGCATCTCCCATTATTGTCTTTTGAGATTTTTTATTTTCTTCATTTTTTTGGTGTTTTGATGATGATGCTCCTCCATCAAATACAACACTCAATCTCGGCTTTGAAGAAGAAGAAGAAGGAGATGAAGCCTGATCAATGGCTTTATTCCCCAATCCCATTGGTGTTGGTGTTTGCAAGCTCGTACCGCTCCTAAGAGTAACGGCATTAGATAAGAATGGAAAATCACAAGTCATACATGTTTTGGCAGTGGAAGGATCTTGTTAATCTACCTACTCCTTATTGTGGAATTATTGGGATTGGTCGACTTCAAATCATCTAACCTCTGATTAACTTTAGTCATGTTCTTCATCAACTATGCCAACTAGTCAAGTGTTGGGTCCACAAAAGGTGACTATGGATATTGTCGGTACCCATGATATGTATAATGAGGGGGATATTGGTGCTGAGGAGTAGGATACTGATGTTAATATTGTACAGGTTGATGCTGATGGTATGCTTGATAAGAATATGTAGGCTGCGTCTGTTGATATACATGTCTCTAAGTCTGAAAGTGTGGTGGAGATTGAAAATGAGGTTGATGTTGGTATGGTCTCCCTCCATGAGGCTGGTGGAATGGCCTAGTAGTGTCCTGAGAACCTAATTGAGACAGTCCTAGTAAATGGGTATGGATGTGCTCATGTCTATTCGAAGTCCTTCACCTCTTGAATGTAAGGTGTAGGTGGAAATTGGTGTTATGAAAAATATAGTCTCTGGATAGTACAACACCATCTATGTAGGTTGTTATTGTGGTACTTGATCAGGAGTTTTCATGTAGTACACATACTGAACGGTATGGGGTGTTACTGAACTCTACGATGCAGAAGAAGAAGTATGCTCTGATGTAGATGAATCATCTAAAGTACTCGAACTCTGACAGTCATGGATGGTACTAACAAGTAACTCCATGTGCTTTGTAATCTCGTTTATAGTATCCAGCTGCTTGGTTCTCTGTTTGATCACATTTAATTTCTCAAGTTCTTGTGATCATTTCTCAATTATGTCCACTTTTGTGGTTCCCAATAATGCTCAAATCAGAACTCTTAATCTATCCACATCATGAGATGTTTTCATGTTGATGGTCTAGGGCGAAGTGAAGTATGCTTCTGAAATGTGCGGGAAAATGAAAGTGATGTTGAACTCTCCACCCTCTCCTCAAAAAAATTACCAAATTATGTCCACATCCTTGTTGAAATGTGATCCCCCACAAGCAACATCTATTAGCCCTTGGTTCTCTAAACATAAGCTCCCAAAAGAAGTTCTTCACTAGGCTCGTCTTTGGAATATCATTATGGGAGCATTTCTCCATCAAATCTTTGAATAATTCCCACACCTCATGAATAGGCTCATGGTTCTCCATCAAATCAATGACTGCATCAGATTCAATCATTCCAACGCATAATATTTGTTAAGGAAAGCAGGTCTAGTCTCTTCCCAATATGTCACCACCATTCCTAAATGATTGATCCAGTCACGTGCCTTATCCTGGAGGCTAACGGGGAAAGCTGTCATCTTGACTACCTCTAACGGGAAGTTAGGGTAGTGCATCATGCTACATATGTGGTCGAACTGCTGGAGGTATACATAAGGTTCCTCATTGGTGTATCCATGGAATACGGAAAAGGAAGTAGCTAAGGCTCTATCTCGAAATGTCTGTGAACCGCAGGAATTAGTATCCAATCCATAATCTATCATGCTCCTAATTGTAGGAATATCCCAATGTCTGCTTCTTCTCAACTCTAATTTGCTTGGCATCTCCCCCATTCCCACCTCCTCTCGGCAATTCCTCATCTCTCCTTCCATCACATCCTCTCAACTCCAAGATCATATCTCTCAATCCTTCTAGGTTATTGGCTTGCTCTGTCAGCTAGGCCTAAATGGCATGAATTGATGCCAACATCATGTTGTTGATCTTGATCTGATCTACCACAATTCCCTTTCCCTTAGGTGACATTAAGTCCTCTAGCTCTGAATTGGTCTCTAAAAGTGTGAAAGGAACTTGATCAGTCTTAAGAAATGAGGGTGTCTAAAAATAATGTTCAAGATAAGAGTCTATTTCGAACAACAGATTTATTACTGAAAGATAAGGAGTGAAAGAAAAAGAAGAAAGCTAAGGAAGAGAATCATTCTGAAAAGGTGAAGACGAAAGGTATGGAGAGTAGAGAGAAAAGTTCACAAAGTCTGAAAGCATATCACTCCATCCAATCATCTTCAAAACAAGAGGAAAGATGTGAGAACACGATATTCGAATCGAATAATAAGATTGAGAAGAAATGCATGAGTGTACAGAGGAATCATATGCATGAGTGTACAGATGAATCATACTCTGACATAAAACTAAGAAACTAAACACAATTGTAAATATGTTCACCAACTCAACACAGGAAACTGTAAAAGTTTGATTATTTATCTTATTAGTTTTAAGGTTATTTTCAAGCAAATCTTTTCAAATTTAGTTTAACACTTGATGAATCACCAATTCATCATCTTTGTTCATCCATTTTGGCTTAAAATCCCATATAAAACACATGTAAATAACATTAATTCTTACTTCTTAATAATCCAATATTATCTGCCAATATGTATAATTATTAAAATTATTTTAACTAAAATAAAATAAAATAAAGAAAGAAAAAGAAAGAAAAGAAGGTTGTATATGTGAAATAAATATATATTGATCCTAACCTCGAGAGCAGATCAAGAATTGACCAAATCGATAAGGAATAAAGCAGGGGAAGATAGGATCCTTAATTTATAAAAATCTTAGAAAACCAATCTCACGTTGTACATATTCATCACTATTCATTTTGCACATATCTTGCACTATTTTATTTATCTTTAATTAAAACACAAATAAAAATATTTTATTCATGAATCTTTTACATAAAAATGTGTTTTAAATAATAAAAATAATTGCAAAAATAAAATATATAGATAATAAAAGGGACAACATTCTAGAAAAGCCATAAAACCATAATTGGAAGATCAATATCTACTCCATATGAACTCAAAAAGAACCTAACCCACTTTCATTGTGTTCGAAATAAAATAAGCTTTAAAATGAAAGAAGTTTCATCAAATTGTAGTTAAGATTTGAAAGTCAGCTTTTTGGAGTGTCATTGCATCAATATGTTTTTATTGTGCTTATTTATATATGTATGTATTTCTTTATATTTTTGAGACATATTGTATTTTAAATGTTTTGTACATAGTTTATATTATTAATATAAAATACAAATAAAAATAATAAAATTTAAAATAATAAAAAATAAATAATTGTATTAATAACAAAAGTATAATGTACAAATATTGTGCATAAGTATATTTATCTATTCAATTAAACGCCATAAAAATTAAAAAAAATACATTTAAAATAATCTAATTATTATGTAAATAAATAAAATATAAAATAGTGTAGATATTTGTATAAATAGGTAACTAAAATTATGTATACTTTGTGTATAGGTATTGTATACCTATAGATACATGTACTGAATTATTTTTACCAAATAAATTGATTTATTTAATTTATAAAAAATCACTAAAAACTATTTCATTAAATTACAACCAATTTTATTTTAATAACTTCTTAAAATTTAAAGACCTTTCCTAATTAATTTAAATCATTTTCTATTTATTTTCATGGAATTGTTTTTACTGTTTGGTTGTATTCGAGCTGGGCCATGATTGGCCCATGCCTGTTTGTTGACTATAGTCAACAACCCCATCTCCCCTTTCACCTGAATAAATCATCCAGATCTGACTCTTCTCCCAATTTTTGCACCTGAGTCTCACATCTATTGTACCTGAAATATTCACTCATCCTTTCCGTGTAGATCTGAAACGTACACCCGATTATGAGTTTCCCATCTTGCATCAGTCTGTGCGCCCAAGCTGCATTTGAATTTCACTTCCGATCAACCTATAAATATGACTCCGGGTTCATCCATTCCTCTTGATGTGTCTTTACCTCAAAATCGAGTTAGATAGAGAGAAATCCTTTGACAGAGGAGCGATTCTTTCATTGGAGGAGCGTGAAAGAGAAGATCGACGAGATCCATGTGCTAGCGTTGATCCTCATTGGAGCTCCCATGATGAGCTTCCGCGGCCATTTCGTAGCCACATTGAGGTAAAAACGTCCATGTTCCATCGTTGGTAATTTTAGAGCAATTGATTTAATTTTGTTGAATTTCATTTGATATTTGTAATCTGTAAAAGTATATCTGATTCAAGCCTCTAATATACTCGATCAAAGGTCAATTCACACAATCCATGCATGATCTGAACGCATAACCACCCCAATCCCTTTTCTTTTTTTTCACATCTTCATCCAGAACCTAATCATATCTGATATGCACGATCTGAGCTCAACCTCCTCCACCACCATCATCGAAGGATGCGATTCATCAATTCCACTTTCTTAGCCTTCAATAACATGCAGTCATGGATCTCAACGCTTCGAGCTTAGGCGATAATACATGCAAGTGTTGGAAGAGTCATTGGGAGAGGAGATATGGAGCTTGAAAGGGCCTTCAGGAGCTCACATATTCACTCGAGCCTCCATGCCTACAATCAATGAGATCTGGATCTATTCAGCAGCTTAGATTAATGTGGAACCATCTTTGTAGTCAAACTAAACTTTTGTTGATTGAATCCATCGAAGATTGGTTGAGATTTGGATGATCTAAGATCTTCTGGAGCGAGATTCTTCAGTGTTCTGTCATATATCTTCAGATCCATCACATCATGAAGAGGAGACCCAGATTGCATATGAACCGTCCACTGGCATCCAATTGTTGACTGCACGATTGAATCCATAAGTAGCATACCGTAGCCTTTCAATTTGCACATGATACACATGCCTCCAAAGGTGATTTTACACTATGTTACCTTTTATATTTGTAATTTGGAATTTATTCCTTTGTATGTATAATAAACTTTGAAAAGAATTGCCACTAAGTCATGTGGTTCTTTTATTTACAATTCAGTCCTTTTTATTTGAACTCATGTGGTCTATCATGTGCTCAGTGGTGATTTTGCAACAACTATCAGGAGCATCCTGTGTTAATAAAAGATCTTAAGATTTTTGAAATTGCATTTTTGTCCTTTGTTAGCATATATTGCGTGTAGAAACATGTGAATTCTTGGATTAATAGCATTTTTATCCTGCATTTTATTCTTTTATTGATAAACAATAGGAAAGTTTATGTTAATTGCATTTCAGTCCTTTGATTGTTGCATTATATTTTATTCTTCTATTGCTTAGAATAAATAATTTTATTAATCTAAAAAATTCTACAAAAATCATAATATACTCTTAATAATCATATCATTCTCATAGAATTTTGATTTTAAAATTTTCCTTTTTTTGGTATTTTTTAAATATAAAAATAATAAATATTTCTCTTTTTAATATTCAAAAATAAATAAAAATTCAAATATTTCTTAAAATTGTAAAAAAAATATTGTAAGAATATTTAACTATTTATCATCTATAAAATAATCAAACAAAAATTCAATCAGAAAATACTGAAAACTTCAATATACAAAAAACTTGTAAAAGTCTGATAAAATCACAGAAAAATCATAAAAATACTTATTTGATCTACTTTTAAAGCCTGAAAAAAACTCTTCTGTATAAAATTAGTTTCTACATTATTTTGCCCATTTTCTATTTTAGAAATGCCGAAACTAGTATATTATTTTACATTAAAATTTATTTTCCTTAATAAATCTGTAAAAAATCCATAAAAACTAAAAATAACATAAACATGACTTAAAATAGTAAAACAATTATAAAACACAAAAATATTTTATTCATATATTTTTTAGTTTTTTTCCATATTTTGAAAATACAAAAAAGCTTTTATTTCACTTTTGTGTATACATTATTCATAAAGTGATTTTAAAATTTTAAATTATATAAAATATTTAAAAATATAAAATCAATTAAAAATTGAAATCGGGTATTACAAAAAAACTAAACATTAAAAATCCATAAAAAAATAAAAAAATTTTAAGATAGACATAAAAATTATAAAAAGAAAAGAAATTATATATCTTCATTACTTAACAATAATTAATTTCCCTCGTTTAATTGTAGCCTCCCGAGTTCAATCTTAAAAGTTATACCATGTTAATAATTAGCATCTCATTCTTCTTATAAGAATAAGTATTATTTTTTATTCGCAAATTGTTGGGTTGTAGTGACACTACCATATTATTTTATGAAATTAAAACCAGATAAAACCCTAAATAAATCAAATGGCTTCGTTTCTTGGGAGGCACGATGAGGGTAGTTAGGATTTTATATTTTTCTATCTATTTGCTTACATGTTTTCTTTTTTTATATCTATTTTATTGCATTTATATTTTTTTGATAAAAATTATTTTGACACATCTTTTTTTCACCGTTGTTGCGAAGGCTCGACGAGCGAGGGAGGAAATATTAAGAGACTGACGCATCCGAGCGAAGCATAGGCCAATCCTTCTTGATCAATCGGTAGGAGAGAGCGACCGAGGAGGACCAGGAGCTACAGAAGACCAATTTTTATCTTTAGTTTTAGTTTTTCTTATTTCATTCATTCTTGCAATTATTTGTAGTAATTTTGTTGGCATTTACCCTTTTTATATATTCTATAGAGCCATTAGATCTCTTTGTGGTTGTGTGGAGCTTTTTTTCCAGCACAAGTGTTGGAGGGCTTCATCGATTTTTGTTTCCTTCACCTTCTATTTTCTTCCTCCCTATTTTTCTCATTTTTCTATTTATTTTTTGTGATTTGAGTTTTTCACATTAATTTTAATTTTTTTATGTGCTTGAGCCCCTAATTCTACGTTTTTTATGGTTGAGCCCAGTAGTTAATAGGTCCAAACAACCTAATAAAATATATGTTCCTATAGACATATGATTTGAACTTAGTCAAATAAATCGGTGCTTCTCGTTAATAGAAGTTCCTGCTGGGACAGTTTTCATTTGCATTCATATAGGTTAGATCTACTTTATATGCACGGATCATTTTGCATGTAGACTGTTGGATCAAGGTACGCATTCTTACTCATGCGTGCATCATTGATTTCACACTCATCATCTTTACCAAATTCCTTCCTCATTTTCATGGACTTAGCATAAAATGATTTTGAAAAATCGTTAGGCGAATTTGATTGAAAAATATCCGAAAATTGATGACCAAATAAAATTGAGACTGCTAATTAAACTCGACCCCTAAAACTAAAGGTAAAATTATTTTCTATTAGGGAGAGTAACCCCCTCATTGATCACAAGTACTTACCTCTAGACAAAGAGGATGAGGGTCTAACCCTAAGGATTAGAGACAAAAATCTATGGACTTGTTCCCTAAGCACCCATGTACTACTCTTTGGTACTCTATCGAGCTGCAAACACTTGCCTTCAATCATATAGAGTTGTTTTGGTATTTTCTGCTTCACATTTCACTTTGGGCCTAATATAACCTGGCAGCCCGAGCAAATGGTTCCACTATTTGAGGAGTTATGAAGACATACATTGGGTGACAGGGCAACACTACTTGTGAGTTTGATTTAGGTAACTGTGTTAGTAACTAACTTTAAAACTAAAAAGATAAAATAGAACTTTCACATTCATATTCTGTCAAGATGGTGAATTTGAGAGTTTAATTTGTGTTTGTTTGTTAGAATAAAGATCCTTCAACACGATTTGTGCCTTTCTTCACTTTCTTTTCATTGATTTGACCTTATGTTCTCGCATATTCCTTTTATTTTGAACATGTCATATTGGAGTAATTTTTATTCGAACTTCATGAAACTATCTCTTTACTCTCCAATTCGATTGTCTTCACATCTTCGAGATGAGTCTCTTCTTGAATTTTTCTTTTTTCTCTTTCACGGTATATCTTTCACCAATAAATCCTTTGTTCAAGATGGATTCCTCACTCGAGCTTTCTTTTGATACTCATTCATTTCTAATGACTGTTCAAGTGCCTTTCACACTTTTAGAGACCGATTCAGATTCAGAGGATTTGACAGCACCAATGGGAAAGGGACCCATGACTGATCAGACTGAGATCAAACAACACCATGTTGCAAACTATTCAGACAATTCAAGCTCAACTTACACAGCATGCCAGCATTCTGAATGGATTGAGAGATATGATCATAGATATGAGAGATGGTAGAGAGAGGAGAGAGGTCGACCAACTAAGAGGAGGTGGGAATGGTAGGAGATCCAGAGAAGAAACATGTAAAGGCGAAGCTTACACTTAGAGATACATATACCTTAGTGGGAATGGGAGGAGATCCAGAGAAGAAACATATAAAGGCGAAGCTTACACTTAGAGATACATATACCCTAGGAGAGGGACAGGCGGTCAATTCGATCCAGATTCCTATGCTTCATATGCATTTCAAGATGAAGCCTTTGCTTATTTCACTTCTCCCAATATTCCATGGACATACTAGTGAGGAGCCATATAAATACCTCCAGCAATTCAACCGTATATAGCACAATGCACTACCCTAACATTTTGTTATATGTAGTGAAGATGACAACATTCCCCTTCAGCCTTATGGATAAGGCGCTTTACTGGATCAATCATTAAGAATGATGGTGATGTCTTGGGATGAGCCGAGATCAGCTTTTCTTAACAAATATTATCCCCTAGGATGATTGAATCAGATGCGGTCACTTATACCTAACTTCTCCCATATGTCCCATTAGCCTATTCACAGGGCATGGGAACGATTCAAAGATTTGATGGAGAAGTTCCCCCATCATGATATTCCTAAGACGAGCTTAGTGCAGAACTACTTTGGGGGTTTGAGTTTAGAGAATCAGAGGCTTCTAGATGCCGCTTGTGGGGATTTGCACTTCAACAAGGATGAAGACATTCTTTGGAAGATTTTTTAGGAGATGGAAGAGATCTCAACAACATTATCATCTTCCCACGCATTTTAGAAGCATCCTTCTTCTATTTATCATAAGACAGTCAACATGATGATATGTGGATAGGATTGATAGTTCAAACTTGAGCATTATTAGAAATCACCTATCCAAAGTTGATATCATTGAGAAACTGTCACAAGAACTTGAGAAATTAAATGTGTTTGAGCAAAGGATAAAGCAGTTGGATGATATTACCAAGCATTTGGAGTTGCTAGTTAGCACAATCCATTCATGTCAAAGTTCGAGTGTTGCACCCGAGACATATGCACCTAAGCACAACTCTTCTACTTCAGCCTAGCAGAGTTCCGGAGTACCCCCTACCGTTCAGCATGTGTACTATGTGCAGACTCCATATCATGGACCACAACAGCATACTCCGGCATATATATGATGTAGTACTATATAGAGACTTAGTACTATTCAAAGCCACAATTTCCACCTCCACATCAAATTCATGAGGTGAATGGAATTTGGAGCAATCAGGAGCATAGTCAAACCCGTTCTTCAGGGTTGTCTCATTTCTGTTCCTAGGTTGCCACTAGGATAGTTCACTAGTTTCATGGAGGTAAACCATACCAGCAACAACACTAGCCTCAATTTCTATCTCCACCACACTTTTAGTTGGAGACACGGTTATCAGCAGACGCAACCTGGATAGTTTTATCAGCCATATCATCAGCAGCATGCTCAGTATTCGTATCCTCCTCCTCAGTACAAATATTCCTCTCGGTCTGCTTATCATGGGTACCAGCAACAACCTCAGACACACTTTCTACCTCAACGACCCCCAGCTGTTGAGCATCCAGAGGCACCTTAGGTGAACCCAACACTTTATTGCTTCGTTCGACTGATGAAGAAGATGAATGATATCAACTAGAGGCTTGATGATCTTACAACAACCAAGACTATTATACTAGCTCATATCGAAGCCAATCCCAACCATTTCAGTCGTAATAAGGAGCAGGTAGCACATCATGATCCATCCACTCCCGAGACAGGTATGACTTGTGATTTTCCATTCTTACCTAATGTTGTTACTCTTAGGAGTGCTAGGATATTATAGTAGCCGCTACTAGTGGTAGTGAGGAATAAAGCCACTGATCGAGCTTCAGCTTCACCAACTTCATCTAGTGAGCCGAGATCAAGTATTGCAGTCGATGGAGGAGAATCCACATCTAAAAGCTAAAAAGATAATAAAGGGAGATGCAGAGCCGAGTCAGCAGTTGAGGAGTGCACATCAGTTATAGATCCATCTTCCTCAGCAGCAGACGATGCAGCCCGAGACACTTTTTATGTTACTTCTGTTATGGATGACAAGTTTTGGTCCTTTTCCTAATTCATTGAATAAAAGCAAATCTATTGGAAAATTAAAAACAACTCTATCTGATCCATGAGTTGTATAGATTCTAAAGAACATATTCATTGAGACGCCAGTATTGAAGGCCATGAAGTTCATGCCTGCTATGAAAAGAGGAATGAAAGAAGCATGTACATCGAAGTTTCAACCCAAGCAGAATAGATGGAAGAGAGCCGAGAAACATATTCTGACCATGGCTATCGTTAATGCCATCAGAATTCTATTGCTTAAAAAGAAAGACAAGGGAGTACCTCTTATTAGATGCGAGATCTTTGAACAAGAATTTCATCGTACTCTTTTTGATATAGTATCCTCTATCAATCTAATTCAAACCTCGTTACTTAATGAGTTTGGGTTGATGCCACTCAAATCAACGAAGATGATCCTTAAGTTTGCTAATCGATCAATTGAGTAGTTGAGAGGCATATTAGAGGATGTTATCATAACAGTGTAAGTAATGCAATTCCCCGTAGACTTCATTATCCTGGAGATGGACACCTCTACAACGTTACTCCATACCCAAATAATACTAGAATGGGCGTTCCTTTGAATAGCCGAAGCGGTAGTAGATTATGGTACTGGAAAGATAACCTTTTGCTCCAACAGTGATATGGTTTTAATAGAGACGATTATAGATCTTAACCCAGTAGAGTCTATATTAGATGAGAGAGAGCATGTGACATATGAGACAAAGTATTGCGATGCTTAGATGAGATCATAGGCACGCCGCTATTCTTGGATGATGTTGATACCCAATAATTTCTCCCCTAAGAGTAATGCTTGGAAAGCACAGTCGATATTTGCTCATTTGTTAATGATGAGTCATTATCTAATGAGCTAGATGAGTTGTTTGATAATTATCCAGCCCAAGCTGAATAGAAAGAATTGCATGCATATATTTCTGACGCTTATATTCATAGCCATTATTAGCCATGATTGGCAATACACGATTAACAGATCATTCACCTATGAGGTCATTACAGAGCAAATTTAGACCCCACCAAAGCTTAAGTTATTACCTTCAACATTAATGTATCCCTTCCTTGTGGGTGAGCCACAAATGTTTCCAATCATCGTCAGTTTGCCATTGATCGATGATCAAGAATCTCACTTGCTAGAGGTTCTAGAGAGAAATCGCAAGGCCATAGGCTGGAAGATTTTGGATCTTCATGAGATTAATCCAGCATTGTGCTCGCATCATATCTACTTAGAGGATGACAACAAGGCATCCTGTAAGTTTCAACGTTGTCTGAATCCTAGTCTACGGGAAGTTTTCATGAAAGAGATCACAATGTGATATGAAGCTGGCTTTATCTATCCCATCTTTGATTCTAAATGGGTTAATTTGTTACATGTGGTCCCAAAGAAACCTAGGGTTACAATAATAACGAATGACAAAGGAAAGGAGATTTCAACTCGAGTACCCACTTCATGGCATGTATGTGTAGATTATCGATGCATGAACTCAATGACCAAGAAATATCACTTTCCTCTACCCTTTTACTAGATCGTCGAAAGATTGGAAAGGAAGGAGTTCTTTTGTTTCTTGGATGAGTACATTTGATATATTCAGGTATCAATTGCTCTTAAAGATCAAGTGAATACTACTTTTACTTGTTTGTTTGGTACCTACGCCTTTAGACAGATGCCCTTTGGATTGTGTAATGCTCCCGCTACATTCCAGAGGTGTATGTTGGCCATTTTTGCTGACAAGGTGGGTAGTTTGCTTGAGGTCTTTATGGACGATTTCTCGGTATACGAGGATAGCTTCGATTCATGTCTTGCTTATTTAGACCGGGTACTTCAGAATTTGTGAAGTGAGTTGGTGCTCTCATGGGAGAAGAGACACTTTATGGTGACTAAAGAGATTTTTTGGACCACGTCATCTCTCAGCATGTCATAGAGGTCAATTAGACCAAGGTGGATGTGGTTGCCAATCTAGAGCCACCAACACCACTGAAGCAATTAAGGTCTTTTCTAGGGCATGTGAGATTTTATAGACAATTCATTAAGGACTTCAACAAGATTGCACAACCTTTAACTAAGCTTCCATGCAAGAAGACTGGGTTTATTGTATATGATAAGGCTATCCAAGAATTCTGTTAGTTGAAAGATTTGGTCACATAAGCACTTGTCCTACAACCAGCTGATTGGTCTCTTCCTTTTGATATTATGACGGATACTTCTGATTATGATATTGGAGCTATACTAGGGTAGAGAAGGGATGGATTGTCGTTTTCCATTAATTATCCAACCAAAACACTCGACGAAGCCCAAAAGAACTACATTGTTACAGAGAAAGAGATGCTAGTGATTGTGTTTACATTGGAAAAATTCAGATCGTACATACTTAGGTCAAAAGTGATTGTCTATGATGATCACTTTGCCATACGATACTTACAAGATAAGAGGGATGCCAAAACACATCTACTTTATTGTATCCTTCTTCTCCATGAGTTTGATTCGGAGATACAAGATAAACCTAGATACAAGAATGTTGTGGGAGATCACCTTTGCAGAATCACAGATGCAGGAAATTCTGAGCAGTCAGTTCTACCAATTACAGAGACTTTCCCAGATGAGGCGATCTTGTCTATAGATTTACTCCCATGGTATGATGATATTGTGAACTATCTTGTCTCCAAGAAAGTTCCACAATATTGGCCAAGGCTAAAGGTTGACAAGTTTTTGTCTGAGATTCATTTTTCCGAGTAGGAGGATCTATACCTATTTCTGAGGGTGTGGATCGTATCTGTTGGAGGTGCATTATACAAAAGGAGTAAGCCAGTGTCCTTGATCATTATCACAAATTAGAAGCTAGAGGACACCATTCTGGGAAGTGTATGGCTGTGAAAGTACTTCAATGTGCCATTTGGTGGGCAACTCTTTTCAAGGATGATACAACTTATGTTGAATGGGAGAACCATCAGTTCCAATGATATTACTTCCTCTCAAGTATATTCAGATATCAGATGTTTTTGATGCATGGGCATCGACTACATGGGCCCATTATCTAATAGTCAGGGATTCGAGTGTATCATGCTTGCCATTGAATCTGTTAATCGTTGGGTGGAGGCTATCCCTGCTTGAACCGTTGATAGCTGTACTTTTTGTTCATTTCTCAATTACAACATTATCTCATGGTTCAAGATTCCAAAGATTCTTATTTCATATGGGGGAAGCCACTTTATCAATAGAGAGGTTAGAAAGCTTATGAAGGAGTACAACATTGAGCATCATATCGCATTTCCTAACCACCCACAGACTAACGACTTTGTTGATATTTATAATAGAGAGACAAAGATGATTCTATAGAAACTAGATCGTCCAAATAGGAAGAACTGATTGCAATTGATTGACTCAGTTCTGTGGGCCTATCTTATAGATTACAAGTCTCCTTTGGGTATGTCTCCCTAATGTTTGGTATATGGATAACCTTTCCACTTGTCGATAGTGTTAATTCGCAAATCTTTGTGTGTAGTCAGTGTATGAAATTTGGATTAACATAGAGCATGTCAGAACAGAGAGGTTGATCTGAATAGATTGTTGGAATTCTGAATCTTAGCTTATGACAATAGCTTGATGTATATAGAGAAAGTCAAGAGATGGCATGGCAAACATATCAGGAGGGAGACTTTCGAGCCCAATCAGAAGGTGTGGTTGTTTGATGCAAAGTTGAAGTTATTTCCATGCAAGTTGAAGAGCAAATGGTCAAGGACTTTTATTGTGAGGTCAGGGTTGTCATATGGCGCACAACAGTTTCTGGGGTCAATGGATAGTTGTTGAAGCCATATTTAGATCATGAGACATTCTTGTTCGTTGTTGATTCTATTCATGTGGTATTAAACGATGATTCTTTGATTTCTTCGACGTCTGATACATGAGAAGATTTTTACCTCGTGTATTCTTTTCATTTTATTCTTTCTTACATATGTTTTTATCATTCACCTCTTTTTTGTGTGGGTATGTTATACTTGGATGACTAGATCCTAAGTATAGAGGAGGTGAATGACTCAATTTCTTCTATTTTTGTTCTGTTTCATTACTCATGTTGTTGCTTATACTTTGGGATCATTTGCCCTAAGTATAGGGGGGATTAATGTCATTCTTTTCATCTTCTTTATTTCCATTTTATTTTCTTCTATTTTCTCTCATGTCCCTCAACTTGTTGATATTCTCTTCTATACTTAGGTATATTTTACCCTAAGTATAAGGGAGGTAAACCAAGTCATTGAGTTTGTATATTCTTTTTCCGGATCATCCCTATTTGTACAGTCTTCTATATCTAGGATTATTTGATCCTAAGTATAATGGGATGATCTACTTTTATTCATTTTATTCTTTATTCTTTGAGTCATTGTAGTATAGGGCTCTTTTCACTTTTCTATACTTAGCACAAGTTTTGTCTTCCATGTTGCTTCTTGGTCACTATGAGGACATAGTTTGAGCTAAGTATAGGGGGTTTCATAAAATACTTTATAGTATTTTTAATAATATGGCTCGTATTTATAAAATTGTAATAAAAATGTTTTGTACAATGATTGTAAAATGTTTGTAAAAAATAATTCTAAATTCTTTTATAAAGCACTTTGTAAATTCTTTGTAAAAAAATCTTTGTAAAAACTTGTGTAAAATATTTGTAAAACTATTTTTATAAAAATATTGTAAAATGTTTCTAAAATCAATTTTTTGTAAAATATTTCATAAAAGTATGTTTTATACAAAGTTGTTATTGTGTAAAATATTTGTAAAATGTTTGAAAAGAGAATGTTTTAAAAATTGGCTTGTAAAATATTTTTGAAATAGTTTGTAAAAAGTTTTTGTAAAAGTGTTTGTAAAAAATTGTATTTTTTTTGTAAATTATTTGGAAATGATTTATAAAGGTTTGTAAAAATATTTCATAAAATTTTTTTGTAAAATTATTTTTCAAACACGTATATAATCTATGTTGTGTAAAAAAACAAATAAACTTTTTGTAAAATTCATGTATATTAAGCCCATAATTAGTTGTAATTTATGTAATTAAACACTTCTGTAAATAAAACTCTTTCATCAAAGTTGTATTAAAATTTGTAAATAAAATCCTTTTGTAAAATTTGTATATAAAGCTTAAATAACATTCTTTTGAAAATAAAATCTTCTATAAAAATTGTATAATTCTTATTTATTCTTTTATATAAAATCCATTATGAATGTGTACATAATCATTATCAATACTTGTAAATACATTCAATTCACTAACTCTTTAAAAAACACTTAAAAATTCAAAAAGTTTAAAACTTATAAAATTTTACAAATTCTTTAAAACATGTATAAAAGTTTAAATCATAACATATATTTCAATAAAAAAGTTATTGAATTATCATTTTGCAGAATGATATTGATAATTAAACTATTCTGGAATAAAATTTGAAAAATGGAGCTTCGTTAAGACCTTAATCCACTTAATTTCATAGGAACCTTATAGGAACTGGAGTTGAAACTTTTCATGTCACGGCGACTTAATTCTTTGAGTCTGTATGACTATATATGTCATCTTGATTGGTCTAAGTAGAATATTTCATGATATGTGCATGATTCTTTTAGACAATGGCCAAACTTGGACAATCGCTTTGAACGTAGCTCAACACAGATGAGGCGGTGAGGGTTAGAATCTGCTAGCTTAAGACGTGCACGAATGTAATCATAGGTGTCCTCAATAGGAGGCCAGTGCCTCCCAACCTAGTCTAGGTGCACTGATATCTAAACACAGGATGTTGTGGGTTGCAATAAAACTTCAAAAGAGGGATAGTCAACTGGTCCAAGAAGAAAAACTCCTTATGTAAATGTTGCAATGTTATATGTACAAAAGTATGAAATAAAGTTTCCAAAAAATTAGATGGGCAAAAAGCAAATAAAAGATCATTCCTGTTAGATAAAAATATCAATAAACAAGGCATATGTTTCAAAGATAAAGTTTTCGAGGAAGCCTGCAGCTAGAGACTTGACTACACTATCTAAGATCCAAAGGATATGTGATTACACTTGCCACAATCCATTCTCTTCTCTACCTCCTCTTCTTCAATCAGTTGAACTTGAACTTATAAGGGAATATCCTGCTCCTTGAGGAAAGAGTATCTAGATTGGGGAATCAGGGTCACCTTGCTAAAGAAGGTTGTTCTTTGTCATTTCAAATGTGCGGAGCTATAATTCACATTCACCGTACAAGTATGATTCATAATCATAAGAGTTTACGTACGAAGACTTGTTCTCACCTAACTGTTGAAGCAAACTAAACAAAGACTTGTAGAATTTAAGTGATGTTTAGTCTTAAATATTATTCCCAATAAGGTTCTGACAAACTAATAATTCAAAGGTTGTATAAAACACATGTAAATAACATTAATTCTTATTTCTTAATAATCCAATATCATCTGTCAATAGTGTATTATTATAACCAATAAATAAATAAAGGAAAAGGAAAGAAAAGAAGGTTGTATATATGAAATAAATACAGACTGATCCTAACCCCAAGAGTAGGTCAAGACTTAACCTAATTGACAAGAAATAAGGTAGGGGAGATAGGGTCCTTAATTTATACAAACCTCAGAAAACCAATCTCATGTTGTACATATTCTTCACTATTCATTTTGCACATATCTTGTACTATTTTATTTATCATTAATTCAATCTCAAATAAAATTGTTTTCTTCATGAAACTTTTACATAAGTGTCTTTTAAATAATAAAAATGATTGCAAAAGTAGTACATAATAAAAAGGATAACACTCTGAAAAAGCTGAAAAACCATAATTGAAAGATCAATATCTCTCCGTATGAACTCAAAATGAATCAAACTCAATTTCATTATGATTAAATAAAATAAGCTTTAAAATGAAAGTGGCTTCATAAAATTTGGAGTTAAGATGTGAAAGTGAATTTTTTGGAGTGTTATTGAATCCATATGTATTATTTATTTATTTATATTTTAGCGCATATTGTATATTATTTTTGTGTACATATTTTATATTCTTTATATAAATTAAAAAAATAACAAAATAAAAATAGTCAAAATAAATAATTGTATTTATAACGCAGGTATAATGTACATATATTGTACATAAGTATAATTATTAATTCCACTAAATAATATCAAAAAAAGTTAAATAAAATATATTCAAAATCCTTTAATTATTTTATAAAATAAAAAATAAAATTATATATATTTATATAAATAAATAATTAAAATTATGTATACTTTGTGCATAGGTATTTTATACCTATAAATATGTGTATTTAATTATTTTAAGCAAATACGTTTAATATATTTAATTTTTTTAAAATTACTAAAATTTAATTTATTAAACTATAAGCAATTTTTATATTAATAACTTTTAATCAAAGCTTGTTTCTAATTTATTTTAATTACTTTATATTTAGTTTAATAGATTTTGTCTTTTTCTATTTGGTTATATTCATGCTATGTCGTGATTGGCCCAGACTCGTTTGTTGACTTCGATCAACAACTTCTTCTCCCCTTTCACCTAAATAAATCCACCAGACCCGACTATTCTCCCAATTCTTACACCTGAGTCTCAATATATTTTACTCGAAATATTCGCTCATCTTTTCCTTGCATATCCAAGATCCACGCATAACTATGAGTCTCTCATCTTTTCTCGGTTTGCACGCTCACCAGACCCGACTATTCTCCCAATTCTTACACCTAAGTCTCATATATATTTTACTCGAAATATTCACTCACCTTTTCCTTTCATATCCAAGATCCACTCATAACTACGAGTCTCCCATCTTTCCTCGGTTTGCGCGCTCAAGACATATTTGAATTTTTCTTACGATCAACCTATAAATGTGAATCTAGGATATTCAATTCCTGTTTATCTATCTTCGACCCTCTTTAACCCGAAATCGAGTGAGAGAGAGAGTTCTTGTGAGAGAGGAGAGATCCTCCAATTAAGAGAGCGCAAAAGGAGAAGATCAACGAGATCTAGGTACCTGTGTTGATCCTCATCAAAGTTTACCATTCCATCGTTGGTAGTTTTAGAGAAATTTTATTTAAATTCGTTGAATTTCATTCGATTTCTATACCTTGTAAAAGTAGATCTGATTCAAGCCTTCGATCTGCTTGATCGGAGGTCAATCTCATACAATCCATTATTGATCTGAGCGTAAAACCACCCCAAATTCCTTTTCGCTTCTTTGCATCTTCATCAAGAACCTAATCATCTTAGATATGCATGATCTGAGCTCAACCTCCTCCTCTACCATCTCCAGAGGACGTGATTCATCAATTCCACTTTCTTAACCTTCAATAATATGTGGACGGGGCTCTCAATGCTTTGAGCTTAGTCAATAATACATTCAGTTGTTGGAAGAGTAATGAATATGCATTTCATCATCTTTATTCATTTGTTTTAGCTTAAAATCCCTTATGAAACACCTGTAAATATTAATAAATCCACTCTTTTATTAAACTTAATTCTTGTGTAAATATTGTATATCACAATTTTAACCTAAAATAAATAAAGAAAGAAATAAAGGGAAAATGAAGAAAATAGAGACTATATATATATGTAATAGATACAGGTTGACTCTGACCCCGAGAGAAGGTCAAGACTTGACCTGATCGATAAGGAATAAAGTATGGGGAGATAAGGCCCAAAAATACCAAAAAATTCTGAAATTCATTTGTCACTTGTATATATACGTCATCTATACAGTATTGTCTATAATACACATTATTCTATTTAATTTATTTATTACCAAATTCTTTTTAAATAAAAATAATTTCTTCTTGAAAATTCTGAATAAAATTCTTTTGTAAATAATCAATAAAAATCAATATATATTGTGTAAATAACAACACTCTCAAAAAGCCTAAAAGTTCAAATTGCAAGATCAATATCTTCCCCTCCATAACTCCAAATTCATCAAACTCATTTTCATTGTACTCCAAATTAAATTATCATTAAAATGGAGGTGATTTCATAAAAGTTAGAGTTAAGGTGTGAAATGTGGCAAATTGGGATACTATTGTATATTATATCTATGTATACTATGTATATTATTCAATTATTTATTTTCTTCTATATATTTTTGAATATTGTATTTTTAATTAATTGTAAATATGGTACCTAACATATAAAATACAAATAAAAATCATAAAATCAAAAATTAACAAAAATAAAATCATGTATATTGTATAAGTATCACTATGTATGTACTGTACATATACCTATTTATTTAACCAAATAAATTAATTTCTAAAAATCTAACAAAATACCATTAAAACCCTTGTAAAATATTGTAAATTAATAAAATATTAAATTATGTATATATTTGTATAATAAATTAATTGAAAATCAAAACATTGTACATATAGGTATACATACCTATAAATAATACCTTTTATTTAATCTAACCCTTGTATATACCATATTTAATTAATTAAAAACCACCTAAACTAACTTTATTCTATTGTTAACATTTTTATTTATTTAATTATTTAACTTCATTTTCAATTTTTAATTGATTTATTCAACCATTTATTGATTTTTTGTCTTCTTACCTATTTTGTCCTGCTCTACGTGCGCTCCCATTGGTTGACCCGGGTTTGTTGACCTAGGTTAACTGCCCATTCTACCCGCTAATCCCGTTCTTCCATTTGTCTGCCCATCCTTCATCCAATTTTCTCACACTTATTCTTCTCTACCACCAGCACCATAGATCCACAGATCGTACATTGATTCGCTCGTGATTTGAAATTCAAAATCCACCAGAGCAATCTCTATAAATACAAACCATTAACCTCCAATACGAGTTTGGACCCATTTTGGAGAGGATTTCTCGCCCGAGACTGAGCTTTGACGATTGAGTTGTGATAGGGATTTTGATTACCACAGTCAGGAGCGTTGGAAACCCTTGAAGATTTGTGATCCAATTACATGGCTAGAGTCCTCCGTCGTGTTTCGACTATGTGCCTCTCGTTGCAAACCGAGGACGAATTTCACCTATGTTCTTTACCGTAGGTACTCCTTAGGTAGTCATTTTCAATTTTGCGATTTTAATATTTTTAATGCGGTTTTAGCATAGATCCATCGATCATCTTCAACCTCTAATAGCCAGATCAGGGGGGTTTTGTTCAATGTTAACTGAATCTGACTCAACCAACACCTTTGCCATGATCTTCTTCAGCTCTTTCACCATCTGAACAACCTCAGATTACTCCAGATCTGAGGATCATCTCCTCCTCTGATCACCCCCATCGAAGCATCCATCCTCTTCATCATTTTCCATTTTTTTCGCTTCAATAAAGCTGTCAAAGCATCGCCTCCGAGCACGGATTTCTTTGTAGGAAATAGGAACAAGCTTTGGAGCGAAAAGAGCCATCTGGAGGTCCACTTGATCTTCCAGACCTCCCAACCTCTAGAAGGAATATCAACCATCGTCGACCACCGCTGAAGCCTGAGATCGAAAGAGGAGAAACGTAGGAAGCAAGAGCACCATTTCGTAGCTGATTTGGGTGAGCAATGAGTGAGATTTCCTTGCTGGTAGTTCGTCGGAGTCATTCTTCTTCCGCGTTCTTCCAGATAGCTCCAACACCGCACGATCAAGAATGGTTGTCTACATTAGATCTCAATCATTCAAAAAGCCCCAAAGGCACGTCGTTAATCTAAGCTTCCAGATCTAGTCGATGCCATTAACGCACGAGTCACTTTCAGTCAATGGATCATATATGCAGAGCATCATGTCCGTCCAAAGCTCCATGTAATTAAAGGGAATATTTAAGCCCAAACCCTGCAGTTATTTCACTTTGTAAATAAGTCCCAAAGGGACACATGTCTGAATGTTAATGTATTGAACATTTGTACTTTTTCCCCTCGCTTTTATTTTAATCACACTTTTTGTCCTATTCGAACTACAAGCACGCCTAGTACGTGATTTCTTGGGTTAATTGCAATAAATATCATCATGTTCTTTTTTTATTATTTAGACCCTGGATTAAAATATTTTCACATTGGTCCTGTCCAACTAGGCGTACGTGCAGCGGCACACGATTTTTGGAAATTTTGAGCAAATTACTCGTACTTTTTATATATGTTATCATTTAGTCTGCAAACATTAAATATTTGCATCCATACCCATGTGTATCTACATTTATTCTACAAGTTAAAAATAAAATAAAAATTAGCAAAACCCCTTTAGAAATTCCACAAAAACTCTGTTAGGTTTCTGTTAAGCAAATATTGCATCTATAATTTTTATTTTGCATTTTCATCCTCATTATTATTTATAAAAATTCAAAATAGTCCAAAACTTTCCTGATTTCATCCAAAAATCAATAAAAATTATAAAATAATTTTGGAAAATTCTATAAAACATTCCGATTATTTGTTTTTTTTATTTTAATTTATGTGCCATTTTGGAATTTTTATTCTTAATAAAAACCATAAAAATTATAAAACATTCAAAAACATAAAAAAACATATAAATTCAAAGAAAACTCTAAAAATTGTAAAATGCCTTTCTGGAAAATACAAACTTATCTTTCATCCTATGAATATTTCATCCATTTTTGACTTTATTTGATATTTTAAAAATCCAAAAACATTCATTTTGTGTTCTGATTATTTTATCTTCTATTTTTTATTTATTTAAAATATTTAGATAATTTGGTAACTAGAAAAATCACAAAAACATTAAAAAATAGTGAGAACCCCAACAATAATTTTGTTTGAATTTTCTTTATATTTTATCACTTTGTAACAATTCAAAAGTTGTCTTTCTTTTTCTTTCTCATCTAATTCTTTTATTCCTTTTTATTTTATTTTGTTTTATAAAATTGAAAACTTTTGAAAAATTTAAAAATTTAAAAAATGATAATAATAGAAAACTAAATAAAAAAGAAAAATAAAATTCCATAAAAAAAATACAAATATCAAAAACACAAAAACCAAGACTAACGTCCATAGATTTTCCTTGTTTCTTTCATTGATTTTTTTAATTGAATAACCTCAAGATTTTATAGCCTCTCTGAGTTCGACCCTGTAGGTTATATCAATAAAATAAATAGGAAATTTCTCTTGTTATATTTTCTTTATTTATTTTGTCTTGAGAACCGAATGAATTTTTGTTGAGGGATTTTTAGGGTTGCACTAACACTGCAATTTAATTCCATTATTTAAAACCCTGATTTCCCTGCTCAATAAAGAGTCACTATGAGAGGAGATATAGAGCACGGAAGGGCCTTCATAAGCTCGCATATTCACTTGAGCCTCCAGGTCTTTGATCAACGAGATCTGGATCTGTTCATCGACCTAGATTGATGTGGAACCATTGTTGGAGTCAATCTGACCTTTTGTAGCATGAATCCATTCATGATCGGTTGAGATTTTGATGTTCTAAGATCATATGGAGCGAGATTCTTTAGTGTTTTTCCAGATATCTTCAGATCCGTTAGATCTCAAAGAGGAGACCCAGATTATATCTGAACAATCCGTTGGTACCCAATTTCTTACTGCACGATTGGACCCATAAGGAGCAGATCATATACGTTCAAGTTGCACGTGACACGCACACCTCTAGTGGTGGATTAACACTCGATTCTCTTTTATTTTCACAATTTGTAATTTAATCATTTGTCAGTATAATAAACTTTGAAAATTACAACTCAGTCATGTTGTTCTTTTTATTTGCAATTTAGTCCTTTTTATTTGAACTCACATGGTCTATCACGTGCTTAGTGGAGATTTTGCAATAACTATCATGAACATCCCATGTTAATGAAAGATCCTAAGGTTTCTAAATTTACATTTTAGTCCTTGCCAGCACAGATCATGTGTAAAAGCACGTGAATTCTTGGATTAATTGTATTTATTCTTGTATTTTATTCTTTGGTTAATAAATAGTCGGAAAGTTTATGTTAATTGCATTTTAGTCTCTGATTGTTGCAATATATTTTATTCTTCTATTTCTTAGAATTAATATATTTATTAATCCAAAAAAATCTACAAAAATCAAAATATATTCTTAATAATCAGATCTTTCACATATAATATTGGTTTTAAATTTTTTTCTAGTCCTAAAAAATAGCACATATTTATCTAATTGATATGTAAAAATACATAAAAATACAAATATTCCTTGAAAAATCTAAAAAGATTATTGTAATTATATTTTACTATGTTTTATCATCTTTAAAATGTAAAATAGGATTCAATAGAAAAATACAAAAAACTTAAAAATATGGAAAAACTTGTATAAATCATATAAAATCATAGAAAATCATAAAAACACGTATTTGGTCTTATTGTAAAGCATAATAAAAACTCTTCTGTATAAAATTACTTTCTATATTAGTTTCATCCATTTTTATATAAATAGTAAATTGTTTTACTTTAAAAATTTGTTGCCCTTCTTAAATCAGTAAAAAAAATCCATAAATTTCTAAAAATACCATAAAAATCACTAAAAATAATAAAATAGTATAAAACATAAGACATTTTATTCAATTATGTTTAAGCATTCTTGCCTATTATGTAAATACAAAGTGAAGCTTTTATTTCACTTTTGTGTATACATTATTCATAAATTGATTTTAAAAAATAAAATATATAAAAATTTGCTAAATTCAAAATCAATAAAAATTTAAAAATCAGAAAATATAAAAGATATAAAACATTTAAAAATCCAAAAAATATAAATTCGTCAAAAAGACATAAAAATTAGAAAAATAAAAGAAATTAAAAATCTTGATTAATTAGAAATAATTGATTTCCCTCATTCATTTGTAGCCTCCCTAAGTTCAATCCGGGAAGATATACCAAGTTAATAATTAGCATCTCAATCTTTCTTTTAGAATAAGTACTATTTCTTAGTATTTCTAAAAATAATATAGCATAAAAAATTTTCCAATTTCCTTTATCGTAGGTCCACAAAAATTAGGGAGGAATTTGGAAAAGCTAATGTGCGGGAAAAATGGATGTGAATGAAAGAGTTAGGAATGTGGGCCTTGCTCTAGCAATCTATGTGCAAAATGATCCACGTATAAATTTAAATTAATCTAAATTTTGCAATGATAAAATCGCCCTAGAACATAAACTTTTATTATTGAGAAGAATGGTTTTATTTTATCTAAGTCCCTGTTGTATAGAACTATAGTAATGGGATATCTTATTAGGATTTTGACCTAAGTTAACTGATCAATAAGTCCTAAATTATAAGGGCTCAATCAGTGAAGACATAAAATCGAAACTAAGTTGGAAAACTCAAATCTCAAGAAACGAAGAGAAAAAATTAGAAAGAAAAGAAAGCAAAGAAAACACCAAGTGCATCGACACTTGGCAAAACGGACATCTAAAAAAACAAGGGTTCAGATGTCTCTACAAATTGGGATACCCTTAGTGAACCCCTTCTACTAAATGCGGGAAAATAAATCTAAATTATGCTTTCTCACAAAATAAAACAGAAAACTATGAAAAAATAAAGTTATGTTCCTCGGCTTCTTCTTTACCTCTAATGCACTCTCCCACCAGCTGGAATCGAACAGCCAGCCTCCACCTCGCTCAGATGAGATGGCTATCCTAAGAGGTCATCCACTGCTCAATAAGCCCTCACAACAAAAGTTGAAATAAAAATATTGTCATAACATTTTATAAAAGCATGAAAGAATGAAAGAAACACAATATATAAAAGAGAAGGACTAAAATTTCAAACATGTATAAAAAGAAAAACAAGAAACCTAACTACCCTCGCCATGCCTCCTCGACAACATCGACATTTGATTTGTTAAGGAGGAGAATTATCATGATTTTTAAATAATGTAAAGAATGTCGATGCAACCCAACAAATTCCAAAATTAAAATTATTAAATTAATGTACTTTTTTATTTAGCATGCATAGATTCTTAGGTCGAACTTGGGAGTCAACAAATAAATGAGAGGTAATTTGTCATTTTTAATTAATATATGTTTTTTATAATTTTTTTCTTCTTTTTATTGATTTTTATGATTTGTTATATTTTTGATTATTTTTTAAATGTTCTATATATTTTTTATATTTCTGATTTTTAGTTTTTAATTGATTTTAATTTTTCAAATTATTATATATTTTAAATTTTGAAAATCAATTTATGAAGACGATATAAACAAAAATGAACTAAAAGCCTTTTAGACTTTAAAAGCGTGAAATAAAATAAAAATACTAATATAAAATATTTTTGTGTTTTATAAAAACTTCAATGTTTTAGTGCTTTTTGTGATATTTTTATTTTTTATGTATTTTAAAGAGGATTAAAGTCGAAATCATGTTTGAAAGCAAAACAACTTATTGTTTTTATTATTTTTAAAATGGAAAATAGATATGAAGGTTCTAATGATAATTTTTATATAAAAGTATTTTTTAAGCTATAAAACAAAACCAAAAGTGTAAATTTTTACAATTTTTATAGGTCTTTAGAAAATTTAAAATTTTAAGGTGTTTGTTTGTATTTTTATTTGATTTTTGTTTGTGTGAAAAAATACAATAAAAGTAATCTATAGGAATTTTTTAGAATTTTTAAGAACTTTGCAAATTTTTATGAATTTTGAAAGTTCAAATAGTGTAAATATGGTGTTTTTTGAGTTTTTCGAATTATAAAATGAAAGAAATTATCAATACTAAAATTATCTGAGCTAGATCTGATTATTAGGTATCTATTGTGATTTTTGTTTATTTTTTGTATAAAAGGACATAATTAATCTAAGCAATAAAAAATACAACACTATAAGGACCTAATTGCAACTAATCAAAAGTTAACTTATCATTTATTAACATTGATAAGAAAAGGAAAGATATCCAAATATCTAAGAATATGCGTGAAATGCAGGTACACAATAAAGTAGGGGTATACTTGCAATTAAAAGAAACTCTTTATTCTTTTATTAATAAATAAAATGTTGCAGGAGAAGATGTGCAAAAGAACCACAAAACACACGGGTCTCCACGTGAGAATAGTTCTCTAGGACTACTGTGCAAATAAATGGAAATAAAGGTCTTGAATGCAATTATTACACAAGTATTTATTTACATGTGAAAGTTCTAATTGTATTACAAGAATAGAAAGGGAAGAAAATGCAATTTCATCGAGGAATGCAGGCAAGGCATGTGGAGATGCAGAGTCAACGTGTGGCTGCGATGAATCACGTGAGATCTGATCGAACGGTTGAGAATTGAGCGCTCATTAATAATTGTGATTGGATCTGGTGGCCTCGCTCTTGATCAGATGTCAATGAAGCAATCTAGAAGAACTGGCTTGAAGACCTTCTCCAACAACCTTAGATTGGTCTGATCTCGCTTTAGAGAGCTCATATCAGAGCTGCAATCGGTTCAGGAGCTTCCTATGATGATTTCACGTCACTTGGATGTAGATCGGAGTTCGAGTCTTGTTAGGAAGAGACCTGGAAGAGATGGTGGCTATGTGTGCTCCTGAAGGTCTTTCGTGCTTTGGATCTCCACTCCTAGTAACTCTCTTAACACATGAACGTGTTATTCACTATGCTCGAATCTTTGGGAGCCTCGGTAGCACAGAAGTCTAAGAAGGTGGAATGGATGAACCGCGACCTCACGTAATGGTCAAAGAAGAGGTTGAGCTCGGATCGTGCAGATATGAGATGATCAGGTTCTGGATGAAGATGTGAAGAAGCGAAATGGTTTGTGAATCAAGTGGATCGATGATCAGGGCTCGACATAGAAGGAAATGCTTTCTGATCAAGCAGATCGGAGGTTGGATGAACATCTACTACTACTTAAGTGAAAATCAAATGAAATCAAAATTGAAATCAGAAGGGATGAAATCTAATTGTTCTAATGTTACCTATGATGGATGAGGAAGGATTTGGGGGTGTCGTCACCTCGATTTGTTTCCGAATGGCCAAAGAGGCTCGAGCTCATCGGAGGAGACTCTATCAGCACTGAATCGTATCTCTGACCTTCTCTGGCACGCTTCTACTCATTGAGGATCTTCCTATCACGAGGCTCGAATTCAGGTGCTCAAGATCGGGGAGAAATGTTGTCTGGGAGTAGACCTGGGAGGCTTATTTAAAGGAGACTGGAATTTGATGAAACAATCAAAAATTTGGGCATAAAAATGAGCGCGGATAAAGAGAAAAATAATCATGCGGATATCTGGATTATTAGATGGACCAAGGGATGAAGAATCGCATCAAAAGAAATGGGAGAAGGAGGAACGTCAAGCATCTAGAAGCGGGCAGAAGAGGGGAGGGGGTGTTGATTCGGGTCAATTGACCCATTTCGGGCCAATCAGGTTTGAGCATGAATGGTTCCGAACACAAAATGACAAAATAGCAAAAAATAAAGTAGAAATAAATAAAAATAAAATAGAAAATGACTTTAAATTAGAAAGTTTTAAAATAAAAATTATTTATAATTTATTAAACTATTTTTGGATATTTTTAATAAATTAAATAAGCTAATTTATATAGTGAAATAATTAAAATATAGTTATAGATATGTATAAATTATGGGTAAAATGGGGCTGCCCTAAGGGGTGCTAACTTAGCTTACCCCACCCCATTTTCCCATTTTTATTTTTTTTAAAAATAAAATCATGAAAATTAATCACTATATCTCTATATTATGTCATCAAGTTTTGTACAAAATAGAGAATCCTATAGCCTCCATCCAGATTGGGTGGATTTCAACAATTCTACGATCGTTAAAAAATGGTTGTCTGGATGGAGGTCGTAGGAGTCTTTGTTTCGCACGAAACTTGAATGACATAATATAGGGATATATTAATGAAAACACTTAGATTAATTTTTAAAAAAATTAAAAAAATGGGGGAAATGAGCCAAGTTATCTCCCCCGGGGGCAGCCCCATTTTACCCATAAATCATATATACATATATATATATATATAATATACACAATTTTAATTATGTGATTTTATAAAAACACATCTTATATTATATTTTCTTAATTTAGGGAATAATTTAAGGATTGTAGTACATTTTCTTTCTATTTATACAGATTAATTTATTAAAAAATAAATACTAGTATGTACAATATAGGTACGTTATACCTATATAGTAAATGCATTTATTTATTTTAGTTATTTTTAATATTTGTTATTTTTATTAGCATTTTATATAATAATATAAAATATGTACAAAACATTAAAAATATAATGTGTACAAAGCAATGTAATGAATAAAATATATACATGTAATATACATTTGTACAAGTACAATAACACCCCCAAAAAGTTGACTTTACATATAAAATCTAAATTTTATGAAACTACTTCCATTTATAAGATTATATTATTTTGAACATGATGAAACTGAATTTTCTTCATTTTGAATTCATATGGAGAAGATATTAAGCTTTTAATTCTTGTTTTACAGCTTTTTCTGAGTGTTGTACCTTTTATATGTACATGATTTATTTTTGCAAACATTTTATTATTTAGTATACATTTTTATGTACTTGTTTCGTGAAGAAAACATCTTTATTTGAAGTTGAATTAATGATAAATAAAATAGTACAAGATATGTGCATAATGAATATGATTAGTATATACAATGTGAACCTGATTTTTTGATATGTTTTATAAGTCAAGGACCCTATCTCCCCTCACTTTATTTCTTATCGATTATTTTAACACTTGACCTACTCTCGGTATCAGGATCATTCTGTATTTAATACGTATATATAATCGCCTTTTCTTTCTTTTTGTTTTCTTCTTTTTTTCATTTATTTTAGATGAAAATAATGCTTAAAATACAATATTAACAGATGATGTAGTTTATTACTATCTGAGAATTAATGATATTTACATGTATTTTATCAGCTAATTTAAGCCAAAAAGAAGGAATAAAATGATGAATTGTCAATTCATCATGAAGCCTCGCATAATTTTATTCTGAGTCCTAATATTGTGTATAAGTGTAAAACCAAGAATGCCAATCGTGCCACCTGCCTACTCCGTCGAGCGACTTTGAATGCAACTGGGTTGTTAAGTACAACGTCACCCAACTCATCTGTTGGGGTCGTGTCCTTCATGGCATCTACCCGAGGCCCAAGGATGCATGCCCAATCCCTTATGGTTCCTAACTCTATTTACGCAGATAATGTGAGATTTCATCTACAGGAATCTAATTACCACAAATATCAATTCATGTTTACAACCTATTATGATTTCAGTTACTTGTCTAGAAGATTGTTGTATACAAATTGTGGGTTAAATCGCAATCACATCCTCATAAATTTTCCTCCACCATATATACAAAGGTTGCTCGGTTAATCTAATTCATTCCACGTATAATTAGCCCAGAATCCCTTCAAAGAACTTTCATGAAATATTCTTGATTCGCAAAGATCATTTGTAAGATAATCATTTAACATGTATAATAAATGGATATTACTATGAATCTACAAAATTTCGAATTTTGGTTTAACTTTAACCATCTTTTTATTAAGCATAGAAGGATTCTAGTTAAAATAACTAGCTAGATATTAATCATGTAACTATAATAATGTTTGACTTCAGGATAAAATTAATCCTCCATGGACAATATCAAAGAAAGCCATATGGGAACCTATGTAAAATATCAACCAATATTTAGATGATGGAAAGCATGCTAAAATTTTGTGATTTAAATAACAAATCAGCCCATCTAAATTTTGACTTAACGTTTCCACACCCCTTAATCATAACTATTGATTTTAAGGAGATGGTTATTATTGCATTGTTATGATTTTCTTGTATACTATGTAGGATTGGATGGTTGGATATCAACAATAAACTTACAAATAAAAACATTACTTTATGTTCTATTTACGGCACAAGATTTCATATTAATCATCATCATTAACACCTAGAAATTCAAGTTGAGTTTAATACGAAAATTACCTTTATCTTCATCGAGGATATGTTTTGTAATTGACAGCCATAATGAAAAACCAAAACCAAATTTCTTATATAATAAGGTTGTAAATTTCTATCTCTTGTTGATAAAACAAGTCCTTTATCTTTTTTCCTAATGAACATCTTCAGTCCACACCAAGTTGTCACATATGTGGATTTCAAATAACGGGACAAGAAATAGATTTAGCACCTATTAGTATTGTGTCACCCATGGTTAATCAAAATTGAGATGTCGTGGAAGGAATGACATTTCAAATAATGTTTATGATCAAGATAACATGTAAGGAGACATGCATCGCTCGATATATCATAGACAATTATCTACAAATTTTATTACGAATATCTTGAAGGCTCTAGTGTTATTCAAAACATAGGATAGATAATCGTGTAAAAACCAATAGCAAGGAGGGAAGGGGAAATTGTTACCTTTGAGGATGTTCTCTTGGGATCTCCTCTTGCGTGGAACGATGTTTTCCTTACTCAATTACAGCACAACTGTGTGCACAAGGGTAACCTCGAACTCTCCTAAACGAAGGTGGTTGGGGATCTTTGATTAGAGCACATCTAACGATGATGGTGGTGGCCTTCCGACAACTAATCCGACCAATATGGTAGTGCATTGGTGAGGGTAAGATATGGTGGTGTCTTGGTTTTTTTACAAAACTGAGGAAGAGTATGTATTGACAAGGGAAATTTTACAAAACTGATAAGAGATATGTATTGATAAAGGAAAATTACCTTTATCCTCAGTTTTGTAAAATTTCCCTTATCAGTACATATCTCTTCTTCCCCCCATTCATGCTTGTGAATTCTTCACCTACCTTTGATCTTTCGCACGGATCAATATTTAATGTCAGTCAACCCTCGATACCACCAAAAACCCTAGGAGAAGATCATCTCTTAGGCAGTTAGTATATATTCTTCTCCTTTGTAATTTTCGAATTTCAATCTGTTCCTCTCAACCATAACCCCTGCAGTCTCTCTCTAGAGTGAGACCCTAGTGACAGGAGGAGTTTCCCAAGTGATTCCAGGCAAGGAGAAGGCGGAGGAGACATGATTCACCATCATCGAAGCTTCTCCGGTGGTTCACTTCTTCTGGCCGCGTCAGGCAGGTGAGATGTTATTTTCCTTGTCCTTTCACTTTCAAGTCATAGCAATAGTGTAATATTGCTCTTTATTTCATTTGATTTCATCTATTATATCTTAAAAACCAAATATCGTAGTTCATCGAAGCTGTAAGCTCCATCCTCTGTTCACCTTGTATCCGACCATTGACTGCCCATCTGACCACCTCGACACCTTCGCCTTGTCACCCTCCATCACCTCGACCCATCATCCACCCCAAATCTTGCACATATCCGAGAGATCAGTGTTTCTTCTCTACCTCTCACCAGAGCACCTCTTTTTTAGCAGCTAACGGGTCGAGTAGCTTCGCCCTCGTACCATGAGTTTTCGTTTGCATGTAGGGACCAAAGAGATCCCCTTTTGAGGCTTTATTGATTCATGAACATAAGTCTTTGAGCTTCATTGAGCCTCTAGACCTCCATCTTTGAGTTCTGGATCCATGTGAGACCTCAGGCCACTACAGAATCGACCAGGGAATGTTTTGAACCAGCCAGCACCTAAGAAGAACCTTGGGATCAAGAATTTTGTTGGATCGAAGCCCCCCCGGCCTAGCATTCCTCCCTGTTCTTCCAGACATGTTACCATATGTTGGATGAAGAACAATAGCCTAGGTACCGTCGGATTGATCGAGCCCAGACCCCCAGATCAAGCGTTGAGATCTAATCTCAATCGCTCTCTAGCGAACCATCATCCATCGTTGTCAGGCAGCCACATCGATATGTGATTTGATCTCCGTCATCTGCCAGAGCCTATCGAGTGGTATTTTGCAACAAATCCCCTCTGCTTTTTGTGTTTGTTATTTAATCTAGAAACATTCCCCTACTTTGTAATATTTCTGTAATATTTGCACTAAGGACCCCTAGCTTTCATATATTTGCATTTTAGTAAATTCCATGTCACCTCACATGCATATTGCGTGAGGGGCAGGAATTTTGCGTAAACCCCCTCCAGATTTGTTGTTATTATTTGGTCCCGAACTTTGTAAGATAAATTGAAATACTTTTGGTCAATTTGCATGCTTGGTCTTGTTATTTATATTATTTGCATTTATACCCTTGCAGATATGTATAGTGCATTTAATTATTTAAAATTTTCACTTAAGACCTTGAATTCTATTTAAGTGTTATTAAATGCTTTGAACTTTCTTGGAAATTGCAACCAGATCCCTGTATTGCATATTTAGTTTTATACTAGTAATTTAATTCTTAAAATTATCATCTTGCATCCAAAAATCATATGAAAATTATCTGACGTGCTTGGAAATATTTTGTATCACATATATTTTTCCTAAGGTAATTGAAATTATTTTCTTATTTATAAAAAATAAAAAACATTGCATTTTTCTACTATTTAACATTAAAAACCCATAGAAATAAAAAATGATTTGAAAAAATCTAAAATAAATCTCTTATTTATTTAGGCGTATTCTAAAATTTAAATAAATATTTTTACAAAATATTAGTGAAAACTCTTAAAATTGAAAACACAAAAAACCTTATAAAAATTATAAAAAATCATAGAAAATTAGGAAAATATATTTTTGAGTTTTGAATTTTCTCTAGATCATCTAAAATATAGGAAATTTTATCTTAGGCTCGATCTAATTTGATAGATATTTATTAACCCCATTTCAATCTCCTATATTTTTTTTTTGTTTATTTTGTGTATTTCCTTTATTTAAAAGTTCATAAAAATTATCAAAAATTATCTAAAAATAAACTAAAATAGAGGAACTTTAAAAAAGCAAAAAATGATTCATTTTTTATTTTTTGAGTTTATTTGTTTTATTTAAAAAACCCAAAATATATCTTTTTAGCCTTTTCTATATAGTATATCTATATACATACATATATATACGTGTTGTCTTACATTTTATCTTTAAACTAAAATTAAAATTGGCAAAATTAAAAACATTAAAAATTCAGATGTAAATTCAAACCCAAAAAACATTAAAAAAAGATTCCATGAGTTGTCTATTTATTTTATTGTTCTATCTCATGTGCTCCTTTGTGGTTCAACAACTACTATTTGTCATCTACACACATTCTTGTTAGGTATAATAAGTTTTAGCTCACCTACACTCATTGCTTAATCATTGTTGTGGGTTAATTATTGAAACTATCACAGGTATTGGGTGTTGAGAGCTGAAGAAAGGCATCAATAAAGCGATTGTCAGATCCAACATGTTGGACACCGCATGCCCTCCAAGACCGGACATTGGGCATCCCGATCTCTGTGTGTTTCAAAACATTGCATCTCCTAATATATGAATTTGGATCGTTAGGATTGCAATCCTTGTTACAAAATTAAAGGTCAAGATTGAAGGAACTCAAACCAATTTAAGGATAAAATGAGCTCTCTAATACTTTAGGATTAAAACTAATAACTAAATATATGTTCAATAATCCACTAAAACAAACAATAGGATAATTAGGATAATAAGGGAGAGAGAGAGATAATTCTCTCTAAACACGGTCGATGTCCAACATGGTGGACTCCACCATGGACGTCTGTCTAGTTAGAGTAGGATTATCCTCTCTCTCTCTCTCTTTTATTTCCTTTACTTATAATTGGTTTTAGCTTCAACTAATTATCCACTTGTTTATTTTAAATATATAATTTGTAATTTTTACAGATTATATCATTAATTAAATGAATTATATTTATTGGTCCAAAATTAAATGTAAATCCAATTTACATTTATGTTGGAATTTTATTCAAATATTCACATATAGTGTAATTTGTGAATCTAATTCACAAAACTAAGTCTCAAAAATAATGTGGATCATATCCACACTATTACATAAAATTATTATGGATCACTATCTACAATGATTTTATTTTGGATAATTAAATCCAATTTAATTATCCTAATTTCCTCTCTTGTCGTTTTAATTGGAATATTTTTCTATTGGAATGATCCATGAACTCTTTCATGGATAGTGTGCCTTCTTCGTGAATACTTTGAGATATGCTGAGGGTAATTGTATTATCCATGTATAGTTATTTGTATAATGAGATACAATCCCGTATCTTGACCTAAGAGATCGATCAATGTTCTCTGTTCATATACATTAATATAATCTCAACTGGTCTAAATCCAATTCAGACTGTGTCTAACATTTGGACCAACATAGAATAATTGTTTCACTGATAGGAGTCACTAAAATCCAAACTTGTTTTATCACTCCCTCGGAATGGAAGTGTCATGGTATACACTTATTTAAGATCACTACTCGTACATCTTGTATACTGTAAGACCGTTATTAAATCTGAAGTTCTGATCTCATTTGAATTGTCTTCTTCAGAGTTTTATCAACAAGTTTCTCAATAATCATTGGGACTTGGTATCAATCATATACTATCCAAAAACATATATCATACATACAAATCCCATCTCGTTTCCAAAAAAAGACATCCATCGATGGAATTTAGTTTATCCCAATATCTCATGAGTAAGCTCATATCTTTCACTTCAGTAGTGAACATGTATAATCCCTTCAAGAGATTGTATTACTCATATGCCCTTATATGCACACTAGGTTGCAGGTATATAGACCTTGGTTAAGCCATCAACCTGATGGTCTGCGAGATGCACATACTCAAACATATAGTAATACATCTGTCTCTAGTCAGAGGTTGTGTGCCCATATCGTGATAGCATATGACATAGGACTTTGTTATCTCGACCTCCCTAAGTCAACTATTTGACTTGGCTCATCTAACACCTATGAATCTCTAATAATATGTAGAAGTCATGTATCTATGGGTCATTTTGATGTCATCCTTTGTAGTCGGTATTGCCATCTCTTTCTTAGGCTGGAGACCCTTTCTTGATAATCACTTGAAGGTGTGGTTGAGTCCACAATCTAACTCTTTAGATATTCAACTCAGCACCAGCCTCTATGATCCAACAATTAAATCAATCATTATATGATCTTAAGGTGGCCAAGGTACACAACTCTATTTGTTCGAAGGGACCCAATAAGTGCATGTTATTATAAACTCAGAAACAAAGTCAAAATCAATAACTTTTATTGATATTTAATCTACAATAACATTTACTGCATGAATGGTTCGCTAGGGGATCACATGTCTAACAAGAATATATGGTGAACTTTACGATCCTTGACATGAAAATCCCAATCAATGGAGAGAATACCAAATCATTTTAGGGTGTCCTTTCCTTACAATTGTCGATGCTTCATTTGATTATCAGACTGGGGAGATGAATTTCCGCTCTCCAGGTAGAGAAGAAAAAATAGAGATGCAATAAATGAGATGGCAATGACCTGATTCAAAATCTATCACAGAGTATTCCTCTTCTAAGATAGAATGTAGAGTGGTAGGCACAATCGAGCCTTGGAGGCAGACCCTAGCAGTGTTTTATGATATCTTTTCATCTAGAGAGGATAGTGTACATGAAGCAGTTTGTTGGATATCGCCTAGTTTCTTTTTAGATGCATTTCCCTACTTCCTTTACAACACATAAGTCTCTTCTGACTTGTCAATTCCTTCTCTAAAGGAACACTCAAAGGTTGAGGTCGTTAAGTCGAGCGTGGCTCTAACCGAGTTACTGAGGATTTTTGGTGATCTGACTCAAGAAATAACATGATTGGTGTCCAGCACAGCACTAACAAATCTATCTTCTTGCAATGGAACTAGATTCATATATTGTGAAGCGTGATTTGCTGGATGATACATCATTGCCAAAGCTGAAGCCATTACCTCCAAACACTTAAGTACGTCTTTCTTGCGGGACTTGATAACATATATATTGTCATTATTAGCTCAAAGATGATGGTAGAATAGGAGTCTAGGTTACTTAAAGTCTTAGAGAAGAATCGCAAGGCAATAGGATGAAGAGTGTCAGATCTTGTTGGGATTAACCCCGCCCTCTATTCAAACCACATTTATCTTGAGGATAATTGTAGACCTTTTCGTGAATTTCAAAGGAGATTAAATCAGAAACTTAGGGAGGTAGTTAAGAAAGAAATTGAGGAATGGTGTGGGGAAGGTTTCATTTATCCCATCTTAAACACCAAATGGGTGGCCACGTTACATGTGGTCATGAAGAAGTTGGGAATTCAGATGCCACTATTGACTCACATTTTAGCTATGCTAATTAATCCTCATTGTAATACAGCCTAATGCGAGTCAATCAGAACCGAGCAAGATCTCCACGAAGAGTGGTTCACTTAAATATTTTACCAGGGTAAATCTAGAGTCGATCTCAAGGATACAAGCTCTCGATGTAATTAAGTCATTAATATCTATATTAAGTGATTCATTATGTTATCTCGGTCAAATGTGATAATACGATGCAAAACAAAGACATATGCATCATAATGAATTTTTGATTTATTTTTATGCAAATTAATTTTTTAAAGAATGCAACAAAATGAAAATGCAATGAACAGATTGAAACACAAGTACATGCCACTGAGAAAGCTCCCGAACCTAAATAAAACTCTGATCATAGCTTAATTAATCTGTATAAAAAGTTCTAATTTAAATAGTCTAGCAAATTCATCCACACATATTAAACATGATATTCCTCTAATATTTAAGTAATTGAATACAGATCACATTTGATTTTTTTTATATGCCAAATGGAAGATTAATGTAAGAGCTTTAAACTGAGAGCAAAATCATATTAATTGGGTTATAATTGAGCAAGTTATAAAATGTTCAATCCAACGGGATTTTTACAAAGAAATATAATAAAAAATACTAAAAACCTTAAATATGAATCCAAAAGGGAGGTAGAATTCAATTAAGGGAAACCAATTGGAGTGTATATGTAAATAACTCATATGTGGTGTTATTTAAGAAATAAGTAAAATTTGTAGGGTATAGATGTAATATTTCAGGCGCATCACATATCATGTGTGATGTGGGAGGATTGATATGCAATTTGAAGAAATAATAGGGCTTTGGATGCAAATGCCCCAAAACCCACACGCAGGGTTCATGCAGGAGAGATTCGAGTGAGGTGACTTAGGCCACGTGGATGGCTAAGGGCTTCGAGGTACATCTCGGTCCCACCAAGGCTTCTAACTCGTGGCAGAGGTTGAGAATGCATCTAGACCATCAGAATAATAAGATATAATGATAATTGTTCATCATTGGGTACTGATCTCCGCATGCGGTGGTCTTGTGCAGAACTCCGACGACATCCATATTTCTTCTCTGTGGTCTTAACGTCTCTCTAAAGGTCATCACACCTTCGGGAGAGGTTGGCGAAGATCATTGGGGCTTTGAGATGGGTGGAGGATGAATGCATCGTGGAGTCGATGCAACATCGCCGGAGATGGAGCTCTTGAACGGAGCTCCCCTCGAAGTCTGATCATTGAAAGGAAAAGACCAGAAAGTGTTAAAAGAAACATAGACAAAGCGTGCACAAGTGTTTTGAGATGGTTAGTGGGGTGAATGTAGGGTCATCAAGCAGAAGGAAGTAGAGCCCTAATAGGTTCATCTGCCATTGATGAATCCACGATTCATTAAAATTCTTTCTGCATTTTATCTTAAAACCCTTAACAAATAAATGTAAATATTCGTTAGTTTCCATTTCTTAACAAAATGCCATTCATGAATAAAATTGACATTTTATGCATTGAAAACATGTAATTTAATAAAAGAATAAAAAAAGAAAATAAAAAGAAGGCATATTGTAAATATGTATATATGTACAATATGACTTATAAAATATAAATATAGTATAGAGATATATTTATATAACCTAACACCCAAGACAAAGTCAGCATGGATTGGTCGACAAATAAATAAGTCAGAGGAGACAAGGAAGAAAACCACAAAAAGAATTATTTATACATTCTGCACATTATTCATTAATTATCAAATAAATACCAAAACTTCATAGATTTTTAATTAATCCACTTGAAAATATTTTTCACCAAACTCTTCTCTCATTTATTTTTATAAATGTATAGAAAAATATAAAAATAAGTTAAAATTATTATCATGTACATATACTAAGAAATCCAACTTTCAAATTGTCAAATTCTCAACTTCCAGACATCATAACTTTCTCATATGAGCTTCAATTTAAATTTACTCATCTTTATGCTTCATAAAATAATATTATATAATTAATGAAGGTGATTTAATTAAAATCGGAGTCTGTTTACAAAAAGACGATTTTGGGACATAATGACAATTGGTTTTCTGGGCTATTTATTTTCTATAAAACATGCTATTTATAGTTTTAATGGTTTTAAAATTTTTAGTTATTTTCTTGATTTATATTGTATACATAAATTATTTCACAATTTGTAGACATTATTTAATATTTTAAATAAATCAGAAACCCTAATTTATAGATGAAACTAAACCGTAGACTATATACTTGCATCTATTAATATATCTAAATTAAATTATCAAAATTAATAAAAATTCACATACATCATATTTATTATTATATTAATTACTAAAATATAAAAAGGATGTGTTATTTATTAGTTTATAAAATAAAAAATTAAAAGCATATTTATCAAGTATTCGTTATACATATTTATTAATATTATATTTATATTTCATAAAACATGTATTATTTATAAAATTAAATTATTCCCAATTTAGATAATTTAATTATACATATTTTTCTTTTTATTCCTGTTTAAAATAATGTCATTTACTATTTAATATTTAATTTATACTATATTTATTCTCCCAACCTATAAGCACCTAGATCCTTCTTCTCCAAGAAGTTGTTGGAGCTTCTGTTCCAATGCCTCATCTTCACTTCTTTTTTCCCATCGCAATTCTTCATCCAAAACTTGATCTCAACCCTCCATTATTTACTGTCAACATCCTTCATATCCGCCATCCATTATATCATCAACAAACTACTTTCAATTCACCTATTTATTAATCCAAAGTTCCATCGTTATAAACAACTCTCTCCTAATCCAGAACAACCTAACTGATCCTCCTAGTTCTCCATCATGCTCTTATCTCCCCAGCTGTGGCTCGGACTTCGATCCATATGGAAGATCAATAATCGGGGAAGAGGTTCTATTGGGATGGGATCTTTGAGGATTGATAGTTATTAATGGAGTTGTCATTGTTATCCCCAATAAATCCCGCAACAAACATACAATTTTTTTCTTCTCTCGCAGCAAAATAATTACAAAGAATAATGTGGAGCAAGAGAAATTTTTGCTACTTATTTACCTGTATAGCGGACATGATCGAACTCAGGGAGGCTATAATTCCCGAGGGTTATTCAATTAATCAAAAATCAATTAAAAGAAGAAGCAAGAATCTCAAAGGCAAATCATCCTTGGTTTTGTGGAATTTTTCTCTTTTTAAATTTTTTTCTATTTTTTATTTTTTGGTTTTCAAATTTTTAGTGATTTTAATTTTGCAATTTTTTTTAATTTCAAATAAAAATTCAAATAAAGAGCAATACGTACAAGATAAGAAATACACACCCCAACTCTTTTCGTATTTTTCAAATATATCAAAAATGCACAGAAAAATCCAGAGAAAATATTTTTGTGTTTTTAAAGATTTTAAATAATTTTAGAAATTTTAATAGAATTTTCAGATGTTTTTGTATTTTTCTAAATATCAAACAGTGATAAAAATGAGAAACAATGCACAGCCTGGAGCAATTTGCAACTTAAAAATATTTTAAGTGTCCAAAACTTCTGCCAATTATTTTTGTGATGAATATAAGCAAATATCTACAAACAGAGCAGAAATTGAGATTTTTGGATTTTTGTAGAATTTTCTGTAGTTTTTATAAGATTTTTGATGTTTTTCAATTTGTTGGGTTTTATGATATTATTGCACGAAAAAAGGAAAGAAATTAAAAGATAATAAAATACAACTACTCTAATTTTTTAGGAATTTTTAGAGAAATATTCAAATTTTTATGAATTTTTGAAATTCAGGAAAAGAAATAGACACTATTTTTTATTTTTTAATAATAATAAATGATGACAAAATGTGATGAAAAAATTATGCTAGAAAGATACACACATCAGGAACATAGCATGATTTTTGGAAGATTTATTGACCAAAGAAAACATTTATTTCAGTAAGAAAAGTAAGTAAAATAAGGTCTGGAAGTCAAGGATTAAACTGCAAATATTCAAAGTTTTTGTATGAAAGAATAACCAGAAATAAGTAGAAGGAAATTTTCGCAAATTTACCTAATAAACAAGTGAAGTGCACATGATTTGTTGGAGTTGGGGTCTTCTTTGCATTTGTTGAAACCTTCAGGGATAGAATTGTAATTTTTTCCAAAAAAAATCTTAAGAACCCTATGATTCTTTGATGCCTTCGTTGTTTACCAAAAAGCACCAAACAAGGGGGAGCTTGTGTCGCCATCCTTGTTCTTCTCCTCTAGGTGCGGGCGTACAAGAGATGAGATCGGGCTCCAACGCAAGTGGAGCAAGGGGCGGAGATGGCGTTGGGGGTGGCCTCGCGCAGCGTCGGTGCACGGGGGGGCAGTGTTACTTGTTGATGGTAGAGTGCTGAGGCGGAAGGCCGCCAGGAGTGGCGTGTGGCGCCGCACCCAGGCAGAGCAGCGGGGCTATGCACATAGAGATGGGGGCGACACACGTCCCTGTATTGGTCGACGGTGAGCAGGCGATGGGGCTGCAGTGGCAGGGCTGGAGGTTCCAAGCGGCTCGCTGGAGAAGAAGATGGCGGGGTCGTGGAACTTGACTGGCGGAGGCACCGATGGGATGCAGCGGAGGTGGTGACCAGCGACTGTTATATATATATATATATATATATATATATATATATATAATAGCATAAATTTTTTTGTTTTTGTAAATCCGAAATAGAGAATTCAAAAACAGAAAATAGAAATGTGTTGTTATTTTTAATTTTTTATTTAATTTTTTAGATGATCCTGCAAAACAAATGTTAGAGAAAAGGGAAACAAATATTTTTTTGTTTTTTAATTAATTTTTTTATTTATCAACAGCTTAGGATGCAAGTATGATGACTCGGTCTCAAATCATAACGGAATTCGTGAATGAGGATCTGATGAAATGGAGGAATCGAATCCGAGTCTCTAGCCACCGTGCGTGGCCGGAGTTGAGAGATCGTGCGTGGTAGAAAAGAACGTGAATAGATCAAGAGGTGAAACGAAAAATCAAGTCGGTGGCGGATCAAATCGTGATGGTTTTTAATATCTAAAAAAATGACGAAGAAATAAAGAGGCGAGAAAATAAAACTATGATTAATCTAGAATAAAAATAGGAAAAGAAAAGTATGGATCTCACCTTAGGAGAAGAAAAGACCTTGATCACCTCGACGAAGGCCGACTCGCTGTCACCGAACGGTTCGGAGGATAGGCACCCTTCTGTGACAGAAAGACTCTCGGAGATTGGGCTCCTCTCACCAAAGATTGATCAAGTTGGAATGAGGGAGAAGGAGCCATATAAATAGAAAAGATAATGGAGTTTGAATTTTGGAATTTTTGGATGAAGATAAGAGATAAGAGAGAAAACAAAATTGAAATGAGATAAAAAAATAAATTTTAAAAAATTATTTACAAAAATTAACTTTTTTGTATTTTCATCACTTTATTTATTTGAAAAATAAATGTTACTTTTTTATTTTTTTTGTGGTAGTTAGTTAAGAAAATTAACTATATACATATGCTACATACATATATGATAGTATTTACATGTGTAAATAAGAATATTAGTTTTTTTATTTAAAAATTTTTTATTTTTTTATTTTAAATAATTAGTAAAAATATTTACAAGTTTTTACAAATACAATATGTAGAAAACACATAGGAAAATTGCACAAACCACCCTAGAAAACCAACTTTTCACCTGTAACTCCAAAAATTATGAAATCATTTTTAAAGATATTTTTATTTAGAATACAATGGAAGTGAGTTTGATTCAATTTGAGTTCATATGGAGCCGGAATTGGTTTTTCAATTATTGCTTAGTGGCTTTTTCCAAGTGTGGTTGCTTTTATTATGTACATGATTAGATTGTGCGATTATTTTTATTAATTAGGACACATTTTTATTTACAACTTTTGTTTTGAAAATTATTTGATTTGAGGTCAATTCAGGTACAAATAAAATAGTGTAGTATACAAATTTATACACCACACATTTTTTTTATTTTCTAATTAAGGTCCCTATCTCCCCCTACTTTATTCCTGGTCGATCAGGTCAAGTCTTGACCTTCTCTCAGGGTTTGGGTCAGCCTGTATCTATTGCATATATACAGTCTTCCTCTTTTTTTCTTTATTTTCCCTTTGTTTCTTTATTTATTTATTTTAGGTTAAAATAATATACAAATATACAATATTTACACACAGATGCAAGTTAGTAAGAGCATGGAGTTAGTATTATATACATGTGTTTTATAAGGGATTTTAAGCTAAAATAAATGAATAACGATTATGAATCGCAGATTCATCATCCCCCTATGCTTTACCTTTGCTAGTCTCTTAGCAATCACTTATTTGAAAGAATAAGTGAAGAAAAAGAAAAAGAAAGGGAAAATAAAGAAATTAGGACAATATTGAGTATTAAACTTATCTTCATAAAATTGTGGTATGGAGCTCTGTCAGACCTTTGGATTATTAGTGTGTCGGAACCTTAATGGGAGATGGATTTAAAACCTACATCCTCTAAGTTCCACAGGACTCCTATTCAGGTCACCTCAACAGTCAGGTCAGAACAAGTCTACATACACAAATTCTTGTGACTATGAATCTTTACTTCTATGGTGTAAGTGAGACATAGATCCCCATCTCAAAAGTAGCAAAGAAATAGCCTCCCTCAACAAGGTAACTCTAGTTCCCCGGTCTTGCAACTCTTTCCTCAAGGAGCGGAGATATTCCCTTCTAAGTTTAAGTACAACCAGCTCAAGAAGAGGGGATGGAGAAAAGAATGGATGGTAACCAGTGTAGCTACCTATCCTTGGATGCATGATCAGTGTAGCCAAGTCATCCGCTGCAAGCTTACAAAAATTTATCTTTGAAGCTCTTATTATAAATATATTTTCTTATCCTTGTATATACACTCTAGCAGGCATTTTACTTTTCAATCAAGCTTGTCCACTTTTGGAGATTTTGCTTTTTTCCATACTCTTTTTTTTTTGAAAATATACAAGGTGAAGCATGTACATAAGGAGTTTTTCCTCTTAAGCTAGTAGATTGTCCCTCTTTTGAAGCATTATTACAACCCCACAGCATCCTATCTTTAGACCTCAAGATCACTAGACCAGGTTGAGATGCACTTCCTTCCCTAGTGGAAGACGAGAGGTTCCGCCTAGATGTACTACCCTCGTATGCTATCCCAAGCCAAAAGATTATTCTTCCTCACTACTTCATCCATGAAGAGCTACATGTAGAGTGCTTGTCCAAGATAAGCCACTGCCTGAAAGAATCGTGTGTGTGTGTGTGTGTGTGTGTTGTTGTTAAATGTTCTACTTAGACTAATTAAGATGACATGTGAACATAGTCTTATGGACTCAAAGAATTAAGTCACTAGGACCTGAAAAGTCTTAACTCCATTTCTTATAAGGTTCCTCCGAAATTAAGTGGATTAAGGCCCAACTAAGCTCCATTCTTCAATTTTATTCCAGACTTAGTTTAAATGCCATTATTATCTTGAAAAATGCACATGCAAATGCAAGAAAATATGAACAATGCAAGGTTTTTTTTGAAAAAAATGATGCACATGTGAAAAGGACATTTCTTTTAAAACAATTTTCTAATTTTGAACTTTTATGGATTTTTGGATTAAAATGCAGATGTAAAAGAAAGGCTTTTTTAGTTATGCAAATTTTATAGATTTTTGGTTTTGTAGTTTTTTTTCAAAATGGAAAAAGGGTTAGTAAAATATATATATAAGTATATATAAGATTTTTTTTGTTTTTTTTGTTTTTTTATTTGTTTGTTTTTTGTTTTGTTTTTTTTATTTTTTTTGTTTTTTTTTGTTTTTTGTTTTTTTACAAACGTGGATTTTACACAATTATATACATATCCCCCAAAATAATTATCTTAAAAAGTACGAGTTATGTCTATAGTATATATACAATATATACGATACCCCCCTATACTTAGATTAAACTATGTCCTCGTAGTAAGGAAGACATAACTCGTGCTAAGTATAGAAAAGTGAAAAAATTCATATGCTACAACGACTCAAAGAAAAAGGAAAAAATAAAAAGAAGAGAAGTTGGTTATCCCTCACATACTTAGGATCAAATAATCGTAAGTATAATAGACTGTACAAAAGGGGAAAACCGATGCAGAGAATGTACAGACTCAAAAAAATTAAAAAATGATATGAACAACATCACCCCACGCCCTATTCTTAGGTTAGAGTATTTCTAAGTACAAGCAGCAACAATAGTAATGAACAGGATGAATATGAACAACACAAATCATTCACCCCCCCCCATACATAGGATAAAGCACATCCTAAGTATGTCATGTATACACACACGGAAAAGGGGTGAATGATAAAACGGAAGAAGAAAGAGTGAAACAAAAGGATATACAAAAGGAGTGAATGTACAAAGGTCAAGAAGGTCAAAAATGAACCTTCTTGCAGGACCGCTGAGGTATGGATCTAACAAGGTGTAGGTCGATATTGGGATTATCATTAGATATGAACTGATCAGGATCGACCAAGAATGTATCCTTAGCAATTTCAGATTGTGCAGGCTGAAACCGATCGGTGGAAGTAATATGGTCATGTCTGGCATAGGAAGTCCCACAAATATCTAAGTAAAAAGGCTCGAATTCATTATCAGAAAAAAAGCAGGATCAATTTCAGTCTGGCAAGCCTCGACCGGATCATCATCTTTATCAAAAGGCCCAAATTCCTTTATAAAAGCAATCAAATCAAATTTGGCATGATCGGTCTCGTCTAATTTAGGGTGAATAGGAATGGACTTATCAGTGGAAGTAGTCAAATCATGTCCGTCATGTCTAGTCTCAGAGTCTGCCTTCCACTCTAGGGTGTCTATCGTTTAAATCCCGCGGATGTCATTAATGCATCTCCGCATACCAAAAGGGGGAACTCCAAGATCTATGCTTTCCAAGTCTTCCTCCTTGAAGAGGAATTCTTGGGTTTCATTATCATCCAACATATAACAAAAATCTCTGGTAGTATCATCATGGTCAAAGTCCTTGGGGTTGTCTGACACGGGCACACTCTCATGGGATGCAAGTCCCTGGTCAGTAACGGGTGTAGTGATCAACACATCGCTCCCTACATCAGAACGGAAGTGAATCTCTCCTGATCCATAATCAATAATAGCTCCCGCAGAGGCAAGAAAAGGTCGTCCCAGGATGATTGGAGGGTGCTCCACAAGGGTGGAGGTATCCATGGGCAATACAACAAAATCTGAAGTGAAATTCATGCCCTGAATAAGAATGACAACATTATTTAGAATATCCTTCGGCCTCTTAATAGATCCATCAGCAAATTGAACTATCATCCTGGTTTTCTTGAGAGGCCCAAGATGAAGACATTGTACCATAGAGAAGAGTATTATATTGATCTAAGAACCACCGTCAAGGAGAGTGTTATCACAAGAATGGTCAGAGATGGAGCAGCTCACAAGAGGTATGATAGTGTTCCCTTTCTTAAAATGTGGACGGTGAGAGATGGCATAGGCAGTGGCCATGGTCAAGATGTGATGCTCAGATCTTCTCCTTCGCTTTCTCTTCTTGTGTTGAGGAGTAGATAAATCTGTCATGGCCTGTTGAAGTGGGGTTTTAATGATCTCATGAATAGTGGCCACCACTTTGGGTTCAGTCGACATTTTGAATTTTTGGACCTCATCCTTACAAGGGAGGAGATCAGAATCAGCATATATACGAGGATTGCCAAGAGCAGTCTGTATAGTGAAATCCTTGAGGTCAAGGTTGGGACTGTGACTATGTGGGAAAGTTGTTTGGCATGAGTGCCCTCTCCTTACATAATGAATCAACAATGTGTCTCCCGGATTCTTTTTGGATTTTTGAATTTTTCTCATTTTTTTTGTATTTTGGGTGATTGTAAGCTCTCGTAATTATCCTCAAATGAATCCATATCCTCAAATAGTAGAGAAGCGTTATGGCTCTCTTTTATGTTAAATAGATTGCTAATCCTCGAATTCATATGCTCCATAATCTAGTTCAATGTCTCAAGTGTAGAAAACATGAAAGGTGACTCCAAAATCCCAAGATCGGGTGATTGGGGTGAGGGTGGGTGAGAATCAAAGTCCTACGACTCCTGAAATAATAGGTTAGGCGGATATGCACAAAAATTAGGAGGAAGATCCTCCTGGAAAAAAGAAGGTGGATCGGCTGGAGGGTATGAGGGATCCGCGAAGATCGGATTAAAATAACTCCAGTCGGCCATCTTCGAAACAAAAGAAAATGATTGGGAGAGCACGAGGGTCAAGTCAAAAGATGTGAAGAAAAAGGCACAAATGCACAGAAGGATCTAGTATGCACACAAGCAATCAAACACAATACAAACCCCCAATTCACCAACTCAACTCAATGTGAAGACCGTGAAGGTTTGGTCAATTATCTTGTCAATTTTAGAGTTTGGTGAGAATACAATCTATCAGAGTGATTAAAGAAAGTTGTTAGGAACCCAATGCTTCAGAAGACTGGCCTAAACCCAAAGTTAGATCTTTCCTAGCCAGTATGAATTGCGGACCATTTATCGGCTACCCAATCAATTCAAGTTGTTAAGGACGTCACGGGCCGCTTTACCGGCTACCGGAGAGATCCTCACTGAAGAATGACTAACCCAATATAGTAGTCTGGAAAGAGTTCGGGCATGGTTCTATCCTAGAGTGTGGGTCGCTCTCTCGCTCGAGCAAACCAAACAATGAGGGGGTTACTCTCCCTAAAACAATGATTTTTCCTTATGTTTATTTTAGGGTCGAGTTTTCTTTAGTAGTCCCATATTTTAGGCAGTTGTCACTTGGTTAAAATATTTTCAAAGAATCGCATACCTAGTGTCCAATTTCCTTTTCAACTTATGTGAGTGAAAACAAGGAAGGAGATCGGAAATGCCAATGCGCGATCAAAAACAATATGCACAAGATAAGAAATACGCACACCAACTCTTTTTATTTTTCAATTATATCAAAAATGATTAAAAAATCCAGAGAAGATATTTTTGTCTTTTAAAGATTTTTAAATGTTTATGAAAATTTTTTAGAATTTTCAGATGTTTTTGTATTTTTCTAAAAATCAAACTGTGACAAAAATGAGAAACAATGCACAGCCTATAGTAATTTGCAACTTAAAAATATTTTAAGTGCCCAAAACTCCTGTCAATTATTTTCGTGATGAAATATATGCAAATATCTACAAACAGGAACAGAAATTTAGATTTTGGATTTTTATATAATTTTCTGTGGTTTTTATCAGTTTTTTGATGTTTTTCAATTTTTTGGGTTTTATAAATAGTTAATGCATGAAAAATAAAGATAAATTAAAAGATAATAAAATAAAAATACTCTAATTTTTTGGAATTTTTAGAGAAATATTCAAATTTTTATGAATTTTTGAAATTCGGGAAAAGAAAAAGACAGTGTTTTTTTAATAATAATAAATGATGACAATATGTGATGAAAATTTTATGCTAGAAAGATACATAAATCAAGAACATAGCATGATTTTTGGAAGATTTATTGACCAAAGAAAACATTTATTTCAATAAGAAAAGCAAGCAAAAGAAGGTCTGGAAGTCAAGGACTAAACTGCAAATACTCAAAGTTTTTGTATGAAAGAGGAACCAGAAATAAATAGAAGGAAAATTTCGCAATTTTACCCAATAAACACGTGAAGTACACCTGACTTTCTGGAGTTGGGATCTTCTTTGCAATTGTTGAAACCTTCAGGGACAGAATTGTAATTTTTCCCATAAAATTTTCTAAGAACCCTGGGATTCTTTGTTACCTTCATTGTTTACCAAAAATCACCAAACAAGGGGGACCTTGCACTGTCGTCCCTGTTCTTCTCCTCCAGGCGTGGGCGTACAAGAGATGAGATCGAGCTCCAGCGCAAGTGGACAAGGGGCGGAGATGGCGTTGGGGGTGTTCTCATGCAGCGTCGGTGCGTGGGGGGGCAATGGTGCTTGTCGACGGCAGAGGGCTGAGGCAGAAGGCCGCTAGGAGTGTCGCGTGGTGCTGCGCCCAGGCGGAGCAGCGGGGTTGCGCACGCAGAAATGGGGGTGACACATGCCCCTGTGTTGTTCGACGGAGAGCAGGCGATGGGGCTGCAGTGGCTGGGCTGGAGGTTCTAGGTGGCTCGCTGGAGAAGAAGACGGCGGGGGTCGCAGAACTTGACTGGCGGAGGCACCGATGGAATGCAGCGGAGGTGGCGGTCAGCGGCCTTTTTTATATTTTTATATTTTTATTTATTTATTTATATTTTTTGAAATGTAAACAGTAGCAGACTTTTTTTTGTTTCTTTATAAATCCGAAATATAGAATTTAAAAACAGAAAATAGAAATGTTTTTTATTTTTATTTTTTATTTAATTTTTTTTAGATGACCCTACAAAACAAATGTTAGAGAGAAGGAAACAAATATTTCTTTGTTTTTTAAATATTTTTTTATTTATCAACAACTTAGGATGCAAGCATGATGACTCGGTCGCAAATCAAAACAGAATTCGTGAATGAGGATCCGGTGAAATGGAGGAATCAAATCCGAGTCTCTGGTCACCGTGCGTGGTTGGAGTTGAGAGATCGTACGAGGTAGAAAAGAACGCGAATAGATCGAGAGGTTAAATGAAAAATCAAGTCGGTGGCGGATCAAATCGTGATGGTTTTTAATATCTAAAAAATGACGAAAAAATAAAGAGATGAGAAGATAAAACTACGATTAATCTAGAATAAAAATAAGAAAAGAAAAGTATGGATCTCATCTTAGGACGGAAAAGACCTTGATCACCTCGATGAAGGCTGGCTCGCTGTCATCGGACAATTCGGAGGCTAGGCACCCTTCTGTGATAAGAAGACTCTCGGAGATCGAGTTCCTCTCATAAAAGATTGATCAAGTTAGAATGAGAGAGAAGGAGCCATATAAATAGAAAAGATAATTGAGTTTGAATTTTTGAATTTGTGAATGAGGATAAGAGATAAGAGAGAAAACAAAATTGAAATGAGATTAAAAAACTAAATGTTAAAAAAATATTTATAAAAATTAACTATTTTTTTGTATTTTCGTCACTTTATTTATTTGAAAAATAAATGTTATTTTTTTATTTTTTTGTGATAGTTAGTTAAGAAAATTAGCTATATACATATGCTACATACATATATGACAGTATATACATGTGTAAATAGGCATATAGTTTTTTATTTAAAAAATTTTTTTATTTTTTTATTTTAAATAATTAGTAAAATATTTATCAGTATTTACAAATACAATATGTACAAAATACATGGGAAAATTGCACAAACCATCCTAGAAAATCAACGTTTCACCCGTAACTCCAAAAAATATGAAATCACTGCCATTTTAAAGATAATTTTATTTAGAATACAATAGAAGTGAGTTTGTTGAATTTGAGTTCATATGGAGCCGGAATTGATCTTTCAATTATTGCTTAGTGGCTTTTTCCAAGTGTGGTTGCTTTTATTATGTACATGATTTGATTGTGCAATTATTTTTTATTAATTAGAACAATTTTTATTTACAACTTTTGTTTTGAAAATATTTGATTTGAGGTCAATTCAGGTACAAATAAAATAGTGTAGTACACAAATATACACAGCACACATTTTTTTGGATTTTTTGATTAAGGACCATATCTCCCCCTACTTTATTCCTGGTCGATCAGGTCAAGTCTTGAACTTCTCTCGGGGTTCGGGTCAGCCTGTATCTATTACATATATACAGTCTTCCTCTCTTTTTGTTTTCTTTTCTTTATTTTTCTTTCTTTCTTTATTTATTTATTTTAAGTTAAAATAATATACAAATATACAATATTGACACACAGATGCAAGTTAATAAGAGCATGGAGTTAGTAATATATATACATGTGTTTTATAAGGGATTTTAAGCTAAAATAAATGAATAAAGATGACAAATCGCATATTCATCAGGTCAAGGCTGTCTCCACCTTGAATCAATGCCTCGAGCGTCATGCTACATCAGGAAGTGCCTACTGTCAAGCTATCATTTGAGGCTAGGTACATGCTTCATCTCTCTTTGATTTCAGCAAATTTCGTGCATGATTAGCTAGCTAATCCACAAAATTATGCGAGTAAATACCCAACCTTCGATTACAGTCAAGATCCACTTCCAATTTCATTCAAATTCGACCAAATTTGATCTGAAATATTCCCTTTCTGGAACCCCATTTTCATATGCAAAATCCATAACTCCTCGGCCGATTTCTTTGCTAATCGATCCTCATATCTTCATTTACGGGTCTTCACAATTATCTGGAGATTCAAATCAATCATATGGAGCAGGGAAAACCATCTTCTTCGCCAAATAATTCACAATTGTTGCAGAGCTTCTTCCTGGAGCTGTCAAACCCTAACTGCCTTCTTTTGACGACTTCCATCATAGTTGCCTCTGTCTCAATCGACCTCTCCCTATCGTAGGAGAGTACAGAAGGTATAGGTGATCCCCTCTTGGCCCTACAGGAGGATAGCCATCGTGGAGAAGAAGATCATCGCCGCCCTTCCCAATTTGAGGAAGAACAACCTGATGAACGTGATGCGTAGGTGACTAACATGTGGCGTACTTGGATGGCCACGATCGCACTAGCCCTTCTAGTTCAGACTACTCATCTACGAATGGGTGTAAATTTCGCAAAGACGACCCTGATAGTTCTAGATTTCTACAGCCCCTCCAGACTTTTTCATCATAACATTTGGGGACCTATGTAAATCCATAGATACTTTTCTTACAATTAGGTCGTTGACCAGGGACCTAATTGCAAGGGGGCCTCTTTCTTATTCTTGTATTTTTTATCACAATATTTTTCGACTATTGTGGAAACTGTGAATCTTAGACCTTATTCTATCATCATAGTATTTTTTACACTTTTTTTTGTATAGTATTTTTTACACTTTATTTTTGTATTGGATTTTTGACGATCTCTTCACGAGTTTTATTTTGGATTTCTTTCCCGATTATTGATCTATCTGATTTGTTTTTGAAGGATATGGAGAGATCCTCAAGCGCATCACGGAAGCGTGAGCGTCGTATCGGATACAACGAAGAACGACTAGTCGTACTAGTTGTTCGGTGCAGCGGAATTTAAAAATTTATTCGATGAAACCACATGATCCAAGAACCATTCTCGGATCGTTTCATCTATAACCACAGCAAGTATAATGCAATACCTCTTGAAGCGTGGTTGATCGAGTCTCTAAGAGAAGAGACCTCATGTCTCAAGTCCGATCGTCGGAGAGATCGCTTGCGAGCGCGGGGATGAACCGCGGTGTCCTCGCAATCCAAGAAGTTGATCCAAGCACGGTTGCTCCTAATCTCGTCGCACGAACGTCTCCTTCGTGGGCGAAGCACTCGAAGTTGACGAAGAACCGTAGAGCGTCGAAGCGGTAGCACGAGGGCGCGGGCGATGACGATTCTCTCCACCAAGGTGGACGGCCACCAAGAAGAAGGGGGAGAGAGGGCTGTCGAGTATGAGAGAAAGAGAGAGAGAGTTTTGCTACAATAGTATGTGTAAAGAGAGAGCCAAGAATGCCTCTCTATTTATAGGGTTTTGGGATCCATGGATCTCAATCCATGTGTCATATAAAATCAATGGATGAGATTGATTTATGACAATCCAATGGTCAAGATTGTTGTTGGTAAAAGCCAACAACTTGTGATTTAATTTTGATTAAATATATTTGATAAATCAAATATATATTAATACCAAATTAAACCAACTAAATAAGGAGTGGAAAAACAAATGAGAGCCACCTTCCCTATTGGGAGGAGTGGACGGCCACCAATTCCATAAAGGAATTGGTGCCGCCACCTCTTCCCATATGGGGAGGGCAATCCCATGGATTCCCATGGGATTGCATATCTCCTTGTTTTTGTCTCAACTTATTTTCCAACAATTATTCACCAAAAAAATAATTCTCAATTAATTTTGGGAATATTGCAATCTTGACATTGTAATATTGTGAATCTCATTCACAACCCAAAACAAAATGTAATTTACATTTTCAATTAATTAGACAATGTGTATCCAATACACATTAATAATTAATCTACTAATATAAATTATATTTAACTCTCTCTAATACATTATAAATCACATTTATAATATATTAGGAATAATTGGATATTACTATACACATTATTCGTATCCATAATAATTAAATCACATTTAATTATATTGGATAATTTCTCATACATCATGATAATTAAATTACATTTAATTATCAACTTCTCTTTGCTTAGATCTCATGGAATTGTTCTCAAACCATTTAAGAACAATGCTATTTCTCCTCAGATACTTGGAGATAAGGATAGGGCGATTGTATTGTTCCACGTATAGTGACTTGGATATTGAGATCACATCTCAAATCCAGATCCCATGGACCTCTCATAGATGCTTGATTAAATCAAGACCGTATACCTAATCTTCTCATTGCATCTGAATCTCATTTAGATCAATGTCCAGTGAATGGACTAAGATTAGGTTACTTCTCTAATGAGAGGAGTCACTAAAATCCAGACCTGTTTCATCACTCCCTCGGAATGGAAGCGTCATGGTTATACAATCGTTTATGATCAAATCACCCTTCAGGTATTCCCAATACCTGCACATCCTGCATACTGGAAGACTCATGATCATCATGAAGATAAAGATCACTTTTACACTGTCATCTTCATAGTCTGATCATTAAGTTTCTCAATCTTGGTTCTTGGGATATGGTACAGATCATGTGCTTTCTCAAAGCATATATCTTACCTTCAAATTCATATCATGCTTCTAAAGCATGATGACCATGCATGGAATTTGGTCAATCCCAATACCTCATGAGTGAGCTCATGTCTCCCGGTTCACTATTGAACCTGTATTACATGCACACCAGCTCGTCGGTGTATAGACCTTGATTAGGTCATCAACCTATTGGTCTGCCAAATGTACATGCTCAGACATATAGTAATATATCTGTCTCTGGTCAGAGGATGTTTGCCTGTGATGTGACAGTATTCATCATAGGTCTTTGGTTATCTCGATCTCGTTAAGTCAACTCATTGACTCAACTAATCTGATACCTCCGAATCAATATTCCTATGCAGAGGACCTGCATCAAGAGGTCGATCAGATATCAGTCTACTGAGATGGGATTGCCATCTCCCACTCAGACTGGAGATCACTACTTGTTAATCATTGATGATGCTTGATGAGTCCTCTGTCTAACTCCTTAGATATTCATCCAAGCATCAGCCTCTATGATTCAATCATTGAATCAACAGCTGTATGATTATCAAGTTGGCCATGGTACATAACCCTTATTGTACAGAGGGACCTTATAGTGCATTCATTCATTCAATATCAGAAAGGGAGTGAAAGAAAACATCAATAACTTTTATTGATAATTCATTTATTACAATAACATTTATTGTAGGAATGGTTCGCCTCAGGCTCACATTGCTAACAATCTCCCACTAGCCCTCAGAACCATTCAGGAACAAGCCTTAAACCCATACTCATTACATGCTGGTCAAAAACCTTCTGTGTCAGAGGTTTGGTAAGAGGATCAGCAACGTTGTCGGTGGAGGCCACCTTGGTGATGATGATGTCACCACGCTTTTGAATCTCCCGAATGATGTGGTATTTCCTTTCTACGTGCTTGCTCTTCTGATGCCATCTGGGTTCCTTCGCCTGGGCAATGGCTCCCGTGTTATCACAGAGTAGCAGGATGGGAGTATCAGAGGAAACTACGCCAAGCTCCTGGACGAACTTGCGCAACCACACCGCCTCCTTTGCAACATCCGATGCGGCAATGTATTCGGCTTCTGTTGTTGAATCTGTCGTAGTGTCCTGCTTCTTGCTTCTCCAGCTCACAGCACCACCGTTCAACAGGAACACAAACCCTGATGTCGACTTTCGATCATCAATATCTGATTGGAAGTCAGAATCTGTATATCCCAAGACTTGGAGATCACCATCTCCATAGACCAAGATGTAATCTTGCGTCTGTCTTAGATATTTGAATATGTTCTTTACTGCATTCCAGTGTTGTTCTCCATAGCAGGATTGGTAACGACTTACCACTCCCACTGCATGGCAGATATCTGGCCTAGTACACATCATGGCATACATTAAGCTTCCTACGGCTGATGCGTAAGGACATCCAGCCATGGCCTTCTTTTCCTCAACAGTTTGAGGAGCCATTCCTTTACACAGGTGGATACCATGTCTTAAGGGTAGGAATCCTTTCTTGGAACTATCCATACGGAATCATTCAAGAATCTTCTTAATGTATCCTTGTTGTGACAATCCCAATATCCTCTTCTCTCGGTTTCTGAACAGCTTCAGACCCAAGATGTAAGAGGCTTCTCCAAGATCTTTCATCTCAAAGGTATGGGACAGCCAAATCTTCACACTGGTCATCATCCCTGTATCATTCCCAATGATAAGGATGTCATCTACATAAAGCACGATGAACACAATGGCGCTCCCACTAAGCTTCTTGTACACACAAGGTTCATCAGGATTCTGCACAAAATCATAACTCTTTATGGTTTCCTCAAATCTGATGTTCCAACTACGAGAAGCTTGCTTGATCCCATAGATGGATTTCTTCAGCTTGCATACTTTGCCATCCTCAGTCATGAAGCCCTGGGGCTGCTCCATGTAGATATCCTCCTCGAGGTATCCATTGAGGAAAGCCGTCTTGACGTCCATCTGCCAGATGTCGTAGTCAAGATATGCAGTTATAGCTAGCAATGCCCTGATGGATTTAAGCATAGCCACAGGAGAGAATGTCTCATCGTAGTCGATGCCTTCTCTCTGTGTGTAGCCCTTGGCTACGAGCCGTGCCTTGAAAGTCTCTACTTTCCCATCAGGTCCCCTCTTTCTCTTGAAGATCCATTTGCACCCAATGGGTTTTACCCCCTTAGGTGGATCCTCTAGGGTCCATACACTATTCTTATGCATGGAGTCAATTTCTGACTTCATTGCTAGCATCCATCTATCCATGTCATGATCCGCGAGTGCTTCATCAAATGAAGTAGGATCATTGTCAATTTCACTTGACACATGGAATCCATACCTTTCAGGTGGTGCAACCACCCTCGAACTCTTTCGAAGAGGTATGGGTGTTTCATCTTTATTTACTTCTTCAGTTTCTGGTTCAGGAAGCTCAGAGTCCTCAGGGGACCCAATGAGTTCCTCTACTTCAACTTTGTCTTGACCTTTAAGGAAATCATCCTCCAGAAATTTCACATCTCTAGAGACAAAAACCTTTTGGGTCTCAGGGTCATAAAGTTGGTATCCAATACCATCTTTAACGTACCCAATGAAGTAGCACTCACGAGAGCGAGATTCTAGCTTACTTGCATCCACATTCTTTGCATGGACCAAGCAACCCCAAACCCTCAAGTGATTAACACTAGGTTTGGTTCCATACCATAGCTCATGAGGAGTCTTAGGTACAGATTTGCTAGGAATCTTATTTAGGATATATATTGCAGTCTCTACTGCATATCCCCAGAAACTAAGTGGAAAATGTGCTTTACTCATCATTGAACGAACCATATCCATGATGGTTCTGTTGCGTCTTTCAGCAACACCATTAAGTTGGGGAGTTCCAGGAGGAGTGAGATTGGAAATAATTCCATTCTCTTTAAGGTATTCCTTAAATTCATCTGATAGGTACTCGCCACCTCGATCAGATCGAATTCGTTTAATCTTCCTATTGGTTTGGTTCTCAACCAAAACCTTGAACTCTTTGAACTTTTCAAAGGTTTCAGACTTATGACGTAATAGGATGATAAACCCGTATCGCGAATGGTCATCAATAAATGTCAAATAATATCGATATCCATTTCGAGTCGCGGTACTGAAGGGACCGCATACATCAGTATGTATTAGGTCAATAATACCTTCACATCTTGTAACCTTGTTACGGAAAGGCATCCTAGTCATTTTACCTCGAATACAATGTTCACAGGTAGGTAAAGGCTGAACCTGTAGAAAATCCAAAGGTCCATCCTTTATCAATCTATTGATCCTATCAACAGATAAATGACCAAGCCTTTGATGCCAAATCATGTTTGAATGATTTATATTACTCCTGGATCTTTTAGGGTTTTTATTAGTGGTTGTAACATTCATGACATGCTCATTAATGCATAATTCATAGAGTCCTCCAGAAGTCAAAATACCATCTGCAATATATTTATCATAACGGTTTATGACTAATTTATTACAGAACAGGAATGAATATCCACTTCTAACTAACTTAGATACAGATAATAGATTCCTTCTGACTTCAGGTACATAAAGACACTCTTTAAGTACTAGGACTCTACTACTAGATAATGATAGTCGACAAGTCTCGACGGCGACTGCTGCAACACTTGCATCAGATCCCATCTGGATGACTATCTCCCCTTCTTCAAGCTGTCTAGTTTCCTGAACAAATGCAACAAATTGCATACATGAACAGAAGCACCAGAATCAACTACCCAACTTCCTTCTCGTCCAATGAGAAAGCTGGTTTCAATGATAAAAGTAGATTTCATACCTGTTGGGGCTTTACCTTTGTCGATCGACTTCAGGTAATCCGGGCAATTACGCTTCCAGTGCCCCGGCTTCTTGCAGTGGTGACAGACGTCGGTTTTCTTCGACGCCATTAAAGTGGATGCATTAGAAGATGAGGCAACACTTTGTCCCTTCTTCTTTCTCTTCTGGGTCGGGCCCTTCCGAGAACCCTGCTTCCGACCGCGCTTCCCTTTGACCTGTGCAACCATTGCAGTGCCAGTGGGACCATCTTTCTTCATTACGTCTTCTGCAGACTTTAATGCAGCAAGAAGCCCAGCATTTGTCAGTTCCAGCTTATTCATGTGGAATGACACCACAAAGTTATTGAAAGATTTGGGCAATGACAGCAGAATGAAATCAGATTGCATGTCTGCATCCATCGTCGCCCCCAGAGTCTCAAGCTCCGACAAGTACCCAAACATTTTGAGTACATGCTCTCGGACCGAGGTCCCTTCCTGCATCTTGCAGCGAACGAGTTCTTTCATAACATTGTACCGCTGGGTGCGGTTAATGTCACCAAACATATCCTTTAGATTCTGCATGATATCCTGGCAAGTACTCATCTCCACATGTTGCTTCTGAAGAACATTGGAGAGAGAACCCAAGATATAGCACCTAGCCAAGACATGATCTTCATCATACTTGTCATTATATGCTTTGTCTTCCTTAGATTTAGGGTTTTCAAGTTTGTTTTCAGAGAGCACATAGCTGATGCGCTCTGCTGAAAGCACAAGCTCCAAATTACGGATCCAATCCGAGTAATTCGGTCCGGTCAATTGGTTGACCTCCAGAAGCCTGCTCAGTGGGTTCATGGACTTCATTTTCTGAAATTGAGAATGCACTATATTAGAACATATAATCATATATTCAATTTAATTTTATTTGATTAAGGCATTTTAAATCAAATTAGTCTTGCTATGTCAACTATGAAAGTTTATTCCCTTACTCACTTTCAAAGTAGGAGATATACTTACCGATATATCTCAAGCAAGAACTGGGATCTCCTCTTTATCTTTGTTACATCCCAATAATATGAGAAACTGCAACTCCAATAAAGAGAAGCGGGAACACATTCCGCCTTGCAAGTCCAACTTGCATTCCCAATTCGGTCTTTAATACCCAGGCCCACCACCCCTAAGGTGATGTTGACCTGTCATTAATTGAACCAACCATCAACAGGATTAGAACTCGCTATACGCAATCCAATATCGCCCCAATAATATGAGGATCCGATATTGGGGTCACTACGCATACGGCCTTACTCTTTCGAGAAGCAAAGAGTCCGATCCAGATGCGCTTGTATATAGGAGCTGTCACTACGTACAGGCGTCTCCTATATACAATCCCTGGCGACTGAAACCCTTCGCCTTGACGGGAGACCATGGATGTCACTTATGTGATCCTCCACCTCTTATTCAAATTTAATTAATTAATATGAATCACATTCATATAATTAATTCTTCCAAGGGAATTATTAACTCTAATCATATTAGAGTATTCTCAATTGGATATAATTAACTTAATCATATTAAATTAATTATCAATCCAATTCAATCAATCAAACTTAATTTTATGCTTGAATATATATATGATATTATTCTCAAAGTACGTATTAATTCGTATTTTAATAATTAGAAAAATACATCATAATCCCTCGGACATTATCCTGGCCCTACCCGTTGTCATTGCCAGTACCGACGGGAGTGGGGCGGACCACATACGTTGCAACCCGCTGACCAGCGATCCCCGACTAGACACCATATCCACCTCGGGAAAGGATAATGCCAAATTGATTATTTTGTACTTGAGATGATCATCAGTTCTTCAACCAAAATTATACCATATAGTAATCAAAACAATTTTGATTTTAAGGAAATTTGCTAGGCAAATTCCCAAGTCCTATTCAAGCAAGAAGTTTGATGATTGTAATTCCAATTAAGGTTTAGATCAAATATAATCAACTAATTGGTTGGGGCCAAGTCAATTAGGCAAATAATCATGTTTCAATATTTCACAAATATTTTTCAAGATTATTTCACGAAATTAACAATTAATTTCACTAATTGACAATCACTTGGTTCTAGATTAGGAAAGCAATTTCAGCAGTGACCCCTACTTACTAAAATTGGCATATCTCAATCATATTAAATCCAAATTAAGCAAAGTCAATTTTTAAAATTTGCTAATTTGATTTAGGACAGAACCTAAGTGATGTTTCACGCATTTCGAGTCAAGTCTAAACAGTAATTAACATTTTAATCACGTTCAGATTCACAGTTCCCGCAACAGTGCATACAGGTTCATTAAAACGACCATATCTCGAGCATACGAAATCCGATTTACGCAAACTCAGATCCTATGGTTTCCTTATTTAATGGGGAACATAATTCAAGTATAAAATTCTTGTTTAAACAATTTAAACAGTGCCGAATTTATTTACTAAACAGATCTGCGAAATCAAATGCGATGAAAACTTTCGCGACCTTAGCGAACCCAAGTCGTCCTTGGTTAACGAATCACTATTCGAAACCGTCGACCTAAGGCACTGATACCACTTGAAGGATATGGAGAGATCCTCAAGCGCATCACGGAAGCGTGAGCGTCGTATCGGATACAACGAAGAACGATTAGTCGTACTAGTTGTTCGGTGCAGCGGAATTTAAAAATTTATTCGATGAAACCACATGATCCAAGAACCATTCTCGGATCGTTTCATCTATAACCACAGCAAGTATAATGCAATACCTCTTGAAGCGTGGTTGATCGAGTCTCTAAGAGAAGAAACCTCCTGTCTCAAGTCCGATCGTCGGAGAGATCGCTTGCGAGCGCGGGGATGAACCGCGGTGTCCTCGCAATCCAAGAAGTTGATCCAAGCACGGTTGCTCCTGATCTCGTCGCATGAGATCGAATGTCTCCTTCGTGGGCGAAGCACTTGAAGTAGACGAAGAACCGCAGAGCGTCGAAGCGGTAGCACGAGGGCGCGGGCGACGACGATTCTCTCCACCAAGGTGGACGGCCACCAAGAAGAAGGGGGGGAGAGGGCTGTCGAGTATGAGAGAAAGAGAGAGAGAGAGTTTTCCTACAATAGCATGTGTAAAGAGAGAGCCAAGAATGCCTCTCTATTTATAGGGTTTTGGGATCCATGGATCTCAATCCCTGTGTCATATAAAATCAATGGATGAGATTGATTTATGACAATCCAATGGTCAAGATTGTTGTTGGTAAAAGCCAACAACTTGTGATTTAATTTTGATTAAATATATTTGATAAATCAAATATATATTAATACCAAATTAAACCAACTAAATAAGGAGTGGAAAAACAAATGAGAGCCACCTTCCCTATTGGGAGGAGTGGACGGCCACCAATTCCATAAAGGAATTGGTGCGGCCACCTCTTCCCATATGGGGAGGGCAATCCCATGGATTCCCATGGGATTGCATATCTCCTTGTTTTTATCTCAACTTATTTTCCAACAATTATTCACCAAAAAAATAATTCTCAATTAATTTTGGGAATATTGCAATCTTGACATTGGAATATTGTGAATCACATTCACAACCCAAAACAAAATGTAATTTATATTTTCAATTAATTAGACAATGTGTATCCAATACACATTAATAATTAATCTACTAATATAAATTATATTTAACTCTCTCTAATACATTATAAATCACATTTATAATATATTAGGAATAATTGGATATTACTATCCACATTATTCTTATCCATAATAATTAAATCACGTTTAATTATATTGGATAATTTCTCATACATCATGATAATTAAATTACATTTAATTATCAACTTCTCTTTGCTTAGATCTCATAGAATTGTTCTCAAACCATTTAAGAACAATGCTATTTCTCCTCAGATACTTGGAGATAAGGACAGGGCGATTGTATTGTTCCACGTATAGTGACTTGGATATTGAGATCACATCTCAAATCCAGATCCCATGGACCTCTCATAGATGCTTGATTAAATCAAGACCATATACCTAATCTTCTCATTGCATCTGAATCTCATTCAGATCAATGTCCAGTGAATGGACTAAGATTAGGTTACTTCTCTAATGAGAGGAGTCACTAAAATGCAGACCTGTTTCATCACTCCCTCGGAATGGAAGCGTCATGGTTATACAATCGTTTATGATCAAATCACCCTTCAGGTATTCCCAATACCTGCACATCCTGCATACTGGAAGACTCATGATCATCATGAAGATAAAGATCACTTTTACACTGTCATCTTCATAGTCTGATCATTAAGTTTCTCAATCTTGGTCCTTGGGATATGGTATAGATCATGTGCTTTCTCAAAGCATATATCTTACCTTCAAATTCATATCATGCTTCTAAAGCATGATGACCATGCATGGAATTTGGTCAATCCCAATACCTCATGAGTGAGCTCATGTCTCCCGGTTCACAAGTGAACCTGTATGATCCCTTTGAGAGATCATATTACTCATATGCCCTTACATGCACACCAGCTCGCCGGTGTATAGACCTTGATTAGGTCATCAACCTATTGGTCTGCCAAATGTACATGCTCAGACATATAGTAATATATCTGTCTCTGGTCAGAGGATGTTTGCTTGTGATGTGACAGTATTCATCATAGGTCTTTGGTTATCTCGATCTCGTTAAGTCAACTCATTGACTCAACTAATCTGATACCTCCGAATCAATATTCCTATGTAGAGGACCTGCATCAAGAGGTCGATCAGATATCAGTCTACTGAGATGGGATTGCCATCTCCCACTCAGACTGGAGATCACTACTTGTTAATCATTGATGATGCTTTATGAGTCCTCTATCTAACTCCTTAGATATTCATCCAAGCATCAGCCTCTATGATTCAATCATTGAATCAACAGCTGTATGATTATCAAGTTGGCCATGGTACATAACCCTTATTGTACAGAGGGACCTTATAGTGCATTCATTCATTCAATACCAGAAAGGGAGTGAAAGAAAACATCAATAACTTTTATTGATAATTCATTTATTACAATAACATTTATTGTAGGAATGGTTCGCCTCGGGCTCACATTGCTAACAGTTTTATTCTCTTTCTGGAGCTCGGCGCTCGAGTCGATTTCTCTACTATATATTGTCACTATTCCTCTAATATTTTCACATATTATATTATAGATAAACCTTTTGCAAATATCACTTTAAAAATCAAATAAAAATTAGAAAATAAAAATCAATTAAAAATTAAAAACATAAAAAGAGTTTTATAACTTTAAAGAAGAAAATAAGTTAAAGTATAAAAATATCACAAAAATATTTTGTCTCCTTGAAAATTTTGAGTACATCCTTCTACCTCCTTATGTTCGACCCAGGCACACTCACCTAGATAAATAAGTAGTGAAATTCCAATCATTCTTAATTAGAGTTGATTTTAGTCTGATTAATTATCTCTCTCCTTAGAGGTTTCTACTTCGACATTTATTTACCGCTTGGTCAGAGACGGTTATCAAAATGGCACCGTTGCCTGGGAGGCGTAGCTGCGCTTGAGTTTTTTTCTTTTCTTTCTCTATTTTCTTCTTTCCGTGTTTTCTCGATTTTTTGTAGTTTCTTATTGTTTTCGTTTTCTTTTGATTCTATTGATTTTTTTTATTTTCTCTTATTTTCTTTGAGAGTTTTTTGTATGACTTTTCTTTATCTAATTTTTCTTTATTTTATCGATTTTCTTTTTCCAGTTTTTATCAACTTTTTCTTGAGTTCTTTTTCTCAATTTTTGAAGTCATTTTTTTAACTTTTTTTAGTTCTTGTTTGATTTTTTTATATGTGTGAAGCTAACCCATTTTGTAGGGGAATGCATGACTACATGGCTTATTCAGAAGCCGACTCAGCTGAGAGTGTAGAGACTGGATCATTCTTCTCCGATCCAGTTGCAGAAGGCAAAGCAAGTTAGCCAGCACACGATTTTTGTTGTATTTCTTAGACATTATTTTCTATTTTCTTCTAAGAGAGGGTACTTGCCCATTATTCTATTTTTGTGAGAGAGGAAGGGGAACTTACCCATGTTACTTTTTGTAGTAAGGGATCCAGTAAGGACATCCCGACAATACATGAACATTAGACCATTTTTCAAGGTTTGTTTCACCAGTTGCCAATGCACTTGGGGGACCTTACGATTTTCAATTCTTTTGATTTTTTATTTGTTTCATGTGATTTTGTGGAGCATAGGGGTGCATGATTGATTGATTAGACGGCTAAATGTAAAACTCAGATTCCTAATCCACACTTTGGCATAAGTCATATTATTTTGAAAATTAATTCATTCTTACACTAGAACTGATGATTAGGACTCGATTTTTATTACTTTTTCATTCATTAGCATGGGTTTTATATTTCTGTGTGGATCACTTTCAAATAGACTGTCGGTGCAAGGTATGATTTCTATGTATGCACGTATCATTGTTTTCCACCACATTCCATGATTCCCCCTTTGTGTGACGTTTTGAAAATTAAAAAGAACCGACATCCTGATAGATATTTCTGAAAAAATCCAAAAAAAGTGAAAATCTTAAAAATAAAAAAGAATATTTTTTCTTTTAAAAAAACGTGACAAAAATAAAAAAATGCCTGGACTTAATTTGTATTGGGAGAGCAAACCCCTCATTATATTCAGGTACACTCCAGATAGAGTGGGTGAGGACATATCCTTAAAGATTAATCCCCGGACTTGTGCCTTAAGTACTTGTGCGTCACTTTTCGATGCATGATTGCAACTATAAGCACTTTCCTCTGACCATAAAGAGTCATGTTGGTGTACTCATATCTCACAGTTCACTTTAAGTTTGATATAACCCAGCAACCCTAGCAGATGGTACCACTATTTGGGGGACTATGAATGTGTACGCTTGGCGACAGAGCGACACCTCTGTGAGTTTGCTAAATACACATGATTGATCACCAAAAAAATTGAAAAGATAAAATCTCGAACTCTTATGCTCTCCATCGTGTGAAGTTGGTGAATCTGGGATTTGCATTGTGTTTGTATGCGAGGTGTGCATTATTCTGTATCTTATATGCCTTCACACTCGAGTCTCAACTTGACGTTGTTTTCTCTCCCGTACTTCATTTTTACATGGAATGACGACTAGATGGATTTTGCGCTCAAACTCATGCGCTTTCGACCTTCCATTGTTTATTGTATATCTTCACAGACTCGGGATGACCCTCTTCCCAAGTCGGTCCCACTTAGTCATGAGGTGAGTCAGACCCAGACTTTTTCGCCTCTCAGTCCTTCAATTGAGGCAGACCCACAACTCAAATTTTTGTCTATTTCTCCTGCATATTTTTCACAAAGTTCTTATGAGACTTTTTCCTTCCCAGAGGATTCGAGGATCATGGCTAGAGGGAATTGACCAGTTGCTGATAGAGCTGTTAAGGAGAGACCACATGATGATTGGAGACGTACAGATAGTAGACATGATCCAACTTCGGACATTATATATGGGATTCTAAACACATTCCAACAGATGAGCCTACAAATCAGAGAGCAGTATAGAGTCTAGGATGAACTTAGAGCTGAGAGCAGGAGCTGGGAACCTACTACCACCTGCAGTGGTTCTCGCGACTTTACAAGATGAGTATGACCCAGGAGAGAGGACGCTACTGATGAATTTGCATTTCATCATCTTTATTTATTTATTTTAGCTTAAAATTCCTTATAAAACACATGTATATAATACTAACTCCGTATTCTTGCTAACTTGCATTAGTGTGTAAATATTGTACACTTATTACCATTTTAACCTAAAATAAATAAAGAAAGAAAGTAAGTAAAAATAAAGAAAAAAAAAGAAGATTGTATATATGTAAGAGATACAGGCTAACCCGAACCCCGAGAGAAGGTCAACACTTGACATGATTGACCAGGAATAAAGTAGGGGAGATAGGGTCCTTACTTTAAAAAATCCAAAAAATGTGTGATGTGTGTATTTGTATACTTACACTATTTTATTTGTACATAAATTGACATCAAATTAATTAACTTTCATAATAAAAGTTGTAAATAAAAATGTATCCTAATTGCATAATCAAATCATGTAAAGAATAAAAGCAACCACAATTGGAAAAAAGCCACTAAGTGATAATTGAATGACCAATTCTGGCTCCATATGAACTCAAAATTGAACCAAACTAACTTCCATTGTATTTTAAATTAAATTATCTTTAAAATGGTTGAGTTTTCATAATATTTGTAGTTACGATTGAAAAGTCGATTTTCTGGGGTGGTTGTGCAATTTTCCCATGTATATGTACATATTGTATCTGTAAATATTTGTAAATATTTTTACTAATAATTTAAAACAAAAAAATAAACATTTAAAAAAAAACTAAATTGCTTATTTAACTATGTATATAATATATGTATATAGTTGTTATTCCTAAATAACCACCAAAAAATAAAAAATAACTTTTTTATTCAATTTAATTAAGTGACAAAAATACAAAAAAATATTTTTTGTAAATAATTTTAACATTTATCTCTTTCTTATCTTTATCTCATTTCAATTTTTCCTTATCTCTTTATCACATCTCAATTTTTTGAACTTCAAATTCTTATCTTTTTTATTTATATGGCTCATTCTCCCTCATTTCAACTTGATAAATCTTTAGTGAGAGGAGCCTGATCTTCGAGAGTCTTCTTGTCGCTGAAGGGTGCCTAGCCTCCGAGCCGTCCGGTGACAGCAAGTCTGCCTTCGTCAAGGTGATCAAGGTCTTTTCCACTCCGAAGGTGAGATCCATTTTCTCTTGTTTTTCATCTAGATTAACCTTAGTTTGATTTTTTGCATCTTTATTTCATCTTCATTTTTTATCTAGATCTTAGAATCCATCATGATTTGATAGGCCACCGACTCGATTTTTCATTTCACCTCTCGATTTATTCGTGTTCTTTTCTACCTCACACGATCTCTCAACTTCAACCACGCACGGTGGTCGGAGATCCGGTTCCATCCACCATTTTCTGTGGAACCGCACTCATTTACGTCTTCCATTTTGATTTTGGGATTGAGTCATTATACTTGCATCCCAATTTGTTTATAATTAAGAAATAAAAAACAAAAAATATATATATTTCTCTTCCTTCCTAACATTTATTTTACAGGAAATAAATAATACAAAATAATATAAAAAATAAAATAGGTGTTTTATCTTCTGATTTATTTTTTTTACATATTCAAAAAAAAATATAATACAATTCTGTTTTATAAAAAAAATTAAAAAATAAAAAATAAGAGAGGTTGGCGGCATCCGTCGCCACCCATCCCAGAGCCGCCCTGCGCGGTCGTCACTCCACGTCGGCTACCTCCACCACCTGTCTCAGCTCTGAGCCCTCCACCAACCACAAGATCCGCTCGCACGAGGATCGCGGCTGCCATCCGTGACCTCAACTTCGCACCATCCGCACGTGCTCGCAGTGCCCGCGCGGAACCATTCAAGAGATCGTGCACCATCTGCAGCAGCTCGTCGTCCGTGCATCTCCGTAGCAAGCTTCACCGCGAAGGAAGCTAGGGGTGGTGCCCCTTTTGCTGCTGGATTGAAGAACAAAGAAGGAAAGATACAAAACCCTAGATCTGAAATAAAAAAATTGGGAAAATTTCAACTCAGCCCCCGAACATTTCTGATATTTGCAAACGAGCCCCTACCAGGAACAACATATGCATTGTACGCGTTTAGTTAGGTAAATTACTTTTTCCATCCCGCGGTTATTTTTATTTATATTTTTCATACAAAAACATTAACTATTCACAGTTTAGTCCCTGAATTCCATACCTTCATTTGCATACTCTTTTCAATGAAATAAATGTTTTTATGACTCAATAAATTCCCCAAAATCATGTTGTGATCCTGATGTGTGTATAGTTTCAGCATAAATTTTTCATTACATTTTACATCATTTGTTGTTATTAAAAATCAAAAAAATGTCATTTTCCCTTCCTGAAATCAAAAAATTCATAAAAATTCGAATATTTACTAAAAATTCCAAAAAATTAGATTAATTTCATTTCATTATCTTTTAATATCTATGTAAATTTCATGTAATAACTTTTTCAGAACCCAAAAAAATTGAAAAATACCAAAAATCTTTGAAAAAACACAGAACATTATGCAAAAATCAAAATTGGTATTTCACTTCCTCTTTGTAGATGTTTGTACATAGTTTAGTATAAAAATAATTTCTCGGAGTTTTGGGCATTTATATATTTTTAAGTTGCAAATTAGTCCAAGTTGTTCACTATTTATCATTTTTGCCACTGATTGATTTTTAGAAAAATATAATAGCATCTAAAAATTCTACAAAAATTTTTTAAAAACATTTCAAAGTCTTTAAAACTCAAAAATGTTTTCTCTGGATTTTTCTGAGCATTTTTGTTGTAATTGAAAAATACAAAAAGAGTTTGGCATGCGTATTTCTTATCTTGTGCATATTGTTCCTTATTTGAAATTTAAAAAATGCAAAATAAAATCACTAAAAATTTGAAAATAAAAAAAGAAGTAAAAAAATAAAAAAGAGAAGAAAGAGAAAAAATCCATAAAACCAAGGATAGTTTGCCTTTGAAATTCCTGCTTTTTCTCTTAATTGATTTTTGTCGATTATTTGAACCCTAGGTTCGATTCTGTCTGCTATACTGGTAAATAAGTAGCAAAACATTTCTCTTGCTCTGCATTATTTTTTATAATTACTTTGCAGTGGGAGAAGAAAAAATTTGTTTATTTGTTGACGCTTGATTGGGTTGCAACGACATTGTTCATAATCAAATATAATTAAAACCCTCGAAAATCCTTCTCAACAAAATGGTGTCGTTGTCGGGGAGGCACGGCGAGGGTAGTTAGGTTTCTCTTTTGACATGCTATTCTTAGTTGTACATATTTGTTTATATTTTGCCATATTAACTCCACTGTTCATATTCACTACATTCCTTTCATTTTTCTGCTTATATTTTATAATTGTTTTTCTTACACATTCTCTCTTTTCTTTTTCTTTCAAGGGCCCATAGAGCGAAGGAGACGATCCTAGGAGAGCCGAAGCACCCAAGTGAAGTGGAGGCGGTTTGATTCTTCACCGAGCCATAGGATATCATGAGAGGAGGAGAATACAAATTGAAGGAGACCAAAAAAATCAAAATTTTTATTTTTATTTATTTTTTTCTAGCATTTGAAACCTTATAAACAGACATTCATTTGGTGCGGGGTATGTTTCGCCAAGTGCCGGTGCACTTGGGGGACCTCATAAGTTTTGTTTCATCGCCTTTTTTTTCTTTGTTTCCCGCGGATTTCGTGAGCTACCTATTGATTGCTTTAATTAATTTACTTGAGTCAAATAATTAATTAAGTCCAAACACCTTAAACAAGAATTTCTGTACCTATAGAATAGAGCGTAGTTGGACTTAGTTAAATTAACAAGTTCTTGCCCGTTAATAGAAGCTATTGTTAGGATGGTTGTTTAATACGAAAATCGGGAGGTCGTGTTAATTCACAAGGCGAATCAACAGTCGTTGAGTTGACCTCGCACGAAATTCGGATTAAAACAACAATTAACCCACAACAGAGATCAAACAATGAAAAGCGGTGCGGAGTTAAAATTTATTATAACTCTACAAAAGATGTGTATAGTGCAAGTAGTGTAGAGGTCAAACACAAAAAGCAAGCAGGTAGATCAGGGTAGTTCAATGCATAAAAGTGAATGTGATGTATTTGTCTATGTGTGCTATTTTTGTGGGGTTTTAAATTTTTTTCTAATTTTATTTTTATATTTTGATTTTTAATTTTCTGATTTTATATTTTCTTTTTATATTTTATATTTATTAATATCATTTTCTTTTAATAAAAAAATAAGATATATATATATAAACAATATAGGTAAGAGAGATAATGTATTTATAAAAATATGTAAAAATAAGAAAAATGCAGGAAATAAAATATTTTTGTGCTTTTTTTATAATTTTCTAATGTTTTTGTGATTTTTCAATATTTTGCTCATTTTTTGGTATTTTTAAAATCACAAATACTCAAAATAGGGAATAAAGTAAATATCAGAGATTAAATTGGAGATAAAAAATATCAAACATAAACAAAATTCCCCAACTTAATTTTAAATTAAAGATAATAAAATATAGAAAATTCAAGAATAGAAACTATTTTTTTTTATTTTTATGGATTTTATAAATTTTTATATATGTTTTAGGGGTTTTTCAATTTTTAGGAGTTTTCTTTTATATTTTTTAGTGATTTTTGGTCTGAAGGTTGAAGATGCAAAAACACACAAAATAATTTTTTAGGAATTTTTATAATTTTTATATATTTTCTAATGCAAACAGGGATGAAATGCATGTTTTTAATTTTTTATAAATATAAAAAAGGCTCAAAAATGAAAAATAAAAATATGGTGAGGAAATGCAATACAACAGGAGGCTAGCTTATTTTGGGGGGGTTTTCGAATTTTAGAGATGCATGAAATAAATAAAAACAACAAAGAGAAAATACACACTAGCAGTGGTATTTTAGTAAATATGCAAAAGTTCAAGGGGCATAGTGTAAATTTCCCACAAAATATATACTAATAAAAAATCTTTACGGACCAATCACAAATAACCAAAAACAGAGGCCCTTCCCTACAAAAATGCCAGAGCTCATGCACCAAGCACGTGAGCCTGGTAGGTACTGGATCGCAATTACAATAAAGAGTAGGGTCCTTTGTGCGAATTTGCCAAGAATTCTTAAACTATTAAAATATCTACAACACTAAATATTAAATAACAAAATTATGGGGGTATGGATGAAGTTTACCCCCTTTCAGCGGGCAATCGGACGGCTAAAGGCCGCCACTTAGACACGTGGCGTGCTCGTAACATACGATACCCTTTCGCAGCGAACGGCTGCAATTAGATCCTTCTTTGATGATCTAACGACGTTGATGCGGCAAGATCTAACGGCTGTTGCAACCCAGGAAGAACGGGCTCGGATCAACGGCTGGGACACCCGATAGATGAACTCAGAAGAACAGGCGCTAGGGTGATCTTCTCCAAGCACGCCTCTCCTCTCCTGAAGTTCCCTTGCTGCACAAAAGAGTCCCTGATGTCCCTGGAAGGATCCCCGACCCGACGGTGGAGCCAAAATGGGCTGACGAGCCCGACATGCTGTCGCGAGGTCAGGAGTCAAAAGCGACTCCATGTATCTCGAAGTTCAGCAAAATCGACTGCATATAGGTCCCTTTGTCTCCTGGGACCTGCAAATGAAGCACAAGAGTCGACAGTAAAGAGTCCCCAGGGCAAGAGATGCGCGGTTTGAACGTGGATGGCGTGAATTGATGGTTTGTCGGAGCGGGGTCCGGCGAACTTCGATGGTCAATGTTACAGTTAAATCACGCACCAAACTCGAAAAGAAAATATAGGAAAGCAATTTAGAAATGAAAATGAAGCGAAAATGGAACAAAAAAGGAGAAACGACCTCGAGCAGCGGTAAACCGTGAGATAGGACCTCACGGCCAAGATGGCCGGAGATGGGTTGTCGAGCCGCTCCTCAGCCCTCGTGAGATGCTCCCAAGTCAGCTGGAGGATGTCCTATCATGGCCTCCGGTCCAGAGCGCAAGAAGGGAGGCCTAGCTAGGTCAAAAGAGGGTTCAAATTCGAAGGAAGGTAACGGGAGGTATTTTTAATAGGTGGTTGATGGGCTGGGAAGATCGAGGCATCTGGAGCGACGCAACGATTCAACGCCTAAGGAGAGACAACGGCATGAATCACCGGTCTACGAGGAGCGAAAGTCATGAAGGTCTCGTCACAAAATAGTGATAGAATCGAACTGCAAAACTTGATAAAAACAACGAGAAACGAGGTCTGACAAAGGTGGCAGAGCGGGGGTCAGACAGCTGACCAGAGGTCAACTATCCGAGCCACCTAGTTGGTCCAAGTGGACGAATCGGGAAAAACCTCCATAAAAAGAATTGTAAATTAGATTAAAAATAATAAATGATTTATTAATTTTAGGTTATTAAATAAAAAATGTTTATTATTTTATGAAGTATTTTATTATGATTTTTATTTATTTTTTTTTGAGATTTAAAATTACAAGTTCCCTATTAAGGGTTATATACGTATATTTATCTATGTATTTTAATATTTTATTTTTTTCCATATATTTAATTTTATTAATTTTTATTTATTATCTTATATATTTTTAACTTATTTTTATAAACTTAAATATATTTTTATTTTATTTTTCTTATGTATTATATACAATTACATAAATAGATGTATTATTAATGTAGGTATAGATATAGGTCTTTTACCTATGAAATTTTGTACAAGTATTTTATTTTTTACATTTTAATGATGTTTTTATTCCAATTTTAATATACAAAAATATTATAAATAATATTTACAAAATTATAAAAATAAAAAATTGTAAAAATAATGAATAATAAATAAAATGAATATTTTAATAGGGTAAAGTATACAATAGGGGTCCAAAACCTAACTTTCAAACCATAACTCCAAAAAATATGAAACCTTCATTAAAATAGCTTAGTAAAAGTTATATATAATTAAAGGTGATTTTGATACATTTCGAGTTTTTATTTGATAGATACAGGTCTGGGAAGTTGGGATTTTGGAAACTTATTCAGATCATAACTTTTTATCTGTACATTTTTTTTGTGTGAAATCAATTTTGTATTTTTCTATATTTAATTATCTACAACTTTCATGTACAAAGTTTCTTTATTTGAAGTATAAAAAGTGGAACTAAAAATTGGTCCCAAAAATAAGGAATAAATCAATAAAATAAAAGGGATTTTTATTAGTTTTTGGCCCTTATCTCCCCCTACTTTATTCTTCAATCTAGTCATCGAGATGCCTAGGTCTCAGAGTTTCGGGTCATAAAATATTTGCAATATTTTATTCTTTTTCTTTTCTTTTCTTTATTCTATAATTTTAGCTTTAAAAACATATTTTATACAATATTTACACGCAGATGCATGAATGATAAAATGCACAAAATTAGCCTATTTACATGCATTTACTAGGGTTTTTAAGGCCAAAATGATAGAATAAAGATGATGAAATGTAGATTCATTAACAGTTCACTTGCATTTGCGTATAGGTTAGTTTATTTTTCTATATTTCAATTCTACGTGGATCACTTGCATGTAGAGTGTTGGTGACAAGGTACGCATCTCTAACCCCTGCATGCATCATTGTGTTTAATTGCGCATTGGCATTTCCAATCTCCCTCCTTGTTTTCACTCACATAAGTTAAAAAGGAAATTGGACACTCGGTAGGTGATTCATAGAAAATACTCAAACCAAGTGATAACTGCCTGAAACCGAGACTGCTAAAAAAACTCGAGCCTAAAATAAACGTAAGGAAAAATAATTGTTTAGGGGAGAGTAACCCCCTAAACTTCTGTTAGACTATTGGTCTTGAGGTTAGTCGTTCTCCAATGAGGATCTCTCTGGTAGCCAGTAAAGCGGCCCGCGATGTCCTTAGCAGATTGAATTGATCGGATAGCCGGTAAACGGTCCGCAGTTCATACTGGATGGGAAAGATCTAACTTTGGGATTGGGCCAATCTCTTGGGAGCATCGGGTTCCTAACAACTTGCTTAAACCACTCTGATAGATTGTATTCTCACCAAACTCTAAAAATTGACAAGATAATTGACCAAACCTTCACGGTCTTCACATTATGTTGAGTTGGTGAATTGGGGGGTTTGTATTGTGTTTGATTGCTGGTGATAGAGATCCTTCTATGTAATTTGCGCCTTCATTCACTTTCAGTCTTGCATTGACCTTCATGCTCTTGCATCCTGCCTATTGATTTCGAAGATGTCGACCGAAGTATTTTTCGTTCAGACTCTACGAACTCATTCTACACTTCGAGACGATCACTTTTACCCTTCACAAAATCCATAAACTCACTATTTAAGATTGGCTTTAATCTCGAATTAATATCTGAGACTCCATCAATTCTGAGCACTAACGAGTGTCATGCACATTTTCAGAGTCAGACATTGGACACTTAATACCACCAAAGGGAAAGGGAACCATGTCAGAGAAGAGCGAGATCAACAGCACCCTATTAGCCTCCATCTAGTCAATTTAAAGCCCAGATAACCAAGCAGGCTAATTTTCAGACCACATTGAGAGATATGATTCTCGAGCTGAGACAGGAAAGAGAAGATAGGGGAGAGGAGGATAGAAAGAACCCTGGAGGTGGGAAAGGGGGAGAAGACCCTACCATAGAACTTGGGGCTAAGCCTACATTAAAGGATGCTTATAGTCCAGGAGCATGACATACAAATTCTTGGATACAAATCCCTATGATTCATGGGCATTTCGAGCTTAAGACTACTATTTTGCCTCTTCTCCCAATATTCCATGGAAATATTAATGAAGAACCTTATATACACCTCCAGCAGTTCGATCAAATTTGTGGAACAGTATAGTACCCAAATGTCCCATGAGGTAGTGCAGATGATCGCCTTCCCATTCAGTCTGATGGACAAAGCTTTGTATTGGTTGGATCACTTGGGGAAGGTTGTCACTACTTGGGAAGAGTTGAGGTCCTCATTTCTGAACAAATATTACCTGCTCGGACGACTCAATCAAATGCAATCCTTCATTGCTAATTTCTCCCAGATGCCCCAGGAGCCTATTCATGAGGTGTGGGAAAGATTCAAAGATTTGACGGAGAAGTGTCCCCCATCATGATATTCCAAAGACCAGCCTTGTACAAAATTTCTTTGGGGGTTTAAGCATAGAGAATCAGAAGCTGGTAGATGTCGCTTGTGCGGGGAGCTACTTTAACAAGGACGAGGATGTCCTTTATCAAAACTTTGAGGAGATGGCGGAGAGTTTAGCAGCTCTTTCTTCTTCACGTGCTTTTCAGAAGCACCCTGTCACCTCCCCTGCAGTACCCCACAAGGCTGTCAATATGACGGTAGCACAAGAAGTGGATAAGGTGGATAGCACTGACCTGGCCATCATTGGAAACCACCTATCTAAAGTGTACATTATTGAGAACGATCGAAGGAGCTTGATAAGCTTCAAGTGATCGAACATAGGACGAAGAACCTGGATAAGCTGGATGAGATAACAAAGCATCTGGAGCTTCTTAAGAGTAAGATCAGTGCAGTACACAGTGTGAGTGCAACAGCCGATACCTCTACTAGGGAGCAGACTTCTTCCACCCAGCAAAGTAGCGGAGGACCATCCACAGTTTAGCATGTCTACTAGGTGCAGACACCTAATAAGGTTCAGCAGCATTCACATCAGATAGTTCCTTACCAACAGGAAGTAGCCTACATTCCTGAGCAGCAGTCTCCACCTCCACCTGTCATTCAGGAGGTAAACGGCATCTGATTTGACCGTGAGCGAAACCAGCCCCGTCCATCAGGGCAAGGCTAGTTGGGTTCACAGCAGGGTCAGAGACCCGCCCACCCATTTCAGGGAGGAAGACAGCAGCAGTACCAGCACCAGCAGTTCAGCCACACTATCAGTCTCCACCACAGTTCCAAAACTGGAGACAAGGCCAGCCACAATAGCAGTCTATGTATTTGCCTCATCCTAACCAACAACAGGCTGTCTATTATGGATAGTACCCTCCTCCTCCTCCTGATTATCAAAATCTGTATGGGTACCAACGACTTCCGTACTATCAGCCTCAACGACAGCCAGTCAATGAGCAACCTGAGGCCCCTTCAGTCAATCCAGCATTGGACCAACTTGCATTGCTCATGAAGAACATGAATGAATTGACTCAGCTGATCGATGACCTGACCACCACCAAGACACTGTTTCCAGCACAGGTCGAAGCCAACCACAACAACTTCAGACGCAATGAGCAGGTAGCCAATAGCCCACCCCAAAGATAGGTATGTCCCTTGATTTTATATGTTTATATGACGCCATTCATCTCAGGAGCGGTAGGAGATTGCAGCCGCCTACACAACAGTTGGGGTTGGGAGATCGATCCATTGAGAGAGCATCATCTTCTACATCATCTCCTTCATGAGCAGTCGAGAGGCCCAGTGTAGCAGCACCCAAGTCTGGAGTTTCACTGCCTTCACCACCACTTTCACCATGCAGATGTAGATCACCATCAGCAAGGGAGAATATACCGATTGCATATTCTTCCTCTTCACCAGCAGCATCATCCCATTCTGTTTTAGATTATGTTTTTCCTTCACCTAGTTTGGACAACACTGTACAGACTGATTCCGGTTGTCCTTTTGTACATGAGTATTCTACTTTGAATAATGGAAATGAACGTTTGCATGTCTATTCTAATTTCGTGCCATTTCCTTCTACTCTCAAAGCTAACAAATTCAAACATTAAAAACAGCACTATCTGATCCTGGAGTGGTTGAGATCTTACAGAACATCTTTTTAAAGATGCCACTCCTTAAGGGCATGGAATACATGCCTACAGTAAAAAAGGGAATGAAAGAGGCATGTACCCAAAAGCGTCAACCAAAGAAGAACAAACGAAAGGAAACAGAGAAACACATCTTGAGCATGGCCACAGTTCATGCCATTAGTAACCTCCCGCCTAAAAAGAAAGACAAGGGATCATCTCAGATCCGTTGTCATATCTTTGATCAAGAATTTGATCGTACTCTTCTTGATAGTGGTTCCTCTATTAATCTCATGCCTTCCTCTTTACTAACTGAATTTCGGTTAGGACCTCTTAAAACAACCAGGATGATCCTTCAGTTTGTTGATAGATCAATTAAGAGGCCAAGAGGCATTTTAGAGGACATTATTGTAATGGTGCAGGGAATGAAATTACCTGTTGATTTTGTTGTCATGGATATGGACACACCTACACCGTTACTCCATACCCAGATCATACTAGGTTGACCGTTCCTTCGAACGGCCGAAGCAGCAGCTGATTATGGTACTGGAGAGATCATCTTTCACTCTTGCGGTGACAAGGTGAAAGTTGAGACGATATCTGATCCTAGACCATCACCGCCACCAGCAACAGATGATATAGAGGAAGTTATATCAGAGCCAGATGACTGTGATTTTCTTGTTGAATTCAAAGAGACGGATCTTTTCACTGATTTTATAGATACCCAGGAGTTCCTTTCCCAAAAGGACTCCATGGAAAGCACAGTCGACATGAGTTCCCTTAGTGGTCCAATCTAGATAGAGGCTAATGAGTAGTTTGAGCTAAGTTCTGGGGATAAATCTGAGTTTCCAGAGGCACCTTCTGATATTCCTTTGATACACCTTTCTGAGACTACTAATGATATGCCTCCTTCTGAGAGTTCTGAGGTCTAGATATCTGAGCCATTCATTGAATTTCCTGATTTATGCACAGATGAGAGATATATATCTGAAATTATTGTTGAGATATCTGAGCCGTTAATTGATAAGAATACTGAACATCCTGATGAGCCCTTCCTTTGTGAGCAGAGATAATTCATTGCAGATCTATCAGATATTCTATTTGTTGAGTCGTCAGTAGCCAAGGTGGACAGTCCACAGAGTACAGATCACATACCGTCTACCAGTACAGTGGCAAAGGTTATTGCAGAGCCGATTCAGACTCCACCTGAGCTCAAGGTTTTACCATCAACATTGAAATATGCCTTCCTTGCGGGTCCCCCCCAAATGTTTCCGGTCATCCTCAGCTCGCAATTGACCGCTGAATAAGAATCTCTCGTACTAGAGGTTCTTGAGAGAAACCACAAGGCCATAGGATGGAATATCTCGAATCTCCGTGGGATTAATCCAGTGTTGTGCTCGCATCATATCTACCTAGAGGATGACTGTAAACCCACCTGTGAATGTCAACGCCATCAAAATCTAAATCTAAGGGAGGTTGTCATGAAGGAGATCAGAAAATGGTGTGATGCTGGTTTTATATATCCCATTTTGGATTCCAAGTGGGTCAGCCCTTTACATGTGGTCCTGAAGAAATCCAGGATTACGATCGTAAAGAATGACTGTGGTGAGGAGATTCCGACCCGTATACCTACTTCATGGCGTATATGTGTAGATTACCGACGCCTGAACTCAGCTACCAAGAAGGATCACTTTCCACTGCCCTTTATTGATCAGATTATTGAGAGGCTGGCAGGGAAAGAGTTCTTTTGCTTCTTGGATGGGTACTCGGGATACAACCAAGTTGCTATTGCTCCTGAGGATCAGGAGGAAACTACTTTCACTTGTCTGTTTGGCACCTACGCCTTTAGACGGATTCCCTTTGGATTGTGTAACGCCCCCGCTACATTTCAAAGGTGTATGTTGGCCATTTTTGCCGACATGGTGGGTAATTTTATTGAAGTGTCCATGGACGATTCTCGGTCTACGGGATAATTTTGACACATGTCTTGCTTATTTTGACCAAGTTGTTCAATGTTGTTGTGAGGTAAACCTAATGCTCTCGTGGGAGAAGAGTCACTTTTTGGTGTTTAAGGGAATTGTGTTGGGCCATGTCATCTCCAAATATGGTATGGTGGTTGACCCGGCTAAGATTGATGTGATTTCAAAGTTTGAGCCACCGCAGAATTTGAAGCACTTGAGGTCATTTCTGGGACACATAGGATTCTATAGGCGATTCATAAAGGACTTCAGCAAGATCACTAAAACTTTGATTGAGCTTCTATATAAGGAGAGTGATTTTGTTGTCGATGAGAAAGTCCTCCATGCATTCAATCAGATGAAAGAAATGGTTACTAGTGTACCTATCTTACAGCCACCAGATTGGTCTCTTCCTTTTGAGATTATGACGGATGCATCAGATTTCGCAGTTGGAGCTATTTTATGACAGAGAAGGGATGGGATACCATTTTCAATACACTATGCTAACAAGTCTATGACGAAGCACAGTGGAATTATACAGTTACAGAGAAGGGGATGTTAACGGTTGTATTTAGGCTATAAAAATTCAGATCTTACCTCATCGGTACACACGTTATTATGTGCACGAATCATACTGCCATGCGATACTTGCAGGCAAAGAAGTATGCCAAACCACGCCTTATCAGATGGATCCTTCTTTTCCAGGAATTTGATTTAGAGATTCGAGATAAACCTGGAGTGGAAAATGTTGTGGCAGATCACCTTTCACGTATCATAGATGCAGAGACCTTTGAGCAGAGCATGATCCCTATTTTTGAAACCTTTCTAGATGAGGCCATCTTGTCTGTGGACTCACTCTATTCCTCAGGAGGAAAACACCAGTATACTTGAGCATTGTCACAAACTAGAATCTGGTGGGCATCATTCGGGGAAACACACGATAGCAAAGGTTTTACAAAGTGGCCTATGGTTGCCCACATTTTTTAAGGATGCTACAAAGTATGTTCGTGGTTGTATTGACTGTCAGAAAATGAGAGAAACTGTTGGTTCCAAAGATACCATGCCCCTAAGATATATATTTTTTCTGATGTTTTTGATGCTTGGGGCATAGACTTCATGGGCCCATTTCCTGACAGTCAGGGATTTCAGTACTTCCTGCTTGCCGTGGATTATATTAGTCGATGGGTGAAGGCTATCCCCACTCGAGCCGCAGATAGCCGTACAGTGTGTTCCTTTCTCAAGGACCATATTATTGCATGGTTCGGGATTCTCAAAATACAGATTTCAGATGGGGGAAACCATTCCATTAATAGAGAAGTAAAGAATCTTGTGAAGGAGTACGCCATTGAGTATAGAGTTGTGTGTCCTTACCACCCTCAGACTAATGGCTTGGAAGAAATTTCAAATAGGGAGATCAAGACGATATTGCAAAAACTTGTGCGTCCAAATAGGAAGAACTGGTCCCAGATGCTTGATTCGGTTCGATGGGCTTATCGGATGGTGTACAAGTCTTCTTTGGGTATGTCTCCCTACAGATTGGTGTATGGAAAGCCTTGCCACCTGTCAATTGAATTAATTCATGAATATTTATGGGCACTCTATGTATGCAATCTTGATTATGAGAAGGTAGGAAAGAACATGAAGTTGGATTTGAATAAATGACTGGAATTTCGAGATTTTGCATATGATAACTCACTCATGTATAAGGAGAAAGTCAAGCACTGACACGATAAACACATTTGAAGGAAGACTTTCTCCCCTGATCAGAAAGTTTGGTTATTTGATGCTAAGTTGAAGCTGTTTCCAGGAAAATTGAAAAGCAAGTGGTCAAGACCATTCATCGTGAGAGGTGTGTGTGACAATGGGAGTATTGTCATATCTGGGTTGTCATCTGACGCACAACCATTTGTTGTGAACGGACAGTTGCTGAAGCCATATTTAGATCATGATACATCCCCCCCCCCCCCCCCCCCGTCGTTGATTCTGTATCTGTGGTATCAGACAATGATCTTTTGATTCCATCTTCTGCATCTGATACATGAGCATCCACTCCTCTTGTATATCCTTTCGTTTCACTCTTTCTTCTTCCATTTTATCATTCACCCCTTTCCTTGTATGTGTGTATATGCTATACTTAGGATGTGCTTTATCCTATGTATAGGGGTGAATGATTTATATTGTTCATATTTATTATGTTCATCACTCTTGTTGTTGCCTATACTTAGGGATACTCTACCCTAAGTATAGGGGGTGATGTTGTTCATATTGTCTTTTTATTTTTGAGTTTGTACATTCTCTACATCGGTTTCCCCTGTTGTACAGTCTTTTATACTTAGGATTACTTGATCCTAAGTATAGGGGGATCACCAACCTCTATTCTTTTCATTTTCTCTTTGAGTCATTATATCATAGAAGTCTTTTCACTTTTCTATACTTATCATGAGTTATGTCTTCCTTTGCCGCTCTCGGATCACTATGAGGACATAGTTTGAGCTAAGTATAGGTGGTGTCGTATATATTATATGTATACTTTGACATAACTCATACGTTAAATATGTTTATTTTTTGAGGATATGTATATAAATTCGTAAAATCCACATGTGTGTATATAGACTTTGATCACCTTTAAAAGAAAGAGAGAGAGAGAGAGAGAGAACAAAACCTTAAAAACAAACAAAAAAACAACAAACAAAAAAACCAGAAAAGGAAAAAAGAAAAAGAAAAAACAAATAAACAAAAGAAACAAAAAAAACAAAAAAACAAGAAAACAAAAAACAATAAATAAAAAACAAATAAAAAATAAAAAACAAAAAAACAAAACAAAGCAAAGCAAACCAACAAAAAAATCTTGTATATAATCTACTAACCCTTTTTCCTTTAAAAAAACTATAAAACCAAAAATCTATAAAAAGTTGCGTAAAAAACTCTTTTCATGTGTGCATCATTTTTCCTTTCTTTTCCAAAAACCCATAAAAAGATCAAAATTTTAAAAAAAATGCTTTTTGCATTGTATATATTTCTTGCATTTGCATGTGCATTTTTCAGGACTAGTATTGACATTTAAACTAAGTTCTGGAAAAAAATTGAAGAATGGAGCTTAGTTTGGCCTTAATCCACTTAATTTCAGAGGAACCTTATAAGAATTGGAGTTAAGACTTTTCACGTCCTAACGACTTAATTCTTTCAGTCCATAAGACTATGTTCACATGTCATCTTGATTAGTCTAAGTAGAACATTTAACAACACACGCATGATTCTTTCAGACCGTGGCTTATCTTGGACAAGCACTCTACATGTAGCTCTTCATGGAGGAGATAGTGAGGAGGCAGAATCTTTTGGCTTGGAGTAGCATACGAGGGTAGTACATCTAGGCGGAACCTCTCGTCTTCCTCTAGGGAGGGAAGTGCGCCTCAACCTGGTCTAGCGATGTTGAGGTCTAAAGACAGGATGTTATGGGGTTGCAATAATGCTTCAAAAGAGGGATAGTCTATTAGCTCAAGAGGAAAAACTCCTTATGTGCATGCTGAACCTTGTATATATTTTCAAAAAAAAGGAAAAAAAATGCAGAATCTCAAAAGTGGACAGGCCTGATTGAAAAGTAAAATGTCTGTCGGAGAGTATCTATAAGGATTAAAAAAAGAAATTAATAAGAGCTTCAAAAGTCAAATATTTGTAATCTTGCAGCTGGATGACTTGGCTACACTGGTCATGCATCCAAGGATAGGTAGCTACAATGGTTACCGTCCATTATTTTCTCCATCTCCTCTTCTTGAGCTGGTTATACTTGAACTTAGAAGGGAATACCCTCGCTCCTCGAGGAAAGAGTTGCTAAACCTGGGAACTAGAGTTACCTTGTTGAGGGAGGTTGTTTCTTTGCTACTTTTGAGATGGGGAACTATATCTCATTTACACCGTACAAGTAAAGATTCATAGTCATAAGAATTTGTGTATGAAGACTTGTTCTGACCTGATAGTTGAGGAGATCTGAATAGGAGTCTTATGGACTTAGAGCATGTTAGGTTTTAATTCCATTTCCCATTAAGGTTCCACCACACTAATAATTTAAAGGATTGACAGAGCTCTATACTATAATTTTCTGAAGATAAGTTTAATACTCAATATTATCCAAATTTCTTTATTTTTTCTTTCTTTTTGTTTTTCTCTATATTCACTTAATCTTTCAAATAAGTATTTCTAAGGGACTAGCAAAGGTAAAGTATAGGGGGATGATGAATCTGTATTTCATCATCTTTATTCATTTATTTTAGTTTAAAATCCCTTATAAAACACATGTATATAATATTAACTCCATATTCTTACTAACTTGCATTTGTGTGTAAATATTGTACACTTATTACCATTTTAACCTAAAATAAATAAAGAAAGAAAGAAAGGAAAATAAAGAAAAAAGAAGATTGTATGTATGTAATAGATACGGGCTGACCCGAACCCTAGAGAAGGTCAAGACTTGACCTGATCGACCAGGAATAAAGTAGGGGGAGATAGGGTGCTTAATTAAAAAATCCAAAAAAAATGTGTGTTGTGTATATTTGTATACTTACACTATTTTATTTGTACATAAATTGACCTCAAATTAAATAATTTTCCAAACAAAAGTTGTAAATAAAAATGTGTCCTAAATAATAAAAATAATTGCACAATCAAATCATATATAGAATAAAAGCAACCACATTTGGAAAAAGCCGCTAAGCGATAATTGAATGACCAATTCCGGGTCCATATGAACTAAAAATTGAACCGAACTCACTTCCATTGTATTCTAAATTAAATTATCTTAAAAATAGTTATGATTTCATAATTTTTGGAGTTACGGTTGAAAAGTCGATTTTCTAGGGTGGTATGTGCAATTTTCCCATGCATTTCTACCTATTGTATTTGTAAATATTTGTAAATATTTTTACTAATTATTTAAAACAATAATAAAATAATAATAATAATAATTTCAAAACAAAAAACTAATTTCCTTTTTTAACTATGTATATAATGAACCATATGTATATAGTGTATGTATATAGTTGTTATTCTTAAATAACCATCAAAAAAAATTTACTTTTAAATTCAATTTAATTAAGCGACGAAAATACAAAAAATTATTTTTTTTAAATAATTTTAACATATATCTCTTTCTTATCTCTATCTCATTTCAAACTTTCGTTATCTCTTTATCTCATCTCAATTTTTTTAAATTTCGAATTCTCATCTTTTTTTATTTATATGGCTCCTTCTTCCTCATTTCAACTTCATCAATCTTTGGTGAGAGGAGCCCGATCTCTGAGAGTCTTCTTGTCGTTGAAGGGTGCCTAGCCTTCGTGTCGTCTGGTGACAGCGAGTCAGCCTTCGTCGAGGTGATCAAGGTCTTTTCTGCTCCTAAGGTGAGACTCATTTTCTCTTATTTTTCATCTAGATTAACCTCAATTTGATTTTTCACATCTTTATTTCGTCATCATTTTTTTATCTAGATCTTAGAATCCATCACGATTTGATCCGCCACCGGCTCAATTTTTCATTTCACCTCTCAATCTATTCGCATTCTTTTCTACCTTGCACGATCTCTCACCTCCAACACGCACAGTGGTCAGAGATCCGGTTCCATCCGCCATTTTCCGCAGAACTACACTCATTCACATCTTCCTTTTTGATTATGGGATCGAGTCATCATATTTGCGTCCTAATTTATTTATAAATAAAAAATAAAAAACAAAAAAAATATTTTTCTCTTCCTTCCTAACATTTGTTTTGCAGGAAATAAAAAAAATACAAAAAATATAAAAAAATAAAAAGGGGGTTTTAGATTCTGATTTGTTTTTTTACATATTCAAAAAAAATAAAAAAATAGAATACAGTTCTATTTGACAAAAAAATTAAAAAAAATAAGAGAGGCTGACGGCATCCGTCGCTGCCCATCCCAGCACTGCCCCCACGGCCGTCACTCCACGTCGGCTACCTCCACCGCTCGTCTCAGCCCTGAGCTCTCCACCAACCATAAGATCCGCCCGTGCGAGGATCGTAGCCGCCATCCGTGACCTCAACTCCGTGCCATCCGCGCGCGCTCGGAGCGCCCGTGCAGAATCATCCAGGAGACCGTGCACCATCCTCCGCCAGCACCTCCATCGAAACAAGTCCACCATCCTCCAGCCATCCACTCTTCCACCTGGAGACTACCCACCACCTCCGCGCGAACGGTCGTGCATCCACCTCCAAGAGGACGACGTCGTCGCCATTCGCCATCCATCAATATCAACAACCGTGTGACTCCAGCACCATCGCGCCTCGCGCCTCGCAACCTCAACTCCACACCTCTGTCTCCAGATGCCATCTCGACCAACTGCAACAGCTCGTCGTCCACGCATCTTCGCAGCAAGATCCACCGTGAAGGAAGCTAGGGGTGGCGCCCCCTTTTGTTGTTGGATTGAAGAACAAAGAAGGAAAGAGACAGAACCCTAGATCTGAAATAAAAAATTTGGGAATATTTCAACTCAGCCCCCAGACATTTCTGAAATTGCAAACGAGCCCCTGCTAGGAACAGCACATGTGTTGCACGTGTTTAGTTGGGTAAATTATTTTTTCCATCATGTGCTTTATTATTATTATATTTTCATGCAAAAACTTTAACTATTCACAGTTCAGTCCCTCAATTCCAGACCTTCATTTGCATACTCTTTTCAGTGAAATAAATGTTTTTTATTGCTCAATAGATTCCCCAAAAATCATGCTATGCACCTGATGTGTGTATCTTTTTAGCATAATTTTTTCATTGCATTTTATCATCATTTGTTGTTATTAAAAAATAAAAAAATGTCATTTTCCCTTCCTGAAATTCAAAAATTCATAAAAAATTGAATATTCATCTGAAAATTCCAAAAAAAATAGATTAATTTGCTTTCACTATCTTTTAATTTCTTTGCAAATTTCATCTATAGTTTAGCATAAAAATAATTTCTAAGAGTTTTGGGCACTTAAATATTTTTAAGTTGTAAATTACTCCAGGTTGTGCATTGTTTATCATTTTTGCTACTGTTTGATTTTTAGAAAATATAAAAACATCTGAAAATTCTACAAAAATTCTCAAAAATATTTCAAAGTCTTTAAAATCCAAAAATGTTTTCTTTGGATTTTTCTGAGAATTTTTTATATACTTGAAAAATACAAAAGAGTTTGGTGTGCGTATTTCTTATCTTGTGCATATTGTTCTTTATTTGAAACTTTAAAAAATGAAAAATTAAAATCACTAAAAATTTGAAAATTGGAAAATAAAAAATTAGAAATAAAAAATAAAAAAGAGAAAAAAATCCACAAAAACCAAAGATAGTTTTCCTTTGAGATTCATGATTTTTGCTCTTAATTGATTTTTCATCGATTATTTGAATAACCCTCGGGAAATGTATCCTCCATGAGTTCGATCCTATCCGCTATACAGGTAAATAAGTAGCAAAACATTTCTCTTGCTCCACATTATTTTTTATAATTATTTTACAGTGAGAGAAGAAAAAATTGTTTTTTGCGCTTGATTGGGTTGCAACGACATTGTTCATAATCAAATATAATTAAAACCCTCGGAAATCCTACTCAACAGCTACACCAATGGATTTGGTTACCATCAAATCAAGGGTCATACGAGCTGAGACCGTCCTTTATTTCACTACTTCCCAAGTATTATGGGAACACTTCTGTGGAGCCATTTACATTTCTACAACAGTTCGAGATGATATGTGATATGTCTAGCTATCCATGAGTTACGCAGGAGGCTATACGCCTCAAGTCCTTCCCCTTCGCCTTAGTAGATAAGGAGATTTACTGGTTGAGTCACTTGGGGAGAGAGATTTCTACGTGGGACGATCTGAAGTCTGCATTCCTACGTAGATTTTTTCCTCTGGGATTGATGAATACAATGAGGAATCAGATCTCCAATTTTACACAATTACCCCATGAGTCATTCCATGAGGCATGGGATAGATTCAAGGATTTGACAAAGAGATGCCATCATCATGAGATACCTTTGAAGGTGCTTGTTCAGAACTATTTTGGAGGACTCCAGTCGGATGTACATGGCTTAGTTAGCGTAGCATATAGTGGAAAATGTCTGAATAGAGATGTTGCATCAGTTTGGTCCATCTTTGAGGGGATGGCAGAGGATTCACGGTTGTAGACTCCACTCGGGCATTCCAGAAGGGCCCACAGCCACCACACCACCGAGATCATCAGAAGGCGGTGCATGTTTCTGATTCTGATTCATGATCCGACATGGCATTCATTGGTGAGAAGCTGACATTAGTCGACATGATTCAGAAGCAAGTTTAGGATTTACAGCCACTGTGAGAGTTGGAGAAACTCTCATCACTTCCTCAGCAGTTGAGTGATTTGACAAAGAGGGTGACCGGATTGCAGCTTTAGTACCAGCAGTCTCACACTCCTTCTACTTCACAGCTTGTACGGAGATCTTTACCCGCTCCACCCTCCTATCAGATTTAGTACATTCAGAGTGAGTCGGTACAACCTACTGAGTCTCCACAGATTGATTGGCACGAGGATCTGTCAAATGCCAACCGGAGTCAGATCACTAGTCCTTGAGATGATGATGTTGATTCTCACGCTACTCTTGAGATCAACAGGATTTGTTGCGCTCTTGTTCAGCCTTCACCACACTTTACTCCTCAGAGCATACACCATAAGCAGCAGTAGCATAGTCATTTGCAGCATGGATGCCCACATTTTCAGCACCACCAACACTTCATGCAACAGTAGTCTCACCAGTGCACCTATCAGAGACCATATTCACGTCAGTATCCTGCTACATATTCACATGCATATCAGCACCACTAGCAGTAGAAGTCTTCCTATACACCATGGAGGTATCCTAAGCCATATATACCACAGCAGCACACTCCTCAGAAGGAGAGAGAAGATAGGTAGGGACACCACACTGAGTCTTATATCTTCACAAGCCCTGACACTCAATCAGGTCATAGATATGATTGGCACACTCCAGAGTACACATAGGACAGAGATGGAGTGAGTTAACCATTTTCTAGATGAGTTAACCGCACCCAAGACCACCCTCCCAGCCTATCCTCAGATGAACTCGAACAATAAGAGGAGGCACACAGATCAGATAAACACCACTACATGTACGATATCGTTTCTTGAATTTTTATCTAAACTTCATTCGTCTCAGGAGTGGTAGATCACCGCGAGAACCTGATCGAGAGGAGGAGAGGGCACATAATGAGGAGAGAAAGCCGATCAATGAGGATATACATTCTAATGTTGAGGAGAAGGACCAGCATGATGTCCATCACGATGATATTCAGAGAGATGGGAACGATGTAGAGACATTGGACAAGGACACGGACGAGTTCGATGATGATACCATGCCAGACCATGCAGACCCTACCGATGCAGATTTTTCTTCTCCCATTTTAGAGATTTTTGTATATACTTCTGAGACTCTCAATGTACACACTGATTCTTTTGATGATGTTAATAAAAGAATTTTGGCATTCCTGATATTGTTCCTATTCCTGATGCTTTGTATGGAACAGTAAAGAAAAATGCCAAAAATAATGTTGTCACTCCAAAAACTGATCGTTTATTGAAAGATCACATTTTTATGAAGATTCCACTTTACGATGTCTCGGATCACATTCCTACACTCAAGAATAAGTTGGGGAACAAATGCATAACATGTAGGAAAAAGAAATCACGAGTTGAGAAACATGTATTGACCAAGACCACTTCATGTGCTATTCAGAATAAGGTACCTAAGAAGAAGAGATATTCTGGAGCTCAGTATGTCACATGTCAGATTACATGTGTTGCATTCCATCGTACTCTCTTATATAATGGTTCCTTGATTAATTTTCTTCCATCTTCCTTGCTTGATAAGCTCAAGCTAGGTCCTCTTTACAAATCATGAGCGATACTTCAGTTTGCATATCGATTTGTAAAGAGACCTATAGGTGTGTTGAGGAATATTATCGTGACCGTTCAGGGCTTACAATTTCCAATGTACTTTACTGTCCTAGATGAAGGATATGGTGAGATCCTTAAGCGTAGCACGGAAGCGTGAGGATCGCATCGTATGCGATCAGGAGCGACTAGTCGCACTAGTTGCTCAATGCAGCGGAATTTAAAAGTTTTTTATGTGATGAAATCACATGATCCAAGAACACTTCTTGGATTATTTCATCTAAACCACAAACAAGTATTAGGGTTACCTCTTGAAGCGTGGTTGTGATCGAGTTTCTAAACGAAGAGACCTCCTGTCTCAAGTCCGATCCGATGGAGGAGACGCTTGCGAGCGTGTGGATGAGACACGTGCTCCTCGCAATCCATGTTGATGATCCAAGCGGCAAATCTCCTAATCTCGACACACGATATCCGGCGTCTTCTTCACGAGCGAGGCGCACTGAAGGAGACAGAGATCCATGAGCAAACGATCGGGCAGCATAACGACGACGCTGCGGCGATGGAGACTCTCTCTAGGGCATCCATGGTGGACGTGCATATGAGAGAGAGAGAGAGTGGGTGTGTAGAGAGAGAGAGACTTATGTTCTCATTAGCATATGAAGATCAAGGGGTGCCCTATTTATAATATTTTGGGATCCATGGATCTCAATCCATGGGCAACACAAATCCAATGGCTCTCATTGATTTGTGTTTCTTTTAATGGCTAAGATTTGTGTTGGTAAAAACCAACAACAATTAATTTAATTTAAATTAAATGTATATTGATAAATCAATATGATTTAATCCCAAATTAAATCAATCAAGCATGGAGATTATGGAATGAAGATTGCCTCCTTCCATAATATGGGACTTGGTGGCAATCTCATGAAATCTCATGATATCTCATGAGATTACATTATTCCATGGAAGTCTCCGAGATTTACAACAACACTTGTTGTAAATTCAACAAAAATAATTCATAATTATTTTGTGAATATTGCAATCTTGCCATTGGAAAATTGTGAATCACATTCACAACCCAAAATAAAAAGTGAATTACATTTTCAATTAATTATCTAATGTGAATCCAATTCACATCAACATTTAATTAACAAATGTAAATTACAAATTTCTCTCTCTTATATATTATAAATCACATTTATAATATATATGATTAATATGGATAGTGATATCCACATTATTCATGTCTATGATAATTAAATCACATTTAATCATCTTGGATCTCTATTCTCATGTGCCCAAATAATGTGAATCAATATCATATTATTTACATCTTTGATAATTAAATCACATTTAATTATCTACAGTAACTCTCCTTATAATATGAATAAAATTCATATTATTCATGATAATTAAACCACATTAATTATCCATTTTGTCAATCCTTGGATACATATATCAACAATGAAATTATCCTGAACTCTTTCTAGAATAATACGCTTTCTCCGAGGATACTTGGAGATAAGGACAGGGTGATTGTATTGTTCCGTGTATAGTGACTTGGATATTGAGATCAAATCTCAAATCTAGATCTCGGGCCTCCCATAGATGCTTGATTAAATCAAGGCCGCAAATCTAGTCTTCTCATTGAATCTCAATGACATTCAGATCAATGTCCAACATTTGGACTAAGATCAGATTACTTCTCTACTGAGAGGAGTCAATAAAATCCAGACCTGTTTCGTCACTCCCTAGGAATGGAAGCGTCATGGTTATACAACCATTTATGATCACATCACCCTCAGGTATTCCTAATACCTGTACATCCTGCATACTGGAAGACCCAGAATAAACCAGAAGTATAAGATCATCTTTACATTGTCTAATTCAGGATTTTATCATTAAGTTTCTCATTCGATCATTGGGAGTTGGTATCGATCATATACTTTCCAAAAGCATATATCATACCCAGGTGTTGATCATATACTTTCCAAAAGTATATATCAAACCTACAAATTCAGTCAAGCTTCCAAAACGAGATGACCGTGCATGGAACTTGATCTTCCCAATATCTCATGAGTGAGCTCATGTCTTCTGGTTCAGTAATGAACCTGTATGATCCCTTTGAGAGATCGTATTACTCATATGCCCTTGTATGCACACCACCGTGTCGGTGTATAGATCTTGATTAGGTCATTAACCTATTGGTCTGCCAAATGTACATACCCAGACATATAGTAACACATCTGACTCCGGTCAGAGGATGCGTTCCTATATCGTGACAGCATACATCATAGGACTTTGGTTATCTCAATCTTGTTAAGTCAACTCTTTGACCTAACTAATCTGAAACCTCCGAATCTCTATTCCCATGCAGAGGACATGTATCAAGAGGCCGGTCAGATATCAACCTAAATGAGAAAGGATTGCCATCTCCTACTCAGTCTGGAGATCATCTCTTAATAATCATTTTACGGTGATTGATGAGTCCTCAATCTAACTCTTTAGATATTTGTCATAGCACCAGCCTCTATGATTCAATAATTGAATCAACAGCTGTATGATCATCAAGATGGCCATGGTACATAACCCTAATTGTACTAAGGGACCTATTACGTAAATTATTTTTTCTTCATTTCAGATCAGGGAATGATATTTGCAATAACATTTATTGCATAATGGCTCATCGTGGGCTCGCATGTCCAACACTAGATATGACATGCCCTACGCAGACACCTTGCTCTAATCATTCTTGGGAGTCCTTTCTTGCATACATCGGGAGCACCTTTTGATTATGATGTTGGGAGAGTATCATTCCATACAAATAGTGGAGAGATATACATTGAGATGGCAAGAGGATGTAGCAGTCCTAGATCAGTATTTCCATTCACTTATGAGGACACATGTATTGCAGATGATTGCTAGAACATAGATGAGACACAATCTCTTGATCTTGAGGGCATTTATTTTGATACCCATGATATCCTACTCGAGGATGCGGTAGATCACATGGTACCTAGTTCTTCAGGTGATTTTTCACATACAGGTATAGAGTTCAAATCAGATCTACATGAGCAATCATTAGACATCTTTGTGTTGTAGATTGAAAGTACATATATTCCATCATGAGAGTCAGCTGATTATATTTCGCAGATCATACGTAGAGAGTCGGATTGTGTGATGGATACACATATAGACACCTTCTGTAGTTTGATTATAGGGATGTGGATTTTAGTAGAGAGACCTATGGCACACACATCATTCATTCACAGAAGAAGCTCTACTTGTTCAGTCAGGGATCATTACACGCGAGTACATCAAACGATTCAGTAGGACCTAGGTTGAGGAGATCTACTTTGTACTGGACTTATGTCTACTCTTCCACTTCATTTCGCCCTGCACAGACACATGTGATCCTTTTAGTTTTTGGAGTACACCACCACCTGTATATTCTTCGTAGTCCACAATCGTGCCCAATTTTTGTTTTTCTTTATATACTTAGGATACTAGATCCTAAGTATAGGGGGGTCGATTTCATGTTGATTTTCATTTTTGATTTTGTTCTTTTTACTTTTCTTTTGTCTTCCTTTCTTTTACACTAATCAGTGGTCCCTAATTTTTGGCCACATTCTTTTCTATACTTAGGATGCCTTATCCTAAGTAAAGAGATGACGGAGTGATTTCATTAATTTTAATTTTCTTACTTTCTTTTGTTCTTTTATTTGTATATTCGTTGCCCTTAGTCGCTGATGAATCTCCATTTCATCACCTTTATTCTATCATTTTGGCCTTAAAAACCCCAACAACTGCATATAAACAGCCTCAATTTGTATTTAATAGCATTCATTATTGATTGTATTTATTGTACATAAAATAAGGTTTTTAATGCCAAAATTATAGAATAAAGAGAAGAAAAGAAAAAGGAATAAAATATTGCAAATATTTTATGACCCTAACCCCGAGACCAAGGCTAGCATGGAATTGGTCGACAAGGAATAAAGTAGGGGGAGATAAGGGCCAATTATACGATAAATACCTCATTTATTAATTCATTTATTCATGCATTTTTGACACCTATTTTGTACATAATTATTTATTCATCAAATAAAGAAACTTTGTTCATAAACGTTATAGATAACAATGTAAATAAAAATACAAAATCGAGTTTGTGCAAAAATAATACACAGTGTACATTTTATACACAAAATAAAAAGCCAAAATCTCAACTTCACAGACCCATATCTTACAAATAAAAACTCCAAATCACCCAAACTCACCTTTAATTGTATATAACATTCCAATAACTATTTTATAAAATTGGTTTCATAATTTTTGGAGTCCATCTGTGGAAGTTAGGTTTTTGGCCCTTCTTGTACATAATACCTTATTAAAATATTCATTTTATTCAATATCCATTATTTTTATAAATTCATATTTTTAGAATTCTGTAGATAATGTATATAATTCATGTACATATTGACATTAGAATAAAACCAAAAATAATTTGTAAAATAAAATAAGTCTATGTAATATATAGACAAAATACCTATGTGAAGTATGTACATAAATAAAAGAGGAAAAACAATCTTTAATTGTTTCATTCTTTTATATTTTTTCTAATAATGTATATATCATATATAACTTATTAAAAATACAAGTCCATAATAAAAACAAATAAAATTCATTAAATAAATAAAATGTATATAATATATAGGTAAAATACCTATAAGTATACCTACATAAACATACACACATTTATTTAAAAATGTAAATAAACTTATAAAAATTAAATAAAAATATATTTATACTCACAAAAATAAGTTATAAATTTATAAAATAAGAAAATAAAATAATTAAATAAAAATAAACAAAATAAAAATAAATATATATAAATATACTTATAAATACATTATTTTAATAAAACCGTGAAAAAATAAATCAAAAAAATAAATAAAAATCATAAATAAATACTACATTAATTTATAAACATTTCTTATTTTATAAGTAAATTCTAATTAATTCATTTAATACGTATAATAAATGGGTCAAGCCCAGGCTGATGTGGACCAATCAGGGGCCAGGGAGTGTTGACCTCCGGTCAACTCCCCCCTGCGCCTCTGACGTCCGTCAGAACTGTCGCATCCCCCGATTTCATCCATTTTTCCCGGTCGATTGGTCGCTCCATCACCTTCGATCCCTTCACAGATTTTGTTCTCTGACCATCCGTGATTCGCGCCGTGATCTTGGAACCCTTGTACAGCCATTCGATTCTTCAATAATCGTCGGTCAATGGGGGTCCTCAGGAATGTTTATAAATAAGTCCCTCCTCTTCCTTGGCCGAATTTGGCCAATTTTATTCCTCCCAATGAGCTTGAATCAGCTCCTGGTGTAGCCCTCGTGATAGGAGGCGCTTCCCAGCACCTCGATTTGGTCCATGGAGGAGGAGAATTTTGTCGCGGCGGCGCTCCGGTGGTCGCCCTGCTACCTGGAGGCCCCCAGGTCTAAAAGCTGCGCATTTATCTTTTCTAGGTAGATTTTTATTCTTGCATTTCATTTCTGCATTTTATTTTGCATTTAGATAAGTAGATTAGGCGAATCGAAGTTCGCCGGAGCTGAGCTCCGGCGACTTCACCATCGTTCCCCGATTGTCTTCCGACCACCCTTCCACCGTCATTTCGTTCCCCTACGCCTTCTCCACCTCCCAGCCACCCTGTCCAACCGGATCCCCATCTAGATCCGTGAATCGATGCTCCTCTCCTTCGCTTCGCCGGAGCATCGCCGCCCTCGTCCATTTTTGCACTAACAGCTTCAGATTTTGGGCCGAAGAGCATCGCCTCGAGACGAGCTTCCTTCCTGGGCAGGTTAGGAGCAAAGAAGAGCTCCAGGAGACGCTTTCAGAGTTCATCGGAGGTACCTGGAGCCCCTCGACTTCTCCGACGTTGTGGTGGCGCTCCAGTGCCCTTCCGTCCGATCAGACACCTCCAGCAGCTAGAGACACCTGCCAGGAAGCCAGTGGGACCCTCAGAAGCCCGAGGGAGCGCCGGACAAGCGAGCAGCACTGGATCGAAAGTTGGGGAAGGGGGAGTTCTTACCTGTTCTTCGTGCCTTCGTCTTCACCGTCCGTTCGTGGTCCCAGATGAAGGGTCCGGAAAAGCCGCGATAAGAAATCGTTTTTATCGTTCGTGCGTGAAAATAACTAAAGTCGTTCGTTGTAGGTGGCGATCGGAACGGTCAAGAAATAACCACAATTTTAAAACAAATTCAATCTAGTGGTTTTTATGTTTATTTTACTTGGGCAAGTCCCAAGGTCGATCACAAGGAGGCAAAGGAACAACCTAGATTAATGTCTATCCAATTTTGAGTTCGGTTTTCAAGGCGTTCTTTTTTTTGGAATTTTTTCAATGCAATATGAGATGCAAAATGCAAGTTTGGCCTATTTTAGGGACTAAAATATCAAATACATCCAAACGGTGTCCGAAAAATATGAAAATTGGCCACAATGTAAAACGTGATGAAATGAGTGCACTGTAATTTTTTTGGAATTTTTTGGTGTAATATGAATTTTTTTTTTGAATTTTTAAATGCAAACAGAATGATTTTCAATATTTAATTTTAATAAATATTAAACCTACTTATTTTCGAGAACTAAAATTATCTAAGATCTCTCACTAGGTAATAGATCTTAGAAAAATTCTAGACCTCAAAAATATGGGGTTTAATACCTATTAAAAAACAAACATTGAAATGCACAAAATGATTTTTACAGGGCAAATGATGCATGCAAATGCAAAGATTTTTGGGCACAATGTTAATCAAAGTAATCTCTACAACATTTGATTTTTGGGGAATTTTTAGAGCTACGGTTAATTAACTATGAATTTCCGAGCACAGATTGGGCAAAATATTCTAATTTTCACAAAACAATTATTTATTAATAAACCATAAATCCCAAAAATATCCACAGCATGTCAAAATGTAGAGAATTATATGATGAACAAAATGCTATTTTTAAATAATAAAATGATGTAGAGAATAAGTCTAAAATGATTGGGGAACAAAGGGGTATACGTGCAATATAATTAAAATAAACAACTAAAATGCATAGGACCTATTTGAAATTACCAACAGAAGGGGGTGGTGATTGCAATTTCTCCGGGGGGTCACGTGCGGGGCACGTGACCTTCTGGATTTGGACTGTAGTGCAAATGATGGACTTTCCAGGGGGTCTTCTGTGAATAACCCACGGTCACGTGCACTGCACGTGACCTGGGTGTTGATGTCACGCTGACGTCCCCCTCGGACGCACGTGCCTCGCACGTGCACGAGGGGTCTCGGCCCTGGACCCGGCCGGCGGTGCAGAGGAGGCGAGGGGCGGACGTCCGACCAAGGCTGTGAAGGCTGGGGAGGTGCTCAGGGATGCGCGGCGGTGGTCGTTGATGACGGCGATGAAGGTGATGTCGGAGGAGCTCCAGGCGGTGGCTGGAGGAGCTGGTCGATGATGGCGCGAGGCGGAGTTCGTCGGAGATGAAGGTCTTGGGTGGAATCGTAGGCTCAACGTTGATCGGAGCGGGGCACTAGCGGCGGAGGGGCGCCGTATGCAGCAAGGCGGCGTCGCCGCCTTGGATCTCGCCGGCGTAGGTACGGAGGCTTGGCGCTGTCACCGCCGCCCCCGATTTGCAGAGCTAACGACGGATGTGGCAATGCTCGATGGCGCAAGGCGGAGCAGAAGCTTGAAGGTGAAGCTTTTGGCGTTGGCTCTACGGGGGACCGGAGCTGAACAATCGCGCGGCGGAGCCGTGGCACTGCAACGAGGGGTGGGCCTCGGACCTCGCCGGAGAGGGATGAAGAGGAAGCGGCGCTGTCACCGCCGCTCCTCCGACCTGTAGCTTAATCGGCGGATGAGCCTGGCGTCGAGGGTGTCGATGCCCTTAAATAGAAGAGCCTGGAGATGGCGACGGGAGGGAAGCGGAGGGCGTTAGGCGGCGGTGGTTGTGGTTGGCGCGGGGATAACGGGCGGCGGTTGCGAGGTTTTCGGGACGGCGGCGACGATGGTTGGGGGCGGCAGTTACGGAGGAGACGACGGCCAGCGGCCGTTCGATCGGCCGCTGATCGAACGGCCGCGATCTTGACACGTGGCCAGGGGTTAAGGGGAGAGCGGGCGCACGTGCAGTGCGCGTGCAGTGGTGGCACGTGCGCTGCACGTGCGTGGTATTTTTTTATTATTATTATTATTTTTTATAAAAACTAAGATTAAAAAGGCGAAAAAACCATGACACGTGGCGGCCTCTGGGGCTGCCACGTGTCAGCACCAGAAAAATCCGAAAATAAAAGATTTCTAAAATCTCTTAAAAAATAGCAAATGACCTCGGATCGAAAAAGTTCCTTCACAAAAAATGCTCGTCTCGACGAGATCTACAACTTTCATGAAGACATCAAAGCCAAATTCGGTCAAATGTGAAAAGTGAATTTTTGGGGTATCCCATGTACATAGAATACCTTGATTTTTGGGTTTTCTAATTTTTTTGTCAATTTTAAACACGATAAAAATCCGGAAAAATAAGGAAAACTCAAAGATAAATAAAAGAGACCTTAATCTAATTTTTTTTTTTGATTTTTATTAATAAAGAAAATATACACATAAAATACAGGTTAAAAAGCCGCGAAAATACAATGTACAAAAGAGGCCCAAAACCCAACTTTCACATACGAGCTCCGATTCACTTGAACTTGGTCTTGTTTTGAAGGTAATTGAATGTGCATTAGTTCAAAAGTGAGTAGGATCAAATCGGACACTGGATGGGGAAGATATGTGGCTTTTAGTCCGAAAATCCTATAACTAGGGTTTGGGTTTTTGGTCCACTTTCCTGGGTTAATTAATTTTTTGTATTTTTCATTTATTCTTGTTAGTGATGTGTACACAGTGGAAGTGAGTTTGTGGTATGCGGTGTTAGCATGAAGGAGTTAAAAATAGGGGAAGTTAGGCTATTTACAGGTCATTTTTGGCTTGGATTTTTGGCTTCTTATTTTATGCAGATTTTAATGCTAAAATGCAATTCTTATGAAATCATGCCTGAATGCTAATTATGCAGAATAAATGCAGAAATGCAGTTGATTTTGAGGGACTTGAGATTTAATTAATGAGACTTAGAATGGTGAATCTGAGATTCATCATCCCCCTATACTTAAACCATGCTCGTCCCTGAGCATCAAAAAGAAATGCCATGAAGTGAAATGAGACTGGGTTCCATACCAAGACCATGAACTGAAGGTGAAAGTGAAACTAAACTTGACCTTTGGATTAATAATGTGGCGGAACTTCTGTGAGACTTAGAATTTTAAAATCAACAGCCCTCAAGTTCTACACATCATTGACACAGTTTCAACTCAGAAGTCATCTTAGATCAATTCTCTTCCCAAAGTATACCCTATGAACATTGAATAACCGACTCATGTGTGTGAAGGGTTTTAGCTCTTCCCATTCAGAATGCCGGACTACCATGCTCCTCTCCTCTCCAGTAACTCGTCCTCGGGGAGTCAGATATTTCCTTCTAAGGTCTGTCGTGCTGTGTTCACAATCGAATGAGGGAGAAGATAGAAGAAAGAGAAAAGAACTGGAGGGTGGCCAGTGTAGTCACCTCTCCTTGTGGAGATGGCCAGTGTAGCCGAGTCTCCACCAAGATCTGCAGGTTTCTGAAGCTTGGACCTTTTTGGTCGGATTTTTATTTGGTAGAATGCTTCTATGTATTTGGAATTTTTGGTGGTTCTGCTTGGATCTTGTTGTGCCCCTACGGATATAGAATCTTTTGTTCCGTACATTTTTTGGGGTCTTAGAAAAATTGTGCCCAGTCGTCCATCCCTTTTCCGAAGCTTTATTTCAACCCGTACTCCGGTCTTTAGATTTCCACGCTACCAGAAAAGAGACTCACACAGTCTTCCAACATCCCGTCTGGGTTGAGCTAAGTGCATAGTGCGAGAGTGCGAATTAATTCCCTATTCCAGAGTGGTACCCAGAATGAAGAGACCATGTTAGACACTAAGAGTCAAACGCTGCACATTGTCATGTGGAACTTAAGGAATTAAGTCACAAAGACCTGAAGCTCTTAAAATTCTATTTCTCGGTGAAGTTCCTTTGAAAATTAGGTGGATTAAGGTCAAGCCATGACCACTCTCGGTTTCGGCTCATAACTCGGTTCAGAACCCAATGACTTTTCACAGATGCAAATGCATGCGGTGATGGATGAAGTGTAGGTGCGTGAAATGCAGACACACTTTTTTTTTGACATTTTATGCAAGGGATTTTTTTTAATGCAGAAAATGGAATAAGAAGCCTCTTTTTCATTCATTTTTTTTTCAGAAAGTTAGGGCAAGTCAGTGTTTTTCTTTATTCTTTTTTTTTCAAGTTATTACCCACCCCGTAAATACATATAGACTTACGCGAAAGTACGAGATATGGGTAAAATATATACAAAGTATATATACAGACCCCCCTATACTTAGCGAGTGATGTGTCCTCAGAGCACAAGAAGCGTAAAGAAGACATAGCTCGGGCTAAGCGTAAGAGAGTGAGAAAGAAAAAAGAAGAAAAAGAATGAAAAGAAAAGCGGTCAGGAAATGAGGAGAGTATATACGGGTGGATGTCAGTTCCCCCTATACTTAGGCTCTGAACAGCCTAAGTATGGAAGAAGGGTGGATATGGAGCGAATGGGAGTTAGGAGAAGAATGATATATACAGATGGCATTGGTCCCCCCTATACTTAGGCCTTGGCCTAAGTAAAGGAAGAAGCTGTACAAGGAGACCAATGTGGTCGGGAGGGAGGGTGGGTAGCCGATGATTAAGGCGGTTTTCGGCTGATCTTTTTGTGAGCCTGCGGTGGGAGATCGTAATGATGAGTCGGAGATGAGGCATATGATTCCCAACAATTGTCAGTGTCATCCTCAGACAAATTATGATGGATAGTGGATGAATTGTTTGAGTCAGATGAAAGATATCCATCATCGGAATTATCCTCAGAGGAGTAGTAATTGAAAGTGGGCATACTCCAAGTATTCTGGTCTTTTTGTTTTTTCAATTGTTTTCTCAGAATTCGTTCCTTCTTGGGGTCAATCAGTTTGTCCTCGGATGAATGCTCAGAAGCAGCGGTCTCAGTCAGCTCATACGAAAGAATTCCAGTGTACTTGAAGAATGCAGGAGCATCAGCTTTGGATGAATAGTAGTTAGGAACGGGAGTTGTCCAACGTGGATTGAATTTTGGATCCTTACGAAGATATGGCTTTAGGGCTGCCGAACAGACTTCACTCATGTAAACCATCTTTTCCGGACCTGATGAGGGATCATCAACTGATTCCTCTTCCGAAAGGTCAAAGGTGACTCTCTTTTTATTTCGTCGTGAAGGTGTCGGTTCACTTGAGTATCCAGATGAATAGCCATTGAAATTCTCCTTGGTTGGTGCTTGGTCTGCGTGCTCGTTCTTAGTCTCGCGAATGTTTGAGCACTCTCGATTTGGGATGATTTGTTCAAGATATTCAGAGAATGTTGCTCCAGGGTGTGACCATGCATATGTCTCTAGATCGTAGTAAAAAGATTTGTCTATTTTGAGATCCTTGGGGATTTGACTGTTGGGGAGATTTTCTAAACCAATAGTCTCATCAACAACTGCTATCTCAGGTGTGGTTGTGGGGTAGGGCTCTTCTACCGCTTCATGGTTATGGTTGTTGGGGACTTCGTGGGTTGCCTCAGAAGATCGTGGTTCCTCAAAGATAGGGTCAGATTTAAGTGCTTCCAATGCTGTGAAATTGATTTCCCGAGTCTCACAATCGATACTCGCCTTGGCCAATGCCAAGAATGGCTTTCCGAGAATGATTGGAGACTGGGTAAATTCTCCTTGATGCTCAATATCAATGATCGTGAATTCTACCTTGAGCGGAGCACCTTGGAATTTCATGATGACAGAAATGGTTCCTCTCGGCCGTTTTATCGATCGGTCCGCTAATTGTACAATCTCTCGTATCTTCTGAATCGGTCCGAATTTGAGTTCATGGAATACAGAGGTCGGGAGGATATTAATTGGTGAATCATCATCAATCCGAGCATGGGTGAAAATTGTGTCTTTGATTTCACAATCGAATCTGGGCAACCGCTTCACTATGCGGCTCTTGGTTTTTCTCCTCAACACCAAGGAGGCCATTCACAAGATATGTCTTTCAGTCTTTGTTCGTATCCTGCCCGACTTTTTGTTCATTAATTTATCTGTTATAAATCTTTTAAGGTCGGGGAAGTGTTCAATGGCCTGTATAAAGGGAAGTTCAAATATCAAGCATTTTTCCAGTGCTTCCCGTACAGTTGGATCCAAATTTCGCAGATCATCTTCAGTTTTAATTTTTATGAAATTTTCTGAATTTTCAATTTTTTTGTGGTTTTCAAATATTTCTATTTTTTTGGTATTTTCTGGGTGGTGTGGGGGTGTGGGGTGTTCTTCAGATGAAGAGGGGCTCTGGTGTTCAGGGTGAGGGTCATAATCATTTTCAGAATTGTCCATAGGTCCCTGAATATCCTCAGAATTTTCAATCTCAGATCCAATAATTTCCTCATTCATTTTACTGTCCGAACCACCATAGAATGCGATGAATCGATCGGTAAATTTTTGAAATCTCTCCTCTATTGAATTGAATTTCTTATTCATCCTCGAAATATCCTCCTCAAGATTTGGTTCATGATTAATTATGGGAGCAGTAAGTGTATGTTCGATAATTTCATCTTCCCTTTTTCTCTTTGTGCTGAGAGGAGAGCTTCTTGAAATATCCGAAATATGCTCATTATTTTCTGAAAATTTCTCCTCAAAAATAATGGAAGGAGGCTGATCATAAGGTTCAGACATGTGTCGTTGATTTGTCAGACCTTGATATTGTGGAGTCAACATACAGGGTTTATGTGTTTCTAAGTGGTCAGTCCAGTCCTCTGTATGAGCATCATGTCTGACGAGGGGTCTATCATGGTCAATCCAATGTCGATGATAATTCAGTGCATGTCTTTCCATCTGAGTTTGGTTTCTCTGCCAGTCATGAGGTTTGAAGGGATTTTGATCTTGAAAAGTTTCATTGGCGAGAAACTGAGAATAAGACAATTCGGTCCAAGATGGTAGGTGGTCATTTACGGTTGGATTGTTCGAATAGAAATTTAATGAGGAGGCCGAATTTATATGCGGGTGAAAGCCTCCTGCAAATGTTGGAGGATTATTGAAATAAGGGGATTGAGTTGATTTGGGCTTAACTGAAACAAATTCATTTTCATAGTATAGCTCTGATGGGTGTTCGGTCATTTTTGAGAGGAATGGGGAGTCGGATCTGTGAGAGTTTTTGGACAAGAGTTCCATTATGAGGTTTAAATCAAGAGAGGGAAGAAATGATTGCACGGGATAGTCAAAGAGAATTTTTATCGAATGTGCGGCTATTGATCTTGAAATCGGTTCACGCACACCAATGCAAACACAATTCAAACCCCGGGTTCACCAACTCACACAATGAAGCCGTAAGGGTTCGGCTATTATCTTTTCAATTTTAGTTGGTGATAAATTCAATCTTGCAAGCCGTTTAAACGAGATTTTAGGTTTGGAGCTGGGCTCTATCCTAGTGTGCGTCTCTCTCCTCGCTGCAAGATAAAATCAAACAATGTCGGGGTTGCTCTCCCGCAGAAATTCTTGATTTTATGGATTTTTAGATCGGCTATATTTAGCAGTCCCAGTTTTATTAAGGCGATCACTGTAGAATTTAAGTGAACACAAATTCACGTCTACCGTCCAGTCCCAATTTCCTTTAGATTTATGTGATAAAACAAGAGAGAGGAATTCGGGAAAAGCCGATGCATGCGGAAAACTTATGATGAATGCTCAGTTAGAAGACTTACAGTGCCTCCTCGCAATCTCCATGTGGGATGCAATACAGAATTGAAAATTTATACTAAATGCGTGCAAGCCGATGAAAACCGCACCTAAGCAGAAAGTTCTATTAGCGGGAAGAATTGAGTTGAATTTGGGTAAGTTGAACGATCTAATGTGCGTCTCAGTTAAAGTGCAGTGTGGCTTAAGATCCTACGAGCACAATCAGAAATAAAAAAAATGCTCTAAGAGCCGTATGTGCAGGTCTATCCTAATCGCCACTCAAGTCGGGCCCCACCCTCTCCGGAGAGTGAAACAGGCCACGACACACCACAAATAAAGTTCAATGTCCTTGTACACACGCGAGAGTCCAAACGGACACCGCTATAAATGAGCAGAAAATAAAAATGCAGAAATTAAAAACCTAGACTCTACTCTCTCTCACGACTCGACTCGATCTTAATTTAATTGTGGTTTCTTCGGGTGTCGGTGAAGATGCGTCGGTTCCTTGAAAAACCGCTCCACGTGCGCCGGGTACCTCGCAAGAAAAATAAGAGAGATATTGTAAGAGAGTGACTCAGAAAATAATCAAAAATAAAATAAATGAAAGAAATGCTGAAAAATAAATACAAGAAATAAAATGGGATTTACAATGAAAAATTCGGGGGTCAGACTACCCGAATTCGGAAAACCGAACAAAAATTTTCGAAACAAAAATCTAAGCCGTTTGCCTCCCCGGCAACGGCGCCATCTGAAGGGTCCGGAAAAGCCGCGATAAGAAATCGTGTTTATCGTTCGTGCGTGAAAATAATTAAAGTCGTTCGTTGTAGGCGGCGATCGGAACGGTCAAGAAATAACCACAATTTTAAAACAAATTCAATCCAGTGGTTTTTATGTTTATTTTACTTGGGCAAGTCCCAAGGTCGATCACAAGGAGGCAAGGAACAACCTAGATTAATGTCTATCCAATTTTGAGTTCGGTTTTCAAGGCGTTCTTTTTTTTTGGAATTTTTTCAATGCAATATGAGATGCAAAATGCAAGTTTGGCCTATTTTAGGGACTAAAATATCAAATACATCCAAACGGTGTCCGAAAAATATGAAAATTGGCCACAATGTAAAACGTGATGAAATGAGTGCACTGTAATTTTTTTGGAATTTTTTGGTGTAATATGAATTTTTTTTTGAATTTTTAAATGCAAACAGAATGATTTTCAATATTTAATTTTAAAAAATATTAAACCTACTTATTTTCGAGAACTAAAATTATCTAAGATCTCTCACTAGGTAATAGATCTTAGAAAAATTCTAGACCTCAAAAATGTGGGGTTTAATACCTATTAAAAATCAAACATTGAAATGCACAAAATGATTTTTACAGGGCAAATGATGCATGCAAATGCAAAGATTTTTGGGCACAATGTTAATCAAAGTAATCTCTACAACATTTGATTTTTGGGGAATTTTTAGAGCTACGGTTAATTAACTATGAATTTCCGAGCACAGATTGGGCAAAATATTCTAATTTTCACAAAACAATTATTTATTAATCAACCATAAATCCAAAAATATCCACAGCATGTCAAAATGTAGAGAATTATATGATGAACAAAATGCTATTTTTAAATAATAAAATGATGTAGAGAATAAGTCTAAAATGATTGGGGAACAAAGGGGTATACATGCAATATAATTAAAATAAACAACTAAAATGCATAGGACCTATTTGAAATTACCACAGAAGGGGGTGGTGATTGCAATTTCTCCGGGGGGTCACGTGCGGGGCACGTGACCTTCTGGATTTGGACTGTAGTGCAAATGATGGACTTTCCAGGGGGTCTTCTGTGAATAACCCACGGTCACGTGCACTGCACGTGACCTGGGTGCTGATGTCACGCTGACGTCCCCCTCGGACGCACGTGCCTCGCACGTGCGCGAGGGGTCTCGGCCCTGGACCCGGCCGGCGGTGCAGAGGAGGCGAGGGGCGGGACGTCCGGCCAAGGCTGTGAAGGCTGGGGAGGTGCTCAGGGATGCGCGGCGGTGGTCGTTGATGACGGCGATGAAGGTGATGTCGGAGGAGCTCCAGGCGGTGGCTGGAGGAGCTGGTCGATGATGGCGCGAGGCGGAGTTCGTCGGAGATGAAGGTCTTGGGTGGAATCGTAGGCTCAACGTTGATCGGAGCGGGGCACTAGCGGCGGAGGGGCGCCGTATGCAGCAAGGCGGCGTCGCCGCCTTGGATCTCGCCGGCGTAGGTACGGAGGCTTGGCGTTGTCACCGCCGCCCCCGATTTGCAGAGCTAACGGCGGATGTGGCAATGCTCGATGGCGCAAGGCGGAGCAGAAGCTTGAAGGTGAAGCTTTTGGCGTTGGCTCTACGGGGGACCGGAGCTGAACAATCGCGCGGCGGAGCCGCGGCACTGCAACGAGGGGTGGGCCTCGGACCTCGCCGGAGAGGGATGAAGAGGAAGCGGCGCTGTCACCGCCGCTCCTCCGACCTGTAGCTTAATCGGCGGATGAGCCTGGCGTCGAGGGTGTCGATGCCCTTAAATAGAAGAGCCTGGAGATGGCGACGCGAGGGAAGCGGAGGGCGTTAGGCGGCGGTGGTTGTGGTTGGCGCGGGGATAACGGGCGGCGGTTGCGAGGTTTTCGGGACGGCGGCGACGATGGTTGGGGGCGGCAGTTACGGAGGAGACGACGGCCAGCGGCCGTTCGATCGGCCGCTGATCGAACGGCCGCGATCTTGACACGTGGCCAGGGGTTAAGGGGAGAGCGGGCGCACGTGCAGTGCGCGTGCAGTGGTGGCACGTGCGCTGCATGTGCGTGGTATTTATTTTTTTTTATTATTTTTTTATTATTATTTTTATAAAAACTAAGATTAAAAAGGCGAAAAAACCATGACACGTGGCGGCCTCTGGGGCTGCCACGTGTCAGCACCAGAAAAATCCGGAAATAAAAGATTTCTAAAATCTCTTAAAAAATAGCAAATGACCTCGGATCGAAAACGTTCCTTCACGAAAAATGCTCGTCTCGACGAGATCTACAACTTTCATGAAGACATCAAAGCCAAATTCGGTCAAATGTGAAAAGTGAATTTTTGGGGTATCCCATGTACATAGAATACCTTGATTTTTGGGTTTTCTAATTTTTTGTCAATTTTAAACACGATAAAAATCCGGAAAAATAAGGAAAACTCAAAGATAAATAAAAGAGACCTTAATCTAATTTTTTTTTGATTTTTATTAATAAAGAAAATATACACATAAAATACAGGTCAAAAAGCCGCGAAAATACAATGTACAAAAGAGGCCCAAAACCCAACTTTCACATACGAGCTCCGATTCACTTGAACTTGGTCTTGTTTTGAAGGTAATTGAATGTGCATTAGTTCAAAAGTGAGTAGGATCAAATCGGACACTGGATGGGGAAGATATGTGGCTTTTAGTCCGAAAATCCTATAACTAGGGTTTGGGTTTTTGGTCCACTTTCCTGGGTTAATTAATTTTTTGTATTTTTCATTTATTCTTGTTAGTGATGTGTACACAGTGGAAGTGAGTTTGTGGTATGCGGTGTTAGCATGAAGGAGTTAAAAATAGGGGAAGTTAGGCTATTTACAGGTCATTTTTGGCTTGGATTTTTGGCTTCTTATTTTATGCAGATTTTAATGCTAAAATGCAATTCTTATGAAATCATGCCTGAATGCTAATTATGCAGAATAAATGCAGAAATGCAGTTGATTTTGAGGGACTTGAGCTTTAATTAATGAGACTTAGAATGGTGAATCTGAGATTCATCACCAGCCCAGATCAGAAGGCAGCCGTTGGATGGAGCTCTGCATCGACCGTAGGATCAGCTCGGCTGATCTAATCTCAGCCATCCATCGGCGAAGCGTCATCGGGCGAGGAGGAAGCGATGCGTGTCAAGTGAAGAACGCTGAACCGTTGGATAGCGCGCCTTTGGGGGTAATTTGCACATTTAACCCCGCACTTATTGTATTTAATTTTTAATTCTGTAAAATAAATATCACGTGTAAATAATTTATGAATTTTGCAGACAGGACCCTGAGTTTATTAGAATTGCATTTAGGTCCTTCCGCGCCTCACGTGCAGTCCCACGTAAAGCGCGTGAAATTTTCACTTTAGCCCTGGCGGTTTTTATATATTGGAAATTAGTCCCAAAACTTTAAATAATGTTTATTTCTGTTGAATTTTTGCACTGATGCCCCTGGAACTTATTATATTTGCAAAAATGCCCCTGCTAGGCTGTTTAATTTTGTGCCTTTTATCTATTTATTAAAAATACCTAGGATGCTCCAAAAATTCCACAAATATTAGGTTAAATGCTTCATGCCCTATATTTTCACGTCCATATTTTATTTGCATTTTTTCGTATTTTTCCTAATTATTAAAAATGAAATAGGAGCCATTTTTACACTGTCTAATTTATAAAATTCAAAAAAATTATAAAATGTTTTTGAAAAATTACAAAAAAAATTATATATGATATCTTAATATATATATATTGAGTCCAGGAATTGAAAAACCCTAAAAATATGAAAAAGAAAAATAAAAAAATCAGAAATCCTCAAAATCCAACAAAAAAATAGAAAAATCCTTTAAAAACCTCAAAAATATATTTTTCTCTTTATAATTATCTATATATTATTACTAATATATTAAAATTAATTTGGGAATTTTTGGAGTTTATTTTATATTTTTAAAACCCAAATTATATTCGGCTATCTATTTAGTCCTTTATTGAGGACATTTTCAAAATTAAAAATACATAAAAATTAGAAATATTCCAGAAAAATAACAAAAAATAGAAAAATATTAAAAAGCAAAAAAAATTATATTTATATATATTTTTTAAGTATTTATATCTATCTATATATATTATATTATTCCCCTCTCTCTCTTCTTATATATACATCTCTTTATATATATATATCTTATATATATCTATATAATTATATCACTAAAAATAAAAAAATATATAAAATATAAAAACAAAATAAAAAATTATAAAAACAAAAATATATATAAAAAATGTAAAAAACCAAAAACCCACAAAACAATAATTGGACATGAACAATGGATTGAATAATTACACAACACATACAACCATTCACCTCCCAGTGTTCGACCTCTACCTGTACTTACACCTATACACATTTACATGTAGAGTTATAATAAATTTTAACTCCACATTTTTGGATATTCATTGCATACATTGATTGTGGGTTAATTGTTGATTGATTTGGGGATCTTTAAGTGGTCAATTCAGCGACTGGATCTCTCGCCTTGTGAGATATCTAGACCCTTAATTTTCCCCTTTCATCAAATGGCGCCGTTGCCGGGGAGGCAACGGATTCTGTATGATTTTGTGAGCTTATTTGTTCATTTATTCAATTATTTTCTCATGTCCCTGATTTATTTATTTGTTTGGTTTCTATTTCTATTTGATATTATTTGAATGACTGCTCTGACCATCTCCTTTCTTTGTCTTTGATGCGAGGGACCGCCAAGCGAAGGAGGACCTCTTAGGAGGACCTATGCACCCAAGCGAGGTGGAGTTGGCTCCTCTATGCCAGCCAACAGGAGAGAGCATCCATGACAGAAGAAGGAGAATTTTTGAAGACAGTCTCTATTTTTATGCATTTTATTTCATTTTATTATGTATATTCATGTGAGAGAGTGACACTTGAATTTTGTAATAATACAGGACTCTCACAGGTACACTTCGACTCCTGAGGTCCAGTGCCCGAGGGATTGTTCCCTTGGGGGCCTCGATGATTTTGACGCTTTTCTTTTTCTTTATTTTATTTTTATTATTTTGTGTGAATGAGCCTTATCTTAGGAGTTGCTTGCTCGTAGAGTTAGGTCCAAACACCCTAATATATATTTGCATGTACCTATAGTTCGCTTTGGACCTAGATCAAACTCTAAATAGCCGTTCATTTGTCTCTTAGCCTTTGTGCCACAGCGAGCCCCGCAAAGCGCTTTCTCCTAAACTCAAGTGTGTTGAGCAGAGGAGAAGTGAGCCAAGACCGGACTTTTTGAGGCTAAAGATAAATGAGCGACTTGTGGTGCTTCACGATAATAGCAATTTCTGAACCTAAGGCGATTTCTTCGGTTTGCATTTGCATATAGCATAGGTTTCAAAATCTGTTATGCATCCCGCATGGAGAGAGCTGGGAGGCACTGTAAGTCTTCTTACTTAGCATGCATCATCGTTTTCCGACTTGCATGGTTTTTCCGATCTTCTCCCTCTGTTTTTGCCAACCTAGGATGCTTAATGGAAATTGGAACCTCGATAGGCACGTGCATTGAAAATACCCAAAAAAGTGATAACTTAAATAAAATCGGGACTGTTAACTCTATTGGACCTAAAAATAAAATGTAATGGATTCCTTGTCTTGGGGAGAGCAACCCCCTAATTGTATGCGTTTTAAATTGCTTACGTACACACTAAGGAGTAGAGCCCAAATCCCATCAAGCCTCCTAAGTGATTGTACAATTTTTGTGGTTCTCACCTAAATCTAAAATCGAAAAGATAAATGACCGTCACCTGATGGTCTTCACTGTGTTGAGTAGGTAAATTGGGGGTTTGCATTGTGTTTTGATTATGACTTGGAGTCCATTGTGCTTTTCATTCATTCCTAGAGTAGTCGGTCCCGCCCGTGTGAGTCATGCATTTCTATCTTTGAGTCTCTCTCCCTCTTATACATATATCTCTTCATTTGCATCGAGTCATGATATTGGTGCTTGAGCTCAATCATTTCTTCGCCAAAGTCCTTCGTTTCCCGCTTCTTCACCATCTTCTTCGTGTCCACCGTACCATCCTCTTAGGTTCAGAGAGAGCATTCTCTTCGGACCGCCATTTTGACGGTGTTCCCGCCCTGTGTGGAACACCCAATTTTGTCTATATCTCGATCTTCTAGCCCGCCCTCCTCGTACACTCTGTATCACCTTTTTACTCCCCATGATATTAGCGCGCACGCTCAATCAGCTTCTCCACTCCATCGTGTTACCCTTCTTATCCACCCTTCTTGTGTACCCCGTATCACCATTCCCTTTACCCGGGAATGCTGTGCATATTAAAGAGGCCCGCATCGAGGATTATTTATCCATATTACTGGTGTAAGTCGGGCATGATGTTGAGATTGCTGAGAGTGATGTGATGTACATGCATATGGGCTTCTCGAGGATTTTTGCTAATGCATAGAGCATAGGTGTGATGCATTGTTGAGGAATTTTAGTTCGCGCACACCGGATTAAGGATGTGATATGATGCGATAATTTGATGAAGACTTCATGAGTATTGATTGATCTATCTTTCTTGAGGTTCCAACCATCTTGATTTCGAGGATTGACTGCTTATTCTGATATGGACTGATTGATAGAGGTGTGTGGATCCTGCATGATCTCTCATCTTCCTATTTGACCCATCCTTGATCTCCTAACTCTCTAATCCACCCTGGCAATTAAAGGATTCCTGACTATTTTTCATGCCATCTCAGCTGACTGGATTGACCCAAGGGATGTTTGGTGAATGACATGCTTATTTGCTCCCTTGCATGATCTTATGCCCTCCGAATGATTGAATGATTTATTGCCTTTGAGGACCTGAGATGACTTGCCAGCATTCCCACAACCTACATTGATCTAGCTCGCATTCCTCCCCAAGGACTATCTGCGGGAGAATGCGACAATTTCTAGGACTGTGGTTTCATTCACTGCTTCGGTCGCCATTGTGATGGGACCCGGAACCAAGTCAGATAATATGCTTGATTGGCCTCCCCCTGTGATTGTGTACCTGACCTGTCAGTACACGAAGCCAATGTACTAGACTCATCTGAGTCCGCTCTTCTTGACGGTCCTCGCAAGGATGAGCTCTTTTCTGACTATTCCTTGTCTAGCTCGCAGTACTCTCCGAGGACTATCTGCAAGAGACTGTGACACTCTCTTTACGATCGATTCCTACTGCTGATTGTGTCTTCGATCTGCGGAGCACGGAATCGAGTCGTCTGATATATATGATTTTTGGTCCCATCTTGAGTTGCGTATCCGATCTGCGGATCATGGGACCCATCTGATTAGACTCCTGTGAGTCTGCTCACCTTGACGGTCCTCGCAAGTTTGAGCTTCTGATATCTGCTAATTATCATGCATAGCTGGCAGCATGTTCCACGAGGGTTATCTGCAGGACGCTGCCACACTTTCTTGATTTGTCGGTCTCTTCTGCTGGTAGCCGATATGTCGTCTACCGAGACTGTACCTGATGATCTGTCTGATGGATCAGGCTCCTTTGAGATGCTCTCCTTGACGACCCTCGCAAGGATGAGCTTCTGTTCGGATTATTCATTGATTAGTATGTACCATTTCCCGAGGGTTATCTGCGGGAGGGTACATCACCTTGTAGGTACTCGGTTTCACTTCTGGTGTCTCCTATCTGTTGGAGCACGAAGGCGAGTCCTCTGAGCTTCGTACTTGGTCTCCTCCCTGGTTGTGTCTCCTGTGTGTTGGAGCACGGAGTCGAGTATGCTGATTATTCTCTGATTCTGCTCACCTTGACAACCCTCGCAGGGTTGAGCCATGTCTAGCGGTATTCGGTGTGTCTCTTGTGATCTTCCGACCTCATGACCACCGAATGCCACGATGTCTCGTGTTCCTTACCTTTCCATATCTTGTTGAGACTCTGGTTGACCGAAGGAATCTGTACTGCTCTTTCTTCCTCCCGGTCTTACGGTATCGGCTATATTCCCTCATGCTGACCTTATGAGCCGAATGACTGCTTCACGCTACCGGTCCCTGCTTTACTTTCCGATCTGACTATCCCCAGTAGCTGATACCCACTTGATTACAGATTCGGGTGTATTTTCACCTTCTGACTGCGTCCTCGTTCTCACAGGGAGACGACGACGAGAGCACGGTAGTCGCTTACCAGATACCGTCCTGTACTTCATTAGTTTCTTCACCACTTGTATATATGTGTACCTTGTGCATTCATTCTCCCGTATGTTTAAAGTGTGCCCCAGATCTATCGCCATATCTTTGTGTCTACACTTAGGACGTACCTTGTCCTAAGTATAGGGGGGTACACACCGCGTTGTTCTTTCATCGTTCAGTTTCGTCACTCTTGTTGTTGCCTATACTTAGGGATAGCTCACCCAAAGTATAGGGGGAGTGATGCGTATTTTCTCCACGATCGTTTCATCTATCTGTATATGTCTATCTTTTCTTCTTTTCTTCTTTTCCTTTTCATATTTCTTTATCTAAATAAAAGGTGTCGCCCCTTTGTGTCAGTTTTTTGTACTTAGGACGTACTTTGTCCTAAGTATAGGGGGTGCACCCCTGATTTGTTAATTCTTTGATATGTTTATTCCCACCCTTGACCCTCCTTGCTTTGTATACAGTCTGCTATACTTAGGATTACTTGATCCTAAGTATAGGGGGGACGGTCAACTTCTATTTGCTTCGTTCATTTCTTATTCATATATTCTTTAGACTTGTCTATACTCAGTACGAGTTATGGCTTCTCTTTCCATTTCGATCTATGAGGACATAGCTCAAGCTAAGTATAGGGGGTCGTATATACTATGTATATACTTTAGCCATAACTCGTACTTTCGTATTCTCTTAATAATATGGCTAATAATTCTTTAAATTCGTTAAAAACCCTTAATAAAAAGATGTGATTATTCCTCAAATTCTTTTGGTATTTACTGAGTAATAAATCAGGTGAAAATATTTTTTGCAAAATGTTTAAAAAATAGTTTGAAAATCTTTGTGAACATTTATTGAAAACTATTTTGAAAACGTTTTGTTACATGTTTTCAACCTTTGTAAAAATGTGTGGTTTGTAAAAATTCATTTTCTTTGTGTGAAATAAAACGTTTGAAAAATAATTTGCAGATGGTTTGAAAAATGGTTGCAAAAATATTTTAAAAAATCTATATATACTGTTTTGAAAAAACCTTTGCAAAATGATTTTCAAATGTGTGTACATGTTTGTAAAAATGTTTTTAAAATTTATTTTGGACTGTAGTTTTCAAAAATTGTTTGAAAAATGTGTGTCAAATAAATTTGAGGAATAGATACATCTAATAAATAAAAAATAAAAAATAAAATGATTATAAATAAAAATTTATTAATAAACAAAATTCTTTAATAAGTGTACATATAAATAAAAACTAAATTGTAAATTCTTAATTCTTGTAAAATAAAGCGGCACGCCCGTGTAAATAGTTGTACATATTTTATACGTTGAGTGCCAAAATTATTTTGTGTAAAATTCTTCTCTTTGTTTTCAAATTCTTTGAAAACAAATTTGGTTTTCGACCAGGTTCCACACATTTTCACACCAAGGTCTAATCTGAGCTCCAAACTTTGATTTTGTACAGATAAGTTTTATAATCATGATCAATTCAATTTATTCTTTAAAATCTTTATTGTTGCTTTTTCTTTTCTTCTTATTCCTTATTCTTTTTTGAACTTATTGCATAAGTGTTTGCTAGGGACTAGCAAAGGCAAGTATAGGGGGGTGATGAATCTCCATTTCATCACCTTTATTCTATCATTTTGGCCTTAAAAACCCCAGCAACTGCATATAAACAGCCTCAATTTGTATTTAATAGCATTCATTATTGATTGTATTTATTGTACATAAAATAAGGTTTTTAATGCCAAAATTATAGAATAAAGAGAAGAAAAGAAAAAGGGATAAAATATTGCAAATATTTTATGACCCTAACCCCGAGACCAAGGCCAGCATGGAATTGGTCGACAAGGAATAAAGTAGGGGGAGATAAGGGCCAATTATACGATAAATACCTCATTTATTAATTCATTTATTCATGCATTTTTGACACCTATTTTGTACATAATTATTTGTTCATCAAATAAAGAAATTTTGTTCATAAAAGTTATAATAATAATGTAAAAAAAATACAAAATTGAGTTTGTGCAAAAATAATACACAGTGTACATTTTATACACAAAATAAAAAGCCAAAATCTCAACTTCACAGACCCATATCTTGCAAATAAAAACTCCAAATCACCCAAACTCATCTTTAATTGTATATAGCAAGAACTATTTTATAAAATTGGTTTCATAATTTTTGGAGTCCATCTGTGGAAGTTAGGTTTTTGGCCCTTCTTGTACATAATACCTGATTAAAATATTCATTTTATTCAATATTCATTATTTTTATAAATTCATATTTTTAGAATTCTGTAGATAATGTATATAATTCATGTACATATTGACATTAGAATAAAACCAAAAATAATTTGTAAAGTAAAATAAGTCTATGTAATATATAGACAAAATACCTATGTGAAGTATGTGCATAAATAAAAGAGGAAAAACATTCTTTAATTGTTTCATTCTTTTATATTTTTTTCTAATAATGTATATATCATATATAACTTATTAAAAATACAAGTCCATAATAAATACAAATAAAATTCATTAAATAAATAAAATGTATATAATATATAGGTAAAATACCTATAAGTATACCTACAAAAACAGACACACATTTTTTTAAAAATGTAAATAAACTTATAAAAATTAAATAAAAATATATTTATACTCACAAAAATAAGTTATAAATTTATAAAATAAGAAAATAAAATAATTAAATAAAAATAAACAAAATAAAAATAAATATATATAAATATACTTATAAATACATTATTTTAATAAAACCATGAAAAAATAAATCAAAAAATAAATAAAAATCATAAATAAATACTAATTTTATTTATAAACATTTCTTATTTTATAAGTAAATTCTAATTAATTCATTTAGTACGTATAATAAATGGGTCAAGCCCAGGCTGATGTGGACCAATCAAGGGCCAGGGAGTGTTGACCTCCGGTCAACTCCCCCCTGCGCCTATGACGTCCGTCAGAACTGTCGCGTCCCCCGATTTCATCCATTTTTCCCGGTCGATTGATCGCTCCATCATCTTCGATCCCTTCACAGATTTTGTTCTCTGACCATCCGTGATTCGCGTCGTGATCTTGGAACCTTTGTACAGCCATTCGATTTCTCAATAATCGCCGGTCAATGGGGGTCCTCAGGAATGTTTATAAATAAGTCCCTCCTCTTCCTTGGCCGAATTTGGCCAATTTTATTCCTCCCAATGAGCTTGAATCAACTCCTGGTGTAGCCCTCGTGACAGGAGGCGCTTCCCAGCACCTCGATTCGGTCCATGGAGGAGGAGAATTTTGTCGCGGCGGCGCTCCGGCGGTCGCCCTGCTCCCTGGAGGCCCCCAGGTCTAAGAGCTACGCATTTATCTTTTCTAGGTAGATTTTTATTCTTGCATTCCATTTCTGCATTTTATTTTGCATTTAGATAAGTAGATTAGGCGAATCGAAGTTCGCCGGAGCTGAGCTCCGACGACTTCACCACCGTTCCCCGATTGTCTTCCGACCACCCTTCCACCGTCATTTCGTTCCCCTACGCCTTCTCCACCTCCCAACCACCCTGTCCAACCGGATCCCCATCTGGATCCGCGAATCGATGCTCCTCTCCTCCGCTTCGCCGGAGCATCGCTGCCCTCATCCATTTTTGCACTAACAGCTTCAGATTTTGGGCCGAGGAGCATTGCCTCGAGCCGAGCTTCCTTCCTGAGCAGGTTAGGAGCAAAGAAGAGCTCCAGGAGACGCTTTCAGAGTTCATCGGAGGTACCTGGAGCCCCTCGACTTCTCCGACGTCGTGGTGGCGCTCCAGTGCCCCTCCGTCCGATCAGACACCTCCAGCAGCTAGAGACACCTGCCAAGAAGCCAGTGGGACCCTCAGAAGCCCGAGGGAGCACCGGACGAGCGAGCAGCACCGGATCGAAGGTCGGGGAAGGGGGAGTTCTTCGTTGTTCTTCGTGCCTTCGTCTTCACCGTCCGTTTGTGGTCCCAGCCCAGATCAGAAGGCAGTCGTTGGATGGAGCTCTGCATCGACCGTAGGATCAACTCGGTTGATCTAATCTCAGCCATCCATCGGCGAAGCGTCATCAGGCGAGGAGGAAGCGACGCGTGTCAAGTGAAGAACGTTGAACCGTTGGATAGCGTGCCTTTGGGGGTAATTTGCACATTTAACCCCCGCACTTGTTGTATTTAATTTTTAATTCTGTAAAATAAATATGACATGTAAAAAATTTGTGAATTTTGCAGACAGGACCCTGAGTTTATTAGAATTGCATTTAGGTCCTTCCGCGCCTCACGTGCAGTCCCACGTGAGGCACGTGAAATTTTCACTTTAGCCCTAGCGGTTTTTATATATTGGAAATTAGTCCCAAAACTTTAAATAAATGTTTATTTCTGTTGAATTTTTGCACTGATGCCCCTGGAACTTATTATATTTGCAAAAATGCCCCTGCTAGGCTGTTTATTTTTTGTGCCTTTTATCAATTTATTAAAAATACCTAGGATGCTCTTAAAATTCCACAAATATTAGGTTAAATGCTTCATGCCCTGTATTTTCACGCCCATATTTTATTTTGCATTTTTTTACATTTTTCCTAATTATTAAAAATGAAATAGGAGCCATTTTTGCACTGTCTAATTTATAAAATACAAAAAAATTATAAAATGTTTTTGAAAAATTACAAAAAAAATTATATATGATATCTTAATATATGTATTGAGTCAGGAATTGAAAAACCCTAAAAATATGAAAAAGAAAAATAAAAAAATCAAAAAGCCCCAAAATCCAACAAAAAAATAGAAAAATCCTTTAAAAACCTCAAAAATATATTTTTCTCTTTTATAATTATCTATATATTATTACTAATATATTAAAATTAATTTGGGAATTTTTGGAGTTTATTTTATATTTTTAAAACCCAAATTATATTCGGCTATCTATTTAGTCCTTTATTGAGGACATTTTCAAAATTAAAAATACATAAAAATTAGAAATATTCCAGAAAAATAACAAAAAATAGAAAAATATTAAAAAGCAAAAAAAATATATTTATATATATATATATTAAGTATTTATATCTATCTATATATATTATATTATTCCCCCCTCTCTCTCTTCTTATATATACATCTCTTTATATATATATATATATCTTATATATATCTATATATTTATATCACTAAAAATAAAAAAAAACATATATAAAATATAAAAACAAAATAAAAAATTATTAAAACAAAAATATATAAAAAAAATGTAAAAAAAAAGCAAAAACCCACAAAAACAATAATTGGACATGAACAATGGATTGAATAATTACACAACACATACAACCATTCGCCTCCCAGTGTTTGACCTCTACCTGTACTTACACCTATACACATTTACATGTAGAGTTATAATAAATTTTAACTCCACATTTTTGGATATTCATTGCATACATTGATTGTGGGTTAATTGTTGATTGATTTGGGGATCTTTAAGTGGTCAATTCAGCGACTGGATCTCTCGCCTTGTGAGATATCTAGACCCTTAATTTTCCCCTTTCATCAGTCGCCTCTTTTTTCCCTTCTACTATACTTAAGATGACATGATCGTAAGTAATGTGGGGGGGTCGACTGACTTCTATTTTTTTCACCCACTTTTACTTAGCACGAGTTTTGTCCTCCTTTTCTCTTTTGATGTTATGAGGACATAGCACAAGCTATGTATATGGGGTGTGTATATATTGTATATAAACTTTCATCCATAACTCATACTTTTATGTATTTTCTATATCTATAAAATCCATAAAAAGTGTGTAAGGGTTAATTTATATTTAAAATCCACTTATTTATTATTTATAAAATCCTTGTAAGTAAGTAAAATATGTATATAATTCTTATTTAAAATCCTTAATTTAAAAGATGTGTTTAAAATATTTATTTAATATGTGTAGTACTTATTTAAAATCCTATTTACTAAAATATGTGTAAAAATCATTTGATCTCTGTAAAATTCTTTGTATATAAAAATTGTAAAATTTGTTGGTTATTCAATTTAAATAAAATATTGTTAATTTATCCTGTAAAATTCGTGTACATATACTTGTGTAAAAATTTGAAAAAATCATAAAAAAATACAAAGTCCTAAAATTCATAAAAATTGCAAAATTTTTAAAATACATAAAAATGAGAAAATTCAAAAAAATGTACTTCACAAAAACATGGTTGCGTTTGCATTAACATTGTTTTTAGAATAAATTTGATTTCTTGAACTAAAGATTGGGAATAGTCTAATGAATGGAGCTTTATTATGGCCTTTAGCTTTCATTATAAGGAGCCTAGTTAAGAACTGGAATTTAGACTCTTCAGGTCTATGAATTAAATATTTGGGTTACATGAGACCATGTTTGGGAAGTCAACTTAAACATGCCTAATTAGAAAACTTGGAGTCATCCGTTTATCTCTTCATCAGTTAACCAATTTTGGACACATGCACTTTGCACTTAGCTCGACTTGCATGGGGTTGCGGAGGGAAGTTCATTTTAGTGGTGCATTTTCATTCTTAGCTAGAGGTGTGTATGTCTAAAGACATGAGTTGTGGGGTTGAAATAAAGCTTCGGATGAGGGAAGGATCTGTTGGAACAATTTTTTCCAAGACCTCAAAACATGGACGGAAATAAAAGACTCTATAACTGTCGAGGCATAAACGATTGATGCAGTGAAAGCAAAATTACAAAGCCAGTAAAAAAGAAGCCACCAAATACTAAATATGACCACAATGGTCCAAACTTCCAAAAAGCATGCACATCTTAGTGGAGATTTAGCCACACTGGCTAGGCTTCACAAGGAGATGCAATTACACTGGTCATACCCCAGTTCTCTTCTCATTCTTTTACATTCTCTCTATAATTGATTGTGTACACATCACGACATGGTCATAGAAGTAGATATCCCCCTTCTCGAGCAAAGAGTAGATAGATGAGGAACAATGGGAGTGTATTATTGGGATGGGTAGTTTCTTCGCTTCTTTAAGTAGGAAGAGCTAATACAATTCACACACCATGCAAATTGAATTCAAGGTTGATAGAGCTAATGATATGGATAAGTGGATCTGATCTGGTTGTTGAGGTAAACCTAAATAAGGATTTGTGGAACTTGAGGACTTTTAATACTAAAATCCTAATCCTAGTTAAGGTTCCGAGAAAATGCTTATTTTAGGCCCGACCAAGCTCTGCCCTTTATTTGTTCTCATGAATTGGTTTAGGAAAGCAAATCCATACTAATTTTCTCTCTTTTTCCTTTACTTTTCAAATAAGTGTTTGATATGGGACTAGCAAAGTTTAAGTAAGGGGGTTGGTAAATCCATGATTCATTAAATTCTCTCAACATTTTTTCTTAAAATCCTAAACAAACATATGTAAATACTAACTAATTTTCATTTCTTAATAGAATTCCATCATGAATAAAAATTTTGTTTTATGCAGTAAAAACATATATAAATAAAAGAATAAAAAGAAAGAAAACAAAAAGAAGGAAAGATTGTAAATAGTACATATGTACAATATGACTTATAAAATATAAATATAGGTGAAAGATATATCTGTATAACGTATCCTGTGAGACCAAGTCAGTATGGATTGTCGATAAACAAATAAGTAGGGGGAGATAAGGAAGAAAAACACAAAAAGAATTATTTATACATTCTACACACTATTCATTAATTATCAAATAAATACCAAAACTTTGAAGATTTTTAATTAATTCATTTGTATATATTTCTCACCAAACTCTTCTCCTATTTATTTTTAAAAATGTATAGAAAATATAAAAATAAGTTAAAAATATTATTGTATATATATGTCAAGAAATCCAACTTTCAAATTGTCAAATTCTCAACTTCCAAACCTCATAACTTTCTAATACCAACTCCAATTTAGTTTTACTCACCTCTAAAGTTCATACAATAATATTATCTAATTGATGGAGGTGATTTCATTAAAATCAGAATCCATTTGCAAAAAGTCGATTTTGGGACCTAATGACAATTGGGTTTATGGGCTAGTTATTTTCTTTAAAAATAATATTTATAGTTTTAGTGATTTTATAATTTTTATTTATTTTATTATTCTTTTATTTTATCCATAAATTATTTCATAATTTTTAGACATTACTTAATATTTTAAATAAATCAAAAACCCTAATTTGTAGATTCAACTCAATTGTAGAATATATACTTGTATTTGTTAATATATATATATATATGAATTAAATTATTAAAATTCATAAAAAAAATTCACATACATCGTATTTATTATTATATTAATTAATAAAATATAAAAACATTCATTTATTAAAATAAAAATTAAAAGCCTACTTATCAAGCATTCTATCTACCTATTTATTAATATGATATTTATTTTTCATAAAATATGTATTATTTATAAAAGTAAATTATTCCACAATTTAGATAATTGAATTATATAGTTTTGTTTTTATTTTTATTTAATATAACGTCAATTACTATTTAATATTTCATTTATACTATATTTATTCTCTTGGTCTACCAAGTGCTGACATGTGTCAGCACCTGGAGCCTTCTTCTCCAAGAAGTTGTTAGAGCTTCTATTCCAATGCCTCATCTTCACTCCTTTTTCCTGTCGCCATTCTTCATCCATAACATGATCTCAACCCTCCATTATTTACACCAAACAGCCTTCGTATCCGCCAGCCATTAGATCATCAGCAAACTACTTCCAATTTGCTTATTTATTGATCCAAAGTTCCATCATTATAAACAACTCTCTCCTATTCCAGAACAACCAAGTTGATCCTCTTATTTCTCCCCTATGTTCCGATCTCCTCCAATCATTACAGGGCTTGGACTTCAATCCGCATGGAAGATCGATCATCTGGGAAGAGGTTCCAAGGCCATCTCTACCTTGAATAGAATCCTCGAGCGTCGTGCAGCTCCAGGAAGTGCCTACCGTCGAGCTATCATATGAGGTTTTATACCTATATTCCCTGATACATGCTTCATTCCTATTTGATTTCACCAAATTTTGTGCATGATTAACTAGCTAATCCACATAATTTGGTCAAGTAAACACCCAACATTTGATTCCTGTCAAGATCCACTCCCAATTTCATTCAGATTCGACCAAATTTGATCAGAAATATTACTTTTTTGGAACCCCATTTTCATTTGCAAAACCCATAACTTCTTGATTGATTTCTTCATGAATCGAGCCTTAAATTTTCATTTGCAAGTCTTCACAATTATCACGAGATTCAAATCAATCATCTGGAGCAGGGAACACCATCTTCTTCGCCAAATAATTCATAACTGTTGCAGAGCTTCTTCCTAGAGACGTGAAACCCTAGCTACCTTCTTTCGATGACTTCCACCACCGTTACCTCTGTCTCAATCGACCTCGCCCCGCCCAGGCGAGCTCAAAGGGGATAAGTGATCCCCTCCTGGCCCTACAGGAGGATAGCCATCGTCGCTAGAAATCATGGAGAAGAAGATCGTCACCGCCCTTCCTAATTTGGGGAAGAACAACTTGATGAATGAGAAGCATAGGTGACTGACATGTGGCATACTTGGACGGCGATGATCGCACGAGCTCTTCTAATCCAAGCTGCCCATCTGCGAACAAGTGGAAATTTTACAAAGATGACTCTGATAGTTCCATATTTCCAAAGCCCCTCTAGATTTTTTTCATCATTACATTCAGGTCTCCATGCATGGACCTAAGTGTAAATCCAGAGATACTTTTCTTACGATTAGGTCCCTAACCAGGGACCTGATTACAAGAGGACCTCTTTCTTTTTATTGTATTTTTTAACATAATATTTTTGGACTATTGTGGACGTTGTGAATCTTAGACGTTATTCTATCATCGTAGTATTTTTACACTATTATTGTATCAAATTTTTGACGATTTCTTTGTGAGTTTTATTTTGGATTTCTTTCTCGATTATTGAGTCGTCTTGATTTGGTTTCTTCTTTTTCTCAAGCACGTTGCTAGAGTCGATTTCTCTACTATAAAGTATCACTATTCCTCTATTATTTTCACATATTTAATGTAGATAAACCTTTTGTAAAATATCACTTTGAAAATCAAATAAAAATTGGAAAATAAAAATAAAATAAAATATTAAAAAATAAAATTAAAAAAAACTTTTCTTGTTTTAAAGAAGAAAAGAAAATAAAGAATAAAAATATCATAAAAATATTCTCTCCTCGAAAATTTTGAGTGCATCTTTCTGCCTCCTTGTGTTCGACCCAAGCACACAGACCTGGACAAATATGTAGTGAAACTCTGATTATTCTTAATCGGAGTTTATTTTAGTTTGTTTAATTGTCTCTCTCTTTAGTAGTTTCTACTTCAACGTTTATTTACCGCATGTTCAGAGACGGTTATCAACCTTGCAAGAGAGGGAAAAAGGAGAAAGGTGGAAAAGAGTATGGAGTAGGGGGAAGGGTGATCGAACTAATGCACAAGGATGTGGAGTTCCAGTGAAGACGTGGGTGCAGTCGTTGAAGGTGACAATTTTTTGTGTTCTTAGAAAATAGGAGAAATAAAGGAAAAATAACAAATACGATTACCTGGAACTTGAAGAAGGAAATGGGGCAAAGGAAGTGGCATGTGATTGAGATACTGAAGACCTTGGGTCTTTTCTTGACATATCCAGTCAAGATATGAAGCTTAAACAACCACTATTATGACTATGTACAGTGCCCACCAGCCATGAATCAACACCGTAGCGTGGCTCCGTTAAGGCCCATCGATCCTGCCCCTCGTTGTCAACAGAGGAGAAGATAGGTGATGAATACCCATTCATGCACCTTTATTAATTTATTTTGTCTTTAAAATCCTAGCCAAATACATGTAACTATGTTTAACTTGTATAAATTATCTAACTAACTATTATCTGTATATAGTGCTTAAATACCCGTATTTAAGTACAAAATAAAAGAATGAAGAAAAGAAAAGAAAAATAAAGGAAGTATTGTAAATATTGACTGACTCTAAACCCCGAGACTAAGTCAATATTGACTTGGTTGACAAGGCATAAAGTAGAGAGAGATAAGGGTAAATAAATACAGACAAACTAACACTGCCACCTAGAAACCCTAGGTGCCAAATACATTGCACATGTATCTGAAACTTACACTTCAAATAAAGATATTTTCAATATAAAACATGTACACAAAAATGTATAGAAATACAAAAATATTTGTACATGAAAATAAGGTACAGTATGATTGGGACACATATGAAAAAGCAACAAACAAAATATTCACATATCCATATCTTCTCGTGTGAACACAAAATTGACCAAAACTCACCTTTACTGCATTCTAAAAGTGTTACATACCTATATATTTTTATTCATTTAATTCAGTCTTTGTATTTTTAATCTTTTTTTATTTTTTTAAATATTTGTAAATATTATTTGAAGTATATTTAAAACAAAAACATAAATATAAACTATTAAAAATCCATTAAAAATAATGTAATAGATTATACAAGTATATTATATTTATGTTATGCATACCCAAATTTATTTAAGTACATAAAGAGAATTAGAAAAATAAAATAAAAATATGTAAATGCGTATTTAAATTTTTTTATAAATATATAAATTATGTATATAAAATAATAAAATCTAAAATACAAAATAAAAATAAAATACATAACACATTGGTATTTATACATATAAATACACTTGTAAAAATTAACTTGTAATAAATATGCCAATATATAAAATAAAAAGCATCTATAAATTTAGTAAAATCATTTTATATTTTATTTTCCTTTTATTTCCATTTTTATTTCTACTTTTTCTTCTTTCTAGCCAACGTGGATCAATGAGGAGCAGGTCTGAGTTGACCTCAATCAACTCTCTACCCTTCGTAGGCATGTAATTGTTAGACGTTGACAGCCTCGACTCTCCCAATTTCTCCATCCAATGCAAATACCATTTGAGCTTGTTCCTTCATGAAATATTCTCCTTGATCCATGTACTTTTACACCTAGGTAATTTCTTAGTCGATGGAGCGTTGAATCAAGCGCAAATCCTAGATCTTGTGAACCCCTTCATTACGGTTATAAAATGATGCACAGGCCTTCGATTTGAATTTTAATTCCTCTTGAGTAGCTTTTGACCCCTTGAATCATGCCCTAGTGCGGCCCTTTGTGACATGAAGAGGTTCCTTCGATCCATAATGATGAGAAGGCAAATCAGAGGTGATTCAATCCTCATCGGAGCTCCGTCATGCGACCTTTGTTCCCAGGCCTCAAGGTCAGGTGAGCCCTTATTTCTATCATTTCCTTTCAGTCTTTTCATTTCTATCATAGTAGTAACTTTATATTCCTTAGATTTAGCCTAAGTAATCAAAAATTTCAAAAAAAAATAGTATGCTTGAGCTTTAAGCTCCAGATCTATTTACCGTCTCCTCGATCTGTACCGACCCACCTAGACCATCCACCTTTGTTCCCCATCACTTCCTCTCTATTCTGATCCATCTTGCATCTCGATCTCGCTTAGTGATGAATATGTATTCCATCATCTTTATTCATTTATTTTATCTTAAAATCCCTTATAAAACACATTTAAATATCAATAAAAGTATTCTTTTACTAACCCTAATTCTTGTGTAACTACTATATATTAATCACTATTTTAACCTAAAATAAATAAATAAATAAAGGAAAAAATAAAAAAATCAAAGGATATATATATGTAATAGATACAGGGTGACTCTGAGCCTGAGAGAAGGTCAAATCTTAACCTGATCGACAAGGAATAAAGTAAGGGGATATAAGGCTTAGATACCAAATAATCAAGAAACCAATCATGACTTGTATATACTCATCATCCGTCTACTACTGTATATATTGCATCTTTCCTACATTAATTTATTATACCCAAATTCAACGCAAACACAATTGTTTTCTTCTTGAAAATTGTACACAAAAATCTTTTGTAAATAATAAAAATAATTGCAAGAACATGCAGTGTACATTATCTAAATAACAACACTCTGAAAAAGCCACAACCTAAACTTGAAAGATCAATATCTTTTCCACAAAGACTCAAAATCAACCAAACTCACTTTCATTGTACTCCAAATTAAATAATCGTTAGAAATAGAAGTGGTTTCATAAAAATTGGAGTGAAGGTGTGAAATGTGTCTATTTGGGGTGTTATTGTATATTATACCTATGCATTTTATGTATATTATTTACTTATTTATTTTCTTATATATAGTCGTACATATTATATTGTAAATATTATATTTGACTTATATAAAATACAAATAAAAATCACAAAATCAAAAATTCAACAGAAAAAAATCATGTAAATATTGCATATGCACCACTATGTATATGTTGTAAATATATCTATTTATTTAACCTAATAAATTAATTCATAAAAATCTAACAAAAATATCATTACTATCCTTGTAAAATATTGAAAATAAATAAATTACTAATTTATATGTATATTTGTTAAAATAATTAATTAAAAATCATAGTATTGTAAATATAGGTATAAATACCTATAAATAACACATTCGATTTATTTCCTCTCTTGTATATACCTTATTTAATTAATTAAAATCACTTAAATTAACTATATTTAGTCCTTAATATTTTTTATTTACATTATTTAATAATTTAAAATCGGTTTCGATTTTTACCTAATTTACTTACCTTTTTATTGATTTTTTATCGTGTAGCCTATTTTGTCCTATTCCATGCACCTTCCCTTTGGTCAATCCATGGTATGTTGACCCAGGTCAACTCCACATTCCACGCTATCTGTCTGCATTCCTTGCTCACCAACCTTCCATCCCCTAATTTTTTCACGTGTTTTGGTCACTAACAGTCCGTGATTCCTTCTCCTAACTTCCATCCCTAACCTTTAATTCCCATGCCAGACCATTCAGTCCCTCAATCTCTCCTAAGAGTACGTGCATTTTGAATTCAAAGTCGACGACGGACCTTCTACCTATTTATACCTCCAGATTGCCTCTTGTCGCTGCTTGATCCATTTTTCCACTATCTTTTCATCCGAAGCTAACCTCTGGAGTTGAAGGGAGGTGACATCGACCTTCATCCACAGTTGGGAGCGCGTGAAGGTGCTTGGAGAATGTCATCCATTACACCGACGGAGTCCTCCACCGCAACGTTCCGCCCTCCGCCTTTCATATCAGATCGAGGCAAAATCACTTCTCCATTCATCCTCAGGTAACTGCACCGTTCTGCTACTCCCTCTTAAAATTCTTCATTTCCTTCTTCTACTCCATCATTCACTTCAATCTGACTCCCAAGATGTTAAATCCAGGATGGCTTTGTTCAGATCTTGCGAACACCTATATCGGTTCTCGGATGTTGGCATCTTCAATAATACGGGGTGGTCTCCAAGAAGTGAGTTCGGACCTTGCAGAATTCTCTTTGGACTCCCCTATCTTCACTTGCTTAGAGGATCTAGATGACTCTTGTCCCGATCTTCCCCCTTTTACCACATTTCTTTCACCAATAAATCCCTTGTTCAATATCGACTCACGCCTCGAACTTTCTCCTTCTTTTCTGATGATTTATTGGGTCTTATTTGACCATGCAGATTCTTCGCCCGATCAGGAGCCCGAGATAAAGTTTAACATTGAGATGGCTCCCCAAACATGAGACAAGGGACCAACTTCGGATGAGACAGTAGACTAGAATGAGGTCAACAACCAATTGCTAGCATCAATCCAAGCCATTCAGTAATAGTTGATAGACCAAGCTCTTGCCCAAGTTGCATGCATAAAATTGCTCGATGATCTGAGGAGGGATCGAGAAAGTATAGGAGAGGATGAGGAACATCATGGTAGAAATGATGATGATCAGCTTGAGGAACGCATGGAGGAGAGGAGATAGTTGGGCATCCAAACCAAGTCTGAAGGAGACATACAACCCTGGCACTAGCAAGGTTACTGAGTGTATCCGGATACCCATGATCCACAAACACTTTGAGTTGAAACCATCCTTGCTCCCTATATTATCGATCTTTCATGGAAACACTAATGAGGAGCCTTACATTCACCTGCAACTATTTAACCAGGCAACACCATGCTCTACCCCAACATTCCTTTGGAGGTAGTAAAGATGATCGCCTTCCCTTTCTGCCTCCAAGATAAAGAATTGTACTGGATCAACCACATTAGGAAGGTGGTGATGACCTTGGAGGAGCTCAAGTCTGCCTTCCTGCATAAATACTATCCATGGCTTGTCTAAACCAAATGCGAGCGTTGATCTCCAAATTCTCTCAAATGTCCCACGAACCATTTCACGAGGAGTGGGAAAGATTCAAAGATCTCATGGAGAAGTGCTCTCATCATGAACTGTCGAAGACCAGCATGGTTCAATACTTCTTCAAGGGATTGCACCAAGAAAGCCAACGACTCGTGGATGCCACACACAAAGTATTGCACTTCAACAAGGATGAAGACATTGTATGGCAGATCTTTGAGGAAATGTCTGAAGGTTCAGCCACCATATCTTTGCCTATGTATTTCAAATATATACATCGATCAAGTACAAGCATGTGAATGCGACATCATACCATGAAGAAGAGAGAGACAGGAGTTCTAATCTCAGCATCATCGAGAACCATCTCTCTTAAGTTGGTATCATGAAGAAACAATCACTAGACCTTGATAATTTAGATATGATTGAACAAATAACCAAGTCATCAGACAAGCTCGATTAGATTTCCATGCAGCTTAAGCTTTTGGTGAGCACCATCCATACCGGTCAGTCTACGAAGGAACCAGTCGAGCGTTCTGCTAAACCGAAGGAGCAATCCCATTAGTAGAATTAAGGGTAGCCTCAGTTAATTCAGCGCGTGTATTACATGCAAACACCCGACCAGGGATTGTCGTCACCACATCAGCATATGGTAGTGTACCATCCAGAGCCCCATGCTTATCCCAAGACTTTCAATCCACCACCTCCATAGATCCTAGAGTTAAATATTGTGTGGGTAATGAATAAGCTCCGACCTGTCCTGGAGAACAACTTTAGGGTACGTGCATAGCTATCCGACCTTTGTTTGTACTATGTTATTTTAGATGGGTGAATTTCCTGCCTTTGTTTTACCTCCTGTTTTAGATTATTTCATACGTCTATACATAAGAACAATTTTTACATGAAAATGATGTTTTTGATGATATTCGCATTCCATTTTCTGATTCTTTGAAATCAAAAATTATAAGAATGGAAAATAGCCTTGTCTGACCCTAACACTGAGGAATTATTGCAAAACTTTATGCTAAATATGTCAATACTCAATCCATGGAGTACATGCATGTAATGAATAAAGGATTAAAGGAGGCATGTACCACAAAGCATCAACCTCTCAAAAAAAGATGTTGAAGATCAATAAAATATATCCTAACCATGGCAACTGTTAATGATATGAGCAACCTCTCGAGCAAAATGAAGGTAATGGGAGTGCCTTAGAGACGACACCGTCCACTAGCAGGTTTGCACCATCCCCTTCCTTGAGGCAAGATTTAGCAGAACGTTGTTCAGTTTCTTCTCGCCCCCGTACACATGCATAGAGTCATAGGCCTGATGGGCAGTAGTTTTGCTTCTGGTGGGATCTTGTCACACGTAGATAGCAGTACTTGTTACCTTTGTAGACAGTTGGCACACTACAAGGCCCAATGCCCTTTGCGTGCCAGCAGCTCAGGCGCACGACAACAATAGAGTGGAAGATCAGCTGGGTCTTCCAGCCAGTTTCAGAGATCAGGATCCCGCCATGGAGGCCGTGACTTCCAGCAAGCCCTACAGCTGACAGTCAGTGTTGTGGGATCTAGTGCACCACGATGAGGATAGCTGGACGTAGTGACACAGGAGCTGGTCCATGCCACTGGATCGATCGTCAGAGGTATGATTACATCCCATGGAATTTCTTTACATGCATTATTTGATTCATGGGTCACACATTGGGCAAGTCAGTGATGGAGGTTTCTTCCCCGTACTACATCAAGGGCCTGGGGGGGCAATTGTTTATCATCTGCCAGGAATTGGAGGATGTAGTCGTGCAGATAGGTGGCATGAGATGCCAGCTTTCCTATTTTTGATCCAATTAGAGGACTTCGACGTCATCTTAGGCATGGATTGGCTGGAGAGGCATCATGTGTGCCTGGACTATTTTGGGAATATGGTGGTCTTACAATTACATGGAGTGATGCCATTTCAGTTTGATGGGCGTACACACGAGGGTGAGATCAAGTGCATCTCAGCCTTAAGGGAACACCAGTTTCTTAGCTAGGGTTGTGTAGGCTACCTTGCCTACGTGGTAGACTCAGCAGCACAGAATCAGATGATAGAGGGTGTTAGAGTTGTACGTGAGTTTCCTGATGTGTTCAAGATGAATTACTTGGATTACCATTAGTACAGGATATAGAGTTCGAGACCACACTATTGCCAAATATACATCTGATCCATATCACTCCCTACATGTTGGCACCTGCTGAGCTCAAGGAGCTCAAACTGCAGTTACGGCATTGGTTGAAGAAGGGATTCATCCGTCTCAGTACATCACTATGGGGAGCATCACTCCTTTTCGTGAAGAAAAAAAGGATGGGCCCTTGAGGCTATGCATAGACTATAGGCAGATGAATAAGAAAAGGGTCAAGAACAAATACATTTTGTACTAGATATAGTCAGTGCGAGTTCATAGTTATGCCTTTCGGACTTACGAATGCCCCTGTTGCATTCATGGATTTGATGAACCGAGTCTTTCATCCGTACTCGGACCGGTTCGTGATCATATTTATAGATGATGTTTTAGTCTACTCCTGTGACGACTGCAAACCCAAGTCCCATCTGCGCACGGTGCTAAAGACACTTCGAAAGCACTAATTGTATGCGAAATACATCAAGTACGATTTTAACATTTTGAGGTGGCATTTCTAGGCCATGTGGTTTCAGGGGTGGGGGTGTCAGTTGACCATGCTAAGATTAAGGCAGAGGCGGTGGATGGAGCTACTGAAAGACTACGATCGTATCATCTCCTACCATCCTGATAAGGGGACTAGGTGGCAGGCACCTTGAGCAGGCAGTCGCACACTGAGGGTTCAGCAGCCTGATTGCAGACTTAGGATGTGCTCACTACACTTAGTGAGTGGTATCCATTTGAGGGCTCATCTGATGCAGTGACAATGCTAGCCAAGTATAGCAGCTTGTGGGACAGGATTGTTCAGGGCCAACAGATAGATCTGAGGATCCATGACTTATATCACATGTGCTTGAAGAATGAATTCGACGGATTCTGAGTCCGTGAATCCATCCTATGGAAGGGGGCCATGTGTATGTCCTATATGATGAGGAGTTGAGGTGAGATATCTTGGATGAGGCGCACAATTTGAGATTTTCTATACATCCAGAAGACACCAAGATGTACCAAGACCTTAGCCAACACTTTGGTGGGAGGTCATGAAGAAGGACATAGCCGAGCACGTTAGATGATACCTTACCTGTCAGATGATGAAGGCAGAGCACCAGAGACCCCCTGGTTTACTATACTCTCTTCCCCTCCCAGTGTGGAAATGGGAGAGCATTTCCATGGATTTTATCACATCATTGTTGCACATTCCAGGTGGGTATGATGTGATATGGGTGATCGTTGACCTGTTGACCAAGTCAGTCCATTTTATTCTGGTCAACACAACATGTACACTAGTTGAACTAGCCAGATTACACATCCAGCATGTCATTCTGTTGCACGGGATACCCAAGGAGGTAGTGTCAAACAGATATTCATGTTTCACCTCACACTACTAAGGAGATTACATGAGATCCTTGAGGGCCGAACTGCGCATGAGTTCGTCATACCATCCACAGATAGATAGGCAGTCCGAGAGGACCATTCAGACATTGGAGGACTTGTTGCGGGCTTGTGCGGTTGAGTGGAAGGGATCTTGGAAGGATCGCATCCCGCTAGTTGAGTTCACATACAACAAAGGTTACCACGCTAGCATAGGCATGGCACCTTTCGAAGCCTTGTACGGGAGGCGATGCACCACTCCTTTATGTTGGCAGCAGGTGGGTGACAACACCTTGTTCACCCCACAGATCATAGAGGAAACCTCTATAGTCGTTGAAACTGCTGAGAAGAGATTGTTGACTGTGTAGATCCATCAGAAGAGTTACATCGACCAGCGGTGTCAAAACCTCGAGTTTCATATATAGTATCATGCATTCATGTTTAAATGATAAGAGTCATAACCAATCATGTGTGTCTAAAATACTTCTCATCACCGCAGGTTGGGGATTTCCTACAAGTATCCCCATAAGAGATGTACAATGTTTCAGTGCCAAAGGTAAGCTTGCACCGCGCTTTGTGGGACCATTCGAGATTTTGGCCCGCGTTGGGAAGTTGGCTTACTGAGCGGCCCTTCTCCCACACCTTGAGGGCATTCACGACATATTTCATGTGACGAATCTTTGAAAATACATCCAAGATCCCCGATACATGATCAGCTACGAGGACTTGGCGATGGAGCCAAACCTCTCCTTCCCTGAGGAGCCGGTTCAGATATTGTACCATGCGGTCAAGATGTTGAGGTGGGAGTCAAGGTCCTATGGCAAAGTCAAGATGTCGAAGAGGCAACATGAGAACATGAGACGGACATGTGGGAGAAATACCCTCAATTGTTCACAGGTATGGAGTCGAAATCGTAGTTAAATTCCATTTGAGATTTTTATGGATTTCACTCTCTTTGAGATTTTTATGGGTTCATTCCTCTGTGAGTCTTGGATGCAAGGGGATCAGATTTGAGAATCAACTAGAATCACATTAAGTCTCGGTGACGAGACATCCTTTGAGATATTTATGATATGAAAATCCCAAAACCTGAACAGGGGCTTAACTGCAAAATCCAATTGGGTCTGAACTTAATTGCAAATCGGCTTTTATTTCAATATCCAAAAAAAAATATTCGAGGAGTTTATCGCGTAGTACTCATCGAGATCTTTCCAACGAGTCCAAGAACGTAAAAATCCGAGTTCGGGAGCCCGTGTTACGACTATTTTAGCGGAAGGGGGTCCTGACCATATTCGGATTCGGACCCGGATCCGAATCCAGGTCCCGACCCATACAACCCCTCCCATCTCGTCCAAAACGCCCAAACCCTCTTGCCCTTCGACCAGGAGCTCTCCCTCCTCCTTTCTTCCTCGTTGGATTACCCCTGGAGTGCATCAGATTGACGAATCGAAGCCTACCCTGCGTGGAGAAGGTCTGGGTCAACCCCTTGTGCGGTTCTCATCGCGAACGGAGCGTCGATCGCGTCGCTCTTCAACGACGGAATAACCGAGGTGACGGAATTCTTGAGGTACGATGTCTCCTTCCCTCTTTGCTACTGGATTCCATTCGATTCCCGACCTAGTATGCTTTCCTCCATAGATTGGGTTGTTGGTTGTCGTTGTTCGAGTTATATACTATAATGTGCAGGACACTAGTGTACATCTAAGTTGAAGACCTTGATTCATATCAGGAGTGAAATGTTCACATCACATGCAAAACAGGTTACGTATCAAGATGACATTAAAAAAAACAAGGATTTATCGAGAACACATAACCAGAGGGCATTGAAAAGTAATGGAAGCATTTTACGCACTATACTCAGTTGTGTACACAGACATTTTCATGGAGTGAAAAAAAAGGGATGCACGAGATGGAGCTCAATAAATACAACTCATGACTAACAACCATAAGTTCAGCGTATCCAATTCGTAGACTAACAACCATAAGCCTAATATATGAAATTTGTAGAAAACAACTCATGGAAGGATTATAGGACAACTGCAATTACTGAATATGCTGAATAATTACTGTCCAATAATTGAACATTACATTATCCATGATCTGGGTATAGTATGTCTACGATCTGAATATACTGTGTTAAAATGAAGAATATATCCGGATCATGTGGTAAGAAATTGAAGGGATACATACTATAGTGAAAGTGACGATAATCGATATGATATTTGTCAACTTAGAAGGTTCTGAGAGAGCATATATTGTTAATACTTTTCTGTAGTTGACCTTGGATTCCCTAACCTATGACATGTTGAAAATTTGCACTTGCGGATGAGTTTATTGTACAATTTTATTGCAAAAGTGAGACATGATTGGTTACTAGATTGACAAGCTAAATTTGCAATGGATTTGAAATATATAAAGACAATAGAAGGCTTTACCAGAGTATGAGACTTTTGATAGTATTAGCTGGAAAAGATGAAGCCCCATATTGTCCGTGGTATGCATTTTTTTGGCTGATTTCAATTGCTACTTATCCTTTCTTTTGCTCCAATTATTTTGACGGGCTTTATTAAAAGTTGCATTTAGAATCCCAACAGTCTATATCAGCATCCATGTGTTATAGCTTAAGGTTAAAAGATGAATGCTACTGCAATAAATATCCCAACATTAAGTCTTAGGTTTTGGGGATGAGTCTGGGAGGCAAATTTGTCCACTCTCAATTACTAGTTAACGTCTATCATATCTTCACACAATCACTTCCAGCCCCAGAAATTGCTTAATGATTAGTTGGAGTCGTATGAAAGAGCATCTGGTTTACTTGTGATGCCCATGCATAAAGGCGATTTTTTTTCTGCTTTAAATGGCATATGGGTAGTGGAGTAGTTGTCGTCAAGGGAGGGGCATGCACCTTTGGGGCCCCGGATAGAAGCCTAGATGACCACGATCCCAACTGCTATTGTAGCTGCGATGGTTGGGGGACATGTTTCTTGGCACACCGAGGTGCTAATCTGACAGTGTTGGCATCGACACTTGCGTGCTTTAGCCCAATGCTCGAGCGCAGGCCAAGTATTCATGGTTGGTGGTCTAGTGTTTCACTTGTTCACTTAGATTTTATACTTGTGTACTAGCTAATGTAGGCCACATGGGTTAGTATTCGGAGTGGGAGTGCTAAGAGGGGAGTTCCAAGAAAAATGTGGTTAACGAAATTGGGAATGGGACGTGAATCTCCTGTGCATAAGGAGGATTGGGTTAGTCGTGGTGATCCGTGAGTTGGAATCTTAATTGTGAATCAGAAGTACAATTGTGAAGTGGGGCTAAATGGACGTGTTGGGAACTTAGTTAGGATGCATTGTACCCCATCGCATGCCTACGGAGGCACCCCAACCTCAAAACGATGTTGCCGAGCGCAAACACCGTCATTTGCTTGATGTGACCAGAACCTTGTTGATACAGAGTCGTATTCCTCATGCCTACTAGGGTGATGTGGTTCTCACTGCTTGCTATCTTGTGAACCGCATGCCCTCGTCTGTGTTGGGAGAGAAGATTCCTTTATCGATTGCATTTCCGAGAATGATCTTTTCTCCCTTACACCTCGTATGTTTGGTTCGGTTGCCTTTGTTCATGATGACTCTCCTGATCGAGACAATCTCTCTCCCAGAACTCTCAAGTGTGTCTTTGTCGGCTATTCTCGTACCCAGAAAGGGTATCGTTGTTGTGATCCTCTCAGGCGGAAGTACTTGGTTAGTGATGACGTCACTTTCTTTGAGTATGTCATGTATTTTTTCTCCTACAAGTGATAGACTAGCCCCATCTGACTCAGATGATGAGATCTATATGCCTCCACCTCCTACTATCACACCACCACCACCACTACCACCACCACCACCACCTGCTCTTGTGGTTCCACCTTCTACAATGACTCAATTTTTACCACGTGTTTTTACTTACAGGCCTCGCTCTGTTCCCCCTGCTCAAAGGCCTTGCCCATCATCCAGCATTCCTCAAGTATGTAATGAGCACATTGTTTCTATTGATGGCACTACTGAGTTGTCTGTGCAGTAGGATTCCATACAGGATGAGCAGGTGCCCTCTCAAGTGGGGAACTCACAAGTTACAGACTTGGCAGATGAACTTGATATATTGATTGCTCTGCGCAAGCCGAAACGAAAGTGTGCAGCCCATGTTTAATTGAGCAGGTTAAAGGATTTTAGGGGGTTTACCTTGGCACTATCTGTTGTGTAGATACTACGGATATATCATGAGGCTATTCTGTATAGTTAGTGGAGATTAGCCATGGAGGAGGAGATGGTTGCACTACAGTCACGTGGCACGTGGAGTCTTGTTTCTGCTCCAGTTGACGCATCCGTTGTAGGATGCAAAAAGGTGTTCACTATGAAACACCATGCGGTGGCGGTGTAGACACTACAAGGCGAGAGTTGTGGCACGTGGATTCACCCAGACATATGGGATGGACTATCAGGATACTTTCTCTCCAGTTGCCAGACATTCTACTCTGTGTATTCTTCTTTCTGTTGTTGTGACACGAGACTGGCCCCTTTACCTGCTTGATGTGAAAAATACCTTCCTCTATGGTGATCTACAGGAGGAGGTTTAGATGCAGCAACCACATGGGTTTGCTGCTGGGGTTGTCAGAAGTTTTGCAGGTTACACAAGGTTATCTATGACCTTAAGAAGAGTCCAACAGCATGGTTCCAAAAGCTCTCGGACTTGATAAAGTAGCAGAGGTTTATACGATCGATAGCCGTATGCAGAGGACTTAGCAAGGTATTGTTGTCATTCTTGTTTATGTTGATGACATTATTATTATAGGAGATGGGGCATTCAGGATGCCAAGGACTTTCTGGGCCAGCAGTTTGTGATCAAGGATCTTGGACATCTACATTACTTGGACTGGAGTTTGTCAGGAACCAGTGAGGTCTTGATCTTGTGATGACTCAGAGGAAGTACGTTATGGATCTTCTATCGAAGATAGGCATGGAAGATTGCATATCTGCCACTATTCCTATTGATCCGAGCATGAAGCTCTATGATGATGACACTAAGGAGGTCGACAAGAGAAGGTACAGGGAGCTTGTTAGCAAGCTTCTATATGTGACTATTACTAGGACCGACATATCCTTTGCTGTGAACAAAGTGAGTCAGTTTATGGAGCGGCCCAGACAGGCACATATGGATGCAATCTATATCATTTTGAGATATCTGAAGACTTCATCTGGTATACATTCTTTTCAACAGAGGCACATCTCTTTCAATTACAGCTTGTGCAGATGCGGATTATGTTGGGTGTCCAAAGGATAGGAAATCTACATTAGGCTTGGTTGTGTTCATAGGAAATTCTCTAATTTCGTGGAAGAGCAAGAAGCAGATTGTGGTTGCCAGATCGAGTGTTGAGTCAAAATACATGGCCATGACAAAGGCTAGCACAGAGATGATGTGGGTCAGATCTGTTCTTACTGACTTAACTATAAAAGTGCCTCTTCCCATACACCTTCAATGTGATAATCAACCTATTCTTTTTATTGCCAACAACCTAGCCTTCCATAAAAGACTAAGCATATAGAGGTGGACTATCACTACACTCGTGATATGATACAAAAGAGTCTTATTACCCCTACGCATGTCAGCTCTAGAGACCAGACAGCAAATGTTCTTACTAAAGCTCTAGCCAGAGGGCCTTATCAGAAATGTTTCAAGATGAGTCTGATCGATATCTATGCTCCAGATTGAAAGGAAGTGTTGAGATATTTATTATCTTTGTATTATTCTCTTATTTTCTATTTATTTTGTCTTTGTCATGTAATTTGCCCAATATGTTCATCTCCTATATAGGAGAACCAGATGACCTCTCATAATAATCAATTCATTTTCATTTCCCTCAACAGTTCTAATGCTGCTTTTTGCAAGGTTAATTAAAGAAACCTTGATGCAGAAATAAAAACGAAACAAAACAGAGAAATCTGATGGGAACCTGAAATGAATCACAATCCCTTCATCAAGACGAAGCTGAAGCCGAATCTCAAGCATGAGATACTGTACTCGGTCCAAAAACGATAAAAGAAATAGCCATTGTTCCAAACCCGAAGAAACGGAGAAGGTTCATAACAAAACGGAGGGGACCATTCCCAGTGGCAGGATATACATAACATGTTCGGGCAGTTAAGACTAGCAAAACATTTTCATCAGGCAGAATATAATCTATAGCAAAAGAAACAATAACAATTAACCAATGTAGGTGTCACAGAAAAAGCTGAAAATGCCCATCCACTCGTATATCATGCTCGAGCTTCAGCAACCTATTTTTCACTCCTCGTTGACGTTAACAAGTTCATACTCAACCAGAGAAAGATTGTTATCCTCTTTCACCGTGAAACTCGCAGGTTCAGTGGCCTCAATGCGACCCCATTTGTCAACCGCCAACCTCATTGAGCCCTTGAACATATCAATTTTTGCATTGCGTAGAATCAGAGATGCGTCTGGTTTCATCATATCAACTGCACCATTAATAGAGTGAATGTCAATATCTAATCCTGTGAATTGCCTATTAGATAATACTCAAAAGAAGTAAAAGGTAAACATGGAATGCAATAAAATCGCGAAGACGATAGTAAACACCTTGGATTTTAGTGACGAAAAAGACAAATGGCAGTGGCAGAATGCATTGGAGGAACTTATCAGCATAGTCCACTCTGTTTAATGCATGGATGTGTTATCAGTGAATCTCTGACGCAGCAATCACACGTACAAATAAAAGTATGCAAAGGAATGGAAACTGCCTGCCCACTGAACGGAGCAGATATGCTTACCTCACAAAAGTCACACAATCCCCAGCAGCCATCCTCCCCCTGCACAATTCTAGTTAATTTAAAAAGGAACTGGACCCTTCCAGAGGAGTGTCTCCTCGATGCATCCAGCTTTTTCTCAACTCAATGAGATCCTTCTCTGTGTAGCTTCAATTTGACAGTAGGAGACGAGAATTGAAATTTATGCATACTCCTACTCATGCACTGTTGTGCTCGTCAATGACATAAAGATAGATATCTACTCTAGACAATAGCGATCAAGTTTACGCTTCTAGCTTTGTCTGGCTATATCTCTACCCCCTTCCACTCCTAATCCTTCCCTTCAATTTGTCAGTGGGGCTCAAGAAGTGAAAGTTGAGTACTGCTGGGCATGCATTGTTGTGTTTGTCAACGTGACATAAAGATAGCAATCTACTCCAGACCAGTGTTGTCAAAGCCCTCCGGGCGCTCGCCTAGGCTCCCAGGCGAGGCGAGGTGAGACCCTAGCGCCTTGCCTCCTTCCAGGCGAGGCGTTTTGCCTCAAGCGCCGCTCAGGCGAGCGCCTGGCTTGAGGCTCTAGGCGCTCGCCTTAAGCGCCTAAGGCAAAAGTAAGGCTTTTTGCCGACTTTGTGTGATTTTTATCCATGTTTAGGTTTTTATATTAGATATATATTAGTTCTAAGTATCATTAACACACATAATTATACATATGCTCACACATGTATATGTAATTTACACACTTCTATTTCATATACGTATACATGTACATTCATGTTTTAGTTCTAAATATTACATATACTTTTTGACTAAAAAGTATATATTCTTCTCTATATATATTAGCTTGAAGTATTATAAATGCATATATATACATATAAATAGATAAAATACACATGTATACATAGGCATGTACGCATATTTATACATAAACACATACACATGTATGCAAATATATACGCATACAGATGCACATACATACAAATACACACATGCACACAAATATTTAATACATACATACATATGCAAGCATTATACATACACATATTAATAAATAGTGGATTAATCGTAAAATATGATTTGGTGGTAGCATATACATACATAGACATAGACATGTACATGCACACATTTATATACACACTTATAAACACACCCACAAAAAAGTTGGATTGGTTTTAAATTGAAATATAAGCTATACATACATATTACAACTATACACACACACACACAAGTACACATACACATTTATATACGTGCATGTAAACACACCCACAATTATATTGGATTGGTCTTAGATTGAAATATAAGTTATATATACATATATTTACAATTACACATACATACACATGTGTGTATGTGCATATATTACATAGACTTGTGCATAATTTATTTATTTTTATATATGGCGCCTTGCTTTTCTCAGGCGAGCGCCTAGGGAGCGCCTAGCGCCTCGGGCGTTTTGCACCCCCTAGCGCCTTGGAGCGCCTCTCGCTTTTAACAACACTGCTCCAGACAATGATGACTACGTTTAAGCATTGTCTGGCTATATCTCTACCTCCCCCTGCTCTTCTTTATTCTTTATCTCAGTATCGCATCTCACACACATTTGCACTTTCTGTGTCAAACATGTAAAAGCAATTCACATCAAGTTGGTTCCTCATAATCTGCCTTCCATTTCTCAATAAGACGCAAGGGTTACCATTGTCCACAATGTCCAGTATGCGGAACAAATGTATGCAAAACAATATCATACAAATAGCCATTTCAGTTTGAAAATGACTGTAATCCTAATTGATCGGCTTGTGTTTCAATTCAGTGTAGTAGTATATGGACAAATTTAGCTCGTAAATGTTCATGCTTGTAGTGGTTTCATAACTTTATAAAGTATATTGTCCTAATCAATAACATCATTTATTGTAATAAATAATCAATGAGGGTTTTGGTCCTTATTTATTTATTAGCACATTTAACTTTGAGCATTAATTCTTAGATTAGATGTGAGGATTTATACCAAATACATGTCAACAACGATATGACATGGCTTTGACTACAGAGGCAACTTCTTTCGACACTTGGAAAATGTCTGCAACATGTGTTAGAAAATAGGAATGCATAAGTGTATCAGAAATAATAAAGATAAAAATATTGAACAGCGGGATTTAACGTAGAACCCTACTCCCTAAGGAGTAGGATGAAACCACGGGAGAACGCCTCAAAGGGTTGATGCTTCTATTGCACTTTCTCACTGGATACAGGGGGAAAGGGGCTTCTTATATAGCCCTCACTGAGTCTCCACATCTCACAACTGGTAGATGTGGGACTAAAGACTTGAATGTGGTAAATGGATCCTAGAGTGATTCATTTACCCATCTACAACTCAAGTGATGCATATAACAAATACTCCAACACTCCCTCTCAAGCTGGAGCATGCAATGCTCAGCTTGGACAAACAGAGAGGAATCTCAACTCACGCTACATGACACTACAGACAATAGCAACTCAACACGCACAACTGTTGGTTGTTGTCGAGGACGTTACTTCTCATGCAGTGCATGTGAGGAGAACGAACAGGCTGGAATGCCAGTCAACTGAATCTCCTCGTCAGAGAACATGTGCTCTACTCTGCACTTGTCAGAGTCACTGCAACTGAAAATGAGTCTCCTCGTCGGAGTACTCTAGCCCGCCACAACATGTGGACAACTGCTCCATCTCTGAAAGGGCCGAACTGAAAAGGTTGTGGAGTGCAATCCTCGTCGGAGTCCACAGTCGCTGGAGAATGAGTCTGAAGAATTATCCTCATCGGATAACTGGGTCTCTCCCATTTGGCTCATAGAATGGGATCTCTATTCTGGAGTCCTTATGAAACCCACATGAAAACCATATCCCACATGGCATAGGGAATGGGATCTTTACTCAGAAGTCCCTATGGAACACATGAAAACTCTGGCGGAACAAAAGGAGAATGATGGGGACCACAAAAACATAATGGCAAACATGTGCTCATCTGAAAAGACCGCATACATGTGCGTGTCTGAAACTGAAGGCTTGGAACAAATCTAACGTCGAGTTTGAACATCTGTAGAGTCTGGAATATATGGTTGGCATGAAGAATCTGAATCTGGAACACACCAGTAACCCTACATACACTCCCCCTTTCTCCCATACTTGTCGGAAAAAATTGGCATCGCCAAAGTTGGGAGAAGACAATAAAATGGGGAGAACAAAAAATCAATAAGTTGATCATAAATTTTTCATCTTTTCAAATCATTCATTTTTTCCAAAATATTTTTTTAAAATTTTTTTCGTATGGGTTTTTTTGCCTTTTTTCGTACAACCATTCAGAGATGGGGAGACAACAAAACATTACATATGATGATTTTTTTTGACTATTTTTTATAGCCGTCTCTTTTTTTTAGTTGTTTCAAATGAATTTTTTACGGCTTTTCCTTCTTTTCTTTTGCGTATGTCTTTTCTTTTGTACGCCCCCCCCCCTATTTTTAAACCACAATTTTCTAACATATAATTGGACTCATTTGGCCCATACAATTTTTTTCAGAACAGCCCACAATTGGGCTCTCATCATTTCCCTTTTTTTAAATAAGCCCTTGGCCCTCGGCCCACGTGGGGCCTAACCCTGTTTAGGGTTCCTGATAGGGAGCCCCTTTCTCAAAACGCCGGGAATCTGGAGAGGCTGTATATTGCCGTCGCCAGTAGATGCGCCGCACGAGGAGCACAGCCTGATGCCGATGCCTCCACTCAGAGCTGGGCGATGTCGCCTGCGCGCGAGAGATTGTGGGTAGGAGCGGCACCGAACTGGGATGCGCCAAAGGCTCATGTTAATCTGGAGGAGAAAGGGTCTCGCCCTGGAGGATGCGCACCTCGCGATGGAGGTGTAGCTAGGGTTCGCATTGGGAAGATGCGTGCCACGTGGATCTGATTTGTGCAAGAAGAGCGTCGATTGGATGTGATGAGGAGTTGCGGTTGCCGAGGAGATGCGATGACTGAGGCAAGATCCAGATGCGTAGTGTGCTTGAAGACTGGAGTCGTGTGCTTCGCCTAAAGGTGCTCATTGCGAGATCATGCGAGAACGACGCAAGGGGGTTGTGGTGCTCTACGTGGACGGGAGGTTTCCGACAGCTGGAGATCTTTTGGAAGGGCTTCTTCGCCATGAATGTGTCTGTTGAGCCTGAAGAAGAACCCATCGCACGAGAATCGCAAGAGTGTTGGTCTAGAATTTCTGGACTTGGGGAAGAGGCAGAGATCTCTGGAGCATCGAAAGGAACCAGAGTCTAAGAATCCATACAGCACACAAAACATTTGATCTACGGTTTTAGAAACCCTAAAATTTCCAGAACTTCATGATATCTTAAACAAACTTTGAACCACGCACGAACATGACTGAATAATAATCTTCAAAAAATGAACATGATTGAACATCTCTGATAATCGACTCTCGAACAAGACATAAAAATAAATCTTCAAACCCGAATCCTCGAGAATCGAACCCGCTCTGATAACAAGATAGAAAATAGGAATGCGGAAGCGTATCAGAAATAATAGAGATAAAAATAGTGAACAGCAGGATTTAACGTGGAACCCTGCTACCTAAGGAGCGAGATGAAATCACGGGAGAACAACTCAAAGGGTTGATGCTTCTATTGCAATTTCTCATTGGATACAGAGTGATGGACTTCTGATATAACCCTCACTGAGTCTCCACATCTCACAGCTGGTAGATGTGGGACTAAAACTCGGATGTGATAAATGGATCCTGGAGTGATCCATTTACCAATCTACAACTCAAGTGATGCATATAACAAATACTCCAACAAGATGCACATTGAGTAAATCCTACCAGGAAAAGTGTGGGTGTCTAAAATACTCTATCTAGGGTTCTGAATTGTTGCTAAGTGCATCTAGCTATTAACTTTGGCTAGCGTAAACATGCATCATAAAAGATGTGTTAGTACATGTGCTCGGAAAGATAATTTTACAGAGGTGTGAGTTACCAAGGCGTGGTGTCTAGCGCCCGAAGGCGTCACCAATGGTGCCTACATCAGCTATTGCAAGGGATTGTACCTCGTGTTTGGTACCTCGTGTCGCAGGGGTATGTCAGCGTCTTGAAGGCAGCCAGAGATTTGTGGTTGTCGTTGGGCTCTACGTTAGAGGAGGATGTGATCAAGATTGACGGTGGCTACCTGTGTACATGTGGACTCTCGATATAGGAAGAAGAGCATCTGATGAAAGGCGAGACCAGACATCTGAGGATTCCGCAATGGCACAGATCTTTCTTGGCACGATTTCACTAATTGTTTGGAGATTCCTTTCAATTTTGAATCTCTTAAAGGTGCAAAAGCTTTGAAGTGATACTGTGACATTTTGGCGCCAATGGACGACCGTGTGCTTTTGCTATGTGATGGTCTTCAACCGTGTGTGGATTTGGATGTGCTAGTGGAGGTTCCACGGCCTCCACACCCAGCACCATGTGTCATGTCCCTTGTCATCAGTTGCACGACCTTTTACTGTGGGTTGCGTGTAGTGGATGAGGCTCTGTGTGCATCGTCGTGTGCGGAGAGGGGCAACGAGGATGGCCCTGAGGCAACGATGGATGGCAAATGTCAAGATTGGGGTTGAGGAGATGCGCATGGTGAGGCTGATGGTGGTACTGCCATGGGCAGCAGGGTCGGTAGACGAAGGTGGAGAATCTTTGAAGGCAAGACCCTCGACGATCGAGGCGAGGGGCACGATTCACCACCATAATCGTGTGCCCCTTCCTCTTCTGGAGTTGAATGAGGGGAATTGTAACCAAGGTTTTTATATTTGTGAATCAGACCGTCCAAAATTTTTATTGAGAGAACCAGACTAGATGGATTGGTGGTGGGTAAGATCCACTCTTCGGACCCGATTGTTTTGGGCAGGTGCAGCTGCAATGCTGGTTATTGTTTTGTAACAGGCCATGAATTGGATCCAAGCCAAGGTTATAGCTCCGGCCCTCCGGCCCAACTTTTGGTTCGTCTGTATTGTGTGCCCTCGAGGCTTCAAAGGATGGTCCTGGTGATCAAGCTACTGTCGTTGGTGCTTCGCGGATTTTTGAGTCACTCTCAATGTTGGAAACTGGTCAAATGAGCAGGTTTCTGCCAGTAGTGCTCGGGTGGTGCTCAAGAAAAGATGGCGAGGAGGTTTATGCATTTTTGAGTGAGGATGAAGGGAATGATTAGCAGAGGAGGCATTGGAAAGGGAGGGAAGAATGGGGGGTGATTTGAGTGGGGCAGACATGGTGGATTGGCTGTCGGGGACTTCATCTCGTATAGCTGGCCATGCACTCGTAAGATGCAGCGGACGGATGATTGAACCTGGGGTTGCTGGACCTAAAATTCGAGTGAGGATCGGCCAGATGTTTTTGCAGGATTCTGACAGGTGCCTGCTCTGAGGCGGCCATGTTGTTGGGAGTGTCGAGCATGGAAGGAGGAGTGCTTGCAAGGGGGGATGGGTTGGTTGGCCACCTCAGGGCAAGCAAGATAGAGTTGGCTTCCACTGCCTAGGGCTTCCCACTGGGTAGGTCTCTTCGGAAGCAGATGGCTCTTCGCATGTCGAGGGAGATGGAAGGGGCTGCCCCCCTGGTGCCTGTTGGGAAAAATAGAAGAAAAAGATGTTTATTCCATCAGCCCTAGGCTCTCTTATATAGGAGAGTAGCCTATGGGTAAATTACATAAAGAGTACTGCAGAGAATGAAAAATAACAAGAGACCACATAAGTAGATAATATATATGTTTACACTCCCCCTCAAGATGGAGCATAGATGTCAATCATGCTCAGCTTGGACGCACACTTCTGAAATGGGCCTCGCAGTAATGCCTTGGTGAAAATATCTGCAGTTTGATTTTCTGAACTGACATGGGATATAGCAATGAATCCCTTATGAATCATGTCACGAATAAAGTGGCAATCAACTTCAATGTGCTTGGTTCATTCATGGAATGCTGGATTGTTTGCAATGAACAATGCCGCCTGATTGTCACACTCTAAAGCCATAGGAAGTGGGACTTCTATATGTAGGTCTGTAAGCACAGCTTTTACCCACATCATTTCTGTACTGGCTTGGGCCATAGCCCTATATTCAGATTCAGCACTAGACCTTGCTACCACAGTTTGTTTCTTGCTCCTCCACGAGATTAGAGAATCTCCAACATACACAGCAAACCCAGAGGTGGACTTCCTGTCCTTGGGACACCCTGCATAATCTGCATCTGCACAGGCTGAGATAGAGATCACCTTGCCTTTCTTGAACAGTAGACCCGCACCTGGTGATGACTTGAGGTACCTGAGTATCATCTGTATTGCATCCATGTGAACCTGACGTGGTTGCTCCATGAACTGGCTCACTCGACTCACAGCAAAGGCTATGTCGGGCCTTGTAATAGTGACGTATAGGAGTTTGCCCACCAGTTCTCTGTATCTTCTCCTATCCACCTCCTCTGTATCACCATCATATAGCTTCATACTAGGATCCATCGGTGTAGTAGCAGGTCGGCATCCATGCATTCATGTCTCACTCAACAGGTCAGTGACATATTTTCTCTGAGACATTACCAATCCATGCGGATTTCTGGCGAACTCCAGTCCCAGAAAATATCTAAGAACTCCAAGGTCCTTGGTGACAAATTCGCTACCCAGCATTTCTTTCGCCTTCTTTATCCCGTGTACATCATCACCTGTAATCAAGATGTCATCTACATAGACCATGATAGCAATAATACCTCTGGAAGTCTTTTGTACAAACAACGAATGATCAGCATTTGAAGGTTTGTATCCATGTTTCTCAAAAAATCTGAGAGCTTCTGAAACCATGCTCTGGGACTCTGCTTAAGGCCATAGATAGCCTTATGAAGTCTGCACACCAAGGAACACTCCCCCTCAACAGCAAAACCAGGTGGTTGTTGCATGTAGACTTCCTCCTGTAAGTCACCGTATAAGAAAGCATTCTTCACATCCAATTGATAGAGTGGCCAGTCACGAGAAACCGCAACAGACAATAAGATCCGTAGAGTGGAATGGCAGGCTACTGGCGAGAATATATCAAGATAGTCCACCCCATACGTCTGTGTAAAGCCTCGAGCAACAAGACGAGCCTTGTATCTGTCGATACTGCCATCTGCATTCTGCTTGACTGTAAAAACCCATTTGCAGCTCACTGGGGACACATCTGCAGGTATAGGAACCAGACTCCAAGTGCCTCTAGACTGAAGTGCCGCCATTTCTTCCTCCATTGCTAGACGCCATCTACTATCCTTCATAGCATCTTGGTAACTTCGTGGAATATCTACAGCTGACAAAGCAACGACATAGTTCTTGAAATCTCCAGTTAGACGCTGAAAAGACACAGAGGCTGCTAAAGGATAAGAGGCGCAACTTCGCTTCGACTTGCGTATAGCAATAGGAACATCTAAGTCAACCATGTCCTCGTCTGTCCTCTGTAACACATCCTGCTCAGAAACATCGTCAGATCCATCAATAGTAATATCTTCAGAACATACCTTGGGTGAGCTAGGTGAGGAGTCATGACCATGAGCTGGGGCAGACCTGCGGCTATAGTGAAATGGTAGTGGTGAAACAGGTATTGTAATAGGAGGTGCAGATGATGGTGGTGGTGGTGGTGGTGGTGGAGGTGGTAATGGTGGTGGTGGTGTCACATAAATAGCATCAGTATTAGGTGGAGGTATCAGTATTAGGTGGAGGTATCAACTGATCACCTGAGGATGAGAAATACATTACGGTTTCAAAAAAAATAACATCTGCACTAACAAGATACCGTCTGCGCAAGGGATCATAGCACTTGTACCCCTTCTGCGTTCTGGAGTACCCAACAAACACACACTTGGCAGCCCTAGGAGAGAGCTTGTCGATATCGGGAGACAACTGGTGGACAAAGGCAACTGAACCAAACACACGAGGAGTAAGGGAAAACAAATCCTTGCCAGGGAAGATAAGGGAGAAAGGGATCTTTTCACCTAGAACAGAGGACGGCATACGGTTGATTAAGTAGCATGCTGTGAGAACCGCGTCACCCCAGTACGAATAAGGAGCATGACTCTGTATAAGAAGTGACCTGGTGACATCTAGTAAGTGGCGATGTTTCCTTTCAGCAATCCCATTCTGTTGGGAGGTATAAGCACAGGATGTCTGGTGGATAATCCCTTGGGATGAGTAGTAACTGGCTAGGACATGAGTACACAATTCCAGGGCATTATCACTTCGCACAATTTTAACAGTGGTGGAGAAAACATTACGAATCTCGTTAATAAAATTGATAATAAGATTCCCTGCTTCATATTTATTCTTTAACAAAAACACCCATGACACACGAGAGAAGTCATCCACAATAACTATATAGAATTTGTGTCCCTGATGATCAGGAACACGACTCGAACCCCAGATATCAATATGAAATAACTCAAACTTGGAGGTACTACTCCGACACTGACGACTGGGAAAGGTAGACCGATGATGCTTTCCCAACTGACAGGCCTCACATTGGATAGATGTGTGAGGCAGACCCTGGGGTAACACACGACACAACTTCTGAAGCGGTAAATGTCCAAAGCGCAGATGCCATAGCAGAGGAGATACGGATCCAGTAGGTAGGGATGAGGTTCCAGCAAAAGGAGTCTGACTAAGGCGATAGAGGCCTCCTTGCTCATAGCCACGATCAATCACGTTGCCCGTAAGGATGTCCTGAAAAACAAGAGAAGATGGATCAAAAATTGCCCGACATTGTAAATCCTTTGTAATTTGACTGATAGATAATAAGTTCATTGAAAAATCAGGTGCGTGTAACACATTCTTGAGCTACATGGATGATGCCAGTCTCATTTCCCCCTGACCAGTAATTGGGGAATGCGTGCCATTAGCAATGACCACTGTTCGACCTGGAGGAATATGTCTGTATCCTGTAAGTAGACTTTGATCTCCACAAAGGTGATGTGTGGCTCCAGAGCCCATAATCCATGCTGAAGTATCTGATCCACTACTAGTAAGTGCAAATGTGCTACCTGATGTACCAGGTAGAGGCAGAGGTGGATGCAGCAGCATCAGACTGGTTCTCAGTAGTGGGTGCTGGGCCGGATGGAAGAATAATGCCCCTTAAACGGGCAACAAGGTCATCAAAACGCTGATCCAAAGAAGCAGCAGAGGGCGGTTCTATCTGCTCGGCGACACGTGCGGATGCAGGAAATCCATGCTTAGAGTAGCATGTATCCTCAGTATGTCCGGTGCGATGACAATAGGTACATATTGGTCGAGTACGGCCTCCTCTTCCACGAGGACCACGACCACGGATATGCGGGTGGCCTCCACAGCCTCTGTTGGCAGCCATTGCTGAAGCAATCTGATTCGTGGCCGTAGAAGGGACGGTGATGCGACTCAGTCGGTGAAAGGTTTCCTCCATAGGAGGAATAGTAGAGTCTGCCAAGATCTGTGATCGTGCCGCCTCATATTCTGGATCAAGGGCAGCAAGGAAAACTCCTACCATAGTCGCATTTCGGCAGGTCTTCTGTTGCTCTGGCGTGGCTGTCAAGGGCATGAAGCTGTACAGCTTCTCGAACATCCCTCGCAGGGATGTGTAGAGTGAGTGTAGAGGGCGACCATTCTGCTTAATGGTGAATATGTCATGCTGGAGTTGCAGAATCTTTGTCTCATTCTTTTCTTGAGAGTATGTGGCCGCCAGAATATCCCATATGTCTTTAGTCGTGGGCTGATGAAGAATATCATTGGCAATCTCAATCGCCAAAGTTCCAGATAACCAGACTTTTGCATATGCATCATTTGCCTCCCACGAGGCATTAACTCCAGTCTTCTTAGCAGGCTCTTCTTCGGTAAGAATGTGCTTCTTACCAGTTGACTTCATCATACTCATGAACTGCATCGCCCACAGTTCATAGTTCGTACCATCCATCTTTACGATAGCCGCTGGACCTCGAAAGGCACCTATAGATGGAATATCCGCCTTGCTTTCTGACATACTGGTAACAGAAGACTGGAACGATAGACTGAAGATAAGATCGTCTACACGGACATAGACGGGTTTAGTTGCAGGTGTAGACTTCAAGCAACCAAACCCATTCCATTGACGGTGTACGCGCTAGAAACAGGGTCGTATAGGGTTGGTTCAAGAGTTACACACACACAACAGATAGTGCGCAATAGGGAGCACCGAAGACACGCGAGAAACCGCGTGAGCAAGTGAAGGAGGTGCGTAAGATGTTGCGCGAGGCGTGCGCGCTGGAGAGCGCTAGGTCACACTGGAGGAGCGCAGGCAAGAGCGCACGCTGGAGAGACGGTGATGTTCACCGCAGGCGCAGGCGCCGGTCGCACGCAGTGATGTTCACCGCAGGGGCGCACGCAGTGCGCTGTTAGGGGTGCACGCAGATGCGTGATGAGACGCAGATGGAGCGTGCGCGGTGTGAAGCTCACCGTCGGCGAGGTGCGCGGGGCTCGAGGCGCACGGCCAGTAGCGTGGGTGGAGACCGGCGGCGAGAGAGAGAGAGAGAGAGGCACGCGGGTGGGGATAGGGTTAGGGTTTCAAGAACTCCGGTCTAGGACCGTCACTCTGATACCATGTTGGGAAAAATAGAAGAAGAAGATGTTTATTCCATCAGCCCTAGGCTCTCTTATATAGGAGAGTAGCCTATGGGTAAATTACATAAAGAGTACTGCAGAGAATGAAAAATAACAAGAGACCACATAAGTAGATAATATATATGTTTACAGTGCCCAATGAAGTTTATTTCTTGAAATGTGTAGGGTCTTGGGCAGCCAAAAAAGTGGAGGATTGGTAGCTCGCTTCTGTATATGTGGCATGTGAATGTGATCTACTTGCAGGAGACAGTTGGAAACCTGAGACCTTTTTATGAGGTCAGCCTCGAGAGTCAAGCTGTCAGAGTTCAGGCCAGTTGCCTGTAATAGGGTTTCTGGTGGGGTCTAGTTGGGTGGAACCGTGATATTCTAGAGCACCGGTAAACAACAATGAGGCTCGATACTCGTTGACTATGGTGTTGCTTCACAAGTTAGATGATGTGTGTGTCATTTTCTATTCGATCAGTAGCCCTATGGGCACGACATTTGGCTCAAAACTGCAGGAGTTATTTTGGTATGCTCGAGGTTTTCAGATCTTCCCTGGCTCATCAATGATGATTTTAATGTCACCTTATTAGTTGTTGACCAGCCCCATAAACAGGGTGGAAAGGGGCTTGGCTCCCCTGCTTTTCTAACTTTGTAAGTGACATGTCCCTGGAGATTTTGATGTGTCAAACTCCCGGTATACCTGGCGGAATACCAGGTCAAGTTCCCATATTGATTGCTTCCTTTAGACTCATACGACGGTGAATGGGCGTAAAAAGGGGGTTTTCTTTAGACTCAGAGGTGAGTCAGACATAAGACATCAGCCAGCTCCAATACTCGTTCTTAAGGCATATAGGCTCACGCGGATGATTTCTCGTGCTGTGGATGGAGATTTTTTGCATACTATTGTTTGGACAGCATGTCAATTCCAATTATAAACTACGGAGACGATGCTAATTTCTTTTTAGACAAGAGTGCTCTTATGGCAGATGATGGGATCTCTACCGTTATCGAGCTCTTTGGAGTCGTCTTGATTCTCAAACTCAATGGCGACAAGTTGCTTTTTGTCCCCTTTGATTGTTTAAGAAGGAGGTTTTGGCCAAGGCCCTAAATATCGGTTTCGGTCACCATTTCGGTGACCGATCGAAACGGAATTTCGGTGGAATTTCGGTCGAAATTCGACGAAATTTCGATCATTTCGATCATTTTTTGTACTGGGGCCCCCATATATCGGTCATTTCGACCATTTCGGTTGAATTTCGAGTTCGACAAGATATCGATATTCGACAGAAAATCGACCGAATTTCGCTGAAATTTAAGGCCATGGTTTTGGTTTATATGGTCTCGTTGCGATTGCTACAAGGTGCCCTTTTGATTAGCTATTTGGGCCTACCGTTGGTTGGCGGTTGTCTTCAGCAGTCTATTAGCTGTAGTGGAGAGACTTAAGCGTAGACTTGCAGGACAATAGGCTTCCTGCCTGTTGAGGGGTGATCACCGGATGAAGCTAAAGGTGGTCCTATTTGCAATTCTTATCTTAATTGTTTCTCGTGAACAGTGAATTCCCTTAGTTAGCTTGAAGATCGTGCTGCTAACAAAGAATGATGGGGGATTGGGGCCTGAATGCAATGAACAAGGCTCTTCTGGCCAAGTAGGTCTCCCATATCTAGGCTGATGGTTAGAACCTACTTTGTTCTCTATTGAGGATTTATGACATTTCCATGAGTTTGTCTTAGTGGTCTGGCTGAGGTGTTATTACTAGTGATTTGATTGACTCGTGGCGTCATAAGAAGACCGTCTACTTTGGCATAAAGATTATCATTGACATAAACTAATCAACAAACTTCGCAAATTTGACTTAACTAAATGACTTCCTAAGGATAAGGAAGATATGAGTTCAGCATGTGAACTAGGGAAACTACACGAAACCACCTTTGAGAGAAAGAAGTTCATTTCCACCACCAGACCTTTAGAGTTCCTATACCTAGACCTCTTTGAACCTTACAAACTCCACCGTTACTATTTTATCATAATAGACGACTACTCACGTTTCACTTGGGTTATTATCCTTACAACCAAGAACTTAGCTTTCTCAAAGTTTGAAAGGTTAGCTAAGCGGATTCAAAACAAACAAAGAACAATCACTAAGTTAAGAAGTGATCATGATCGTAAGTTCGAGAATGAGAACTTCTTTCAATACTATGATCGGAGTTAAGCATGAATTCTCGACTCCATAGACAGTAACTCAGAATGGTACAATCGAGGGGAAGAACCACGTTATACAGGAATGTGCACGTACTATGCTTTTTTAATCCAATTTGTCTTGTTACTTTGGACAGAGGTCATAAGCATAGCATGTAATGCATTAAACAAAATTTTTGATCTGTCTTGGACTAAAGGAAATACCTTTTGAGCTTTATTTCAATCGCTCACCAAGGATTTGCTACTTCTATGTTTTGGATACAATTTGTTTTGTTCTTAATACTAAGGATACACAACAGCAACAACAAAGCTTTCTCACGCATAAAGTTGCATCCATTCATATCTATTTTGGAATTTAGACCATTCTCAAACTTAGATCCAAGTAATTAAGATCCCTTCATATAGTCTTCCCACAATACTTTTTAAGCCTTTCTCGCCCTCTCTTACTTCAACTTCTCCTATCTCGCATCTTTTAATTGGTGCATCATCGGACCTCCTTTGCAAACGATCAAACCACCCTAAGAAGTTCTCTCCAAGGCCTTAAATGTCGGTTTCGGTCACCATTTCGGTATCAACCAAAACAGAATTTCGATGGAATTTCGGTAGAATTTCGATCGAAATTTCGGTCATTTCAGTCATTTTTTGTACTAGCACCCCCATATTTCGGCCATTTCGGTCATTTCGATCGAATTTCAATTTCGACTGGATATCGATATTCGACAGAAATTCGATCGAATTTCGCTGAAATTTGAGGCCATGGTTCTCTCTCATCTTATCCTCAATTGAAGCTACACCAACTTCCCTTCTGAACACATTGTTCCGGATTGTATCTTTTCGTGTCTGACCACACATTATCGTAACAATTTCACTTCTGCTACCGTCATTTCTGTTATTGTCAAATTTGTCAAGCTTATCCTTAGTATTAGGATAATTTGAATCGAAGAGGAAAGAAAGCATCTTCCTATGATATTATTCACGGAGTAAAGCATACAGGATATTCAATAAGAACACCATCATTGTTGTGAAATCAATCAATGTTTTGTTTGGTAAAATTTGAGGAAGACTATGCAACTATAGCAATTGGAAAAGGAGTCAATGTTTCATTTGATGAAAATTTGAGGAAGACTCCTCAACTACAGCAATTAGAAAAAGAGAAAAAGATTTAGATTTAGGATTCTTCAAGTATACTAGAGAAAGATGACTCTTACAGTCTACCTAAGGATTTTAACTTTGTTCGGGATCACTTCAAAGTTTGTTATTGGGGTCGTATCCAAAGGAAGTCAGACAATATCGCACTTTAACACACTTTCAATATCATCCCTTGTATCCCTCGATAAGCCAAAAATCCATAGATGAAATGAGCAATGAAGACTCTTGGTTAATGGCAATGCAAAAAGAGCTTCCATGTTTTGAAGAAATTAGGTGTAGGGTCTTGTATCCAATCCTCAAGACCACATGGTTATAGGCACCAAGTAGATATTTAAGAACAAGTTGGATGAATTAGGAAATACTGTCAGAAATAAAGCAAGACTTGTTACACAAAGATACACAGTAGGAATGCATTGATTTCGAAGAAATTGATGAAAAATGCACATGTTGCTAAGATTAGATAAATCGAAATGTTATTAGCATTTGCATGTTTCAAAGAAATCAAGCTCTATCAAATTAATGTGAAAAATGCATTTCTTAATGGATTCATCAAAGAGGAAGACTATCAAGCAGACCCCTAGCTTCAAAGACACGACCAAACCCAATTATGTTTTTAAGCTAAGAAATGCCATTTACGAACTTAGCAAGATCCTAGAGCTTGATATGATAGACTTAGATACCCCATATTTTAAAGTAGGTAAAGTTGATTGCACTATTTATTAAAAGTGGAAAGTCCGATTCTAACCCTTTCCCTCCACCCAAATCCTCATCCATGGCACCCAAAATTGTCGAGAGTTTTATGTTATGTTATTAATTTTTAATTTATTTATTTCTAAGTCCTTATTATGTAATTTACCCATCAAGTTTTCTCTCTTCTATATAAGGGAATCCTTGGGCTCTATGAATAATACAACGTATTTTCCTCAACATGGTATCAAAACAATGGTATTAAACCGAAGCCCTAAGCCCCACCTCCAAGCCCTACCTCCAACCTCGCTTATTGTGCCTCACTCCGGTGGCACAGCCGCTACCCAGTGGCAGCCCAGCAGTGAAAGCATTATTGCCCTAACAACAGCCCTGCCGCCCACCGCCGCCAGCGGTGCAGCCGCTACCCTAGCGGCAGCCTTGCCGCCCAGCAACTGCTCCGCAGCTGCCTAGCCGCCTAATTGCTGCCACCAGCAGCATCCAGCAATGCTGCCGACGTCGCCTAGAGGCCCCCATAGCCGCCCGAGCGTCATCCGGCACCGCCCAACGCCATCCGGTGTTGCTCAGTGGCCCTCCTGCTACCCTGATTTCGTAATTTTTGTCTGATTTTAGAGTTTTTGGTCTGATTTCGCCCCTTTTCAGACCAAAATCAGACCACTTTTCGCCAACTATTATCTAGGGTTGGTTGTGGTATGAGTATACGCCCACAACCACCCATTTTCATGTCCGTGTAGACACTCCACGATATGTTTACGGTCCCAACTATCTTCCCACGATGTCAAAAAGTAGAGTTGATATCCCGTCCACAGGTGCCTTCAATGGTCTGGACTCTGGCACCTATAGTCAAGATGGATGGCACAAACTACGAGTTGCGGATGGTGCAATTCATGAATCTACTTCAGAGCCATGGTAAGAAGCATATTATGGCATAGGATGAGACGGTGGACAAGATTGGGACAAATGCCTCATGGGAGGCAAATGATGCGCATGTTAAAGTACGGTCATCTGGTATTGTCTCTATTGAGAATCTGAGATAGCCAATAATATCTTAAGTCAGCCCACATCATAGGTAATGTGTGACATCCTCGTAGGTACATACTCTCAAGAGAGGATTGAGTTGAAGATCCTACAACTCCAACATGATATCTTCACAACCAAACAGGATGATCGTCCTCTTCACACCATGTACACATCTCTTAGGGGTATGTTTGAGCAACTACATAGCTACATACCTCTGAAGGCCTCACCAGAGAAGCATAAGGCTAAGGCCTATAGAGATTATGTCATGATCGAGTGTTTCTGGCTACCCTTAACCCGGAATACAACTCATCTCGCTCTCAGTTCCTCACAGATGCTACCATACTGCCTATAGAGGAGGTGTACTGCAAATTAAGCAAACTGAGCATCCCCTCTACTGCATCTTCTTAGACATCGTCGGATATGGCAGCTTTCCGAGGTAGAGGTGGTTCACTTCAGTTCAGAGGAAGGGGCACACATAGCAGAGGAGGCACACGCTTACATTCACCAAGTTTGTATTGTCACTGATCAGGTCATTCCAAGGAAATATAATATTCTAATGAATTTTTTTGGAAAAGTGAAGTATGAGTGTGTTTTTATATACTATATCATACTAATGAATTTTTTTGAAAGTGAAGTATATATTCATACCATTTATAAAGGATTAAATGCAAATATTCTTAAACTATCATACAACTACATTTAACATTGGGAAAAAAGTGCTTCTTCATCTACTCTTTATAACCCAATCCCACCATCCTCTTCATTCAACTTCCCACCACACACCGCATGCAACCTTTGTATTATTTTAATTATGTAAACTAATTATTTCTATTACAATAATAACAGCATCTGATAAACACATACCTTGTTGTATGCATCAATTAAATATTAAATCATGTTATGAGGTGCCCACTATGTGATGGACAATCTGCATCCGTTCATTGAATATCGACATCTGTTTTACAAATATCGATATTTGTTTTCAAGGACATGATACCATATTTTTCATATGCTTCTAATATGTAAATCCATATCCAACTTTGAAGACATGTAGATACAATATGACATGTGCCTACACATGTATCTATTTGTTTGCATCCCTAGCAAGAACTCATCCACCTGAAAAGGGACATTGTTGTAATATTCGATCAAATTGACCGAATATTTGGTCGAAAATTCTTATTCAGGGGGTACAACAACAACAACAAAGCCTTTTCCCACAATTAAGTAGGGTCGGCTACATGGATTCTTCACCTCCATTCAGATCTATCTTGGGTCAATCTCGGATTTATATCCAAAAAACTAAGATCCTTTCGTATAGTCTCTTTCCAACACTTCTTGGGCCGTCCTCGCCCTCTCTTAGCCGGCTCAACATCCCAACACCCGCATCTCCTAACCGGTGCATCAGTTGACCTTCTTTGCAAATGACCAAACCATCTTAAGCAGTTTTCTCGCATCTTATCCTCGATCGGAGCTACACCAACTTTCTTTCTGATTGCATCATTCCGAATCCGATCTTTACGTGTATGTCCACACATCCATCTTAGCATTTTCATTTCTGCTACAGCCATTCTCTGGACATGTTTATGGTTCACAGGCCAACATTCAGAACCATTCAGGGGGTGACGGAATAAAATATTCATATTCGATCTATATTCGGCCCAACCCGAATATTCTCGAATATTCGACCGATTTTTTATCTTGAACTCTGATGCAAAACGGTTGTCGGCGACGGCGAACAATAAAAATATTTGACGGTGGATTTTGGTGGAGAAGAAAATGGAGGGGTTGAGAAGAGAATGGAGGGGTTGAGAAGAAGATCACGCCTGTAGCGCGAGGTTGAAGAAGAAGAACCGTGAAGACCACGTGGGGAAGGAGAAGGAGAGGAGATAGAGAGGGAGATAAAATCTCAATTTTAATTATCACTTCACTGATTAAAAACATTGGACCCTCATCCCTTTATATAGGAGGGATGACATTACAAAAATAGAAATTAATTTAAATTGACAACCAATTTATCCTAAAATGACTCTAACTAATTTGAAATTCAAAATCGACAACTAATTGATTGAGATTACATGCAATATCATTTATTTAATTAGAGATACGATAATTAAAAAAACGTAAATAAAATTGACCGCTAAATTAATTAAAAACTCGGCCCTATAATTTGAGATCACGCTGCATCAACTCTCCTCCGCTTTTAAAAATTCGTCTCCTGACGAATTGCTTGATGAAGATGCGTTGTCGGAGAATTCATCTTTGAAATTGTAGCCTGCAATTAGATCTTCTTCAACATTACGTTTGTAGTTCTTTCCAATTGGAGGGCGTTCTTGCAATTTTCGTACCCCTTCGTTTAAGGGCATTTTGGAAGGGGGCTTCTTGAAATGTCCTTCTGAATAAAATATGGAGCAAGAGGGGATTTCCCCGTAAAACTTCCCCAGGGATTTCCAATCCCACATGTCGAGGGATGTAAATCTCGTAGTCATCGGACCCTTAGTTAGGGCTTGCCAGGCATTCTCGCGCGTATAACGCGGGCAGGGGAGGCGGCATTGCGAGGGTGGGGCTGGTGTGGCGCGCGTAAAAAAGGGGATCGGGGGGGTGGCGGAAGGACTCGGAGTTCGTGGCTGTGAGGGTTCAACGGCCAGGAGGTCGCGAGAAACGGCGCGCAGGGGGGGGGGGGGGGTCGTGGCTGGCGAGGGTGCGGCTGGCGGCGAGGGCTGGATGTGGAAGGGACAGGCGACGGCGCCAGGGGTGGTTTGCGGGTCTGGGTGGCGGGGTTCTGCGGGCCTGGTCGGGATTTTGGGATTGCGTGGTTGGGTTTTGAGGGTTGGGGGGCAGCTGTGGCCGGGGGTTGTGTTGCTGGGGGTTTGGGGGAAGGCTTAGTGGCGATGGGGTTTTGGGGGCGGCGAGTAGCAAGCGGGAGGGAGTAGCGGCGGTGCTGTGGTAGCCGGGGCCACAGAGAGGGGAACTTGGGGTGTCTGCAGCAGCGAGAAGGGCCCTTGAGGTGCGAGGGGAGTGGAGGGGTCCAGCGAGGGGGACGTGCGTAGGCTGTAGATGAAATTGTGAGGGGTTTTCGAGTCGAGAATCACCTAAACAGCAAGCGTTTCGGCATTTTTCTCCTCCGAAATGGCCTGGACAACGGTCGGTTTGTCGTTGACGGCGAGATTTTCTTCATCAAAAATCTGGACAGCAGTCGGTTCCTCTTCCACAGCGATGTTTTCTTCGTTTTCGGGGTTGAAATCAGGTTGAACAGCGGCTTCTACGATCTGACTTTCGTCATCGACGAACGAATCTTCATCGATTTGCGCGGCTAACCATGCTTGGACTTTGAGGCATGATATAAGTCGCTGGTGGAACTTTGAACGTGAGCGCGAATCGTGATACGGACGGCTGAGATCAAATTTCAAACGCCAATACTCGACAAGATCGTCGAATCGTAGGAACGATTCGGTAACCTGTCTCTGATACCAAATGATGCAAAACGGTTGTCGGCGACGGCGAACAATAAAAATATTTGACGGTGGATTTTGGTGGAGAAGAAAATGGAGGGATTGAGAAGAGAATGGAGGGGTTGAGAAGAAGATCACGCCTGTAGCGCGAGGTTGAAGAAGAAGAACCGTGAAGACCACGTGGGGAAGGAGAAGGAGAGGAGATAGAGAGGGAGATAAAATCTCAATTTTAATTATCAGTTCACTGATTAAAAACATTGGACCCTCATCCCTTTATATAGGAGGGATGACATTACAAAAATAGAAATTAATTTAAATTGACAACCAATTTATCCTAAAATGACTCTAACTAATTTGAAATTCAAAATCGACAACTAATTGATTGAGATTACATGCAATCTCATTTATTTAATTAGAGATACGATAATTAAAAAAACGTAAATAAAATTGACCTGTAAATTAATTAAAAATTCGGCCCTATAATTTGAGATCACGCTGCATCAAACTCATATTGATTGATGAACATATATGCATAAATATATAAGACTATATATGTTAGACATAATTTTATATTTAAAGTAAATAAAAAATACATAACCGAATAATTCTAAATATTCTCTTGATTACCTGAATATTCATAATTCAATGACCCCTCCGATGAACACCAAATACCGACTTCTACAACACTGAAAAGGAATGAAGCTAACTTTTGATAGTTGATCTTAAGGTTTGATGCCTCCTTCAGTCATCTTGAGAAAAAAGGTTGTATCATCGATATACTATGTTGAGATACATTATATCTCTTTATATATTACTCTGTTATTTCTCTATTTATGTCGGCTATCTATGTAATTTTCCCTAGAACTTTTCTCCTATATAAGAGAGCTCTAGGGCTACGATGAATAGTACGAATGTTTTCTTTTTCCACATGGTATCAGAGCAACGGTACTAGACCGAAGCATGTGCCCTGATTCCTTGTCCCCACCAAAACCCTACACGCTCACGCGCCACCGCCGCCGTACGTTCCGTCTCACACGCACCAGCACCTCGCATGTCTGACGGTCTTCCTCGCCCAAGCCAGCGCCTCCGCTCTCCTCTACGTGCTTGCGCGCCACGCATGTCTACGCCTCTACGCGCTCGCCCTTGTGCGCGCCCTAGCGCCTGTGAGCACCAGCGCTGTGAGAGCCAGCGCCTGTGCGCGCCCTAGCACATGTACGCGCTCGAGACCTTGCGCATGTGCGCATCTTGCTCATGTGTGCGCCCGCGCCTATGCGCGCTAAAGCTCATGTGTGCACGCTCCTCCAGGGTTATGTAATGCACGCAAATAAATGTGCACCTGTGAAGACTCCTTCTCGAGCCCTACTCCTTCAAAGCGGTTTTCAGAGCATGGAAGTGGTTGTGGTATGAGTCTATACCCAAAACCATCTTCCTACATGTCTGTGTAGACATTCTTCGTCTAAGTTTGCAACCCCAATCTTGAGGAATCGTTGTCATCATGTCAGACAATAAAGCAGAAATTCCGTCCCAGGGTGCCTTCAAAGGTCCAGCACCCATTATGAAGATGGATGGAACAAAATATGAACTGTGGGCCATACAGTTCATGAGTTTAATGCAATGTAATGGCAAGAAACATATCCTCACACAGGAGGATGCAATCGACAAGACTGGGGTTAACGCCTCATGGGAGGCAGATGACGCGTATGCACGAGTATGGCTCTCTGGAACAGTGTCCATGGAGATAGCAAATGACATCTTGAGTCAGCCCACTGCAAAGGCTATGTGGGATATTCTCGCCGCTACATATTCCCCGGCGAAGAATGAGTCAAAGATTCTACAACTTCAACATGACATCTTCACTTCGAAGCAGAATGGTCATCCTCTCCATACCCTGTACACTTCTCTGAGGGGTATGTTTGAGAAATTACATGGGTACATTCCCTTGACTGCTACACAAGAGCAACTTAAGGCATACAGGGACTCTGTGATGACAGGAGTCTTTCTAGCAGCATTGGATCCTGATTATGATGCTGCTAGGGCACAGATCCTTACCGATGCCACTATACCTCCGATGGAGGAGGCATATCGCCGACTGGGCAAACTCTCCATATCTTCGAGTGTCCCTTCAGTATCTCAGACTTCTTCAACCATAGCAGCATCTCGTGGTAGGGGGAGCAATATGCAGTTCCGTGGCCGAGGCCGTGGAAGAGGAGGGAGCAGTAGACCTCCTCGTCAGCCATGCAGTCACTGTCACAGGCCAGGTCACTTAGAGGAAACGTGCTATTCTAAGCACGGATTTCCTGCCTCGGCTCCTGCGGCAGAACAGATCCAGCAGGGCAACAGTCCCTCTGCTGCATCTAACCAGAGGTTTGATGAGCTAGTTGCTCAGCTTAGGGAGATTATGTCGTCTCCCGGGTTGACTAGCACACAGTCAGGATCTTCAGAGGTAGCAGCCTCAGCCACTACATCCACATCAGTTACAGCATAAGCTTTTACTAGTTGTTACAAGGCAGACTTGTCAGAGTGGACCATGGATTTAGGAGCATCACATAACCTATGTGGTGATAGAGGGCAATTCAGTACCTATAGCCCGACTCGGTCAGGTAGATCTGTGGTGATAGCTGATGGGACACATTCTCCCATTACTGGTCAGGGGGAGGTGCAGTTAACCCCTGAAATACGGCTTCAGAATGTTCTTTATGCTCCTGAATTCTCTATGAATCTATTATCTATTAGGAAAATCACCAAGGAATTGAATGGTTGTGCCATATTTGACCCCTCTGCTGTGTTTCAGGACATGTTGACGGGCAGGGTGCTTGGAACTGGCCGTGAGCAAGGAGGCCTATACAGACTGGTGCAATCCACATATGTTATTGTCTCCGCTCTTCGCACTGGATCTGTCTCTCCGTATATGTGGCACCTCCGCTTTAGTCATCTTCCTCCGCAAAAGTTGTCATGTACTTCCTCATATTTCTCCTCGCTCTACTTTCCAGTGCGAGGCCTGCCAGCTTGGGAAGCATCATAGGTCCACTTTTCAGAGTCATCGGGGACAAAGTAGTCATGGTCTTTTCAAGTTGATTCATTTGGATATTTGGGGTTCTAGTCGTGTTTCCTGATCTTCAGGGACATCGTTTTTATATTGTTGTTGTTGATGAATTTTCTAGATTATCATGGGTCTTTCTGCTTAAGAACAAGTCTGATGCTAGTCCTATTATTCAGTCTTTTATTAATGAAATAAGAAGTGTCTTTTCTGCAAATGTCAAGTATATGCGTTCTGATAATGCACCTAAATTATGTAATACACAACTCTCTCAAGTTCTTAGATCTCATGGTATTGTGCATCAGACGTCATGTGCTTATACGTCCCAACAGAATGGAGTGGCTGATAGGAAACATCGCCATCTCTTGGATATCACTAGGACTCTTCTAATTCAAAGTTGTGCTCCTCATTCGTACTGGGGAGACGTTGTTCTTATTGCATGCTATTTGGTGAATTGTATGTCATCATCGATTCTGGGAGAGAAGATTCCGTTCTCGACTGCGTTTCTCAAGAAGGATCTTTTCTCTCTCACACCTCATGTTTTTCAATGTATTGCTTTTGTCCATCAGATGTCTCCATATCTTGACAAGCTCTCCTAGAGCAGTCAAGTGTGTTTTTGTTGGGTGTTCCAAGACCCAAAAGGGGTATCATTGTTTTGATCCTGCTCGACAAAGGTACTATGTTAGTGCAGATGTCGCCTTTTTTGAATCCATCATGTATTTTTCTCCTACAGGTGACAAGCTCACTTCGTCAGAGCGTGGGGAAGAGGTTTATATGCCACTACCTCCAGTCTCTCTTACTCCACCACCACCGACACCACCACCACCACGATCTCCATCACCTCCACCATGTATGTCTTGAGCATTTGAGTTCTTCTGATGGCACTGGTGATTTGAGCATGTAGGATGTTGTTGATGATACTCATGAGGATACAAAGGACCTGGACGTACCCATTGCTTTACGACGGAAAAGACGTGCATATATGATGCATCCTCTATCTTCTCATGTCTCTTTGGCGCAGCTATCTTCTCAAGTTCTTAGATCTCATGGTATTGTGCATCAGACGTCATGTGCTTATACGTCCCAACAGAATGGAGTGGCTGATAGGAAACATCGCCATCTCTTGGATATCACCAGGACTCTTCTAATTCAAAGTTGTGCTCCTCATTCGTACTGGGGAGACGTTGTTCTTATTGCATGCTATTTGATGAATTGTATGTCGTCATCGATTCTGGGAGAGAAGATTCCGTTCTCGACTGCGTTTCTCAAGAAGGATCTTTTCTCTCTCACACCTCATGTTTTTCAATGTATTGCTTTTGTCCATCAGATGTCTCCATATCTTGACAAGCTCTCTCCTAGAGCAGTCAAGTGTGTTTTTGTTGGGTGTTCCAAGACCCAAAAGGGGTATCATTGTTTTGATCCTGCTCGACAAAGGTACTATGTTAGTGCAGATGTCACCTTTTTTGAATCCATCATGTATTTTTCTCCTACATGTGACAAGCTCACTTCGTCAGAGCGTGGGGAAGAGGTTTATACGCCACTACCTCCAGTCTCTCTTACTCCACCACCACCGACACCACCACCACCACGATCTCCATCACCTCCACCATGTATGTCTTGAGCATTTGAGTTCTTCTAATGGCACTGGTGATTTGAGCATGTAGGATGTTGTTGATGATACTCATGAGGATACAAAGGACCTGGACGTACCCATTGCTTTACGACGGAAAAGACGTGCATATATGATGCATCCTCTATCTTCTCATGTCTCTTTGGCCGGCGCAGCTATCTTCTCAAGTTCTTAGATCTCATGGTATTGTGCATCAGACGTCATGTGCTTATACGTCCCAACAGAATGGAGTGGCTGATAGGAAACATCGCCATCTCTTGGATATCACCAGGACTCTTCTAATTCAAAGTTGTGCTCCTCATTCGTACTGGGGAGACGTTCTTATTGCATGCTATTTGATGAATTGTATGTCGTCATCGATTCTGGGAGAGAAGATTCTGTTCTCGACTGCATTTCTCAAGAAGGATCTTTTCTCTCTCACACCTCATGTTTTTCAATGTATTGCTTTTGTCCATCAGATGTCTCCATATCTTGACAAGCTCTCTCCTAGAGCAGTCAAGTGTGTTTTTGTTGGGTGTTCCAAGACCCAAAAGGGGTATCATTGTTTTGATCCTGCTCGACAAAGGTACTATGTTAGTGCAGATGTCACCTTTTTTGAATCCATCATGTATTTTTCTCCTACAGGTGACAAGCTCACTTCGTCAGAGCGTGGGGAAGACGTTTATACGCCACTACCTCCAGTCTCTCTTACTCCACCACCACCGACACCACCACCACCACGATCTCCATCACCTCCACCATGTATGTCTTTAGCATTTGAGTTCTTCTGATGGCACTGGTGATTTGAGCATGTAGGATGTTGTTGATGATACTCATGAGGATACAAAGGACCTGGACGTACCCATTGCTTTACGACGGAAAAGACGTGCATATACGATGCATCCTCTATCTTCTCATGTCTCTTTGGCGCAGTTATCTGAAGACTTTCAGAGGTTTGTTATTGCCTTATCAGCGGTTCAGATACCGAGATCCTATCAGGAGGCATTACAGAGTGGTCCTTGGCGTCTTGCTATGGAAGAAGAGATGGTCGTCTTACAGTCTCGCGGCACATGGAGTGTCGTTTCTGCTCCCCCAGGTGCTTCGGTTGTTGGCAGTAAATGGGTGTTTACTATTAAACACCGTGCAGACGGTTCGGTGGACAGGTACAAGACCCGTTTGCAAGGTTGCAAAAGTCGGTAGTCGGTACTCGATCGGTCGGGTCACTGACTAAGGATTAATCAGCAGTCGATTGATTAATCGGATTCAGTCGGCCTTTAATCGCCTTTGATTTTTTTAATTATATAAACCATTTTTAGACATATATTATTTATATTTACATAGATTTATACATTTTCTACTATCATAATGAATCAAAAAAAGTCATTGAATTTAAATAAAATAGTAAGTATATTAGAGTAAGTTTGCTTTTGAAAAAGTAAAAAAACATGCTATCTCCAAACAAAAATTGGTTGACTAGTCGACCTAGTCGGAATTAGTCGGTACTCGGTCGGCCACCCCATTGACTAGACTAGTCGGACCTACTAGTCGGGCTAGTCGGGTGACTTTTACAACATTGCTTGTTTGGTTGCACGTGGGTTCACCCAAACTTATGGGATGGACTATCAAGACACTTTTTCTCCTGCCGCGCGTCACTCTACACTCCGTATCCTTATTGTTGTTATTGTGGTGAAGGATTGGACTCTTTTCCAACTAGATGTCAAGAATGCCTTTTTGTATGGCGACCTGCACGAAGAAGTTTGCATGCAGCAGTCACCAGGGTTTATTGTTACTGCTGAGGGGGAGTCTAGTATGGTGTGTAAACTTCATATGGCTATATATAGCCTTAAGCAGAGTCCGAGGGCTTGGTTTCAGAAGCTCTCAGAGTTGATTGAACTAAAGGGCTTTGCCAGATCTACTGCAGAGCATTCTCTTTTTGTTAAGAGAACTCAGAGAGGTATTGTAGTTATTTTGGTTTATGTGGATGACATTGTTGTCACAGGCAGTGATAGCGAAGGAATTCAGGCAGCCAAGGATTTTCTTAGACAACAGTTCGTGACCAAGGATCTTGGTAAGTTGTACTTTCTTGGACTAGAATTTGTAAGAAACCAGCAGGGAATGGTAATGACGCAAAGGAAGTACGTCATTGACCTCCTATCTGAGATGGGTATGACAGGATGTAGACCTACTGCTACTCCAATGGATCCCAATGCTCGGCTATATGATGATGATTCTGTAGAGGTAGATAAGAGACAGTACAGAGAGCTGGTAAGGAAGCTATTGATGTCACCATTACCAGGCCTGATATATTGTTTGCAGTCAGCAGAGTTAGCCAATTTATGGAGCAACCTATGCAGTCTCATATGGATCTCGGTAAGTTGAGGTACTTTCTTGGACTAGAATTTGCAAGAAACAAGCAGGGAATGGTAATGACGCAAAGGAAATACGTCATTGACCTCCTATCTGAGACGGGTTTGACCGGATGTAGACCTGCTGCTACTCCAATGGATCCCAATGCTCGGCTATATGATGATGACTCTGCAGAGGTGGATAAGAGACAGTACAGAGAGCTGGTAGGGAAGCTATTGTATGTCACCATTACCAGGCCTGATATATCATTTGCAGTCAGCAGAGTTAGCCAATTTATGGAGCAACCTAGGCAGTCTCATATGGATGATGCAGTCAACATGATCTTGAGGTATCTCAAGTCTTCTCTAGGTGCAGGAATTCTATTCATGAGAGACACAACCCTACAATGTCAGGAAGTGCGGATGCAGACTATGCTGGGTGTCCCAAGGATAGGAAATCAACTTTAGGTTTCACTGTGTTCGTAGGCAGCTCGTTGGTTTCATGGAAGAGCAAGAAACAGACAGTTGTAGATAGATCCAGTGCGGAATCAGAGTATAGGGCAATGGCCCAAGGGAGCACTGAAATGATGTGGGTCAAGTCCGTCCTGACTGACCTAACATTAGAAGTGCATTTTCCTATGCATCTACAATGTGATAATCAAACTGCATTATTTATAGCAAATAACACCGCCTTTCATGAAAGAACAAAGCACGTTGAGGTTGATTGCCACTACACATGTGATTTGATTCAAAAAGGGCTTATATTCACTTCTCATGTTGCTTCAGGCGATCAGATTGCTGACATGTTCACCAAAGAACTTGCTAAGGGACCGTTTCATCGTTGTTGTTTCAAGCTGAGCATGATAGATATTTATGCTCCAGCTTGAGGGGGAGTGTTGAGATACATTATATCTCTTTATATGTTACTCTGTTATTTCCTTATTTATGTCGGCTATCTATGTAATTTTCCCTAGATCTTTTCTCCTATATAAGAGAGCTCTAGGGCTACGATGATAGTACGAATGTTTTCTTTACACTTCCACATACAAGAGGGGAAGAGGTTGGCTCTGTTCAAGAGGGGTTGCGAAAGAGGTTGGCTCTGTTCAAGGGGACTCCAGGTCGGCGAGAGTGGCGGTCAGGGTTGGTGCGGAGGACGTTATTGCGAAGCTCGATGTGTTGGAGAACGAAAGGGAGCTGTCGCCTGACGAGCTTCATGAGCGGTCTAGGGCGCAGAATCGTGTTGCGGAGGAGGATAAGAAGAGGTCTACTGAATGGCGGCAGCGATCAAGATTGAAGTGGCTCAAAGAAGGATGCTAACACGGCTTTCTTTCACCGTATGGCTAGTGGTAGGAGGCGTAACAATGTTTTGCGTTCTATCTCCGTTGGTGGGTCGCGGTTTGTTGGGGACAGAGACATGGGGCGTGCAATCGTTGAGCATTTCAGGAGTTTCACGGCGAGGCGCTCCCGGAGGATCTGGAGGTGGCTGGGGCTTGGGGCTCCGACTGTCTCGGAGGTGGACTGCGCGATGCTGATTAGGCCGATTTCTATGGAGGAGACTAAAGCTGCAGTGTGGGAATTAAATGATGAGGGTCCCCGGGGCCTGACGGTTTCTCCGTTGCTTTGTATTGTGATTGCTGGGAGGTGGTGGGCGAGGACGTCTTTGAGGTGGTTACCGAGTTCTGTAATGGGAATGCGGGATTCGATCGAATCAACAGGGCCATTTGTTGTTGATTCCTAAGGTGCCTGCGGCGGAGGATATCAGGGGCTTCCATCCCATCTCAATGTCTAACGCCATTTACTTGATCGTGGCCAAGGTGTTGGCCCGGAGGCTTGCTCAGGTACTTGATTCGATTGTCTCGTCGATCCAGGCCGCTTTTGTTCGGGGCAGACAAATTTCTGATTGTATCGCGGTGGCTTCGGAGTTGGTGGCAGATTGGAGGAACTCGGGGAGGCAAGGGGTGCTTTGGAAGATTGATTTTTCCAAAGCATATGATAGCATGGACTGGAGCTTCTTATGGTCGGTTCTCAGAAGGCGGGATTTCCCTGAGCTTTGGATTTCTTGGATGCGGCGATGTGTGACCACAGTGTCTTTCTCGGTGTTGGTTAATGGCGGTTTGGAGGGGGGATTTTTCCAGCCTAGAAGAGGGCTGCGCCAGGGGTGCCTCCTGGCCCCTCTTTTGTTTGTCGTGGCGGCGGACGTCCTGGCGCGTATGGCTGATCGGATCGTTGCTGTTGGGCTCTCAAGGGGCTATTCTAAGGGAAACCTCTCCATGTCATTGATTCAATTTGCTAATGACACCATCTGCTTCATTGAGGGCGGTCCTGATGAGGTTGCTGGCATGGCGATGACCCTTGACTTATTTAGTGAAATGTCGGGGTTCATTATGAATGGGGCCAAGTCTAAGGTTATTCCTTTCGGGATGACAGAGGACAGGGCGCTTGAGTGCGGTCGGATTCTGGGGTCTACTCCGGGCGTGCTTCCGATTGGGTACCTTGGTCTTCCATTAATGGTTGGAAGGGCAAGGGCTAGGGATCGGTTTCCGGTGGTCGAGAGGGTGGAGGCGCGACTGGCTGGTTGGCGTGCGGCGCTTCTTTCCAAGGGGGGGCGGCTTGTTCTTCTCAAATCAGTGATCTCCTCTATCCCGGTTTACTTCTTGTCGAATCGTAGGCTGCCGGTGGGGATTCGTAGGAGGCTCGACGCTTGTATGCGTAGATTTCTGTGGGGAAAGAATGGTGGTTCGGGGGGTGGGATTCACCTTGTGGCGTGGGATGAGGTGAGCCAGGGGAAGATGGAAGGGGGTTTGGGAGTAAGGCGGTTGGAGTTTGTTAATGACGCTTTCTTTCTCAAGTGGGCGAGTAGGGTTTGGGGCCAGGGGGTAATTTCTTTATTGATGTGTTGCGGGAGATCCATGGGGCGGGAAGGGTGGGGGAGGAGAGGGTGGAGTTGAGTGGTGCTCGAACGCCTTTTTGGAGGGGTGTGGAGGAAGTCTTCGTGAGGCATCGGGCGAGGTTTAAGCCGGTGCTGGGGAATGGGGAATCGTTCCTATTCTGGAAGGATGGGTGGTTGGGAGGGGATCTTTTGAGTGCTCGTTTCCCGAGATTGTTTGCGCTGGCGGCTGACAAGGATGCGTCTGTTGCCTCTTGCTGGGAGAATGGGTGTTGGTGCCCGCGCTTCGGGGCGAATTTTTCCGATCAAAGGCTTGCTGACTTTCTTTCCCTGCTTGACGTCCTCGGTCGTGTTGATGGGCCTTCCGTGGGGCGGGACCATTGGGTCTGGAGGGACGGTCTCTTCTCGACGCGCAAGGCCTATGGGGTGGTGGCTCTTCCTCCGCCGGTACGTTCGGACTTCTTGGTGCGGGACTGCTTTTTTTTCTGGGGGCTAAGATTACCTTTGCGCATTGGCTTCTTCTTTTGGCTCTTACGCAGAAGGAGGCTTTTGACGAAGGACCGTTGCTCTAGGTTCTTGGCGAATGTTTCCGATCGATGTGTGCTGTGCGAGTTGGAGGTGGAAACTCTTGACCACCTCTTCTTTGAATGCCCCACGGTAAGGGGGGTGTGGGAGGATCCGATTGTGGTTTGGGTGGGAGCGATTGCCTTGGAGGCGTTCTGTGACTCGTTGTTTCTTAACAGGAATAGAGCGAGAAGAGACCTTTTGATTCCGGTGGCGAGGCTGTGGGCAATCTGGCTTGGTCGGAACGAGGCCATTTTCTCAGGCCAGCGCTTTTACAAGGAGAACGTGCTTATTCGTAGTGAGAGGTTGGTGGAGGACCGGGATGGCGTCTAGTTCCTGTTTATTCCTCTGGTGTGGTGGAGGTTGTGTTGCCTCTTTGTATAGCTTCTGCTTGTTGTACAAACTTCTTTCCTTTGTTTTTATCTAATATATTGGGGTGAACACCGTTGAGTGTCCCCCCTTTTTTTGGGCTTCAAAAAAAATACTACAACAATAGGAAGATGGTGTATATCCACCATTGTCAATATTTTTTGGCATCATTTTCATTGTTATAAAAGCTGACCGACTAGGCCAATTAGTTGGCCCGACTAGTCGAGTCGGTGGGGTAGCCGACTTGACTAGGCCTAGTCGGCCATTAGTCGGTCAACCTGACTAATCGGGCCGGCTACAAGGCCGAGTTTTACATAGAGTTTTTTAAATTTTTTAGTTTTTCAATTTTTTTAAAGTAAACTTATTCTAACATGCTTAATGTTATATTTAAAGACAATTACTTCTTTTATTTCATTATGATAGTATAGAAATTTTACAAATCACTGTAAATATATAAGAATATGTGTATAGAAATTGATTTATAGATTTAAAATAATTAAAAAAATCAAAATCGACTAATGGTCGACTAAATCCGATTAGTCGTCCGACTGTCGATTAATCCTTAGTCAGTGACCCCGCTGACCGAGTACCGACTACCGCTTTCTACAACCTTGGTTATTTTAGTTATTTGTGTCATAAGGTATTTTATATTGTTGCCGATCAATCATGTCTTCAATAAACTAAGGCATTTCTTAACAAAAAAACTATGTCGACGGATCTTGATCAATTGTAGTATTTTCTTGGCATTAAAAGTTTAATTGAGATTAAAGGTGCAGAATTATCATGTTGAAAAGGCACTACAAAGATACTAAAAGAAGATGGACTTAATGATACCAAATCATCTCTAGTTCTTATTTAACTAAAGATCAAGGACAAGACCACTCGCGATCTCCTTTAACATACACAAATTGAGGGGTGAGAAAGAGAAAATTAGGTAAGGGAATAAGGAGGGACACACCAAGCTGCATGGGAGGGGAGAAGAATATAAGGAAAGGAAAACTGGATTGAAGGATTTGAGAAGAGAAAGAAATTCAAAGGGGAAAGGAGGATAAAGCCAATGTCTAATCAACTTTTACTTCATTTCATGTCCTCAATTACGTAGGAGTAGGTTGCCTTATATAGGGAATTAACCCATTAAGAAAGCACCCTTTCACCCAAAAGACACACCAAAACCAAAAGACGCATCCCAAGATTGTACAACAACAAAGCCTTTTCCCACTTTAAGTAGGGTCGGTTACATGGATTTTTTGCCTCCATTCAGATCTATCTTGGGTCATTCTCAAGCTTAGATCCAAAAAATTAAGATCACTTCGTATAGTCTCATTCCAACACCTCTTGGACCTTCCACACCCCATTTTTGTCGGCTCAACATTCCAAACTCACATCTCCTCGCCGATGCATCAGCTAACCTCCTTTGCAAATGACCAAATTACCTTAAGTGATTTTCTCGCATCTTATCCTCAATCGGAGCTACAACCACTTTCATTCTGATGGCATCATTCCTAATCCGATCTTTACGTATGTGTCCACACATCCACCTTAGCATTTCCATTTCTGCTACTGCCATTCTCTGCATATGTCTATGGTTCACATGCCAACATTCAGATCCATAAAGCATAGCAGGTCTCACAGCTTCTTTGTAAAACTTTCCTTTGATTTTCAAAGGAAATCTTATCACAGAGAACAGTAGAGGCTCATCTCCACTTTACCCAACCTGCATTTATTTTATTTGTAACATCTCCATCAATTTCTCCATCATGTTGCAAAATAGATCCAAGTATCTAAAAGGATCTCTCTTCTGAATGTTATCATCACCAATCTTAGCATCGATTCCTTCACCATTGCTTCCATCAAAAGTACACTCCATATATTCAGTCTTAGTCCTACTTATACGAAATCCTTTAGTCTTCAAAGCATGTCTCCAGACCTCAAGCTTCTCATTTACTCCATCTCTAGTCTCATCAATTAACACAACATCATCAGCGAATAACATACACCAAGGTATCTCATCATAAATGTGACTTGTCAAATCGTCTATAATCAAGGTAAAAAGAATGGGCTTAAAGTTGAACCTTGATGCAGATCAGTGTTGATGTCAAAATAGTCAGTCTTCTCAGACTGTATCCTTACACAAGATGAAGCCATATCAATACATAACTTTTATGAGGTTAATGTATAGGATATGTACTTTTCTCTTCTCCAAGACTCTCCACAATATCTCCCTTGGGACAGAATCATAAGCATTCTCTAAATCAATAAAAATCATATGGAGATTCTTCCTTTTAGCTCCATAAATCTCCATTGTTCTCCTCATCAAGTGGATGGCTTCAATGGTTGAGCGACCTGGCATGAATCCGAATTGATTTTCTTTTACTTTAAAAATTTGCCTCCCCTTCTTTCGATCGCACGTTCCCAAATTTTTATAATATGACTCATCAGTTTGATACCTCTATAATTTGAACAATTTTAAATGTCTCCTTTGTTCTTATAAAGAGGCACCATGATGCTTCTCCTCCATTCTTCAGGTATTTCCTTGCTTCGCCAAATAACATTGAATAAATTTGTAAGCCAAGTCAAACCACACTCACCTAAAACTCTCCAAACTTCTGCAGGGATGTCATCAAGTCCTACACATTACCCATGTCTCATAACCTTCAGAACCTCCTCTACTTCCTTCCTTTGTATTCGTCAAAGCATCCCAAGATTGTGACTTTTGATTTTTTTTAACAAATAACACAACAAAAATAAAATTACAATACTATATTTTGTACTGCATCAGTTTTGTAGGATAATTCATTGGCAATCTTTGCATGATTCAGCAATGTAAAAGTGGAAAAGGTTATCTTGAGCGCTATTGTAGGACGTCAATCCGGGTCTACCTATTAGGTACCCGCACCGAACCCGTCCCATTTAAGAACCCAAAACCCATCCCTATTACTTTTGGACGAGCTTCAATTCTAAATTTACTACCATACGAGTATGGGGAATGGATTTGGGATAGCCTTGTGGGTATCTGAACCCGAATCCGCCTGAAACCTGAATTAAAAGAAAGAGATATTTACACTCATAACCGTAGGTAAATTTGCAATTACATCCAGAACCCTACGTAGTCACAAATTACACCTAGAACCTCGAATAATGCTTAACCAATACATGACATAACCACGTGTCTAGTTACATCCATTTACGTGTTAACTTTGATGGATTCCATCAATTTTGGACAATTTTACCCCTCGAACAAAATCGCATTTCCATGCCCCCCATCTTCCTCAATTTAGGCAACTGGAACAACACATTCCCGTCGTCTTCATCTTTCGATCTTCCGATTCGCGTCCATATATAGTCCATTACGTTCCTCCTAACATGGATCCAAGAACTCCCCTGAAATCCATGTATGCATCGCCCAACAGAATGCGTCATCATCCCCCACGTTGATATCCTATAGGTCATTGGAACCATCTAAATCTGAGAACTTTGGAGAAAGTTCTACCTCATACCTCTTGCATCCTCATCCATTACACCTCCTTCCTTCTATTCAACCTCATACTCCACACTCGGCACACCCAGAAGTGCAACACCTCAGTCTTGTTCCACACCCTCCCTGTTGCTCCACTGCATTTGTCCGACATCATGAGTTATACTCACGTCTGGATCAATTGCACATTCCTTTGTCGTGTACGTGTATCCATCTCCCATGGGATTCTTGACTACATTTACAGCAGCTTGTTCTGGCTCCTCCACAAGTGGTACCTCAAGCAACGGTTCCTCCTCTTCCACCTTTGCATATTCAAACAACGATGGCTTCTGGTGCAGAATGACATGCTGGAGGTATGATGCGTAATAGCTAATTCCTGACTGTGATGCATCGAGGATGTCCTACTCCACCAGGACCCAGAGAAGCCCAGCCCTCGACCTCTCAGCCTCGTCCCTCCGTACAGTTTCTGCAGTTTCGCATGCAGCATCGGAAGCATGCCTTCCTCCTCGCTGATAATGAAGTAATTCCAGAGAAAGCCTTCAAGGGCGAAGGCGGCGACGTCATTGGCAAGGAGGAGGCGGGAGGGGTTCATCGAGCTTGGGGCGACAGATGAGGATCTGGAAGTCATGGGTAAGGGCAGCGCGACAGAGGGAGATACGAGAGTTGCGGATGAGGGAGCGGCAGGAGGGGGGTCGTAGTTAGCGATGAGGTTAGTAAGGAGGACATGGTAGAGGGGGCGAAGGCGAAGGACCAGAGGTCGAAAAGGAGGAAGGGGGAGGAGACAAACCCATCGATACCCTCACCTTCTACGACGTAAACAAGCCTTAGGGAGTTGGAAGATGATGGAATGGTGAAACCTCTTGCTCTATGGTATGGAGAAAAACGAACACTCCGACGCAACAGAACTGTTGTGGTTGCGATCCTAGAACTCAGAGATTCTTATCTCGTATTGGACTCATCTCGTGGGTTCGATGGCTTTGAGTTGACCTAAATTGCATGGCTCGTTGCTCCTCTGCTTACGTTGTTGCTGCTGCGGGCCCTTGGGGAAGAGGCAACCATTGGGCCAGAGAGGTGATAGTGAACAGGACGACGAGACAGAGCGCGACGGAAAAGCCTGCTTTGGCCATGGCTAGGAGGCACCCGCTTTGGCCATGGCTAGGAGGCAAGTGTTATTGATCTGAGGTGGTGGGGCAGTGGTAAGCAGAGGAAAGAGGAGGGGCTGGAGGAGGAAGGGGGGAGGGAGGTGGTCGACGAAGGAAAAGGGGAGGGGCTGGAGGAAGAAGGGGAGGGGTTTTTTCTTCTTCTTTTTTTGCTTTTAATTTAATTTAACCGTTTGATCAAGGATAGGTTAGATTAACAATGGTCCGGTTGAGTTAATGGACTAAACTAACATAGGGTTATGGGTGCAGGATGAAGCACTTATTAGGAGTTCTGGTTGTAATTCGCAATTACGCAAACTTCCGGGTGTAATTACAGAATTACTCAGGGTTATGGGTGTAAATATCTCAAAAATAAATATAAATATAGATGGGTGTGTTGTATTTTAGTCAAACTAGTCAAATTTATTCATATCTAATAGGTAATGATCTACGTATATAAAAATCCAACTCAATTTTCTCATCTCGGTCCATTTATTCATATTCTGCTACATTTTGTATCTTCAATAAATAAAAATTGTCAACTCAAAAGAGCTATCATCTAATATATATAAATCTTTAACATTCCATATACATTGCACATCTTTGTGTATCATCATATTACATGATTTCCTTTTGTTTAATCTATGTGTTAAAATCTTGTGTACGCTTATAAAATAACTTAAGATTTTACTATATCGAATATGTGGGTATCCATTGGGTGCACGGGCATCCACCGGCTATATGGATACCCGTTAGAAATTACATGTTTAATAAATGGATGGGTATGAGAAACGATTTTATAAACGGATATGGATTTAGGAATGTTCCACCCAAACTCGACCTGCAGACATCCCTTCTCTACTCCACTCTAGTGCTACTAATGCACATTATCTCTAAGACTAAAGATCCACTACAAGCTATTGGCTAGCTTATGTCAATTGTGGAAGCTAACCACCATGTTATGGCCCAAACTACATGCGACATTATATAGATGACTTCCTTGATCACATTGTGTGACCAACAAGCAACCGTCGACTCTGTTTTGTGTTGCTCCACCAAAGACATGGTTACTTCTAGAAAATTTGTTATACCTAATATTGCATCTAAGCTACAACTTGTAGTTGTCATTGCAAATGCCCATGCAAAAGCTGCAAAGTTGTATTATGACAATATGGGCTTTAGTTTATACCTACCATCTAGCTTGGCGGAGCTTTAGAGCATGTGTATTAACACATGGTAAGCTAATCTCTCTTAATTTGTGAAGATTGAAAAACCTTGCTAATATGAGATATTAGGTTCATAATAAACATATCAATGTCTACTCTCTTCTTATATGGGAGATATTAGGTTCTCTTAATAAACATACAGTTGTCTAGCTTTCTGCGCTAATATGAGAAGATTAAAACCTTGCTTCAAAAATCATCTCCGCGTAACAATAAAAGCTTTATTTGTCACTCTAAAATAACAATAGATTGAAGCCACGTTAGCGAAGTGTTTTCTTAAGTCCTTTAAGGGATGTTATACTTTATATCAAGAAAACAAAATAAGGTAATCTATACATATAAAATCCATCTTCAAAAGCCAATGGACCCTAGGGAACTCGGAGTCTCGGAAAAGTAATTACGGAAGAAAATAAGAAGACAATAAAATGAATTTTATTCATGAGGCAGGGGTAGAGTGTTTTATATAGCGTAAAACACTAATATCTAATATGTAGCAATAACATAATAGACCTTGAAGGGCTTTTTTTAGGCAAAACCATGAAGGGAAGTGATATACATAGAAAAAAAAGTACATGGAAATAGAATAAATCAAAAATAAATCAAAAATAGGAAAACACAAATAACGTTGACAATCCCCTTCAAGTTAGAGCATATCTAACGATCATGTAAGATGCAGTTTGAATCGGATATATAGGGCTATATTTATTTAATTTTTTCTTATAATTAGAGTCTCATTTTATTTAATTGTGTCATCGCATTTTTTTATTTTAAATAAAGAGATCACGTGTGATCTCAATTAATTAGTTAGAGATTTGAATTTCGTAGTTAGTCGATTAGAGTCAAATTAGAATAAGTTTGTTTTGAATTAGAATTTGAGTTTCTATTTTTGTAATTTTATCCCTCCTATATAAAGGGATGATAGGCTATTGTTTTAAACAGATCAGATTATGAAAAATTGAGATTATTATCTCCTCTCCCTCTCTCTATTCCTTCTCCCTCAACGCGGTCTACGCGCTTCTTCTTCCTCAAATCTCTCGTTCTCCGACGAGCGTTCTTCTCTCAACCCCTCTATTTCTTCTCCACCAAAATTTCCACCGACCAAAAATTTATTTTTATCCGTCGCAAATTTTTTTTTCTACATCATTTGGTATCAGAGCATGGAAGTTGAATCGTTCTCACGATTCGACGGTCCTGTCGCATATTGGAGAATGAAGCTCGATCAAACAACCCTATCACGAGGATCACATGCACGTTCGCGTCAACAAAAATACAAGAAGCGCCTCCGGAAAAGCATCAAGGTTCAACAATGGATCGACTCATGGTACGATGTTAATTTTTTTATGGTACAAGTTGACGATGAACAAAATATTGTCGTCGACCATGATCTGTGCGCTGCTCATATCATTGTGGATGGAAGAAACGGCAACAACGACGATGTGTTCGCTGTCCGGACCGTGTCATGCGAAAACAACAACGTCAAGGATGATTTGTTAGCTATCCCAACCGTTTCAGAGGAGGAAAACGCCGACCTGCTCGCTGTCCAGGCCGTTTCAGAAGAAAAAAACATCAATCTGCTTGCTGTCCAGGTATTTTCAGACCTACAAACACCGCCGAATTCGACCCACGGCCCCCCTGTTGCCCTCTCACAGACCCCCGCTGCAGCCCCAACCTCTCCGGCACCCCCCCTAGCCTCGTTGCAACCCTCTCCCTCCACTGAAACATCCCCATTCCCTTCTCCCGCACAACCAGCCCTCCTACCTCCTTCCTCCAGCGGCTCCACCAACCCCTCCACGGCCCCTGTAGTGCCACCTTCAACCCCCGCAGCCCCTGTTTCCCCTGCTGACACCTCAACACCGCTGCCGCCGCCCTTTCTCGCTGTCCCCGAATCCCCAGCCCCGGCAAACCACCCCCGCCCCACTGTCACTTTCCCCGATTCCCCTCCACCTCTTCCCACCGCCATCGCTATTGCCCAGGCCCCATCCCCCGCACCTTCTCCCACCGCCCCTGCACCCCCACTGGTCGCAAACCTCACAACCCCAGTACCCCCTCCCGCCTCAGCCCTTGCACCCCATCAACCCACCCCCCAAACCCCAGCACCCCCTAGGCCTGTTGCACCCTTCTCCCGCCTTCCCTGCAACCCCTACGGCGCACCCCGTGCTCCCATCATGCGGCCACCGCGAGCTTAGGAAAAACCGAACCCTAACAAAAATTGAGGGCACTTACTCAATCGAGTCCCTTGACAATAGGAGTAAAGGGATATTTTGGAAATATTTCAAGGGGACCCCTCCTCCAATGCTATTTTACCCAACATGCCAGGTGGAAAAGTTAACTTATGAGTTTTTAAGTGAAGAGGTAGAACATTTGCAGCCATACCCATAAATGGAGAAAAATTATAAACGTAACATGGAAAAGGAGCGAAATGGGGAGATTCGACCAACAAGCCATGTGGAAATTCTCCATCAACAGCCCGAAGATCAAGCACTTCGTCGAGAGACGAATTTTTCAAGCGGAGGAGAACTGATGCAGCGTGAATCGGATATATAGGGCTATATTTATTTAATTTTTTCCGATAATTAAAGTCTCATTTTATTTAATTGTGTCGTCGCATTTTTTATTTTAAATAAAGAGATCGCGTGTGATCTCAATTAATTAGTTAGAGATTTGAATTTCGTAGTTAGTCGGTTAGAGTCAAATTAGAATAAGTTTGTTTTGAATTTGAATTTGAATTTCTATTTTTGTAATCTTATCCCTCCTATATAAAGGGATGATAGGCTATTGTTTTAAACATGTCAGATTATGAAAAATTGAGATTTTTATCTCCTCTCCCTCTCTCTATTCCTTCTCCCTCAACACGGTCTACGCGCTTCTTCTTCCTCAAATCTCTCGTTCTCCGACGAGCGTTCTTCTCTCAACCCCTCTATTTCTTCTCCACCAAAATTTCCACCGACCAAAAATTTATTTTTATCCGTCGTAAATTTTTTCTCTACATCAATGTATAACTTGGAAGTCAACAGAATACACGCTTCTTTGGAAGTGCCTTGGTAAAAGTATCCTCAAGTAAGAATTCTCTGAGACAAGCAAAATAGAGATATTCCCTCCTCGTACTGCATTATAAATACAATGCCAATCGACTTACAATACGCTTGGTCCTCTCATGGAAGACATGATTAGTGGCAATGTATGTTGTGAACTTGTTAGTAAAAGGAACATGAGTAGCAGCATGAAGTCCAAAATCATGTTGAAAGGAGGTGAGTCAAGTAACCTCACATGTGGCTTCGAACATTGCCTTTGTATTCTGCTTTTGCACTTGATCTTGAGACGAGGGTCTATTTCATGTTTTGTCACGTAACAAGATTTCTACCAACAAGCATGACGTAACCAGTAGTGAACCGCATATTCTCCGAGGAACTAGCATAATCAGCATATGCATATGTGGTGATATCAGTGTGATTGCTAGCCCCATAAAAGACACATTTTCCTGGAAAGTCCTTTAAGTTTGAAGAATCAAGAGAACATCCAACCAATGACTGTAGTGGGGTTTCCCCATGTAACGACTGGCTATGCTCATAACATAAGATATATCAGGCCTAGTAATAGTCAGATAAAGTAGTTTGCCCACTAGACTTATGTATTGTGGAGTGTCTTCAAACATGGGTTCTATAGATGCAGTATGTCTATATAATTCTCTTGGGAAGCCTAATGGTTTGCATCCAAGTAAGCCAAGTCTAAAAGAATATCCAAGCAGCACTTCCTCTGTAACAAATGTAATCCTTCTATTGTACGTATCACCTAAAGACCTAAGAAATATCTGAGTTCACTAAGATCCTTGGTGACAAATACCTTCTGGAACAAGGCCTTGGTTTCAAGAGTGCATGCATTGGCAATGCTAGTGATAACCATGTTATCAACATAAACATCAAGTATCACGTTACCCAAGGGCCTCTATCTTAAAGGACTTGACAATTTTAGTAATTTCAGACCGTTATCATATTAAGTACACATCCAAAATGATATGATAAATAATCTACAAAGATAGAAAATACTTATGATCTCCCACACTACGAACCAGACAAGGTCCCAAAATGTCACAATAGACTAAAGAGAAAGGCCACTACGAGGTCAGTCCTTTGAGGAAAAGAGGACCGATGATATTTATCAAACTATGAGGCTTCTCATTAAAAAGCCATCGGCGAGGATAGTTCTAGAAACAACTGAGAAAGAGACCTAGCATAGGGATAATCAAGATGTAAATGCCAAAGGGAAGACCAAATCAATTAGAAATGAACTTTAGGATTTAAATTCAAGTTTTAGTTAAAGAGATTTATATTTTTTTGTTCTTTCTTTATTTTCGATATATATGTCTTGTTTAGTAGTTATTGCATGTGTCACTTCATTCTTGTTGAAGCGGTAATAATCACGGCTTTTGTTTCCACTTCAGAATCTAATTTTGATTGTATGTAGCACATTGCTACTATATATTAACATGTGCAGCAGTTATTACGAAACATATATTTACACCTTTATTTTACAAATAAGTATGCATTTATATTCTATTTATTGATTTAGGAACATTAAAATCCTTAATTTTTGGGGAAATCAAGTTTAGCGTCATTTCCATGATTTTCAATGATTTCATCGAAATTTCACTAAAATTCTCCGAAATTTTTCTTCTTGTCCTAAGAAGAAACGAAATCGAAATCCGAATTTTAAGGCTTGCCATTTGTTAAACAAACCAACTTCACAATAGAAAAATCTGAAGATGTTAGTGGACTACCTTCTCCAGTCAAGAGAGTAGATACGCCAGGATCAATATCAGGCGGGTGCTAAGGCAAAAGCAGGGTTGGCCACAATACATACGATTGTAATCAGATTCGCAATGGGAGGATTCTCGCGTTGTTGGACATGTGAGCCAATGACAAGCCATTATGCAATAAAAGTTATTGCAGATCATTTCTTAATCTGAAATGAAAAATAAGATATTTGCATAATAGGTCCCTTAGTGCAATTAGGGTTATGTACAATGGCCATCTTGATATCATAAAGTTGTTGATCCAAAGGTTGGATCATATAAGGTTGAATATCTAAAGAGTTAGATTGAGGACTCAACCGCACCGTCAAGTGATTATCAAGAATATATCTCCAGTCTAAGAAGGAGATGGAAATCCTTATTACTCCAAAGGCCGACATCTGACCAACCTCTTGATACAAGTTCTCTGCATATGAATAGAGATTCGGAGGTGTTGGATGAGTTCGGTCAAAGAATTGACTTAACAAGATTGAGATAATTAAGACCTAGATTGTTGTTGTCACGTATACGCATACATCCTCTGACCGGAGAAAGATGTATTACTATATGTCTAAGTATGTACATTAGGCAGACCATTAGGTTGATGACATAATCAAGGTCTATACACCGACGAACTGGTGTGCATACAAGGGCATATGAGTAATACGATCTCTCAAAGAGATCATACAAGTTAACTACTGAATCGAAGACATGAGCTCACTCGTGAGATGCTGTAATAAACCAAATTCCAACATTGATCATCTTATTTTGGAAACAAGACAAAATTTTAAGGTATGATATATGCTTTTGGAAAGCATATGATCGATATCCATCCCCAATGATCGAATGAGAAACTTAATGATAAAATCCTGAAGGAGACTATTCAAATAAGATCAGAACTTCGGGTTTAATCATGATCTTTCAGTATGCATGATGTACGAGTATTAGGAATACTCGAGGGTGGTGTGATCTTAAATGATTGTATAACAATGACGCTTCTATTCCGAGGGACTGATGAAACATGTGTGGATTTTAGTGACTCCACTCAATAGATTGTTTATCTAATCTTAGTCCAAATGTTGAACATTGATCTGAATATAATGTGGATGCAATGAGAAGATTAGATATAATGTCTGACTCGATCAGACATCACTGAGAGGTCTACTAGATCTGGATATGAGATTAGATCTCAGTATCCAAGTTACTATACAAGAAATATACAATCGCTCTATCCTTGTATCCAAGTATCCGGGGAGAAGGTATACTATCCTTAAAAGAGTTCAAGAATAGTTCCATTAGATAATATCTGAGCATTGGAAAATTGATGGTTACATGGGATTAATTATAATTATTAATGTGGATATGGTTCACATTATTTAGACATATGTAGAGAGGCATCTAGGATAACTAAATATGGATTTAACTATCATAGATAAGATTAATGTGGATAGCACTATCTACAATAATCATAAATATTATAAATGTGATTCATAATATCAACGAGATTTAATTGTTATAAACTATAAGTAAATGTGATTTGGATTCACATTATACAATTAAATATGAATCGGATTCACATTGTACAATTAAATGTAAATGCGATTTACATTTAATATTGGATGGATGAATATGATTCATAATTAATCAATGGTTTGTTTGCAATTGTCACAAATAATATACAAATTATTTGGTGATATTTTGTTGACAAATAATTTTTTTTTTGACACTCCAAAAGGGGGAGACACCCGTAGGTGTTCGCCCCAATTTATTGAAAGAAAAAAGGGGGGAAGTACTTACAGATGGGGAGGGGAGGGAGTACGTGGGGGAGAGTGGTCACAAACCGAAACCATTCGCCCCGCAGATACAAATATATTACCTGATTGACCAATCCGCACACAGGCGGTTCGCGTCGATACAAATGTTTTCTAAATAAAATCTCTGTCCTGCAAACATGAGTTTGTTCCTGGCCAGCCATATGCACCAAACTCTCGCTACCGTTGCCAGCCTCTCCGTCCGCGAACGACTTTCAGAAGCAGCAAGGCTCTCCCAAAACGATACCATCGACGTACTATTCAGCCATGTAGAGTCCTCCCAAAGTGGCCGCACGAGATCACAATGGAGGAAAAGGTGATCTACGGACTCAACCGCGGAGGAGCACAGCCCACACAAAGTGGGCATGTTCGGGAAGATCGGTAGAAGGCGATCGCGAGTAGGAAGACGGCCCCGCCTCAAGATCCATAAGAAAATGGCAATCCTCTCCGGAAGTTTGAGTGCCCAAATAAGCTTGCAGTGATTGAGGAACAGCTCATCCGGAGGAGCGCCGCTGGGAAGGAGAGCAGCATAAGCCTTCCTCGAGGAGAACGAACCGTCATTCCAGGAGAAGTGATCATGCCCCCCCGATGGAGTAGGGGCCTCCCCGAGCAAGGACATCATGGCGGAGAATTCCAACAGTCGCTGAGAGGAGAGAGCGTCCACCAGGATGGGGCACCACGAGCCGTTGGACCAATAAGCCTCCACCGATGCATCTTTGTCTCTGGCAAGCGCATAAAGTCTTGGGAACAGGTTCATGAAAGTGCCCTTACCAGACCAGTCCATGGTCCAGAATCTGAAAGAGGAGCCGTTGCCAAGGGATGGACGGAATAGGGACCGATTGCGGTTGAAAACCGAGAAGGCCTCGCGCCAAAATAAGGGAGATTGGTTATGTGATCGACCGTCAAATACAGAGAGATATGCGTTACCCGCCGCCCTGCGGAGACATTGAACCAGGAATCCATTCTCGCGCCCTACAAGTCTCGACACCCATTTGAGGAGGAAAGCGTCCCTCATGACATCGATGCGCCGAACTCCGAGTCCACCATCGCGCTTAGGACGGGTAACGTCCATCCAAGCCACCAGATGCATCCCCCTACCGGTCGCGCCGTTCTTGCCCCAAAGGAAACCCCTCAAGCATTTGTCCAAGCGCATCCGAATCCCTTTAGGTAAGCCGCAGGATGCTAGAAAATAGATAGGAATAGCCGAGAGGACCGATTTAATGAGCACCAAACGGCCACCCCGAGAGAGCATTGACGATCGCCAACCCGCCAGCCTCGACTCGACCTTCTCCACCACCCGCTGATAGTCGCGAAGCCTCGCCCTGCCCAAAGATAGAGATAGACCCAGGTACTCCAGAGGAAGAACCCCGAGAGAGGCCCCGAATGTGGAGGAGCACTCCCCTATCTCCCGAGGTGAGAGAGCAAAGGGCACATACTTGGATTTGGACTCGTTAATGCAGAGTCCCGAAAGCTCGCAGAATAAATGGACAGTGGTAGCCATACCGGAATAGTGCGTTTGATCCCCCTCAATAAAGCATAAGGTGTCGTCCGCGTATTGGATCAAGGGGATATGCTGGTCGCCGAATGTGCATCCTTTAGTATATCCGGCTTCGTATACGCCTTGAATCATTCGAGGAAGCACGTCTACTGCTAGCACAAATAGAAGAGGGGCGAGAGGGCACCCCTGGCGAACCCCCCTTTGTGGCTGAAATAAGCTCCCTGATGGCCTACCGTTGAGGTATAGGGAGAAAGACACCGTGGTAACACATCGACGAATCCATGAAATCCATATCTGAGGGAATCCCCGAGACCTCAGGACCGACCATAAGAATCTCCAGTCTAAGGAGTCGTAAGCCTTAGCAAAATCGATTTTCCAAAGAACCCCCTTTGTTCCATTTCTGTGCCAACCGTCAATGATGGCGGAGGCAAGAGCGAAGCAGTCCGAAATTTGTCTCCCTTGAATAAATGCCGCTTGGCATGGGGAAATGAGAGAAGCCAGGAGGGGAGCTAAGCGACGGGCCAAAGCCTTTGCAATGACCAAGTAGATACCGTTGGAGACGGCAATAGGGCGGAAGTCCTCAATGCGGCGAGCACCCTGACATTTTGGGATGAGGATCATAGATGCCCGATTAAGTCTGTTGAAACCCAGGTTTCCTTCGCAGAACTCGAGTGCCACCTCCAGAACATCATTGGCAATGACGTCCCAGAAGTCCCTATAGAAGGAAATAGGGAATCCGTCAGGGCCGGGAGAAGCGTCCGCGTTCAGGTCCCAGACAGCGCTCTTCAGCTCCTCCAACGAAAAGGGGCGAGTTAACCTGTCAGCGTCAGAGACCGAGATGGTAGAGGCACCGGGAGCCGTCCATTGCCAAGAAGAAGAAGGAAGGCGAGTGAAAAAGTTCTTAAAATAAGTCACCAGCGCTGCACCCATGTCTTGCTCGTTTTGAAATATCGCTTCCCCAATCTCAATGGAAGAGATGCGATTATATCGTTTACGCGCACTATGAAAAAGTTCTTAAAATAAGTCACCAGCGCCGTCCATTGACAAATAATTCTATGAATAAAGAAATATAATGAGGCTACGTTAAAAAAAGGATGGAGAAAGAAAATCTCTCTCCAAGCAAGGGGGGACGTCCACCCTCCTTAATGGGGAAGGAGGCTATCTCCCTTCCTCATTCTTGAAAGGTGGCCCTCGTCTTTCTTTTTATTCATGAGAATGAAATTGATTTTAATTGAACTAAATTTGTTGAAGAATGTCTTCAACGTATTTTTTCTTTTAAAATTAATCGTTATGGTTACAAATCGTTGCGACAAAATCTCAGCCATTGATTCAATTATGATTGTATTAAATTGCATCCTAACTATCCAATTTTGTTTAAAAGAAGGGCTAACCATAGCCATTTTCTACATGCAATTAAGTTGAAGCAAAAGTTGCAACAACTCCATCTCTTTCTGCACATGCTCCATCTTTCTCTCTCTCTCTCTCAACTCTTAGTGGTCATCCACCTAGGGTTTTGTTAAGAGCTTTGTCATCGCCGCGATGCCGTCTTGTTGCCGGACTGACTGCTCGTGGAACTCCGTCTTCTTCGACGCCTCGTGCTCTTAAAGAATGTAGCAGATTCGTACGACGAAATCAAGAGGTTCCCCGCTCGGATCGTCGCTTTGGATTATGGGAAGCATGTATTTTATCCACGTGCCCACAAGTGCTCTCTCATCGGATCGAACTTGAAATAAGATGGCTCTTCCTTTAGAGGCTATGAGATCATGGTCACGCTTCAAGAGGTAATCCTTATACTTGTGTGATCATGATGAAATGGCATGGGAATAGTTCTTGTCGAAAGAAATGAGGGCATTGCTTATTCCACAAACCCTACACTCTCTTATATAGGAGAGGTGCTTACGGGTAAATTACATAAAGCATTCATAAGATGAAAGAAAATAAGAATCGGTACAAAATAACATAATAGCATAACATAACATATATCTCTACACTCCCCCTCAAGATGGAGCATAGATGTTGATCATGCTCAGCTTGGACGAGCACTTCTGGAATGGTCCTCTAAGTAGGGCCTTGGTAAAAATATATGCAGTCTGGTCCCCTGAGCTGACATGAGATGTGAAGATAAAACCCTTTTGGATCATATCTCATATATAGTGACAATCAACCTCAATGTGCTTGGTTCGTTTATGAAATGCTGGATTATTTGCAATAAATATAGCAGCTTGATTATCATATTCCAGTGCCATAGGAAGTGGCACATCTATATATAGATCTGTAAGAACAGCTTTAACCCACATCATTTCTGTACTAACCTGGGCCATAGCCCTATATTCAGACTCGGCACTAGATCTGGCTACAACAGTTTGCTTCTTGCTTCTCCATGAGACTGGAGAATCTCCAACATATACAGCAAATTCAGTGGTGGACTTCCTATCCTTAGGACATCCTGCATAATCTGCGTCTACGCATGCTGAGATAGTGATCTCCTTGCCCTTCTTAAATAATAGACATGCACCTGGAGATGATTTAAGGTACCTGAGTATCATCTGTATAGCATCCATATGTACCTGACGTGGTTGCTCCATAAACTAGTTCACCCGACTAACAACAAATGATATATAGGGTCTGGTAATAGTAACATAGAGAAGTTTTCCAACCAGTTCTTTGTATCTCCTCCTATCCACTTCGTCAGTATCATCATTATATAGTTTCATGCTTGGATCCATAGGTGTAGTGGCAGGTCGACATCCAAGCATTCATGTTTCACTCAGTAAGTCGGTAACATATTTCCTCTGAGTCATCACAAGTCCTTGTTGATTCCTAGCAAACTCCAGTCCCAAAAAGTATCTAAGGGCTCCAAGGTCCTTGGTGACAAATTCACGACCCAGCATTTCTTTTGCACTCTTGATTCCTTTTATATCATCTCCTGTGATAAGAATATCATCAACATATACCATAATTACAACCATACCTCTGGATATTTTCTATATAAAGAGGGAATGATCTGCATTAGACCGTTTGTACCCCTGTTTTTCAAACAAGTCTGAAAGTTTTTGGAACCAAGCTATAGGACTCTGCTTAAGGCCGCAGATCGCCTGCCACTTGGAACCAAGCTATTGTATCCTTTGTGATGCGGAGGTGGAAACAATTGATCATTTATTCTTCGGCTGCCACTTGGTCCGAGGGATCTGGGATGATCTGGAGTGGGTGAGTTCGGATGACCTGATTGCCTTCTGCGAGATATTGTTGTGCAACAGGTTTAGGGAAAGGAGGGACATTTTGGCCCTGATTGCAAGGTTGTGGTGCATATGGCTGGAAAGGAATGAGGCCCTTTTCTCCGACCAACGTTTCTACGGGGATAACGTTTTTATCTATTGTTCGCGTCTTCTGGATGATTGGTGTGCGGTGTAGCCCGCAGGTGGTTTTCTTGGGGGTGATGATGTTCTCTTGCTTATTCGGTTCTCTTTTAAGGGTGTAGTACTGTATTTTTTTACATCTCCTTTTCTGTAACACTTTTTTCTTACTTATTTAATATATTGGGGCGAACATCGTTGAGTGTCTCCCCCTTTTTGAGCCTCAAAAAAAGGCCACAGATCGCCTTGTGAAATCTACACACCTGTGAATACTCCCCCTCAACAGCAAAACCAGGTGGTTGTTGCATGTAGACTTCCTCCTGAAGATCACCATATAGGAATGCATTCTTGACATCTGACTGAAATAATGGCTAATCTCAAATAACTGCAACAGATAGAAGAATTCGTAAGGTGGAATGACGAGCAATAGGCGAGAATGTCTCAAGATAATCCACCACATATGTCTGTGTAAACCCTCGTGCAACCAGACGAGCCTTGTATCTATCGATACTACCATCTGCATTTTGCTTAATTGTAAACACCCTTTTACAGCTAACTGTAGACACGCCTGTAGGAGCAGGAACAAGACTCCAGGTGTCTCTCGACTGAAGAGCGGCCATTTCTTCCTCCATAACTAATCGCCACTGTCCTTCAAAGCATCTTGGTAATTCCGTGGAATGTCCACGGCAGATAGTGCAATAGCAAAATTCCTGAATTCACCAGATAGACGATTAAAAGAAACCATAGATGCTATAGGATATGACACACAGCTACACTTCTGTTTCCAAAGCGCAATAGATAGATCCAAATCAGTAGCCTCCTCATCTGTCCCCTGTAACGAAGCCTGCTCAGGTAAACCATTAGATCCATCATTAGAAATTATATTCTCAGGACATACCTCATGCGAACTACATGATGAGCGATGACCATGAGCAGAAGCAGGCCGACAAGTATAGTAGTGTGGCAATGGTGGAACAGGAACTAATAATAGGAAGTGGGGACGGTGTAGGTAGGGGTGGTGGTGGTGGAGGTGGTGATGGTGCCGAAGATGGTTGTGGTGGAGGTGGTGGAAGTGGTGGCATGTATATGGCTTCATCAGTGTCAGAAGACATCAACCTATCACTTGTAGGAGAGAAGTACATAACAGACTCAAAAAAGGTGGCATCGGCACTAACGTAATATTTCTTACGCATCGGATCATAACACATGTACCCTTTTTATGTCCTGGAGTACCCGAAAAAAATACATTTGACAGCTCTAGGAGAGAGCTTGTCAATACCTGGAGATAGCTCGTGGACAAAGGCAACCGAGCCAAACACACGAGGAGTAAGTGAGAACAATTCCTTTTCAGGGAAAGCCACAGAGAAAGGAATCTTCTCACCCAAGACTGACGATGGCATGCGATTAATGAGATAGTGGTGTGGCAATGGTGGAACAGGAACTGTAATAGGAAGTGGGGGCGTTGTAGATAGGGGTGGTGGAGGTGGTGATGGTGTCGAAGATGGTTGTGGTGGAGGTGGTGGAGGTGATGGCATGTATATGGCTTCATCAGTGTCAGAAGACATCAACCTATCACCTGTAGGAGAGAAGTAGATAACAGAATCAAAAAAAGTGACATCAGCACTAACATAATATTTCTTGTTTATCGGATCATAATACATGTACCCTTTTTGTGTCCTGGAGTACCCGACAAAAAAGACATTTGACAGCTCTAAGAGAGGGCTTGTCAATACCTGGAGATAGCTGGTGGACAAAGGCAACCGAGCCGAACACACGAGGAGTAAGTGAACAATTCCTTTTCAAGGAAAGCCACAGAGAAAGGAGTCTTCCCACCCAAGACTGACCATGCGATTGATGAGATAGCATGCCGTTAAAACAGCATCGCCCCAGAAGGAATGAGGAGCACGACTTTGTATGAGAAGTGTCCTCGTGACATTAAGCAAATGACGATGTTTTCTCTCTGCAACTCCATTTTGTTGGGAAGTATAGGCACAGGTTGTTTGGTGAATAATTCCTTGTGTAGAAAAATAACTGGAGAGAGTATGAGTACAAAATTCCAAGGCATTATCAGTCCTCACAATTTTCACAGGGGCAGAAAAACATTACGAACTTCATTTATGAATTTTTTATAACATTTCCAGCTTCAGATTTATTCTTTAATAAGAATACCTACGACAGACGAGAAAAAACATCAACGACGACAAGGTAAAACAAGTGCCCCTGATGATCAGGGACACGACTCGGACCCCAAATGTCAACATGAAACAACTCAAAATTGGAGGTACTATTCCGACTATGACGACTGGGAAAGATAGACCGATGATGCTTTCCCAACTGCAAGCCTCACATTGAAAGGACGTGTGAGGCGAAATCTGGGGAAGAACACGACATAACTTCTGAAGCGGGAGATGACCAAAGCGCAGGTGCCTCATAAAAGGTGAGACAGGCCCAGCATGTAGAGAGCAGATTCCGACATATGGAGTCCAAACTAGTCGATAGAGACCCCCTGCTCACGGCCATGCCCAAATCACGTTGCCCGTGAGAATGTCCTGAAAAATAAGAGAAGATGGATCAAAAATGGCTCGATAATGTAAATCCTTTGTAATTTGGCTAATGGACAATAAATTCATAGAGAAATCAAGTGCATATAACACATTCTTTAGATGCATAGAGAGTGTCAAGCTAATCTCCCCCTGACCTATAATCGGGGAGTGTGTCCCATCTGTAATAGCCACAGTGCGTCCTGGAGGAACCTGTCTGTAAGCTATAAGTTGACCCCGGTCTCCACACAGATGGTGTGTAGCATAAGTACTACCTGAAGTACTAGAGGAGGCTGAGGCAGCAACATCGGGATGGCTCTCGGATACTAGCGAAGGCATCACAAGACCAGATGGAGGTATGATACCCCTCAAACGAGCTACAAGATCATCAAAACGTTGATCCAAAGAGGAAGCAGCTGAAGGCTCAATCTGTTCAGCCACTCGTGCAGAAGACAGGAATCCATGCTTGGAGTAGCATGTATCCTCAGTATGTCCAAGGCGATGACAGAAAGTACATGGTTGGCAAACACGACCTCCCCTTCCTCGAGGTCCACGACCACGAAATGAAGAAGAACCACCTCGACCTCGGGATGCTGCCATTATTTTTTTTGAAAGCCAGAAGCAGGGGGAGACACTCAGTGGTGTTCGCCCCATTTATTAAATAAAGAAACAGCACAAAGGGAATTTACAAAGGGAACGAGAAAACGAAACAAGCAAAACACCTACAAAGCCCACTCATCAATCAATCGCGCGCAATGTAACTCCACGGTTTCCTTGTACAAGCGTTGCCCAGAGAAATAACAGCATTTCTGCCCAGCCATACTGCCCACACAATTGCCACGGGCCAAAGGAGCTCTCGGCGAGCTCTGCTTATGTTTGCCACCATCGAACCGCAGAAGGAAGCCAAATCGGAAGTGCATAACCAATCCATTCTTGCCTCCTCCCAGATCATAGTCACTTTAGGGCACCTGAAGAAAAGGCGCTCAAGGGACTCCACCGCCGTGTCGCACAAAATGCACCTATCAGAGACGGAGCCCAGCAGCCTAACACATCGATCTCTAGTCATCAATCTTTGCCTACGGAATAGCCAAAGGAAGAAGCCAATCCTCTCAGGGAGTCGAACCCTAGAAAAAGCCGCAATCACGAATCATATTCTCCGACCACGAGGGTGAGGGCCTACAAATCGCCCCATACGCCTTCCTCGTCGAGAAAGGGCCCAAACGCCAAGCCCAATGATCCCTTCCCACAGTAGGACGCCCCGCATCCTTGATAGAATCCAGCAAGGAAAGAAAATCCTCGAGTCTTTGGTCCGAGAAGTTAGATGAGAAGGTCGGGAACCAGTTACCGTCCGATCAGCAAGACGCGACCCGTGCACTCCTATCAGCCGCTAGAGCGAACAGGTGAGGGAACCGCGAGCACAAAGCCCCCCCCCCGGTCCAATCATCAGTCCAGAAGTTGAAAGATTTGCCATTTCCAAGCATCAGCCTAAACAAGGACAAAAATCTAGAGAAGACCTCCATGACCCCCTTCCAAAACGGCGTGGGGGATCCCACCTGAGCAGCAGCGACTGGAGGCGCCCAATTGACGCTGTAAATCTCACACAGAACTTTGCTACAAAAATCCTCACCTTGGCCCCAAATTTTGCTGGCCCATTTAAGAAGCAAAGCGTCATTCATATGATCTAGTCTCCGCACCCCCAACCCCCCCCCCTCGTTTTTGTGCAGCGTAATTTCTCCCCAATCAATCAGGTGTATTCCCCCCGACTCCTCCTCATGCTTGCCCCACAAAAATCTCCGCATAAGCTTGTCAAGGCGATTGCGGATCCCCTTCGACAGCCGACGATGGGACAAGAAGTAAACAGGGATGGAGGAGAGAACCGCCTTTAAGAGGACAAGTCGTCCCCCCTTAGAGAGAATGGATGATTTCCACCATGCAAACCTCGCCTCCACCTTCTCTACGACCCTGAGCCAATCCCTCAACCTTGTTCTTCCCACTGCCAAGGCCATCCCTAGATAGTCAATCGGAAGATAGCCGCAATCAGATCCCAAAACCCGCCCACTCGCGTCCGCCTCCTCCGACGAGAGGCCGAAAGGGATGACCTTCGATTTATCCACATTCTTGAAAAGATCAAACATCTCACTGAAAAGATCCAGGGCCATAGACATGCCCGAGGCTTCCGCGAGGCCCCCCATAATGAAAAAGATAGTATCGTCAGCATATTGCAACATCGGGATCACCAAACCACCCCTAGAGAAACCGGCCGACAAACCACATTCCACAACCCAACAAGCAATGTGGGCCAGGACATCCGCAGCGATGACAAACAGAAGGGGAGCAAGGGGGAAGCCCTGACGCACGCCCCTACGTGGCTGGAAGAAACCCCCCTATGGGCGGTAACCATGACCGAGAAAGAAACCGTCGTTATACAACGTCGCATCCAAGAAATCCAAACCTCCGGGAAACCTCTCCTTCGCAGATTCGACCAAAGGAACTTCCAATACATGCTATCATAGGCTTTAGCAAAATCTACCTACCATAGAACACTGTGTCTTCCCCCCTCCACCAGTCCGCAACGATTTCCGAAGCAAGAGTAAGGCAGTCCGAGATTTGCCTACCCTGTATAAAAGCAGATTGGAGCGGGGAGATGATGGTGTCAAGAACCAGTCTGAGCCGCAATGCAAGCACCTTCGCCACAATCAGGTAGTGGGCATTAGAAATAGCAATGGGGCTCCTCGATCCGCTCGGCCGAAGCGGACTTAGGAAGGAGAACAATCAGGGACTTATTTATCCGCTCGAAGCCCGCATTTCCCACACAAAACTCGGAGATGACCTCCAACACCTCATTGCCCACCAGATCCCAAAAATCCCTGTAGAAGGCCACCGGGAAGCCATCCGGGCCCGGAGCCCCATCCGCGTTCAAGTCCCACACCGCAACCTTAACCTCCTCCAGGGACACCCCCTGCGTCAACCCATCACACAATGAAGGCGAAAGTGAAGTAGCCTCGATCCCCGTCCACCTCCATATCCTTGGAATGTTCCTCGCCGAGAACTCCTTAAAGTGAGCGGCGATTGCTTTCCTCATTTCCCTGTCACCATCCACACGAAGGCCATTGATCGTGATCGATCGCATAGCATTCGAACGATGCCTTCTGCTGGTTATACGATGAAAAAACACCGTATTAGTGTCCCCCTCCCTCAGCCACGTGCTCCTCGATCTTTGATGCCATTCAGTGACTCGCTTAAGATCTTCAGCCGCGATTTGCTTTTGAGCGAGCGAGCGTGTTGCCAACTTATCCATCGATAGCTCCCTCGTATCCTCCAAAGTGTCAAGTCTCCTAACTACCTCCTCAGCCTCCAGCCTAGTAGCAAGCCTGGCAGCCCTGGATTCCCTTTTGAAAGAGCTCAGTCTCGTGCGTAAAGATCCAAGTTTCCGGACAAACTTAGAAGCCGCCGAACCATCAACCTACGCGTTGGACCAATGAGAAGCCACCATCTCTCTGAAATTATCCTCCAGTAACCAACTCCTTTCATAACGGAAGAGACCCCTCACCGCAGGCGGATCACCAGAATCCCATAAAATTGGAGTGTGGTCGGACATGCTCCGTGGTCGAGCAAGCACAGATGATAGCACGAAACAATCAAAAAGTTCCGTAGAGGCCAAAAATCTATCAATACGAGAGCGAGAATTGGAGTTCCTCCACGTGTATGTGACATCCCCCGCATCCAAAACTTCCAGGGCCAACGAGTCCACTGTAGAGATAGATATTATTATGATATGTACCTGTTTGTTATTTCTTTGTTTTCTCTGAACTACTTTATACTTTACCCGTAAGGTCTCTCCCTATATAAGAGAGCCTAGGGTTTCTCTGAATAATCTATCTCGGTTTTCTCCCAACATGGTATCAGAGCTGCCCTAGGGCTCTCTCCATCTCCCCACTTGCCGCCCTTTCTCCCCTTGCTCGTCCCACCCGCGTTGCCGGCTCGGATCCCCGCCAAGCGCCCTCCGGCAGTTCCTAGTCCAATCCTTCCCCGCCGCAAACCCCCCAGTGGCCCCCACCAGTCCCACCGCCACCCATCCGGCGGCACCCTTGTCCCGCCGCCAACCCCCAGGCGACATCCTTGACCCGCCGCCACCCCCCAGGCGGCACTCCAGTCCCGTCGCCAGCCCTCTAGGCGGCCCCCAGTCCCGCCGCCAGCCCTCTAGGCGGCCCCCAGTCCCGCTGGCAGCCCTCTAGGCGGCCTTCAAGTCCCGTCGCTATCATCCCCGGCGTGCCCTAGCCGCTCCTCGACGATCTTCGATGTGCACGTACTCGTCTCATCCTCCGGATAGATGGATTTGAGTGCGTAACGTCTACATACGCACTCGAATCCAATGCAGTTTGTGTAGACATCTATCACTTTGTCTACAAACCCTAGTTCTCCTCCAGCAGCATTAAATCAGAATCAAAGGTTGATATGCCCTCCATAGGCGCATTTAAAGGTCCAGCACCAATAGTAAAGATGGACGGGTCGAATTATGAACTCTAGGCGATGCAGTTCATGAGCCTCATGAAGTCGAATGGTAAGAAACACATTCTTACCGAGGATGAGCCAGTAAAGAAGACAGGGATATATGCCTCGTGGGAGGCTGATGACTCATATGCAAAGGTCTGGTTGTCAGGTACATTGACGATGGAGATTGCCAACGATGTCCTCCATCAGCCCGCTGCCAAGGCGATGTGGGATATCCTAGCTGCTACCTATTCGCAGGTGCGAAATGAGACCAAGATGTTACAGCTTCAGCATGACATATTCACGATGAAGCAGAGCGGCAGACCTCTTCACTCCTTGTACACATCCCTGAGGGGGATGTTTGAGAAGTTATACAGTAAAATTCCACTCACAGCGACTCCTGAACAGCAAAAGACATTTAGGAATGCCACCATGGTGGGCGTCCTACTTGCAGCCCTTGATCATGAATATGACGCCGTCCGTTCTCAGATCTTAGCCGATGCAGTTATTCCTCCAGTGGAGGATGTTTACAGGAGACTCAGTCGCATTACAGTTTCTTCCTGTTCTTCTACTCCACCCCCATCAGCGATGGCAGTTTCGCGTGGGAGAGGTGGCTCGTCTTCAGGTCGTGGACGTGGACCCCAGGGAAGGGGTGGTCGCTTTAGTCAGCCATATTCCTATTGTCACCGCACAGGACACTCGGAGGAGACATGCTATTCTAAGCATGGGTTCCCAGCATCGGCACGTGTTGCAGAGCACTCTCAGTCCCAGTTGGCGTCTACTGTAGACAACTGTTTTGAGGAACTCGTGGCACGTCTCCGCGATATTATGCCACAGTCATCTGGTGATTCGTCTGGTGGACCTTCAGATGTTGTTGCTACGGCCTCCGCCAGTTCATCTGCTGGTGCTAGTACCTCAGGTAGATCTACTGCATTTTCGCCGTCTCATGATATCTCTGATTGGATTATAGATTCGGGTGCCACACATCATCTCTGCCGAGATCGAGATAGACTTGAGTCCTACAGGGACATTCCTCACGGTCGCTCAGTGCAGATCGCAGACGGTACTCATTCCCCCTTGTTGGACAGGGGAAGGTCTTCTTATCCTCTACTATGCATCTACAGAATGTCCTACATGCTCCTGAGTTCTCGATGAATCTGTTATCTATTAGTCAGATTACAAAGGATTTGCATTGCCGTGCTATATTTGACCCGTCTTCGCTCATTTTTCTGGACATACTAACGAGCAGGGTGATTGGTTGTGGCTCTGAGCAGAATGGTCTATATCGGCTGGTTCGAAATTCCTATGCTGGTGTCTCCTCTCATACTGCCGGACCAGTTTCCCCGTACATCTGGCGTCTACGTTTTGGTCACCTCCCGCTCCAGAAAATGCGCCATCTTCTACCTCAGATCTCTCCTAGTTCGTCCTTTCGTTGTGATTCATGTCAGTTGGGAAAGCATCATCGGTCGAGCTTTCCTAGTCGTCAGAGTCGGAGCAGTAGCTCCCCCATTCGAGTTGTTTCATATAGATATATGGGGTCCAAGTCGTGTACCCGATCATCAAGGGACAGATTTTATCTAGTGGTAGTGGATGATTTCTCTCGTGTATCTTGGGTCTTTCTTCTAAAGAATAAATCTGAAGCAGGAGATGTGATCAAGAATTTAATTAATGAAGTGCAAAATGTTTTCTCTTCTAATGTCAAATATGTTTGTACAGATAATGCCCTAGAATTTTGCACACGGTCCCTTTCTCAATTTCTTTCATCAAAGGCATTATTCACCAAACCACTTGTGCGTATACATCCCAGCAGAATGGTGTGGCGGAAAGAAAGCATCGCCATCTCCTCGATATTACTCGAACCATGTTGATTCAGAGTTGTGCTCCTATTTCTTTCTGGGGGGAGTTGTTCTTACCGCGTGTTATCTGGTCAATCGTATACCATCCTCTGTCCTTGGTGAGAAAATACCTCTTTCAATCATTTTTCCTGACAAGGAATTATTCTCACTAACTCCATGTGTCTTTGGTACCGTGGCATTTGTTCATCTTCTGTCTCCTGGACTTGACAAACTCTCTCCTAGAGCGGTCAAGTGTGTCTTTCTTGGTTATTCTCGGACTCAAAAGGGCTATCGATGTTATGATCCTATAAACAAGAAATACTTCGTTAGTGCTGATGTCACATTCTTTGAGTCTGTTATGTATTTTTCTCCTGCAGGTGACAGAATGGTACCATCCACTACCAATGAAGATGTCTATGTTCCTCCTCCACCTATTTGGAGTTCACCTGAGTCTCCTCTTGTTCCTGCCCCTACATCACCTTCACCAACACCACCTCCACCCCCACCTCTTCCACGACCTCCCATTCACCTCTACCAAAATTCTATACGCGTCGGTCAGGTCCTGCTCAGGCTACACGTCAGCCACCCATCACGCCTCAGGTATGTTCAGATGGCATTACTACTGATGGGTCAGATATGGTACATGTGCAGGATTCTTCATTGCAGGAGGAAATTAGACCATCCAGTACATCAGAAGATGATCTTAATATTCCTATTGCTATCCGGAAGCAGAAACGGATGTGTGCCTCTTATCCATTTGCTTCACAAGTGTCGTTTCGCTGCCTCGCTGGTGACTTTCAGAGATTTGTTGCAGCCTTGTCTTCCGTGGATATACCACGGACCTACCAGGAGGCTATAGAGATTGATTGATGGCGATTAGCTATGGAAGATGAGATGCGTGCATTGCAGTCTCGTGGCACATGGTCTTTGGTTCTTGCTCCTCCTGATGCATCTATTGTGAGCTGTAAGTGGGTCTTCACAGTTAAATATCATGCAGATGGCAGCTTAGATCGGTACAAAGCACGTTTGGTCGCGCGTGGTTTTACACAAACCTATGGCGTGGACTATATGGATACTTTCTATCCAGTGGCTCGACATTCTACACTTCGCATTCTCTTATCTGTGGCCGTGGTTCGTGACTGGAGTATAGCTCAACTGGATGTCAAGAATGCATTCTTGTATGGGGATCTACAGGAGGAAGTCTACATGCAGCAGCCACCTGGGTTTATTGCTGAGGGGGAGAAGCATATGGTGTGTAGACTTCACAAGGCAATTTATGGCCTCAAACAGAGTCCAAGAGCGTGGTTCCAGAAGCTTTCCAATCTTATTAAGCAACAGGGATTCAAGAGGTCAAATGCAGACCACTCATTGTTTGTTCAGAAGTCATCGGCAGGTATGGCTGTTATCATGGTCTATGTTGATGATATCCTGGTTACAGGAGATGACATTCAGGGCATAGAAAGGACGAAGGCATTCCTAGGCCGTCAGTTCGTTACGAAGGATCTTGGAACCCTAAGATATTTTCTGGGGTTGGAATTTGCCAGGAATGCACAGGGTTTGGTGATGACCCAACGGAAGTACAATACAGACTTCTTGATTGAAACAGGCATGGCTGGATGCAAACCATCAAGTATTCCCATGGATCCAAGCATGAAGTTGTATGATGGTGATACTGCTGAAGTAGATAAAAGAAGATATAGAGAAATGGTGGGTAAGCTCCTTTACATTACCATAACTCGACCTGATATTGCCTTTGCAGTAAACAGGGTAAGTCAATTTATGGAGCAGCCAAGACAAGTTCATATGGATGCTATACACATGATACTGAGGTATCTGAAGTCTTCTCCTGGTTCAGGGTTGCTGTTTCGAAAGGGCACAGATTTGTCTATCTCAGCATGTGCAGACGCCGATTATGCAAGATGCCCTAAGGATCGAAAATCAACCTCGGGATTTGCAGTGTTTGTTGGAAGCTCTCTGGTTTCTTGAAAAAGCAAGAAATAGACTATTGTGGCAAGATCAAGTGCTGAATCCGAATATAGGGCCATGGCGCAAACAAGCACGGAGATGATGTGGGTTCAATCTGTACTAGAGGATCTACATGTAGCTGTACCTCTACCCATGCAGCTTCAGTGTGACAATCAGGCAGCCTTATTCATTGCCAACAATCCAGCTTTTCATGAGAGAACCAAGCATATAGAAGTTGACTGTCATTACACTAGAGACTTAATCCAGAGAGGATTGATATCTACAACTCATGTGAGCTCAGGGGATCATACTGCAGATGTATTCACTAAGTCGTTGCTCAGAGGACCTTTTGAGAGATGTTCATCCAAGCTGAGCATGATAGACATCTATGCTCCACCTTGAGGGGGAGTGTAGAGATAGATATTATTATGATATGTACCTGTTTGTTATTTCTTTGTTTTCTCTGGACTACTTTGTACTTTACCCTTAAGGTCTCTCCCTATATAAGAGAGCCTAGGGTTTCTCCCAACATCCACGGCGTCAGCAAAATCCGCAGAACCCGAGTCCTGACCACCCCTGAATCGTGGTCTGTCCGAGGTACGAAGAGTAACATTGAAATCCCCCCCTATGAGCCACGGGATACTCGCAAAGGCCCTACTCGCCTCATGCAGATCCTCCCACAACTCCCTCCTTCGAATATGACAGCATGGCCCGTAGACACACGAAATCGCAATAGGCATAGAAGAGCCGGCACATACCAAGAGAACGGAGATGACGTGTCTTCCCCGCAGCACCGAGTCAAAAGTCATTGCTGACGACCTCCACGCAACCAGCAACCCACCAGACGCACCTACAGCATCCAGAGCGCTGACCTCATCAAATACCTCCTGCACCGAATGACCCCCAAAGCACATCGGTGACGTTTTGAAGCTTTGTCTCCTGCAGCATGACCACATCGCAGACCCACTCAACGAAAGCTGCCATTGTTGAGGATGTCTGATTTGTAGTAGAAGATGGGAGAGTAATACGATTGAGTCTACAGAAAGCTTCCTCCATAGGAGGAATAGTAGAGTCTGCCAGGATCTGAGAACGTGTCGCCTCGTACTCTGGATCAAGTGCTGCCAGGAATACACCTATCATGGTGGCATTCCGATAAGTTTTCTGTTGCTCAGGAGTAGATGCGAGAGGCATAAAGCTATACAGCTTCTCAAACATCCCACGTAGGGATGTATATAAAGAGTGTAGAGGCCGTCCTTTCTGTTTGATAGTGAAGATATCATGTTGGAGCTGTAAAATCTCCGTCTCCTTCTTAGCTTGTGAATACGTAGCAGCAAGAATATCCCACATCGCTTTGGTTTTGTGGGCTGATGAAGTATATCATTGGCAATTTCTATTGCCAAAGTATCTGAGAGCCATACTTTGGCATATGCATCGTCCGCCTCCCATGAGACATTAACCCCAGTTTTCTCAGTCGATTCTTCCTCGTTAAGAATATGTTTCTTACCAGTAGACTTCATCATACTCATGAATTGCATAGCCCACAGTTCATAGTTTGACCCATCCATCTTGACTATGGTCGCGGGACCTCTGAAGGCGCATGTAGAGGGAATACTGACCTTGTTCTCTGACATATCGGCTTGAGAAGACTAAGACTAGATACTTGACAGGATTATGTCTACACCAACATAAAGAGATTGGATTGCATGTATAGACTCATGCAACCAATCTCAGCTTGGGATAGGACTAGACGACGGTGAAGACCTGCACACAGAAGCCCGCGTGAAGACGCATGGGCTGGAGGCGCACTGACGCACAATCTGGACTGTGCACAGGCGCACGGGACTGGGCGCTTATGCGCACACGCTGGGCGTGTAATCGCACGGGGGTGAGCACACAGCCGCACTAGGGTAGATGCGATGTGGCGTACGGATGCTGAGCGCACAAGCGCACAGGAGAGGAGGCGGCATTGATGGAGGAGGCAGTACTGGAGAGAGAGAAAGGCCGGCAGATGGGGATTAGGTTTAGGTATTCGAGCTCCGGTCTAGGACCGTCGCTCTGATACCATGTTGGAAGAAATGAGTGCATTGCTTATTCCACAAACCCTAGGCTCTCTTATATAGGAGAGATGCCTACGAGTAAATTACATGAAGCGTTCATAAGATGAAAGAAAATAAGAATCAGTACAAAATAACATAATAGCATAACATAACATATATCTCTACAGTTCCCATGCTATGTGGTTTCATCGAATAATTTACGTTTCCCCATCGACTAGTATGACTAGTCAACCTAGATAGTATACGATACGATTTCAAACTTACGTGATGCACGAGTCTTTATTCAACTCCCTTCACACATGTCGGAGAATTTTGTGGTAATTGCATGAGTATGGAGTAGTCTACGATATAAAGTTAGATCATCTGTCCACAGGGGTCATGATCTAAGGGTATCTTTATTATAGTTGCATCATATTTTTAATCAAAAAAGGGAGAAACACTCCAGAGGTGACCGACACAAGACGATGATGCACATTGGCCACCGGTGCTTTCCCAAACTTTGCCCAACACCTCTCAGATGGGTAGTTGGATCTATGACAGTGAATGCATTGCATGCGGCCACGACCAAAATCATGGCCTCAACCTCCTCAGGGAATTGTAGGGGCCCGCATATTACATATGGCGCTAGAAAAGTTGAGTTCTCTGCAAGATACAAAAGATGAGACCAATAGAGGTCTCAACTCTCAAACTACTGTAGACGAACAAAAATGACCTTAATCCATGGAAGTGTATCAGATGTGAGAAATCGGTCCTTCACGATCAGATAACAACGATGAAGATTAATAAGAAATATGTAGACTTGCCACTCGGATCTTTCTTCCACATATTCAGTACAACATGATGGTTGAAAATGGCAAGTTCTTCATAGAGGTCGATGAGATGTCGATCGCACTCCACAGCGGTAAACTCTCCCTGAGAAGTGGATTAGATCTGCATGTAGATGTCTACAAGTCGGGACTTGGAGTTTGTTGAGAATAGGTTTGTGCCAATTCATTCCACATGTCCTCATGATGTCCTTGCACAGAAGATTGGTCGTAATGTGGGACTAAACATTGTTGGTCATCCCTATCATGACCTAATAGTTGTCCACAAGTTAGGACTTATAGTCTTTGCCCGTTTCCTTTATAGGTCTCTTTGCTAGAATAGATATGTTCCTCTAACTGTCGATAAACACCTTGAAGATCTGAGACCACAGCACATAATTATATGCGCCCTTGAGTTTGATAGAAGTCCTTTGAACCATCAAAGAAAATGTGGAAAACAAGGGCTTAATCCCGAAAGGAGTTGTAGACATCACGATCAGGATGAGAATTCAACAAAGCATTGTAGAAGTATGATCACTCATATGGAGGATGATTAAGGCAGTAGCCAGCTACCATAGCACATAATTGCATGCATCCTCTAGTTTGATAGAAGTCTCATGGACCATCATACAAGATGTGGAAAACAAGGACTTGTTCTCGGAAGGATTCTTAGCTATCACAATCCGGGAGAGAATTCAACAAAGTGATGTAGAAGTCAAATACAAAGAACGATTAAGGCAGTAGCTTGCTACCATAGCACATAAATATTTGCACCCTTGAGTTTAATAGAAGTCCCATGAACCATCAAAGAAGATGTCGAAAACAAGAGCTAAGTCACGAAAGTAGTCGTGGCCATCGTGGTTAGGTAGAGAATTCAACAAAGTGTTGTAGAAGTCTGATCACTCATACGGAGAATGATTAGGGTAGTAGCTTGATGGTCGAGAGGGGCCTACATAGGGCGAGAACACACTAGGAGCTGCAAAGGCGATACTCGTACGCGGACCACCAATGTGCAGGTTGGTTGCTACTACACGATGAAGAAGGCGATGCGCGGGTGTCATGCATTGATGCATAGTGTTGTGTCTGTGAGCACAACGCGCAAAGCTACTCATGGGGAGAAGCGCTGAAGCGCGCCAAGGGACATTGTTGTTGCGAGTGGAAGGTGTGTTGTTGCGCACCGATGCACCCATGGATGGAACATAGGAGTTGTTGCGAGTTTCATGGAGCAGGTGTTGCTGCAAGTGCCCAGCAAGTTTCTATTAACTTCTATTAACCATCCCTTTGAGCAGGTGTTGCTTTGATGCTTCACAACAAGTTCTCTAAGTGTGAAGGCAGCTCCTTATGTTCCACTGTGGATGGAGTAAGATGACATGGAGTTTAAGACTCCTCCTTTGCAGTTAAAGGTGAAAGAAGATCAAATCCAGCAACAGGAGCAAAAAAATTGAAGAGCAGCATGAGAAGCAGATGGAAAATGAAGCTGAAGAGAAGTCTATAGCTGATGATGAGATTATCATATCACCTATTGTAGTGGAAATGGGGATATGTAGCACGGAACAAATACGATTTGATGATTACATCAAAGATTGCAGGCCTGAGGTCAAGGATAAGTCTAAAAGGGGGAGATATTCAGGGATAAAAGCATGGTTTAAAAAACGTGCCTCGATGCAAAGCGAGGCGAGGTGGCCCAAAATGCCCTAGAATGACCGCTTCAACTAGCTTCTGAGAGGTGATCGCCTCAGCTGCTCGAGGCGGAGGCGAGGACGTCCTCGAGGCATTTTTTGATTTTCTGAGTACTTTTTAATTTAAATCATTTATCCTATTGACAATTTCATATGTTTATAAATGTATGGTTGTTTAGGATATAATTATACACAAGATGTTAAATTTGGTTGTTTTTGTGTTTAATTTACCATTAAACTTGTCCAGTTACGTCAATAAACTCTTATCATTATACCTTTAACATACGAATCTGCAAATATCATATAAAACATTACCCATAATTTTATTTTTAACGAGTGCTCACATTATATATAATATATCGAGAAGGATAAACAAGATAGAATTCAAGGGGAGTTTATATTATATAATACTCTCATACAAACAAATCCATATACCCAAATAGAAATAAAACCCTTAATAAAAAAATCCATCGAGGGCACTGCCCCAACACCCCCGCAGGGGGGAGCACACCTGCTCCCCCTAGCCCCCCCACCCCCCCATACTCGTTGATCGGGCAGCGAGACCCCCGTCTTGGGTATGGTAGAAGGGGATGCATACGACAGTTCTTCAACATGGGTTACATGGTTATAAATTATAATTCAGGGGAATATCAATATACTCATTCTCTGATTGGATGGAAATTTTGTAAAAAGGCATGTATTGTTGTATATCTTTTCTTCCGTTGTTCCTATCTTTATAATTTCATCATATGTTATAGTGATATATATCATATGCTAGCCAGAATATATACAATTTCATTAGTATATATTTTATTTAGTTTTTATAGGTATTTATCCTTATAAACTGAGGCTTACGCCTCGACGGCATTGAGGCTATGCCATGCCGATTCAAGAGAAACCACGTCGTTCCGCTTTTAGTTTTTTCAAATCATGGACAAAAGAGGATCTCTATGGGGATGTATCTCTTATCCCGTTCAAATTAAAGGTGAAAGAAAAGCATATGCAATGTGGAGGTTCGATCTAGTTACAACCTTATTTAGTTCTCCACTTTGGCTAAGACAGATGCAGTAGCAGGAACAACCTTGTGGGGATTTTGTTCCTCACATTTCTTTGAAACAACAAAAGCAGCAAGAGCAAGGTGGCATTGAGGATCTTGTTATGACTCCTCCTTGGTCATTAACAAAAAAGCAAGAACACCAGTGGATGCAATGTTTTTAGAATACTGAAGTGCTGGAGGTCCCTTCAATTAACATTGGAACCTTAAAAGGTTATAGTGCAACAAAAGAAAGTGAATGTGAGGAAGGTTCATAACGAAATTTCAGTGAGCCTTTAAGCAAATCTATTGATCCTAAGTTCAACTGGGAGATTAAAAAAAAGGACTCACCTAAAAAGAGAACTCCAAGACACATAAGGGCTAAGGAAAAAGCACTTAGTAAGCTTAAAGGTAGTGCTTAGTATTGTAGTTCTGTAGGCCATGTTGGCCAATTTAAGTTAGATGTTTCTTGTAGAGTATATATGCCTCATTTGTGATACATTGTAATATCTTTCTTTATGCAATGAGAGTGTATACCCGAGCCTCCAAAATTATCGAACGTGCGATTAAGAAAATATATATATATAACGTAATAACATGTTACATCACGTATATTTCTCAAAAGAAAATATTACATCGCATATCATGTGTAAACAAAAGCCCAACCGATATCAAAAATCAATGAAACAAATGAGTATAATAACATATGGATTATATAGCACTATCATTCATGATAACTACACATTTGAAAGAAAAGATCATCTAATATATATTAGAAACTAAAATTTCTTTTTAAACTAAAAACAATCAATACAAACCAGAGCCTATCTTGACTTGGATACATATCGCTATATTACTAATACTTACTAATCATAAATATAAATCTGATTATTTATTTATTTATTTCAGATTTGTGTATCCAAAGCTTTAAAAATAAAAAACCACCTGTCGAGCTTCTCTCATAAAAGTTAGCAAGGAAATCAAGCAACAAAGTTGATATCCATGATAGAGTATCAATATCGACACCAATAGCAACAATATCAATCGAAATGGTGAAATATTAAAACTAAATTCCTCAAATTTTATTAATACCGGTGATACACGATAACATGCCGACGATACATTGCTCGATATGCATTGCTACCTAGATATTTTGATCCCTACTTTGAGACAGCATCTTGTGTTGCATCCAACTAGCCCAAACAGATGTAGACAACCTTAACCTCTCGAAAAGTAGTTGCCCCTCACAAGGCATTCATTTTTCCTCTGAAATAAGCCCAACAGTATCTCCGGAAGAATGGTTGACCCCCACATTACTCCACATATGTGAACCAAAGGGCACCTAAATGGATATCTTACGCAATGCACCAATCTAATTTTACCATTTGTTAAGAACCAAAAATGGCATGCCAAAAGAATCTTGCAAAGATGAACAACCTTCGAAAAAACCAACAATCATCCCAACTCTCCAAAGACAACAACTTTCAAGTTCCATCCGACCGATCTTTATTCCATATCCAGTGTTATATCTAGAGAACCAAGCCAAAACGTGTAGGAGTCAATGACCCACAACATTGTCTAATAAATTGCTGCCACTATGTTTGGGCAACTCCGAGTCCTCTTACAATTTAAAATCTCCCAATGGCTTGCTAGGAAGAATGAAGAAAAGACTTCCCTAGGAAGGCATATGGATTATGGAGCAAGATGTCGATCATGAATAGGACAAGGCATACTTCCAAAAGAAAGATGACAACAAACAAATACTTCGATTGAAATCAGATTGCATAACATATCTAGCAATAAATAAATTTCTTAATATAGTTGACATGCAAAATGAAAAGACTACGAGTCATGAAAAAATAAAAGAGGGGAAAGATGAATATGCTTATAATTGGGAAAAACAACCACTCAGCTGATAAGAAATATAATAGTAATTATGAAACCACCGAATAAATTATATTTATTCAAATCATGAGCTGTTTGTTAAGCAAAATCCTATAAGAGAATAAAAAATCATGGTTGACATGCAGTACAGATGGTTTAAAAACAATCAAATGGCTAAGCAGTGGGATGATCTGGGATAATCAGTAACATACATGGATTATGTGGTTTGTAAAAGAAATATCAAAAAATATTAAAATACAATAATAAATATACATGTACCCACTTAAATGGTCTGCAGTGGTGCCTACCACCCAAAAGACCAAGGGTTCAAATCCCCTCCTATGGGGGTTGCGTTAGGTAGTCGACAAGCCAGTGTAAAAAATAGTCGAATCTTTCAACATGGATTTGAGCAAGAATCCATGTAGCCAACCTTACTTATAGTGGAAAAAGCTTCATCAATTTTTTAATAAATAAATATGCATAGATTCAGCAAAAGGAACGAATTTTAAGCATGATGAAAACTTCAACTCGAGCAATTGAAAAAATCCACCATGTTTATAAAGGGATGTATCATTGCAAAAAAAAGGTAGAAATGTTCTCACAAATGAAAAAAATCACATATATGCACCAAACTCCTAATTTTAAGACAAGTGGAGGCAGTGAGGGCAAGTGGAGGTGGAGAGAAGAGGTGGCCAGCAAATTGGAGGAGGCTATGAGCAATTGTACATGCACGAGGGCAACTGAGGAATAAAGTGCAGGCGGCAAGTGTGTGTATTGTTTACTCAAGGGATGGGTGGCTAACGCGTATCCGATAAAATATATTCTCTAACAAGAATGGATATCGGCTGTCACATATGCAATTGATGCAGCTCACATAAGTGCTCGGCATAATCACAAATATGGCCTATTTGGTTTAGTATACTGACCACATATGCATATGTGGCCAGCCTCCTAGACAGACTTTCTTGACACTGGAAACAAATACTATCTAGCTCATATAACTAAAGCCCATCTGTGTTTGGTGAACAGTCAATTTCTCAAAAACTGAATATTTAGATGACTCTCTTTTAATGTGAATATTCTATAATATAACTACATCGCAATTTTGTTTGGCCAGCTGTCAGTTTCTCAAGTTTGAATATTTTAATAATTTCATTTTTAATATAAAAATAAAGTGTGAGAAAATGTATTTGTACAATTTAACAATTCAGACATTAAAATTCTACTTTAACATGTAAGATTTTCAATATACAAATGGAAACTGAGAAGATGAAAAGATGGGAAAGTCTTAGAAGACATTCGTAATTGTACCAGGATTTAGTATAGAAAAAGTCCTTTGCAACATTCAGAGTTGAGGGGCATCTTATGTACATAGCTGTAAATTGTTGCGGTATTCTCTCGATTTCTAAAATTTGTAATGTATACATGAGGAATCAAATAAAATGTGAGGCACCTTATTATGTGCCCCTTAAATATATATGCAGCTAATGATTTTTTTGCATTCAGGGATTAAATGTCAATTTAAATCATTTTGGCATGGATTAGGTTTGTGATGCAGGTCCAGTTGATTGGCAATCAATTACCTGTATTGATGAATAAGCACGAGGAAGAAAACACAGGAGAATGTAACTATCCCTCATTGTGCTAATAAATCACGTAGACCATGCCAATAATACCCATAATACCAATTATGATTGATCATGATTACAATTAAATACGAGTTTGCCAGTGCAGGTCAAGTTGGTTGGCCAATCAATTACCTGTATCCATGAATAGCTTGAAGAAGAAAAACACAGGAGAATGCAACCCCTCATTGTGCTAATAAATCACACAGACCGTGCCAATAATACCCCTAATACCAATTATGATTGATCGTGATTACCACTAAAATACAGGTTTGCAATGCAGTCAAGTTGGTTGGCAATCAATTACCTGTATCCATGCTTGAAGAAGAAAACACAGGAGAATGCAGCTACCTCTAATTGTGCTAATAAAGACCGTGCCAATAATACCCCTGGTACCGATTATTATTGATCATGATTACCATTACACTACCAGCTAGAATAACGTAAGGCCACAATAATTTTAGGTGAGAAATTAAAGTTTTCTTCTACATACACTACACAGCTGTGTGGACTGCGTTCCTGATAACATGCACAAGAGGTCATGCCCCAACAGTCGTAAGATCCCCAATCAAATTCTGTTCTAAATATGAGTATCGGCAACTGACATAGAACATGCTCCCTAAGGTCTCTCTAATTATCCAACTTGATGTGGCTTGTTATGCATTATGAACTAGGCGACACCAGCCAGATGCCCTGGACCGATAGCTTTTTTCCCATCACATATCAATAAAAAATTGAGAAATTGTTTTTTGGAGCTTCACGTGCATAAAACACAAAGACTAAAAACACATATGCCGGGGCTAGTTCAGTATATCCTGCCCACATGTCGCGATAATGGCATAAACTGCCCTCGTACTGCCAAACACTGCCAAACACATTTTCAAAAAAAAAAAGGGGGCCGGACGGTAATTTCGTATGCATGATGAGAAGAGCTGGAACCATCGAGTAATAATTGGATGAACAAATAGGCAAATTGTCACTCAAAAAAAGGAACTTCCTTTATATCAATACCACGTTGAAACATAGACAAAAAGAGCAGACGGAATGACACGGACCTTGATCGTTGCGGGCGGTGAAGACGATGGTGCCGGTCTCGTCACCCACGAGGCACTCGGCAATCCGCGACTGACGGAGGTGGGCGGAGGCCGCGCGGCCCTTTTGAAGTACAGTGTTGGCACTAACGACCTTGACGATCACGGTGTGGCCGCCGGTTCCAGGCTTCAGCTGGTCCACCTTCACAAACACCGGCTTCCTCAGGGCCTGCTTAGGTTGCTGCTGCTGCGGCGACGGCAAAGTTTTCGGCTGCGATTGGCGCGATGGACCCGTAGCCGACGACATTCCTGCGCAAGGGGAAGGAAGACGGAGTGCGACTGGGGAGTGAGGCGGGATAGATGACGGGTCAAGCTGTGAAGAAGAAACCCTAAAACAGAGTTTGCGTAGGCTTTGTCGCGGAGAACCCCGGGAAGGGTGCCTGGATAGAGGCGACTGATTGGTTAGCCCGGTTTCAATCCGTTGTAATTGGGTTGGGTTGGTATTTGTTTGGATGATTACGAAGATGAAATGATACATGTGATGTAATGTAATATTGATTATATATTATATTGATTTTTTAAATTATTATAATATTATTTTTTATTTTGATGTGATTAAAAAATATTATAACAAAGTAACTGTACGATCCATACAATTAATTCAAACTCGGGAATGCATGGATAGAGCAGGAAGGTATGCCGGCTACTCTAACCTAACCTGACAATCAAACGAGCACATAGTCTTCGAATCGAAACAGAAGCTTCAAACTCCATTTTTTTCTATTTTTAAGAGGACGATCACGTTCATATGGCTAAGAATCGTAGTACATCTAAATTTTCCAATAACTACCGCTAAAAAGCACAAAGAGGGATTTATATAAGGGATTTTTACGCGTGCTAACCTTATGTGCTTTCATGATTACACGCATAATCCTCTATAATCGTGAATTTCATGGAAAATCATGAATAGTTGTTAACCATTACATTGCATAAGCATGTGTTAACTCCCATCTAATCTTGTCGTTAACTTTGACGAGGACCGTAAAAAATGAGAATATTAGCCTTTAAGTTCAAGATATTTACAAATATGGCATTCCCCTTTCTCGTCCCCCTCCATGATCGTGATCCACTCGTGGCATACAACTATCATGATCACTTCCTATCTACTCGCGAGGCCCTAGTCAGCTTCGATAGAAGAATAGACGGTGGTGGCTCTTTTTACCGGAGTCATGCATCGATTCCACCTGAAGCCATCCCCGTGTGAGGAGCTCCACCATCAGCTTTGATTTATCAACCACAAATAACCAGCTTCCATCCTGAGTGCCATCCGATCCCCGAGCCATTTGGAATATCTTTATGCACTTAACTTTGGCATTGAACAATGGAGGAACGAGGGTAGGAGCACTTCTCCAATGTCGATCGCACCTACCAGAAGTGTTGGAGGTTGGAGCGTTGGCTGATGTTGCTCTTCTCATGTTAGTGGAAAAGAAAAATGAATGAGGAGGAGCGGTGATTCCTTTTCATATCAATATCTAGTTGCTGGTATGTGAGTTAGGATTAGAGACAACATCTTTCCCAACTTTCTCCTTCTAGTTATCAGTTCAGGTACAGGATGCTATCGCAGTCTGCCATCCACTGCTGCAGAGCATGGGTCTCCGGGAGGGCTAAGCGCAATCCTTTTATTGGAATCAGACTTATATATATTTAAAAGCCCAATAATTATAAATCCAAATCTCGGATTATGTTTTCTTTTTAATCAATCTTTTCAAATAAGAAAATGAAGAACAAAATTCAATCTCAATCTTTTTGAGGATTTTGGTTAGTCTTGGTCCATGCAAGACTATCTTCCCCAAGCATGGTCCGCAGGAGAGACAGAGTCTAGGGGTATGCCAAGGAGATGGCCCGTTTGAAAAGTCATGAGACAGTTAGGGACAGTGCTATAGTGAGAATTGAGGGGAAGAGGAAATATCTGCTCCGAGGAGTGAGGGTAGCTAATCATGCAGTCCAGATAATATTCGACAAAGGGGAATATAGCTAATAAAGAACGTCAAAAAAATGCTAACAATTCTAATAGTATAGTAAACGGTCGACGATAGCTTTAGCTGACTATCTGCACTATGCCCAAGGTCCTTGTTGGGGATGCGGCGCTACTTGCGTCTCTCAAGTTGTTAGACATGTGAGCCTAGGGTGAACCATTTCTACAATAAAATATTATTTTAATTTATATATATATTAATAAAATTATTGATTTTCACTCCCTATCTGAGATTAATGAATGCATGCAATTACAAAAGTCCCTTGGTACAATTAGAGTTATCTACCATGGCCATCTTAATAACCATACAGCTATTAATCCAATGATTGGATTATAGAGGCTGGTGCTGAGATGATATCAAAAGAGTTAGATTGAGAACTCATTTAGCACCGTCAAATGATTATATAGAGAGGATCTCCAGCTTAAAAGGAGATGACAATTCTTACTCCAAAGGCTAACATCCGAATGACCTCTTAATGAAGGTCCTCTGCACAGGAATATAGATTCGGAGGTGTCGGATAAGTTAAGTAAAAGAGTTGACTTACCGAGGCCGAGATATCAAAGGCTTATGTCATATGCTACCATGATATAGGTGATGAATATGCATTTCATCATCTTTATTCATTTATTTTAGCTTAAAATCCCTTGTAAACTACATGTAAACATCAATAAATCTATTCTTTTACTGACCCTAATTCATGTGTAAATATTGTATATTTATCACTATTTAACCTAAAACAAATAATTAAAATAAATAAAATAAAGGGAAAATAAAGAAAATCAAATATTGTATATATGCAATAGATACAAGCTGACTCAAACCCAGAGATAGGTCAAGACTTGACCTAATCAACAATGAATAAAGTAGGGGGAGATATGGACTAAAAAGCAAAAAATACAGAAAATCAGGTTTCACTTGTATATATACTCATCATCTGTACACTATTGTATATAATACACATTCTTTTCATTAATATATTCATACCCAAATATAACTCAAATAAAATTATTTTCTTCTTGAAAATTGTACATAAAAATCCTTTGTAAATAATAAAAATAATTGCAATAAACAATCAGTGTATATTATGTAAATTATAATTCTGAAAAAATCACAAAGCTCAACTTGTAAGATCAAAATCTTCTCCTCCAAACTCGAAATTCATCAAAATCACTTTCATTGTACTCTGAATTAAATAATCTTTAAAATGGAGGTGGTTTCATAAAAATCTGAGTTAAGATGTGAAATGTGACTTTCGGGGGTAATATTGTATATTATACATATGTATATTATTTGTGTATAATATGTATATTTATTTTCTATGTATTTTTTATAGTTTATATTTTTAGTTAATTGCAAATATTGTATTTGAATTATATAAAATACAAATAAAAAGTTCAAAAATTAAAAATCAATAAAAATAAAAATCATGTAAATATTGTATATGTACCACTGTGTATATGTTGTAAATACCTATATTTATTTAACCTTATAAATCACATCTAAAAATAAAATAAAAATTTCATTAACAACCTTGTAAAATATTGTAAATTATTAAATTATATGTATATTTGTAAAGATAATTAATTAAAAATCATAGTATTCTATATATATGTATACATACCTATAAATAACACACTGTATTTATTTCCACCCATGTATATACCTTATTTAATTAATTAAAAATCATCTAAATTAACTATATTTTATCCATAAAATTTTGTATTTACATTATTTAATTATTTAAAATTATTTTCGATTTTTTATCTAATTTATTTAACTTCTTATAGTTTTTTGTCGTTTTCCCTATTTTGTCATGTAGATGCATGCCTCCTGATTGGCTGGCCTGGGTTTGTTGACCCGGGTCAACTTCCTAATCCATCTGCCTTCCGTCATTTTCGCACCGCCAGACGTCCCTTCTCCAAATTTTCCTATGTGCTCCATTTATTAACCGCCCTTGATTCCTTCTCCAAAATTTCAGCTTAATTAACCCTCTCCATTGCCAGCTCTTCGGATCCATAAACCCCGCCTCGAATCGCTCGCATTTTAAATTTCAAAACACGCCGGAGTCACTACTATATATACAAGCCCTCCGCCTCCAATCGGCATTTGATCGGTTTCTTCCCATCTTTTTTCGTCTGAGATCGAGTCTAGGAGATAGATGTTGTGACAGAGCAGTTTTCCCTTCGATTGGGAGTTCGTTAAAAATCATGGCTAAGAGAAACCCCGGATTTGGCCGGAGCTCGCCGCGTGACGCTTCTTCGAGATTTCCATCTTCGAGTCGAGGTGATTTTCAGCCGCCATTCACCATAGGGTAACTTAGTGTAGTTTAGAGTTAATTTTGGTTTTTAATTCACGAGCTTTCACTTTGATTTAAGGAGGTCATATATTCCACCACTTCCTCAAATCCGCAAGATCGGAGGTTATCTGATCACTAATATCACTCTCCGACCTCGCCATCACATCCGCTTTGATGTTCTCCATTTCCTTCCGCACCTAACCTCCTTTAGATCATCTCAGATCTAAAATTCGACTCCCTCTCCGATCATGTTCGCCAGAGTCCCCACTCTCTCATCCTTTTCGCTCTCTCATGCTTAACAAAGCCATCGGGGAGAACCTCCTAGCGTCAGGAATCTTTTGCAGGTTGAAGTAGTGCAGCTGGACCTATTACTCATGATCCGGTGCAAGCTTTGACCTCCATAACTTCAAGAGCTCTAGGTCTTATTCCTGTGATCGCTAGATACGAACGCCACATCTAGAGGATGCGAGAACAATACAGGAAGCTGTAGCACCACTCCGACGTAGATTCTGGTGAGGGACGAGCGAGATCTCTTTGACTGATCTTCATCGGAGCTCTCCTTCGAGCCAGTTCATCAAACCACATCCAACACCTCACGATCAAGATCAGGAAGCCTTTGTTTCAATCTCACCCATACATTTCCGCCCAAAGTTGCATCGTAGATCGAGACTCCATAGTTGATCCAAGCCGTCCCTGTGTGCTTCATTTACCATTGTTCGATGAGAGAATCAACTCATAATAACCACCCGAGCTGCTATGTGGATTAATGGTAACATTGCTCCCAAGCCTATGCTTTGTTTTATTTTGCAAATAAGTCCCAACGGGACATGTATCTGCTTGTAAACGTTTGAACATTTGTATTGTGTTCCCTACCATTTATTATATTTGTATTATAGTCCTGCCTGAACTGTGCATATGTCTTGCACGTGATTTTTGTGTGAAAAATCGCAATATAAGACTCTATATATTTATGTTATCATTTGGTTCCTAAAATAAAAGTATTTGCACTTATATCCATTCCAGTGCACATCACATGCCTGCAAACACGTTTTTTAGATATTTTGCACATTAGACCCTGCACTTTTCAACTATGTTACCATTTATAATATGTTGCTCAGAATTTTGTGGGTTTTTAAACTATGATATGAATATAAATGTGCAATTGTCGGTGCCCCAAGGAATCCCACAACAAGTTTTTTATTTTTTTATTCTCAAGACAATAATTATAAGAAAATGTGACAGGATATTTTGCTACTTATTGTTGACGCAAGAATTTCGAGGATCGAAAATTAATGATATGAATGTCGTTGCTATCCCCAAAAATCCCGTGACAAACAAACAAATTTTTTTCTTCTCAAACTGCAAAATTAACTAAAAGCGAATAATGAAGCAAGAGAAATTTTTTGCTATTTATTTACCTATATAGCGGACATGATCGAACTCAGGGAGGCTACAGTTCTAGTGGGTTATTCATTTAATTGACAAAAAATCAATTAAAAGAAAAAGAAATCTCAAAGGAAAATTATCCTTAGTTTTTGTGGAATTTTTCTCTTTTATTTTTTAATAATATTTTTATTTCTATTTTTTATTTTCTGATTTTCAAATTTTAGCGATTTTTAATTTTTGCAATTTTTTTTTAATTTTCAAATCAAGAACAATATGCACAAAATAATAAATATGCACACCAACTCTTTTTGTAATTTTCAATTATATCAAAAATGTTCAGAAAAATCCAGAGAAAATATTTTCGTGTTTTAAAGATTTTGAAATATTTTTGGATTTTTTTTAGAATTTTCAGATGTTTTTATATTTTTCTAAAAATCAAACAGTGGCAAAAAATAAGAAACAGTGCACGGCCTGAAGTAATTTGCAACTTAAAAATATTTTAAGAGCCCAAAACTCTTGGCAGTTATTTTTATGATAAAATAGGGACAAATATCTACAAATAAAGACTGAAATCACTATTTTTGGATTTTATAGAATTTTTTATGATTTTTATAAGATTTTTAGTATTTTTATTTTTTTTGGATTTTATAAAGAGTTAATGCGTGAAATTTGGATAGAAATTAAAATACAATAAAACACACCAACAACCATTTGTTTGGAATTTTTAGGTAACTTTTCGAATTTTTATGATTTTTTAATATTCATACAAACAAAATGACATTGTTTTTGAAATTGTAAAATATCATAAGTCAACTAGATGCAATGGAAATTTTATACAATGTAAAAGAATATAGCAAGAGCATAACTTGAATTTCCAGAATTTATTGAGAAAAGGAAACATTTATTTCAATAAGATGAAGCATGCAAATCAAATCTGGATAAACAGGGACCTAAATGCAATTGTTCAAAGTTGTGTATCAAGATATAACAAGAAATAACTTGTAGGATGAAAACGTAATTTACCTAAGAAACATGTGCCAGGCACGCACTTGAAATTGAGAGGGACCTTTTCGTAATTTTTGAAACTCCTGAGGATGTCTTTGTAATTTTTACAAAAGATTTTTCTTCAACAACCCAACCTAGGGTTTCTTCTTCATTCAATCCACAAGTGGGGAGAGGGTCAGTCGCCGTTCTTTGAGAGGGTGGTCGGTCGTCTGGGCGCAAAGGCTGGTACGTGGGGGACGGCGTGGACTCGTTGCAGCGGAGGCGGAGACACTGCGCAAAGCGGCGAGAGGCAGAGCAGTGCCACACGATGCTGCGATGGGGGTTGACGCGCGTCGGCGCAGCGCACAGCAGAGGGAGGCTTACTGCTGGGGTTGGGAGTAGATGGAGGTGGGGCATGCGCGGTGGCGCCAAAGGGGGGCATCGCACCGCGTGGCCTGGAGTTCTGGTTGGGGCGCTTGGGCGGCGTCCCCAGGCTAGGTCGTCGTGGAAGGCGGTCGCGCGACGGTGTTACATCTGCTTTTCCATTTTTTTATTTACTTATATGTACTGTAAACAGAACTGAAAAGATTTTTTTAGTCTTTTTTTTGAAATGGAAATTGTAATTAGAAGCAATTTTTTTATATTTTTTATTAGTTTTTTTAATTTTGATTTTCCTGCAAAACAAAGGTTAGAGATAAAAACAACTATGTTTTTTTATCTTTTTTTATTTATAAACAAAATAGGAGGTACGAACGGAGATGGATCTTGACGAGACGAAAGAGAAATCCACGTCTCCAGCCACCGTGCATGGTCGGAGGTGATAGGTTGCGTGAGATAGAACGTGAAACGTGGAGAGATCGAGAAAATGAGATGAAAAATTCGAGTCGATGGCGGATCAAATCGTGATGGATTCTAAAATCTAGATAAAAATTTGACGACAAAATAATAAAAATGTGAGAAATAAAATGATGATTAACCTAGATTAAATAAGAAAAATGACGGATCTCACCTTAGGATCGGAAAAGACCTTGATCACCTCAACGAAGGCTGACGTGCTGTCACCGGACGGCTAGGAGGCTAGGCACCCTTCTACGACAAGAAGACTCTCGGAGATCGGGCTCCTCTCACCAAAGATTGATCGAGTTGGAATTATGGAGAAGGAGCCATATAAATAGAAAAGATGGAGAATGAAATTTAAATTTTTGAATTTTTGGTTGAAGAGATAAGATAGATGAAAATTGAAATGAGATAAAGATAAAGAGAGATAAAAATATTTAAAAAATAACTATTTTTTTTGAATTTTTGTCACTTTATTTATTTGAATAAAAAATGTTATTTTTTATTTTTTATAGTGGTTAATTTAGAATAGCAACTATATACATATATGACATTATATACATGGGTAAATGAGCAAATTAGTTTTTTCAATTAATTATTTTTATTTTTATTTTTATTTTAAATAATTAGTAAAAATATTTACAAATATATACAAATACAATATGCACAAAATACATGGGAAAATTACACAAACCATCCCAGAAAGCCAACTTTTTACTCGTAACTCAAATATTTATGAAAATATAGTCATTTTAAAGATAATTAATTTAGAATCCAATGGAAGTGAGATTGGTTCAATTTGAGTTCATATGGAGCCAGAATTGGTCTTTCAATTAATGCTTAGTGGCTTTTTCCAAGTGTGGTTACTTTTATTCTGTACATATTTTAATTGTGTAATTATTTTTATTAACTAGAACACATTTTTTTATTTATGACTTTGGTTTTGAAAGTTATTTAATTTGAGGTCAATTAATGTACAAATAAAATAGTTTAGTATACAAATATACACAACACACAATTTTTTTTTTGATTTTCTGATTGAGGACCCTATCTCCCCATACTTTATTCCTGGTTGATCAGGTCAAATCTTGACCTTCTCTCGAGGTTCGGGTCAGCATGTATCTATTACATATATACAATATTCCTTTTTTTCTTTTCTTTTCTTTATTTTTCCTTTCTTTCTTTCTTTATTTATTTTAGATTAAAATGGTAAGAAGTGTACACTATTTACACACAAATGCAAGTTAGTAAGAATACAGAGTTAGTGTTATATACATGTGTTTTATAAGGGATTTTAAGTTAAAATAAATGAATAAAGATGACGAATCGCAGATTCATCATCCCCCTATGCTTTACCTTTGCCAGTCCCTTAGCAAACACTTATTTAAAAGAATAAGTGAAGAAAAAGAAAAAGAAAGGGAAAATAAAGAAAGTAGGACAATATTGAGTATTAAAATTATCTTCATAAAATTGCAGCTTGGAGCTTTGTCGGACCTTTGGATTATTAGTATGTCGGAACCTTAATGGGAGATGGATTTAAAACCTAACAACCTCTAAGTTCCACAGGACTCCTATTCAGGTCACATCAACAGTCAGGTCAGAACAAGTCTACACACACCAATTCTTATGACCATGAATCTTTACTTGTACGATGTAAGTGGGGTATAGGTCCCCATCTCAGAAGTAGCAAAGAAACAACCTCCCTCAATAAGGTAACTCTAGTTCCCCGGTCTAGCAATTCTTTCCTTGAGGAGCGGAGATATTCCCTTGTAAGTTCAAGTACAACCAGCTCAAGAAGAGGGGATGGAGAAAAGAATGGACGGTAACCAGTGTAGCTACCTATCCTTGGATGCATGACCAATGTAGCCAAGTCATACGCTGCAAGCTTACAAAAATTTGTCTTTGAATCTCTTATTTAATTTTTATTTTTTTATCCTTGTATACACCCCGACAGGTATTTTACTTTTCAATCAGGCCTGTCCGCTTTTGGAGATTCTGCATTTTTTCATACTTTTTTTTGAAAGCATATACAAGGTGCAATATGTACATAAGGAGTTTTTCCTCTTGAGCCAGTAGACTATCCCTATTTTGAAGCATTATTGCAACCCTATAGCATCCTGTCTTTATACCTCAACATCGCTAGACCAGGTTGAGACGCACTTCCTTCCCTAGAGAAAGATGAGAGGTTCTGCCTGGATGTACTACCCTCGTATGCTACCCCAAGCCAAAAGATTCTGCCTCATCACTACCTCATCCATGAAGAGCTACGTGTAGAGTGCTTGTCCAAGATAAGCCACAGTCTGAAAGAATCATACGTGTGTTGTTAAATGTTCTATTTAGACTAATCAAGCTGACATGTGAACATAGTCTTATGGACTCAAAGAATTAAGTCACTAGGACATGAAAAGTCTTAACTCCATTTCTTATAAGGTTCCTCTGAAATTAAGTGGATTGAGGCCCAACTAAGCTCCATTCATCAATTTTATTCTAGACATAGTTTAAATGCCAATACTATCCTGAAAAATGCACACGCAAATGCAAGAAAATATGTACAATACAAAGAAAGCATTTTTTTTTTTGAAAAAATGATGCACATGTGAAAAGAACATTTTTTTACACAATTTTCTAATTTTAATCTTTTTAATGTTTTTTTGAGAAAAATGCAGATGTAAAAGAAAGGGTGTTTTTTTGAATTATGCAAGTTTTTATAGATTTTTGGTTTTGTAGTTTTTTTCAAAAAGGGAAAAGGTTTATTAAAATATATACAAGTATATAATAAGAATTTTTTATTTTTATTTTTTATTTTTTTATTTTTATTTTTTGTTTTTTTGCTTGTTTGTTTTTTTGTTTTTTTGTTTTTGTTTTGTTTTTAATATTGGGATTTTTACCCGGCAGACCCTGTAATCTTTTGCAATTACCACTACGACCTTCGAAACATCGTAATTCCTCCCTGAACCCCGTAAACTTGCTAACCCTTACCCTACAAACTCTGTGGTTAACCCCCGTTCATTTACTCGTTAAAATTAACCCGATTCCGTTAAATTCCTTTATATTATACCTATTTTATTCATCGAATTTACATCAAATGCCACTCCTCACATTCTTCCTTTTTCCCACCACCCAGCACCCACCACCTCCATCGTGAGCTTCCTTTCTCGTCAGTGGCAGCCGACAATCGGATGAAGTACGAAGAACCGCCAGCCGGCCGGTCGGACCCCACCCCCCACTATGTGCCGCACCGACCCCGCCCCCCGCACCGTCTCTCGCACCGGACCAGCCCCGGAAACCTCTCGCCTCCCGGAACAAACCCGCAAAGCCCCCCCACCCACCCTCCCACCGTGCGGAGCCGTCCCCGCCTGGCAACCCCGCAAAGGACCCCCTCCTGCCTCCCTGAACCGCCATCCGGCCGGGACCCCACCCCACCCCCTGCTAAGCACCGACCCTGCCCCCGTGAAGCCTCCCGCACTGGCTCTCCCGCCTCCCGGACCAACCCCGCAACCCCCCGCGGTTGCTCGCAATCCCCCCCCCCCCCCCCCCCGCGCCGCGCGCTGACCCGGCACCGCCTCTCGCAACCCGTGCATGTCGTTCGCAACTGCCCCCACTCCCCCCGCGCGCATTTGGCTTGCACCCCCTGCTCGGAAGCCGCCCCTCCCCCCGGCCGCCCGAACTCCCCTGGCTCGAAAGCCCCGCCCCCCGTCGGATTCGATCTCCCCTCCTGCACCTGTCTGCTCCTACAGCTGGGTATGTATTGGCTACTCCCACGGCCAAGCGTGTTGCTTCCGCTTCCGTGTTGCTTCCTGTGAGCTCTTTCCCTTTCCCGTGGCTTTGATTCTTCTGCCTCCGGTTAAAATCTCCTCAAGATTGTTGTGTTGTAAGGTTTTGTCGTGGATTGGGGAAGTGAAGTGAAGATGAAGAAGAAGATAGGAGAAGGAAGGAGGAAGACAGGAAGAATTCCAACCGTTAGATTTTATATGGTTTGATTAACTTAGTTTTAACCCACTCAAGTTAGGATAAGATGTGTCAATTTAACGGCAGGGTTCGTGGGATAAGACGGAGCAAGTTTACGGGGTTCAGGGAGGAATTACGATGTTTCGAAGGTCGTAGCGGTAATTGCAAAAGATTACAGGGTCTGGCGGGTAAAAATCCCTTTATTTTTTTGGATTGGGTGTTTTTTTACAGACGTGGATTTTACAAAATTATACACATATCCCCCCCAAATAAACATATTTAAAAGTACGAGTTATATCTAAAGTATATATACAACATATACGACACCCCCTATACTTAGTTCGAACTATGTCCTCAAAGTGATCAGAGAGCGAAAAAGGAAGACATAACTTGTGCTAAGTATAGAAAAGTGAAAAGACTCCTATCCTACAATGACTCAAAGAAAAGATAAAAAGAAGAGAAGTCGGTGATCCCCCCCTATACTTAGGATCAAGTAATCCTAAGAATAGTAGAGTGTACAAAAGGGGAACACCGATGAAGAGAATGTACAGACTCAAAAATAAAAAGACGATATGAACAACATCACCCCCCTATACTTAAGGTTAGGGGTGCACATGGATCGGATTGGAACAGATTTTGGCTTAATCCGTGTCCAATCCACACATAACGGATTTTTGATTTTTCCAATCCAATCCAATCCATTAAACATGCAAATCCAATCCAATCCAATCCACCGGATTACGGATTGGATCGGATTGGTTCGGATTTTTAATGCTCACCTAATCTATGATTAAGTTTGTAGCATAGCCGAACTCGACGTTCGAATCATGGTTCTAAAATTGATTATGTATAAAATGTAAAGAAAAGAATAGTTAATTTTTGGAAAGCAATTTGACTTGATTTTTTTGAAAAGCAAAAACATATATGCTTGTTATGAATTTATTACAATCGATCATTGTATAACTAAATAAAAATAACATACTTGTGATCCGTAGAAATTAAAAGAATCGTATTGACTTTGAATAAAATTGTAAATTTGTATATATCAAATAGGAACTACAACTAGATAACTACGCATGCGCAAGGAATACATGGTTGCGCATGCGCATAACTAGGACAAGGACAACATCCGGTGGAGATATGTGTGCACCTGAGGGTGGAGATGTGTGTGGCGCATGTGAGTGTTTTGTTTGTAATGGGTCCCGAGTGGGTTTAGGTTTATGTATTATTATTTTTAGAAGTTTGTTTCGTTTGAAAAATTGGAAGGGCCTAAAGGACATTGCGGATAGGTATTACTTTTTTCTAAACCAACTACTAGGGTGAGATAAGGGGTTTTCCAGCAAGCTGTGTGTAGTAGAACTTGAATTGGAATATGTTTAAGTTATAAAGAGACTAGCTTGGATATTTACATATAGCTTTCAAATAAAATGTAATATATAATATGCTTTATTGAGAATAAATAAAGCAGTATATATTATTATTTATTAACGGATTGGATCGGATTGGATTTTGACAATAATCCGATCCAATCCATAAATGAACGGATTTGTAAAATTCCAATCCGATCCGATCCATTAAACTTATAAATCCAAACCGATCCAATCCAATGACAACGGATTGGATCGGATTACGGATTTTATCCGATCCATGTGCACCCCTACTTAAGGTAGAGTATCCCTGAGCATAGGAAACAACAATAGTGATGAACATGACGAACATGAACAACACAAATCATTCACCCCCTATACTTAGGATAAAGCACATCATAAGTATAACACACACACACACACACACGAAAAAGGGGTGAATGATAAAACGGGAGAAGAAAGAGTGAAAGGAAAGGATATACAAAAGAGTGGATGATCATGTATCAGACGCAGAAGATGGAATCAAAAGATCATCATCTGATACCACTAATATCGAATCAAACGACAGACATGAATGTATCATGATCTAGATATGGTTTCAGCAACTGTCCGTTCACAACAAATGGATGTGCATCAGATGACAACCCAGATATGACAATACTCCCATTGTCACGCACAACTCTCATGATGAAAGGGCCTGGCCACTTTCTTTTCAATTTTCCTGGAAATAACTTCAACTTAGCATCAAATAGCCAAACTTTCTAACCAGGGGAGAAAGTCTTTCTTCGAATGTGTTTATCATGCCAGTGCTTGACTTTCTCCTTATACATAAGTGAGTTATCACATGCAAAGTCTCGGAATTCCAGTAATTTATTCAAATCAAACTTCTTGTTCTTTCCTGCCTTCTCATAATCTAAATTGCATACACGGAGTGCCCATAAAGATTTGTGAATTAATTCCACTGGCAGGTGGCAAGGCTTTCCATACACCAATCTGTAGGGAGACATACTTAAAGGAGGCCGGTACACCGTCTGATAAGTCTATATATATGAATCAAGCATCTGGGACTAGTTCTTCCTATCTGGACGTACAAGTTTTTGCAATATTGTCTTGATCTCCCTATTTGAAATTTCTGCCAAGCCATTAGTCTGAGGGTGGCAAGTAGACGCAACTCTGTTCTCAATGGCGTACTCCTTCACAAGCTTCTTTACTGCTCTATTAATGAAATGGCTTCCCCATATGAAATCAGTATTTTGGGAATACCGAACCGTGCAATAATATGGTCCTTGAGAAAGGAACACACTATACGACTATCTATGGCTCGGGTGGAGATAGCCAATATCCATCGACTAACATAATCTACGGCGAGCAGGATGTACTGAAATCCTTGACTGAAAGTAAATGGGCCCATGAAGTCTATGCCTCAAGCATAAAAAACATCAGAAATCTGTATATATCTTAGGGGCATGGTATCTTTGGAACCAACAGTTCATCCCATTTTCTGACAATCGGTACAACCTTGAACATACTATGTAGCATCCTTAAACAATGTGGGCCACCATAGGCCACTCTGTAAAACCTTTGCTGCCGTGCGTTTACCCAAATGATGCCCACCAGATTCTAGTTTGTGACAGTGCTCAAGTACACTGGTGTGTTCCTCCTGAGGAATGCACCTTCTCCAGATATAATCCGCACCCTCACGAAAAAGGTACGGATCCTCCCACTGGTAGTAATGAATCTTTGACATAAATCTATCTACCTTGTACTTCGGCCACTCTTGTGGAACTTTCTTGGAGACAAGATAGTTCACAATATCAGCATACCATGGGAGTGAGTCCACAGACAAAATGGCCTCATCTGGAAAGGTTTCGAAAATAGGAATCATGTTCTGCTCACAGGTCTCTATATCTGTGATACGGGAAAGGTGATCTGCCACAACATTTTTCACTCCAGGTTTATCTCGAATCTCTAAATCAAATTCCTGGAAAAGAAGGATCCATCTGATAAGGCATGGTTTGGCATCCTTCTTTGCCTGCAAGTATCGTATAGCAGTGTGATCCGTATACATAATAACATGTGAACCGATGAGGTAAGATCTGAACTTTTCTAGCCCAAACACAACTGCTAGCATCTCATTCTCTGTAACCGTATAATTCCATTGTGCTTCATCCAGAGTCTTGCTAGCATAGCGTATAGCAAATGGTATCTCATCCCTTCTCTGTCCTAAAATAGCTCCAACTGCAAAATCTGAGGTAGCCTTCATGATCTCAAAAGAAAGAGACCAATCAGGTGGTTGTAAGACAGGAGCACTAGTAACCATTTCTTTCATCTGATTGAATGCAAGGAGGACTTTCTCATCGACAACAAAATCAGTCTCCTTACACAAAACCTCAGTCAAAGGTTTGGCGATTTTGCTGAAGTCCTTTATGAATCGCCTATAGAATCCTACGTGCCCTAAAAATAACCTCAACAACTTCAAATTATGCGGTGGTTGTAACTTGGAAATCACATCAATCTTAGTCGGGTCAACCTCTATACCATGTTTGAAGATGACATGGCCCAATATAATCCCATTAGTCACCATAAAGTGACTCTTCTCCCACGAGAGCACTAGGTTTACCTCACAGCAATGTTGAAGAACTCGGTCTAAATGAGTAAGACATGTGTCAAAACTATCCTCATAAACAAAGAAATCATCCATAAAGACTTCAATAAAATTACCCACCATGTCGGCAAAAACAACCAACATACACCTTTGAAATGTAGCGGGGGTGTTACAAAATCCAAAGGGCATCCGTCTAAAGGCGTAGGTGCCAAACGGACAAGTGAAAGTAGTTTTCTCCTGATCCTCAGGAGCGATAACAACTTGGTTGTATCCCGAGTACCCATCCAAGAAGCAAAAGAACTCTTTTCCTGCCAACCTCTCAATAATCTGATCAATAAAGGGCAGTGGAAAGTGATCCTTCTTGGTAGCTGAGTTCAGGCGTCGGTAATCTACACAGACACGCCATGAAGTAGGTACCCAGGTCGGAATCTCCTCACCGCGGTCATTCTTTACGATTAATCCCAGATTTCTTCGGGACCACATGTAAACGACTGACCCATTTGCAATTCGAAATGGGATATATAAAGCCAGCGTCACACCATTTCTTGATCTCCTTCATGACAACCTCCTTAGATTTGGATTTAGACGACGCTTACATTCACGGGAGGGTTTACAGTCATCCTCTAGGTAGATATGATGCGAGTACAACATTGGATTAAACCCATGGAGATCCGAGATATTCCATCCTATGGCCTTGCGGTTTCTCTCAAGAATCTCTAGCATGTGTATTCTTGTTCAGCGGTCAACTACGAGCTGAGGATGACCAGAAACATTTGGGGGGGACCCGCAAGGAAGGCATATTTCAACGTTGATGGTAAAAACCTTGAGCTCAAGTGGGGTATGAATCGGCTCTGCAATAACCTCTGCTACTATACTGGTAGACGGTATGAAATGTGTGCTCTGTAGACTATCCACCTTGGCTACTGACGGCTCAGCAAATAGAATATTTGATAGATCTGTAATATATGATCTCTACTCAAAAAGGAAGGGCTCATCAGGATGTTCAATATTCTTATCAATTAACGGCTCAGATATCTTATCAATAATATCCGAAAGATGTCTCTCATCTGTGCATAAATCAGGAAATTCAATGAATGGCTCAGATATCTGGACCTCAGAACTCTGCTCAAACTGCTCATCGGTAACTATCTCAATTGGACCACCAAGTGAACTCACGTCGACTGTGCTTTCCAGAGAGTCCTTTTGGGAAAGGAACTCTTGGGTATCTATAAAATCCATGAAAAGATCCGTCTCTCTGAATTCAACAAGAAAATTGCAGTCATCTGGCTCTGATATAACTTTCTTTGTATCATCTGCTGCTGGGGGCGGTGATGGTCTAGGATCAGATATTGTCTCAACTTTTACCTTGTCACTACGAGAGTGAAAAATGAACTCTCCAGTACCATAATCAACTGCTGCTTCGACTGTTCGGAGGAATGGTTGACCTAGTATGATCGGGGTATGGAGTAATGGTGCAGGTGTGTCCATATCCATGACAACAAAATCAACAAGGAAATTCATTCCCTGCACCGTTACAATAACGCCCTCTAAAATGCCTCTTGGCCTCTTTGTTGGACATGCGAGCCCACGACGAGCCATTATGCAATAAATGTTATTACAATTCACTCCTTAATTTGAAATGAAGAGTATATAATTTGCATAATAGGTCCCTTAGTACAATTAGGGTTATGTACCATGGCCATCTTAATGATCATACAGCTGTTGATTCAATTATTGAATCATAGAGGCTGGTGCTTGGATGAATATCTAAAGAGTTAGATTGAGGACTCATCAAGCACCGTCAAATGATTATTAAGAGATGATCTCCGGCCTGAGAAGGAGATGCCAATCCTTTCTCTAAAGGCTGATATCTGACCGACCTCTTGATGCAGGTCCTCTGCATAGGAATAGAGATTCGGAGGTGTTAGATTAGTTAGGTCAAAGAGTTGACTTAACGAGATCGAGATAACCAAAGTGCTATATCGTATGTTGTCACAATACATGCACACATCCTCTGACCAGAGACAGATGTGTTACTATATGTTTGAGTATGTACATTTGGCAGACCAATAGGTTGATGACCTAATCAATGTCTATACACCGGCGCGCTGGTGTGCATATAAGGGCATATGAGTAATACAATCTCTCAAAGGGATCATACATGTTCAGAACCAGAAGACATGAGCTCACTCATGAGATATTGGGAAGAATCCAATTCCATGCGCATGGTAGTCTGGCTTTAGAAGCTTGACTGAATTTGTAGGTTTGACATATACTTTTGGAAAGTATATGATCAAGACCTAGGTATGATATATGCTTTTGGAAAGTATATGATCGATACCGACTCCCAATGATCGAATGAGAAACTTACTGATAGAACCATGAAGTAGACAACGTAAAGTTGATCTAATACTTCGGGTTTATTCTGAGTCTTCCAGTATGCAGGATGTACAGGTATTGGGAATGCCTGAGGGTGATGTGATCATAAACGGTTGTATAACCATGACGCTTCCATTCCTAGGGAGTGATGAAACGGGTCTGGATTTTAGTGACTCCTCTCAGTAGAGAAGTAATCTGATCTTAGTCCAAATGTTGGACATTAATCTGAATGTGATTCAGATTCAATGAGAAGATTAGATTTGCGGTCTTGATTTAATCAAGCATCTATGGGAGGCCTGAGATCTGGATTTGAGATGTGACCTCAATATCCATGTCACTATACGTGGAACAATACAATCGCCCTGTCCTTATCTCCAAGTATTCGCGGATAAAGCGCATTATCCTTGAAAGAGATCATAGATAATTCTATTGTTGATACATGTATCCGAGCAATGAAAAAATAGATAATTAAATATGATTTAATTATCATGAATAATATGAATTTGATTCATATTATAAGGAGAGTTATCTTAGATAATTAAATGTGATTTGATTATTAAAGATGTAAATAATGTGAATATGATTCATATTATTTAAGCACAAGAGAATAAGTTATCCAATATAATTAAATGTGATTTAATTATTATGGATAAGGATAATGTGGATAGTAATATCCAATTATTAATAATGTATTATAAATGTGATTTATAATGTATTAGAGAGAGCTAATTATAATTTATATGTGTTGATTAATTATTATGTGTATTGGATATACATTGTGTAATTAATTGACAATGTAAATTATATGTTGTTTTGGGTTGTGAATATAATTCACAATTTTTTCAATGGCAAGATTGCAATATTCTCAAATATAATTGTGAATTATTTTTTGAAGAATAAAACCCAACAAAAGTGGTTGGAAATAAATAAAGAGATTTCCATGGAGATATGCAATCTCATGACATGTCATGAGATTGCTCTCCTCATGGAAAGCTTGGGCGGCACCCAATTCCAAATAGGAATGGGTGGCCGTCCATATGGAATTTACATGGAGATGTAATCTCCATGTATATTCTCTCCTTATTTATTTGGTGTAATTTTGGATTAATTTGTATTTGATTTTTGTCAAATATATTTTGATCTAAATTTGTTGGTTTTACCAACAACAATCTTAGCCATTGGATTGACATAAATCAATCTCATCCATTGATTTTATATGTCACATGGATTGAGATCCATGGATCCCAAAACCCTATAAATAGAGAGGCATACCATGCTCTCTATTTTAAACACAATGCTTGAGAAGCATCTCTCTCTCTCTCTTCTCTCTACTCGACATCCCTCTCTCTCCCTCTCATCATGGCCGTCCACCATGGATGACCTAGAGAGGTTCTCCATCGCCACGGCATCGTCGTTATGCTGCTCGTTCGTCTGCTCGTGGATCTCCGTCTCCTTCGGTGCGCCTCTCTCGTGAAGAAGACGTCGGATCTCGTGTGTCGAGATCAGGAGATCCGTCGCTTGGATCATCAACATGGATTGCGAGAAGCACGCGGTTCATCCCCGCGCTCGCAAGCGTCTCCACCGCCGGATCGGACTTGAGACAGGAGGTCTCTTCGTTTAGAGACTCGATCGCAACCACACTTCAAGAGGTAATCCTATTACTTGTTTGTGGTTCAGACGAAACGATCCGAGAAGTGTTCTTGGATCATTTGGTTTCGTCGTAAGAAAAATTTTTAAATTCCGTTGCATCGAGCAACTAGTGCGACTAGTCGCTCCTCGTCATATTCGATACGACGCTCACGCTTCCGTGATGCGCTTGAGGATCTAACCATATCCTTCAAGTGGTATCAGAGCCTTAGGTCGACAGTTTCGAATATGATTCTCTAACCGAGGGCGACTTGGGTTCGTTAAGGTCGCGAAAGTTTTTATCGCATTTGATTTCGCAGATCTGTTTAGTAAATAAATTCGGCACTGTTTAAATTGTTTAAACACGAATTTAATACTTGGATTTGTTTCCCATTAAATAAGGAAACCATAGGATCTGAGTTTGCGTAAATCGGATTTCGTATGCTCTAGATATGGTAGTTTTAATGAACATGTATTCACTGTTACGGGAACTGCGAATCTTAACATAACTAAGGAGTTAATTACTGTTTAGAGACACCTCAAAATGCGTGCAAATTACATAGATTCTGTTGTAAATCAAATTAGCAAACTATAAAAACTTACTTTGCTTAATTTGGATTTAAATTGATTGAGATATGCTAATTTTAGTAAGTAGGGGTCACTGCTGAAATTACTTTCCTAATCAAGAATCGTGTGATTGTCAATTAATGAAATTAATTGTTAAAATAATTATGGAAAATATTTGAGAAATATTGGAAGATGATTATTTCCTTAATTGACTTTGCCTCAACCAATTAATTGATTAGATGTGATCTAGATCATAATTGGAAACACAATCATCAAACTCCTTGCTTGAATAGGACTGGGAATTTGTCTAACAAATTTCCTTATAATAAAAATTATTTTGATTACTATATGGTATAATTTCGATTGAAGAACCGATGATCATCTCAAGTACAAATTAATCAATTTGGCATTATCCTTTCCCGAGGCGGATATGGTGTCTAGTCGGGGATCGCTGGGGTAGCGGGTTGCAACGTATGCGGTTCGTCCCACTCCCGCCGGTACTGGCCATGACAGCGGGTAGGGTCGGGATAATGTCAGAGGGAATAAGATGTATTTTTCTAATTATTAAAATACGAATTAATACGTACTTTGAGAATAATACCATATATATATTCAAGTAAGACAATCAAGTTTGATTGATTGAATTGGATTGATAATTAATTTAATATGATTAAGTTAATTATGTCCAATTATATACTCTAATATGATTGAAGTTAATAATTCCCTTGGAAGAATTAATTGTATGAATGTGATTCATAGTAATTAATTAAATTTGAATTAGAGATGGAGGATCACATAAGTGACATCCATGGTCTCCCGTCAAGGCGAAGGATTTCGTCGCCAGATATTATATGTGGGAGACGCCTGTCCGAAGTGACAACTCCTGCATATGATCCATTTGGATCGGGCTCGTCGCTTCTCGAAAGAGTAAGGACGTATGCGTAGTGACCCCAATATCGGGTCCTCATATTATTGGGGCGATATTGGATTGCGCATAGCGAGTTGTATTCCTGTTGACGGTTGGTTCAATTAATGACGGGTGAACATCACCTTAGGGGTGGTGGGCCCGGGTGTTAAAGACCGAATTGGGAGATGCAAGTTGGACTTGCAAGGCGGAATGTGTTCCCGCTTCTTTTTATCCGAGTTGTAGGTTCTCATATTATTGGGATGCAACAAAGATAAGGAAGGAGATCCCAGATCTTGCTTGAGATATAATGGTAAGTATATCTCTTACATTGAAAGTGATTAAGGGAATGAACTTTCATTGTTGACATAGCAAGACAACTTTGATATAAAAATTCCTAAATCAAAGTAAATTATATATTTATATGTTTATGCAAATTTCTTATTTCAGATAATCCTTCATTAATCCCACTCAATGTGATACTCAATGATAACCACTGAAATATCATGGATTAGACTCATGATCCAGTTATTGTACTTGCAATTGGACACATAATGTATGTGGTTGCAATGTGCAAGTTTCCTCATAATAATGAGAAGTGATAATTAAATAGACAATAGGACTAAAATCCTAGGGTTTGTATGTCTCTATAAGTCTTGATCTCATCGAATGTTCTTTTGAAGTGACATGTCGATAATGGTCGTAATTATCAAATAATCCTTATAAAATCAATAAAGATATTCTGGCATACATATGTGCTCTTGACATTTAATCATGAATGACATGGTTCTCTGCATCATGTGGAATGGTAGCTCTATGAGAGATGATGTATTCAAATTGTTTGAGTACCTACCTGAACCTATGTTTTAAGAGTTTAGATGGATATAGATGATGAGTGTCATCATTCTACTGTCTATACTCTAGTCATTCATAAAGCTTCATAATATTCATGTTGTATGAATTGGATGAAGCATGTATAAATGTCGAAATGCTCTTACATTAAATTCTTTTGAATTTAACATGAGAGATCCTTAGTCTTAAGCAATGATTGTTTGTAGATAAAGGGAGCGCAGTGGAAGCATGGGTTGGACCCAAGCAAGAAGTATAATCAAATAGTTGACTGTATTTCTGTGACTTCCAAAGAGTTGGGTGAATGCCAATACTGCAATATGCTGATGTATTGATAGTATGACTATCTAACTCATCTAGAATCCTTAGAGAAGGAATAAGATAACACATCAGAATAACCTACATATAATCATTGAAATTGACTTACTTATTTGATAAGGTAAAGTCTAATAATTATATCTCAATCTTCTAATGGCACTTGCAATTGGTTGCATATGTGTTAGAATATTAGAAATTTGATCTTAGGGTTTATTGGTCATCCATGTTGAAAGAGATGCAAGTGTTGCAACAATCTCCATGAGATCAATAGACTTCATATTTTCAGTGGGAGCCCTTAGTCTTAGAGAATGTCTCTATGACCTAGATATTAGAATACACTCATTGTTTATTTCTAATTGTTGGATATAAACATGAATTCTGTAATAAATCTATCATAAAGAGTTATGATGGAGATATTTCAGATAGTAATCTAAAATCTAGCGGACTCTATTAAATTAGAAAATTATTGAATGGTTCATTAAGATTTCTAATACTGAAAATTAAACATTTAAAGATCAATAGGAGGATGAAGATCATTTGACAATGATCTGGCATCAATTTTTGGACATATGTCTGTTGATGAAATCAATGGACTAGTAAGACATGAAACTTTAGATTGTCTAAAGATTCAAATCTCACATACTTGTGAATATTGTATTCAAAGTAAAATGTCCAATACACCCTTCCTTGGGAAAGGTGTAAGATTAAGGTATTCAAGATCTCATACATATAAATGTATGTGAATCATCTATATCAGAATAAACATTATGGATATGTGATATCTATTAGTGATTATTTGATATGAGGTTTCTTCTCTTCACTTAGAAAACTTTGAAATGTTCAAAGATTTCACAATTTTGGTTTAGAACCAAAGTTTGAAGGAAGATGAAATGAATTTAATCTAACCAAGGTAGCATGTACCTATTAGATGAATTCAAGAAATACCTTATGGAGATATGAATATCATTCCTATCTCAATCCTCCTAATAAACCTTAAACTCAATGGAGTTGTAGGAAGATACAGTTAATCATGTGTGACATGATTTAATCAATGATTAATCCTAGCATAATTATCTCTTAGTTTCCAATGTATATATGTAGTAGAGACTACATTATATAATTAATAAGGTTCCATGCATGTAAGCTGGAATCTATCACTAGAGAGTGCTACTTCATCAGGAAAATAAAGGATGGTATTGTATACCTACTTTATGACCATGAGATTCTTAAAAGATCTCATCTCTGAGAATGTGATTCTTAGATGATGACTCTCTTAAGAATCAAGATAAAATGAAGTAGAGGAACTCATTTAATCTTGAGAAGATAATGAGGCTCCTGAAATTGGAAACTAAAAGGACAATTAAAGATGAAACACTAATACCTCTTCAAATGAGTTTGAGGATGGATTCCATGTGTCAGTTGAATCTGACAATGATCGGACTTCATGTGATGAAGCTCCTGAGGATCATGACATGAAAAGATGGATAAAAATCTAATGTAGACTTCATATACAAGTGTTGTATATGGACCCTCGAGGATCCACCTATATGGGTAAGACCCATTAAGGTGTAAATGGATCTTCAAGAGAAAGAGGGAACCTGATGAGAAGGTAGAGACCTTCAAAGCACGATTCGTAGCCATGAGCAACACACCGTAGAGAAGACATCGCTAGCGATGAGACTTGCTCTCCGGTAACCTTGCTTTAACCCATCAGAATATTGCTAACTATAGCTACACAACTTGACTATGATATCTTCATGATGTGAGTCAAGATTGCATTCCTCTATGAATACCTTTCTGAGGATATTCATATGAAGCAGCCCCAGGGCTTCATGGTTGAGGAAAGCAAGGTGTGCAAGCTAAAGAACTCCATCTTTGGACTCAAATAAGCTTCCTAGTTGGAACATAAGATTTGATGAAATTATAAATGTTATGATTTCAGATAAAATCTTGATGAACCATGTGAAGCTTAGTGGGAGTGCCATTGTGTTCATCGTGCTAAATGTGGATAATATCCTAATCATTTGGAATGATCTAAGGATGATAATAAGTGTTTTATAATCTGGTAATCCCATACCTCGAGATATGATCTCAAGGATACCTCTTAGATCTTAGTTCTGAAGTCATTCAGAAGTAAAGAGAAGAGGATATTGGGACCGTCATATTAGTAGTGCACCTTGGACTTATTCCAATTTCTAGAAAAATCTAAGAAAGGCTTCCTTCCCTTAGGATATGGTACTGACCTATCTAAAGGGATAACACCTCAAAGAGTTGAGGATGTGAATACAAACTGCTTGCACTTGTGCATCAGTTACGAGAAGCTGAGTGTATGCTGGATGTGTACGAATACCAGATGTATGCCATGCAGTGGGAGTAATAAACTGTTACTAATCCTACTATGGAGATAAAACACTTGATTGCAGTAATAACAAAATCTTCATAGATGATAAGATAATCTTATCTTCAAGCACTTAAGATTTTATAGATAGAGATCAAAAAGGTGTTAACTTTGGATACCTCTAGAGATAGTGATCTCCAAGGATAAAGGTATTATGATTATGAAAATACTGGTTATAACAAATTATTAAGCTATAGTGTCAAGGACCCTATAATAGCTTTAACAAAATTGAGTATTGGTTGCATGAGATGCAACATTCGCATTAGATGCGAGCACTGTTACTGGGGATATGCAAGTGCCGTATAAGGACTTGGCGTAGTCTCGCGGGAACAGAGTGACTGATCAACTTACCTAGCTATTTTCTTAATAGCCTATGATTGTCACATGAGTGTGGGTTTAAATGATTAGCCCATTAATGGCTCTTTAGGCTAGTGGGAGATTGTTGGACATGCGAGCCCACTGCGAGCCATTATGCAATAAATGTTATTACAATTCACTCCTTAATTTGAAATGAAGAGTATATAATTTGCATAATAGGTCCCTTAGTACAATTAGGGTTATGTACCATGGCCATCTTAATGATCATACAGCTGTTGATTCAATTATTGAATCATAGAGGCTGGTGCTTGGATGAATATCTAAAGAGTTAGATTGAGGACTCATCAAGCACCGTCAAATGATTATTAAGAGATGATCTCCGTCCTGAGAAGGAGATGGCAATCCTTTCTCTAAAGGCTGATATCTGACCGACCTCTTGATGCAGGTCCTCTGCATAGGAATAGAGATTCGGAGGTTTTAGATTAGTTAGGTCAAAGAGTTGACTTAACGAGATCGAGATAACCAAAGTCCTATATCGTATGCTGTCACGATACAGGCACACATCCTCTGACCAGAGACAGATGTGTTACTATATGTTTGAGTATGTACATTTGGCAGACCAATAGGTTGATGACCTAATCAAGGTCTATACTCCGGCGCGCTGGTGTGCATATAAGGGCATATGAGTAATACAATCTCTCAAAGGGATCATACAGGTTCAGAACCGGAAGACATGAGCTCACTCATGAGATATTGGGAAGAATCAAATTCCATGCGCATGGTAGTCTCGCTTTAGAAGCTTGACTGAATTTGTAGGTTTGATATATACTTTTGGAAAGTATATGATCAAGACCTAGGTATGATATATGCTTTTGGAAAGTATATGATCGATACCGACTCCCAATGATCTAATGAGAAACTTACTGATAGAACCCTGAAGTAGACAGCGTAAAGTTGATCTAATACTTCGGGTTTATTCTGAGTCTTCCAGTATGCAGGATGTACATGTATTGGGAATGCCTGAGGGTGATGTGATCATAAACGGTTGTATAACCATGACGCTTCCATTCCTAGGGAGTGATGAAACGGGTCTGGATTTTAGTGACTCCTCTCAGTAGAGAAGTAATCTGATCTTAGTCCAAATGTTGGACATTAATCTGAATGTGATTCATATTCAATGAGAAGATTAGATTTGCGATCTTGATTTAATCAAGCATCTATGGGAGGCCCGAGATCTGGATTTGAGATGTGACCTCAATATCCATGTCACTATATGTGGAACAATACAATCGCCCTGTCCTTATCTCCAAGTATTCGCGGATAAAGCGCATTATCCTTGAAAGAGTTCATGGATAATTCTATTGTTGATACATGTATCCGAGCAATAAAAAAATGGATAATTAAATATGATTTAATTATCATGAATAATATGAATTTGATTCATATTATAAGGAGAGTTATCTTAGATAATTAAATGTGATTTGATTATCAAAGATGTAAATAATGTGAATATGATTCATATTATTTGAGCAAAAGAGAATAAGTTATCCAATATAATTAAATGTGATTTAATTATTATGGATAAGGATAATGTGGATAGTAATATCCAATTATTCATAATATATTATAAATGTGATTTATAATGTATTAGAGAGAGCTAATTATAATTTATATGTGTTGACTAATTATTATGTGTATTGGATATACATTGTGTAATTAATTGACAATGTAAATTATATGTTGTTTTGGGTTGTGAATATAATTCACAATTTTTTCAATGGCAAGATTGCAATATTCTCAAATATAATTGTGAATTATTTTTTGAAGAATAAAATGCAACAAAAGTTGTTGGAAATAAATAAAGAGATTTCCATGGAGATATGCAATCTCATGACATGTCATGAGATTGCTCTCCTCATGGAAAGCTTGGGCGGCACCCAATTCCAAATAGGAATGGGTGGCCGTCCATATGGAATGTACATGGAGATGTAATCTCCATGTATATTCTCTCCTTATTTATTTGGTGTAATTTTGGATTAATTTGTATTTGATTTTTGTCAAATATATTTTGATCTAAATTTGTTGGTTTTACCAACAACAATCTTAGCCATTGGATTGACATAAATCAATCTCATCCATTGATTTTATATGTCACATGGATTGAGATCCATGGATCCCAAAACCCTATAAATAGAGAGGCATACCATGCTCTCTATTTTACACACAATGCTTGAGAAGCATCTCTCTCTCTCTTCTCTCTACTCGACATCCCTCTCTCTCCCTCTCATCATGGCCGTCCACCATGGATGACCTAGAGAGGTTCTCCATCGCCACAACATCGTCGTTATGCTGCTCGTTCGTCTGCTTGTGGATCTCCGTCTCCTTCGGTGCGCCTCGCTCGTGAAGAAGACGTCAGATCTCGTGTGTTGAGATCAGGAGATCCGTCGCTTGTATCATAAACATGGATTACGAGAAGCACGCGGTTCATCCCCGCGCTCGCAAGCGTCTCCTCCGTCGGATCGGACTTGAGACAGGAGGTCTCTTCGTTTAGAGACTCGATTGCAACCACGCTTCAAGAGGTTATCCTATTACTTGTTTGTGGTTCAGACGAAACGATCCGAGAAGTGTTCTTGGATCATGTGGTTTCGTCGTAAGAAAAATTTTTAAATTCCGCTGCATCGAGCAACTAGTGCGACTAGTCGCTCCTCGTCGTATTCGATACGACGCTCACGCTTTCGTGATGCGCTTGAGGATCTAACCATATCCTTCACTTTTAATCGATCTATCAACGAACTGAAGGATCATTCTGGTTGTTTTAAGAGGCCCTAACTGGAATTCAGTTAATAAAGAGGTAGGCATGAGATTAAATAGAGGAACCGCCATCGAGAAGAGTACGATCGAATTCTTGATCAAAGATATGGCAACGGATGTGAGGTGCTCCCTTGTCTTTCTTTTTAGGCAGAAGGTTACTGATGGCATGAACTATGGCCATGGTCAAGATGTGTTTCTCTGTTTCCTTTCGTTTGTACTTCCTTGGTTGACGTTTTTGGGTACATGCCTCTTTCATTCCCTTTTTTACTGTAGGCATGTATTCCATGGCCTTGAGGAGTGACATCTTTAAAAAGATGTTATGTAAGATCTCAACCACTCCAAGATCATATAGTGCTGTTTTTTATTTTTTATTTTTTAATGCTTTGAGAGCAGAAGGAAATGGCACCGAATCAGAATAAACATGCAAATGTTCATTTCCTTTATTCAAAGTAGAATCCTCATGTACAAGAGGACAACCAGAATCAGTCTGTACAGTGTTATCCAAACTAGGTGAAGGAAAACAGAATCTAAAACAGAACGGGATGCTGCTGCTGGTGAAGAGGAAGAATCTGCGACTGGTATATTCTCCCTTGCTGATGGTGATCTACATATGCTTGGTGAAGGTGGTGGTGAAGGCGATGAAACTCCAGATGTGGGTGCTGCTACACTGAGCCTCTCGACTGCTGGTGAAGGAGATGATGTAGAAGATGATGCTCTCTCAGTGGATCGATCTCCCAACCCCAACTGCTGCGTAGGCGGCTGCAATCTCCTACCGCTCCTGAGATGAATGACATCAAATAAACATGTAAAATCAAGGGACATACCTGTCTCGGGGGTGGGTGGGCTATTGGCTACCTGCTCCTTGTGTCTGAAGTAGTTGGGGTTGACTTCAACCTGTGCTAGAACCAGTGTCTTGGTGGTGGTCTGGTCATCAATCCGCTGAGTCAGTTCATTCATGTTCTTCATAAGTAGTGTAAGTTGGTCCAGTGCTAGATTGACTGAAGGGGCCTCAGGCTGCTCATTGACTGGCTGTTGGTGAGGCTGATAGCACAGAGGCTGTTGGTACACATACGGATTCTGATAATGAGGAGGAGGAGGGGGAGAATATTGTCCATAATATGCAGTCTGCTGCTGGTTAGGATGAGGGAAATACATGGATTGCTGCTATGGTTGACCTTGTCTCCAGTTTTGGAACTGAGGGACTGATATTGAGGCCGGAACTGCTGGTACTGGTACTGGTACTGCTGCTGTCTGCCTCCCTGAAACTGGTGGGCGGGTCTCTGACCCTGCTGTGAATCTAACTGGCCTTGCCCTGACGGACGGGGCTGGTTTCGCTCACGATCGAACCAGATACCGTTCACCTCATGAATACCAGGTGGAGGTGGAGACTGCTTCTCAGGAATGTAGGCTACTTCCTGTTGACACAAAACTATCTAATGTGAATGCTGCTAAACCTGATCAGGCATCTGCACGTAGTAGACATGCTGAATTATGGATGGTCCTCTGCTACTCTACTTGGTGGAAGAAATCTGCTCCCTAGTAAAGGTATTAGTTGCTGCACTCGTACTATGGACTGCACTGATCGTATTCACAAGAAGCTCCAGGTGCTTTGTTATCTCATCCAGCTTATCCAGGTTCTTTGTCCTCTGCTTGATCACATGAAGCTTATCAAGTTCCTGGGATCGCTTTTCAATAATGTCCACTTTGGAGAGGTGGTTTCCAATGATGGCCAGGTCAGTGTTATCCACCTTATCCACTTCTTGTGTTGCCGTCATATTGATGTCCTTGTGGGGTACTGCAGGGGCGGTGACGGGGTGCTTCTGAAAAGCACGTGAAGAAGAAAGAGCTGCTGAACTTTCCACCATCTCCTCAAAAATTTGGTAAAGGACATCCTCGTCCTTATTGAAGTGACTTCCCCCACAAAAAGCATCTACCAGCTTCTGATTCTCAATGCTTAAACCCCCAAAGAAATTTTGTACAAGGCTGGTCTTTGGAATATCATGATGGGGGCATTTCTCCATCAGATCTTTGAATCGTTCCCACGCCTCGTGAATAGGCTCTTGGGGCATCTGGGAGAAATTAGCAATCAAGGATTACATTTGGTTGAGTTGTCCAAGTGGATACTACTTGTTCAGAAATGCGGACCTCAACTCTTCCCAAGCAGTGACAACCTTCCCCAAGTGATTTAACCAATACAAAGCTTTACCCATCATATGAATGGAAAGGCGGTCATCTGCACTACCTCTAATGGGACATTTGGGTAGTGTACGGTTCCACAAATGCGATCGAACTGCTAGAGGTGTATATAAGGTTCTTCATTAATATTTCCATGGAATATTGGGAGAAGAGGTAAAATAGTAGGCTTAAGCTCAAATGCCCATGAACCGTAGGGATTTGTATTCAAGAATTTGTCTGTCCTGCCCCTGGATTATAAGCATATTTTAGTGTAGGCTTAGCCCCAGGTTTTATGTGAGGTTCTTGTCCCCCATTCCCACCTCCAGGGTTTCTGTTATCCCCCACTCTCCTATCTTCTCTTTCCTGTCTCAGCTCGAGAATCATGTCTCTCAATGCGTTTTGAAAGTTAGCCTGCTCTGCTATCTGGGCTTGAATTGTCTGGATGGAGGCTAACATGGTGCTGTTGATCTCGCTCTGTTCCGACATGGTTCCCTTTCCTTTTGGTGGCATCAAGTGTTCGGTGTCTGACTCTAAATATGTGCATGATACTCGATTAGTACTCAATATTGATGGAGCCTAAGATATTAATTCGAGATTAAAGCCAATCTCACACAATAGATTGATGGATGTTGTGAAGGGCGAAGTAAAGAAAGAGGAATATTCGGGAAGTGAGTCTCCCCGAATGGAAGGTGAACGGCTCGGAGTGTAGAATGAGTTCGCAGAGTCCGAATGAGAAATACTCTTGTCCAACATCTTCGAAATCAATAGGCAGGATGCGAGAACACGAGGGTCAATGCAAGAGTAAAAGTGAATGAAGACACAAATTGCACAGAAGGATCTTTATCACTAACAATTAAACACAATACAAACCCCCAGTTTACTAACTCAACTCAAAGTGAAGACCATGAAGGTTCGGTCAATTATCTTGTCAATTTTAGAGTTTGGTGGTAATACAATCTATCAGAGCGATTAAAGCGAGCTGTTGGGAACCCAATGCTCTCAGGAGACTGACCCAATCTCAAAGTTAGATCTTTCCCAGCCAGTATGAATTGCGGACCGTTTACCGGCTACTCGATCAATTCAATCTGTTAAGGACGTCGCGGGCCGCTTTACCGTCCATCGGAGAGATTCTCACTAGAGAACGACTAACCCAAGATAGTAGTCTGAAAAGAGTTCAGGCGTGGTTCTATTCAAGTGTGCGGGTCGCTCTCTCGCTACATACAAACCAAACAATGAGGGGGTTACTCTCCCGAAAACAATGATTTTTCCTTGTATTTTTTTAGGGTCGAGTTTTCTTTAGCAGTCCCGTATTTTAGGCAGTTGTCACTTGGTTAAAATATTTTCAAAGAATCGCCTACCGAGTGTCTAATTTCCTTTTTAACTTATGTGAGTGAAAACAAGGAAGGAGATCGGAAATGCCAATGCACGATTAAAAACAATGATGCATGTAGGGGTTAGAGATGCGTACCTTGTCGCAAGCACTCTACATACAAGTGATCCGCACAGAATTGAAATAAACTATCCTATATGCAAATGCAAGTGAACCGTCCTAGATGATAGCTTCTATTAACGGGCAAAAACAAGTTAATTTGACTAAGTCCAAATTACGCTCTACTCTATAGGTACATAAATTCTTGTTTAGGGTATTTGGACCTAATTAATTACATGGCTCAAGCAAATTAATTAAAGCAATCAAGATGTAGCTCACGAAGTCCGTGTGAAACAAAGAAAAATAAAGTCGATGAAAATAAAATTGGTGAGGTCTCCCAAGTGCACCGACACTTGGCGAAACAGACCCCACAACAAATGAATGTCCGTTTTACAGAGTTCAAATGCTAAAAAAGAAAAACTTTCTCTCTCTCTCTCTCTCTCGTCTCCTTCACTTCTTCTCCTCTTCTTACGCTATCCTGCGGCTTGGTGAAGAATCAAGTCGCCTCCACGCCGCTTGGGTGCTTCGGTTCTCCTAGGATCGCCTCCTTCGCTCCGCGGGCCCTCGCAAGAAAAAGAAAAGAGAATGTGTAAGAAATACAATTGTCAAATATGAGAAAAGAAAAATAAAATGAAATAGTGAATATGAACAATGGAGTGAATGGCAAAATGTAAACATATATGTACAACCAAGAATAGTAGGTCAAAAGAGAAACCTAACTACCCTTACCGTGCCTCCCCGATAACGGCGTTATTTTGTTGACGCATGAATTTTGAGGATCGAAAATTAATGGTATGGATGTCGTTGCTATCCCCAAAAATCCCGTGATAGACAAACAAAATTTTTTTCTTCTCAAACTGCAAAATTAACTAAAAGCAAATAATGAAGTAAGAGAATTTTTTTGCTACTTATTTACCTGTATAGCGGACATGATCGAACTCAGAGAGGCTACAATTCCTGAGGGTCATTCAATTAATCGACAAAAAATCAATTAAAAGAAAAAGGAAATCTCAAAGGTAAACTATCCTTGGTTTTTGTGGAATTTTTCTCTTTTTAATTTTTCTAATAATTTTTTTATTTCTATTTTTTTATTTTCTGATTTTCAAATTTTTAGTGATTTTAATTTTTGTAATTTTTTTAATTTTCAAATCTAGAACAATATGCACAAAATTATAAATATGCACACCAACTCTTTTTATAATTTCAGTTATAAAAAAATGCTCAGAAAAATCTAGAGAAAATATTTTTGCATTTTAAAGATTTTGAAATGTTTTTGGAATTTTTTTAGAATTTTCAAATGTTTTTGTATTTTTCTAAAAATCAAATAGTGGCAAAAATGAGAAACAATGCACAGCCTGGAGTAATTTGCAAATTAAAAATATTTTAATTGCCCAGAACTCTAGGCAATTATTTTTATGATAAAATAGGGACAAATATCTACAAACATAGACTGAAATCACTATTTTTGGATTTTTTATAGAATTTTTTATGATTTTTATAAGATTTTTAGTATTTTTCATTTTTTTAGGTTTTATAAAGAGTTATTGCGTGAAATTTGGATAGAAATTAAAAGACAGTAAAACACACCTACAATAATTTGTTTGGAATTTTTAGGCAACTTTTCGATTTTTAATGAATTTTTATTATTCAAGCAAACAAAAAGACATCGTTTTTGAATTTTTAAAATATCAAAAGTCAACAAAATGCAATGGAAATTTTATACAATGTAAAAGAACATAGCAGGAGCATAACTTGAATTTTCCAGAATTTATTAAGAAAAGGAAGCATTTATATCAATAAGATGAAGCATGCAAATCAAATCTGGATAAATAGGAACTTAAATGCAATTGTTCAAAGTTTTGTATCAATATATAACAAGAAATAACTTGCAGGATGAAAAACGTAATTTACCCAAGAAACATGTGCCAGGCATGTGCTTGAAGTTGAGAGGGACCTTTTCACAATTTTTGAAATTCCTAAGGACGTCTTTGTAATTTTTGCAAAAGATTTTTTTCAATAACCCAACCTAGGGTTTCTTCTTCATTCAATCCACAAGGGGGAGAGGGTTAGCCATCGTTCTTCGAGAGGGTGGTCGGTCATCTAGGTGCAAAGGCTGGTACGTGGGGGACAACACGGACTCGTTGCAGCAGAGGCGGAGACGCTGCGCAGAGCGACGAGAGGCGGAGCAGTGCCGTACAGTGCCGCGGCGGGGGCTGACGCGCGCCGGCGCAGCGCACGGCAGAGGGCGGCTTGCTGCTGGGGTTAGGAGTAGATGGAGGTGGGGCACGCGCAGTGGTGCCAAAGGGGGGGCGCCGCATCGCACGGCCCGGAGTTCTGGCTGGGGCGCTGGGGCGGCGTCCCCGGACTGGGTCGCCGCGGAAGGCGGTCGCGAAGCGACGTTACACCTGCTTTTTCAATTTTTTTATTTTTTTTATATGTACAGAACTGAAAAGATTTCTTAATCATTTTTCTTTCAAAATGGAAAATGTAAACTAAAGCAATTTTTATATATTTTATTAGTTTTTTATTTTGATTTTCTTGCAAAATAAAGGTTAGAGATAAAACAACTATGTTTTTTTATCTTTTTTTATTTATAAACAAAATATGAGGTACGAACGGAGATGGATCTTGACAAGACGAAATTGAGTTCCGTGTCTCCGGTCACCGTGCACGGTCGGAGGTGATAAGTTGCGTGAGATAGAACGTGAAACGTGGAGAGATCGAAAAAATGAGATAAAAAAATTGAGTCGGTGGCGGATCCAATCGTGATGGGTTCTAAGATCTAGATAAAAAATTGACGATGAAATAATAAAAAATATGCGAAATAAAATGATGATTAACATAGATAAATATAAGAAAAATAACGGATTTCACCTTAGGATCAGAAAAGACCTTGATCACCTCGACGAAGGCCGGCATGCTGTCACCGGACGACTCGGATGCTAGGCACCCTTCTACGACAAGAAGACTCTCGGAGATCGGGCTCCTCTCACCAAAGATTGATCAAGTTGGAATAATGGGGAAGGAGCCATATAAATAGAAAAGATGGAGAATGAAATTTGAATTTTTGAATTTTTGGTTGAAGAGATAAGAGAGATGAAAATTGAAATGAGATAAAGATAAAGAGAGATAAAAACATTTACAAAAATTAACTATTTTTTTTGAATTTTTGTCACTTTATTTATTTGAATAAAAAATGTTATTTTTTTATTTTTTATGGTGGTTAATTAAGAATAGCAACTATATACATATACTATATACATATATGACATTATATACATGGGTAAATGAGCAAATTAATTTTTTTAATTAATTATTTTTATTTTTATTTTAAATAATTAGTAAAAATATTTACAAATATATACAAATACAATATGTACAAAATACATGGGAAAATTGCACAAACCACCCCAGAAAACCAACTTTTTACTCGTAAATCCAAAAATTATGAAAATATAGCCATTTTAAAGATAATTTAATTTAGAATCCAATGGAAGTGAGATTGGTTCAATTTGAGTTCATATGGAGGTGGAATTGGTCTTTCAATTAGTGCTTAGTGGCTTTACCAAGTGTGCTTGCTTTTATTCTGTACATGATTTAATTATGCAATTGTTTTTATCAATTGGAGCACATTTTTATTTATGACTTTGGTTTTGAAAGTTATTTGATTTGAGGTCAACTACTGTACAAATAAAATAGTGTAGTATACAAATATACAGAACACACAAATTTTTTTTGGATTTTCTGATTGAGGACCCTGTCCCCCCTACTTTATTCCTGGTCGATCATGTCAAATCTTGACCTTCTCTTGGGGTTCGGGTCAACCTGTATCTATTACGTATATATAGTCTTCCTTTTTTATTTTCTTTTCTTTATTTTCCTTTCTTTCTTTCTTTATTTATTTTAGGTTAAAATGGTAAGAAGTGTACAATATTTACACACATATGCAAGTTAGTAAGTATATGGAGTTAGTATTATATACATGTGTTTTATAAGGGATTTTAAGCTAAAATAAATGAATAAAGATGACAAATCGCATATTCATCACTTATTTACCAGTATAGCAACAGGATCGAACTCGGGGAGGCTACAAATCCTGAGGGTTATTTAAATAATCGAGAAATCAATTAAAAGAAAAAGGGAATCTCAAAGGCAGACTATCTTGATTTTTGTGAAATTTTAATCTTTTTTTTAATTTTTTTATTTCTATTTTTTATTTTCTGATTTTCTAATTTTTTAATGATTTTTAGTTCTGCAAGTTTTATTTTTCAAAATATATAATTTTCAAAACAAATTTAAACATAAAAGAATTACAATTTTGTTGATTTTTTTTAAATATGACAAAAATGCTTAAAAACGTCCAAGTAAATTCTTTTTGATGTTTTTTAGTATTTTTTAATTTTCAGAGATTTTTAGATTTTTTAGGATTTTCAAAATGAATAAAAATAAGGAAAAAGCAATCAGTGAGCAATAAGATTATTTTTCAATTTAAAAATACCAAATAAATGCAAAAATTATGAAAATTATTTTTCTTAAAAATTAAAGGAATTATCTACAAACAAGGAAATAAAATCACATTTTTTTGGATTTTTATACAATTTTATATGATTTTTTAGGATTTTAGTATTTTGCATTTTTTTGGGTTTTAAAGATAAATAATGCATGAAAATTGGACACAAAATAAAATGCACAGAAATAAAAATAGTCTATTTTTGTGAATTTTTAATGTAATATGTGAATTTTTATGATTTTTCAAAGTTCAAACAGAAAAATGATGTTATTTATTTTTTAACATTAGCAAATAAAATTAAATACAATGAAAATTTTATTAAATGTTTAATCAAGTGACAGGAACTTAACTTGAAATTTTGGAGAATTTATTGACGAATGAAAATATTTATTTCAATGAAAAGAACATGCAATTTAAAGTCTGGAAATACAAGGACTGAACTGCAATTATTCAAAGTCCTTGAATGAAATATTAATAGGAAATAAAATAGAGGGAAAGGGCAATTTACCCAATAAAACGTGCTGTGCACGTGACTTGTTGGAGAGTAGGGGCCTTTCTACAAATTTGGAAACATCTAGGGATGAAATCGTAAATTTTCTAATAAAATAAATATTCCCTAGGGGTTGAGTTCTGCCTTATTTCATTACTTTTCACACCCACATGGCAAACAAGGGTGCGTCGCCCCCTTTCTTCTTGCGCACGCCACAGAGCGATAGTGGTAGGATGGCGACCCAGAGAGGATCCCCTAACGGTGGATGGCGGGAAGACACATGTGCTCAGTGGTAAAGCAAGGAAGGTGGCTTCGTCCAGGTGCGGGGAGGTCGGCGACGAGCTGCAGGTGGCTGCAGCGGAGGGGAATCCAGGCGGAGGAGGACACGCGGGCTTGGTGACAACACGAGGAAGGTGGCTTCATTCATGCACGAGGAGGTCAACGACGAGCCACATGTGGCTACAGCGGATGGGACTCCAGGCGGAGGAGGTGCTCGCAGGTGGAGGCCGGGATGCGGCCGACGGTGATGCTGCACGAGGGCGGTGGAGGTCGACGACGAGGGTTCCTTGCGTGGTGGAGGTTGGCGACGACATTCAGTGGATGGTGCTCCTTCGCGTGGAGGAGCTGGCAGGGCAACACACGCCCAGCGATGGTCATCTGTCTAAGGCGGCGACGATGGTGGCACATCGGTTGAGGTGGGTTGCGCAAGGCGTGGAGGAGCGGTGGGCGCCGCCTGCTGGTGGGAAGGGCGGCGCCTGCCACATTTTTTCTTTTTTTTTTCTTTTTTTGTAAACACAGAAACTGTAATTTTTTCTTATTTATTTATTTATTTTGTATTTTTCTTAATATTTTTTGAAAAATACAACAACCATTTTTTTGTAACTAATATTTTATTCCAGCAAATAAAATATAGATAAAAAATTAAAATAAAAAACTACGCAATCACAACGGCTCGGTCTAAATTCAAATACGGAATTATGAGTGGATGACGGATCCGACGAGGTTGAAGGTAGATTCGAGCCTTCGGTAACTATGCGTGACCAGAGTTGAATGTTTGCGTGAGGTAGAGCATGGACGTGGAGAGATCAAGAATATGAGTTGAAATCAAAATCGAGGTCGGATCAAATCGTGATGGTTGATTAAAAAACGATTAACTAATATTTAGAAATATAAAATGATAATGAAATTAAAAATGCGAAACAAATAAAAGTATGATTAACCTAGGTTAAGAACAATAGAAGAAAAATGGATCTCACCGTGGGAGCGGAAAAATGCCGTAATGGCCTTGACGAAGGCCGACTCGCTGTCACTGGAAGGGTTAGAGGCTAGGCACCTTTCTACAACAAGAAGCTCTTGGATATTAGGCTCCTCTCACCAAAGATTGATTAAATTGAAATGAGGGAGGAGGAGCCATATTAATAGGGAAAAGAATTGAATTTGAATTTCAAAAATTTGAATGGAGATAAAGATAAGAACGAGAGTTAGTGTTAAAATTATTTAAATAATTTATTTATTTATTTATTTTCATCACTTTACTAAATTAAATAATAAATGTTAATTATTTTTTTGTGAGGGTTATTTCAGGGAATTAACTATATACATATACTATATACATATGGTACATTATATACATAGTTAAATAAGGAACTTAAGAGGGGCGATCCTGTGAGAGCCAAAATTGGTGAGAGCATGAGAGGAGTGATTCTCGACCACAAGATCTTGTCTTCTCTCTCCTGGTCTTCTCTCTCCTGGTTGAATCTTGTGGTCCAGAATCACTCCTCTCATGCTCTCACCAATTTTGGTTCTCACAGGATCGCCCCTCAGGAACTTAGTTTAACTTTTTTGTTTTAATTTTAATTTTAATTTTATTTTTATTTTAAATAATTAAAAATTATTTACAATTATTAATAAATACAATATGTATAAAAATAAATATGGATATATACAATAAATAAATGGTAAAATTGCACAACCCACCTCAGAAAACCGTCTTTCAAACCGTAACTCCAAAAATTATGAAACCATACCATTTTAAAGATAATTTAATTTAGAATACAATGGAAGTGAGTATGATTCAATTTGAGTTCATATGGAGCAGAATCAATCTTTCAATTACCACTTTATGGCTTTTTCTGGATGTGGTTACTTTTATTCTGTACACGATTTTTTTTCAATTATTTCTATGATTTAGAAAACATTTTTATTTACACTTTTGTTTTGAAAAATATTTAATTTGAGGTCAATTTATGTACAAATAAAATAGTGTAAGTATATAGATATACACAAAAAAGTATTAAAAAAATATTTTTTGATTTTTCTGATTAAGGACTCTATCTCCCCCTACTTTATTCTTGGTCTGTCAGACCAAGTCCTGATCTTCTCTCGGGGTACGGGTTAGCCTGTATCTATTACATTTATACAATCTTTTTTCTATTTTCTTTATTTTCCCTTTATTTATTTATTTTAGGTTAATAATAATATATGTATAATATTTACACACAGATGCAGGTTAGTAATAATATGGATTTAGTATTATGTACATGTGTTTTATAAGGGATTTTAAGCTAAAATAAATGAATAAAGATGATTCATCGGTATATAAATTAGTTTTCTCTACACTTTGGTCCTTGTATGCCTGCATATTATTTTGCATAATAATTTGAAATAAAAATAACAAAACATCTCTAAAAAATCCAAAAAATCATGTTAATCAAATCTTGCATCATTAATTTTTATTTTGTATTTTCATCATTTTCATCATTTCTAAAATTCAAAATAACATAAAAATCACTGTCTACATTTAAAAATAAAAAAAAATCAAATTTTATAAAAAATTCAAAAAAATCAATTGTTTACTTTTATTTGGTTTAATTTTAGTACCATTGTTGCATTTGAATTCCTCATAAAAACCAAAAAATCACAAAACATTTAAAAACATTTAAAATTCATATAAAAACATATAAAATTCAAAAAAATTAGAACTTACTTTTTGGAAAATAATTTTTTTCTTCAAGTTCTTGCATTTTCATCCATTTTTAATTTCATCTACTATTTTTGAAAATCCAAAAACATTGTTGCATTTTCTATTTGCATTATTTCATGTTTTAAATTATTTAAAAATCTAACAAATCTAGAAAATCACAAAAATATTAGCAAAAATCCAAAAACCCGAAAATAATTTAAGTCTAATTTTCTGTATATTTTTGATATATTTAATAAATAAAAAGAATGGTTGGGTGTATTTATTCATTTTTCTACTTATTATTCCATTATTTTTTAAAAATAAAAAATCATTTGCAAAATTAAATATCATAAAAAATATAAATAAAAAAACCAAATAAAAAATATAAAATTCCATAAAAAGTAAAAAAAATAGAAAATTAGAAAAAACCCAGAGTAGTGTGTGCATAGAAATTCCTTCTTTATTTCATTGAGTTTTCATTGATTTAATAACCCTCGTGATTTTTGTAGCTTCCCTATGTTCTATCATGTATGTTATACACGTAAATAAATAACACTCATAGTTCTTATGTTCACATTCTTTTTCTTTCTTATTGGCTTGAGCTATCAATAAAAATAAATAATTTTTTCTTGATGCTTCTTTGGGTTCGATGACTACAAATCACTTGTGAATAATTCCATTAAATAAAAAGTCGAAAAGTTAGTGTTCAACAAAATGGCGCCGTTGCCGGGGAGGCACAGCGAGGGTAGCTAGGTTTTCTCTTGACCTACTATTCTTGGTTGTAGATATTTGATTGTTTTCTTTTTATTTTTGTCTTCTTATTTTTGTTACAAATTTCTTATGCATATCTTATGATACTTGTTAATATTCATTGTCTATATTCATGTTATCTTTCCATTATTTTTGTCTATATTACTCTGTATATGTGTGTGTGTGTGTGTATGTGTGTGTGTGTATTGTTGTGTGGATTGTAACTTGTTGAGGAGTGAATACATACTTTGAATTCCACACGCCGTGAAGGAGCTTAAGCAACGCTTGTAGGATTCGATTTGTTGGACACCGAAAACTCCCCAAGATCGAACTTAGGGATTCATTTGAAATCTATTTCACTTGCTCTTCTCATTTTGCCTCTTATCCACCATTGTGTTTGCTTCTTTTGTTTGTCTATATTCTCTGATTTACTTTGTCGCATTTTATTTTCTCATAGTGTTATAACTATGTTTCTTACATATTCTTGTGTTTCCTCTTTCTTTTGAGGATGCTTCGAGCAACGAAGGCATTCCTAGGAGCGTTAGCACACCCGAGCGAAGCGGAGGCAGCTCATTTTCTTACCGAACTGTAGGAGAGCATCGGAGGAGAAGCAGAAGATTTGAAAGAAGCGGATTCTTGGAGCATTTTGCACATGTTTTATGTTTTAGCATTTTATTCCACATTATTTTTGTAAAAAAAGTAATAAATTTTATTTGTCATTTTCCTCTTTTTCTTTTTTCTAAAAGGCCATTATATACATTGTATGTGTGGGGTTTATTTCACCAAGTGTCGGTGCACGTGGGGGACCTCATCAATTTTGTTTTCATTGACTTTCTTTTTATTTGTTTTATATGGTTTTGTGTGCTTGAGCCCTTAGAAGTAGGTTTTATTATCTTTCTTGAGCCACGTAAACGATTAGGTCCAAAGCCCCTAAAAGAATATCTGTTCCTATAGACTAGATCATAGGATTGGATTTAGAAGTTACTGCTAGGATGGTTCTCGTGCATCATTTAGCTTAGTTTTATTCCTGCATTTATTTTATATGCGGATCACGTTGCATGTAGAGTGCTGGCAAAAGGTACGCATCTCTTTCTTTGCATGCATCATTGATTTCATCGCACATCAGCTTTTCCGATTTCCTTCCCTGTTTTCAGATTTCCTTCCCTGTTTTCACTCACATAAGATCAAAAGGAATTGGGAAATTCGTTAGTCTGCTTTCTTGAAAAAAATCCTAAAAAGTGATAATTGTATAAAGTTAGGACTGCTAAAGAAAACTCGACCCTAAAAGAAACGTAAGGACAAAATCATCATTGTTTTGGGAGGGTAACCCCCTCATTGTTTGTAGGTACGTACCTCCAGACAGAGTGTGTGAGGATGCATCCATAAAGATAGAGACCAAATCCTTGGACTTGTGCCTTAAGTACCTGTACATCACTTTTTGGTGTATGGTCGCAAGTGTAAGAACTTGCCTCCAGCCGTAGAAAATCATTTTGGTGTGTTACTCTTCTTACCTCCCTTTGGGTCTGATTTTGAACCCAACAGTCTGGGAAGTGGGTAAGCACGCTGGGCGATAGCGACGACTCACCTTGTGTGCTTGGTTGTAACTTCTTGTAGAGTCATCAAACTTAAAATTGAAAAGATAAAAGACCGAACTCTTACGGTCTCCACTTGTATCCAGTTGGTGAATCGAGGGTTTGTATTGTGTTGTTTGTTAGTGTAGAGATCCTTCCACGCCCTTTGCGCCTTTTCTTCATTTTCTTCTTGTGTTGACTTTCATGTTCTCACATCTTTTCTATTGTCATCGAAGATGTCGTATTGGAGTATTTCTTGTCGGACTTTGCGAACTCATTTTACACTCCGATTTGATTGTCTTCTATCCAGGAAGACTCACTTCCCGAGTATTCTTCTTTCTCCACTATTCATGACATCGATTAATCCATTATTCAGAATTGACTCTAATCTTGAACTATCATTTGAGACTCCACCTTTTTTAGGACTAATCCGGTGTCATCTACATTTTAGGAAACTGAGACAGAGCACTTGATGCCACCGAAAGGCAAAGGTTCCTTAGCTGAGCAGAGCGAGATCAACAACATAATGTTAGCCTCCATGCAGGCCATTCAGACACAGTTGACTGAACATGCTGACTTCCAGTACGAATTGAGAGACATGGTCTTAGAGTTGAGGAAAGACGAACAATATAGGAGAGAGGAGGATAGAAACACTAGAGGGGGTGGGAATGAGGGAGGAGAAGATCCACTTATTGAGCCGGTGACTAAGGATGCTTATAATCCAGGGACAGGACAAATGAACACATGGATTAGGATCCCTATGATTCATGAGCATTTTGAGCTAAAGCCCACAATTTTGTCACTCCTCCCAATATTCCATGGACACATCAATGAAGAACCATATGTACACCTCCAAAAGTTTGATCGCATTTGTGGCATGATATATTGCCCAAATGTTCCATTAGATGTAGTGAAGATGACAACCTTTCGTTCAGTCTCATGAACAAGGCATTATATTGGATTAACCACTTGGGAAGGGTTGTCATAACTTGGGAAGAGTTGAGGTCTGCTTTCTTAAGTAAGTATTATCCACTTGGACGTCTCAACCAAATGCAATCTTTGATTGCCAACTTCTTCCAAATGTCTCATGAGTCAATTCACGAGGTGTGGAAAAGATTCAAAGATTTAACGGAGAAGTGCCCCCATCACGATATTCTAAAGACAAGCCTTGTGCAGAATTTCTCTGGGGGTTTGAGCATTGAGAACAAGAAGTCGATAGATGTCGCTCGTGGGGGGTCCCATTTCAACGAGGATGAGGATGCCCTTTATTAATTTTTTGAGGAGATGGTGGAGATCTCGGTAGCTCTTTCTTCTTCACGTGCTTTTCAAAAGCATCGTGTACCTTCTTCTGTAGTACCCCACAAGGCCGTCAACATGACGGCATCACATGATGTGGATAGGTTGGTCAGTTCAGATCTGACCATTATAGGTAATCACCTATCTATAGTGGACATAATTGAGAAACGATCCAAGGAGATTGAGGCTACACGTGATCGAACAAAGGATAAAGAACCTGGATAAGCTGGATGAGATTACACAGCATTTGGAGCTTCTTGTCACTACGATCTATGCATGTCATAGTGCGAGTGCAACAACCTATACTTCTACTCGTGAGCAGACTTCTTCCATTTTAGCACAACAGAGTATTGGAGGGCCATCTACAGTTCAACATGTTTACTATGTGCAGACCCTTGACCATGTCCAACTGCAGTAACATCAGATTGTACTGTACCAGCAGGAGCTTCCATATATTCTTGAGCAACAGTCTCCACCTCCACCTCTCATTCAAGATGTGAATGGCATTTGGTTCGATCGAGAGCGCGACCAACCCTGTCCATAAGGGCAAGGTCAGTTGGGTTCCCAATAGAGTCAGAGACCTGTCCACCATTTTCAGGGAGGGAGACCACACCCCCAGCACCACCAGTTACAACCTCACTTCTCGTCTCCACCACACTTCTATAACAGGAGACATGGATAGCAACAGATGCAGCCTGCATATCTTCACAAGCCTTACTCTCAGCAACATTCTGTATCTTATAGAAAGTTTTCGCATCCTCCTCCTCCTCATTATCAGCCACAATCATATGGATACCAACAACCTCCTTACTACCAGTCTCAGCGATAGCCCGTCATTGAGCATCTAGAGGCACCTTCGCTGAATCCCACACTAGATCAGCTCGCTTTACTAATGAAGATATGAATGACTCGACTCAGAGACTTGACGACCTATCCACCACCAATACATTGATTCCAACCCAGGTCGAAGTCAATCCTAACAATTTCAGACGCAAGGAGCAGGTAGCCCATGATCCATCCACACCTGAGACAAGTAATATCCTTGATTTTACATGTTTATCTAATGCCATTCATCTCAGGAGTGGTAGGAGATTGCAGTCGCCTACACATCAGTTAGGATTGGAGAGAGCCGCTGAGAAAGCTTCATCGACTTCATCATCTTCTCCACCAGTAGAACATTAATCCAGTGCAACAGAACCAGATCTTGGAGTTTCACCATCATCTTTTGATGAATCTGCCTCTCATCATCTTTATGCATTTATTTTAGCTTAAATCCCTTATAAACACCTGTATATAATACTAACTCCATATTCTTACTAACTTGCATTTGTGTGTAAATATTGTACACTTCTTACCATTTTAACCTAAAATAAATAAATAAAGAACGAAAGGAAAATAAAGAAAGGAAAATAATAGAGAGAAAAGGAAGACAGTATATATGTAATAGATACAGGCTGAGATGAACCCTGAGAGAAGGTCATGACTTGACCTGATCGACCTGAAATAAAGTAGGGGGAGATAGGGTCCTTAATCAGAAAATCCAAAACAAATGTGTGCTGTGTATATTTGCATACTACACTATTTTATTTGTACATAAATAAACCTCAAACAAAATAATTTTCAAAACAAAAATGTAAATAAAAATGTTTCCTAATTAGTAAAAATAATTGCACAATTAAATCGTGTACAGAAAAAAGCAACCACACTTGGAAAAAGCCACTAAGCAATAATTGAAAGACCAATTTCCAGCTCCATATGAACTCAATTGAATCAAACTCACTTCCATTGCATTCTAAATTAAATTATCTTTAAAGTGGTTGTGATTTCATAATTTTTGGAACTACGGGTGAAAAGTCAGTTTTCTGGAGTGGTTTGTGCAATTTCACCATTTATTTGTGCATATTATATTTCGTAAATATTTGTAAATATTTTTACTAATTATTTAAAATAAAAATAAAAAAAATAAATAAAAATTTTAAAAACAAAAAAACTAATTTCCTTATTTAACTATGTAAATAATGTACTATATGTATATAGTTAATTTTCTTAAATAACTACAACAAAAAAATAAAAAATCAACATTTAATTATCAAATTAATAAAGTGATGAAAATACAAAAAATTAGTTAATTTTTGTGAATAATTTTAACACTAATATGTTTACTTTATCTCAATTCAATTTTTTCTCTCTTATCTTCATCCAAAAATTCAAAAATTCAAATTTTCAATTCTTATATTTTCTATTTATATGGCTCCTTCTCCTTCATTTCAATTTGATCAATCTTTGGTGAGAGGAGCCGATCTCCGATAGTCTTCTTGTCGCAGGAGAGTGCCTAGCCTCCGAGCCGTCCGGTGACAACGAGCCGGCCTTTGTCGAGGTGATCACGGTCTTTTCCGCTCCTAAGGTGAGATCCATTTTATCTTATTTTTATCCTAGATTAATCATAGTTTACTTTTTGCATTTTCAATTCGTCGTCATTTTTTTATATAGATCTTAGAATTTCCAACATGATTTGATCCAAATCCGTCTCGATTTTCATCTCACGTCTCGATCTCTCCACGTTCTTTTCTACCTATCACGATCTCTCAACTCCGACCACACACAGTGGCTGGAGACTCGGATCCATTCCTCATTTTTCGTCTGATCCCCATTCACGCATTCCGTTTTGATTTTGGGACCAAGTCGTTGTGGTCGCGTCCTAATTTGTCTACAATAAAAATAAAAAAAATAAAAAAAATATGTTTTCTTTCAACATTTGTTTTGCAGAAAATTAAAAAATAAAAATAACAAAATATTAAATAAAAAAGGTTATTTACAGTTTCTATAAAAAAAGAAGGTTTTTTTTCATTTAATATTTCGTTTCTGATTGTTTACAATCAATAACCGAGCCCAATGTCGTTCCTCCACAGTAGACCCGCCACCGCGACCGCCCTGAACATCAGCACCGAGGTCGACTACACTCGCAGCGACGCTCGTCACCGTCTCAGCTGCCCAAGTGCGCCACCAAGATCTCGCGGCACCCCCGCTTGAATCCGCGAGGTCGACTTCACCCACCGCGATCGCCAGTCACCGGATCCTCGCAGCGGCCGTGCCACTCTTCATCTCCATCCGCACGACCTTCATCACCGCCTGGAGCGGCGTCCTCCGCGTGGATCCACCGCGGTCCAGTCTCCCCATCGATGAAGCCCGAGCACAACCATCCACAGACTATCCTCTGAGGCGGAACCGTTGAGTGCAGCAGAGCACGACCAACGACCACCGCCCTCCGTGATCCTATCTTCATATCTGAATCCGCCAGAGTCATCCGCACCGGTTCCCTTCGGCCGCCACCGCGCGCCCCTTGATCCACCATCGCTAGCCCTGCCGATCGCATCAGAGCTCGATGTTTCCCTCCTTCCCACACCGCTACGTCAGAAGCCTCAGTGGCGACGCACGCGACCTCCCTTGGCTCCCATCTTTGGCGACGCAAGTCCAGCGACACTCCTCCCATCTGTGAAGAACGAAGGGGCGGCCACTCTTGCCCCTTGACTTGCTTGAGAAGAAAGAAACAAAAGCATCATAAAGAGAACCCTAGGGCTGAATAAAATATTGGAAAAATTACAGCACTATCCTCGGACATTTATGAAATTGCAAACGAGCCCCTACCAGAAACAACATGTGTGTTGCACACGTTTAGTTGGGTAAATTACATTCTCCATCTCGTGGTTTATTTTTATTATATTTTATGCAAAAACTTTAACTTTTTACATTTCAACCCCTTTTCCAGACTTAAATTTGCATGATCTTTTCTTTGGAATAAATAATTTTGTTGGTCAATAAATCTCCAAAAATCATGCTATGCTCTTATCTTTCTAGCATAAATTTTTCATCGCATTTTGTCATTATTTAATATTATTTAAAAATAAAAAACGTGTCATTTTTCTCTGTTTGAAATTCAAAAATCCATAAAGATTCGAATATTTCTCTGAAAATTACAAAAAATTAGATTAGGTGTATTTCATTGTCTTTTTATTTCTATGCAAATTTCGTGCATTAACTCTTTATAAAAACCCAAAAAAATTGAAAAATACCAAAAATATTTGAAAAAAAATAAAAAAATTCCATAAAAATTCAAAAATCATGATTTCAGTTATTGTTTGTAGATATTTATATATATATTTTGTCATAAAAATAATTCTCAGAAGTTTTGGGTACTTAAAATATTTTTAACTTGCAAATTACTCCAGGCTGTGCACTGTTTATCATTTTTGCCACTGGTTGATTTTTAGAAAAAATACAAAAACATCTGAAAATTGTACAAAAATTCCCAAAAACATTTCAAAGCCTTTAAAACCCAAAAAAATTTCTCGGAATTTTTCTGATTATTTTTGATATAATCGAAAAATATAAAAAGAGTGTGGTGAGCGTATTTATTTCCTTGTGCATATTGTTCATTATTTGAAATAAAAAATTGCAAAATTAAAATCACTAAAAAATTGAAAATCATAAAATAAAAAAATAAAAAAATAAAAAAAATAAAAAGAGAAAAATACGCAAAAACCAAGGATAGTTTGCCTTTGAGATTCTTGTTTTTCGCTTAATTGATTTTTCATCGATTATTTGAATATCCTTCGGGAATTGTAGCCTTCCTGAGTTCGATCCTGTCTACTATACATGTAAATAAGTAGCAAAAATTTCTCTTGCTCCACATTATTCTTTATAATTATTTTTGTAGCTTGAAAAAAATTGTTTGTTTGATCCGGGATTTTTTGGGGATAACAACGACTTCATATCAATAATAACCAATCCTTGAGATTTCCGTGTCAACAAAATGGCATTGTTACCGGGGATCAAACCCGGGTAACCCGCGTGACAGGCGGGAATACTCACCAGCATTACATGTTTTTCTAATTCCATTCACCTCAGGAGCGGTAGGAGATTGCAATCACCTACACATCAGTTATTATTGGAGAGAGCCACTGAGAGAGCTTCACCGACTTCATCATCGTCTCCACAAGTAGAACATCAATCCAGTGCAACAGAACCAGATCTTGGAGTTTCACCATCATCTTCTTCACCAGAAGTATTAAGAAAAATCCAAAAAAAGAATAAAGAAAGATACAGTACTGTGTCAGCCGTGAAGAAGAACACACTGATCGTGGATTCTTCTTTTACACCGTCAGACCAAGTAGCCCGTCCTATTTTTCCTTTTGTTCCTTCTATTCCTATAGTGGATAACATTGTACAGACTAAATCTTGTTGTCCACATGTACATGATGACTCTATTTTGAAGAGAAATGGGTAGGATGATGTTTCTTCCGATTATGTTCCATTTCATTGAACTTTGAACAAAACAAGAAAATACAAAAATTAAAAACAACACTATCTGATCTTGGAGTGGTAGAGATCCTTCATAATATCTTTTTAGAGTTACCACTCCATAAGGCCATGGAGTACATGCCTGCAGTCAAAAAGGGAATGAAAGAAGCATGTACTCAAAAGCGTCAACCAAAGCAGAACAAACGAAAGAAAACAAAGAAGCACATCTTGACCATGGCCACAGTTCATGCCATTAGCAACCTCCTGCTCAAAAAGAAAGATAAGGAAGCACCTCACAACCGTTTCCACATCTTTGATCAAGAATTTGATTGTACTCTTCTCGATAGCGGGTCCTCCATTAATCTCTTGCCATCCTCACTACTCGTTGAGTTTGGGTTGGGCCTCCTAAATCCACCAGGATGATCAATTTACTGATATGTCGATCACGATGCTGAGAGGGATTTTAGAGGACGTTATTGTAATGGTGCAAGGAATGAGATTCATGGTTGATTTTATTGTTATGGATATGGATACCTATACATCGTTACTCCATACCTTGATCATACTTGGTCGGTCGTTCCTTCGAACGACCGAAACGGTAGTTAATTATGGTACCAGAGAGATCATCTTTCACTCATGTAGTTATAAGGTGAAAATTGAGATGATCCTTGATCCTAGGCCATCACTGCCGTGAGCAGTAACAAATGAGAGAGAGACAGTTATACCAAATTCTGAGGACTGTGATTTTCTTGTTGGATTTAGAGATAGAGATCTATTTACTGATTTCATGGACACCCAAGAGTTCCTTTCTCGGAAGGACCTTCTGGAAAGCACAATCACCTTGAGCTCCCTTGTTGATCATTCTGAGTCATTTACTGATGAACAATTTGAGTTGTATTCTGAGGATCATTATGAGATATGGGAGGTACATTCTGAGATTCATGAGACACATTCCTTTTCTGAGATTACTGATGAGATGCCTCCTACTGAGATTTTTGAGATTTTTATTGAGAATTCTGAACATCTTGATGAGCTATTATTTTCTAAGCAGAGATCATTCATTGCAGACCTTTCCGAGAATCTATATGCTGAGCCTATAATAGCCACGATGGACAGTACACACAGTACAGATCAGATACCTTCCACTAGTATAGTTGCAGAGGTTTTCACAAAACTGATTCAGACCCCACCTGAGCTTAATGCTTTACCCTCAACACGTTAAAGTATGCCTTCCTTGTGGGTCCCTCAAAATGATTCTGGTCATCCTCAGTTCGTAGTTGACCAATGAACAAAAATCTTGTGTGCTAGAGGTTCTTTAGAGAAACCACAAGGCCATTGGATGGAATATTTCGGATCTCTGTAGGATTAGTCCATCTTTGTGCTCGTATAATATCTACTCAGAGGATGACAACAACCCTCCTGTGAGTGTCAACGATGTTTCAATCCAAACCTCTGGGATGTTGTCATGAAAGAGATCATGAAATGGTGTGCTATTGGCTTTATTTATCCCATATCGGATTCCAAGCGGGTCAGTCCTTTTAAGTCCCAAATAAATATGAGATTACTATTGTAAAAAATGATCGTGGTGAGGAGTTTCTTATCCGCATACCTACTTCATGGCGTGTCTACATAGATTATCGACTCCTAAATTCAACTACCAAGAAAGATCACTTTCCACTGCCCTTTATTGATCACATTATTTAGAGGTTGGCAGGGAAGAAGTTCTTTTGTTTTCTTAGATGGGTAGTCAGAGTATAATCAGGTTGCAATCGCTCCCTGGGACCAGGAGAAAACTACCTTTACTTGTCCGTTTGGCACCATCGCCTTTAGACGGATACCCTTTGGATTGTGTAACACTCCCACTACATTTCAAAGGTGTATGTTGGTTGTTTTCGCCGAGATGGTAAGTAGTTTTCTAGAGGTCTTAATGGACAATTTCTCAATCTACGGGGATAGCTTTGATACATGTCTTGATCATTTAGACCAAGTACTTCAACGTTGTTGTGAGGTAAACTTAGTACTCTCGTGGGAGAAGGGTGACTTTATGGTGACTAATGGGATTGTGTTGGGCCACGTCATCTCCAAACGTGGGAGAAAAGTCACTTTATGGTGACTAATGGGATTGTGTTGACCCGACTAAGATTGATATGATCTCCAAGCTAGAGCCACCATATAATTTGAAGCAGTTAAGGCCATTTTTGGGACACGTTGATTTTATGGGTGATTCATTAAGGACTTCAACAAGATCGCCAGACCTTTGACCGAGCTTCTCTGCAAGGAGAGTGAGTTTATTATTGATGAGAAAGTCCTCCTTGCATTTCACTAGATAAAAGACATGGTTACTAGTGCCCCTGTCCTATAACCACCTGATTGGTCTCTCCCCTTTGAGATCATGATGGAAACATCAGATTTTGCAGTTGGAACTGTTTTAGGGCAGATAAGGGATGGAATATTGTTTGTTATACACTATGTTAGCAAGACTCTGGATGAGGCACATCATAATTACACATTCATAGAGAGGAGATGTTAGCAGTGGTGTTTGCATTAGAGAAGTTCAAATGTTACCTCCTTGGTTCACATGTCATTATATACACGGATCATACTGCCATACGGTACACACAAGCAAAGAAGGATGCCAAACCACATCTTATCAGATGGATCCTTCTTCTCCAGGAGTTTGGTTTAGAGATTCCAAATAAAAATGGAGTAAAGAATCTTATGGCAGATCACCTTTCATGTATCATAGATGCAAAGACTTTTGAGTAGTCAATACTTCCCATATCAGAGACCTTTCCAGATGAGAACATTTTGTATGTGGAATCACTCCCATGGTATGTTGATGTTGTGAACTATCTTGTCTCCAAGAAAGTTCCACAAGATTGGCCGAAGCACAAGGTAGACAGATTCATGTTTGAGATACATTTTAACTAGTGGGAGGATCCATATCTGTTTCGTGAGGGTGCGGATTGTATCTGGAGGAGGTGCATTCCTCAGGAGGAATACACCTGCGTACTTGAGCATTGTCACAAATTAGAGTATGATGGGCATCATTCGGGGAAGCGCATGACAACAAAGGTTTTACAAAGCGGCCTATGGTGGCCAACTTTATTTAAGGATGTTGCATATTATAATTGAGGTTGTACTGGCTGTCAGAAGATTGGAGGAACCATTAGTTCCAAAGATACCATGCCTCTGAGATATATCCAGATTTCAGATGTTTTTGATGCTCGAGGCATATACTTCATGGGCCTATTTCCTATCAGTCAGGGATTTCAGTACATCCTGCTTTCCGTGGATTATGTTAGTCGTTGGGTGGAGGCTATCCCCACCCGAGCTGCTGATAGTTGTACATTTTGTTCATTTGTCATGGACCACATTATTACGTGGTTCGAGATTCTCAAGATACTCATTTCTGATGGGGGAAGCTATTTCATTAATTGAGAGGTCAAGAAGCTTGTAAAGGAGTATGCCATTGAACATAAAGTTGTGTTTTCTTACCATCCACAGTCTGACGACTTGGCTGAGATTTCAAATAGGGAGATAAAGATGATATTTTAGAAACTTATACGTCCAGATAGGAAGAACTGGTCCCAGATGCTTGACTCAGTCCTATGGGCTTATCGGACGACGTACAAATCTCCATTGGGCATGTCTCCCTACAGATTGGTTTATGGAAAGCCTTGCCACTTGCCGGTTGAATTAATTCACAAATCATTATGGGCTCTCCGTGTTTACAATTTGGATTATGGGAAAAAAGGATAGAGTAGGAAGTTGGATCAGAACAAATTGTCAGAATTCCGAGATTTTGCATACGACAACTCACTCATATATAAGGAGAAAGTCAAGCATTGGCATGATGAACACATTAGAAGAAAGACTTTCTCTCATGATCAGAAAGTTTGGTTTTTTGATGATAAATTGATGTTTTTTCTCGACAAGTTAAAAAGCAAATGGTCAGAACCGTTCATTGTGAGAGTTGTGCTTGACAATGATAGTATGGTCATATTTAGGTTGTCATCTGAAACACATCTATTTGTTGTGAACAAACATTTGTTGAAGCCATATCTCGATCATGACAAATTCCTGACCGTGGTTGATTCCATATATGTGTTATCAGATGATGACTTTTTGACATCCTTTGCGTCTAAAACATGAGCTGAGTCTCTAGTATGTATCCTTTTGTTTCATGCTTTCCTCTTCTGTTTTTATCATTACATCTTTTCCGTGTATGTGTGCTATACTTAGGATGTACTCTTTCCTAAGTATAGAGGAGGTGAATGATTTGATTTTTTGCATTTTCGTTCTGTTTCATCACTCATGTTGTTGCTTATACTTAGGGATCCTTTACCCTAAGTATAGGGGGAGCGATGTTGTTCATTCCATCTCTTTCGTATTTTCTTTTGTTTCTTATAATCTCTCGCTTGTCCTTCAACTTGTTGATATTCTTTTTCTATACTTAGGGATCTTTTACCCTAAATATAGGGAGGACGAATCGAGTCGGTGAGTTCGTTCAGTCTCTTCCTTGGTTTCCCTCATTTGTACATTCTTTTATACTTAGGATTACTTGATCCTAAGTGGGGGATCACCGACTTCTATTATTTTCGTCTATTCTTTGAGTCATTGTTGTATAGGATTCTTTTCACTTTTCTATACTTAGCATGAGTTGTGTCTTCCTTTGTAGCTCTTTGGTCACTATGAGGACATACTTCGAGATAAGTATAGCGGGTGTCGTATATATTGTATATATACTTTAGCCATAACTCGTAATTTTATTAATGGCTATTACTTTAAAAAAATGTTTTGAAAAATGATTTGTAAAATGATTTGCAAAAAACTTTTGTAAAATTGTTTACAAAAATTATTTTGTAAATTATTTTGTAAAATTTTTTGTAAAATTATTTGTAAACTATTTGTAAAAATATTTGTACATTTTTTAAAACTACTTTTGTACAAATCTTTGCAAGATTATTTGTAAAAATATTTTGTTTGTAAAATGTTTGTATATTATTTTATGTATCAAAATTATGTATACTGTACAAAATGTTTTTTAATTTGTTTTGAAAGAAAAATGTTTGCAAAAACCTGTTTGTAAAATTATTTATAAAATGATTTGTAAAAATGTTTGTAAAATAATTTGCAAAACATTAGTAAACTTTTGAAAAATCTTTGTAAAATATTTTAAAAAATGTTCGTAAAATATTTTGAAAATGTTGTAAAATTTTTATAAAATTATTTTGTCACACGGGATATAGATTGTGGGATGATATTTGTAAAATCCACGTGTGCATAAAAACCTCAATCAGTTATCCTCCTGTAAATAAAATTCTTTGTTGTATATAAAACTTTTATCTAAAACTTGTGCATAAAATCCTCTTGTAAAATATTGTATAAAATTTGTATAATCCTTGTGTGTATACTTGTATATATTTCTTGTAAATACATTCAATTTACTAACGCTTTTCTTTCTTTAAAAAATGTTTAAAATCCATAAAAATTGCAGAATTCATTGAAAACTTTTTCAACATGATTGTTCTTTTATTTCTTAAAAAAAGATGTTTTGTATATATTTCTTGCATTTGCATGTGCATTTTTCAGAATGGTATTGACACTTAAACTAGTCTTGAATAAAGTCAAAGAATGGAGCTTGGTTGGACCTTAATCCACTTAATTTCAGAGGAACCATATAAGAAATGGAATTGGGATTCTTCAGGTCTATAGGCTTAATTCTTTGGGAACCACAAAATTTAGTTCAGTGTCGTCTTGACTACCTAAGCAGAATACTTTGGAGCACATGCATGGTTCTTGTTGATAATGACCTAGCTTGCACACCCACACTTACATTTTGCTCACCTCAGTTGAAGTGGTAGAGAATTGGATTTGTCGGCATGAGACACACGCCAAAGGAAACATTAGAAGTCAACATTGTGGACATTGTACCCCCACCTGATCTAATAGCGACGAGGTCTAACAACATAATGATGTGGGTTGCAATAAAGCTTTAAAAGAGGGACAATCTACTAGCTCAAGAGGAAAAACTCCTTATGTACATGCTGCACTCTTGTATATATTAAAAAACATGCAAAATTAGAAATTCCAAAAAAAAAGTGGACATGCATGATTGAAAATAAAGTGCATGCCGGAGAATGTATATATATGTATACGACAACTCACTCATATATAAGGAGAAAGTCAAGCATTGGCATGATGAACACATTAGAAGAAAGACTTTCTCTCATGATCAGAAACTTTGGTTGTTTGATGCTAAATTGATGTTGTTTCTTGACAAGTTAAAAAGCAAATGGTCAGGACCGTTCATTGTGAGAGTTGTGCTTGACAGTGTTAGTATGGTCATATTTAGGTTGTCATCTGAAGCACATCTATTTGTTGTGAACAGACAGTTGTTGAAGCCATATCTAGATCATGACAAATTCCTTACCGTGGTTGATTCCATATATGTGGTATCAGACGATGACTTTTTGACATCCTTTGCATCTGAAACATGAGCTGAGTCTCTGGTATATATATCCTTTTGTTTCATGCTTTCCTCTTCTGTTTTTATCATTACATATTTTCCATGTATGTGTGCTATACATGTACTCTTTTCTAAGTATAGAGGAGGTGAATGATTTGACTTTTTGCATTTTCATTCTATTTCATCACTCATGTTGTTGCTTATACTTAGGGATCCTTTACCCTAAGTATAGGGGGAGCAATATTGTTCATTCCATCTCTTTCGTATTTTCTTTTATTTCTTATAATCTCTCGCTTGTCCTTCAACTTGTTGATATTCTTTTTCTATACTTAGGGATCTTTTACCCTAAATATAGGGAGGACGAATCGAGTCGGTGAGTTCGTTCAGTCTCTTCCTTGGTTTCCCTCATTTGTACATTCGTTTATACTTAGGATTACTTGATCCTAAGTATATGGGGGATCACTGACTTCTATTATTTTCGTCTATTCTTTGAGTCATTGTTGTATAGGATTCTTTTCACTTTTCTATACTTAGCATGAGTTGTGTCTTCCTTTGTAGATCTTTGGTCACTATGAGGACATAGTTCGAGATAAGTATAGGGGGTGTCGTATATATTGTATATATACTTTAGCCATAACTCGTATTTTTATTAATAATATGGATATTACTTTAAAAAATGTTTTGAAAAATGTTTTGTAAAATGATTTACAAAAAACTTTTGTAAAATTGTTTACAAATATTGTTTTGTAAAATATTTTGTAATTTTTTTTGTAAAATTATTTGTAAACTATTTGTAAGAATGTTTGTACATTTTTTAAAACTACTTTTGTACAAATCTTTGCAAAATTATTTGTAAAAAATATTTTGTTTGTAAACTGTTTGTAAATTATTTTTTGTATCAAAATTATGTATACTGTACAAAATGTTTTTAATTTGTTTTTAAAGAAAAATGTTTGCAAAAACCCGTTTGTAAAATTATTTATAAAATGATTTGCAAAAATGTTAGTAAAATAATTTGCAAAACATTAGTGAATTTTTGAAAAATCTTTGTAAAATATTTTGAAAAATGTTCGTAAAATATTTTGTAATTTTTTTTGAAAAGGTTGTAAAATTTTTATAAAATTATTTTGTCACATGGGATATAAATTGTGGGATGATATTGGTAAAATCCACGCGTGCATAAAAACCTTAATCACTTATCCTCCTGTAAATAAAATTCTTTGTTGTATATAAAACTTTTATCTAAAACTTGTGCATAAAATCTACTTGTAAAATTTTGTATAAAATTTGTATAATCCTTGTGTATATACTTGTAAATATTTCTTGTAAATACATTGAATTTGTTAACCCTTTTCTTTCTTTAAAAAATGTTTAAAATCCATAAAAATTGCAGAATTCCTTGAAAACTTTTTCAACAAGATTGTTCTTTTATTTCTTAAAAAAGATGTTTTGAACATATTTCTTGCTTTTGCATGTGCATTTTTCAAAATGGTATTGACACTTAAACTAGTCTTGAATAAAGTCAAAGAATGGAGCTTGGTTGGACCTTAATCCACTTAATTTCAGAGGAACCGTATAAGAAATGGAATTGAGATTCTTCAGGTCTATAGACTTAATTCTTTGGGAACCATAAAATTTAGTTCAATGTCATCTTGACTACCTAAGCAGAATACTTTGGAGCACATGCATGGATCTTGTTGATAATGACCTAGCTTGCACACCCACACTTACATTTTTCTCACCTCAGTTTAAGTGGTAGAGAATTGGATTTGTCGGCATGAGACACACACCAATGAAAACATTAGAAGTCAAATTGTGGCCATTGTACCCCCACCTGATCCAGTAGCGACGAGGTCTAACAACATAATGATGTGGGTTGCAATAAAACTTTAAAAGAGGGACAGTCTACTAGCTCAAGAGGAAAAACTCCTTATGTACACGATGTACTCTTGTATATATTAAAAAAATGCAAAATCAGAAATTCCAAAAAAGTGGACATTCATGATTGAAAATACAGTGCATGCCGGAGAATGTATATATTGTATACGACAACTCACTCATATATAAGGAGAAAGTCAAGCATTGGCATGATGAACACATTAGAAGAAAGACTTTCTCTCATGATCAGAAACTTTGGTTGTTTGATGCTAAATTGATGTTGTTTCTCGACAAGTTAAAATGTAAATTCAGAATCGTTCATTGTGAGAGTTGTGCTTGACAATGATAGTATGGTCATATTTAGGTTGTCATCTAATGCACATCTATTTGTTGTGAACAGACAGTTGTTGAAGCCATATCTAGATCATGACAAATTCCTGACCGTGGTTGATTCCATATATGTGGTATCAGACGATGACTTTTTGACATCCTTTGCGTCTGAAACATGAATTGAGTCTCTAGTATATATCCTTTTGTTTCATGCTTTCCTCTTCTGTTTTTATCATTACCTCTTTTCCGTGTATGTGTGCTATACTTAGGATGTACTCTTTCCTAAGTATAGAGGAGGTGAATGGTTTTATTTTTTGCATTTTCGTTCTGTTTCATCACTCATGTTGTTGCTTATACTTAGGGATCCTTTACCCTAAGTATAGGGGGAGCGATATTGTTCATTCCATCTCTTTCGTATTTTCTTTTATTTCTTATAATCTCGCGCTTGTCCTTCAACTTGTTGATATTCTTTTTCTATACTTAGGGATCTTTTACCCTAAATATATGCTGTAAATACCTCCATTTATTTAGCCTTATAAATCACCTCTTAAAAACAAAATAAAATATCATTAACACCCTTGTAAAATATTGTAAATTAATTACTAAATTATATGTATATTTGTAAAGATAATTAGTTAAAAATCATAGTATTGTATATATAGGTATACATACCTATAAATAACACATTGTATTTATTTTCGCCCATGTATATACCTTATTAAATTAATTAAAAATCACATAAATTAACTATATTTAATCCTTAACATTTTGTATTTATGTTATTTAATTATTTAAAATCATTTTCGATTTTTAATCTAAATTATTTAACCTTTTCATGGATTTTTATCGTTTTCCCTATTTTGTCCTGTAGCTGTACGCCTCCGATTGACTGGCTCAGGTTTGTTGACCTGGGTCAACTGCCTAATCCACCTGCCTTCGGCAATTTTCGCACTGCCAGTCGTCCCTTCACCAATTTTTTCCACGTGCTCCATTTACTAACCGCCCCATTCCTTCTCCAAAAGTTCAGCCTAATCAACCCTCTCCATCGCGAGCTCTTCGGATCCATAAACCTCGCCTCAAATCGCTCGCATTTGAAATTTCAAAACATGTTGGAGCCACTACTATATATGCAAACCCTCTGCCTCCAATCGACGTTTGATCCGTTTCTTCCCATCCTTTTTGTCCGAGATTGAGATCAGGAGAGAGATGCTGTGACAGAGCAACATTCCCTTTGATTGGGAGTGCGTTAGAGATCATGGATAAGCGACATCCCAGACATGGTCGGAGCTCCGTCGCATGACGCTTCTTCAAGCTTTCCATCTTCAAATCGAGGTGATTTTCAACCGCCATCCAATGTTGGGTAACTTAGTGTAGTTTAGAGTTAACTTTGGTTTTTAATTCATTAGCTTTCACTTTGATTTCTGTAGGTCAGATATTCCACCATATGCCTCCGATCCGCAAGATCGGAGGTCTTCTGATCACTAATATCACTCTTCGACATCGACTAAACTCACTCCGACGTACATAACCCTCATAAGAGACATGAACTAATTGAGGATAAATAGAGAAATGTCACTGAACTATTGATTTCATTTGCTGCCATCTCAGGAATGGAAGTGGTGAATGAAATGTTCGTATTTGATGTTGAAAACTGAAAGAACATTAGGTAACCCACACTCTGCACATCTGGAGTCTATTCTACATCCCTCTTGTAGTAACCACTTGCCTTTCCATCAGGAGTCTAACCGTCTCTATCAAAAACACCAAAAAATGAAAATTTCAAAAAGAACAAAAATTGAAAAATTAGAAAATGTCATAAAATTTGAAAATAAAAAAAGTTTTTTTATACGGATCCCTCCATAGGGAAGCGATTGCTAAGGAATTGATTTTTAAGCTTCCCTTAATAAAGGCCATAAAGTACTTTCCCGATCTTAAAAGATTCGTAAGGAGTAAATTAATGCCTAAGAGGTCGGACAATAAGAGAAGGACTAAAAGACACCTAGTGTCTATGGCCACCTCCTTAGTGATGGGGAGAAAGACCAAGAGCCACAGAGTGAAGCGATTACCTAGGGTTGAATGTGAAATCAGAGACACCATCTTTACCCATGCTCATATTGATGATGACTCATCAATTAACATCCTCCCGACCTCCGTGTTTGATAAGCTCAAAGTCAGACTGCTTAGGAAATCGAGTGATCGTTCAACTGGCTGATCAATCCATCAAACGATTGCGAGGGATTATTTTGGTCACCATTACTTTCCAAGGTGCTCCACTCAGTGGAATTTATTACCACTGATATCGAGCACTGAGGAGAGTTCATCGAGTCTCCTTTTATTTTTGGGTAGTCGTTCCTAGCCTTGGCTAAGGCGACTATAGATTACAAGACTAGGGATATTGATTTCCCTGCATTAGGTATGCACTGCCCGCAAGTGACCTTTGGGAACTCATTCCAACCCAAAGCGACCCAAGTAACCGCAAAAAGTCATGACCATTGAGAGACATATGAGTCCCTTATATCCACTCGTATTGATGAGATGACTGTCGAGAGGACCATGCCCAACACCACCAGGGAGTCTTCACATCTAAAAGGGGAGAATATTATCACGGCTAGGAATCACCCACAAACCCTCTTGGAATCCTCAAATGTCACCCAGACTCAGGTGGCATTAACCCACCCAACCATCACTAGTGCTACCCAAAAGGTGAAAAATGAGCCCACCAAATCCATGCCAACCAAGATCACTACCACGTACCTGAGATATGTGCTGACCCTACATGAGATATATGACATAGATGGTGACTCATTTGATGAAGAATCCATGGCCTGCACCTCATAGAATCAATATAGAATGGCCACATCCCCGAGTCTGGTTTCTAGTGGAGGGAAGAAGCACCACGCTCCTTCTCCTCTCCTTGCTTCAGGATCTACCAAACCAGCCAAGTATATTATGATAGACATGTCTGAGGATGACTCTCTTGGTCCCAGTAGACATACCAGAATTATTTGTTATGATCGGTCAGACACTTCCTCATGAGAATATTCTTCGTCCGAGGTCGAGTTGGATACCCATGAGAGTGGGCGACCAAAGCACAAAATTAGTTGGAGAGCCCCCACCATAAACTATTACTATTCTGAGGATGACTCTGATGATGGCTGGGATTCCGCTTCTTCTTCATCCCTTCCACCCACTCCACCTCCATATTCTCATCCATCTCGCTTACACAAGAAGTTTTGTTACAAACCTTCTTGATCCTTGTACATTCTTATTCCATATTGTACAATTTTCTTCTTTTTGATCCCTCCCTCTCCCGTGGTTCGTATCACTCACCCCGGTTCCATATCATTTTCATTTTGTGACTATACTTAGGATGAACAGATCCTAAGTATAGGGGAGAGAGTGACCCGAGTCACTCCTTTTCTATTTCATTTTTTGTACATTCCCCAACGTTATCGGTTCTTACACTCACTCTTCTTTTTACTTAGGATGACCAGAGCCTAAGTATGGGGGGGGGACCGATGCCCACCCTGTATATACATTCACCCATTTCTTCTCCTCTTAACATCGACTGCCCCATTTTTGCTCTAGTTCTACACTTAGGCTGACCAGAGCCTAAGTATATGGGGGCATGTTGACTTTTATACTTCTATTCTTTTCACTCTTCTACTCTTAGAATGATCTATGTCTCTTCCTAACTTTTTGTGCTATGAGGACATATCACACACTAAGTATATGGGTGTGTGTGTGTATATTACATATATTCTTTACCCATACCTTGTACTTTCAAGTATTTTATGTATATATTATTTAATAAATATAGGGAGTAAAATTGGTTAAAAAATTTTAAAAATAATTGCTTTGTTTTTTTAGAATATGTAAAATACATGTAAAATTGTATAATATGTCTAATACTCTCTTTGTAAAATTTATACAAGTTGTAAAATTTCTGTAAATAACTCTTTTGTAAAGTTGTTATAAAATAGGAGGTATAATGAAAAAAACTTTTTGTCAAACAATAGGCTTCTCATTCATTCTTGCATTAAGAAAAATCTTTCAAAAACAATCTTGCACTTCTTTAATATGCTTGTCATTTCATCTGCATTTCATTAAGCATGACATGCATATGCAAAGTGGAAAGTCAGCAGGTTCCAAACCGAGTCGTGAGTGAAAACCGAGGGTGGACTTGACCTGACCTTAATCTACTTAAATTTCAGAGGAACTTCATTGAAAGGTAGGAACTTCATGTCTTAGACTTAGTTCTCCAAGTTCACAAGACAATGTCTAGACTTGATTCTTAGTGTCTAAGCAGGTCGCCTCATTCTGAGTAAACTCTTAGATAAGGAGATATTCTGTACTCTCCACTACACACTTAGCTCAACTCAGACAAGGTGTTGGAAGACCATATATCTTTTTCTTTGGTAGCGTGGACATCTAAAGAGTGGAGTACCAGGTTGAAATAAATCTTCATATGAGGGATGGATTGCTAGCATATTTTTTTATATAAGGCTCTAAAACATGGGCAGATCAAAAGATACTATATCCATCGGGGCACAAAAGATACATGCAGAGCAACTGCAATTTTTACCAAAAAGAATAACATCTTACCAAAATGGTCCAAGCTTCAGATAACCTGCAGATCTAGTCGAGACTTGGGTACACTAGCCAAGCATCACAATAGAGTTGACTACACTGGTCATTTTCCAATTCTTTTTCCATTCTTCTAGACTTCTCCCCCCACTCGTTGTGAACTAGCATGTTCCTGAACTTAAAAGGAAATACCTGACTCCCCAAGGACGAGTTACTGGAGGAGGAGATTGCATGGTAGTCCAGCTGTTGGATGTCAAGAGCTAATACCCCTCACACACCATAGACAGTTATTCATAGTTCATGTTGGATGCTTTGGGAGGGGGTTGATCTAAACTGACTTCTGAGTCGGGTTGAGATACTTACCTGTATAACTTGGAGACTATTGTTCTCAAAATACGAAGTCTCATAAGGAGTTCCACCACATTATTAATCCAAAGGTCGAGTTGAGCTCCAATTTCACCTTTTTGTTCATGACCTTGGTGTGAAACCCAACATCATTTCACTTATGCATTTCATTTTAGTTGCTCGGGGACGGGCAAGGTTTAAGTATAGGGGGTTGATGAATATGTGATTCATCAATCTAAAAGATGAAAATAGAGCTCCGTTCCAAAGTTCATTGCATTTATTCATCTATACTGCATTATTATCACTCATGCATGTGTAAATAATATTCGTATTTTAGCATGCATAATTGCATTAACTAAGAAGCCAAAATTCCCTTTTAATTTCCCTAGTATATTACCCTAATTTGCCTTCTTTTTAATTATTTTCCACTAACTCTAAATAAAATAAAATCAACTTTTTGTGTACATATTACTAACATTAAGAAAAGAAAAATAGCAGAAACTACTAACTTGTATATTTGCCCCACAAAACCCATAACCTAATTTGGAGACAAAAACTCGTAAAAGTGAATATCTCTCTCACACAGTCTCCTATGGACCCCTACTAACTTTTGAATTAATATATGTTCAATTATCTATAAAATAATACCAAATTCAAAAGAATAAAAGTTCATATGTGAAACATAGGTCTTGGGCCCTCATTGTATATTGTACATATTGAATATTTTGACTCAATTATTTTATGTACAAAGATAATTATTTTTTATTTATTTATATTTCATTTCATTTATTTTATTTATGTTTTAATAAAACATGTAAAAATCCAAATAAAATGGAGCAAAAATCAACGAAAATAAATCATAATGAGTATGTATGTATAGTTTGTATATAAGTACCCTTATTTTATTTCTTTAGTAATTATTAAAAATTCAAAAAAATAAAGTAAGATGTAAATAATTATTATATATTTTTTCCTAATTTTGTTTTGATTTGTACCTTATTTAAAAATTTAAAAAATTCAAAATAATAAAATACAGTATTTTATATCTATAGAATACCACCAAAATTTCTTTTTGTACAGATGATTTCTTTTGGTTTTTGTCCCTTCACAAAATTATATCTCGTCAAGATGAACACCTTTCATGAAGACCACTTTCTCATTTGACTTTATTTCCTTTTTCCTTTTGATTTTCCTTTTGATTAATTTCCGAATTTTCTGGGAGCGATACATGGCATCTCTTGGAGCTGCCATGTATTACTCCTGTTATTATTATTATTATTATTATTATTATTATTATGTCTTATAAATTTTATTTAACTGCACATGGCCACTCCCCAACACGCCATGTGGTCCCCTTCTTCTCCCCTTCCTTCGCTCGCTTGCCCGATTCCTCCGCTAACCAACGCCACCTTTTGCGGTAGTGACCCAACTGCCGCCCACATCCTTCGCAACCTCCTTGACCCTCTCCTGACTCCTAGTGTTTCACGACCAACAATTGTGTGCACCTTTGCCTCTTCCTCCACATCTCCCATGATCTCCTCTCCAGCCACGAACCCTCGATCCACGCCTTCTTCTCCAACCGCCCCTAAAAGGGTCGACGCCGTCGTTGCTCCACCCCATCCTCCATCTTGAGGGAGGAGTCGATCGAAGCTTCAAGGTTCCCATTGGTGATAGCTTCTGGACGATCCTCTTGAGGCGATGACTTCAACACCAATCCATCTCCACGATAAGATCCAAGAAGTGAAGCTTCATGCGACAACCTCAGGTAGCTGAGGTCTGCTCAGTCTCGCGGCACGTCGGCACCTTGAGGCCATGATCGAAGAGGTTTCAACCCCTCCTCCCATCGGCGACTAACCTCTAGATAATCCTCTTTTCCTTCTTCCTCTTCTCCTTCTTCTTTCCCTTCTCTGTTCTTCTCCTCCCCCCTGGCCTCACTCCTCGATGCTTCACCTTCACCGATTCGCAATTGGAGCCCCACGAGCACCTCTTTCTCGATGATTCACCTTCACCAATCACCTCTCCTTTGGAACATGTAGCCGGCTCGCTATAGCTTTGCCCACCGCCTCGACCGCAACTTTGCGCCATCAGCCGCCTCCTCACTACATCTCCATCGACCCTCATCCAAGTCACGCTCCGAAGCACCCCGAGCCTCGAGCCTCCCACTTTAGGTCAACCGAAGCATCATATCGAGCCACATGGAGCTTCGGGGCTCCATGTCTCATCCTCCGCTCCAAGCCAGCACACGTTCCACACATGTACGCATGATGAATCTGTGATTCGTCATCTTTATTCATTTATTTTAGATTAAAATCCCTTATAAAACACCTGCATATAACACGAACTCCATATTCTTACTAACTTGCATCTGTGTAAATATTATACACTTCATACTAATTTTAACCTAAAATAAATAATGAAAGAAAGAAAGGAAAATAAAGAAAATAAAATAAAAAAGGGAAGACTGTATATATGTAATAGATACAGGCTAACCCGAACCCCGAGAGAAGGTCAAGACTTGACCTGATCGACCGGGAATAAAGTAGGGGGAGATAGGGTCCTTAAATAGAAAATCCAAAAAATTTGTGTGCGTGTTGTTATAAATAGTCCTCACTTGTTTTGTGTATATCTATGTAAAACTAACACTAATTTATTTGTGCACTAATTGACCTCAAATCAAATAACTTTCAAAACCAAAGTTGTAAATAAAAATGTATTCTAATTAATAAAAATAATTGCACAAACAAATCATGTATAGAAAAAAAGTAGCCATACTTGGAGAAAGCCACTAAGCACTAATTGAAAGACCAATTCCGGCTCTATATGAACTCAAATTGAACCAATATCACTTCCATTGCATTCTAAATTAATTATCTTCAAAATGGTTGTATTTTCATAATTTTTGGGGTTACAGTTGAAAAGTCAGTTTTCTGGGGTGGTTTGTGCAATTTTCCCATGTATTTTGTAAATATTGTTTTGTATATATTTTAAATATTCATACTATGTTTTAAAATAAAAATAAAAAATAAAAAAATTATTAAAAAAAGGCTAATTTCATCATTTACCCTTATCTATAATGCCATATATGTATATAGTATATGTACATAGTTGCTGTTTTTAATTAACCACCATAAAAAAATATTTTTAATTCAAATAAATAAAGTAACGAAAATTAAAAAAAATAAATTAGATAATTGTGTACATAGTTTTATCTCTTTTATTTTATCTCATTTCATCTCTCCTATCTCTTCAACCAAAAAAATTAAAAAATTCATTTCAATTTTCATTTCTCTTTCACCAAAAAAATTCAAAAATTCATTTCTCTTTATCCAAAAAAATTCAAAAATTCAAATTTCAATTTTATCTTCTCTATTTATATGGCTCCTTCTCCCTCATTTCAACTAGATCAATCTTTAGAGAGAGGAGCCCGATCTCCGAGAGAAAATTTCGTCAGAATTGTGCCTAGCCTCGAGCCATATGGTGACAGCGAGTCGACCTTGTCGAGGCGATCACGGTCCTTTTCCGCTTCTAAGATGAGATCCACATTTTTCTTATTTTTATCTAGGTTAATCGTTGTTTACTTCATCGTATTTTTTTATTCATCGTCATTTTGTTTTTCTAGATCATTAAAAATCCGTCACGTTTTTGATCCGCCACCGACTCGATTTTTTATTTCATCTTCTCGATCTCTCCGCCTTCAAATTCTGCCTCCTACGGTCTATCAACTCTGAACACACACGATGGCTGGAGATCGGATTCGAATCTTTCATGCCTACCGGATCCTCGTTGATTTTTCTGATGTGTTAATAAATAAAAAAAATTTGTTTCATTGTCTCTCAAGTTTGTTTTGCAGGATCATATAAAAGAAAAAATAATTAAAAAACTCATTACTCATTTTTTTTAATATTTCAGATTTTAAAAAATTAAAAAAGTTTTTTTACTATTTCAGTCACTATTTACAACAGAAATCAAAATTTAAAAAAAATAAAAATAAAAAAATAAAAAATAGACAGGTCATCTACGCCACCCAGCGACCCCTTCCTCCACGACCTCGCACCGCCAGAGTCCCAGCCACTACCGCGCCTCCGTGCCACGAACGCCCTTGGTCGTGTGTCGGCTGAAGGGCGCCCCCCCAACTGCAGCTCCGCCTCCGGCCCCCAACCTCCAGCGGTGCCACGGCCGCCCAACCCTAGCTTCGCCAGGGCGACCTCCTCCATCCAGCAGACAGCCACGCGGCGCCGCGCCTTAGCCACTCGCCCTGACTCCCGAGCTCCCTCCTCCGCTTACAACCACCGCGAGCACCAGTCTCCTGCCGTCTCGACATCGCCCCTCCAGGGCCCGCTCGCTCGAGGCCGCAGGTCTGTCCTCCCTCCATCCAGCACTTCGCTGCGGTCGCCCCTACGTGTGGCGTCCGCGCCGCACCGCGGTTGGCGTCCACACCGCCCGCCGACCTCCGAGCCCTCTTTCGACGACGACCCTTCGCCCCCTGTTGGTTTCAAGAAACGAAGGACCTCCCTAGGATTCTTTTGGGAGTTTTTGATAAAAAAATGAAAAGAGGGGGGAAATTGTGTTAAAGCCCTCAAAGATTTCAGGAATTACAAAGAAGCCCTCGCCTACAAGCAAGTCACATGCCCAACACATGCTTATTGGGTAAATTGTAAGTTTTTCTCTGCATTTAATTCTATTATCTTTTCAAATAATAACTTCGTGAAATTACATTTTAGTCCCTATTTTGAGACATTGCATGATTCTTCTATTGAAACAAATATTTTATTGCCCAAAAATTTTGCAAAAATTATGCTATGCTCTTGATGTGATTATCTTCTTAGCATAAAATTTTCATTGAATTTTCCCTTCATTTATTATTATTAAAAAAATCAAAAACATGGCATTTTTCTTTGTTTGAAATTCCAAAATTCATAAAAATTCAAATATTGTTCCAAAAATTCCAAAAAAAAATAGAGTAATTGTATTTCATTGTCTTTTAATTTCTGACCATTTTCATGCATTAATTATTCATAAAACCCAAAAAATGGAAACATCAAAAATCTTCTAAAAATCATAAAAAATTCTACAAAAATCCAAAAATTGTGATTTCAGTTCCTGTTTATAGATAATTGCCTTTAGTTTGTCTTAAAAATAATTATCAGGAGTTTTGGGCTTAAAATATTTTTAAGTTGCAAATTACTCCAGGCTTTATTCATTTTCGCATTTTCTCACTGTTTGATTTTTAGAAAAATATAGAAACATCTGAAAATTCTACAAAAATTGTCAAAAATATTTCAAAACTTTTAAAACCCAAAAATATTTTCTTTGGATTTTTTTGAGTCTTTTTGATAAATTGAAAAATTACAAAAAGAGTTGATGTGCGTATTTTTGATCTTGTGAATATTGCTTCGTCTTATTTTTGAAAATAAAAAAATGCAAAATCAAACTAACTAAAAAAATAAAAATCAGAAAATATAAAAAAAATAGAAATAAAAAATTAAAAAATTAAAAAGATAAAAAAATCACAAAAACCAAGGATAGTTGTCCCTGAGTTAGACCCTATCCGCTATACAGGTTAATAAGTAGCAAAAATAAAAAATTTATTTTTTTATTTGTCACGGGATTTTGGGGTTAACAACGACGACAACCTATTTTTCATCAATAATTTTCCGATCTTCACAAATTTTTCGTACGCAATAAAATTGCGCCGTTGTTGGGAAATAAAACAAAAAATTCAAAAACCCCAAATTCTCGTGCTAACAACGCTGGAAAAAGATGTGCCCCTACCTCTGCACATCTAGCAAATTGCAAAGAGATCCTCGCCTCCTGGTGACGTCAGCATCACACACACGTCACATGCACGCTTGGGGAAAATTGCGCAAAATCCTCCGTGGGTATTGGTGATTAATGAAGGGCATTTTCTTTGCGCTAATTTTTTTCAATTTTATTTTCTATAATTGCATTCATACCCCTAGTTTTGCATTGTTATCAAAACCATAATTTGTCGACATATTTTAATTTTCAAAATTGTACTTTTATAGAACCCTTAATTCTTTATTATAGTAGATGATTAGTGTAATTTTGTGAGCGTGGCTTGACTTATTAATATTTATTGTGTATAAAATTTCCATATTTTACCCATTTCATGCTTTGTAATTACTAATAAATCATTAATTGCTCCAATAATTCCTGAAAATTCACATTAGATATAATTAATTACGTTCTATTTTGTGCCAAAAAATGATCTCATTTAGACACATATCTAGGTAAGAATAAATTGTTTTGTGTTTGAAGTAATTACTTTTTAATTTATTGTACACTTAGTATTTTAAAAGTTGTTCCAAATACCTCTGATATAGTTCTATCTTGGATAATTTCATTTCTAAAAAAGAACTAGGTTTGCTATTTATTAAAAGTAAATTACTTGAAATCTCATAGTCTGCATATTTAATTTCTAGAAAATTCATTTTTTATACGAAAATTCCAAAAAATCACAATAGCTTAATTTTATCATTTAACATTCTGATTAAGCTTAGGATTTTTGGTCATCATTTGATTGAAAATTGCATTTTAATCCTCAAAGTTTGCCAAAATTATACTTTCATCATTAATTGCATAAACAAATTATAAAAAAAATCCAAAAACTTACTTGCTAGATAATCTAAAAATTGACCTAAGGAGACAGTGGCCTCCCTGAGTTCGACCTTAGGCTTTCCCAAGTAAAATAAATCTGACCGCTTTCCTTAGTTAAATATTAATTTAAGTCGTCTTTTTATTGATATGTGATTGTCCACCTACAACGAATATCATTAACATTAATTCCTCAAAATTAGTTATGTCTTTATTCGGGGTTTTTCACTCGAGCAGAATTTTTTACATATTTCACCCTAGCAGCTTTGTTGTTTGCGCATTAGTCCCTATTTGGACCTGTTTGTTATAATTTGTGAAGTTTCTATGGAGTTTTATTTGCACAAAGGCCTCTGAATTATAAATTGAATATCTTCTCCATATGATATCCAAAATTAATGAAATCAGACTCGTTTGAAAGGCAATTTGATGCTATGTGAGATGATGTTATTGATTGTTTGATTTCATTCCTTATTTACACATTAAAAATCAGATAATTCTTCCCATTATTATGAGTGATTCTGAATACCATTGCTTCTTCCTTGAGACATTTGTGATACATTGTGTGCTCTAAATTACCTAAAAAATCCTTGATTTAAACAAGTAATTAATCCCCTAATTGAAGCATTATTCTAAGATTAATTGCGTGTCCATTCAATTGAATTAGGATTTAAAGAACTCGTATTACTTAGAGTATTTTGATCAATAATTGGAGCATAAAATAGTCCTGTGTTTGCTAACTGGATAACTTGGGATTTCATAGAATTGAAGTTATTCTACATGTTATATTAATAATCAGAAGTATTTTAGTGAATGCTATGTTTTTTGTATTTTTGTGTTCATCGTGAAGGAGTAAATAAAAAATTATTTAATACACATCAAGGAAAATGCAGAATTTAGTAAACAATTTGTCAAAACAATGTTAGTTCATCGTATGAACTATAAAATGTAGCACAATGATTTGTGTATCTAGAAATCAAATATATAAGGAAACAATTTCCTTTATGATTTATAATATTCATGATGAATAAGAGGTAAATCAGGATTACCTTTGATGCGTGAGTTTCTACAAAAGAAACCTCCCGAATTGAAGTCCGATCTACAAACTTCTCTCTCATGGGCACATAGATGAGTCGCGTTGCTACCCACGAACCCATACATTGACCAGGGAAATGAGAAGAGAGTTGTGAGAGTTGTAGATGAAGGATATGGGATAATCCTCAAGCGCATCACGGAAGTGTATCGAATACGACGAGGAACGACTAGTCGCACTAGTTGTTCTATGCAACAGAATTTAAATAATTTTCATGCGACAAAAAATCATATCTCTCAATGCAGTCTGAAAATTAGCATGCTCTGTTATCTGGGCTTGAATTGACTGGATGGAGGCTAACAGGGTGATGTTGATCTCTCTCTGCTCCGACATGGTTCCCTTTCCCTTTGGTGGCATCAAGTGTCCGGTGTCTGACTCTGAAAATGTGCATGATACTCGATTAGTGCTCAGAATCGATGGAGTCTCAGATATTAATTCGAGATTATAGCCAATCTCAAATAGTGGGTTTATGGATGTCGTGAAGGTTGAAGGTGAACAGCTGGAGTGTAGAATGAGTTCATAGAGTCTGAATGAGAAATACTCAGGTCCGACATCTTTGAAATCAATAGGCAGGATGCGAGAGCACGATGGTCAATGCAAGCGTGAAAGTGAATGAAGGTGCAAATTGCACAGAAGGATCTCTATCACTGGCAATCAAACACAATGCAAACCCCCAGTTCACCAACTTAGCACAATGTGAAGACCGTAACGGTTCGGTCAATTATCTTGTCAATTTTTAGAGTCTGTTGAGAGTACAATCTATCAGAGCGGTTAAAGCGAGCTGTTATGAACCCAATGCTCCCAAGAGACTGGCCCAATCCCAAAGTTAGATCTTTCCCAGCCAATATGAATTGTGGACCATTTACTTGCTACCCGATCAATTCAATCTCTTAAAGATGTCATGGGCCGCTTTACCGGCTACCAGAGAGATCCTCACTGGAGAACGACTAATCCCAAGACAATAGTCTGAAGAGAGTTCGGGTGTGGTTCTATCCTAGTGTAAGGTTCACTCTCTCGCTCAAGCAAACCTACCAATGAGGGGGTTACTCTCCCCAAAAGAATGAGTTTTCCTTAAAATTATTTTAGGGTTGAGTTTTCTTTAGCAGCCCCGATTTTTAGGCAGTTATCACTTTGTTTGAGTATTTTCAATAAATCGCCTACTGAGTGTCCAATTTCCTTTTTAACTTATGTGAGTGAAAACAAGGAAGGAGATCAGAAATGCCAATGCACGATTAAACACAGTCATGCATGCAGGGGTTAGAGATGTGTACCTTGTCGCTAGCACTCTACATGCAAGTGATCCACACAGAATTGAAATACAGAAAAAGAAACTAACTTATATGAAAATGCAAATGAACCATCGTAACAATAGCTTCTATTAACGGGAAAGAACAGATTAATTTGACTAAGTCCAATTATGTTATATTCTATAGGTACATAAATTCTTGTTTAGGGTGTTTCTACCTAATTAATTACCTGGCTCAAGCAAATTAATTAAAGCAATCAATACGTAGCTCACGAAATCCGCGGGAAACAAAGAAAAATAAGGCAATGAAAACAAAACCGGTGAGGTCCCCCAAGTTCATCGGCACTTGGCGAAACAGACCCGCGACAAATGAATGTCCGCTTACAAGGGTTGAAATGCTACAAAAAAAAATAAATAAAAACTTTTTTAGTCTCCTTCAATTCTTCTTCTCCTCTTCTCATGTTATCCTGCGGCTCGGTGAAGAATCAAACCGCCTCCGCTTTGCTTGGGTGCTTCGACTCTCCTAGGATCGCCTCCTTCGCTCCACGGGTTCTTGCAAGAAAAAGAAAAGAGAGAATGTGTAGGAAACACAATTATCAAATATAAGAGGAAAAAATGTAATGAAATAGTGAATATAAACAATGGAGTGAATGTGGAAAAATATAAACAGATATTCACAACCTAGAATAGCAGGTCAAAAGAGAAACCTAACAACCCTCGACGTGCCTCCCCGGCAACGACGCTATTTTGTTGAGCAGAAAATCTCGAGGATTGGTTATTAATGATGGAGTCGTCGTTATCCCCAGAAACTCCCGGATCAAACAAACATTTTTTTCTTCTCTCAATGCAAATAATTACAGAAAAAATGTGGAGCAAGACAAATTTTTGCTACTTATTTACCTATATATCGGACAGGATCAAACTCAGGGAGACTACAATTCCTGAGAGTTATTCAAATAATAGACGAAAAATCAATTAAGAGAAAAAACATGGATCTCAAAGGCAAACTATCCTTGGTTTATGTGGATTTTTTCTCTTTTTAATTTTTTATTTTTTTATTTTCTGATTTTCAAATTTTTAATGATTTAATTTTACAAAAAAAATTTAAATTTTCAAATAAGGAATAATATGCACAAGATAAGAAATACGTACACCAAACTCTTTTTAGTATTTTTCAATAATATAGAAAATGCTCAAAAAAGAGAAAATATTTTTTAGTTTTAATGACTTTCAATTGTTTTGGGGAATTTTTGTAGAATTTTCAAATGTTTTTATATTTTTCTAAAATCAAACATTGACAAAAATGAGAAACATTGCATATCTTGGAGTAATTTGCAAGTTAAAAATCATTTAAGTGCCCAAAACTCCTAGCAATTATTTCTATGACAAAATATATGCAAATATCTACAAACAAGAACTAAAATAATGATTTTTGGATTTTTGTAGAATTTTATGTGATTTGTATAAGATTTTTGATGTTTTTCAATTTTTTTGGGTTTTAACAAAAAATAAAAATTTTTATAGAATTTTTTATTCAATATTCAAATTTTTATGAATTTTTGAACTTCAGGAAGAGAAAAAGACATTGTTTTTTATTTTTTAATAATAACAAATGATGATAAGATGCGATGAAAAATTTATGCTAGAAAGATAAGCACATCAAGAGCATAGCATGATTTTTGGGAATTTTTTTGACCAAAGAAAACATTTATTTCAATAAGAAAGCAAGCAAATTTAAAGTCTGTCAAACAAGGACGGAATTGCAATTAGTTGATGTTTTTATATAGAACAAATAATAGAAATAAAACAGAGGGTGACATTTGCAATTTACCCAGCACGTGCTTGAGTTAGAACAGGGACTCTTTTGAAATTCCAAAAAACCTTCAGGGGTAGAGTTGTAATTTTCCAATATTTTAATTCAATGCCCAAGGGTTCTCTTTTGCTTCTTCATTCATTCTTCACAGATGGGAGCCAAGAGCCGCCAAAGCCAAAGGGCATGGAAGGGGGCTGGTGGTGATTGAGTCTCGCACGCGGGCGCCGCGAGGTTCGCGGCTGTTAGCTCGAGCAGGTGGTCGCTACTATGGTTGGAGGCGATCGGTGAAAGAGATCTCGGCGAAGCAGCACCGGTCGCGGTGGGGGGTGTTGTTGGTCGACGACAGTGGTGTAGCTTGACGGCAGCCGAGATCGTGGTGGATCGGTGGGCGGCCTGGGTGACACACGCCCAGGTCGACGGCAACGACGGTGAAGGGTTGTTGCTGCGGTCGTCGGCAATGACTGCGGTAGGAGTAGGTAGTTGACAAGCGTCCCGCACCCTATGTTAATTCGGTCAAATTAATGTCCAAATTAATGTTAATCGTTCGTTGCAGTTGGATGCGAGAGGTTAATCAAAAACCACTTTAATTTAATGTTAAGCGGTGAATTTTTTTACTTGGTGAAGTCCAAGGTCGATCTCAGGGATGCATCCGTCTCCTTAGGTGAATTTTAAGCAAGTATCCAAGTGTGTGATTTTCGGAGAATTAATTTTTTTGTCTTTTTCAATTTCTATGCAGACTTATGCAAAAATGTAGGCCAAATTAACGTTTAATTTAATTAAGATATCAAATGAAGTCCAAAAATTCTAAAGCCAGATGATTAATTATGATGAAAATGAGTTACCCTAATTTTTTTGGATTTTTCAGACACTAAATGGATTTACTGGGAATTAGATATGCAGACAGGGTGATTTTCAATATTTAATTTTTAATAAATAACAAAACACAATTTTTTCAAGAACTAAAATTATCCTAGATAGCACTAATGATAAGGAATCCAGTAAAATTGAAAGATCTGAAATTCAATGTGAAATGAATTAATTAAAATTAATATAAGAAAATCACTCAACAATTTATTTAGGCCTCGATATGTATGCAAATGGCATGAAATTTTTATGGCATGTTAAGAATACTGTCCTTAAGCTACTGTGAATTTTTGATGATTTTTGGAACCACAGAGAATTAACTACAAATTAAAAGGTGTCACTGGGCAAAATATTTCAAAAATGTACCAATTAATTCATTAATAATTCCACTGAAATTACAAAAATGTGACACGTGGACCAATAGACAGAGGACAAGTTTCTCAATAAAATGCAATTTTTAGATTTGCAAAATGATGTAAAATGCAACCTAGGGATGCGTGCAAACACAGGGGTGTAAATGCAATACAGGAAAATAAAAATACAATAAGCAAATATGCGGACAGGGACTAAAATGCAATTACCTACAATGCTAGGGACTCGAGTGCAATTTTTCCAACAAGCACGTGCTCCCCACGTGGGCTCAGCTTCACAGGGACCTTTTTGCAAATATGGAAAGTCCCGAGGGCCTCTGTGTAAATTACCCAGGCCGCACGTGCTCCTCACGTGGGCGGCCTAGGCTCGGATGGCTGCGGAGGCTCGGGGCTAGGCTCGGGCGACTCTGGAGGTCTGGAGTGAGGCTCGGAGAAGCTTCGGGCTGTCCGAGCCTAGGTTCGGGGAAGAGGCTCGGACCCTTTCTGCGTGGCTCGTTGAGGACCGTTGGATCAAGCTTGATCCAACGACGATCTGGGCGTCGATGAAGATGGCGACGTGGCTCGCTGAGGGCCCTTGGATCAAGATTGATCCAAGGGGTGTCGGTGCTGACGCGTGGCTCGATCAAAGATCGTCAGATCTACGTTGATCTGACGGCTCCTGGCTGCTCCAGATGTCGATGACGTGGAGGGCTACGCGCCATTAGATCAGGAAGGATCCAACGGTACTGGTGAAGCGCGGATGAGTGCGACGTGGAACGAAGTCTACCGTTCGATCAAGGTGATCGAACGGTAGCTGGAGCTTCTTCTTCAACGGGCCTCCGCCGCCTGCGGAGGAGATGGCTGGGCTCCGACGAGGTGGCGTGAGCTCTGCCCGTTCCTCCAGATACCGATGAAGCTCTCTGAGGTGTCGGAGATATCCCAGTAGGAGTGTGGCGATGCGGCGAAGGCGCTGATGGTCCTAGGAGCTGGAGAGGGCCGTCGGAGGTTGTTGGCGACGAAGCTCGAAGTCGTCTCCGGCAAGCTTCCGTTCAATGAACAGAGGTGCTCCTACAGATGTTAGAGGTAGAGCCGAAGCTCGTGCGTGTGCTTGTGGAGAATCGACGGTGATCGGAGAGGCCTAAGGGTAGTGGAGATGGATGGGCGGTGGTGCTCCGGCCAAGTGGCGGAGCTGGAGTTGATGGGGGATGCAGTGCGTCGTCGGCGGGCGTAGATGTGGCCGCGAAGATGAGAGCTTCGACGCGAAGCTCGGCGGGATGGAATGGAGGCGAGAAGGTGACCGTAGGCGGTGAATAAAAAAACGAGAAAAACGAAGAAGAAAAGAAGAGAAGATCGGAGATGGATGGAGGGGTTCACCTGGGGATTGGACCTCCCTCTTGGGGTCCAGGTCGTCGCTCGAGGGACCGGTGGTGTCCCGAGCTCGTGCAGCGTCGCGGAGGAGCGGCTGCGACACGGCGGAGGTGCCGTGGATCTCGCCGGAGAAGAAGCCCTTCTTCGCTCAACGAATCGTCAAATTGCTGTCACAATTGGAGGCTCGGAGCTCAGGGAAGCTCTCTGGAGTGGCGGATAGCCATGACGATGGTTGGTGATGGTGTATTTATAGGATGGAGGTGGCAGCAGTGTTGGTGACGAGGCGAGGTTCATGGGCGTCATGGAGCGACTCTGGTGGTCGTAGTGGGGAGTGAGGTAGCTGGCGAGGATGAGGGACGAGGGGGTGACATCGTGGAGGTGGTGGTGCTTGTCTGCGGTGGTCGAGGCGCTGCCAAGAATAGGAAGGGGGCGCCCCTCCCGCAAGGCAGGGAACGTGGGAGAGAGGGGCACCCAGAGGTAGGAGACGAAGTCTCCACCGTTGGATCTTGTGATCCAACGGTGGTGATCGAAGAGGTAATGGCCGGGTAGGATTAGATCGGGGTGCGGTGATGATGGGCTGTGATCGCGCCACGTGGAGGGCGCTGGGCGAAGCGCGGGCGAGCGGCTTGGATGAGGAGATGGAGATGATCGAAGGGATGAGGAGCGCCAACAGAAGAGCGGCTGTGATGGAGGGATCAGGGGCTTGATCAGATGGTTCATATGCCGCCACGTGGCGAGCACTGGAAGAGGCGCGAACGGGCGGATCAGATGAGGCCCTGGAGATGATCTAACGGCGTGGATTTAAGGCGCACGTGGAAGCAGCTAGGCCATTGGATCTATAGCGTAATCCAACGGCTGTGGCTGCGGGCGACTGGGGCAAGGGGAGCGGGCCGCGTGGCGCAACCAGAGGGCGCCACATGGCCTGCTGTGAATGGCTAGAAGAAAATGAATGTGTAGAGAGAAGAAGGGGCCAAATTTGGAAAAAACTCAAAACATGAAAGTTGTAGATCTCGATGAGATCTACAAGTTTCATGTTGACCAAAGACGGAGATGAGGTCAAATATGATACATAAATACAAAGATACAAATATACATATATGTAGTATACAAGGTGGCCCAAAAACCCAACTTTCTCATACGAGCTCCAAATTGGATGAAATTAGTCTCATTTGAAATGTCTTTTAATGTGTAGTATTCTAAGAGTAAGTAGACCTAGTTCGGAGTTTGTATGAGGGATTTATGTGCATTTTAGTGTACAGGGGTTCTAGGGCTTTATTGACTAATTTTCAAGGGGGATTTTTGGCATTCTTCCCTATATGATTAACTAAGGAGTACATATTATAAGGAAGAGGTTATTTTAGTGAGTGGATATTTTACAAGGGATTTTGGCTTCTTATTTGAATGCAAATGGACTGCTAAAATGAATGTATTATGTGTGTATGCATGAATGCTATTTATGCATTATAAAGGGAAATATGCCTCTATTTACTCGGGAACAAGGCTCTATTTTTGACTTTTGAAGTGATGAATCACAGATTCATCAACCCCCTATACTTAAACCTTGCTCGTCCCCGAGCAACTAAATGAAATGCAAGAGTGAAATGATTTTGGGTTCCATACCAAGGTCATGAACAAAAGTTAAAAATGGAGCTTGACTCAACCTTTGGATTAATTGTGTGGTGGAACCTTATTTAGACCTGAACTTAAGACCCAACAGACTTCAAGTTCCACAAGTCTTCTATTCAAGACGCCTCAACAGTCAGGTCAGAACAAATCCTCAAACGCAAATTTCTGATGACTATGATTCTTACTTGTACTGTGTAAGTGATATGTAACTCTCCACATCAGAAATGGCTCGGAACCAACCTCCTCTAACAAGGTAACTCAATACCCCGGTCCAGTAACTCTTTCCTCGAGGAGCGGGGTATTCCCTTCTAAGTTCAAGTGCGACCAACTCAAGAGGAGGGGGTAGAGAAGAGAATGGACGGTAGCCAGTGTAGCTACCTATCCCGGGAAGCCTGATTAGTGTAGCCAAGTCATCCAGCTGCATTTCTTTACTAGTATACAGACTCCGACAGGTATTTTATTTTTTCTTGGACCTGTCTGATTTTTTGGAGTTTTTGCATTTTTTTTCAACAAAGTGCAGCATGTACATCAGGAGTTTTTCCTCTTGAGTCAGTAGACTATCCCTCTTTTGAAGCATTATTGCAACCCACAGCACCCTGTCCTTAGATGTCAACACCACCAGACTAGGTTGAGATGCACTACCCTCCCTAGAGGAGGACGGATGTTTCCACCCGTGTGCTACTCCAAGCTAAAGGATTCTACCTCCTCACCACCTCATCAATGAAGAGCTGCGTGCATAGTGCTTGTCCAAGTTAGGTCATTATCTAAAAAGAATCCCGCGTATGCCCGAGATATTCTATTTAGACTAATCAAGATGACATGTGAACATAGACTTGCAGACTCAAAGAATTAAGTCACTTGACCTGAGAAATCTTAACTCCAGTTCCTATAAGGTTCCTTTGAAATTAGGTGGACTAAGGTCAAATCAAGTCCATCCTCAATATCTACTCATAACTTGGTCCAGAACCCACTAGCTTTTCACTTTGCATATGCAAAGTATGCATATGAGATTTCATGCTATGAAAATGCAAGACTCTTTTTATTTTCTTTTTAGATGCAGAGATGATATGCAAGAGAAGCCTATTATTATTATTATTATTTAATTTTTACCCACCCGTAATTATTGCAAAAAATATATACAAAAATACGCGAAAATATGCGAAAGTACGAGCTATGGGTAAAGTATATATGTAATATATACACGCCCCCTATACTTAGCATGTGCTATGTCCTCAGAGCACAAAGAGCGAGGAAAAGACATAGCTCGTGCTAAGCGTAGGAGAGCTAAAATTACAAAAGTATAGAAGTCGTCTCGCCCCCCTATACTTAGGCTCTGGCAGCCTAAGTGTAGAAGAAGATCAGAAAAATGGGGCAGACGAGGGAAAGATGAGAAGTGGATGAGTATACAATGCGGGCATCGGTCTCCCCTATACTTAGGCTCAGGTCAGCCTAAGTATCGGTAGGAAATGAGTATGAGGACCAATGTGATCTGGAGAATGTACAGTGAACCGACTCAGGTGACCCTCTCCCCCCTATACTTAGGATCGGGTTATTTAAGTATAGTCCAAGATAATGGTTCGATGATGTGGGGATGGGTTACTAGAGTCGCGGGGGAAAAGGATAGGATGTACAAGACTGATGGTATACACAGATGAGTCGGTCTGAATCTTTCGAGATGCTGCGGATGGCTGGAGTTCACTGCTGCAAGGTCTCATACGCGGCTTGAGGTGTATTTGCTGTATCTGTCTCGCGCATGAATACAATCTCTTCCACATGGACTAACTGCTCATTGGATTCGACGAAGTGCTTCAACAGTTGTCCATTCACTAGGAATGTCGGTGCGTCATCTGCGAGATCTGAGATCTCGACACATCCACTATCATGCACCGTACGGACGACAAATGGTCCCGTCCACTTAGACTTCAACTTGCCTTGGAAAATCTTCAGCCTAGCATTGAACAACCATACCTTCTGTCCAGGAACAAAGGTCTTTCGTCTGATATATCTATTATGCCAATGCTTCACCTTGTCCTTGTATACCAAACTGTTGTCGTATGCGCGGTTTCTGACTTCCACAAGCTCATTCAGATCCATGTCTCTCTGCTTCTGTCCCAGGTGTGTGTTCCAGTTGACCTTCTTTATTGCCCATTCTGATTTGTGCACTAACTCTGCGGGCAAATGGCACGGCTTTCCGAATACCATTCGGAATGGGGAGGTGCCTAACGGTGTCTTGTAAGCCGTCCTATACGCCCAGAGGACTTGATCCAAGATCTGAGACCAGTCCTTCCTGTCCGGGCGGACAAGCTTTTGTAATATGGTCTTCACCTCCCTATTTGACACCTCAGCCATACCATTGGTTTGTGGTTGGTACGGACTCGCGACACGGTGTTCGATGCCGTAGTCCTTCAGGAGTTTCTTCACCTCCCGATTCACAAAGTGGCTACCCCCATCTGATATCATCATTTTGGGGATCCCAAACCTAGAGATTATGTGTTCTCTGATGAATTTACAGACAGTCCTGCTGTCTACAGCTCGGGTTGGGATAGCCTCCACCCATCTGGACAGATAATCTACCACAAGAAGGATATATTCGAACCCGTGGCTGACATGGAATGGGCCCATGAAATCGATGCCCCAGGCGTCAAAGACATCACAAATGATGACCGGCTGCATTGACATCTCATCCTTGGAACCAATGGTTCCTCCCATTCTCTGGCAAACTGGGCATGACTTCACGAAGACGGTGGCATCGCGAAACAGAGTCGGCCAGTAGAAGCCACACTGAAGTACCTTCCATGCGGTCCTCTTCCCAGAGTGGTGTCCTCCTGCCTCCAAGCTATGGCATAAAGAAAGGACACTCTGGTATTCTTCCTGAGGAATACAACGTCTCCAGACACAATCCGGTCCTTCAAAGAAAAGGATCGGATCCTCCCAATGGTAGTGTCTTGCGTCCGACTTTAGTCGGTCGATTTGGCTCTTGGGCCAATCTTCGGGAACTTTCTTGGAGACAAGATAATTCACGATATTGGCGTACCATGGGAGTGAGTCGATAACAAAAATCGACTCGTCATGGAAGGAGTCTCGAATTGATGAAACCTCGGAAGTATTAAGATCTTCGAGACGAGAAAGATGATCGGCCACTACATTCTTCTTTCCAGGTTTATCACGGATGTCCAAATCAAACTCCTGGATAAGTAAAATCCATCGAAGAAGATGCGCCTTCGCGTCCTTCTTTGTCATCAAATACCGTAGTGCCGTGTGGTCAGTGAACACCGTTACCTTGGATCCGATTAGGTGAGACCTGAATTTGTCCAAGGCAAACACTACTACAAGCATTTCCTTTTCCGTAACTGTATAGTTACACTGAGCAGTATCAAGCACTTTGCTTGCGTAGTGAATTGCAAACGAGACGCCAACTCTTCTTTGTCCCAACACAGCCCCAACAGCATAATCAGAGGCGTCTGTCATGATCTCAAAGGGTAGAGACCAATCTGGGGCTTGTAGGATGGGTGCGTCCATAATTATTCCTTGTAAAAGCTTAAAGGCCTCAAGACATTTGTGATCTACAACAAACTCCATGTCTTTGCCTAAAAGCTCAGTTAGCGGTCGGGCAATTTTAGAAAAATCTTTGATAAATCTCCGACAAAATCCCACATGCCCGAGGAACGACCGCAACTACCTTACGTTGGTTGGTGGTTGGAGTCGCCTGATCACGTCCACCTTGGCAGGGTCAACCTCCATTCCTCTCTTGGAGATGACATGCCCCAACACTATGCCCTCCGTCCCCATGAAGTGACTTTTCTCCCAGGAGAGCACTAGATTAACCTCACAACATCTTTTGAGGACTCGGTCCAGATTCCTAAGACAGGAATCGAAAGAATCGCCGTGGACCGAGAAGTCATCCATGAAGACTTCCAGGAATTCGCCGACCATTTCGGCGAATACAGCAATCATGCACCTTTGAAAAGTACCTGGAGCATTGCATAGCCCAAAAGGCATGCGCCTGAAAGCATAGGTACCAAAGGGGCATGTAAACATGGTTTTTTCCTGGTCCTCTGGAGCTATGGCTACTTGATTGTAGCCCGAGAACCCATCTAGGAAGCAGAAGAACTCTTTCCCCGCTAGTCTCTCTAGGATCTGATCAATGAACGGTAGGGGGAAGTGATCCTTCTTCGTCGCGGCATTCAGGCGTCTGTAATCCACACAGACACGCCACGACGTGGGTACTCTTGTCACGATCTCTTCTCTGTCCTCGTTGGTGGTCGTCTGAATCCCGACTTCTTCGGGACAACATGGATTGGGGCCACCCACTTAGAGTCGGAGATTGGGTAAATGAAACCCGCGTTGCACCATTTTTCTATCTCTTTCTTCACAACCTCTCGTAAATTTGGATTCAACCGGCGTTGGAATTCACGAGAGGGTTTGGCTTCATTCTCCAAGTAAATATGGTGCGAACACAGAGCGGGATTTATCCCGTGGAGATCGGAAATGCTCCAGCCTATCGCCTTACGGTTCTTTTCTAGGATCTCTAGCAAGCGAGATTCCTGCTTCTCGGTCAATTGCAAACTGATGATGACCGGAAATTTCTTGTCTTGGCCCGCAAGGAAGGCATACTTTAAAGTTATGGGTAAGGGTTTGAGCTCAGGAATAGTGTGATCGTCTAAGAAATCTGGCTCAATCGGATCTGGCTCAGTGTTGGAGGTGGCTGGATCGTTCTCTGTGATTGCTGCCACCAAGTTCGGCTCTGGAGTCGGATCGTCAAAGGTTTCCATACAATCGGCAAACGCCTCGTCCGACTTGTCCTCCTCATCTTCCGATTGTCTTAGAGATGTAAGGACTGACATGCCCAATTGGGCCTCTACGTCATCGAAGATGTAGGGCGATGCAGGCTCAGAGTTGTACTCGTTCCTGAGGATCTCGCAGACTGACTCATGCACTGGATCATCTTCGGAGGAGATGGACATATCAGTGCTGGCTGGGTTCTGTCTCCATGGCCCAACTAAGTCTACATGCTCGCAGTCTGTTCCGGTAGAAGAGTACTCGGTGCTGGACTCTGAATCAGGTCTCTGCCATCTTGTCTGCTTCATTTCAAGTTCCTCATCTCCGCCTGGAGTTTGGAACTGTATCTTCCCATTCTTATAATCAAATAAGGCCCCTGCTGTTCTGAGGAAGGGCCTACCTAGAATGATCTGGGAATCTCTCCAATTACGAGGGGTTTCCATATCCAGGACAGTGAAGTCCACCATGTATTCTTGCCCCTCGACTTTGATCACAATGTTCCTTAATTCTCCTTGGGACCTCTTGGTTGATTTGTCAGCGAACTGGAGAAGAGCTCTAGATTTCCTAAGAGGTCCGAGATTAAGCCGCTCATAGAGGGCTGTAGGCATCAGGTTGATTGAGGAACCATTGTCTAGGAGAGTGCGTGCAAACGCGATGTCATCAACATGACTCACTACATAATGTGCACCCATGTCTCTTCGTTTCCGAGGAAACGAATTCTTTATTGCACAAGTCGTGGCTACTGATAATACATGTTTCTCAACACGGCTTTTGGTCTTCCTGCTAACCCTAGTAGGTGTGCATCTAACCTTAAGGTATTTTTGGAATGCAGGGGTCATTTCCACGAACTTGTCAAAAGGGATTGTGACCTTGATGTGTTTATTGCAGAATTCAGCCATCTCAGGGTCATCTTTTTGGATTTTTTTGTTTTTCTTCTTTCCTCTCTTGAGAGCTCGGGGGAAAGGGATTATTGACTCCAACTCAGGTTCGGAAACTGAAATTTTCTCATTAACTTCGGGAACTGAGTTCTTAACAGGACTCTGACTCTGATACAAACTAGGACTCTGACTCTAACTGAAAAGAAAATGCTGCGGCGAGATCGGTGATGCTTCTTCCGCTTCTGCTGGACGATCCTCCTCAGATAGAGGTGCGGGCTCTTCATCGGTGTCGTCTGACTCTATACGAATGCGACAATGCTGCTTCGAGGACTCAAATGTCCTCTTCTTCTGCCAGTGATGGTGGTGGTGATGCTCCTCCTTTTCTTCCTCCGAGTTCTCCTTAGGTAGAGTGTCGGAGGCTCCTTCCTTCTGCGCCCGTGCCCGATCAGGTATGGTCACGGTCCTTTCGCTCCTGAGGGACATATGATTTACATTATCGTACAAAAGGATCTCATGTTCAGATAAATAATTATCTGAATAATATACCTGATCTCGAGGTCGGTTCTGGCCATGGTCTAAGCTGTTCGGGTTGGCCTGAACCTGTGCAGGAATTGGGGTCTTTGGCGCCATGTGTTGGTCCTGGGCACGAGAGACCCGATTGATGTCGGTTCTCATGTCCAGGTAGTCATTCAGTATCTGCTGGACCCTATCAGACAGGGTCTGGATTGCCAGGGTGAGAGACTCCAATTCGGTGGGCTGGGCTTGCTGCTGCGTAGATGCGGTTCTGTATTGGCCCTGCTGGCCATGCCGATATTGCTGCTGCTGATGGGACGATGCCGGCCCCTGCTGATAGGTGCGCTGCTGCTGCTGGTACCCCTGTTCTGGCCTGGACTGGAAGCGCGGTATGGGAACGGGCCTGGTCTCTTGGTAGACTGGGGATGGGCGGTATGGCTGATCCTTCCCCATTTCGATTTGCCTGACCATCGGGTCACGGCTATACCAAAGCCCGTTGATCTCGTACACTGGTGGAGGCTCCTCGTATCCCGTCTCCACTTGTGGGGATGCATGCTGGTTCTGCTGGTTGTAAGTCTGGTCCCAGCTACTCTGAGACCCCGGTGCCTGTTCCTGTACAAGATGGACTCGATGTACAGGTACAGGTGGTGCAGAGGGGTAGGTAGCTTCATCTTAGCTACCTTCTCAGAGAGTTCCTCCACTTGCTTTGGTAGGTTCGAAAGAGACTCCATTTCCGCGACTCTCTTGTGGATCTGCTCGACCATGGTAAGCTTGTCGGCAATCATCCCCATGCTGGGAATGAGGTCCTCAGTCAGATCTGCTACAGTCCTTCGGGTGGTCTCATTGGATAGGATTGAGGGAGACAACTGATAAGCCCTTGTGGCCTGCGACCTGCCGGTTTCTGCCATCTGCTCCAGGATCTTCCATACGGCGTGCTCATTCTTGTTCAGATAGCTTCCTCCACAGGCAGCACTGACTAACCCCTGCATCTCCGGGGTTAGACCATAGAACAAGGTCTGGACTAAGATCGCCTTCGAAATGCCGTGGCATGGGCATTTCTGTACTAAATCATTGAACTTGTCCCATGCTTCATGGAAAGGTTCACTGGGTCCTTGAGCGAAGCTGGCGATCTTCGTTCTCATCTGGTTAGTCCTACTGAGAGGGTAGAACTTTTTCAAGAATAGATCCTTGAACTGCATCCATGTAGTACATACCACCCCCAAGTTCTTCAGCCAATGAGCAGCCTTATCACCTAAGGCAAAAGGGGTGGCCTTCAGCCGAATATAATCTTGGCCAACATTGGGATGGCTAAGATTATTGCACACCAGTTCAAAGTCACGGAGGAAAGTGTATGGTTCTTCAGTGAGGTTTCCGTTGAACTTCGGAAGCAGACTAAGGAAGTGGGGCTTCAAGTCAAATGCCTGGGCGGGAACTGCAGGTGCTAACCAGTTCTGAATCTCGTTCTCCGCCGGGTTGTAGGTATCGACCATTGGTCGGTCGATTCCTCCAGCTACAATAATCTGTCCCATTCGCGCCGTAAGATCTGCATTCTTTTGTTCGGCTTCGGCAAGGCGAGCAAGAATCTGTCGAATCTGGTCCTCATCCGGTGGCATCCTTGGCGGCATTTTGTCCTCTACTTCTGGGGATTGGAAAATAAGATCTGTGTTAGAGGGCAAATTAAGGAAGGGATTACCGAGGCAATGGTCTTCCTCGGTAATCTCGGAGGAGATGAAAGGGTTGGTTTGAGAGTAACCACCCTGAGTATGAGGGAACCAGGACTCAAGAGGGTCATGAGTCCTGGGTGGTCCAAGGTGCGCTTGGACCGATGAAGATGAATTACTTGGGGGACTCATAAAGAGATCGGTGACTAATGCGTCGAGATCTCCCCAGTCACTCATCTTGATGAAGCGAGAAGAAGATAGGATTTGACTCCTACCTGAAGCAAGCAAAAATCAATCCAAGACTCTGGGTTCACACTCAACACAGTGAAGGACTCGAAATTGAGTCCAATTAATCTTGTAGTTTTTAAGTGTGATTTTCAAGCAAAATAAGCAAGGATTACGCAGCCTATAGGGAAGTCGGCTCAGAGCCGGATGCGTCTTCCCTGTGTAACCTATCGCCTAAGATACCGCCGCTCCTTCCTTTCTTCGCTCCTATACCAAGCCGATGGATTCAATGACCACGCCCTTATCTACCTGCAAGCAGGCGGAGGCTGACAAGGCTGGAACTTCACCCCGGGGGGTTACTGGCAGCTTGTCGCAAAGTACCGCAATTTCGCCCCTATCTACCTGAGACAGGCGGAGGCTACTTGGTACTAGTCAAAGAATCTGAAATTTATTCAACTTGTGATATTTGCTAGGATTGGTTAGAACGTGATATGGAAGGCGGGGATTTGGGCTCTGCCTTAAGGTGTTCACACACACTCAAGTACCCTCACTCAGCCTGAATACAAGGTCGGGGATTAATCTCCCGCAAACAATTTTCAAATTTTTTCCCTTTTTTTTGGTCAATACTGTTTAGCAGTCCCGGTTTTAAGATAGGTTATCACTGATTAAGTCCACCACACAGCACGCCTATCGGACAGTCCCAATTTCCTTTTAGTTTAAATGTGAAAATCAGAGGGGGAAATCGAGAGAAGCCAATGCAAGTAAAAATCAATGATGCGTATGCTGAGTGAAGAATACTTACAGTGATCCCTTCGCTTTTTATGCAGGATGCAGAACAGAATTGAAAACTTTTAATCTAGATGCAAATGCAAGCGATGAAAGCCGCTCCTAGGCAGGCAGTTCCATTAGCGTGAAGAACAGTTTAATTTGACTAAGTACTGCGGTCTAGGTGCGTCTTTTAAGTGTATTGTGTGGTCCTAATAATTTACGAGCACAAGCAAATCCTAGAGTGGCTCGAGGAGCCGCTAGTGCAATCTAAATTACATTCACCCACACAGCACACAGGACACAGTTCCACTATATTTACACGCGCGAGATCCCAAACGGGAACCGCTGGAAATGATGCGAAAAAGAAATAAAATGAAATAAAATGTAATTTACAAAGCCTCTCTTCCACTCAATAAAAATTAAAATGCTAAGTCCTTGAAGCGTCGTCGACTCCTCGCGGTCCTCGCACAAAAACAAATTGAGGTCAGAGAGCGACGCAAAAATAAAATAATGCAAGAAATAAAGGAGAGAAAAAAATAATTACAAGAACACCGGGGGTCAGACTACTCGGGGAAGGAAAATCAAACACTCAAAAATTCGCTAAAATTTAACCTAAGCCGTGCCTCCCCAGCAACGGCGCCATTTTGACAAGCATCCCGCACCCTATGTTAATTCGGTCAAATTAATGTCCAAATTAATGTTAATCATTCGTTGCAGTCGGATACGAGAGGTTAATCAAAAACCACTTTAATTTAATGTTAAGCGGTGAATTTTTTTACTTGGTGAAGTCCAAGGTCGATCTCAGGGAGGCATCTGTCTCCTTAGGTGAATTTTAAGCAAATATCCAAGTGTGTGATTTTCAGAGAATTAATTTTTTTGTCTTTTTCAATTTCTATGCAGACTTATGCAAAAATGCAGGCCAAATTAACGTTTAATTTAATTAAGATATCAAATGAGGTCCAAAAATTCTAAAACTTGGCCAGATGATTAATTATGATGAAAATGAGTTACCCTAATTTTTTGGATTTTTCAGACACTAAATGGATTTACTGGGAATTAGATATGCAGACAGGGTGATTTTCAATATTTAATTTTTAATAAATAACAAACCACAATTTTTTCAAGAACTAAAATTATCCTAGATAGCACTAATATAAGGAATCCAGGAAAATTGAAAGATCTGAATTTCAATTTGAAATGAATTAATTAAAATTAATATAATAAAATCACTCAACAATTTATTTAGGCCTCGATATGTATGCAAATGACATGAAATTTTTATGGCATGTTAAGAATACTGTCCTTAAGCTACTGTGAATTTTTGATGATTTTTGGAACCACAGAGAATTAACTACAAATTAAAAGGTGTCACTGGGCAAAATATTTCAAAAATGTACCAATTAATTCATTAATAATTCCGCTGAAATTATAAAAATGTGACACGTGGACCAATAGACAGAGGACAAGTTTCTCAACAAAATGCAATTTTTAGATTTGCAAAATGATGTAAAATGCAACCTAGGGATGCGTGTAAACACAGGGGTGTAAATGCAATACAGGAAAATAAAAATACAATAAGTAAATATGCGGACAGGGACTAAAATGCAATTACCTATAATGCTGGGGACTCGAGTGCAATTTTTCCAACAAGCACGTGCTCCTCACGTGGGCTCAGCTTCACAGGGACCTTTTCGCAAATATGGAAAGTCCCGGGGGCCTCTGTGTAAATTATCCAGGCCGCACGTGCTCCTCACGTGGGCGGCCTAGGCTCGGATGGCTGCGGAGGCTCGGGGCTAGGCTCGGGCGACTCTGGAGGTCTGGAGTAAGGCTCGGAGAAGCTTCGGGCTGTCCGAGCCTAGGTTCGGGGAAGAGGCTCGGACCCTTTCTGCGTGGCTCACTGAGGACCGTTGGATCAAGCTTGATCCAACGGAGATCTGGGCGTCGATGAAGATGGCGACGTGGCTCGCTGAGGGCCCTTGGATCAATCTTGATCCAAGGGGTGTCGGTGCTGACGCGTGGCTCGATCAAAGATCGTCAGATCTACGTTGATCTGACGGCTCCTGGCTGCTCCAGATGTCGATGACGTGGAGGGCTACGCGCCGTTAGATCAGGAAGGATCCAACGGTACTGGTGAAGCACGGCTGAGTGCGACGTGGAACGAAGTCTACCGTTCGATCAAGGTGATCGAACGGTAGCTGGAGCTTCTCCTTCAACGGGCCTCCGCCGCCTGCGGAGGAGATGGCTGGGCTCCGACGAGGTGGCGTGAGCTCCTCCCGTTCCTCCAGATGCCGATGAAGCTCTCTGAGGTGTCGGAGATATCCCAGTAGGAGCGTGGCGATGCGGCGAAGGCGCTGATGGTCCCAGGAGCTGGAGAGGGCCGTCGGAGGTTGCTGGCGATGAAGCTCGAAGTCGTCTCCGGCAAGCTTCCGTTCAATGAACAGAGGTGCTCCTGCAGATGTTAGAGGTAGAGCCGAAGCTCGTGCGTGTGCTTGTAGAGAATCGACGGTGATCGGAGAGGCCTAAGGGTAGTGGAGATGGATGGGCGGTGGTGCTCCGGCCAAGTGACGGAGCTGGAGTTGATGGGGGATGCAGTGCGTCGTCGGCGGGCGTAGATGTGGCCGCGAAGATGAGAGCTTCGACGCGAAGCTCGGCGGGATGGAATGGAGGCGAGAAGGTGACCGTAGGCGGCGAATAAAAAAACGAGAAAAACGAAGAAGAAAAGAAGAGAAGATCGGATATGGATGGAGGGGTTCACCTGGGGATTGGACCTCCCTCTTGGGGTCCAGGTCGTCGCTCGAGGGACCGGTGGTGTCCCGAGCTCGTGCAGCGTCGCGGAGGAGCGGCTGCGACACGGCGGAGGTGCCGTGGATCTCGCCGGAGAAGAAGCCCTTCTTCGCTCAACGAATCGTCAAATTGCTGTCACCAATTGGAGGCTCGGAGCTCAGGGAAGCTCTCTGGAGTGGCGGATAGCCATGACGGTGGCTGGTGATGGTGTATTTATAGGATGGAGGTGGCAGCACTGTTGGCGACGAGGCGAGGTTCATGGGCGTCATGGAGCGACTCTGGTGGTCGTAGTGGGGAGTGAGGTAGCTGGCGAGGATGAGGGACGAGTGGGTGACATCGTGGAGGTGGTGGTGCTTGCCTGCGGTGGTCGAGGCGCTGCCAAGAATAGGAAGGGGGCGCCCCTCCCGCAAGGCAGGGAACGTGGGAGAGAGGGGCACCCGGAGGTAGGAGACGAAGTCTCCACCGTTGGATCTTGTGATCCAACGGTGGTGATCGAAGAGGTAATGGCCGGGTAGGATTAGATCGGGGCGCGGTGATGATGGGCCGTGATCGCGCCACGTGGAGGGCGCTGGGCGAAGCGCGGGCGAGCGGCTTGGATGAGGAGATGGAGATGATCGAAGGGACGAGGAGCGCCAACAGAAGAGCGGCTGTGATGGAGGGATCAGGGGCTTGATCATATGGTTCATATGCCGCCACGTGGCGAGCTCTGGAAGAGGCGCGGAAGGGCGGATCAGATGAGGTCCTGGAGATGATCTAACGGCATGGATTTAAGGCGCACGTGGAAGCAGCTAGGCCGTTGGATCTATAGCGTAATCCAACGGCTGTGGCTGCGGGCGACTGGGGCAAGGGGAGCGGGCCGCGTGGCGCAACCAGAGGGCGCCACGCGGCCTGCTGTGAATGGCTGGAAGAAAATGAATGTGTAGAGAGAAGAGGGGGCCGAATTTGGAAAAACTCAAAACATGAAAGTTGTAGATCTCGATGAGATCTACAAGTTTCATGTTGACCAAAGACGGAGATGAGGTCAAATATGATACATAAATACAAAGATACAAATATACATATATGTAGTATACAAGGTGGCCCAAAAACCCAACTTTCTCATACGAGCTCCAAATTGGATGAAATTAGTCTCATTTGAAAGGTCTTTTAATGTGTAGTATTCTAAGAGTAAGTAGACCTAGTTCGGAGTTTGTATGAGGGATTTATGTGCATTTTAGTGTACAGGGGTTCTAGGGCTTTATTGACTAATTTTCAAGGGGGATTTTTGGCATTCTTCCCTATATGATTAACTAAGGAGTACATATTATAAGGAAGAGGTTATTTTAGTGAGTGGATATTTTACAAGGGATTTTGGCTTCTTATTTGAATGCAAATGGACTGCTAAAATGAATGTATTATGTGTGTATGCATGAATGCTATTTATGCATTGTAAAGGGAAATATGCCTCTATTTACCCGGGAACAAGGCTCTATTTTTGACTTTTGAAGTGATGAATCAGAGATTAATCAGTAGTGGCGATTTGGGACAAAGTCACGACGCCGGTGAAGGATGGATGGAGGCGACGCGGCCGGCCGAGGGCTGAGGGCCAAGGCTGCCCGGTGGGCAGCGCGGTGCGCTTGGAAGGGCGGTGGCGGTGGCGGCCACCCTAGGTGGAAGCTTTCTTTTATTATTTTTTACTATAAATCAGAAATGATAAAAAAATTAAATTTTTTGAACAAAATAGAGACGGTAAATTTTTTTAATTTTTTAATTATTTGTTTTTTATAATTTTTTAATTTATCCCTGCAAAACAAATGTTAGAGAAAAAGAATAAATATTTTTTTTTACTTTTTTTAAATTTTATTTATCAATAAATTAGGACACGAGCATGATGACTCGATCCTAAAATCACACAGAAGATGCAAATGTGTGCGGTTCCGATGGGAATGATGGATGGAACCAGATTTCCGACCACCGTGTGTGGTCGGAGGTGGGAAATCGTGCGAGGTAGAAAAGAATGTGTGGAGAGATCGAGAAAATGAGATGAAAACTCGAGATCGATGGTTAATCAATTTGTGATGTTTTTTTAATATCTAGAAAAAATGACAACGAAATGAAGAGGTGAAAAATAAAACTAAGATTAATATATATGAAAAATAAGAAGAAAATGTGGATCTCACCTTAGGAGCGGAAAAGACCTCTTGACCGCCTCGAAGAAGACCGACTCGCTGTCACCGGACGGCTCGGAGACTAGGTACCCTTCTACGACAAGAAGACTTTCGGAGATCGGGCTCCTCTCACCAAAGATTGATAAAGTTGGAATGAGGGAGAAGGAGCCATATAAATAGAAAAGATAAGAATTTGAAATTCAAAATTTTGAAATGAGATAAAGAGATAAGAAAAAAATGAAATGAGATAGAGATAAGAAAGAGATCAATGTTAAAATTATTTACAGAAATTATTTTTTTGTATTTTCGTTACTTAATTAAATTGAATAAAAAAGTATTTTTTTATTTTTTTGAGGTGGTTATTTAAGAATAGCAACTATATACACATACTATACATTATATATATAGTTAAATAAGGAAATTAGTTTTTTGTTTTAAAATTTGTATTTTTTATTTTTGTTTTAAATAATTAGTAAAAATATTTATAAATATTTACAAATACAATATGTCCAAATACATGGGAAAATTGCACAAACAACCCCAGAAAATCGACTTTTCAACCGTAACTCCAAAAATTATGAAATCACAGCTATTTTAAAGACAATTTAATTTAGAATAACAATAGAAGTGAGTTTGGTTCAATTTGAGTTCATATGGAGCCGGAATTGGTCTTTCAATTATCGTTTAGTGGCTTTTTCTAAGTGTGGTTGCTTTTATTTTATACATGATTTGATTGTGCAATTATTTTTGTTATTTAGGACACCTTTTTATTTACAACTTTTGTTTTGAAAATTATTTAATTTGAGGTCAGTTTATGTACAAATAAAATAGTGTAGTATACAAATATACACAACACACATTTTTTTTGGATTTTCTAATTAAGGACCCTATCTCTCCCTACTTTATTCTTGGTCGATCAAGTCAAAACTTGATCTTCTCTTGGGGTTCGGGTGAGCCTGTATCTATTACATATATACAGTCTTCCTTTTCTTTTCTTTCTTTCCTTTTTTATTTTCTTTTCTTTATTTTTCCTTTCTTTCTTTATTTATTTATTTTAGGTTAAATGGTAAGAAGAGTACAATATTTACACGCAAATGCAAGTTAGTAAGAATATGGAGTTAGTGTTATATACATGTGTTTTATAAGGGATTTCAAGCTAAAATAAATGAATAAAGATGATGAAATGCAGATTCATCAAGTATTGGTTCGAAGATTGGCCCTGTGGAGCCTGGTATTGTTATCGATACTACTGAGGTGCTTGTTAGTATTACGGGCCCTACTGGTTTGCTAGGTATTGGCCTTCCGGTTGTATGACTGTTGTGACTTCTGCTGTTGGGATGGGATGGGAGGGAATATGACATTATAGAAGGTCGGGGGACGTTGGTTGGGTGGACAATCCCTTGTATTACCCTATCGGGCAGGGTCTTGAGTATACCAAATGTCGTTCACCCCAAACACCAGAGGTGGTACTTCTTCGATGATCTCTGTTGACAACGGTGACTGCTAGAGAGATTGGGCATAGGACTGGACTTGAACACATATTTGAGATGGCCCTGACATCAGTTGTTTCTGGACCTGATGTACTTGATAAATGGGAACTGCGGGTACAATCGTGGTAGGTATCCCGACCTTGGATACCTTCTCAATCAGCTCTACCATATGCTTCGAAAACTGGGAGATCCTATTGTCGATGTTGTTCATCCTCTTGTGAATCTAGTCCACTACGACTAGCTTCTCAGCAATGATGCCCATGTTCAGAATCAGATCCTTAGTTATTTCAGCAATGGTCGGTTTCCATGCTTTAGATTAGAGTGAATTGAGGGAGTCGATATATGCCCTATTGGCGATTTGTGAGTGGCTTGTCTCAGCCATCTACTCAAATGTCTTCCAGACGGTATTCATACCTCGTGTTGTGTAGTTGCCTCCATAGGAAGCGCTCACTAATCCTTGGGTCTCGTAGCTGAGACCAGAATAGAGTGACTGGACCAGCATATTGTCATCCAAAGCATGACACGGACACTTTTGTAACAAATCTTTGAATCTTTCCCATGCCTCATAGAATGGTTCATGGGGCATCTGAGAGAAGCTGGTGATATATGTCCTCGTCTGATTAGTCCTACTCAAAGAGTATAACTTATTTAAGAACCGATCCTTGAATTGATCGTATGTGGTGATTATCACTCCTAGATTCTTTACCCAGTAGTCTGCTTTACCCTTCAAGGCGAATGGAAGTGCAGTGAGACGAATGTAGTCCTGGTTGATCTTGCGAGGTCTCAGGTTTGAACATACTAGCTCCAAATCCTGTAAGAATTCATATGGTTCTTCAGCAGTATTTCCATAAAATTGTGGAAGTTGGTTCAAGAAGGGTGGCTTCAATTTATAATCTACCTCTGGCTTTGGTGGCTGTAGATAATTCATTACTCTGTAGTGGTCAGGGTTATAAGCCGCATCCATTGGTAGTTCACCCCCCACATTGAGTTGGTTGAGTTGTTACCTCAACAAAAGGTGTTGCTGCTCAGGTGCAGCCAATCTTGTTAATATCAATTGCAATGGATTTTCATTATGTTATTCTTCCTGATCTCTTTTCTAGGGAGGCATCATCTTCAAATTTTCTTCTTCTTCTTCACCTTCAAAATGTGAAAAATCAGACTAAATAGAGTTGAAAGAATCAGAACAAGAATCATCGAGGTGAGATTCTTCCTTGATGTGATGAGGGGGGAGAGAGAGAGCTTGGATTTGACCTTCCTCAAGGAAGATGAAAGAATCTTAGGATATGGATTCATGGGAAGAGTTTCCATGAACCCAAGGTTGTCTGGAGTAAGAGTGTCTCCGAACTATTGCGAATGGTAAGTTTGTGGTGGTTAGTGAAAGGTTCACGGAGACTGAACAAAATTCACCAAAATCCTTCATTCTTGATTTCAAAAAGTTTGGAAGATTATTACGATTCATGATGTAGGCACAAGTATGTGGTATTTGATGATTATCTGAATCTACACACAAAACAAACACAATCTAAACCCTAGTTTCACCAACTCATACATTGATGACCGCAAGAGTTCGGCCAATTATCTTGTCAATTTTAATTGCTGATAATTCAAATCTTGCATACATTTAAGAGGGTTGTTTGGAGAGACGGTATTTTTCTAAAGACTGGCATGAATTCTTACGGCTAGTTGCACCTACTTTCTGTTAGTATGGGTGTAAGTACAGACCATAAAACAACTACCTGTGACATAAGGACGGGGCCTTACGTAGTGTCCTTTAAACCGCCCACTCTGCTAAGGAAAGACAGATCGTAAATGGCTATTGTGTTTCCTCACTGAGAAGTAGCTAATTGTTTTTATAGAATCAGTAGTCTGAATGATAATCCTGAAGCTTGGCATTATCCTTAAGTGTGTGTCCCTTACCAAATGAATATAACGACAGGGTTGCTTTCCCGCAAAATTCTTGATTTATGGGTTTAATTTAGTCAGCATTGTTTAGCACTCCCATTTTAATTAGGTGATCACTGAAAATTTTAGGTGAGCAAAAAATGCACGTCTACTGTCCAGTCACAATTTCCTTTTTAAATTTTAAGTGATAAAATAGGAGGGAGAAATTCAGGAAAAGCCGATACACGTGGAAAACAATGATGTATGCTCAGTTAGAAGACTTAGAGTGACTCCTCACAATCTCTATATATGGGATGCAATATAAGAATTTAAAAATTATTCTATATGAAATGCAATCCGACAAAACTGCACCTAGTAGAAATTTCTATAAGTCGTGAAGAATTGATTCGAATTTTTACTAAGTTGAACGATCTAATATGTGCCTCAATTAAGTACAATTTGGTCCTGGGTTTTATAAATACAATCAGAAAAATCCTAGAAGCTCTAATAGTCGTATGTTTAGGTCTAACCTACAAGCCACTCAAGTCAGACCCCACCCTCACCGGAGAGTGAAACATGTCTGACACACCACAAAAAAGAGCTCGAGTCTTGTTACACATTCGAGAGTCCAAACAGACACCGTTATAAAGGAGCAATTAATTAAAAATAATTAAAATTGCAGAAATTAAATCCTAGACTCTAAGCTCTCTCACAACTCGACTAGATCTTAGTTTTAATGTGGCTCGACGGTCGATGAAGATGCATCGGTTTCATGGAAACTGCTTCACGTATGTTGGGTACCTTGTATGAAAAATACTAGAGAGAGACTGTAAGAGAGTGACATAAAAATAATCAAAAATAAAATAAGAAAATAAATGTTGAAAATAAAATAAATAAAATAAAATAAATGTAGAAAGAAAAGGAAAAAAGAACAGTGTACAGTGATGAAGTTCGGGTTAGACTACCTGAAAATATGGGGAAAACCTAACACTGATTTTCTAGATGAAAAACCTTAGTCGATTACCTCCCCAGCAACGATGCCATCTGACAAATCCGAGATACCCACTTTTAATTTGTTGGAATTACCGTGTGCTAAAATGAATCTGATGTTTCTTGTAGGCGGGCAATCAGAATCAATCAAGAAAATAACCACTTAATTATTTAATACAATTTTAATCGAAACGGTTTGATGATTATTTAGCCTGGGCAAGTCCTACGGACGAACTCGAGGAGGTAAAGGAACAACCTAGATTAATGTCTATCAAACATCGTGCACGGTTTTGAGGCAAATATTTTTGGTATTTTTAACGCAATTTTTAAAATGCAAATGAAATAAGGGCCAATTTTGAGGACTCAAAAAAATATTATTGATCAAACGATTGTCCAAAATTTACAAATCTTGGACAAGATGTTAATTATGATGAAATAAATGCATTATAGTTTTTTGGAATTTTTTGGATGCAAGATGAATAAATAATGAATTCATGAATGCAAACAAGGTGAATTAAATAATTAATTATAATAAATATTAAACCTATTTATTTTCAAGGAATAAAATTATCCAAGGTAGATAAATAAATGAGTTATCCTAGAAAAATCCTAAACCCTGAAAAGGTGGAGTTTAATACCTATTGAAAATTAAATATTGAATACATAAATTGATTTTTATAGAGCAAAATAGCTATGCAAATGCAATTCTTTTTGGGAACAATGTAAATATCAATTAATTCTACTATCTGTGGATTTTAAGCAATTTTTTTAGCATTGGTTAATTATCTATAAATTTATATGCATATATTGGGGAAAATATGCAAATTTTCCATAGAAACGATTATTAATAATTAACCACAGAGCATAAGAATATAACAATCATGTCACATTGTAGAGAATTTATCGACGATCAAAGTACAGTTTTTTGAATAATAAAATGATGCAATTGTTATTCAAATTACAGATAAAAGATAGTGGTCTAACTGCAAATAAAATAAATTAAAACAATATGCAGTTCATGGACTTAGTTGTGATTACCAAAACCTTATCGGGGGCAGTTGCAAATATTCTAGTAGGTCACGTGTGAAGCACGTGACCTGTGGGATGGGTCTTCTTTGGAATTTGCTAGAGTTCCTAGGTCCTTCTTACAAAATTCCCTGGGAAAGGGGGGCTTCTAGTGAATGAAGAGAATCCCAGGGGGTTGTTGCGTAGAAGTTCTCCCAACGCATGTGCCTCGCACGTGCATAGGGGCCTCAGGTTATGTGCCTGACCATAGGCGGCGAAGGAGCCTCCATAATGTTGTACGGCGGTGCGAGGCGTTGATCGATGGATGTGCCGTGGTGTGGGCGTCACACGACGGTGGACAACTGCAAGAGGAGGTTAGAGGGGGAGAAGGAGGTCTGTTGGTGTCAAAGCAGAGGGCTTCCTGGAGCGGGCGATGAGGTCAAGGCAGTGTCAGAGCAGGGTCGGTGAAGCTTGGAGGCGGAGAAGTTCACCCAGGATGTCGGAGGCGATGAGGCAGCAGAGTGGCGGAGCAAGGTCGATGGAGATGAAGTATGACGGTAGGATAGCGATGCTCAATGGCTCAAAGGATCAAGAGCAGATGTGGGGGGAGGTCAGAGAATCAGGCTTCACAACCAAAGCCGGAGCTGAGATGTGCGAGAGATGGGGAGATGTTGAAGGGGTAAGAGAGAAGGGGTACTTAGAGAGAAGAGCTCGACAACAAAGGGTGGGGGGCAGATGAAGCAGATGCGAGAGGAAGGCGTGCTCTGTGACGAACCCCCTTGGGGTTCGGATCTCGTCGGAGGAGGAAGACTCACCCTGGGTTGTCTCCACCGAAGTTAGTCCTCTGTAGCAGTTGATCGGCAGTTGGGAGATGAAGTGGGAGACAACGTTGGTTTTATACATCGATGGAAAGGCATCGAATATGGAAAGGGGGTGGCACGATGGCTGACGAGAGCAGGAGGGATCTGACTAGCCAAGATGGAAGGGGTATTGGAGATGGGATTTGATTAGTGGAGGCAGTCAAACGAAGAAGGTGGTGGGAGACATAGATGTCAATGGAGGCCATAGATGGAAAGTATGAAGGCAGCGGTCGGCCATAGATAGGAGTGGTGGAGATGGGATTGCGATCTGATGGCAGTGGCGTGAGATTGTAGGAGAGAGGGCAGCGGTGATCGGATTTGGGGAAGGGGCAAAAATTGGGGGAAGACAGTGGTCGACTAAATCGGGTATGTGGTTGACGATTGAGTGGAAGGAGATCGGTGATTGACGAGCAGCGATGACCCGATTAGGTAGGCAGCGGAGTCAAAAGAGGAAAGGGATGTCAACCCACCGAAGGAAGAAGAAGGAAGATGGGCCGTCTGATCGGTCAAGATCAGACGGCCAAGAAGATGCCACATGGTGTTTTTAATTTATTATTATTTATTATATATTATATATTTTTGAATTTAAGTTTTTGAATAATCATATATATATATATATATACACCAAAATAGGTGGCACATGGCGGCTCCAGGAGCAGCCACATGTCACTCTCAGAAAATTAAAAAACTAAAATAAGAAGATAATAGAAAAGAAATAGCAAACAACTCCGATCGAAACATTTTCTTCACGAAAGTTGGTATCGATGAGATCTACAACTTTCATGAAAAGACCAAAACCAAAATAGGTCACTTGCACAAAGTGATATTTTTGAGGTACTCCATGTACATAAAATACTTTGATTTTTGGATTTTTATAATTTTTTTTCATTTTTAGATGACATAAAAATCAGGAAAAAAATATGACAAAATCATAGATAAAAATTTACACATTAATCTAAATTTTTTAGTTTTTGATAATTAATAAAATGGATGAATAAAATAAAGTACGGTAAAAAAGACTTTTATACAAATTGTCAATAAAGACTCGGACCAAGTTAGTTTCTTTGATTTTGGTTTTAGTTTAGATTTGGATTTTTACACATTTTAATAAAACTTATTCAAAGAAAATAAATAAGAAATAAATAAAATAAAAAGAGCTAAATATGTACATAAAATAATAGGTCGAAATCGCGTAAAATGCACAATGTCCAAAAGAGTCCAAAACCCCAACTTTCAAATATGAGTTCTGATTCACTTGCACTTGATCTTGTTTTGAAGGTAATTTAATGTACATTAGTTCAAAAATGAATAGGATCAAATCAGACAATGTTTGAGGGAGATAACATCATTTTAGTCCAATCATTCTGAAATTAGGGTTTGAGTTTCTGGTCCATTTATTGTTGTGAGTGATTTTTTTGTATTTTTTCTTTATTCATGTTAGTGATATGTATACAATGGAGGTGGTTTCTGATGATTTGCAGTTAGCATGAATTAATTAAAAATAAGGGAAGTTAGCTTATTTTACATGTCAATTGGGTTGGGATTTTTGGCTTCTTATTTTATGCAATTATGAGTGATAGAATGCAATTATTATTTATACATGCATGAATGTTAATTATGCAAGATAATGGATAAAATGCAGAAGAATTTTGGGGAACTAAGCTAAATTAATCACTTTTAGAGTGATGAATCACAGACTCATAAGTGGTCCTACCTCTGGGAAGGTTGCTCATAACCCTGATGTGGTCTATTAGGTCCCTGATGAACCTGCTGTTGGTATTGGTTCTGCTGAGGGGAGTTCTGATGATACTGAAGGGGCCTTGATAGCCCAACTGCTGCTATTGGGAGGATGGAAACTGGCGATACTAGGTCTGAGAGGGGTATTGTGGGCAATGTTTCTTCCGTCGCTGGGTAGTATTGGGATCATTGGAATACCAAATCCCATTCACCTCCCACACCTGCAGAGGTTCCTTGATCACAGTCTCAACATGAGGCTTCGTGAACTGTCTCTCATGAACCTCATGCTGACCCTGAGTCCATGTGCTGTGAGGCCCCTGCATGGGTTGCTCTTGAATGTGGTGCACTCGGTAGATAGGAGCAGGGGGTGCAGACGGGGCAGGTTTCTTAATCTTAGATACCCTATCAGCTAGATTTGCGATCTGCTTCGGAAGCTTAGTGAGGTTCTCCCACTCGGTGAGCTTGTGTATCCCGTTCTCCTTCTTCTTTATCTTGTCAACCTTGGTTAAATTTATCAATAATAATCCCCATATTGGGGAGTAGGTCATTTGCCAGATCGACGACAACTATTCTTCCTACCTCCTGATGTACTCGAGAGGGAGATGGCTTATCATAAGCCATGCTAGATGATCTGGTGCGGCTAGTCTCTGCCATCTGCTCTAAAACCGTCCAAACCGCGTCGGCTCCTCTATTCAGATAGCTGTCTCCATAAGCAGCATTCAGCAATCCTTGAACCTCATGAGTCAGTCCATTGTACAGGTTCTAGACCAGGATAGGTCGGCCAATATCATGACCTGGGCACTTCTGAATCAGGTCCTTGAATCTCTCCCATGCCTCCTAGAAAGCTCATGGGACATTTGCGTGAAACTTGATATTAGGGACCTCATCCGATTAGTCCTACTCAATGGGTAGAACTTCTTGAGGAACATGTCCTTCACTGTAGCCCACATGGTGAACTATCGTCCCCAAATTCTTTAGCCAATAGACTTCTTTGTCTACTACTGCAAAGGGGGAGACTCTAAGACATATGTAATCCTGAGATACACCAGGTTATCCTAGATTGTCACATACCATTTCAAACTCCTACAAGAATAAGTATGGTTCCTCTATTTCATTACCATAGATTTTTGGTAGGTGTGTAAAGAAGCGATGCTTTAATTTTCCCGCATTTGGTGGTACAACCGGCCTAAGCCAATTCTCATTTTGTGTGGTACTGGGATTGTAGGCATCTCTCATCAATTCCCCCTCATTTCTTAACTGACTAAGCACCTGTCTGAATAATTCACCTCTCTGCTCAGCTTGTGCAAGTCTGGCTAGGATGTCCCTCAATGGTCATTATCTCCCTCATCATATGTGCTCTTCTTGGGAGGCATCTTGTTGTCTAGTTCTTCTTCACCTTTAGAATCAAAAGGATTTGAATTAATCTGTGTAGAAGAAGTTGATCTAGAAACACTGAGGTGAGGGTCTTCCTCGGTGTGAGAAGGGAAGAGAGGAAAGGTCTGTGTCTGAACTTCCTTAGAAAAAGAAAGTGACTTATTGACCTTGGCTTCTAAGAAAGGGTTATCTTGAAGTCAAGGGGGGCAGGAAGAGAGTCATCCTCAACCCGTGTGGATGGTTAGTTTGGAGTGTTCAACAAGAGGCTCCCGAAGTTTGAGAAAAAAATCACCCCAATCTGCCATTCTCTATGTTAATAGGTTCGAGTTAAGAGCACGATGTGAGACAAGGAGTAATATAAAAGGTGCTAAGAGCACAGTCTTTGAACGCATACCCCTGAATACAAACACAAAGCAAACCCCAAATTCAACAAGTCAACAAAAGTGAAGACCGCAAGAGTTTGATCTTTTATCTTTTCAATTTTATTTGGTGATAAATGCAAACTTTGAAAGATTTACGAGATGTTAGGTTCTTGTATTTCCCTAAAGACATGCCTGACTCTTACGACTAGTTGCACCTACTTTCAGCCAGTATGGATGTAAGTACGGATCGTAAAACAACTACATGTTACTTAAGATGGAGCCTTACGTAATGTCCTTTAAACCATCCACTCTGCTAAGCTTTACTGAACGTAGTGTCCTTTACAAAGAAAAGTAGATCTTTCAGAAGATAAGAAGACCACCTTGGATGCAGCACCAGCAACTTTTCCAGCTTCAGTTTCAGTTTGAGTTCCATTTCATGCATGTCAATCGAGTCTTGTACAGAGTCCAAGTCCGAGTGAGAGTCAAGTACAACTGAATTTTAATTTCAATAAGAATTCAGATGATGATGTTTCTATTTCACATCGTGAGCCCACAATAATCCCTTTCCCTCATGCCTTATTGGGAAAGAAGAAAAATTATCAAAAAGGTGATCTTGATCTTTTGGAGATAGAAAGGATGTGTAGAGAGAATGTAAAAGTTAAGATCCCTTTCCTCCAACTAGTGGATATGATTTTTATATTCAAGAAGTATCTAAAGGTGAGATGCACACCTGTTATGACTAGCAGGAAAAAGAACACTCGAACAGTCAACACATGTGTTGTCCATATCCACTACTTGTGTGATCCGCAATGAGATTCCAAGGAAGAAGAGAGATCTAGGAGCACACTTTGTCACCAGTTAGATAGTGGACATACCATTTGCTCGTACTCTACTTGATAATGGATCCTCAATCAATCTACTGTCGTATTCCTCCTAGATCATCTAGGTTTAGGACCTCTAAGGAGATCGAGAGCACTCCAATAGTTTGCAGACCGATCTGTTAGGAGGCCCAAGGGATGGTTGAGGGATGTTATCCTTGACATCGAGGGGAAGAAGCACAAGGTGGAATTCACGATCCTAGACATAGAGTGTCCCTGAAGATGGCAAGATTCCCATCTTATCCTTGGTCATCCTTTTTTGAGGACAGTTAGAGCTATCTTTGTTATACCCTAGGAAAGATATGCTTTCATATACATGATCAAAATGTAGAGTTAGAGATGTAGCAAATGAAATGGAAGAGAACTGATTCAGAGAGCAGTACAGAATATCTCTCGTCGGAGGCCAAGTGCTACAGAGTTGACACAATTGATCACTGGCATCAGCAGTCAGCTTGGGTTGATGAGTCCCTCTTGTCAGGAGATGACAATGTAGATGAGGCAGTTCGACTTATCCTGCAGAATCAGACCTTGCCCACAGGAGACTTCTCTGATGCATCTCCCTACATCATCGATGACTCAGAAGTCAACTTAGGTTTGTCATACCCATTCCCTTAAGGTTAATCAGAGGATGAGGATGACAAGTTGGACATGGCTTTTGTCGATTGTTTGGACACCTTTGGCGATCCGACTCCTGAGCAGAACTAGTTGGTGGCTAGTATCACCACAGATCCAACCATATCTATCACAAAGCTAGATTCAGAGGTAGTTGAGCCAAATTTACCTGATTCTCATACCATTCCTAAGCTCAAACCACTACCCCCACCTTGAAGTATGCCTTCTCTATGGGCCCGCCATGGAAGTTCCTAGTCATTGTCAGTGCTAACTTGACTGGAGAACAAAAATCTTGCCTGCTAGAGATTCTTGAACAGAAATGCAAGGCCATAGGATGGAGCGTGTCTAATCTTCATGGGATAAATCTTGATCTATGTTCACACCATATTTACATTGAGGAAGGTGCTAGACCCTTCCATGAGTTCTAGCATTGGTTGAATCCAAACTTACGAGATATGGTCAAGAAGGAGATTGAAAAATGGTGTGACGCAAAGTTTATATATCCTATCTCTTATTCCAAATGTGTGGCACCACTTCATGCAGTCCCTAAGAAGGCGGGGCTTCAGATAGTCACCAACTCAGATGGAGAGTAGATTGCGACGTGAGTACCCACGTCGTGGTGTGTCTATGTGGATTACAGATGATTGAATGCCGTGACGAAAAAGGATCATTTCCACTTACCATTCATAGACCAGATCCTGGAGAGACTAGCAGGGAAAGAATTCTTTTGTTTTCTAGATGGGTATTCGGGCTACAACCAAGTGGCCATCGCTCCTGAGGACAAGGAAAAGAACACATTTACATGTTCGTTCAGTATATGCGCATTCAGGCGCATGCCTTTTGGGTTATGCAATGCACCAGGGACTTTCCAGCGATGCATGATTGCAGTACTTGTCGAGATGGTGAGTGATTTCCTGGAGGTCTTCATGGATGGCTTCTCGGTCCATGGTGACACGTTTTATACTTCTCTATCTCATTTGGATCGAGTCCTCAAGAAATGTAGGGAGGTGAATCTGGTGCTCTCTTAGGAGAAGAGTTATTTTATGGTTCAAGAGGGCAATATGTTGGGGCATGTCATATCCAAGAGGGGAATGACGGTTGACCTTGCCAAGGTGGATGTGATCAAGAAACTTCAACCACCAACCAACATTAAACAAGTGCAGTCGTTCCTCGGGCATGTTGGTTTTTACTGCAGATTCATAAAGGACTTCCCAAAGATTGTCGACCGCTAACAGAGCTCTTAGGAAAATACACGGAGTTCATCATAGATCACATGTGTCTTGAGGCCTTCGAGTTCCTAAAGAGTAAGAGCATGGCTACTCCTATCCTACAAGCCCTAGATTGGTCTCTTCCTTTTGAGATCATGACATACGCTTCTGACTTTGCAGTTGGGGCCGTGTTAGGACAAAGGGGAGAAGGGATTCCTTATGTTGTCCACTATGCAAGAAAAGTACTCGATCAGGCTCTACAAAATTATACCATCACAGAGAAGGAAATGCATGCCGTAGTTTTTGCCTTGGACAAATTCAGGTTTCATCTTTTAGGATCCAAAGTTATCGTGTTCACAGATCACATAGCCATCAAGTACCACATAGAAAAGAAGGACGCAAAGGCACTTCTTCTTAGGTGGATTCTATTACGCCAAGAGTTTGATTTGCAGATCAAAGATAAGCCCGGAGTGAAGAATGTGTGGTCGATCACCTATCCCTCATGATGAATATGCATTTTATCATCTTTGTTCATTTATTTTAACTTAAAATCCCTTATAAAACACATGTATATAACAATAACTCCATATTCTTACTAACTTGCATTTGTGTATAAATAATGAACACTTCTTACCATTTTAACCTAAAATAAATAAAGAAAGAAAGGAAAAACAAAGAAAATAAAATAAAAAAGGAAGACTGTATATATGTAATAGATACAGGCTGACCCGAACCCCGAGAGAAGGTCAAGACTTGACCTGATCGATCAGGAATAAATTAGAGATAGATAGGGTCTTTATTCAGAAAATTAAAAAAACTTGTGTGATGTATATATTTGTATACTTCACTATTTTATTTGTACATAAATTGACCTCAAACAAAATAATTTTCAAAACAAAAGTTGTAAATAAAAATGTTTCCTAATTAATAAAAATAATTGCATAATCAAATTATGTACAGAATAAAAGCAACCACACTCGGAAAAAGCCACAAAGCGATAATTAAATGACCAATTCCAGCTCCATATGGACTCAATTTGAACCAAACTCACTTCCATTGTATTGTAAATTAAATTACTTTAAAATGGTTGTGATTTCATAATTTTTGAAGTTACGGGTGAAAAGTTGGTTTTCAAGGTGGTTTGTGCAATTTTCCCATGTATTTGTACATATTGTATTTTGTAAATAGCTTTACTAATTATTTAAAATAAAAATAAAAATAATAAAATTTTTAAAACAAAAAAAACTAATTTGCTTATTTACCCATGTATATAATGTCATATATGTATGTAGCATATGTATTAATTTTATTAACTAACTACCACAAAAAATTAACATTTATTTTTCAAATAAATAAAGTGATGAAAATAACTATTTTTTGTAAATATTCTTTAGCACATATCTTGTTACTTTATCTCATTTCAATTTTATCTTTTCTCTTATCGCTTATCTTCATCCAAAAATTCAAAAATTCAAACTCCATTATCTTTTCTATTTATATGGCTCCTTCTCCCTCATTCCAACTTGATCAATCTTTGATTAGAGGAGCCCGATCTCCAAGAGTCTTCTTGTCGTAGAAGGGTGCCTAGTCTCCGAGTCGTCCGGTGACATCGCGTCGGCCTTCGTCGAGGTGATCAAGGTCTTTTCCGCTCCTAAGGTGAGATCCACATTTTTTCTCTTATTTTTATCCTAGGTTAATCGTAGTTTTATTTTCTCGCATTTGTACTTCGTTGTCATTTTTTTCTAGATTTTAAAAATCATCACGATTTGATTCGCCAATGATCCGATATTTCATCTCACTTTCTCGATCTCTATGCGTTCGTTTCTACCCCGTGCAATCTCCCATCTCTGACCACGTACGGTGGTCGGAGATCCGGTTCCATTCACCATTTTCCACGGAACCACACTCATCCACATCTTCCGTTTTGATTTTTGGGATCGAGTCATCTTGATTGAATACTAATTGTTTATAAATAAAAAAATTACTTAAAAACAAAAAAAATATTTGTTTTCTTTCTCTCTAACAATTATTTTGCATGATCATCTAAAAAATAAAAAATAAAAAAAAACATTGTTTATTTTATGTTTTTAATTTATCTATTTCAGATTTACAAAAAAAATTTATTGCCATTAATAACTGAAAATAGAAAAGATAAAAAAACAAAACAAAACACAGGCGACACCGCCGCCGCCCGAACGCGGGCAGCCCAGGCCCACCGCCCTCTGCCGCCTGTGAGCCAACTCGCTGCCACCTCCTAAAGCTACCTTCAGCCGCATTGCCGACTGTCGTTCATCGCTCTGCCATCACCGCGGCGGACCCTCCATCTCATCCGCTAAATCTCCGTGCGAGCAGCAGGAGATCGCCCAAGCGCCACCCGCGCGACTTGCAACGAGGCTGCTCCGCCTGATCGTTGCACGCCATCTCCACCAACTGAGGCCCCATGCCTCCAACCAGAGCCGATCCATGCCTAGCCACTGACCTCAGCCTTCTGCCATGAATCTAGCCTCCACCTGGACCATCGGAGCCCTCGCCCCCTTTGTGCCCATGCGACCGCCACCATGTACGCTGCACAGCCGACGCCAGCCGACCCGCACACCTGCGCGAGGAAGAGGAAGAACCCAGCGGTCGCCCATGCCCCTTTTGGCCATCTTAAAGAAGAATGAAGAAGCATAAACCCTAGGGATTGTTAAAACATTGGAAAAATTACATATCTATCCCTAGGAGTTCTGAAATTTCTAAAGAGTTCCTGCCAACCTAAGCATGTGCAACATGCCCTACCTAGGTAATTTTCATTTCACTTCCTGCAAGTTATTTTTAATATTATTTCATGTAAAAACTTCTAATATTTGCATTTCAATCCTCGAATTCCAGACCTTAATTTTGCTTTTTTTATTGAAATAAATGTTTTCTTTGGTCAATAAATCTCCCAAAAATCATGATACGCTTCTGATGTGCTTATCTTTTTAGCATAAATTTTTCATTGCATTTGGTCATCATTTATTATTATTAAAAAATTAAAGATATTGTCTTTTTCTCTTCCTGAAATTCAAAAATTCATAAAAATTTGAGTATTTTTCTAAATATTCTAAAAAAATTAGATTAATTTTATTTATTGTCTTTTATTTTCTGTACAAATTTCACCCATTAATTCTTTTCAAAGTCCAAAAAAATGAAAAATACTAAAAATCTTATAAAAATCATAACAAATTCTACAAAAATCCAAAAATCATGAATTTAGTTCCTGTTTGTAGATATTTGCCTTTATTTTATCACAAAAATATTTGCCAGGAGTTTTGGGCAATTAAAACATTTTTAAGTTGCAAATTACTCCAGGTTGTGCACTACTTCTCATTTTTATCACTGTTTGATTTTTAGAAAAATATAAAAATATCTGAAAACTCTATAAAAATCCCAAAAACATTTCAAAGTTTGTAAACCCCAAAAATATTTTCTATGGATTTTTTCGAGCATTTTTTATATAACTGAAAAATACAAAAAGAATTTGGTGTGTGTAGTTCTTATATTGTGCATATTATTCTTTATTTGAAATTAAAAAATTGCAAAATTAAAATCACTAAAATTTGAAAATCAGAAAATAGAAAATAGAAATAAAAAAATTTAAAAATTAAAAAGATAAAAAATCTACAAAAACCAATGATAGTTTGCCTTTGAGATTCCTGCTTTTTCTCTTAACTGATTTTTGTCGATTATTTGAATAATCCTTGGGAATTGTAGCCTCCCTGAGTTCGATCTTGTCTGTTATACAGGTAAATAAGTAGCAGAAAAACTTCTCTTGCTCCATATTATTTTCTGTAATTATTTTGCAGAGGAGAAAAAATAAATTGTTTGTTTGCTGACGCTTGATTGGGTTACAACGACTTGTTCATAAATCAAATAATTAGAACCCCAGAAAAGTGTAGCAAGAAAATGGCGCCGTTTTCGGGGAGGCATGGCGAGGGTAGTTAGGTTTCTCTTTTGACCAGTTATTCTTGGTTGTAAATATTTGTTTATATTTTGCCACATTACTCCATTGTTCATATTCACTGTTTCATTTCATTTTTTTCTGCTTATATTTGATAATTGTGTTTCTTACACATTCTCTCTTTTCTTTTTCTTGCGAGGGCCTGCGGAGTAAAGGAGGCGATCCTAGGAGAGCCGAAACACCCAAACAATGTGGAGGCAGCTTGGTTCTTCACTGAGCCGCAGGATAGCGTGAGAGGAGGAGAAGAAGAAATGAAGGAGACCAAAAAAGATATTTTTTTTCATTTATTTTTCTAGCATTTAACCTCTATAAAAAGGACATTATTTTATTGCGGGGTCTGTTTCGCCAAGTACCGGTGCACTTGAGGGACCTCACCGGATTTGTTTTCATCGCCTTTATTTTTCTTTGTTTCATGCGAATTTCATGAGCTACCTACTGATTGCTTTAATTAATTTGTTTGAGCCATGTAATTAATTAGGTCCAAACACCCTAAATAAGAACTTTTGTACCTATAAAGTAGAGCGTAATTTGGACTTAGTCAAATTAACTTGTTCTTGTTCGCTAATAGAAGCTATCATCTAGGACAGTTCACTTGCATCATATAAGATAATTTACTTTTCTATATTTAAATTTTGCGCGGATCACTTGCATGTAGAGTGCTGGCGACAAGGTACACATCTCTAACCCCTGCATGTATCACTGTGTTTAATCACGCATTGGCATTTCCCGTCTCCTTCCTTATTTTCACTCACATAAGTTAAAAAGAAAATTGGACACTCGGTAGGCAATTATTTGAAAATATTTTAACCTAGTGACAACTACCTAAAATACAGGATTGCTAAAGAAAACTTCACCCTAAAACCAATACAAGGAAAAATCATTGTTTTGGAGAGAGTAACCCCCTCATTGTTTGGTTTGTATGTAGCGAGAGAGCGACCCGCACACTAGGGTAGAACCATGCCCAAACTCTTTTCAGACTACTATCTTGGGTTAGTCGTTATCTTGTAAGGATCTCTCCGGTAACCGGTAAAGCAGCCCGCGACGTCCTTAACAGCTTGAATTGATCGGGTAGCCAGTAAACGGTCCGCAATTCATACTGGCTGGGAAAGATCTAATTTTGGGATTGGGCCAGACTCTTGAGAGCATTGGGTTCCTAACAGCTCGCTTTAACCGCTCTGATAGATTGTATTCTCACCAAACTCTAAAATTGACAAGATAATTGACCGAACCTTCACGGTCTTCACATTGAGTTGAGTTGGTGAAATGGGAGTTTGTATTGTGTTTATTACTTGCGTGCATACTCGATCCTTCTGTGCATTTGCGCCTTTTTCTCCTTATCTTTTGACTTGACCCTCGTGCTCTCCCGATCCCGTCTTTTGTTTTGGAGATGGCCGACTGGGAGTTATTTTAATCCAATCTTTGCGGATACCTCATACCCTCCAGTCGATCCACCTTCCTTTTCCATGAGGATTTACCTCTTGATTTTTGTGCATATCCACTTAACCCATTATTTCAGGAATCGAACGATGATTTTCACCACCCTCATTCCACTCACTCGACCCTATAATTTTGGAGTCACCTCTCATGATATCCACACTTGAGATATTGAACTAGATGATGGAGCATATGAATTCGAGGATTACCAATATATTTAACATAAATGAGAGCCAGAACTCTACTCCACTATTTGAGGATATGAATTCACTTGAGGATAATAATGAGAGCTTGCAATCGCCCAAAATATAAAAAAAATGAGAAAATCTTAAAAATCCAAAAAGATTATGGGAGACACATTGTTGATTCATTTCATAAGGAGAGGACACCCATGCCAAACTATTTTCCCAAACAGTCATGTCCCAACCTTGACCCCGTGGATGCCACTGTACATACTCTCTTGGTAATCCTCATGTATATGATGATTCTGATCTCCTCCCTTGTATGGAGGAGGTCCAAAAATTCAAAAAATGTTGACTGAACCTAAAGTGATGGCCACTATTAATGAAATCATTGAAGCCCTACTTCAACATGCCATGACAGATTTATCCTCAACACAAGAAGAGAAAGCAAAGGAGATGATCTGAGTGTCACATCTTGACCATGACCACTGCCTACGCCATCTCTCACCGCCCACATTTTAAGAAAGGGAACACTACCCTACCTCTTGTAAGTTGCTCCATATCTGACTATTCTTGTGATAACACTCTCCTTGATGGTGGTTCGTCGATCAATATAATACCCTTCTTTATGGTACAGTCTCTTCACCTTGGCCTCTCAAGAAAACCAGGAAGATAGTTTAATTTGCAGATGGATCTATCAAGAGGCCGAAGGGTATTCTAGAAGACGTTGTCATTCTTATTCAGGGCATGAATTTCACTTCTGATTTTGTCGTATTGCCCATGGCGACCTCCACCCTGTAGAGCACCCTCCAATCATCCTACGACAGCCTTCCTCGCCTCTGCGGGAGCCATTATTGATTATCATTCATGAGAAATTCGCTTTCGTTCTGATACAGGGAGCGATGTGTTGAACTGACCAGAGACTTGCATTCTATGAGAGCCCACCTGTGTTAGCTAACCCCAAGGAATTTGACCTCGATGATAATATCAGAGATTCTTTTTATATGTTGGATGATAATGAAACCCAAGAATTCTTATTCAAGGAGGAAGACTCGGAAAGCATAGACCTTGGAGTTCCCCCTTCTGGTACGTTGCGATGCATTGATGACATCCAAGGGATTTACACGATAGACTCCCTAGAACGGAAGGCAGACTTTGAGACTAGACAGGATGGACATGATTTGACTACTTCCACTAATAAGTCCCTTCCTATTCACCTTGATTTAAATGATACTGATAAGGCCGAATTTGATTTGATTGCTTTTTTAAAGGAATTTGGGCCTTTTGATAAAGATGATGATCTAGGAGAGGCTCGCCAGGCTGGAATTGAACTTACTTTTTGGATAATGAATTCGAGCCTTTTTACTTTGAGATTAGTGAAACTTTCCAGGCCAGACATGACCATACTACTTCCACTGATCGGTTTAAGCCTGCACAATCTGAAACTACTGAGGATACATTCTTGGTCGATCCTACTCAGTTTATGTCTAATGATGATCCCAATATCGACCTACACCTTATCAGATCCATTCCTCAGTGGTCATGCAAGAAGGTTTGCTTTCAACTTTCTTGACCTTTGTACATTCACTCCTCTTGTATATCCTTTCATTTCATTCTTTCTTCTCTCGTTTTATCATTCACTCCTTTTCCGTGTGTATATATGATATACTTAGATGTGCTTTATCCTAAGTATAGGGGGGTGAATGATTTGTATTGTTCATATTCGTCTTGTTCATCACTCTTGTTGTTGCCTATACTTAGGGATACTCTACCCTAAGTATAGGGGGGTGATGTTGTTCATATAGTCTTTTTTAATTTTGAGTCTGTACATTCTCTGCATCAGTTTTCCCCTTTAGTGCAGTCTACTATACTTAGAATTACTTGATCCTAAGTATAGAGGGATCACCAACTTCGCTTCTTTTTATTTTTTTCTTTGAGTCGTTGTAGTATAGGAGTCTTTTCACTTTTCTATACTTAGCACGAGTTATGTCTTCCTTTGTCGCTCTCTGATCACTATGAGGACATAGTTCGAGCTGAGTATAGGGGGTGTCGTATATATTGTATATATACTTTAGACGTAACTCGTACTTTTTAAGATAATTATTTTGGGGGATATGTATATAATTTTGTAAAATCCACGTGTATAAAAAAACAAAAAAAAAACAAAAACAAAACAAAAACAAAACAAACAAACAAAATAAATAAAAACAGAAACAACAAAAACAAAAAAATCTTGCATATACTTCTATATATTTTACTAACCCTTTTTCCTTTTTGAAAAAAAAACTACCAAACCAAAAATCTATAAAAACTTGCATAATTAAAAAAACCTTTCTTTTACATCTGCATTTTCTCCAAAAATCCATAAAAAATTCAAAATTAGAAAGTTGTTTTAAAAAAATGTTCTTTTCACATGTGCATCATTAAAAAAAAAACTTTCTTTACATTGTTCATATTTTCTAGCATTTGCATGTGCATTTTTCAGGATAGTATTGACATTTAAACTAAGTCTGGAATAAAAATTGAAGAGTGGAGCTTAGTTGGGCCTTAATCCACTTAATTTCAGAGAAACCTTATAAGAAATGGAGTTAAGACTTTTCAGGTCCTAGTGACTTAATTCTTTGAGTCCATAAGACTATGTTCACATGTCATCTTGATTAGTCTATGTAGAACATTTAACAACACATGCATGATTCTTTCATACTGTGAATATCTTGGACAAGCACTCTACACGTAGCTCTTCATGGATGAGGTAGTGAGGAGGTAGAATCTTTTGGCTTGGGATAGCATACGAGGGTAGTACATCTAGGTGGAACCTCTCGTCTTCCTCTAGGGAAGGATGTGTGTCTCAACCTGGTCTATCGATGTTGAGGTCTAAAGACATGATATTGTGGGGTTGCAATAATGCTTCAAAAGAGGGATAGTCTACTGGCTCAGGAGGAAAACTCCTTATGTACATGATGCACCTTGTATATACTTCCAAAAAAAAGTATGGAAAAATGCAGAATCTGCAAAAGTGGGCAGGTCTGATTGAAAAGTAAAATACCTGTCAGAGTGTATATACAAGGATAAAAAAATTACAATAAGAGATTCAAAGACAAATTTTTGTAAGCTTGCAGCGGATGACTTGGCTACATTGGTCATGCATCCAAGGATAGGTAGCTACACTGGTTACCGTCCATTCTTTTCTCCATCCCCTCTTCTTGAGCTGGTTGTACTTGAACTTAGAAGGGAATATCTCCGCTCCTCGAGGAAAGAGTTGCTAGACTGGGGAACTAGAGTTACCTTGTTGAGGGGAGGTTGTTTCTTTGCTACTTTTGAGATGGGAAGCTATACTTCACTTACACCGTACAAGTAAAGATTCATAGTCATAAGAATTGGTGTATGTAGACTTGTTCTGACCTGACTGTTGAGGAGACCTGAATAGGAGTCTTATGGAACTTAGAGGTTGTTAGGTTTTAAATCCATTTCCCATTAAGGTTCCGACCCACTAATAATCCAAAGGTCTGATAGAGCTCCATACTACAATTTTATGAAGATAAGTTGAATACTCAATGTTGTCTTAATTTCTTTATTTTCCCTTTCTTTTTCTTTTTCTTCACTTATTCTTTCAAATAAGTGTTTTCTAAGGGACTAGCAAAGGTAAAGCATAGGGGGATGATGAATCTGCATTTCGTCATCTTTATTTGTTTATTTTAACTTAAAACCCCTTATAAAACACATGTATATAACACTAACTCCATATTCTTACTAACTTGCATTTGTGTGTAAATGCTGTACACTTCTTATCATTTTAACCTAAAATAAATAAATAAATAAAGGAAAAATAAAGAAAATAAAATAAAAAAGGAAGACCGTATATATGTAATAGATACAGGCTGACCCGAACCCCGAGAGAAGGTCAAGACTTGACCTGATCGACCAGGAATAAAGTAGGGGAAGATAGATCTTTATTCAGAAAATCAAAAAAAAGTTGTGTGTTGTATATATTTGTATACTTCACTATTTTATTTGTACATAAATTGACCTCAAACAAAATAATTTTCAAAACAAAAGTTGTAAATAAAAATGTTTCCTAATTAATAAAAATAATTGCACAATCAAATTATGTACATAATAAAAGCAACCACACTCGGAAAAAACCTCTAAGCAATAATTGAATGACCAATTCCGACTCCATATGAACTCAAATTGAACCAACTCACTTCCGTTATATTCTAAATTAAATTATCTTTAAAATGGATGTGTTTCATAACTTTTGGAGTTATAGGTGAAAAGTTGTTTTCTGGGGTGGTTTGTGCATTTTTCCATGTATTTGTACATATTGTATTTTGCAAATAGCTTTACTAATTATTTAAAATAAAAATAAGAAAATTTTTAAAATAAAAAAGAACTAATTTGCTTATTTACCCATGTGTATAATGTCATATATGTATGTAGCATATGTATATAGTTAATTTTCTAAACTAACTACCACAAAAAAATAAAAAAAATTAACATTTATTTTTCAAATAAATAAAGTGACAAAAATACAAAAATAGTTAATTTTTGTAAATATTCTTTAACACTTATCTTGTTACTTTATCTCATTTCAATTTTTTCTTTTCTCTTATCGCTTATCTTCATCCAAAAATTCAAAAATTCAAACTCCATTATCTTTTCTATTTATATGGCTCCTTCTCCCTCATTCCAACTTGATCAATCTTTGGTGAGAGGAGCTCGATCTCCGAGAGTCTTCTTGTCATAGAAGGGTGCCTATCCTCCGAGTCGTCCGGCGACAGCGTGTCGGCCTTCGTCGAGGTGATCAAGGTCCATTCCGCTCCTACGGTGAGATCCACATTGTTTCTCTTATTTTATCCTAGGTTAATCGTAGTTTTATTTTCTCGCATTTGTCCTTCATTGTCATTTTTCTAGATTTTAAAAATCATCACGATTTGATTTGCCATCGATCCAATATTTCATCTCACTTTCTCGATCTTTACGCGTTCGTTTCTACCTCGCGCGATCTCTCACCTACGACCACGTACGATGGTCGAAGACCCGGTTCCATTAACCATTTTCCTTGGAACCGCACTCATCCACATCTTTTGTTTTGATTTTTGGGATCGAGTCATCATGCTTGAATACTAATTGTTTATAAATAAAAAAATTTATTAAAAAAAAAACAAAAAAACATTTGTTTTCTTTCTCTCTAACTTTTATTTTGCAGGATCATCTAAAAATAATAATAAAAGTAAAAATAAAAATAACATTTTTTATTTTCTATTTTTAATTTCTCTATTTCAAATATACAAAAAATAAAAAAGTTTTTTTATTACTATTTACAATTGAAAATAAAAAGATTAAAAAAAAATTAACTACCTTCAGCTGCATTGCCGACTACTGTTCACCGCTCCGCCATCACCGTGGCGGACCCTCCATCTCATCCGTTAAATCTCCGCACGAGAGGCACGAGATCGCCCAAGCACCACCCGCGTGACCTACAGCGAGGCCGCTCCTCCTGATCGTTGCGTGCCATATCCACCAACTGAGGCCCGTGCCTCCAGCCAGAGCCGATACGCGCCCATCCAACAACCTCAGCCTTCTGTCGTGAATCTAGCTGCCACATGGAGCACCGAAGCCCTCTCCCCTTTGCGCCCCCACGACCGCCACCACGTGCACTACATAGCCGGCACCCGCCGACCCGCGCACCCGCACGAGGAAGAGGAAGAACCCAGCGTCCGCCCATGCCCCTTTCGGTCATCTTGAAGAAGAACGAAGAAGCATAAGCCATATGGATTGTTAAAACATTGAAAAAATTACATGTCTATCCCTAGGAGTTCTGAAATTTCTAAAGAGTTCCTGCTAACCCAAGCATGTGCAAACACGCCCTACTTGGGAAATTTTCATTTCACGCCATGCATGTTATTTTTATTATTATTTCATGTAAAAACTTTTATATTTGCATTTCAATCCTTGAATTCTAGACCTTAATTTTGCTTGCTTTTCTTATTGAAATAAATGTTTTCTTTGGTTAATAAATCTCCCCAAAATCTTGCTACGCTTCTGATGTGCTTATCTTTTTAGCATAATTTTCATCGTATTTGGTCATCATGTATTGTTATTAAAAAAATAAAAAAATAGTGTCTTTTTCTCTACCTGAAATTCCAAAAGTCATAAAAATTTGAATATTTCTCTAAAATATCTAAAAAAATAGATTAGTTTTATTTATTATCTTTTAATTTCTATCCAAATTTCACCCATTAATTCTTTTCAAAATCCAAAAAACTGAAAAATACTAAAAAACTTATAAAAATCATAAATAAATTCTACAAAATCCAAAAATCATGATTTCAGTTCCTTTTTGTAGTTATTTGCCTCTATTTCATCATAAAATTAATTGCTAGGATTTTTGGGCACTTAAAACATTTTTATGTTGCAAATTACTCCAGGTTGTGCACTGTTTCTCATTTTTGTTACTATTTGATTTTTAGAAAAATACAAAAACATCTGAAAACTCTACAAAAAATTCCCAAAAACATTTCAAAGTCTGTAAAACCCAAAATATTTTCTCTGGATTTTTCTAAGCATTTTTTATATAATTGAAAATAAAAAAGAATTTGCTGCGTGTAGTTCTTATCTTGTGCATATTATTCTTTATTTGAAATTAAAAAATAGCAAAATTAAAATCACTAAAAAATTTGAAAGAAAATAAAAAAAATAGAAATAAAAAATTAAAAAGATAAAAAATCTACAAAAACCAAGAATAGTTTACCTTTGAAATTACTGCTTTTTCTCTTAATTGATTTTTTGTCGATTATTTGAATAACCCTCGGGAATTGTAGCCTCCCTGAGTTCGATCATGTCCGCTATAAAGGTAAATAAGTAGCAAAAAAGTTCTCTTGCATCATTATTCGCTTTTAGTTAATTTTGCAGCTTGTGAAGAAAATAAAATTTGTTTGTTTGTCGTGGGATTTTTGGGGTCAACAACACTTTCATATATCACTTAAACCAAAACCTCGAAGATCTCGTGCTCAACACCTCATTGAGTCACAAAATTCCTCTGAGATTGTCCCTATCAAGGACTCCTTCCCAGACGCGTCGATCTGTTTTGTCGACTCTGTTCCATGGTATGCCAATATGGTGAATTTCTTGGTGCCTGAGACAGTTCTCCATTATTGGTCCAAGAGCAGCATTGAGCGACTTAAGTCAGAATTTAGGAAATACCATTGGGAGGATTTGTTACTTTTCTTAGAAGGTCCTGATCGTTTCTGGCGGAGGTGTATTCCTCAGGAGGAATACAGGAGTGTCCTCACTTACTGCCATTCCTTGGAGGCTGGAGAACATCACTACGAGAAGAGGACCGCTTGGAAAGTGCTTTATTGTGGTTTGTATTGGTCGACCTTATTCCGTGATGCATATGCATTTGTTAGGTCGTGTCCAGTATGTCAGAGAATGGGAGGGATTGTCAGTCCCAATGATGAAATGCTCATGCAAACGATCATTATTTTTGATGTTTTTGATGCATGGGACATAGATTTCATGGGCCTATTCCCTAACAGCCATGGCTATGAGCATATTCTCTTTGCGGTTGATTATCTCTCTAGATGGGTGGAAGCTATCCCAACTCGAGCCGCAACAAGACTGTCTGTAAGTTCGTGAAAGATCACATCATTTCACAGTTCAGGGTTCCCAAAGTCATCATCTCTGATGGGGATAGCCACTTTGTTAATAGGGAAATGAAAAGTTAACGAAGGACTACGGCATCGAGCACCGTGTTGCTAGTTCATACCACCCACATTCGAATGGTATGGTTGAGGTGTCAAATAGGTAGGTGAAGGGCATTCTGCAGAAGCTAGTCCGCCCTAATAGGAAGAAGTGGTCCCGCTTTTGGACCAAGTTCTATGGGCATACCAGACTGCTTACAAGACCCCGCTTGGAACCTCATTCCGAATGGTTTATGCAAAGTTGTACCATCTGCCCGTCGAAAAAATACACAAATATGAATGGGCATTAAAGAAAGTGAACTAGAACACACAGAGGGACAGCAAAACAGAAAGATGGATTTAGATGAGCTTTTGGAAATTATAAACAAGGCATAGGATAACAACATGATCTATAAAAATGGAATCAAGTGTTGGCATGATCAGAATATCAGACGCAAGAGTTTTGTCCAAGGGTCGAAGGTATGTTTATTTAATGCCAGGTTGAAGATCTTTCAATGCAAGTTAAAGTTCAAATGGACAGGACCCTTCATAGTTAGAGAAGTGAGCACGAACGACTGTGTGTAGAATTCAGAGCTTACAGATGATGCACGATCGTTCCTTGAAACGGGCAACTGCTAAAGCATTTTGTAGGATCAGATGAGCATTTTGCCCATGTTGAATAGATCTCATTCATGTGTATCCTAGAATACAATGATCCATTCATAGGGAATGCGTAAATCATCACTACTCCAACCATCTCCAAGCATCTCTTCCCCCACTTCCCTTTCTCTATGTATATTCCCCAACCTCATCGGTTCTCTTATTTCTGTCTTATACTTAGGTTGTCCAGAGCCTAAGTATAGGGGGTACCAATGGCCGCCATGTATATGCTCATCCATTTCTCCACTTGACCTCGTCCGCCCAATTTTTGCTCTTCTTCTACACTTAGGCTGGCCAGAGCCTAAGTATAGGGGACGGGTCGACTTCTATACTTTTTGTTATTTTAACTCTTCTACGCTTCGCATGAGTTATGTCTTTTCCTCGCTTCTCATGCTTTGAGGACACAACACATGCTAAGTATAGGGGGAGTGTATATATTACATATATACTTTACCCATAGCTCGTACTTTCATGTATTTTTTGTTTATATTATGCAATAATTGCGGGATGGGTAAAAGTGGTAAATTTAAAAAAAAACTTTTGGAGGATACATGTATACATGTATAGTATATCTATAAATATTTGTATAATTTTATAAAATTCTTGTAAATAATAATATTGTAATTTTTTGTAAAATAGGAGTACCAAAAATATAAAAATATAATAAAAAATATAATAAAAAGGCTTCTTAATTACTCTATCATATCACCCTTGCATTCGTTACAAAAAAGTCGTGCACTTCATTCATATACATTGCACTTCATCTGTATTTCATTTGCTTATCTAGCATTTGAGAAGTGAAAAGTTAGCGGGTTCTGAACCAAGTTATGAATAGAAGTCGAGGATGGATTTGATATGACCTTAATTACATAATTTCATAAGAACCTTATACGGATTGGAGTTAACATGTTTCAGGTCGAGTGACTTAATTCTTTGTGTCCGCAAGTCTATGTTCACATGTCATCTGGATTGGTCTAAATGGAATATTTCATACACACTCACGATTCTTTTAGACAGGGACCTAACTTGGACAAGCACCATGCACGTAGCTCTTCACTGATGAGGTGGTGAGGAGGTAGAATCCTTTGGCTTGGAGTAGCACACATATGGAAACATCCCTCCTCCTCTAGGGATTGTAGTGCATCTCAACCTAGTCTAGTGGTGTCGACGTCTAACGACGAGATGTTGTGGGTTGCAATAAAGCTTCAAAAAGGGGATAGTCTACTGGCTCAAGAAGAAAAGCTCCTTATGTACATGATGCACCTTGTATATATGTCCAAAAAAAGAAAAAGAAAGAACTCTAAAAAGGGGGACAAGCATGATTGAAAATAAAATGTCTGCCAGAGTATGTATATTTGTATAGTCAAATAAACAAGGCATATGCTTCAAAGTCTCATACCAAGGAAGCCTGCAGGTGGAGACTTGGCTACACTGGTCAAGCTCCACTTATATGTGACTACACTAGTCACAATCCTTCTCATCTATACCCCCTCTTCTTGAGCTGGTTGCACTTGAACCCGCTCCTCGAGGAAAGAGTTGCTAGACCGGGGAATTAGAGTTACCTTGTTAAAGGAGGTTGTTTCTTTAATATTTCTTATGTGGAGAACTATATTTCACTTACACGGTACAAGTAAGATTCATAGTCATCAGAATTTGCGTATGAGGATTTGTTCTGACCTAACGGTTGAGGAGACCTGAATAGGGACTTGTGGAACTTAAAGGTCGTTAGGTCTTAAATTCAATTCCCAATAAGGTTTTGCCATATTATTAATCCAAATGTCGAGTCAAGCTCTTTTTTTATTTTTTTTCATGACCTCGTTATGGAACCCAAATCATTTCACTTTTTGCTTTCATTTTAGTTGCTCGGGGACGAGCAAGGTTTAAGTATAGGGGATGATGAATTTGTGATTCATCACTCTGAAAGTCGAAAATAGAGCTTTGTTCCTGAGTAATTAGTTGCATTTCTCCATTTATTTTGCATTATTTTCATTCATACATTTATAATTAATGTCTGCATTTTAGCATGCATTTTTGCATTAATAAAGAAGCCAAATTCACTTGTAAATATCACATGTATGTTCACCATATTTTGCTTATTTTTATTTATTTTCCATTAACTAATAATTGAATAAAATCAACTCTATAGTGTATATATTACTAACATTAATAAATAAAAAATATCAAAAAAATACTAACTCCTACAATTGACCCATAAAACCCTAATCCGAGTTTGAGACTAAGAACCCTAAAATGTGAATCTCTCTTTCATATGATCTTCTATGGATCCTCAACTCATTTTTGAATTAATGTGTGTTCAATTACCTTCAAAATAAGATCAAATTCAAAAGAATCAGAGTTCGTTTATTAAACTTGGGTATTGTACATATGCCCATGTATTTCATTTATTTTATATTTATTTTATTTTATCTTTTTATTATTAAAAATACAAAAAAATTAAGTTGTAAATATTTATTTTATATTTTCTCTGATTTTTATTCTGATTTTTATCTTCTTTAAAATGCTAAAAAACTACAAAAAAACAAAAATCCGGTATTTTATACCTAAAAGATTCCCCAAAATATACTTTTTGTACAGATGATTTATTTTGGTTTTCAATCCTTCACAAAAGTTGTAGATCTCGTCGAGATGAGTAACTTTTGTGTTGACACTTTTTGATTTGACCCCTTTTGTTATTTCTTTTTTATTTTTCTTTAAGTTTAATTTTTCAATTTTTCTGGGAGGGACACGTGACCGCTCCTAGAGCCGCCACGTGTCACACCATTTAATATTATTTTTCGTATTTTATTTTAGTTACTTTATTTTTATTTATTTTATTTATTATTTATGTACTTATTTACTTATTTATATTTATTATTTATTATTTATTTATTTTTTTATTTTAGTTTTAATTACTTATTTATAATTAATTATTTATTATTTATTTTATTTAATTCCATTTTTTACTTAATTTTTTCCACCAACTCGCATTCTCTACACCTTTCCCACTTCTTTCCCAACTTTCACGCTACTTCTTTTCTAACTTCTCCATCTTCCTCCCCCTTTTATTCCCTTCGTCCTCTTTATTTTTCCTCGTCCGCCATTCTTAGATAAAAGGAGAGAGCTCATCGAGGTAGATCGGTGACAGTGTTCGACCACGATATGAAGTGATGACCTCCTTTAGGCGAGATCTGTCGCAACCACCTCCCCCACGCAGTGAGTTTCCAATCAAGCTCACCCAGCTTCGCTACGCATCCGCCACACTGCTCGAGGCCACGATAGGAGTTTAGCATAGCTTCTCCGCAATCTGACGAATCATACATGTAAGTTTTCCATCTTTATTTTTCAATTTTTTTATCTCATATTTTTTTGTTTGGTTGTTCTATAATCCTCACCTAAATCATTCAATTTTTTTTGTTGCCATCTTGATCCAGAATGACCTCACCACCATCATCATCCTCACCAAATCACCACCATTTTCCCCATTTCATCTTCCATAGTTTGAGATAAAAATTTTAAAAAATATTAAAAAAACTAAAAAACAAGAATAGCGGGGGCGGCACCCGTGAATGACACCGACCCCTCTACCACCCTCCATGCATCACCGAGTGCGGCTGCCACCATCGTGCACCGCCCACGCATGGTTGTCGCACCTCCGCCCACGCCTCACATGACCCTCATCTCCAGCGACCCCGTCGCCAACCGCCGGGACAACTCCCACCTGCGACCACACCCACCAATAGCAGGCCGCTCCACCTCTATCTGCGGTAGCCACCTTCATCTCTGCCATCCTCTAGATGCCCCCGCGTCGTGCCTCTACTCCTCTGACCGCAGCCGCCCTCCTTCCCACCGCCACTGCTCTCTCATGTGCGCCTCTGTGTCATGTCCCTCGCATGTTGTAGTTGCTCGCCTCTGCCCGCCGTTCGGTCTTCTCCATCGCGCCCACACTCACATGCTCCTACGTACGACAATGCCCAGCTACCTCGTGTGGCCCATCTGCTCACCTCCGCGACCGCACCACCCGTGCCCCTCACCGCTCGCATGCCACCATGACCTCTAGATGCGGCCCCTCTCCACGGTAACCACTGTCCTCGTGTCACATTCCATCTGCCGCCATCCTTGCTCCTCCACCCACACCCCCGCCAGGGCGCCGCCCTCCACTGGCCCATCGTGCACTAGAAGGTCTGTTGCATTTTTTATTTATGAAAATTACAGCTTCTCCCCGTCATGTTTATTTAATTGTAGAAGTGCCAAGTACACATTTCAGTTTGTTTATTTTAATTCTTGTATTGCACGGACACCCTTGTGTTATGTTTTAATTTGGACATCCATTTGGCACCATTTCTTTAATACAAAAATATCATTAGTAGTCCAAAAAATTCTTTTTCTGAGCATTCTAATTTTCTGAGCACGATATGAAGTGATGACCTCCTTCAAGTTTCCACGATATGAGTAGTGACTATTTACTTGTAATTTTCTTAGCATTGTTTGATTAAATAAAAATTAGAGATTGAAATTCATAGAAAATTTACCCATTCATGCTATGAAATTTGTATGTAAATATTTTTTTTCTCTAAAAATTCCCAAAAAATCAAAGATGATGCTTCTAAGTGTTTTTTAATTATTGCCCAAATTTCACTAAAAATGGATGTCTCTTGTGCCTAAAATAAATCGTTGAGTGATTTCAGTAAATGATTTTCAATTAAATCCATAAATTTTATTTTTGCGAAACTTTAACTCTCTAGGATTTCTTATTAGAATATCTTTATGAGATAAATCGCTCTCTGGATAATTTGATTCCTTGGATTAATTAGGAATTAAATTCTCACAATAACTCTGTTTTTGTTAAAAAATCATTAAAAATCATATTTTGCCAAAAAATCCAAAAAATTATTGTAGTTCCATTTCATCATGTTTCACTTCCAGTAAAAAATCACATTTTTTCGTTCTGTTTGTGTGAAAATTGCATTAAAACCCATAAAAAAGTGTATACTTTTATTGCATTTTCAACCCAAAAATTCCAAAAATATATATTTTGTATTCATAAGTGGATTAGGTTGCTAGAAAAAAAATACAATTTTCCTAAATTGGATTAATTTCACATAAAAAATAATTTGGCTAAGTTGCTTACTTTTTTAATAGCCTAGTTCATTCACATTTTTTGCATTTGCATTTATATTGCATAAAAAATATAAAAAATGCTTGAAAAACCATGAGCTAATTAATCTAAATTGACCCGACGTTGTTCCTTTGCCTCCTTGAGTCGACCCTAGGGCTTGCCCAAGTAAAATTAACACAAAACCGTACATTAATTAATTCATTGATTTATCAATTCATGTGGTCAATTTTTTATCAATCCTGATTGCCCGACTATGACAACACGACACATTTAACATAGGGTAATTCGAGGCTCTTCACCCAGGTGCACCCGAGCTCCAGGACCCCTTTGATGGGGCCCAGACCATTTTGAGGACTCTTGTAGGTGCATACGAGATCCGGGAAGCCAGAGCGGCCTTCGGTGAGGTGTTTGGTGGCCGGAGGATGAAGATACACCCGATCGAAGGTCAAGGAAGAAGACATTCTTCCATGTTCTTCCACCGACCCTCCCAACCGTTGGACCGAGCCCGAGCTCCAGTTCTAATTCTTAGCCATCTGAATCTTTGAGGGGTAAATATATAAGTACCCCCCCTGCTTTTTGTATTTTTCATTTAGTCATGTAAGTATTAAGTTAAGTTTCAAAAGTATTGTAAAAATTGCGCAGACCCCCTAGGACTTATATTGCGTTTAGGTCCATGCCAGCTCACCTCACATGGCAACCCATGTGAGGTTGGCAAATTGCATATGTTCCCTCTCAGCTTCCGTTATTTCTATTAGTACTAGAAATTTGTAAATAAGTGTAAAATTTTAGGGTATTTTGTACGAGACCCCTCATTATTTTTTATTGCGTAAATGCCCTACCGGGCTAGTAATTATTTATTTATCTTTTTTTATTTAAATAGTTCATATGCCTATAAATTCTTGGATTAATTATAGTAAATGCTAATATGTTGATTGCTTACACCATTTTTTTTATTTTAGCATTTTGCTGCATTTTTCCATTTATTAAAAATCATTTAGGAGCTATTATTCCCTGTCAACATTATAATTTCAAAAAAACAAAATTAACTTTCCAAGAAATTACGAATTATATATTACTATATATTATAACTCCATAACAAAAATCACAAAAAATTATAAAGAAAACACTAAAAAATGAAAAACTCTCCTAACCTTAAAAAATTATCAAAAATCCTATAATATAAGACAAAATAGTTTTCTTGTGTATTTTTTATTTATATCATATATCATATATTAAAAATAGTTTTTGGCATTTTTTGAAGTATTTACCTATTTTAAAACCCAAAACAATCCAGCCTATTATTATAAGTTACTATTTTGCTATATTTAATTAATTATAAATACCTAAAAATTAGAAAAAAATTACAAGAAAAAACAAAAAAGGAGAAAAATTAGGAAAGCGTAAAATTTTTATTTTGTAAATTTTTAAGTATATTTAGTTATATTCATAAATATAAATTGTGCCATTGCATTCATTATTTTTTTCTAAGCTGAAAAGATGCATAACTTTTGACATGTTATGCCACAAGGAGTTTCCACAAGTTCATCAAAGAGTTTGCCATTGATCAAGGAGTTTGCCATTTTCTCTCTAAAAGCTCCTTACAGTCTCATCCATATAATTTTACAGGAAGTACTTGTTTGCTATCTCAGAAATTAACATTACAAATGGCATGTTCTTTGTTTTAATCATTTCTGCCATCTGTAAAGTAATGTAATAATATATATAAATCAAATAGTAATTTTCTTGTGTTGAGATGCCTTGGATGTTAACATGTTTGTTAGTCTCACTGCAATGGTTGCCTCCCTTTTATGTGTGTTGTCGGTTTCATTAGGTTTGTTCTACTATCATTATATTCTTCAACTCATGTCAATACATCACTAAAGGTTGCTTCTTGTTTCTATTTTTTTAGTTTATTACCCTTTGCTTCTGTTTATTATCCTGTATGATATATAGTGTATATATATAATATTACTTATGTATTTATTTTTAATATTATTATTATTTATGAATACCTAAATACATTTTAAAACCTTAAAAAAATAAGAAGGATTGTACTTATATACATTTCATGAATTTTACATATTATATATACCATATATATTATTTATAATATCATTATTATCATATATAGATATATATATATATATCTTTTAAAACAAAAAGAAAATAAAAATCAAAAAAATATAAAAAGAAGATAAAAATTTAAATTTAAAAAACATAAAAATATAAAACATTAAAATCCATAAAAAATATACTTAAAAACCCATAAAAAATAAAAAAGGTAAAAAACTGCAAAAATAATTGTTTATTTTTAGACAATAATTCACCTATCTGTGACTTGCTCTCTGTGGTTCGACACCCTACACTTATACACTATAGACATATTTTGTAGAGTTAAAATAAAAATAAATTGACTCACATACTTTTCATTGCATTATCATACATTGTGGATTGATTGCTTATCTGAATTAGTTAATTGAGATCAGAGAACTGTGAGAGTGATGGATACAATGATTGTCGGATCTGACTTGTCCGACACCACATGCCCTCTAAGACCAAGTGTTAGGATACTCTGGATAGCCTCTTTAACAAAATAGCACCGTTGATGTGGAGCAACATAGGATAGGATTGTATATGTTCATATGCATAATATTTCTCTTTATTTTTTTATCAATAATTGTTTATATCTTTCTGACCATCTCTTTTGTTGAATTCTTTGCGAGGGACCACGTAGAGAAGGTGACTTCTTAGTAGGTTGGTGCACCTGAGCTTACATGGAGATCAACGTTTTCTTTGTAGGTTGATTGGAGAGAGCAAGGAAGAGAGACAGAGAGAGAAAGAGACAGATTAGCGGTAGAATTTTTATTTTTATTTTGTTATAGAGGAACATTTAATTTATTTTTGCATTATTAATTTGTAATAATACATGTACATAGTATATTTTGGACATTGACACTCTCCAAGGTCTATTGCTCGGGTGATTGTTTACTTGCAGCCCTCACCGGTTTTTCCGCAATTTAGTGCCTTCTACCCTCTTATTCTCCCTATTTTCCACTTTTTTTTATTTGTTTTCCGCATTTTGAGTTTTCTGCCTTTATTTTCTTTATTTTATGTGAATGAGCCTTTAGATTCTTAGGACTTGCTTGATCAAATAATTTAGGTCCAAACACCTAATATTCGCTTACACCTATAGCCTCTTCGTTGGGATCTAGATTAAACTCAATTTGGTTATTCACGATAATATAAATTCCTTCATAGATCGATTTCATCAGCTTGCATTTGCATGTAGTGTAGATTTAAACTTCTCTCTTGCATCTGGCATGGAGAGAGCTGGTAAGCAATGTACGTCTCTTTATTGAGCATGCATCATTAGATGCTAAGATGGGATTTCCATCTTAGTATCAATTTACATGACTTTTCCATTATCTCCCTCATTTTGTATCACTTAGGAGTTTAAAGAATATAAAATAATCATTATGTGATATATTTTGAAAAATACTCAAATAAAAGTGAAAATCAAAAAATAAAAGAAGGGGACTACTTAATAAATTTTGACCAAAATTAAAATTCATTAAGGACATCATTGTTCTGGGTTTATAAAGCCCTCATTATTTTCAGGTATCATCCAGACTGAGTAAGGCATTACCCTAGGAAATAGAGTCAAAGCCATCCTGAATACTGCCATGCTATTTATTGGATTCATAAAGTATTGGCATTTCTATCATACACGGGAGAGTAGGACCTTGTCAATGATGGTGTTCTTACCTTGTGTAGAACATCTGACCTTGTCCGAAGTATTGAGCATAGGCCATGCCCTCACGTGTGTGTGTGTGTATGTCAGCATTCCGCATCTGAGTGCCCTTCCATGGGAACACAGTGGTTTCACCAAACGACTTCCTCCTCTATTCTTTGGCTGAGTAGTGGATCCAGACCCAATAGCAAGGATTCTCTTGAAAAAGTGTAGGCTACATGTTACAAAGAAAGTGGGAAGTACGAGATACTTTTCTAGTAGTACTCAATCTCATATAGGGCGCCACCAAGGAATTGTTATAAGATTTGCTTGAAAACAAGAATAAAATCGAAAAGATAAAAATAACCGAACTCTCACAGCTTCACATTGTATGAGTTGGTGAATCCACTTGCTTTGGTGTTTATTTCATTTAGAATTTAGGTCAAAGATCCATTTTTGCGCTCTTGCGCCCTTTTTCATTTTATCCGTTTTCATTTTTTTCTTGCACTGCTCATTTTGAGCCTTCTACTATTTTACTCTTCACTTCATCTATTGTTCATCACTGAATTACATTCATCATCTACTCCACTTCTATCCAAGATGTCGTCTCATGGATGGTTTATCGGGACCCCACTGAAACCTACATCGATTACATGAATGTGACATCTTCAATTATTCGAGACGATGCCTGAGAACCTAGTTTGGATCTTGCGAACTGATCTCTAGACTCCTCGACTTCTTCCTCTATTCAAATAAACTGGGATCACTCTTATCTTGCCATTCACCCCTTGTGGATGGAGATCGATTTTAGTTCATATCAAATGCTCCATTCACACACATCAAGAATTGATGCTAATTTATATCATCCTTTCCATCAGGTGCCCTAGTATGCTAGTCTGATCGGGATACATTTCCATGCGCATATCAAGAGACAAAACGGGATCCTATTCAGGTACATTCCTTTAAGTATGAATCAGAGATGGCTCCTTAGGGAAAAGGGAAGGGACATAATCATCCAGATTAGGGACATCTAGATTAAAACATCGTGAATGCACAGCTGCTCGCATATATACAATCTATCCAGCAACAGCTGACAGACCAGGTACTTGCCAAGGTTTCCTTCCAAGACATGTTGAATGATTTGAGGAGAGAGATAAAGAAACAAGGAGGAGGAGGAAATAATGATGAATAGGGAGATGGACACTGTGGAGGACATGTAGATGAGAAAAGGAGAGAGGCTCCCAAGCCTACTCTGAAAGAGACATACAATCCTAGTATTTGCCATATGACCGAGTGGATACATATCCATGTATTCCATGGATATTTTGAGTTAAAGCCACAATTCTTGGCTCTTCTTCCCTCCTTCCACAGGAAAACCAATGAAGAGCCATGCATCCATCTCCAACAATTCTCTCACATTTGTTGCACCACTCACTATCCTAGCATCCCGTTAAGTGTAGTCAAGTTGACATCATTCCCCTTTAGCCTTCAGGACAAGTCTCTTTATTGGATTAATCACTTGGGGAAAGTCGTGACAACTTGAGAGGAACTTAAGTCAGTGTCCCTCTAGAAATACTATCGTTTAGATCGTCTCAACCAGATGCGAGTAAGGATCAACAACTTCTCCCAAGGACTACACGAGTCCATTCATGAAGCATGGGAGAGATTCAGATATTTGCAGGAGAAGTGCCCCACTATGACATCCCTCAGACCAGCCTAGTCCAACAATTCTTTGGAGGCCTGACTCCAGAAAGTTAGAGACTAGTGGATGTAGCATGTAGTGGATCTCACTTCAACAAGGATGAAGATATCATCTGGAAAATATTTGAGGAAATGGCCGAAGGAGAGGCAACATTGTCTTCGTAGCATACATACCAAAGGCATTTGCAGATCCACCACAAGCCAGTGAATATGGCAGCATCCATTGAAATGAACAGTGATGAGAGCTCCAACCTCAGCATTACCAGGAGCCACATGTCCAAAGTTGATATCATTGAGAAGGGACCACATGACCTTAAGAAGTTGTCCGTGATGAAACAAAGGACCCAACACATGGACAAGCTGGATCAGATTTCCAAGCAGTTGGAGCTACTGGTCAGCACCGTCAATGTCATCTAGTCTATGAGTACAACAGCCACAAGTCCTGCTGAGTACAAGAAGCTACCATCGCCACATCAACCTCAGTCGAGTTCAGGTCAGCCTTAGATCTACCACGTATACTATGTGTAGGCACCTGAGTAGTCACCACATCAGCCATCTCAACAGATTGTTGTCTACCAGCCAAAGCCCCATTCAACATCATATACAGACCCATTTTTCCCATTGCCACCCCAAATCTAAGAAATGAATGGCATCTGGAACACTGATGCATAATTGGCCCATCCATGCAGACAACAGTAGGGCTAATCTTTTGCAATCAGACTGTATCACCAACTCGTTGGTAGGAGGTTTGTCCAAAGAAAACAGCCTCTACAACATCAGTCTCCACCTTACCATAATACTTGGAGACAAAATCAAAATTATCAGCATCTTGTGTAATGTCAATACCTGCTGCATCACCAGTACGTGGTTGCTCATCAGAACCAGTACCTCCCTCCTCAATTTCATCAGCACAACTCCCTCCTCACCACAATTCTCAGTTTTCCCAACATCTGCAATATCACTCTCGGCGTGGTCAGCATGTTGAATCATCTAAGGCAGCTCTTGTGAACCCCGCTCATGACTGCTTGTCCCAACTTGTCAAAGGACTAACAGAGATGAGTCAGAAGCTCGACGATCTCACCGCCACAAAACTCGTATTCCCACACAAGTCGAGGCCAACCCTGACAATTTCAAAAGGAAAGACCAGGTATTTTGTGATATCTTAACTGATACACACGAAGTCAGGTATTTCAAATTTTGTGTTCTCTCATGCAGTGACTCTCAGGAGCGAAGTAGTGAAGGGGAAAATAAAGTGTCTCTAGCGAGTCGTCGTCTGCATCTGCCAGTCCAACAATGTTTCCGAGTAAGGAAGAAGATGATGGTAGAGCAGCACCAGTTCACCACCACCAAGAGGAAAAAGAATAAAAAATTAATAAAATAAAAATTTCCAAAAAGAAAAGAAGATCCAAAGCCAAGAAGGACCAGCCACGGAGGGGCCACCTCCAACAACACTTCCAACATAATTCGACGAAGCCAAATCTCATGTAGATAAATTTTTTGCCTATTTTGAATGGTGACTCATCTTCTATCAAACCATCTATACAAAATCATGTAATTAAGAACAATGCATTTTATCTTATGAATATTCCTTTTTTTAATGCAATGAAAAAAAGCAAAATAATTAGAAATTTAAAAAATGCATTATCTAACCCTAGCATTATTGAAATCATTGAAAATCCTGTGCTAAAAATACCATTGATGAAGGGCATGGAATACATGCTAGATGTAAAGAAAGGTTTGAAACATGCATGTACCTCTAAGAGTTAGAGCCATAAAAACAGACGTAGGCAAGGATAAAAGCATATATTAACCATGGACACTGTGAATGCTATCAGTGATCTCCTGCAGAAAAAGAAAGACAAGGGAGAATCTCTCATCAGATGTTAGATATTTGATCAAGTTTTTGAGCGAACTCTGCTTGATAACAACTCTTTTATAAACCTCATGCCTTCCTCATTACTTGAGGAATTCAAGCTTGGACCGCTTAAGCCGACTCATATGATCCTGCAATTTGTGGATCGATCAATCAAACGGCTTAGGATTTTATTAGAAGATGTTATCATGACAGTGCAGGACATTACACTTTCATGTGGACTTTGTAGTCCTAGACATGGACTCTCCTACACCATTACCTAGACTCGCATTATCCTTGACTGACCATTCCTTCGAACTGTCGAAGCGGTCGTCGAATACGGGTCTTGAAAGATCGCATTCTGCTCCTACACTGACAATGCCATCATGGACATGATCAGCAAACCAAAAACTGCATATGATGAAGGCAAGCCATCAATAACTTAAGATTGTGACATTATTGACATCAGTGATCAACAAATATCTTTGAATGATATTCTGACATAGGAAATCCTCTCTTCAAAGGAGGACATGGAAAGCACAGTCGATCCTTGCTCCCTTGTCAACTAGGAGACATATACAGAGTCAAAATCACTGATTATCTTATTTAAAGATCATTCATGCTAGACCAAACATGAAGAATTCATTGCATATATGTCTAACACATTTATATTAGAGCCAGCATTGACAGAGGTGGACAACACCTCAGTGAATCCAACAGACAATCCATCTACCTACACAGTTTTTGAAGTGTCCACGGAGTAGACTCCACAACTACCTGAACTCAAACAGCTCCTAGTAGGTCTGAAGTATGCTTTACTTGTAGGTGAAAAGAATATGTATGCAGTCATCATAAGCGATAAGCTAACTTCGGATCTCGACTTCTTTAGGTTCTAGAGAAAAATCGCAAGGCATTTGGTTGGAAAGTATCGGATCTTCGGGGGATAAATCTAGCCTTGTGTTCACACTACATCTATCTTGAAGATGACTTCAAATCATCCCAAGAATTATAGAAAATATTAATACCTAATCTCCATGATGTAGTTATGAAAGAAATCTCAAAGTTGTGTGAGGAAGGATTTATTTATCCCATCTCTGACTCCAAATGGGTGAGCCCCTTGCATGTCATTCCGAAGAAATCATGGCTCAATGTGGTTAAGAATGACCATGGATAGGAGATATCCACCCGAGTAATGACATCTTGGTGTGTGTGTGTGTGTTGGCTATCGTCGTGAATTCAGCCACCAAGAAAGAACATTTCCCGCTGCCATTCATTAATCAAGTGCTCGAAAAACTAGCGGGTAAAGAGTTCTTCTGCTTCTTAGTTGGGTGCTCTGGGCACAACCAGTTGGCGATCGCCCCCGAAGACCAAGAGAAGACAACATTTATCTATCCATTCGACACTTATGCTTTTCGAAGAATGTCCTTCGGATTGTGCAATATGCCTGCCACATTCTAAAGGTGCATGCTTGCATTTTCACCAATATGGTCGGAAGTTTTCTTGAAATTTTCATGGATGATTTATCAGTCTACAGTGACGGTTTCGACTCTTGTCTTCAGCGCCTACACCGAGTACTGCAGAAGTGAATTTGGTCTTATCATGGGAAAAGAGTCACTTCATGGCCACAAAAGGAGTTGTGATGGGTCATGTCATTTTCAAGAGAGGCATGGAATTCGACCCGAAAAAGGTAGATGTGATTGTCAAACTCGAGCCACCTCAAAATGTGAAGAATGTGAGGTCATTTATGTGGCATGTCAGATTCTACAGAAGATTCATTAATGACATCAGCAGACTTGCCTGACCTCTCACAGAGGTTCTCTACATGGAGACCTAGTTCATTGTTGATAAAAAGGTTCTCCAATCATTTTATCAGCTGAAAGAGATAGTCACTCAGGCTCCAGTCCTACAGCCACCCCACTGGTCTCTTCCCTTTGAAATCATGATAGATGCATCTGATTTCGTAGTTGCGGATGTCTTAAGACAACGAAGAGAAAAGTTTCCCTATGCCATTCAAAGGGAGACATTAGATGAAGCAAAAAAATATACAGTCAAAAAGAAAGAGTTGCTGGCAGTGGTTTTTGCTTTAGAAAATTTCAGATCATTTATTCTTGGATCAAAAGTTATCATTTTCATTGACCACTCTGCTATCAGATACCCACAGCAGAAGAAGGATGCCAAGTTACGACTACTCAGATGGATCATTCTCCTCCAGGAATTTAACTTGGAAATCAGAGATAAGCTTGGAGTTCAGACTGTGGTAGCGAATCATCTATCTAGAATAGAATGCCAAGATGCTTAAATGAGTAGTGCACCGATCACAGAGCCATTCCATAATGAGTCCATCCTCAGCATTGGATCACTCCCTTGGTATGTCAATACTGTAAACTACCAAATCTCTGGGGTGGTTCCACAAGTTTGGACGAGAATCAAGAAGAACAAATTCATGTCCGACTTCCACTTCTACCAATGGAAAGATCCATACCTATTCAAAGAAGGAGCATATTGCATTTGGCATCGGTATATTCATCAGGAGGAGTACACAAGTGTCCTCGAGCACTATCATAAGCTTGAATAAGGTGGACAACATTTTGGAAGTCAAACGACAGCAAAAAAATGTAGTGTGGCCTCTGGTGGCCCACACTATTCAATGATTCTAATGAATATGTCAAATCATGTATTGATTGTTAGAAAATGGGAAAAATCCTTGGTGTTAAAAATTTTATGCCCCTCCAATTCATTCTGATATTTGATGTGTTTGATGCATGGAGCATTGATTTCATTGGTCTGTTTCCTAACAGTCAAGGCTACAAATACATCCTGCTTGCCATGGACTATGTGAATCAATGGGTGGAAGCTATCCCTACTGTTTTGCACGAAATTCGAGGACAGAAATTATTAATGAAAAAAAGTCGATCAGTCGTTGCTTTTATCCCCAGAATCCCGTGACAACAAAAAAAATATTTTTTTTATTTTTGCTTCTTATTAACCTATATAGCGGACATGGTCGAACTCAGGGAGGCTACAATTCCCGAGGGTTATTCAATTAATCGAAAATCAATCAAGAGAAAACAAGAATCTCAAAGGACAACTATCCTTGGTTTTTGTGATTTTTTGAATCTTTTTATTTTTTATTTTTTTATTTCCAATTTTTTTATTTTCTGATTTTCAATTTTTTTTGATTTTGATTTTACAATTTTTTTAATTTTCAAAAATAACGAACAATATGAATAAACTCAAGAACTACACACACCCACTCTTTTTTTTTTACAAATTTTCAATTAGACAAAAATAATAAGAAAAAATCCAAAGAAAATATTTTTGAGTTTTAAAAGTTTAGAAATGTTTTTGAGAATTTTTGTGATTTTTTTCAGATGTTTTTGTATTTTTTAAAAATCAAACAGTGAGAAAATAATAAAATATGCACAGCCTGGAGTAATTTGCAACTTAAAAATATTTTAATGCCCAAAACTCCTGGAAATTATTTTTAAGAGAAACTAAAAGTAAATATCTACAAACAAGAACTGAAATCACAATTTTTGTATTTTTGCAGAAATTTTTATGATTTTTATAAGATTTTTGTTGTTTTCAATTTTTCGGAGTTTTATAAATGATCAATGCGTGAAAATTGGTCAGAAATTAAAAAATAATAAAATACAACTAATCTAATTTTTTGGGAATTTTTCGAACAATATTCCAATTTTTATGAATTTTGGAATTTCAAGCGAGGAAAAATGACATATTTTTGATTTTTTTATAATAATAAATAAAGGAAAATGAAATGAAAAATTTATGCTAAGAAAATAATCACATCAGGAGCATAGCATAATTTTTGCAAAATTTTTAGATGATGAATAACATTTATTTCATTCAAAAGAGCACACAAATGTTTGTTCTGCAATTCAGGGACTACTTTGCCATAAGTTCAATGTTTTTGCAGCAAATAAATAATGAGAAAACACAGAGAAAAAAATAAATTTTGCAATTTACCCAAGTAATGCGTGATGCGCATGTGATAGATCTCTGACAGGGGCTCTTTTGTAATTTCAGAAACTTCAGAGGATGTAGCTCTAAATCTTCCAATAAAATATTGAATCCAAAACCTCCAACCTTAGGTAGTTTCTCTTCGTTCTTTAAAGGAGGGAGTAATGGGGCGCTATCGCCTCTAAGAAGAATGGCACGGGCGGTGGACGGGCTTGGCGGATGAGGGCAACAAGGGCAAGGCCGCTGCCTCTTTCTTCCCCTCACGCGCGGGCGGCGCGAGGAGTAGTGTGGCCTGGGAGACGAGTGCGGCAGCCACGCGCGGTGGAGTGCTATTCTGGGGGGCACGTGGGTGGCACGCCGCGGTGGGGACGGAGGTGCAGGCACTTTGTGGACTGGGCAGCGTGTGACTTTGAAGCGCGCGGGGGTCGCTTCTGGTAGAGGAGGGCTGGCACTGGATGAGGGCCGAGTCGGTTACGCGGGGCGCGACCGCGCGCTGTGGAGGGCAAGGGGATGAGCCAGCGGAGGACAGTCGCGCGCGACCTTGGAGAGAGAAGGGCGGCGCCCGCGCGGGTGGTGCGGCGTATTGCGGACGACGGAGGAGTTGGACGGCCGCGGGGGCGGCGGAGTTCTCCAGGTGGCAATGACTTGGTGGCGACGGGGGGTGGCGACCCCGCTGCCTGTTGAGATTTTTTGTTTTGTTTTTTTAATTTTTTTTGTAATTTTATTTGTACTGTAAACAGTGAATAGTAATAAAAAACTTTTTATTATTTTTTATTCTTAAAAAAATCCGAAAATAGGAATAAAAAGAATAAGATATAGAAATTCTTTTTTTTCTTGTTTTTTTATTTTTTTAATTTTTTTATAATGATCTTTCAAAAAAAAAATGTTAGAGAACAAGGAAATAAAATGATTTTTTATTTTTTATTTATCCTGTAAAACAAACGTTAGAGAACTAAAAAGAAACAAATGTTTTTTTTATTTAATTACACATCGGAAAAATGAATGAGGATCCGGCGGGCATGAGGAATTCGAATCCGATCTCCGGCCACCGTACACGGCCGGAGTTGAGAGATCGTGGACGGTAGAAATAGAACGCGTAGAGATCGAGAAAATGTGATGAAGAATCGAGTCGAAGCGGATCAAAATCGTGATGGATTTTTTTAAGATCTAGAGAAAAGAGAAAAATATGACGATGGAAAAAATGTGACAAAATAAAAAGCGATTAAACTAAGATAAAATGCGAAGAAAAATTTAGATCTCACCTTAGGAGTGGAAAATGGACCGTGATCGCCTCGACGAAGGCCGACTCGCTATCACCGGGCAGCTCGGAGGCTAGACACCTTTTCTCGACAAGAAGACTCTCGGAGATCAGGCTCCTCTCTCTAAAGATTGATCAAGTTGAAATGAGGGAGAAGGAGCCATATAAATAGAGAGATAGAGATGATTTGTAGATTTTTTTGGTGGAAGAGATAATATGAATTTTTGATTTTTTTGGTGGAAGAGATAAAGAGATGAGAAGAGGCAAAATAAAAGAGATAAAAAATAATTACAAAATAATCTATTTTTTTAATTTTCATCACTTTAATTATCTGAATTAAAAAATGTTATTTTTTTAATTTTTATAAAGGTTAATTAAAAATAGCAACTATATACATATAATACATACATATATGGTACTATATACAAGGGTAAATGATGAAATTAGCTTTTTTTGTTTTTTAAAGAATTTTATTTTTTTTATTTTTATTTAAAAAAATTAGTGAGAATAATTTACAATATATACAAATACCATATGCACAAAATACATGGGAAAATTGCACAAACCACCCCAGAAAACCGACTTTTCAACCGTAACTCCAGAAATTATGAAAATACATCCATTTTGAAGATAATTTAATTTTGAGTCCAATGGAAGTAAGATTGATTCAATTTAATCTCATATGGAGCCGGAATTGATCTTTCAATTAGTGCTTAGTGGCTTTTTCCTAGTGTGGCTACTTTTATTCTGTACAAGATTTAATTGTGCAATCATTTTTAGTAATTAGAACACATTTTTATTTACAATTTTGGCTTTGAAATTTATTCAATTTGAGGTCAATTAAGGTACAAATAAATTAGTGTCAGTTTTATATGGATATATACAAAATAAGTGAGAACACATTTTTTTGGATTTTCTGGTTAAGGACCATATCTTCCCCTACTTTATTCCTGGTCGATCAGGTCAAGTCTTGACCGTCTCTCGAGGTTCGGGTCAGCCTGTATGCAGTCTTCTTTTTATTTTCTTTTCTTTATTTTTCCTTTCTTTCTTTATTTATTTATTTTAGGTTAAAATTAGTAAGAAATATACAATATTTACACACAGGTGCAAGTTAGTAAGAATATGGATTTAGTGTTTTATGCAGGTGTTTTATAAGGGATTTTAAGCTAAAATAAATGAATAAAGATGACGAATCGCAGATTCATCATCCACCTATGCTTTACCTTTGATAGTCCCTTAACAAACACTTATTTGAAAGAATAAGTGAAAAAAGAAAAAGAAAAAGAAAGGGAAAATAAAGAAAGTAGGAAAGTATTGAGTATTAAACTTATCTTCATAAAATTATAGTTTGGAGCTCTGTTGGACCTTTGGAATATTAGTGTGTCAGAACTTCTGTGAGACTTAGAATTTTAAAAATGACAGCGTTCAAGTTCTACACATCATTGTCACAGTTTCGGCTCAGAAGTCATCCTTGATCAATCCTCTTCCCAAAGCACACCCTATGAACGTTGAACAATCGACACATGTGTGTGAAAGGTTTTAGCTCTTCCCATCCAGAATGTCGGACTATCATGCAAATCTCCTCTCCAGTAACTCGTCCTCGGGGAGTCAAGTATTTCCTTCTAAGGTCTGTCGCGTTGTGTTCACAATCGAATTGGGGGAGAAGATAGAAGAAGGATAAAAGAACTGGAGGGTGGCCAGTGTAGTCACCTCTCCTTGTGAAGCTGGCCAGTGTAGCCGCGTCTCCACCAAGATCTGCAGGTTTTCTTGAAGCTTGGACCTTTTTGGTCAGATATTTATTTGGTAGTGGCTTCTTTGTATTTGGATTTTTGGTGGTTCTGCTTGGATCTTGTTGTGCCCGTACGGATATAGAATCTTTTGTTTCTGTACATCTTTTGGGGTCTTAGAAAAAATTGTGCCCAGCCGTCCATCCCTTTTCCGAAGCTTTATTACAACCCGTACTCCTTTCTTTAGATTTCCACGCTACCAGAAAAGAAACTCACACAGTCTTCCAACATCCCGTCTGAGTTGAGCTAAGTGCATAGTGCGAGAGTACAAATTGATTCCCTATTCCAGAGTTATACCCAGAATGAAGAGACCAGGTTAGACACTAAGAGTCAAACGTTGCACATTGTCATGTGAAACTCAAAGAATTAAGTCAAAGACCTGAAGCTTCTAAAATCCTATTTCTCGATGAAGTTCCTCTGAGAATTAGGTGGATTAAGGTCCAACTAAGCTCCATTTTTTCAATTTTATTCCAGACATAGTTTAAATGTCAATACTATCCTGAAAAATGCACATGCAAATGCAACATATGAACAATACAAGGTTTTTTTTTGAAAAGGAATGATGCACATGTGAAAAGAACACATTTTTTAAAAAAATAATTTTCTAGTTTTGAACTTTTTATGGCTTTTTTGGAGGAAAAATGCAGATATGAAAGAAAGGTTTTTTTTAAAATTTTGCAAATTTTTATAGATTTTTGGTTTTGTAGTTTTTTTAAAGGAAAAAGGGTTAGTAAAATATATACAAGTATATGCAATGTCTCGGAATTCCAGTAATTTGTTCAAATCCAACTTCCTATTCTTTCCTCCCTTCTCATAATCTAAATTGCATACACGGAGTGACCATAAAGATTTGTGAATTAATTCCACTGGCAGGTGGCAAGGCTTTCCATATACCAATCTGCAGGGAGACATACCCAAAGGAGACTTGCACGCCGTCCGATAAGCCCATAGAATTGAATCAAGCATCTGGGACCAGTTCTTCCTATCTGGACGTACAAGTTTCTGCAATATCGTCTTGATCTCCCTATTTGAAATTTCTGCCAAGCCATTAGTTTGAGGGTGGTAAGGAGATGCAACTCTGTGCTCAATGGCATACTCCTTCACAAGCTTCTTTACTTCTCTATTAATGAAATGGCTTCCCCCATCTGAAATCAGTATTTTGGGTATACCGAACCACGCAATAATATGGTCCTTGAGAAAGGAACACACTGTACGACTATCTGCGGCTCGGGTGGGGATAGCCTCCACCCATCGACTAACATAATCCACGGCGAGCAGGATGTACTGAAATCCTTGACTGACAGGAAATGGCCCCTTGAAGGCTATACCCTAAGCATCAAAAACATCAGAAATCTGTATATATCTTAGGAGCATGGTATCTTTGGAACCAACAGTTTCTCCCATTTTCTGACAATCAGTACAACCTCGAACATACTCTATATCATCCTTAAACAATGTGGGCCACCATAGGCCACTCAGTAAAACCTTTACAGTTGTGCGCTTACCTGAGTGATGCCCACCAGATTCTAGTTTGTGACAGTGCTCAAGTACACTAGTGTGTTCCTCCTGAGGAATGCACCTTCTCCAGATACAATCCACACCCTCTCGAAATAGGTACAGATCCTCCCACTGGTAATAATGAATCTCTGACAAAAATTTGTCTACCTTGTACTTCGGCCAATCTTGTGGAACTTTCTTGGAGACAAGATAGTTCACAATATCAGCATACCATGGGAGTGAGTCCACAGACAAAATGGTCCCATCTGGAAAGGTTTCGGAAATAGGGATCATGTTCTGCTCAGAGGTCTCTATGTCTGTAATACGGGGAAGGTGATCTGCCATGACATTTTTCACTCTAGGTTTATCTCTAATCTCTAAATCAAATTCCTCGAGAAGAAGGATCCATCTGATAAGGCGTGGTTTGGTATCCTTCTTTGCCTGTAAGTATCGTATGGCCATGTGATCTGTGTACACAATAACATGTGAACCGATGAGGTAAGATCTGAACTTTTCTAGCCCAAACACAACTGCTAACATCTCCTTCTATGTAACTATATAATTTCGTTATGCTTCATCCAGAGTCTTGCTAGCATAGTGTATAGAAAATGGTATCCCATCCCTTCTCTGTCCTAAAACCGCTCCAACTGCGAAGTCTGATGCATCCTTCATGATCTCAAAAGGAAGAGACCAATCAGGTGGCTATAAGACAGGAGCACTAGTAACCATTTCTTTCATTTGATTGAATGCAAGGAGAACTTTCTCATCGACAATAAAATCAGTCTCCTTACACAGAAGCTCAGTCAAAGGTCTGGCGATTTTGTTGTGAGTATACCCGCCTGTCACGCAGGTGACCCAGGTTCGATCCCCGGCAACGGCGCCATTTTGTTGTGCACGAAATTCGAGGACGGAAAATATTAATGAAAGAAAAGTCGATCAGTCGTTGCTTTTATCACCAGAATCCCGTGACAACAAAAAAAATTATTTTTTTTATTTTTGCTACTTATTAACCTGTATAGCGGACAGGGTCGAACTCAGGGAGGCTACAATTCCCGAGGGATATTCATTTAATCGAAAATCAATCAAGAGAAAACAAGAATCTCAAAGGACAACTATCCTTGGTTTTTGTGACTTTTTTGAATCTTTTTATTTTTTTATTTTTTTATTTCTAATTTTTTTATTTTCTGATTTTCAAATTTTTTAGTGATTTTGATTTTGCAATTTTTTTTAATTTTCAAAAATAACGAACAATATGAATAAACTCAAGAACTACACACACCAACTCTTTTTTTTGTAATTTTTCAATTAGCCAAAAATAATCAGAAAAAAATCCAAAGAAAATATTTTTGAGTTCTAAAAGTTTAGAAATGTTTTTGAGATTTTTTGTGAATTTTTCGGATGTTTTTGTATTTTTTTAAATCAAACAGTGAGAAAATAAGAAAATGTGCACAACTTGGAGTAATTTGCAACTTAAAAATATTTTAAGTGACCAAAACTCTTGGAAATTATTCTTAAGAGAAACTAAAAGATTTATCTACAAACAGGAACTGAAATCACAATTTTCAAATTTTTGTAGAATTTTTTATGATTTTTTTTATAAGATTTTAGATGTTTTTCAATTTTTTTCAGTTTTATAAATGATCAATGCGTGAAAATTCGTCAAAAATTAAAAGACAATAAAATACAAATAACCTAATTTTTTGGAATTTTTGGAACAATATTCCAATTTTTATGAATTTTGGAATTTCAAGCGAGGAAAAATGACATGTTTTTTATTTTTTTAATAATAATAAATGAAGGAAAAATGAAATGAAAAATTTATGCTAAGAAAATAATCGCATCAGGAGCATAGCATAATTTTTGCAAAATTTTTAAATCATGAATAACATTTATTTCATTCAAAAGAGCACACAAATGTTTGTTCTACAGTTCAAGGACTACTTTGCAATAAGTTCAATGTTTTTGCATCAAATAAATAATGAGAATAAATAGAGAAAAAAATAAATTTTGCAATTTACCCAAGTAATGTGTGCTGCGAATGTGATAGATCTCTGACAGGGGCTCTTTTGTAATTTCAGAAACTTCAGAGGACGTAGCTCTAGATCTTCCAATAAAATATTGAATCCAAAACCTCCAACCCTAGGGAGTTTCTCTTTGTTCTTTAAAGGAGGGAGTAATGGGGCACCGGTGCCTCTAAGAAGAATGGCGCAGGCGGCGGACGGGCTCGGCAGATGAGGGCAACAAGGGCTAGGCCGCCGCCTCTTCCTTCCCCTCACACGTAGGCGGCGCGAGGAGCAGCGTGGCCTGGGAGACGAGTGTGGCAACCACGCGCGGTGGAGTGCGGTTCTGGAGGGCACACAGGTGGCGTGCCGCGGTGGGGGCGGAGGTGCAGCCACCTCGTGGACTGGGAGGCGCACGACTTTGAGGCGCCCGGGGGTCGCTTCTGGCGGAGGAGGCCTGGCGCTGGATGAGGGCCGCATCGGTTACGCGGGGCACGGCCACGCGCTGTGGAGGGCAAGGGGATGAGCCAGCGGAGGACAGCCGCGTGCAGCCTTGGAGAGAGAATGGCGGCGCCTGCGCGGGCGGTGCGGTGTCTTGCGGACGGCGAGGTAGTTGGATGGCCGTGGGGGCGGCGGAGTTCTCCAGGCTGCAGTAACTTGGTGGCGGCGGGGGGTGGTGACCCCGCTGCCTATGGAGATTTTTTGTTTTTTTGTAATTTTATTTGTACTGTAAACAGTGAATAGTAATAAAAAACTTTTTTATTATTTTTTTCTTAAAAAATCCAAAATAGGAATAAAAAGAATAAGCTATAGAAATTCTTTTTTTTCTTGTTTTTTTATTTTTTAATTTTTTTTATAATGATCTTGCAAAACAAATGTTAGAGAACAAGAAATTAAAATGATTTTTTATTTTTTATTTATCCTGCAAAACAAACGTTAGAGAACAAAAAAGAAACAAATGTTTTTTTATTTATTTACACATCGGAAAAATGAATGAGGATCCGGCGGGCATGAGGGATTTGAATCCGATCTCCGGCCACCGTACGCGGCCAGAGTTGAGAGATTGTGGACGGTAGAAATAGAACGCGTAGTGATCGAGAAAATGTGATGAAAAATCGAGTCGAAGCGGATCAAAATCGTGATGAATATTTTTAAGATCTAGAGAAAAGAGAAAAAAATGACGATGGAAAGAAAATGCAACAAAATAAAAAGCGATTAAACTAAGATAAAATGCGAAGAAAAATTTAGATCTCACCTTAGGAGTCAAAAATGGACCGTGATCGCCTCGACGAAGGCCGACTCGCTGTCACCGAGCGGCTCGGAGGCTAGACACCTTTTCTCGACAAGAAGACTCTCGGAGATCGGGCTCCTCTCTCTAAAGATTGATCAAGTTGAAATGAGGGAGAAGGAGCCATATAAATAGAGATATAGAGATGAATTTTAAATTTTTGAATTTGTAGATTTTTTTGGTGGAAGAGATAATATGAATTTTTGATTTTTTTCTTGGAAGAGATAAAGAGATGAGAAGAGGCAAAATAAAAGAGATAAAAAATAATTATAAAATTATCTTTTTTTTAATTTTCGTCACTTTAATTATTTGAATTAAAAAATGTTTTTTATTTTTTTGTAAAGGTTAATTAAAAATAGCAACTATATACATATAATACATACATATATGGTACTATATACAAGGGTAAATGATAAAATTAGTCTTTTTTGTTTTTTAAAGAATTTTATTTTTTTTATTTTTTTATTAAAAAAATTAGTGAGAATAATTTACAATATATACAAATACCATATGCACAAAATACATGGGAAAATTGCACAAACCACCCCAGAAAACAGACTTTTCAATCGTAACATCAAAAATTATGAAAATACAGCCATTTTGAAGATAATTTAATTTCGAGTCCAATAGAAGTAAGATTGATTCAATTTAATCTAATATGGAGCCGGAATTGATCTTTCAATTAGTGCTTAGTGGCTTTTTCCTAGTGTGGCTACTTTTATTCTGTACAAGATTTAATTATGCAATCATTTTTAGTAATTAGAACACATTTTTATTTACAACTTTGGTTTTGAAATTTATTCAATTTGAGTCAATTAAGGCACAAATAAATTAGTGTCAGTTTTATATGGATATATACAAAATAAGTGAGAACATATTTTTTTGGATTTTCTGGTTAAGGACCCTATCTCCCCCTACTTTATACCTGGTCGATCAGGTCAAGTCTTGACCTTCTCTCGGGGTTCGGGTCAGCCTATATACAGTATTTCTTTTTTATTTTCTTTTCTTTATTCTCCTTTCTTTCTTTATTTATTTATTTTAGGTTAAAATTAGTAAGAAATATACAATATTTACACACAGGTGCAAGTTAGTAAGAATATGGAGTTAGTGTTTTATGCAGGTGTTTTATAAGGGATTTTAAGCTAAAATAAATGAATAAAGATGACGAATCACAGATTCATCACCTGCTCGAACCGTAGATAGCAGAATAGTCTTTAAATTTCTAAAAGAGAACATAATTTCACGGTTTGAGATACCAGATTTTGATATCATACAAGGGTAGCCACTTCATCAAAAAAGAGGTTAAGAAATTAATGGAAGAGTACGACATCGATCATCGAGTTGCATCTCCTTATCATCCTCAGTCAAATGGCCCAGGTGAATTATCTAACAGAGAAATCAAGATGATCATGCATAAATTTGTGAGGTCGGATTGAAAGAACTAGTCAGAACTCTTGGATTCATGTCTCTGGGCAAACAGAACACCATACAAGTCTACCTCGGGCATGTCACCCTACTGATGAATCTCCATTTCATCATCTTTATTTATCATTTTGGCCTTAAAAACCCTAGTAAATGCATGTAAATACCATTAACTTAGGCATTTTAGCAATCATGCATTTGTGTACAAAATGTGTATAAAATACGATTTTTAAAGCCAAAATTATAGAATAAAGAAAAGAAAAAGAATAAAATATTGAAGATATTTCATGACCCTAAACCCCGAGACCTAAGCATCTCTATGACTAGGTCGACAAGGAATAAAGTAGGGGAGATAAGGGCCAAAATCCAATAAAAATTCCCTTTTATTTTATTCATTTTCCTTCAGTTTTCGGACCTATTTTTAGTTCCACGTTTTATACCTCAAATAAAGAAACTTTGTACGTAAATTTTGTAGATAATTAAATACAGAAAAATAGAAAATTGATTTCAGACAAAAATAATATACAATATGCAAAATATACTCTGAATCTCTAATTAAAATTCGAACTTCCCAGATTCATATCTCTCAAATAAAAACTCAAAATATATCAAAATCACTTTTAATTGGGTATAACTTTTAATAAGCTATTTAATGAAGATGGTTTCATATTTTTTGGAGCTACGATTTGAAAGTTAGGTTTTGGACCCCTATTGTATACCTATACTGATTAAAATATTCATTTTATTTATTACTCATTTTTTTATAATTTCATATTTTTATATTTTTATAAATATTATTTATAATATATGTACATATTAAACAAGAATAAAAACATAAAGAAAATAAAAAATAAAATATGTAAAGAAAACATATAGATAAAATACCTATGAAGATTATACATCTATTTATTTAATTATATATAATACATCAGAAAAATAAAATAAAAATATATTTAAGTTTATAAAAATAAGTTTTAAATATATAAAATAACAAAAAAATTAATAAAATTTAATATACAAAATAAAAATAAAACATTAAAAATATATAGATAAATATACCTATATATCGCCCTTAAAAGGTACTTGTAATTATAGACCTCGAAAAAATAAATAAAAATCATAATAAAATAATTCAAAAAATAATAAATATTTTTCATTTTATAACCTAAAATTAATAAATTCATTTATTATTTTTATTTGATTTTCGAAATCATTTCTCCAGGATTTTTCCTAGTTGTTCTACGTGGACAACGGTCAACTCTCTGACCCCTCTCCTGCAAGTTGTCAGACCTTGGTTTCCACCCTTCTTCGTGGATTTTTCGAGGCATTTCCTTGCATCATTTCATGATATCTGCTTCTGGACTTTTTTTCCTTATTGAACCACCTTACACGCCCAGGGATTGTATCGATTATTGCGTCATCGAATCGTAAGATACGCCTCGTTCCTTGAGCCCCTCCAGCTGCTTGTTCAAAAACCAACCCTCTTTTCCATTCGAATGTCGAACATCTTTTGACCTTTTTTTGCCTCTTTTTCGGGTGTCCTTGGGTTGAAGGGTGTGACAGGCCCTTCCCCTGCTGTGGAGAGAGAGGTTTAGCGTGGTCTAGAGCATCTCCACCCTACTTCCGGCGAGCTCGTCGTCGAGGTATTTCTTTCTGGCTTTTGCTAGTGAGGTATCCGTTTCTTCTTGCATTTCTTAGCTTCGTGTTGTTCCTAGGTTTAATTCTAGCATATTAATCTAATATTTCATCGCGTACTTTAGATCTAACACCTCGCCGAAGCTCTGCTCCGGCCATCACTTTAGACCCATGTTATTCACCGACCACCACCCCTCTCTATTGCCCTGGGAACCCTCTATTTTTGTGCTTGAGCTTACTTGCAGATCCCAGGTGTCAAGGGACTCCATCTGGAGTCAAATTTTGCAGGAACCGTGGTACGTGGCCCCCCCTTTCTTCTCCGGCCTCGTGGTTGCGCTCTAGTGCTCGTCATGACATTTTGGCACTACCGCCGGGTCGGAGATGAATCCCCATTTCATCACCTTTATTCTATCATTTTGGCCTTAAAAACCCCAGCAAATACATGCAAATAACATTAATTTGTACATAATTGCATTCATTATTTATAGTATTATTTGTACATAAAATAAGATTTTTAATGCCAAAATTATAGAATAAAGAGAAGAAAAGAAACAAGAGTAAAATATTGCAAATATTTTACGACCCTAACCTCGAGACCAAGTCGAGAATGGAGTTGGTCGACAAGGAATAAAGTAGGGGGAGATAAGGGCCAGAAACACAATAAATACCTCATTTATTTATGCATTAATTATGCATTTTTACTCCTATTTTATTCCTTATTATTTATTCATCAAACAAATAAACTTTGTACATGAAAGTTGTAGATAATAATATAAATAAAAATATAAATTTGAGTTTGTACAAAATTAATATACAGTGTACATTTTATACCCAGAATAAAAAGCAAAAAACCAAACTCCACAGACCTATATCTTTCAAATAAAAGCTCAAAATATAGCAAATCAACTCTAATTGTATATAACTTTTCAAGAGCTTATTAATGGTGGTGGTTTTATATTTTTTGAGTTAATGTGTAAAAGTTAGGTTTTGGGCCCCTATTGTACCTAATACTGATTAAAATATTCAATTTATTCATTATTTGTGATTTTTGCAAAGTCATATTTTTATAATTTTGTCAAAATTATTTATAACACATGTACATATTAAAATTAGATTAAATCAAAAAGAAAAGGGAAAATAAAATAAGTTTATGTAAAATACATAGACAAAAGACCTATGATTCTACATGTATAGAAATAAAAGGAAATATATTCTTCTATTCTTTTATTCTGTTATAATTTTCTAATATTGTAAATATTATACATATGCTATTAAAAATACAAAACTAAAATAAAGCTCATTAGAATACATTAAAATAAAATCATTTATATAAAACGTAGGTAAACTACCTAGAAATAAACCTATATAATATACTTACATATTTATTTAAGTGTATAAATAACATCATAAAAATAAAACAAAAATATATTCATACTCACAAAAATAAGCTATAACTATAGAAAATAATGGACTAAAATAAAAAAATAAAATATACAAAACAAAAATAAAAATGTAAAAAATACAGGTATATATACCTATAAATGAGCCACTAAAAATAAATTTGTCATAAAATATATAGAAAATAAATAAAAATCATAATAAAATACTACATAAAAAATAAACATTTTTTTATATTCAAAAAATAATAAAATTATTTTCTATTTTAATTAATTATTCTTTAATAAACTAGGTTGTTTTGTCGCCTAGCGGCCTAGGTTGACCGATAAGGGTGCGTCAAGAGTTGACCCAAGCGAACTCCTCTGCCCCCAGCCATCTGGCATGACAGACTAGGGGTGCACACGGATTGGATAAAATCCGTAATCCGATCCAATCCGATGTTATTGGATTGGATTGGTTTGGTTTTATCATTTTAATGGATCGGATTGGATTGAAAATTTTCAAATCCGTTAAAGTATGGATTGGATCGGATTGTCATGAAAATCCAATCCGATCCAATCCGTTAATCCGTTAACATATATGTACATGCATACATACATACATACATACATACATACATACATACATACATACATACATACATACATACATACATACATACATACATACAACATATATACATACATACATATACCTACATGAATATACACGCGCATGTGCGTGTGCATCATTATAATTAATGCAATTCATCTCATTTTTTCATATCTATAGTGGATATAAGTCCTCTTGTCATCACCCTTAAACTCCTAAATAATAAAAATATAATTATACCTTGTAAAGTTATAATCCCCATTGAACTATTCCCCTCAGTTTCCAACCTCTCCCATTTCATTCTTGACCCCAATATTTCACTCCTAGTTTCATCTCCTTTTTAGTCCATTTCAACACCTCCCTCTAACATACCACTTCTTCCTCGCAATGCCATCACCCCTCCCTCACGATGTCGTTTCTTGTTTCACGCAATGTTGTCCCCCTCCGATGCAATACCATTTGTTCCAATCATGTTGCCACTTGTATGATCTCCATTATTAGATTCAGTTGTTTGGTACATCTGTTTGATTTTCTTAGCTTTTTTGCTTCTTACATTTTACTTGTTCCAACTTGCATGTTTATCCTAATGATGAAACTGTACCAGTTATTTCATCTAAGAATCAATATTCAAGTATACTAAACCCATTTAAGAATTAATTAGCATTACTTGAATTCCTTTCTTTTCTAAATTGATGCCAAATTTGATACATTTTTTTAAATGCATATTTTCACTACATGTATAATCTAGTAAATAAATTCAATTTTAAATGAGAGGCATGCTACTCAATTGGTGAACTATATGTAAGTTGGATTTGTTCGATACTCAATCAAGAATAATTATTTTAGGATTCACGTTTGTTAATAATATATTATAGGACTTTAAAGGGTGTTATCAGAAGTATTTTGGTTTGACATAGCTTAACAGTTTAGATTAGCTATAGACTTCATCAGTATGTGATTGTAAAGATCACAGTTTTTTTTCGTGTAACTTATTTTTGAATTATTATTTGGTAACTTGTATTACTCTTACTTGAATTATTAGTTGGAAATCATTTGCAATGCGGCATTTATAAAAGGAATCTCAAATTCTAAATCCAATATAATCCTTTACATTGAGTATATGGTCTTCAACTTTTTCATTAACGGATCAATGAAGTTATTCAACTTTAATTTGATTGAGTGGTCTTCAAATATCCTTTTCTTTACATCTGATCTATATTACCAATTTTTGAGCCATAATTTAAATGTTGAGGGCTAGTGTGTGATAAAACACAATCACGTAAGGGTAAACAATTGAGATGGAATACATAAGTATAAAAAATTCGAACCAATCCGATCCAATCCGTAATCCGATGGATCGGATTGGTTTGGATTTAGATATTTGATGGATTGGATTGGATTGGAAAAAACTAAATCCGTTAAGATTGGAGTGGACATGGATTAAGCTGAAATCCGATCCAATCCGATCCATGTGCACCCCTATGACGGACGCCCATCAAGCTGTCTTCTCTTAATTTTCTTTTCCTCACCGTTGACGATCTCTCTTCAATTCCTTCACGAAAAACCTCCGTCTGTCATCTCTCAATCACACCTTCTAATCGAATCGCCCAGAAACCCATCGATTATGTAATTCACCCCGGTCAATAAGGTTGCACCGCCATGTTTATAAATAAGAGCCCCGACCTTCCTCCATAAATTTGGTCAACCTTAGCCCTTCTTCTACCCTAGTCTTCAGTCCAGATAGGTTCCTTGTGACAAGAGGAATCTCCTGGAGGCTTGCATCGTTCGGAGAAGGCGGGGATGCACCCACGACGGCGCTCCGGCATAGCCCTGCTCCCTGGTGCTCCACCAGGTATAAGAGCTATTTTCTTGCTTGTTTAGTTAGGTTTCAATTCCAGTATTTCATTTATGTATGTAGTTTGGTGATTAATGTAGCGATTAGCTTAGGCTTAGTGAAATCGAAGTTTGCCGGAGCTCCGCTCAGGCAACGATTTCTTTGCGACCCATCGGTGCTCCGACCCCCATTTCTCCTTCATCTCGTCCCCTAGCGCGTTCTTCATTTTCCGATCACCTAAGATCAACCAGAACCCTCCAGGTTCTACAAATCAAGGTTCTCCTCCGCCCTTTTCCAGAACCTCGCCACCCATCTCATTTTTTCATGCAAAATCTTCAACCCCCGGTCGAGATCGAAGCCCTCGAGCCGCCGGTCCTTTCTGTGCAGGTTTGGAGATCAAAGAAGCCGACCCGGGCTCATTTGAACCTAGAACGAGGAACCTGGAGGTCCCTTCTTTTCCGAGCTCGCCTGACTTCTTGGGACTTCTAGGATCCCAGCTGAAGACATCATTAGACGCGGGAAGCTCCCAAGAGCGTGAAGAGACCCACGGCGGTCTGGGAGGAGGCCGAAGGAGCTCGCAGTGCCCGATCGAAGCTCGCCGCCTTTCCCTGTTCTTCCAGCCTACCTCCCAGCCGTTCGATCAAGGAGCAGTGCCCAGTTCTTATCCCAACCGTCCGATGAACCCTTGCTTTGACCGTTGGATCCTCAGCATGGATCTAATCCTGACCATTCATCGGCGAAGCGTCATCAGCCGTTGGTTGGATGCCACGTGTTTTAGTGAAGCATATCCAGCCGTCCGCCAACGCACACGTTTAGGGGTAAATTGCACCTTTACCCCTCTTCTTTTTGTATTTATTATTTAGCTCTGTAAATTAAATATAACATTAAAAATAAAGTGGAAATTTTGTAAAAAGACCCCTGAGTTTGCTATAATTGCAAAATGGTCCATTCCACGTCATCTCACGTGTTGTCCTACGTGAGGTGGGAAAATTGCAGGGATACTGCTACGGTTTCTTGTATTTAGAAAAAGTCCAATAAAAAACAATGCTGGTGTTATATTTTTGTGAAATTTGCAAGCAGGCCCCTAGATTTTTAAGTATTTACATTTTGGTCCCAGCCTGTAGGAGTCACGTGCCATCCCATGTGGTGGGTAATTACACATTACCCTGGAAGTTTTTTATATTAGAATTTAACCCTGAAATGTTAAAAACATGTATAAAACTATTGGGTAAATTGCACAGACCTCCCTGAACTTTATTTTGTTTGAAAAAATGCCCCTACAAGGACATGTATTCTTGTAGTTTTATTGTATGTATTAAAAATACTTGTATTGTTCATAAAAATACGAAAAAATAGGGATAAATGCTTCATGCTACGTATTTTCATGCACGTATTTTAGATCAGCATTTTTTGCATTTTATCCAATTTTAAAAATTAAAAAGGAGCCCAATTAGTCCATGTATAATTTATAAAATCCATAAAAATTATAAAAACTTCTCAAAAAATTTCCGAAAAAAATATATTTTGCGTGTTTTTGGATCTTTTAACTTCAGACCAAACATCACTAAAAAATATAAAATAAAACACATAAAAATTGTAAAAACCCAAAAAGCTTTATAAAAATATTAAAAATACTTAAAAAATCCTCAAAATATATTTTCTGACTCTAAATTTTCTCTATTTATTATCTTTATTTTAAAATTAATTTGGAGAGTTTTGGTCTCTGTTTTGTATTTTATTGCTCCATCTTAATTTCAGATTTTTTTATTCACTATTTTCAGTATTTTTGACTTTACAAATACCAAAATAATTATTAAAAATGTAGAAAAAATCACAAAAACATTAAAAAAACATAAAAAACACAAAAAATATTTTATTTCCTAAATTTTGCTTATTTTTACATGTTTTTATATACATTACCTCCCTCTTTTCTTTATTGAATATATGTCTCATTTTATCTTTTTAATATATATATATACATAATATAAAAAGAAAAATACAAAATCAGAAAAAGGTAAAAATCAAAATATAAAAATATAAAATCAAAAATCAAACAAAAAATATATCTGTAAAAAACCCAACAAAAGGCATTATTTGCATAAATGACTCGGTTGTACATAGATAACCATAGGCTACCTATTTTGCTCTCTGTGGTTCGACCTCTACATGCTTATACACTATGCATTTTATGGTAGAGAAAATAAATATTAATTCCACATTTTTGGGTTTAATTGTTTATTCAAAATTGTGGGTTAATTGTTGATTAATAGGGAGATTTTTGAGTGGTAATTTCAGCGACTAGATATTTATCTAGACCCTCGAGAATTTCCATGTTATCAGATGGTGCCGCTGCCGGGGAGCAATGAGCTTAGTCTATTTTTGCCAGTCATTTTGTAAAATAATTACATGATTTATTGATTCTTTCACCTGCCAATTTAATTCTTTGACATTGCTTATAAATATTCATTGATTTTGGTAATTTCCTTGATTATTTATGCTAATGCCAATTTTCTTACAACTTTGATGCGAAGTTCGCCACGCGAGGACGGTCTTCCAGGAGACCGACGCAGCCACGCATGGAGGAGGTTGGTCATCTCTCTTTGACCGACTGAAGTGATCACCAAGGAAGCAGGAGGAAGGATTAGTTTAGAAGAAAAAAATGTAATTTTACGTGATAGAGAAAAATTTTGGCTTGTAATATAATTTGGCCTCTATTCTTCACAACGAGGTCTAGTGCCCGGGTGTCTATTCTCCTAGGGGCCTCGTCGTAGTTTTCCATGTTTTATCGACTCATTTTACTTTGTCTTCCACTGTTTTGAGTTTTCCGCCTTATTTTACTTTGTTTTGTGTGCATGGAGCCCCTAGATATAGGCTGCTTGATTCGGTAGTTAGGTCCACACATTAATAAGAATGTATGTTCCTATAGTCTACTACGTATGGATCTAGTCAAAACAACAATGTTAGTAATTTAGATCCGAGACCGCGTGCCGCTAGAGGTCGTATACAACACGTGCAGGACTCATTGTGGCGGGCACCGATCGGTATCTGAGACCGGACCTTGGTCTCATTTCTGAATAACTAGCAATTGGTTCTTCACGATTAATAACAGCTATTGTTTAGGGTGATTTGTCGATTGCACACCGCCATGTAGATATGTTTAAAAAAATCTATTTTGCATATCGCATGGAGAGAGCTGGGATGCATTGTAAGTCTTCTAACTCAGCATGCATCATTAGGCTCAATGGTGAGATTTCCATCATTGAACCGATTTGCATGGCTTTTCCGCTATCTCCCTCTAATTTGAGCACATAAGACTTAAATGAAAATCTACAAAAACGTTAGGCTCTTAAATGAAAACAGACTCAAAAAAAAGTGAAAACCCAAAAAACTAAAACAAGAGGACTACAAAATACACTTTGACCTGAATTAAAATCGGCAATGGATCATCATTGTATTGGGTTTATAAAACCCTCATTGTTTTAAGGTACCTTCAGAGGGGGACCAAAACCCCCTCCCATGAGCGAGGCACGTCCCAAAAGGAATAGAGCTAAAACCCCAATCTATAGCTTCTTTATGTATCGCCTGGATTTCTGAAGTAATGGCGCTTCTATCATACGTGTCCGAGTAGGGCCTTATCAACGGTGGTGTTCCTAACTTGTGTGGAACATCGACATGGTCTAAAGTACTGAGCATAGGCCATGCCTTCACGGGGGTGTTTGTCTCATCGGTTTGCGTCCGAGTAGGTTCTTGCATTCTCACGGGTGATTTCGTTCCGAGCGAGAACCGAAGTATTGGTTTAGCCTATCGGCTTGCTCTCTCTAATTCTTTGGCTGAGTAGGGATCCATGAAGGGTTATAAGGACCTCAAAAAGTGCAGACTACAGGTTACAAAAGAGGAGGATAAGTACGGGATTCTTTTCTGGTAGTACTCTCTCTCCTATAGGGTTAACATGCTAAGGACTTGTTACAAGATATGCCTGAAATAACAACTCTAAAACTGAAAAGATAATAAGTAGCCAAACCTTCACGGCTTCACATGGCATTAGTTGGTGAACCCAATTTTGTCTTGTGTTTGTATGGATCTAGATTAAGGTTCAAAGATCAAGTAACGCATACTTGCGCAAATTTTATTGTATCTTCCCCCTTTGACCCCCACTCAGTTTGAGACTTTCTACTATTTTGCACTCCATTTTATTCCTCGTTGACCACCGTATCCTTCTTCTAACATCTACACCTCTCTTATTCCGCAAGGGTGATCCATGGATGGTTTTTTCGAGATCCTGCCGACACCTACATTAATTTCATGGACTCGACCTCGCCAATAATTCGAGGTGATTCCCAAGAACCCAATCCGGACCTTGCAGATCGATCTCCAGACTCCTCGTCTTCTATCTTCCTTCTTGACCACCCAATAAACCGGGACCACTTTTGTACCACTTTTCACCGTTGCGAATGAAAGTCAATTACAGTCCATATCCTTTTTCATTCACGACACTTTGGAATTGACCTTGATCCCAGATTCATCATGATAGCTGGAATTAGATTGCAAGTGGTCTGATTGGGATTCTCTCATTCTGCAAATAGAAGATAGACCAAGCCTTGGTTCCCAATTCAGAATTCATCTCGTCAGACTCAGACCCTGAAATTGCTCCCCAAGGAAAGGGCAAGGGTCAGCAGCAACCTCAGCCAGAGCAAGGACATGTGCCTGATCAGAATCAGGTCAATGCATAGCTATTAGCATCTATCCAAGCTATCCAATAGCAGTTGACAGAATAGGCCCTAGCACAGACCGCATTCCAGGAGATGCTTAATGATGTGATGAACAGACCAGAGGGAGGAGGAGGCAGAAGAGGAGGTGGTGGACCACCTAATGACGAGGAAGAGCCAGACCAGGGGAGACCCAAACCTACACTGAAGGAGACCTATAATCCTGGAGACAGCCAGATGACCAAGTGGAACCTCATTCCACCGGTGCATGCTCACTTTGAGCTGAAGCCTGGTTTCGTGCTCTTCTTCCTTCTTTTCATGGAAACACCAACGAAGAGCCTTATATCCACCTGCAGTAGTTTTCACGCATATGTCGTACTACTCACTACCCCAACGTCCCCTTGGACATTGTCAAGATGATGGCATTCCCCTTCATCCTACAAGATAAGGCCCTCTATTGGATCAACCATCTGGGGAAGGTTGTGACAACCTAGGAGGAACTGAAGTCAGCTTTCCTGCACAAGTTTTACCCTCTCGGTCGGCTCAATCAGATGCGAGCATGAATTAGCAACTTCTCTCAAGGAGCACACGAATCCATCCATGAAGCATGTGAGAGATTCACCGATCTGCACGAGAAGTGGCCTCACCATGAGATTATGAAGATCAGCCTGATCCAGCACTTCTTTGAAGGCCTGAACATCAAAAGTCAGAGGCTCGTTGATGCAGCATGTGGGGGCTCGCACTTCAACAAGGATGAAGATGTAGTCTGGCAGATATTTGAAGAAATGGCTGAAGGAGAGGCCACCCTCTCTTCATATAAGGCATACCATAAGCAGCCCCAGATCCTCCAGAAACAAGTACACATGGCAGCATCCCGCAATGCGAAGAGAGATGAGAGCTCTAATCTTATAATTATCGGGGGCCATCTCTTGAAGGTTGACATTATTGAAGAGTAATCACAGGATCTTGAGAAACTCGTTGTGATTGAAAAGAGGACTCAGAACCTTGACAAACTGGATCAGATCACCAAGCAGTTGGAACTGCTGGTGGGCACCATCAACTCTGTCCAGTCGGCACCACCATCTTCATATGCTTCAACTGAGAAGAAGGATGATCTATCACTGCCACATCAACCTCAACCGAGCCAGCAACCACCGGCAATCCAGCATGTATACTGTGTGCAGGCGCCCGATCAGGGCCAGCCGCAACAGCAGATAGTTGTGTACCAACCAGATTTCTTGACAGCATCTGATCCAACATTCCCACCACTACCCCTAATTCAAGAAGTCAACGGGGTTGGAGCAACGATACTGTTGAACAGGATTTTTCACAGGTCTAAAGTAATCCATACAAGGCGGGATCACAATGTCGCTGAGGCGACCCGCGAGAAATCCTAATTCAAACAACAATTAACCCACGACGATCAAGTAAAGCAGTGAAAGTGTGTGGAGTTAAAATTTATTATAACTCTACAACAAGATGTGTATAGTGCAAGTATGTGTAGAGGTCGAACACAGGGAGCAGACAGGTAGAACGGGGAAAAAAATGCTCAAAATGAGTGTGTATGTGATCAGGTGTCTACTAAGCTATTTTTTTGTGGGTTTTTAATTTTGTATTTTTTTATTTAATTTTTAATTTTATACTTTTGTATTTTGATTTTTAATTTTCTAATTTTATATTTTCTTTTTATATTTTATATTTTTTATATTTTCTTTTCAATATTAGAATATATGAGCTATGTAATAAAAGGGAGAAAGAGATATTTTTAAAAATAGATAAAAATGTCCAAAAATTAGCAAAAAAAGTCTTTTTGGTCTTTTTATACTTTTTTACTGTTTTTGTGATTTTTGGGTAATTTTCAGAATGTTTTTGGTATTTTTAAATAGCATAATCAAGAAAACAGTGAAAAAAATGCAAGGCGGAAACTTAAAATGGAGAAATAAAATATAAGACAGTAACAAAAATTCTCCAACTTAATTTTCAATGAAAGATAATGAAATAAGGAAACTTTAGACACTAAGATTATATTTTTAGGGTTTTTGTAGATTTTTTAATATTTTTATAGAGGTTTTTGGAGTTTTGTGATTTTTTGGAGTTTTCTTTTGTATTTTTTATGAATTTTGGACTGAAGTTAGAACACACTAAAAGAAACAAAATACATTTTTTGGGATTTTTCTGATGAGTTTTTATATTTTTTTATGGATTTTATAAGCTAGACAGTGCACAAAATGGACGTTCTTGATTTTTAATAAATATTAAAATGCAATAATTATGGAAAATAAAAATATGATGTTAAACTACACTACAGCAGGAACTTAATGTGATTTTTGGAGATTTTTTGGGGGTTTTATAGACGCATGCAAAAATTACTAGAAGCATAATGAAAAATCATATATGCAGAGGCATTTTAGTAATATAATGAAAGTGCGAGGGCCTGCGTGCAAAATGTCCACAAAAATTTATACTGCAATTAAATGTTTAAGCACTAAAAACATATACTCAAAACCCCCCCCGGGGGGGGGGGGGGGTAGCCTGCAAAAATGCTAAGGCTCACGCGCGACGCACGCGCCTGGCGGGGGCTTCCAAGCAATTACACAAAAATCCGGGGGGCTGGTTCGCAAATTACAAAGCTTAAATAAACTCATAGAAAGGCTTTGAATATCAAACGTTAAATAACAAAATGAACTGGGCGAAGTTTGCAAAATACCCAACTTATGGGCTGATCGAACGGCGGGATGGGCTTTACTTAAAATACATGTCGATGCAGTAGGGCCCGATGCCCCTTCATCTTAACGGCCTGGATTAAAACTCTGAAGACGATCGGACGACACTGGTGCACCCAATCCGACGCCACCTGTGCATCGTGAAGAACTCGGCCAAGATCGACGGTTCGCAGGCACGTAGGAAGAATCGCCGATGAACTCGGCGTGGATGGAACTGAGGCTTCAAAATCTGCACGCCTGGGTTGTATCTCCCCCTTCCGATGACAACGAGAGCCTCCTGGAAGCAGCCACGATCGATCGACAGCTTCAAAAAGGTGGAGAGCCCGCCGGAGCACCGCCACAGTGGTTGAGGAGGAGGCGGCCTTCCAGGTTGCTCCGGTGCCCGTCAAAAATGACCCCAGGTGGGGGTCCTTCGCTCCTGGAACCTGCAGTTGAAAGAGCACAGCAACAGAGGATGGTCCAGGGCGAAAACAAGGGTGTTTAGAGGAAATGGGCAGCGGAGGTGAAACTCACCGGAGCAAGCTCCGGCGAGGGTGAGATGGGTAACGCGACGGGTGACGTGCAAAGTAAAAACAAGGGTTGAATCCTAGAATTGTTGCAGGTAAAGTAAAGCAAAGAAAACGAGAAAAATGGACCTCAATTGGCTTTAAAAGCCAAGAGATGTAACCTCGACGGCGGCGGTCGGAGATGGGAATGGTGGAGCGCCCAATCAACACATAATCGCCTCCCAAGAGGGCTGGAGGTCTCCCTGTCACCGAGACCAGTTCTGAGCTCAAGCAAGGGGGACCAAAATGGATCAAAATGGGGTTAAAAAAAAGCAATGGGAGGATGGGGTCTATTTTTGAAACATGGCCGAGAGGGCTCCTTCGACGAGGTGCACGAGGCGCGTCAAAGGTCCAATCCCCAAGAAAATCGATGGGCGTGCAAGATGGAGGATAGGGGAAGATATTTGCAGAAGAAGTCGACCTCAATCGATGAAAGACGTGGCCTCGAAAAAAGGGAGAAAGTGGGTCAACGGCCACTTCTGACACAAGGCAGGTGTTGGGCAGAGAGTTGACCGAGGTCAACTCTCCTGCCCTCCTGGTTGGTCCATGTGGACCAACCAGGAAAAAACCTGAGAAAAATCAAAATAAAATAGCAAACTCTTTTATTTAATTATGGTTATAAAATAAAAAATGCTTATTTTTTAAAAAATTATTTTATAGTGATTTTTATTTATTTTTAAGGGATGTATAATTACAAGTTACCAATTATACCCTTTATAGGTATATTCTTCTATATACTTTATTACTTTATTTTTATTTTATGTATTTTAATTTCTTTATTTTTGGTTATTATTTTATAAAAATATAACATACTTTTATACACATAAATATATTTTTGTTTTATTTTTATGATTTATTTTGTATATTTAATAAATTATAAGAGTATGTTATATAGGTATGTATATAAGTATTGTATCTCCGTATTCTATATACAAGTATTTTTATTTTGAATTCTCTTTGCATTTTTATTATGATTTTAATATAAATAATTATTATAAGTATTAATTACAAAATTATAAAAATATTAAAAATATAAAATAATAAATAAATAATAAATTGAATATTTTAATTTGTACAAGTATACAATGAGGGTCCAAAACTCAACTTTCAAACCGTAGCTTCGCCAAATGCGAAACCACCACCATTAAATAGCTTATTTTCTTCTATATACAATTAAAGGTGAGTTTGATGCATTTGGAGTTTTCAGTTGTGAGATACGGGTCTGGGAAGTTGGGATTCTGGATTCTTATTCAGACCATAACTTTTTATCTGTACATTATTTTTCTGTGAAATCAATTTTGTATTTTTATTTATAAAATTATCTACAACTTTCATGTACAAAGTTTCTTTATTTGATGTATAAAAAGTGGAACCAAAAATAGGTCCCAAAATGAATAAAGAATGAATAAAATAAAAGGGATTTTATTGGTATTTTTTGGCCCTTATCTCCCCCTACTTTATTCCTTGTCGACTGAGTCATCGAGATGCCTAGGTCTCGGGGTTTCGGGTCATAAAATATTTACAATATTTTATTCTTTTTCTTTTCTTTTCTTTATTCTATAATTTTGGCACTAAAAACCACATTTTATACAATATTTACACACATATACATGAATGCTAAAATGCATAAATTAATGCTATTTACACGCATTTACTAGGGTTTTTAAGGCCAAAATGATAGAATAAAGATGATGAAACGTAGATTCATCAGATACACAGCCGGCTTGTCCTACTAGACAACCTCAGGGCCAGTTATCAGCCAACCGTCAATACCACCAACCTTAGGGTGGTCGTTTCGGGGAAGTCCTCTCAATCGCCGCCACAATACCATCAACCTCCCCGGTATGTTAATCAATGGAGGCAGAACCAGCATGACCAGCAGCCGCAGTACCATCAGCCACTACCATTCCACCAGTATGCGGTTGCTCCACCTCAGCAATACCAGCAGTATCCTCCTCCCTCTTACCATCAGTTTCAGCTTCCTTCACCACCACAGCACCATCAGCAGTCATTGCCTCAGCTCCCACACCCGCAGCAACAACGTGGTCTGCACGCTGAATCTACTGAGGCCACTCCTGTGAACCCGACCTTGGACTGTCTAGCCCAACTTGTCAAAGGGATAGCAGATATGACCAGGAAGCTAGACGACCTGACTGCCACCAAGACCACCATCCTAGCTCAGGTCGAATCTAACCCCAACCTGTAGAGTCAGAGAATTATAATGTTGCTTTTTCTAATGTTGTCACTCTCAGGAGCGGTAGAGCCTTGCCAATGCATGCCATCAAGAAAGGGGAGAATAAAGCTTTAGGTGAATCGTCATCTTCTGTAGAAACCGTGCTAGCTACAGGGGCAGGTGAGGAAGAAGAATAAGGAGGAGCCATTCTAGCAGTCGTCTACCACCATCTGCATCAACAAAAACAATAAAAAAATCAGCAAAAATAAAAAAGAACAAAAATAAGCTCGTAGCTGAAGTGAAGTCGCGCTAGCCTTGGAGGAGCCTTGGAGGAGCAGCCCACAGCAGTCGATCCCTCTCCAGCCGACAGAGTAGAGGCCCCACTTTTTTCTCGTCTACCAGCACCAGTACCTCAGCCTCCAGCTTGTACTCCCTTTTGTAGTCCGGATGTACAACAATTTGTGGATGATGATTTTGATGTAAATAAGAACTCTGATTTGGATTCCGGCCAATGTAAATATTCCTTTTCCTGATGTAATAGAAAATCCAAAAAATGTAAAAAGAAAAAGTGCACTATCCAATCTTGGAGTTGTGGACATACTTGGTAGCTTAATTGTTGAGATTCCTTTAATGAAGGCCACGGAGTACATACCAGCTGTGAAGAAGGGTCTGAAAGAAGCATGTACCAACAAGCGTCGACCAGCACGCAAGAACAGAAGAATCAGGTTGAGAATCACGTTCTCACCATGGCCACCGTTGTAGCCATCAGCAACCTCCCTCAAAAAAAGAAGGACAAGGAGCACCTCTTATCAGTTGTGAGATTTTCGATCAGGTCTTCGAGCACACTCTCCTTGACAGCGGGTCTTCCATCAACCTTTGCCCTCGTCACTAATGCAAGAATTTGGGCTGGGTTCGCTCAAGCAGACACGAATGATCCTTCAGCTCGCTGACCGATCCATCAAGCGACCTAAAGATCTGTTGGAAGACGTTGTAGTAAAGGTGCGGGAGAAGTAATTCCTAGTTGACTTTGTAGTCCTTGATATGGACTCACCCACACCCTTACTTCAGACTCCTATCATACTTGGTCGACCATTCCTGCGTACCTTAGATGCCGTGGTTGATTACGGGTCTTGCAAGATCACTTTCAGCTCGGGATGCAAGCAAATCACTATAGACATGATCGGTGAGCCGAAAGTCATGACTGATGAGAGCCGTGCAGCATCAGAAGCAGACTGTGACTTTATTGCAGAAATCAGAGATGCACCACTTTTGTTGGACGACCCATGGACCCAAGAAATCCTCGCTCTGGAAGAGAACTTGGAAAGCACAACTGACACATGCTCTGATGATACTTGGGAGACAGACTCTCAGTTGGTGATGCACCTCTTCAACTCCAAGATTCACTCCAGCCTGAACCTGATGAGCCTAGTGCAGAACTATTCGGCAACATCACCAGGATCTCAACAGAGTACTGAGGACAGTAGCTCTGTCAACGTTCATGCAGTACATCCCACCACCATTACAGTTTCTGAGGTGACCAACAAGTTGGCCAGATCATGACCAGAACTTAAGCCATTTTCTGCAGGCCTAAAGTATGTTTTCCTTGCGGGTGAAGAAAACATGTATCCGGTCATCATCAACAGCAGGCTGAACCTGAAGCAGGAATCTCGACTTCTCAATGTTCTAGAAAAGAATCGCAAGGCACTTGGTTGGCATGTATCAGATCTTCGGGGGATAAACCCAGCGTTGTGTTTGAACCATATCTATCTGGAAGAAGATGCCAAGCCATTCCGTGAATTCCAAAGAAGGCTGAACCCTAACCTACGGGACGTCGTCATGAAAGAAATCATGAAATGGTGCGAGGCAGGCTTTATTTTTTCCCATCTCTGATTCAAATGGGTAAACCCTCTGCATGTAGTTCCAAAGAAGGCAGGGCTTACCGTGGTTACAAATGACAAAGGAGAGGAGATATCCACTCGGATACCAACATCCTGGCGGGTGTGTTTTGACTAGCGCCATCTCAATGCAACAACTAAGAAGGACCACTTCCCTTGCCATTCATTGATCGGGTTGCTAGAAAGACTAGTCGGCAAGGAGTTCTTCTACTTTTTGGATGGGTACTCCGGGTACAACCAAGTGGCAATCGCCCCTGAGGACCAAGAGAAGACTACCTTCACTTGCCCGTTCGGCACCTACGCTTTCAGGAGAATGCCCTTTGGATTGTGCAACGCACCCGCGACATTCCAGAGATGCATGCTAGCAGTCTTCACCGAGATGGTAGGCAATTTTCTTGAGGTGTTCATGGATGACTTCTTAGTCTGTGGTGACAGTTTTGATTCTTGTCTTGAGCACCTCGACCGAGTACTTCAGAAATGCCGTCAAGTTAATCTAGTGCTATCATGGAAAAAGAGCCACTTTCATGGTCACAGAAGGGATTGTGCTGGGCCACATCATTTCCAAACGCAGCATGGAAGTCGACCCGGCAAAAGTGGATGTCATTGAAAATCTCGAGTCACCTCAAACAGTGAAAAATGTGCGGTCATTTCTGGGGCATGTGGGTTTCTACAGAAGATTCATCCGAGATTTCAGCTGCATTGCCCGACCTCTAATGGAACTCTTATGCAAGGGATTTAATGTTGATCACTAGGCTCTCCTTGCCTTCAATCAGCTGAAGGAGCTTATCACTCAAGCTCCCGTCCTACAGCTGTCGGATTGGTCTCTCCCTTTCAAGATCATGACGGATGCATCAGATTTTGCAGTTGGGGTTGTTCTAGGACAAAGTAAAGACAAAGCGTCCTATGCCATTCATTACGCCAGCAAGACATTTGATGAAGCGCAAAGAAATTACATTGTGACAGAAAAAGAGTTGCTGTGGTTTCTGCCCTGGAAAAGTTCAGATCCTATTTGCTTGGATTGAAAGTTACTGTCTTCACAGACCACTCCGTTATCCGATACTTACAGTAGAAGAAGGATGCCAAGACCAGACTGATTAGATGGATCCTTCTCCTTCAGGAGTTTGATTTGGAAATCAAGGACAAGCTTGGAGTTCAGAATGTGGTAGCAGATCATCTCTCCAGAATTGAGCATCAAGAGCCTCCACTGAATAGTGCACCTATCACAAAAACCTTTCCTGATGAATCTATTTTAGCTGTGGATTCACTCCCTTGGTATGTTGATATCGTCAAGTACCTCTTTTCAGGGGTAGTACCGTTGGATTTGATGAGAAATCAAAAGGATAAATTCTTGTCAACCATCTGTTTCTACCAATGGGAAGATCCCCTCTTATTTAGGGAAGGAGCGGATTGCATTTGGCGCAGGTGTACACCTCAGGAGGAGCATCATAGTGTCCTCGAGCACTGTTACTCGCTCGAATCTGGTGGACACCACTCTGGAGACTGGACGGTAGCAAAAGTCCTTCAGTGTAGATTCTGGTGGCCCACACTATTTAAGGATGCATCAGCATTTGTCAAACGATGCACTGACTGTCAGAGATTGAAGGGCACACTCACCGCAAAAGACTTGATGCCTCTAAAGATCATTCAGATAGCAGACGTTTTTGATGCGTGGGGCATCGATTTCATGGTTCCTTTCCCTAAAAGTCAGGGTTTTGAGCACATCCTTCTTGCTGTCGATTACGTGAGTCGTTGGGTTGAAGCTATCACCGTTCGAGCAACAGACATCCGGACAGTGTGCTGGTTCTTAAAAGAAAATATCATTGCGCGGTTTGGGATCCCGAAGATTCTAATATCAGACGGGGGTAGCCACTTCATAAACAAAGAGGTCAAGAAGTTAACAAAGGAGTACGGCATCGACCACCGAGTCGCCTCTCCTTATCATCCTCAGACCAATGGCATGGCAGAATTGTCAAACAGAGAAATCAAGACGATCCTTCAAAAACTTGTAAGGTCGGACATAAAGAACTAGTCCCAACTCTTGGACTCAGTCCTCTGGGCATACAGAACCGCCTACAAGTCTCCCTTGGTCATGTCACCCTATCATCTTGTGTACGAGAAGCCATGTCATCTACCCGTGGAACTGATTCACAAATCATTATGGGCAAATAATATGTGCAACTTGGACTCACGGAAAATGGTCAGAAAAGAAAATATGATCTGAACAGATTCCTGGAATTCCGAGGACTATGCATACGATAACACATTGATGTACAAGGAGAATGTGAAACGCTGGCTTGATTGGCACATCAGACGAAAGACCTTCGAGGCTAGACAGAAAGTGTGGTTATTTGATGCAAAGTTGAAGATATTCCCGGGCAAATTAAAAGAGCAAATGGATAGGGCCATTCCAAGTTCGTGAAGTGCGTGTCAATCGTAGTATCGCCATATCAGAACTGTCTCCTGATGCACAACCATTCATCGTCAATGGTCAACTCATGAAGCCTTACCTTGAGCCTGACACTTTCCTTGGCCGTTGTCGACTCGATTCAAGTCCTGCGCTTTGACGACACATCCACAACACTAGCGGCATCAAAAGTTTCAGATGTTGTACCTCAAAACCTTTTTCTCTTATTTCTTCTTTTCTTCTTTCTTCTTTTCCTTTTCTATTTTCTCTTTCTACCAAAAAGGTGTCGCCCCCTTTTTTCAGTCACCTATACTTAGGACTTTCCTTACCCTAAGTATAGGGGGGTGCGTACCCCGAGTCCCTTTCTTCTTTGATCTTCTCCGTTGTCTCCTCTTCTTGACTATACTTAGGATATCTTACCCTAAGTATAGGGAAGACAACCTGAGTGCGATATGTCTATTCTCATCCTTGACCATCCCTGCCTTGTGCACAGTCTGCTATACTTAGGATTATTTGATCCTAAGTATAGGGGGACAGTCAACTTCTTGTTGATTTATTTATCCCCTTATTTCTTCATTCTTTTGACTTATCTATACTCAGTCCAAGTTATGTCTCCTCTTTTCCTCTTTACATAGCTCGAGCTAAGTATAGGGGGGTCGTATATAATATGTATATACTTTAAGCCATAACTCGTACCATCGTACTTTAAACAATACCTATGGCTAAAAATAGTGTTAAAATTATTCACAATATGCTAATAAAAGATGGGTGTAGCTCCTTAGACTCTTTTTATAAATACTGATTAATAAATCAGGCAAAAATGCTTTGTGCAAAATGTTTGAAAAATGGTTTAAAACTCTTTGTGAAAAATCTTTTGAAAACTATTTTTTTAAAAAATATTTTGTAAAAAGTGTTCAACCTTTGTAAATATCTTTGCTTGCAAAAAAAATATTTTTCTTTGAGTGAAATAAAAATATTTGTAAAGCGATTTGCAAATGGTTGGGAAAAAGGTTGTAAAAATATTTTGAAAAATCTATCTATAGTGTTTGAAAAACCTTTGCAAAATGATTTTCAAATATGTGTAAATGTTTTGTAAAAATTATTTTCGAAAATTATGTTGGACTATAGTTTTCAAATTTTTGAAAATGATTTTCAAACAATCCTGAGGAGTGTACACGCTATAGTAAAAAATTCTTCATGGAAATGTAAAAATAAGCAATAATCCCGTGAAAACCCTGTAAGAACCAAAAGCCTTCTATACATAAAATATTTTTCCATTCTTTTTCTATAGACTGATTAATAAATCAGGTGAAAATGTTTTGCAAAATGATTTGAAAAATGGTGACCGGTTTGGAAAACCTTTTGTGAAATGTTTTCAACATTTGTAAAGATGTTTTGAATTGCAAAAATTCTTTTCTTTGTGTGAAATAAAGACTGAAAACCTGTTTGCAAATTGTTTCGAAAATGTTTTGTAAAAATTATTTTGAAAAATGTATATATATGGTTTGAAAAATATTTGCAAAATGACTTTCAAATGTTTGTAAAATTTTGCAAAAATTATTTTGTACTAGAGTTTTCAAAAATTTCCTTTCAAAATAAATTTAAGGAATAAAGGCATCATTTAAAAACATAAAAAAATGTATAAGCAGATAAAATTCTTTCTCAAATAAGTCACCTTGTTACAACATGTAAATTCTTTGAATTATTGAGGCTTGTAAGTAAACAAAACGAAGCGCACTTGTGCAAATAGCTATGACTATTTTATACTTTGTGTTTGTAAACTCTTGTTGTTGCAAAACTTCTTTTTGTAAAAAGATTATTTGATTCTTAAATTCTTTGTGAAAATTGCATCATCCATTGTGCATATCATTTGTAGTCTTTTTGAGTGAGCTTGATGATTGAACCAGTCTAATAAAGTCTAAGATTGGAGCTGGGTTGGACCTTACTTTACCTAACCGCACTGGAACCTCATGGGAACTAGGTTTGGCGTACTTCAGGTCTATTCAGACTTAATTCTTTGAGACACAGGGCTGGGTTCAAGTCACCTCAACTGACTAAATAGAACTTTTCGAGATGCGTGCATGACTCTTGTCGGTCGTGACCTGACTTGGACACTTGCACCTTTCACTTGGCTCAACTCAGTTGGAGTGGTAAGGGGGTTGGATTTGCCAGTCTGAGACGCACGCGGGTGGAAACATTCGTCTCCTCGTCTAGGGAGGGAAGTGTGCCCCAACCTGGTCCAGTTTCAATGAAGTCTAAGGACAGGAGAGTGTGGGTTGCAATAAAGCTTCAAAAGAGGGATAGTCTTCTGGCTCAAGAGGAAAACCTCCTTATGTAAATGCTGCTGTGAATGGTATGTTTGAAAAAAAAACTCCAAAAAGAAGACAAGCTTGAAAACAAAAATAAAATGCCTGCCGGAGTATGTATATATGTTGTATAGAAAATAAGCAAGCTTGAGCCTCAAAGTTATACCATGTGAGCCTGCAGCTGGATAACTTGACTACACTGGTCTTGCATCCCAGGATATGTAGCTACACTGGCTACCGTCCATTCTTTTCTTCACCTCCTCCTCTTGAGTGGATGCCACTTGAACTTAGAAGGGAATACCCCGCTTCTCGAGTGCAGAGGACTGGATTGGGGAATCATTGGGTTGTCATTCTGGAGAAGTCAGTCTCTTTGTCATTTCAATTGGGGAGAGCCACCATCACTTACACCGTACGAGTTAGCTTCATAGTCATAAGAGTTTGCGTATGATGTAGGCTAGTTCTGACCTGGCTATTGAGGTAGGTTGAACTAGGTTCTGGTACTCTCAAAGGTTGTTGTGTTTAAACTTGGTCCCCATTCAGGTTCCACACACATTCACACATCAAGGTCTGACCGGAGCTCCAAACTCTGATTTTGTAAGGGCAAATGTTGCAACAGAAAGCAATTCTCTTCACTTTATCTTTTTCTTTCTCTTTCTTTCTCTTTTTCTTTTCTTCTTATGTTTCATTCTTTTTATGCATAAGTATTTGCTAAGGATTAGCAAAGGCAAGTATAGGGGGTGATGAATCCCCATTCCATCACCTTTATTCTATCATTTTGGCCTTAAAAACCCCAGGAAATACATGTAAATAGCATTAATTTGTACATAACAGCATTCACTATTTATTGTATTATTTGTACATAAAATAAGGTTTTTAATGCCAAAATTATAGAATAAAGAGAAGAAAAGAAAAAAAAGACTAAAATATTGCAAATATTTTACGATCCTAACCCCGAGACCAAGTCCAAAATGGAGTTGGTCGACAAGGAATAAAGTAGGGGGAGATAAGGGCCCGTAATACAATAAATACCTCATTTATCTATGCATTAATTATGCATTTTTTACTCCTATTTTATTCCTTATTATTTATTCAGCAAACAAATAAACTTTGTACATGAAAGTTGTATATAATAATATAAATAAAAATACAAAATTGATTTTGAATAAAAATAATATACAGTGTACATTTTATACCCAGAATAAAAAGCCAAAAGCCAAACTTCACAGACCCATATCTTTCAAACAAAAGCTCAAAATATAGCAAAATCACTCTAATTGTATATAACTTTTCAAGAGCTATTTAATGGTACGGTTTTATATTTTTTGGGGTTACTGTGTAAAAGTTAGGTTTTAGGCACCTATTGTACCTAATACCGATTAAAATATTCAATTTATTCATTATTTGTGATTTTTGCAAATTCATATTTTTATAATTTTGTAAATATTATCTATAACACATGTACATATTAAATTAGAATAAAATCGAAAAGAAAAGGGAAAAAATAAGTTTATGTAAAATACATAGACAAAAGGCCTATGATTCTACATGTATAGAAATAAAAGGAAATATATTCTTTTACTTTTTATAATTTTCTAATATTGTAAATATTATGCATGTTCTATTAAAAATACAAAACTAAAATAACACTAATTAGAATACATTAAAATAAAATCATGTATATAAAACATAGCTAAACTACATAGAAATAAACAGATATAATATACTTACATATTTATTTAAGTGTATAAATAACATCATAAAAATAAAAAAATATATTCATACTCACAAAAATAAGTTATAAATAAAGAAAATAATGAAATAAAATATAAAAAAAATATACAAAATAAAATTAAAAATGTACAAAATACAGGTATATATACCTATAAATAGGCCATTAAAATAAATTTGTCATAAAATACATCAAAAAATAAATAAAAATCATAATAAAATACTACATAAAATAATAAACATTTTTTATTTTATAATCAAAAAATAATAAAATCATTCTATTTTTAATTAATTATTCTTTAATAGGTTGTTTTGTCACCTAGCGGCCTAGGTGGCCCAATGAGGGTGCGTCAAGAGTTGACCCAAGTCATCTACTCTGCCCCCAGCCGTCTGGCATGACAGACGTCCATCAAGCCATCTTCTCTCAATTTCCTCTTCCTCACCGTTGACGATCTCTCTTCGATTCCTTCACGAAAAACCTCCGTCTGTCATCTCTTATTCACGCCAGCTAATCGAATCGCCCAGAAACCCATCGATTATTTGATTCACCCCGATCAATAAGGGTGCACCGCCATGTTTATAAATAAGAGCCCCATCCTTCCTCCGCAAATTTGGTCAACCTTAGCCCTTCTTCTACCCTAGTCTTCGGTCCAGATAGGTTCCTTGTGACTGGAGGAAGCTCCTGGAGGCTTGCATCGGTCAAAGAAAGCGGGGCTGCACCCACGGCGGCGCTCTGGCGTAGCCCTGCTCCCTGGTGCTCCATCGGGTATTAGAGTTATTTTCTTGCTTTTTTACTTAGGTTTCAATTCCAGCATTTCATTTCTGTACGTAGTTTAGTGATTAATGTAGTGATTAGCTTAGGCTTAGTGAAATCGAAGTTCACCGGAGCTCCGCTCCGGCGACGATTTCTTTGTGACCCATCGGTGCTCCGACCCCATTTCGCCTTCATCTCGTCCCCTCGTGCGTTCTTCATTTCCCGATCACCTAAGATCAACCAGAACCCTTCAGGTTCTGCGAATCAAGGTTCTCCTCCGCCCTTTGCCGGAACCTCGCTACCCATCTCATTTTTTCGCGCAACAGCTTCAACCCCTGGTCGAGGTCGAAGCCCTCGAGCTGCTGGTCCTTTCTGTGCAGGTTTGGAGATCAAAGAAGCCCACCCGGGCTCATTCGAACCTGGAACGAGGTTCCTGGAGCTCCCCTTCTTCTTCGAGCTCGCCTGACTTCTTGGGACTTCCAGGAGCCCAGCTGAAGACATCATCAGACGCGGGAAGCTCCCAAGAGCGTGAAGAGACCCACGGCGGTTCGAGAGGAGGCCGGAGGAGCTCGTAGTGCCCGATCGAAGATCGCCAACGGTGAGCCCTTTCCTTGTTCTTCCAGTCAGACTCCCAGCCATTTTATCAAGGAGGAGCGCCCAGTTCTAATCCCAACCGTCCGATGAAGCCTTGCTTTGACCGTTGGATCCTCTGCATGGATCTAATCCTGACCGCTCATTGGTGAGGCATCATCAATCGTTGGATGGACGCCACGTGTTTTAGTGAAGCATATCCAATCGTCCACCAGCGCGTACGTTTAGGGGTAAATTGTACCTGTACCCCTCTTCTTTTTGTGTTTATTATTTAATTCTGTAAATTAAATATAGCGTTAAAAATAAAGTGGAAATTTTGTAAAAAGACCCCCAAGTTTGTTGTAATTGCAAAAAGGTCCATTCCATGTCACCTCACGTGTTGTCCCACGTGAGGTGGGAAAATTGTAGGGATACCCCTACGATTTCTTATATTTAGAAAAAGTCCAATAAAAAGCAATGCATGTGTTATATTTTTGCGAAATTCGCAAGCACGCCCTTGGATTTTTAAGTATTTGTGTTTTGATCCCTACTTGTAGGAGTCACGTGTCGTCCCACGTGGTGGGTAATTTGCACATTAACCCAGATAGTTTTTGAAATTTGAGTTTAACCCTAAAATGTTAAAAACATGTGTAAAATGTTTGGGTAAATTGCACAAACCTCCCTAAACTTTATTTTATTTACAAAAATGCCCTACTAGAACATGTATTCTTGTAGTTTTAATGTATTTATTAAAAATACCTACATTGCTCCTAAAAATACGAAAAAATAGGCATAAATGCTTCATACTAAGTATTTTCACGCGCATATTTTTAATCAGCATTTTTTCATTTTATCTAATTATTAAAATTTAAAAGGAGCCCAATTAGTCCTTGTCAAATTTATAAAATCCATAAAAATTATAAAAACTTCTTGAAAATTTTCCAAAAATATATATTTTGTGTGCTTTTGAATCTTTTAACTTCAGACCAAAAATCACTAAAAAATATAAAAGAAAACTCACAAAAATTGCAAAAACCCTAAAACATTTATGAAAATATTAAAAATACTTAAAAATCTTAAAAATCTATTTTCTATGTTTAGATTTTATCTATTTTATTATCTTTATTTTAAAATTTATTTGGAGAGTTTTGGTCTCTGTTTTGTATTTTATTTCTCCATTTTAATTTTGGATTTTTATTTTATTCACTGTTTTCAGTATTTTTGACTTAAAAAATACCAAAAAATAGCAAAAATATAGAAAAATCATAAAAACATTAGAAAAATATAAAAAGAACAAAAATATTTTATTTCCTAAAATTTTCTTATTTTTACCTATTTTTATATATACATTACCTCCCTCTTTTCTTTATTGAATATATTTCTCATTTTATCTTTTTAAAAAATTTATGTAACATAAAAAGAAAATACAAAATCAGAAAAAAAAAAAGTAAAAATCAAAATATAAAAATATAAAATAAAAAATCAAACAAAAAAATATATCTACAGAATTTAAAAAGAAAGAAAAAAACCCACAAAAAGCATTATTTGCAAAAATGACTCAGTTGTGCATAGATAACCATAGGCTACCTATTTTGCTCTCTGTGGTTCGACCTCTACATGCTTATACACTATGCATTTTATGGTAGAGAAAATAAATATTAATTCCACATTTTTGGGGTTTAATTATTTTATTCAATATTGTGGGTTGATTGTTGATTAATAGGGATATTTTTGAGTAGTCATTTCAGCGACTGGATATTTTTCTAGACCCTCGGGAATTTCCCTGTTATCAGTCGAGGAATCTCCCAGGAATGTCGGAGACCAGTTTTGGGCCTCTGAAAGCATCGGAGGAGGAGGAGTGTGCCTTGAGAAGCTCGCCCTGTTGCTGGCTCGTCCCTATTCTTCTTGAGGGCTTCCCCGCCGTTTGATCTCCTCAGATCTTCCAGGGCATACAGCCATCATCAGATCACGGCCTCCCAGCACCGTTTGATCATAAATCCGGATCTGATCTCAGCCATAAAAGCCGAACCGTCATCGGCCCACAGGATCGTGACACATGTCTTAAGTAACCCGTCATCAGCCGTCTGATCACGCCGTTAAGTGGGTATTTTGCAAGTATTCAATAGTTAATCCTGAAACTTTCCTTTGTCATTTAAATAGTTTTGTAATATTTGCGGAAAGGCCCCCAAACTTTGCTTAATTACATTTCAGTCCAGACCATGTCACCTCATGTGACGCTTCACGTGAGTTGGTATTTTTGCGGCCATGCCCTTGGGCTTTTGGATATTAGGGTTTAGTCCAAAAACTTGTTTATAATGTTATAGTATATTTGGTAATTTAGCCCTCAGGTTTTGGATATTTATTATTTGGTCCATGTCAGGCTCACGTGTTTCTACACGTGAGATCTGGGATTTTTGCAGCGAGGCCCCTCCAGGTCTCAAATTTTGTAATTGGTCTAGGAATTTTAATATCCAGTTATATATTTTCTGTCAAAATTGCACTTTGACCCCTGGAACGTCTAGTATTTACAAAAATACCCCTGCTAGGAGTGTATTTTCTCTTTGTTTCTAGTACTTATTTCATGCATCTACAAAATTCGAAAAAATAGATTTAAGATCATGTTGCATTGCCCTTTCACGCCAATATTTTTATTTGCATTTTAATTCTTTTTAGTATTTATAAAAAATCAAAAACCTTCATTTTTGCCCCTATTTGTAGTAGAAAATATATAAAATATATAAAAACCATTTGAAATATTCCTAAAAAAATATTTTTTTGCTTATTTTTGTATTTTTAACATTAAAATCAAAAATCACTAAAAAATATAAAACAAAACTCAAAAATAGAAAAAACTCTAAGAACCTTCATAAAAATGTATTAAAAACTCTTAAAAATTCTAACAATTACATTTTCTATTTCTGAATTTCCTCTATTGTATTATCTTTATTTTAAAACTAACTTTGGAGAAATTTTGATTCTATTTCATATTATTAATCTCCATTTTAATTTTAGGTAATTTATTATTCCCTGTTTTAGGGTATTTTTTACTTTAAAATATATAAAAATTAGCAAAAATTCTTAAAAAATCACAAAAACAGTAAAAAAATATTAAAAACCCAAAAATATTTTATTTTCTTATTTTGAACATTTTTGTTAATTTTTATACTAATCCTAATTTATATTGTATATATACTTTATATAGCTTTATATTTTTATTTTCAAAGAAAAAGAAAAGATAAAAATATAATATATAAAAAGAAAAATACAAAATCAGAAAAATTAAAAATCAAAATATAAAAATATAAAATAAAATATAAAATAAAATAATTAAAAATAAAAAACCCACAAAAAATAGCACTTATATAGACGAATACATCACAACTGCTTTTGTGAGCATTTTTGCCCTGATCTATCCTGCATGTTCCCTGTGTTCGACATTCTACACATACTTGAACCCTATACACATCTTTGTTGTAGAGTTATAATAAATTTAACTCCGTACACTTGTTTTTCATTGTTTGATCATCTGTTGTGGGTTAATTGTTGATTAACTCGGGTTTCGTGAGCGGTCGCCTCAGCGACACTGTGGTCCTGCCTTGTGTGGACTACTTTAGACCCCCGTAAAATCCGATTGTCAAATGACATCGTTGTCAGGGAGCAACAACACATAGATAGGCTTTTTTATTGATTGTGATATTTGTCTATATTTTTGCCTTATTTATTTTCCCATTTATTTGATGTTAATTGTTGAATTGTATAACCACTCTCCTTTTTTGGATTTGTATTAGGAATGTGGATCGAGGGAGGCACTCTCCTCTTTGGAGCACTTGCGCACCCACATGAGGCGGCTTTGGCCTAGCACAAGGAGGACTTGGAGAGAATTTTGAAGACAATCTTCTTGTATTTATTTTATTGCATTTAGTTGTGTAATTTAAGTGAGAGAGAGAGACCGCTTGAGTTGTAATAATACAGGTAATCCGGACTCTGGACATCGAGCTCAATTTTCAAGTGTTTATTCACTTAGAGACTCACTGCAGTTTTGTCGGTTTTCTTCGCATTTTTTATTTTGTCTCTCAGTTTTGTTTTCTTTATTTTGTGTGATTGAGCCTTAGTTTTAGGAACTTCTTGACGATAGCATTAAGGCCAAACACATAATAACCTTGCATGCACCTATAGTCTCGTTTGGACTTAGTCAAATTTTGAAACATTGTTCTTCACGCTAATAGTAGTTTCTCATCCTAGAGCGATTTCATCGGTTTGCATTTGCATATAGGTAGGTTTTAATTCTACTAAGCATCCTTGCATGTAGAGTGCTGGAGGCAAGGTGAGCATTTACGCTTTAGCATTCATCATCGTTTTTGCCGCTTGCATTTCTTTTCCGACTCTCCCTCTGATTTTGCCAACCTGCGTGCTTAAAGAAACTGACTCCTCGTTAGGTGCATGCATTTCTCACTAAAAATCCAAAAAAGTGATAACAGTAAAATTAGGAATGATAATATTACTTGACCCTTAAAATCAGCCAAAAAGAAAACCTTATCTTGGGGCAAGTAATCCCTTCATTGTATTCATCTTATATTGTTCGCGCACGCACTAAGGATTAGTGCCAAAAATCCCATTCAGTCCCCTAAGTGTTTGTGCAACTTTTGGACTTCTTACTTAACACTAAAATAGATAAGATAAAAAGACCGACTTTTTTGGTCTCTACCGAGTTGAGTAGGTGAGGGTTTTGTATTATGTGAGTTGTTTGTGATTGCTTGTGTGTATCCTAGATCGCTTATGTGCACTTGCGCCTTTCTTCACATTTCTCTTGACTTGACCATTGTTCTCTCTCGATCATTTTCTCTTGTTTCGAGATGGCCGACTGGAGCGTATTTTATCCGTACTTTGTGGATCCCATGTTCACTCTAGTCGGTCCACCTCACTTTTTCTAGGAGGACTTTGCTCCTGACTTTTGTATGTATCCTCCTCATCCGCAGATTCAGACCTCGGATTTTTATCCACATCCACCCTCAGATTTCCCACCTCCACATTCCCATTCACATCCACCCGAGACTGATCTGTTGGAGTCACCTCTCATGATTTTCACTCTTGAGACCTTGACCCGGTTCATGGAGCAAATGAATTCGAGGATTGATGACCTCACTTGCCTTAATAAGAGTCATATTGATGCTTCACGATCTGATGATTTGGACTTGATTGAGGATTATCATGAGAGCTTGCAATCACCCAAAATACAAAAAAATGTGAAAAATTTAAAAATCCAAAAAGAGTTTGGGAGACCTTTGGTTGAGTTAGACTGTGAGGAGAGAGACCATCTGCCAGATCATTCACCCGCACATCCACTTATACCATATCCCACCTTTGACCCCGAGGATGCCACTATACAGACTGCTCTTGGTTGTCCTCGTGTATATGAAGATTCTGATCTCCTCCCTTGTATGGAGGAGATCCAAACATTCAAAAAATGTTGAATGAACCTGAAGTGGTGGCCGCTATTCATGAGATCATTGATGCCCCACTTCGTCAGGCCATGACCCAATTATCTGCTCCTCATTATAAGAAGAGAAAGCATAGGAGCAGATCTAAGCATCATATCTTGACCATGGCCACTGCCCATGCCATCACACACCGTCCCATTCCTAGGAAGAAGAACACAGCTACCCCTTTTATTAGTTGCACCATCTCTGACCATACATGTGAGCACACTCTCCTGGACGGCGGTTCTTCGATTAGTAGTATACCCTTCTCGCCGGTACAGTCTCTTCACTTAGGGCCTCTCAAGAAAACCAGGATGATCGTTCAGTTTGCTGATGGATCTATTAAGAGGCTGAAGGGTATCCTTAAAATGCCGTCATTTCGATTCAGGGCACGAGGAACAATGTTGACTTTGTCGTATTGCCCATGGAGACCTCCACAGGGGAGCACTCTCCAATCATCCCCGGGACGACCATTCCTCACCTCTGCGAGGGTCGTTATTGACTATGGATCAGGACAGATTTGTTTCCGTCCTGTTGACGAAAGCGAGGTGATCATCACTGCACCCACAACCAATCAGAGACATGCACCTGATATGACCACACCTATCCTAGCTGACCTCGAGGACCATGACCTTGATGGGACTATCAGAGACTTTTGTTGTATGCTGGATTCCACTGAGACCCGAGAATTCCTCCCCATGGAGGAAGACCTAGAAAGCATGGACCTCGGAGTTCCTTCTTCTAGTGTTTGGTGATGTGTTGATGACATTTGCGGGATTTACACGATTGACACCATTGAGCGGAGGGCGGGTTCAGAGACTAGACAGGATAGACATGACTTGACTTCATTCACTGATGAGTCTGCTCCTGTTCACTTAGATTCAGATGAGACTGAAAAGGTCAAATTTGATCTTATTTCTTTTATTCAGGAATTCGGGCCTTTTGATGAGAAAGATGATCTGGCTGAGACTTTTGAGGACGAACATGATTCGACTACTTCCACTGATGAGTTCGTTCCTTTTGGTTTTGATCTAGATGAGACCTTGCAGGATGACACTGACTACACTTCTTCTGACGATGAATCCGTCCCATTTCACTTTGACATTAGTGAGACACCCAAGGTCGGACCTAGTCGTACTTCTTCCATTGATCCGTCTGTGCCTTCACACTCTAGGGTCCCTGAGGACCTTCACCGTGTCGACCCTGATCGGTTAGTGTCATCTGAGGACCCTGTTGTCGACCTGCACCATGCCAGATCCATTCCTCAGCGGTCTCGTAAGAAGGTTCACTTTCAACCTTCTTGATCATCTGTATATCCACTATGTTGTATATTCGTTGTTATCCATCTACCGTTTTGCTCATCCACACCATTCTTGCGTGTGCCTTGCATAGGACGTACTTTGTCCTAAGTATGGGGGGGTGGATGAGTCGAATGTTCATTCTTCATTCCGTTTCATCACTCATGTTGTTGCCTATATTTAGGGCTTCTTTTACCCTAAGTATAGAGGGAGTAATTGATAATCGCCCGCACCCTATGTTAATTCGAGCAAATTAATGTCCAAATTAATTAGATGTCGTTCGTTGCAGTCGGATACGAGAGGCTAATCAAAAACCACTTAAATCAGATTCGAGTTAATTTTAAGCGGCAATTTTTTTACTTGGTGAAGTCCAAGGTCGAACTCAGGGAGGCATCTGTCTCCTTAGGTAAACTTTAGCAAAAATCAAGTGTTTGATTTTCGGGGAATTATTTTTTTTGTTCTTTTTCAATTTCTATGCAAGACACATTCAACCAGCAAGCCAATTTGAAGTTAATTCAATTAAGGTGGCAAATGGAATCCAAAAATTCTGAAAATTGGCCAGATGATTAATGATGATGAAACTAAGCTATTCCAATTTTTTGGGAATTTTTGGACACTAAATGAATTTATAGTGAATTAAACATGCAGACAGGGTGATTTTCACTAATTAATTTTTAATAAATAACAAATCACATTTTTTCAGGAGATAAAATTATCCTAGATAGCTCTAATGATAAGGAATCCAAGAAAATTGACAAATCTTAATTTCAATGTGAAATGAATTTACTAAAATTAAAATAAGAACATCACTAAACAACTTATTTAGACCTCGATATGCGTGCAAATGACATGAAATTTTTATGGCATGTTAAGTTCACTGTCCTAGAGCTACTGTGAATTTTTGAGGATTTTTGGAATCACAGAAAATTAACTAGAAATTAAAAGGTGTCACTAGGCAAAATATTCCACAAATCAACCAATTAATTCTTAAAAATCTACTATAATTACAAAAATATGACACGTGGCACAATAGATAGAGGAAAAGTTTCTCAACAAAATGCAACTTTTGGAATTTAAAAATGATGTAAAATGCAACCTAGGGATGCGTGTAAACACAGGGGTGTAAATGCAATACAAGAAAATAAAATTACATAAAGCAAATATGTTGACAGGGACTTAAGTGCAATTACCTATAATGCAGTGGACTGGAATGCAAAATCTCCACAAGGCACGTGCTCCTCACGTGGGGTCTGCTTTACAGGGACTGATTTGCAATATCTGAAAGTTCCAGGGGCTTCTGTGCAATTTACCCAAGGCGCATGTGCTTCTCACGTGGGGCGCCTAGGCTCGGATGACGAAGGCGGCTCGGATCGAGGCTCGGGCTCCTTGGAGATTTGGAGTGAGGTTCGGCGAAGCTTCGGGCTGTCCGAGCCTAGGGTCGGGGAAGAGGCTCGGACCCGTTCTGCGTGGCTTGATGAGGACCGTTGGATCAAGTTTGATCCAACGGCGATCTGGGCTTCGATGAAGATGGCGACGTGGCTCGCTGCGAGCCGTTGGATAACTGGTCGATCCAACGGTGGAGTGATGATCTGGACACGGCTACGTAGACGTCGTAGGACAGTTCGATTAGTATGATCGAACGGTGGCTGGACCTCCGTCCTCAACGGTCCTCCGCCTCCTGCAGAGGAGTTGGCGGGGCTCTGGCGAAGGGGTCGTCCCTCCGCCCGTTCCTCCTAGCGTCGATGAAGCTCTCCGATTGCTCGGAGCTATCCCAGAAGATGCTCGAAGGTGCGACGAAGGTAATGGTGGCCTCAGGAGCTGGAGATGGGAGGTGGAGCACGACGGTGGCGAAGCTCAGGAAGAGCTCCGGTGAACTTCCGATCAGTGGACGAAACAGTACCTGCAAGTGTTAGAAAAAGAGCCGAAGCTCGTGCGTGCACTCGTGGAGAAGTGAAGGTGATCGGGGAGGCCTAAGGGGTACTGAGGTTGTCTAGCGAAGGAGCTCCGGCCAAGTGGCGGAGCTTGAGCTTGCTGGAAGATGAAAGGCGTTGTCGGAGGATGTAAAGGTGACCGCGAAGATGGGAGCTCCGACGCGGAGCTCGGTGGAATGAAATGGAGGCGAGAAGGTGACCGTAGGCGGCGTATAAAAAGCGAGAAAACGAAGAAGAAATGAAATGAAGATCAAGAAGGGATGGAGGCGTTCAACTGGGGATTGGAGCTCGTCTTTGAGTTCCAGGTCTTCGCTCGAAGGGGCGGTGGGGCCCTGAGCTCAAGCAGCGGCTTGGCGGAGGAGGGTTGCAACTCGGCGGTGGCCGAGGATCTCGCCGGAGAAGACGGTCGTTTTCGCTCGAGGATACTCACAATTCCTGTCACCAATTGGAAGTTCCGAGCTCGGAATGTCTCTCACGAGTGGCGGATGGGTGCGAAGATGGCTGGTGGTGGAGTATTTAAAGGTCGAAGGTCTCGGCCATGCTGATGATGGAGCGAGGTTGACGGAGTTCGTGGGAGAGAGCTGGAGGTCGACGTGGGTGATGGGGTAGCTGGCGAGGATAAGGGATGAGTGGGGGTCATCGTGGAGGTGGTGGTGGTCATCTACGGTGGTAGAGGTGCTGCCAAGAATAGGAAGGGGGTGCCCCTCCCGCAAGGCGGAGAACGTGGGAGAGAGGGGCTCCCGAGGTGGAAGACGAAGTCTCCACCGTTGGATCTTGTGATCCAACGGTGGTGATCAAGGAGGAGGGTAGCGGCTGGATGAAGATATAGATGTGGTGATCTAAGGGCGTAGCGAGCGCAACGTGGTGCACTAAGGGCTCGGCGCTGATGGATGGCTAAGATGGGAGTCGGGTTTTTAATCGAGCGGTTCAGGTGCCTGCGGGGCTAACGGCTCAGATGAAGCGACAGGAGCGTGATCTGATGGCGTGGAATGCGCCACGTGGCATGCTGAGAAAGAGGCGCGAATGGGCGATGGAGATGACATCAAGGAATTCATCGGACGATTGATGGTTACTACGGAATTAGCGGCTGAGATGGATAGATGGAGGCGTTATCGAAGGGTGCACACGCTGCCACGTGGCATGATGAGATTAAAGCGCCAATGAGCAGATCAGACTAAAGGCCAAGGTAGATCAGACGGCTGGAAATCAAAGTGCGCGTGGAGGAGGCTTGGCCGTTGGATTACGAAGGTCATCCAACGGCTGTAGCTGCGGGCGGATGAGGCAAGGGCAGCGGGCTACGTGGCGCAACCAGAGGGTGCCACGTGGCCTGCTGTGATTGGGTGAGAAGAAAATTTAGTGTAGAGAGAGAAGGGGACCGAATTTGGAAAAACTCAAAACATGAAAGTTGTAGATCTTGATGAGATCGACAAGTTTTATGTTGACCACAGATGGAGATGAGATCAAATATGATACATAAATACAATAATACAAATATACATACATGTAGTATACAAAGAGGCCCAAAAACCCAACTTCTTCATACGAGCTCCAAACTTGATGAAATTGGTCTCATTTTAAAGGTCTTTTAATGTGTAGTATTCTAAGAGTGAGTAGACCTATTTTGGAGTTTGTATTAGGGATCTATATGTATTTTATTGTCTAGGGGTTCTGAGGGCTTTATTGGCTAATTTACAAGGAGGATTTCTGGTTTTCTTCCCTATATTATTAACTAAGGGGTACATATTATAAGGAAGAGGTTATTTTGATAAGTGGATATTTTACAAGGGAAATTGGCTTCTTATTTAATGCAAGTATGAATGCTAAAATGCAGGTACTATGCTTGCATGCATGAATGCTAATTTTACAATATAAAGGGAAATATGCATCTATTTACTCGGGAACAAGACTCTATTTTCAACTTTTAGAGTGATGAATCACAAATTCATCAACCCCCCATACTTAAACCTTGCTCGTCCCCGAGCAACTAAAATGAAATGCAAGAGTGAAATGATTTTGGGTTCCATACCAAGGTCATGAACAAAAGTTGAAAATGGAGCTTGACTCGACCTTTGGATTAATTGTGTGGCGGAACCTTATTGGGACATGAACTTAAGACCTAACAGACTTCAAGTTCCACAAGTCTTCTATTCAAGACTCCTCAATAGTCAGGTCAGAACAAATCCTCAAACGCAAATTTCTGATGACTATGATTCTTACTTGTACTGTGTTAGTGAAATGTAACTCTTCACATCAGAAATGGCTCAGAACCAGCCTCCTCTAACAAGGTAACTCAATAACCCGGTCCAGTAACTCTTTCCTCGAGGAGCGGGGTATTCCCTTCTAAGTTCAAGTGCAACCAACTCAAGAGGAGGGGGTAGAGAAAAGAATGGACGGTGGCCAGTGTAGCTACCTATCCCGAGATGCCTGACCAGTGTAGCCAAGTCATCCAGCTGCATTTTCTTTGCTAATATACATACTCCGACATGTATTATTTTTTTCACTTGGACCTGTCTGATTTTTTGGAGTTCTTGCATTTTTTCATTTTTTTTCTTTTCTCTTTTTTTTTGGAACTATATACAAGGTGCAGCATGTATATCAGGAGTTTTTCCTCTTGAGCTAGTAGACTATCCCTCTTTTGAAGCATTATTGCAACCCACAGCGTCCTGTCCTCAGATGTCAACACCACCAGACTAGGTTGAGATGCACTACCCTCCTTAGAGGAGGACGGATGTTTCCACCCGTGTGCTACTCCAAGCTAAAGGATTCTACCTCCTCACCACCTCATCAATGAAGAGCGATGTGCATTGTGCTTGTCCAAGTTAGGTCACTGTCTATAAGAATCATGCGTGTGCATGAGATATTCTACTTAGACTAATTAAGATGACATGTGAACATAGACTTGCGGACTCAAAGAATTAAGTCACTTGACCTGAGAAATCTTAACTCCAGTTCCTATAAGGTTCCTCTGAAATTAGGTGGATTAAGGTCAAATCAGGCCCATCCTCAATATCTACTCATAACTTGGTTCAGAACCCACTAGCTTTTCACTTTGCATATGCAAGATATGCAGATGAGATGCAGATGACATGCTATGTAGATGAAATGCAAGACTTTTTTTTTTGAAAATGCAAGATAATATGCAAGATTAAATAAGAAGCCATTTCCCCGGCAACGACGCCATTTTGATAACCGCCCCGCACCCTATGTTAATTCGAGCAAATTATTGTCCAAATTAATTAGATGTCGTTCGTTGCAGTCGGATACGAGAGACTAATCAAAAACCACTTAAATCGGATTCGAGTTAATTTTAAGCGGCATTTTTTTTTACTTGGTGAAGTCCAAGGTCGAACTCAGGGAGGCATCTGTCTCCTTAGGCAAACTTTAGCAAAAATCAAGTGTTGGATTTTCGGGGAATTAATTTTTTTGTTCTTTTTCAATTTCTATGCAAGACACATTCAACCAGCAAGCCAATTTGAAGTTAATTCAATTAAGGTGGCAAATGGAATCCAAAAATTCTGAAAATTGGCCAGATGATTAATGATGATGAAACTAAGCTTCTTTAATTTTTTGGGAATTTTTGGACACTAAATGAATTTATAGTGAATTAAACATGCAGATAGGGTGATTTTCACTAATTAATTTTTAATAAATAACAAATCACATTTTCAGGAGATAAAATTATCCTAGATAGCTCTAATGATAAGGAATCCAGGAAAATTGACAAATCTTAATTTCAATGTGAAATGAATTTACTAAAATTAAAATAAGAAAATCACTAAACAATTTATTCAGGACTCAATATGCGTGCAAATGGCATGAAATTTTTATGGCATGTTAAGTTCAATATCCTAGAGCTACTGTGAATTTTTGAGGATTTTTGGAATCACGGAAAATTAACTAGAAATTAAAAGTTGTCACTGGGCAAAATATTCCACAAATCAACCAATTAATTCATTTAAAAATCTGTTGTAATTACAAAAATATGACACGTGGCACAATAGATAGAGGACAAGTTTCTCAACAAAATGCAACTTTTGGAATTTAAAAATGATGTAAAATGCAACCTAGGGATGCGTGCAAACACAGGGGTGTAAATGCAATATAAGAAAATAAAATTACATAAAGCAAATATGCTGACATGGACTTAAGTGCAATTACCTATAATGCAGGGACTGGAATGCAAAATCTCCACAAGGCACGTGCTCCTCACGTGGGGTCTGCTTCACAGGGACTGATTTGCAATATCTGAAAGTTCCAGGGGCTTCTGTGCAATTTACCCAAGGCACACGTGCTTCTCACGTGGGGCGCCTAGGCTCGGATGACGAAGGTGGCTCGGATCGAGGCTCGGGCTCCTTAGAGGTTTGGAGTGAGGTTCGGCGAAGCTTAGGGCTGTCCGAGCTTAGGGTCGGGGAAGAGGCTCAGACCCATTCTGTGTGGCTTGATGAGGATCGTTGGATCAAGTTTGATCCAACAACGATCTGGGCTTCGATGAAGATGGCGACATGGCTCGCTGCGAGCCGTTGGATCACTGGTCGATCCAACGGTGGAGTGATGATCTGGACACGGCTATGTGGACGTCGTAGAACCATTTGATCAGTATGATCGAACGGTGGCTGGACCTCCGTCCTCAACGGTCCTCCGCCTCCTGCGGAGGAGTTGGCGGGGCTCCGGCAAAGGGTTTGTCCCTCCGCCCGTTCCTCCTAGCGTCGATGAAGCTCTCTGATTGCTCGGAGCTATCCCAGAAGATGCTCGAAGGTGCGGCGAAGGTAATGGTGGCCTCAGGAGCTGGAGATGGGCGGTGGAGCACGACGGTGGCGAAGCTCAGGAAGAGCTCCGGTGAACTTCCGATCAGTGGACGAAACAGTACTTGCAAGTGTTAGAAAAAGAACCGAAGCTCGTGCGTGCACTCGTGGAGAAGTGAAGGTGATCGGAGAGGCCTAAGGGGTACTGAGGTTGTCTGGCGAAGGAGCTCCGACCAAATGGCGGAGCTTGAGCTTGTTGGAAGATGAAAGGTGTCGTCGGAGGATGTAAAGGTGGCCGCGAAGATGGGAGCTCCGACACGGAGCTCGGCGGAATGAAATGGAGGCGAGAAGGTGACCGTAGGCGGTGAATAAAAAGCGAGAAAAACGAAGAAGAAATGAAATGAAGATCAAGAAGGGATTGAGGCGTTCACCTGGGGATTGGAGCTCGTCTTTGAGTTCCAGGTCTTCGCTCGAAGGGGCGGTGGGGCCCTGAGCTCAAGCAGCGGCTCGGCGGAGGAGGGCTGCGACTCGGCGCTGGCCGAGGATCTCGCCGGAGAAGACGATCGTTTTCGCTCGAGGATACTCACAATTCCTGTCACCAATTGGAAGCTCCGAGCTCGGAGTGTCTCTCACGAGTGGCGGATGGGTGCAACGATGGCTGGTGGTGGAGTATTTAAAGGTCGAAGGTCTCGGCCATGCTGACGATGGAGCGAGGTTGACGGAGTTCGTGGGAGAGAGCTGGAGGTCGACGTGGGTGATGGGGTAGCTGGCGAGGATAAGGGATGAGTGGGGGTCATCGTGGAGGTGGTGGTGGTCGTCTACGGTGGTAGAGGCGCTGCCAAGAATAGGAAGGGGGTGCCCCTCCCGCAAGGCAGAGAACGTGGGAGAGAGGGGCTCCCGAGGTGGAAGACAAAGTCTCCATCGTTGGATCTTGTGATCCAACGGTGGTGATCAAGGCGGAGGGTAGCGGCTGGATGAAGATCTAGATGTGGTGATCTAAGGGCGTAGAGAGCGCCACGTGGTGCGCTAAGGGCTCAGCGCTGATGGATGGCTAAGATGGGAGTCGGGTGTTTAATCGAGCAGTTCAGGTGCCTGCGGGGCTAACGGCTCAGATGAAGCGACAGGAGCGTGATCTGATGGCGTGGAATGCGCCACGTGGCATGCTGAGAAAGAGGCGCGAATGGGCGATGGAGATGACATCAAGGAATTCATTGGACGGTTGATGGTTACTACGGAATTAGCGGCTGAGATGGATAGATGGAGGCGCTATCGAAGGGTGCACACGCTGCCACGTGGCGTGTTGAGATTGAGCGGATCAGATTAAAGGCTAAGGTAGATCAGACGGCTGGAAATCAAAGTGCACGTGGAGGAGGCTTGGCCATTGGATTACGAAGGTCATCCAACGGCTGTAGCTGCGGGCGGATGAGGCAAGGGCAGCGGGCTACGTGGCGCAATCAGAGGGCGCCACGTGGCCTGCTGTGATTGGGTGAGAAGAAAATTTAGTGTAGAGAGAGAAGGGGATCGAATTTGGAAAAACTCAAAACATGAAAGTTGTAGATCTTGATGAGATCTACAAGTTTTATGTTGACCACATACGGAGATGAGATCAAATATGATACATAAATACAATAATACAAATATGCATACATGTAGTATACAAAGAGGCCCAAAAACCCAACTTCTTCATACGAGCTCCAAACTTGATGAAATTGGTCTCATTTTAAAGGTCTTTTAATGTGTAGTATTCTAAGAGTAAGTAGACCTATTTTGGAGTTTGTATGAGGGATCTATGTGTATTTTATTGTCCAAGGGTTCTGAGGGCTTTATTGGCTAATTTACAAGGAGGATTGCTGGCTTTCTTCCCTATATTATTAACTAAGGAGTACATATTATAAGGAAGAGGTTATTTTGATAATTGGATATTTTACAAGGGAAATTGGCTTCTTATTTAATGCAAGTATGAATGCTAAAATGCAGGTATTATGCTTGCATGCATGAATGCTAATTTTACAATATAAAGGGAAATATGCATCTATTTACTCGGGAACAAGACTCTATTTTCAACTTTTAGAGTGATGAATCACAGATTCATCAGTAATATGTACATTCTCTTCGATCATTGTTTCTATCTTTTTTCCATCTTCATCACTCTTTTCTTCTCTTCTTCTTTTCTTCTTTTCCTTTTCTATTTTCTTTTTCTACCGAAAAAGGTACCGCCCCTTGCTGTCAGTCTTCTATACTTAGGACATACTTTGCCCTAAGTATAGGGGGTGTGCACCCCGAGTTCTTCTATTCTTTGATCTTCTCCATTGTCTCATCTTCTTGTCTATACTTAGGGATATCTTACCCTAAGTATAGGGGGAGACAGTCTGAGTACGATCTGTTCATTCCCACCCTTAACCCTCCCTGCTTTGTGTACAGTCTGTTATACTTAGGATTATTTGATCCTAAGTATAGGAAGGCGGTCAACTTCTCATTCATTCATATTTTTATTCGTTCCTCTATTCTTTAGACTGTCCTGTACTCAGTATGAGTTATGTCTTCTTTTTTCTCTCTGATCTATGAGGACATAGCTCAAGCTAAGTATAGGGGGTCGTATATACTACATATATACTATAGCCATAACTCATACTTTCGTATTTTTATTAATAACTATGGCTAAAAACACTAATTAAATCCACTTAATAAAAAGATGTTGTTTATTCCTCAAATTCGTTTTGTATTTACTGATTAATAATCGGGTGAAAATGTCTTTTTGCAAAATATTTGAAAAATAGTTTGCAAATCTTTTTGTAAAATCTTTTGAAAACTATTTGGAAAGCATTTTGTTCAATATTTTCAAACTTTGTAAAAATTGTTTTGTTTGTAAAACTTATTTTACTTGTGTGAAATAAAATGTTTGAAAAACAATTTGCAAATGGTTGTAAAAATATTTTGAAAAATCTATATATACTGTTTGAAAAACCTTTGCAAAATGATTTTCAAATGTGTATACATGTTTATAAAATTGTTTGTAAAAATTATTTTGGACTATAGTTTTCAAAATTGTTTGGAAAACCTTTTTCAAATAAGTTTGAGGAATATACACATCACACTAAAAATTCTATATATATAATTGATCACTTACCCTTGTAAATTCTTAAAACCTAACTCTTGTAAATATAAGATGCATCCCTGTGTAAATATTTGTACCTAGCTTTTATCCAAAATCTTTTGTTTTCAAAAATCACAAAAACATTTACAAAACTAAAATCCAGAAACATTTGCAAAATCTTTTTGAAAAATACCAAAAAATTGCATATGCATCATCTTTTTCAAAATTCCATAAAAAGTTCAAAATCTTTGAAAACTGCATCACAATAATATTTTCTGCATTTGCATAGCATCCGCATTTTTTTGGATTAAGTTTGGTAATTTAGTCGAAGTAAAATCTGAAGATTGGAGCTTGGTTGGACCTTAAAATCTACCAAATAACAGGAACCTTATAGGAGCTAGAATTGAGGTACTTTAGGTCTAGTTGACTTAATTCTTTGAGGATCATGAGACTTGGTTCAATGGATTCTTGACTGCCTAAGTAGAGTATTTCAGATCACACGCATGGTCCTTAATTGAAAATGACCTAACTTGGATACCTGCACCTTTCACTTGGCTCAACTCAGTTGGAGTAGTGAGGGGATTGGATTTGCCGGTAAGAGATGCACACAAGTGGAAACATTTGTCCTCCTCTAAGGAGGGAAGTGTACCCCAACCCATCCAGTGATGACGCTTTTTGAAGACAGGAGGGTGTGGGTTGCAATAAAGCTTCAAAAGAGGGATAGTCCACTGGCTCAAGAGGAAAAACTTCTTAGTAAATGTTGTTGTATATAGTATTTCAAAAAAAATAAAAGCAAAACTCCAAAAAAGTGGACAGGCCTGTATAAAAATAAAATGCCCGCCGGAGTGTATATATCTGTATAGACAATAAGCAAGATTGAGATTCAAAGTCAAATCGTGTGAGCCTGCAGCTGGATGACTTGACTACACTGGTCTTGCATCTTAGGATAGGTAGCTACATTGGCTACCGTCCATTCTTCTCTTCACCCCCTCCTCTTGAGTTGGTTGTCACTTGAACTTAGAAGGGAATACCCTGCTCCTCGAGGATGGAGTTGCTGGATTGGGAAATTGTTGGGTTGTCATACTTGAGAAGTCAGTCTCTTTGTCATTTCAGTTGGGGAGAGCCACTATCACTTACACTGTACGAGTCAGATTCATAGTCGCAAGGGTTTGCGTATGAGTTGAAGTATCATGACATGGCTATTGAGGAGACTTGAGCAGAGTTTTAGGATTCTCGAAGGTTGTTGGATTTCAAATCCGGTTCCCATTAGGGTTCTGCCCACACTAAAATTTCAAAGGTCCGACTTAAGCTCCAAACTTTGATTTTGTGAAGACAAGTTTGATAATTAAATTTAATCCATTTTTTCCATTTTCTTTTCTTTGTTTTTTTCTGCACTTATTGCATAACTATTTGCTAGGGACTAGCAAAGGTAAGTATAGGGGGATGATGAATCTCTATTTCATCATCTTTATTCTATCATTTTGGCCTTAAAAACCTTAGTAAATGCATGTAAATACCATTAATTTAGGCATTTTAGCATTCATGCATTTGTATACAAAATGTGTATAAAATACTGTTTTTAAAGTCAAAATTATAAAATAAAGAAAAGAAAAGACAAAGATTAAAATATTGAAAATATTTTATGACCCTAAACATCAAGACCTAGGTATCTCGATGACTAGATCGACAAGGAATGAAGTAGGGGGAGATAAGGGCCAAAATCCAATAAAAATTCCCTTTTATTTTATTCATTTTCCTTCATTTTTGGGACCTATTTTTAGTTCCACTTTTTTATTCCTCAAATAAAGAAACTTTGCACATAAAAGTAGTAGATAACTAAATATAGAAAAATAGAAAATTGATTTCACACAAAAATAATATACAGTGTGCAAAGTATACTCTGAATAAGATTCCAAAATCTAAACTTCACATACCCATATCTCTCAAATAAAAACTCAAAATATGTCAAAACCACCTTTAATTGTTTATAACTTTTAATAAGCTATTAAATGAAGTGTTTCATATTTTTTGAAGCTACAATTTGAAAGTTAGATTTTGGACCCCTATTGTATACCTATACTGATTAAAATATTCATTTTATTTATTATTCAATATTTATATAATTTCGTATTTTAGAATTTTATAAATATTATTAATAATATATGTACATATTAAAATATGAATAAAAACATAAAGAAAATAAAAAATAAAATATGTAAAGAAAACTTATAGATAAAATACATATATCTATACCTATATATATTATACATATATTTATTTAATTGTATATAATACATCGGAAAAATAAAATAAAAATATATTTAAGTTTATAAAAATAATTTATAAATATATAAAAAAATAAACCAAATTAATAAAATTAAATATACAAAATAAAAATAAAACATTAAAATATATAGATAAATATACCTATAATATCGCCCTTAAAAGGAACATGTAATTATAGACCTCAAAAAAAATAAAAATCATAATAAAATAACTCAGAAAATAATAAATATTTTTTATTTTATAACCTAAAATAAATAAATTCGTTTATTATTTAGTCGATTTTTGAAATCATTTCTGATGGATTGGAAGTTGGAATATCAGTACTTTAACTGGAAAATTGATGGAGATAGTGGATACAATGGAAAGAAGGAAGATTCATATATTATGTCTACAAGAGACTAAATGGGTTGGAGAGAAAGCAAGGGAGATCGAGAAGACATGCTTTAAACTTTGGTATTCAGGTAAAGATAAGGGCAGGAACGGTGTTGGAGTGGTTGTTAATAAAGATTTGAAGGATTGTGTGATTGAGGTGCAAAGATTTGGGGATCGGATTATTTTGCTAAAGTTGGTGCTTGAAGAAGAAATTCTGAATATCATCTCAGTTTATGCACCGCAAATTGGTTTAGATGAAAGGACTAAACAAGCTTTTTGGGAGGATCTGGATAAGATTTTACAAGGAATCCCATAAAGAGAGATGGTTTGCATAGGTGGAGATCTTAATGGACATGTGGGAAAAGATGCTTCAGGGTATGCAAGTGTGCATGGAGGACATGGTTTTGGGGATAGAAACGAAGAGGGAAAGGTCATTCTGGATTTTGTAACTGCATATGATCTTTTCATAGCAAACACTCTTTTCAAGAAGAGGGAGGAGCATTTAATTACTTATAAGAGTGGCTCAACTAGAACACAGATAGATTACTTTGCGTTGAGGAGAAGAGATCGATTGTGTTGCAAAGATTGCAAAGTAATCCCTGGAGAGAGTTTGACAACCCAACATAGCTTGTTAGTCTTGGATTTACAAATAAAAGGGCTGGTAAAGAAAAGGAAGGTTCCTAAGATCACTAGAATTAGGTGGTGGAATCTTCCGCTGAAGCAATCACGCTTCAGGGAGAAGGTTTTAGAAGACTTATCTTGGAATTGTAGCGGTAGTGCAGACGAGATGTGGGAGGCAGTAGCATCTTGTATCCGAAAGGTAGCCAAAGAGATGCTAGGCGAGTCAAAAGGAGGAGCTCCAGGTCAAAAGGAGGCTTGGTGGTGGAGTGAAGGGGTGCAAGAGAAGCTAAAAATTAAAAGAGCTTGCTTTAAATCTATGTCTAAGGATAGAACAGAGGAATCTGTCACAGACTATAAAATAGCGAAGAAGGAAGCAAAGAAGGCTGTAAGCGAAGCTAAGTCAAAAGCTTATGAGGTTTTGTATAAAAATCTCAACTCTAAGGAGGGCCAGAAGGATATATTCAGGTTGGCCAAAGCAAGAGAAAGAAAGACCAAAGACCTTTCTCAAGTGAGATGTATTAAGGACGAGGAAGGTCACGTGCTTGTTACTCAGAAGGATATAGAGACTAGATGGGAGCAGTACTTCCATAAACTTTTCATTGGAGAAGGAAATAGAGAGATCACTTTGGGTGATCTAGCTAGTAGTGAAAGTTACTTGAATCGTGCATGCTATAGACGAATACAAAGAAAAGAAGTAGAGGAGGCTTTGAAGGTTATGAGATCTGGGAAAGGTGTTGGACCGGATGACATCCCTGTAGAAGTATGGAAAGTTTTAGGTGAGCGTGGTTTGACTTGGCTTACGAATCTATTCAATGTTATTTGGCGAAGTAAGAAAATGCCTGAAGATTGGAGGAGGAGTATCGTGGTGCCTCTTTATAAGAACAAAGGAGACATTCAAAATTGTTCAAATTACAGAGGTATCAAGCTGATGAGTCACACTATGAAAATTTGGGAACGTGTGATCGAAAGAAGGTTAAGGCAAGTTTCCCAAGTAAAAGAAAACCAATTCGGATTCATGCCAGGTCGCTCAACTATTGAAGCCATCCATTTGCTGAGGAGAACAATGGAGATTTATAGAGCTAAAAGGAATAATCTCCATATGATCTTTATTGATTTGGAGAAGGCTTATGATTCCGTCCCACGAGAGATACTGTGGAGAGTTTTACAGAAGAGACAAGTACATGTCCTATACATTAATCTCATAAAGGATATGTATGATAGGGCTTTATCTTGTTTAAGGACCCCGACGGGGAAGACTGACTATTTTGATATCAACATTGGTTTACATCAAGGTTCATCTTTGAGTCCATTTCTTTTTACTTTGATTATGGACGAGTTGACAAGTCACATTCAAGATGAGTTACCTTGGTGTATGTTATTTGTTGATGATATTGTGTTGATTGGCGAGAATAGAGATGGAGTAAATGAGAAGCTTGAGGTTTGGAGACATGCATTGGAGACTAAAGGTTTTCGTATAAGTAGCGCTAAGAGTGAATATATGGAATGCACCTTTGATGGAAGCAATGGTGAAGGAATCGAGGTGAAGATTGGTGACGATAACATTCAAAAGAGAGATTCTTTTAGATATCTGGGATCTATTTTGCAACATGATGGGGAAATTGATGGAGATGTTACTAATAGAATAAATGCATGCTGGCTAAAGTGGAGAGGAGCCTCCGCTGTTCTCTGTGATAAGAAAATTCCTTTAAAAATTAAAGGAAAGTTTTACAAAGCAGCCGTGAGACCTGCTATGCTTTATGGTTCTGAATGTTGGCATGTGAACCATAGACATGTGCAGAGAATGGTTGTAGCAGAAATGAAAATGCTAAGATGGATGTGTGGACATACACGTAAAGATCGGATTCGGAATGATGCAATCCGAAAGAAAGTTGGTGTAGCTCCGATCGAGGATAAGATGCGAGAAAACCACTTAAGATGGTTTGGTCATTTGCAAAGAAGGTCAACTGATGCACCGGTTAGGAGATGCGAGTGTTGGGATGTTGAGCCGGCTAAGAGAGGGCGAGGACGGCCCAAGAAGTGTTGGAAAGAGACTATACGAAGGGATCTTAGTTTTTTGGATATAAGTCCGAGATTGACCCAAGATAGATCTGAATGGAGGCGAAGAATCCATGTAGCTGACCCTACTTAATTGTGGGAAAAGGCTTTGTTGTTGTTGTTGTGATTTTTGAAATCATTTCTCCAGGATTTTTCCTGGCTGGTCCATGTGGACCAACCAGGAGGGTCCGAGAGTTGACCGCGGGCCAACTCTTTGACCCCCCCTCCTGCAAGTTGTCAGACCTTGGTTTCCACCCTTCTTAGCGGATTTTTCGGGGCATTTCCTTGCATCATTTCATGATACCTCCTTCTTGACTTTTTTCCCTTGGTGAACCACCTTACACGCCCAGGGATTGTATCGATTATTGCATTGCTGATCGTGAGATACGCCTCGTTCCTTGAGCCGCCCCAACTGCTTGTTCAAAAACCTACCCTCTCTTCCATTCAAATTTCGAACCTCTTTTGACCTTATTTTGCCTCTTTTTCGGGTGTCCTTGGGTTGAAGGGTGTGACAGGCTCTTCCCCGGCCGTGGAGAGAGAGGTTTAGCATGGTCTAGAGCATCTCCACCCTACCTCCGGCGAGCTCGCCGTCGAGGTATTTCTTCTTGGCTTCTGCTAGTGAGGTATCCGTTCCTTCTTGCATTTCTTAGATTCGTGTTGTTTGTAGGTTTAGTTCTAGCATATTAGTCTAATATTTCATCGCGTACTCGAGATCTAACACCTCGTCAGAGCTCTTCTCCGGCCATCACTTTCGATCCGCATTATTCACCGACCACCACCCCTCTCGATTGCCCTGGGAACCCTCTATTTTTGTGCTTGAGCTTACTTGTAGATCCCAGGTGTTAAGGGACTCCATATGGAGTCAAATTTTGCAGGAACCATGGTACCTGGGCCCCCTTTTCTTCTCGGCCTCATGATTGCGCTTTGGTGCTCGACGTGTCATTTTGGCACCGCCACCATGTCGGGGAACCTCCTTGGAACGCCGGAGACCAGTTTTGGGCCTCGGAAAGCATCAGAGGAGGAGGTGCATACCCGGAGAAGCTCATCCAGTTGTTGGCTCGTCCATGTTCTTCCTGAGGGCTTCCCCACCGTTTGATCTCCTCAATTCTTCCAGAGCATACAACCACTGTTAGATCTCGGCCACCCAGCACCGTTCATCATCAATCCGGATCTGATCTCATCCGCCGAATCCGAACCATCACCGGCCCACAGGATCGTGACACGTGTCTTAAGTAACCCGTCATCAGTCATCCAATCGCGTCGTTAAGTGTTTATTTTGCATCTTGGCCCATTAGTTTTTGTATTTATGAGTTAGTCTTGAAACTTTCCCTTGTCGTTTAAATAGTTTTGTAATATTTGTGGAAAGGCCCCCAAACTTTGCTTAATTACATTTTAGTCGAGGCCACGTCACCTTACATGACACTTCATGTGAGGTGGCATTTTTGCGGCATGGCCCTCGAGCTTTTGGATATTAGGGTTACTCCAGAAACTTGTCTACAATGTTATAGTATGTTTGTATATTTTGTAATTTAGCCCTCAAGTTTTGGATATTTACTATTTGGTCCCTAACAGTCTCACGTGTTTCTACACGTGAGATTTGGGATTTTTGCAGTGAGGCCCCTACGGGTCTCGAATTTTGTAATTGGTCCAGGGATTTTAATATTCAGTTATATATTTTCTATCAAAATTGCACTTTGGCCCCTGGAACTTCTATTATTTACAAAAATACCCCTACTAGAGTGTATTTTCTCTTTGTTTCTAGTACTTATTTTATGCATCTACAAAATTCGAAAAAACCCAAAAAATAGACTTAAGATCATGTTGCATTTCCCTTTCACACAATTATTTTTACTTTGCATTTTAATTCTTTTTAATATTACTAAAAATAAAAAATCTTCATTTTTGCCCCTATTTACAATAGAAAATATATAAAAATTATAAAAACTCTTTGAAAATTCCCCAAAAAATATATTTTTCTTATTTTTGTATTTTTAACATTCAGATCAAAAATCACTAAAAATATAAAACAAAACTTAAAAAATAGAAAATACTCTAAAAACCTTCATAAAAATTTATTTAAAACTCTTAAAAAATATAAAAATTACATTTTCTGTTTCTGAATTTCCTCTATTTTATTATCTTTATTTTAAAATTAACTTTGGAGAAATTTTGATTCTATTTCATATTTTAATTTCCATTTTAATTCTGGGTAAATTTTTTATTCCCTATTTTAGGGTATTTTTTACTTTAAAATATATAAAAATTAGTAAAAATCCTTAGAAAATCACAAAAACAGTAAAACAATTATTAAAACCCTTAAAATACTTTATTTTCTTATTTTTGAACATTTTGTTAATTTTTATATTAATCCTAGTTTATATTGTATATATACTCTATATAGCTTTATATTTTTATTTTCAAAGAAAAAGAAAAGATAAAAATATAACATATAAAAAGAAAATATAGAAATATAACATATAAAAATAAAATACAAAATCAGAAAAATTAAAAATCAAAATATGAAAATATAAAATAAAAAATAAAATAAAATAGTTAAAAATTAAAAATTAAAAACCCACAAAAAATAGCTCTTATATAGAAGAATACATCACAGTCGCTTTTGTGAGCATTTTTGCCCTGATCTATCCTGCTTGTTCCCTGTGTTTGACGCTCTACGCATACTTGCACCTATACACATCTTTGTTGCAGAGTTATAATAAATTTCAACTCCGCACACTTGCTTTTCATTGTTTGATCATCTGTTGTGGGTTAATTGTTGATTAACTTGGGTTTCATGAGTGGTCGCCTCAGCGACACTGTGGTCCCTCCTTGTGTGGACTACTTTAGACCCCCGCGAAATTCGATTATCACCTACCGTCTTGTATATGGAAAGACTTGCCATCTACCAGTGAAACTCATTCATAAATCTCTATGGGTAGTCCACATCTAAAACATCGACTTACAAAAAGGTGGTCAGCAAAGAAAATTGGATCTAAACAAGATCCTGGAATTCCAAGACTATGTCTACGACAACAACTTAATGTATAAGGATAAGGTCAAACACTGGCATGACAAGTACATCTAAAGAAAGAACTTCTAACATGGTCAGAAAGTGTAGTTGTTCAACATGAAGTTGAAGACTTTTCCATTCAAATTAAAAAGTAAATGGACAGGGCCTTACAGAGTCGGAATTATATGTGACAATGGAATCATATTAACATTTGAATTATCACCTGATGCACAACCAGTCATCGTCAACAGCTAGTTGCTGTAGCCATATTTAGAGCACGATACATTCCTAACCGTTGTCGATTCCATTCAAATAATTTTTTATGAAGAATTCACTGTTTCAACAACATCAGTGGAGCCGAACAATGCTCCCAAAAACATCTTTGATTAATTTTCTTCTTTTCTTCTTTTCATTTCTATTCTTTCATTTTTCCATGCGGCGCTCATCCCATTCATTTGTGTTATACTTAGGATATGCTTCATCTTAAGTATAGGAGGGTTGAGTGTATTCAAGTTGTAAATTTCGTAAATTCTGAGCCTCTATCATCCCCATTTTGTATACCGTATGCTATACTTAGATTATTTGATCCTAAGTATAGGGAGGATGATCAACTTCTCATTCTTCATTTAGTCATTGTAGTATAGACTTACTTTCCTATACTCAACACGAGTTATGTCTTCCTTTTTCTCTCCCATCACTATGAGGACATATCCCAAGCTAAGTATATGGGGTTCGTATATACATCGTATATACATTAGCCATAACTCATACTTTTGTATTTTTGAATAATATGACTAATATACTATATGGATTGGTTATACAATTAATCAAGTGTAAAGAATACTCTATAAATGGGTATTTTTTTTCAAAAATTATTTGTAAATAAAATTAATAAACATGTTTAAAATATTTTGCAAAATGATTTGAAAAATAGTTGCAAAATATCTTGAAAAATATTTTCAAAACCTTTTTGAAACTTTTTGTGAAATTTTTCAAACCTTTGTAAAAATATTTTGCAAATATTTTAAAAAAATCTTTTTCATTTATTTAAATAAAACTTTTGAAAATTATTTTGCAAATGACTTGAAAAATAGTTTTAAAAATTGTCTATGAAATGTATACATATTGTTTGAAAAATATTTGCAAAATGATTTTCAAATTTTATAAATGTTTGCAAAGTTATTTGTTAAAATTTTATTCAAAAAAAGTTTTTATAATGTTTGTTAAAATATTTTCAAATTATTTTGAAAATCTTATACGAAATTGTAGCAAATAAAAATTCTTTACAATTCTTGTATATAAAAACCTGTAAATAATAACTAACACTTAACGTATAAATTTCTTGTAGTGTAAATCCTACACACATGCTTGTAATATGCATGCACTCCCATATAAATATAGGCGCATACTTCTTTCACTAATCCTTATTAAAAATCCCTAAAAATTCAAATAACCCATAAAAATTTGTAAAATATTTTCAAAAATCGCTTAAAAATTTGTACAACTCTTTCAAAAATCCATAAAAAGTTCAAAATCCGATTATAACTTCAAAAAATATTTTCTTGCATTCTGCATAACATTTGCATTTTTAGAAATAATCAAGATAATTGAACACGTCTAAAATAACGTCTGAAGATTGGAGCTTGCTACAGACCTTAACCCACTTAATTTCAAAGGAATCTATTAAGGACTGGAATTGAGATGCTTCATGTCACTATGAATTAATTCTTTAAGTTCCATGAGACTATGTTCATGAGTCATTGTGTCTAACTAGAACCCTTCATGTCATCCATACAACTCTTGAGGCTGTGACATGCCTAGAAACCTCACACTTAGCACTAAGTCAGGACGATACTGGGATGCTTCGTCAAGGGTGGCTAATGAACCATTCTTGGAGACTGTCGAAATTGGTACTCAACCCACTTCTTCTGGTAGCATGGGCATCTAAAGACCGGAGATTGGATTGAAATAATGCTTCGGATGAGGAATGTTCTGCTAGCATAACTTTTTCCAAGACCCCAACACTTGGGCGGATCAAAAGATTCTATATCCTTCATGGCAAAATATTATTGCAGAGCAATGTAAAGCAAAGAAAAATAAAAAAGAAGCGTACGCCAAAAATTCCACAAAAATATTGAGCTTCCAGAAAAAGCATGCTTCTTGGTGAAGACTCGGTTACACTGGCCAAGCTTTATAAGGAAATGAGACTACACTGGTCCATTTCCACTTCTTTTCCTATTCTTGTAGCCCTTCCCTTTTCAGTTGTGAACTAGCATGCACTTGATCTTAGAAGGAAATATCCATCTCCCCGAGGATGAGTTGCTAGAGGAGGAGACTCCTTGATAGTTCAGTAATTTGTTTAGGAAGAGCTAAAAAATTCACACACATGGTACTCATCATTTCAATGTTATGAGTGTATGCGACTGAAAGGATTGTTCTTGCCAGACGGTGAATTGAAATGAATGATAGGATTATGGAACTTAAGGGTTGTTGTGTCATACTTCCTAACCTTAATATGGTTCCAAACACATCAAGAATCCAAAGGTCTTAACTGAGCCCCAGACTTTGATTTTATTAAAACAAGTTTAAAAGTCAAAAATTATTCCAAGTTCTTTCTTTCTTTTTAATTTTTCTTTCCATAATTATTGGCACAAGTGTTTGCTAGGGACTAGAAAAGGCAAGTATAGGGGGTAATGATTTTCCATTTCAAAACCTTTATTCTTTTATTTTGGCCTTAAATCCCTAGCTAAATGCATGTATATATATCATCAATTTGTACAAAATAATGCCCATTTATTGACCAATAAATATTGTATAAAATACTGCATTTAATATCAAAATAAAAAGAATAAAGGAAAAAAAGAAAAAGAATGAAGTATCAAAGACACTGAGTGACCCTAGACCTCGAGACCTAGTCATCATGATGACTTGGTCGATAAGGAATAAAGTAAGGAGAGATGTGGCAGGCTAATTATATAGAAAACACCACACATAAAACCTATTTCTTTAGCCCAATAATAGGCTTTTGGGGCCTATTTTATTTTCTCATTTTTATACCTAAATAATAAAACCCTCAACATTAAAGTTGTATATAAAAATACAAAGAAAAATACAAAATTGATTTCACTCACAAAAAATTTCACAGTGCACCCATGACACACAGAATAAAAAGCCACAAAGAAAACTTCCCAAACCTTTATCTCCTCCATATAGACTCAAAATTCACCAAACTCACCTTTATTATTCACAAAATTTAATTATCTATTTATGAAAGTGATTTTCATTCAATTTGGAGTGGAGATGCAAAAATTGGCTTTTAGGTCCCTAATGTATTGTATACCTGTATATATTAATCAATATATTCATTCTTTGTATTTTTTAGCTTTTTTTTTATATATTTCTATACGAATATTATTCAAAATACATGTGCAAAATAAAAATAAAATAAAACCATTAAAATTTCATTAAATAAATAATGTATTAAAATATACAGGTAAACTATACCTATGAATATATATACACAATTATTTAGGTAAATAAATACATTCAGAAAAATAAATTAAAAATATGTAAATATGTATTAAAATAAATTATAAATGTATAAAATATGGAAATAACTGAATAAAATATAAAATACAAAATAAAATTAAAATACCCTAAAACATATGTGTATATACCTATGCATATATATATGCAAATCTGAACACACAATAAACAACTTTGTAGAAATAAATAAAAATGCCTTAAAAATGCTACATAAAATTACAATCATTTTTATGTATTAATTTAAAATTAAATAAGTCATTTATTATTTTAAATCTAATTAATAAAGTATTTTCCTTAGGGATTTTCTAGTTGGCCCACGTGGACCAACCAGAGCGCAAGGATTGTTGTCCGACGCATCAATTGTCCTTGCTCCTTCCCCCCTTCGTGTCAAACCCATGCCTACGTCTTTTCTCCCATTTATACTCCATCTCCATAATTCCTTCTCCATTGAGCTCATTACCATTCTGCAACACCATTATCAGTCTACCTCGCCCACACCTTAACCCCTACCTACATCTTCCTCATCGCACGCCATCACCTCTCTAACTCCACCCCATTGCATGTTTATAAAACCACCCCTTCACCCCCCTTTTTATTTTGATCCTTCCCTCTTGGTCGTAACCCCAAAAGGAGCCCTTGATCGAGCCCCTGGTGACAGCAGGTGTTGCTCCCCTCCTTCACGATGTGTATAAGGGTGAGGTTGAAGAGATCCAAGCTCCACCGGCCACCTCCAATGAGGTTCATCTTCTCCAGGCGTTAGCGCCTGTCCGAGATGCTAGGTAATCTTTATCTCTTGCATTTCTTTCTAGTAGCTTAGATTTAATTTTAATTTTGTTAATTAGCCACTAATTTAGCTTAATTTTAGGAATCAAAATCGTTGGAGCACTAGGCTTCAACCCCAAATTCATCATCATTCCCCTGTTTCGACCTCGCCCGCATCCCCATTTCCATTCCTTATCATCTTCTCCATACTTCACTCCATTTATCCTCTTCGATCTCGCAAAGATCGAGGCTCTTGAGCTCCCTCTTCTACCCCCTTCATATCCTTGTGCGCAATAGCGTCACTCTAGGTCGAGGAGGTCCCCCTCGAACCTTTCTTCATTTTTGTGCATGAATCAGCCCTGAATGGACACCTAGAAGTCCATCCAAAGTCTATATAAGAAGCCCAGGTGAACCCAAGCTCCAGACCCCCTTTGATGGGACCCAGACCGTTTTGAGGAGTCTTGTAGATGCGCACGAGCTCCAGGAAGCCAGAGCGGCCATCGGCGAGGCGTTTGGTGGTCGGAGGAAGAAGATACACCTAATCAAAGGTCAGGGAAGAAGACATTCTTCCCCGTTCTTCTACCGACCCTCCCAGCCATAGGATCGACTAATCTTAGTCGCCCAATCCACAACGAAATGAAGCGCCCCAGAGCCGCCTGATCTTCCATGTGACGCTCCGTCCTCCATCCAATATCGTGCCATTAAGGGGTAAATATATAAGTAACCCATCCACTTTTTATATTTTCTATTTATTCTTGTAAATATTAAGTTAAGTTTAAAAAATGATGTAAAAATTGCACGAACCCCTTGAGACATTACATATTGCGTTTGGGTCAATGCCAACGCACCTCACATAGCAAGCCATGTGAGGTGGGTAAATTACAGCCATATCCTTCTGACTTCCTCTATTTGTATTTAGTATTGGAATTTTGTAAATATGTGTAAAATTTTAGGATATTTTGCATGAGACCGCTCGTTCTTTATTTTATTGCATAAATGCCCTACTATGCATGTAATTATTTATTTATCTTTTTATTTTTATTTAAATAGATCTTGTGCTTGTAAATTCTTGGAAAAATCACATTAAATGCATGATATATTGATTATTCATGCTATATTTATATTTTAGATTTTGCTTCATTTTTCCTTTTACTAAAAATAATTTATGAGCTATTTATTCCCTGTCTAGACTTTAAAAAAAATACAAAATTAACTTTAAAAATTCAAAGAAAATTACGTATTATATATTACTATATATTATAATTCCATATCATCATAAAAAATATAAAAAGAAAACATTAAAATTGAAAGCACTCATAACTTTAAAAACATTATCAAAAATCCAAAATCCAAAAAAATAGTTTTCTATTGTATATTTCTATTTATATCGTATATCATTAAAAATACTTTGGACATTTTGAAGTATTTACCTACTTTTAAAACCCAAAACAATCCAACATATTATTATAAGTCACTGTTTTACTATATTTAATCAATTAAAAATGCCTAAAATTAAAAAAAGTACAAGAAAAATAACAAAAAACAGTTAAAAATGAGAAAACACAAAAATATTTTATTTTGTTATTTTGAGTATATATATTTATATTTATAAATATGATTCTTATATAGTATATGTATAATTTACTTAAATACTTATTATTAAGATTATTATTATTTATAAATACCTAAATACACTTTAAAACCTTAAAAAAATAAAAAGGAATGTACTTATATATATTTCATGATTTGTTTACATATTTATTATATCTATACCATTTATAATATCATTATTATCATATATAGATATATAAATATATAATATATCTTTAAAAATTAAAAGAAATTAAAAATCAGAAAAATAAAAAAGGAAAAAATTTAAAAATTTAAAATCATAAAAATCTAAAACATTAAAAATCCATAAAAATTAAATATAATTAAAAATCCATAAAAATAAAAATAAAAAAGTGCAAAAACAAAAGTTGTTTATTTTTAGACAATAATTCACTTATCTGCGACTTGCTCTTTGTGGTTCGACACTCTACACTTATACACTGTAGACATATTTTGTAGAGTTAAAATAAATATAAATTTTGACTCACATATTTTGCATTGCATTATCATACGTTGTGAGTTGATTGCTTGTCTGAATTGGTTGATTGAGATCCGAGTACCGTGAGAGCGGTCGATACAATGATTGCCAGATATGACTAATCGGACATCGTTTGCCCTCTAAGACCGAGCGTTAGGATCATCTAGACAATCTCTTCAACAATAATCTAACTCCAGATCTGATTATTGTGAATCTATATGATAGTTGGTTGTGTCGCGGTTTGAGCCCTTGCCCATGTGTTTTGTGCTCTCGTTGTCTTCACGGTCGAGGTACTCTCCTGTGTTGAGGTTTGTCGCATGCACGATTTAGTTTCTTGTGTCGCCCTGTGCAGATGAGTAGATTCTACCAAGGGATGGTAGCACCTTTGGGTCCCCGTGTAGAAGACTAGATGGCTGCAACCCCAATTGCATTGCATTGGTGACACGTAGTTCTCGACATCGCTTTGAGGTTCTTGCTGGGTTGTCGCAAGACGTTGCCTTCTCAGATGCATGCTTGGTAGTCTGGTCTTTGCTTTTCGTCACATGATTAACCCGAGTGGCTATTGAGGGCCGATCACTTGAGTTGGTTACTCGTCTTGGTTCTATAAGGGGAGTTCCGGAATGTGGTTAGTGAAGGAGGTGTTCTTATTGGTTTACCCTATATCCGGAGAAAAATTGAAGGTTGTTGTATGTCCGATTACTATTTCAGTTAAATACGATATCCTAAATCCCAGATCTCACTTGAGCTGTGCCTACCATCGAAGACTCTTCCCAACACGTATTTATTGCCAAATGAGATGCCTTGGTTAGTCTTGTCGTACTAGTGTTAAGCTACTTGAAAAAGAATCATGTTTGATGCCCGATAGACTCAACTAAAATGTGTTCGTTCTGAAAGCCAAGGGAACTAATAAATAAAATGAGAATGCTAGTTTAGAAGGGAAGATGAAAGGTTAGTAAAGAAAGTGTCAGGAACTTAGTTAGGATGCATCTACTTCACATATGCCTACAGAGGCCCCTCAACCCTAAGATACTATGGATATTGGAGTCATAGTGTGAGACCCTCGTGGTCAAGACAATTGACAATTGACTATTTCCTTTACTAACTCTTGTGTTGGAAAGTATTAGTAAGGAAAGTTCAACTTAAAAACTAACAATAACTAAGAGTAAGATTTCACTTGTATCCTTTACTTACGGGAGTGTGTTCATGTTCACGTGTACTTGCTTCAGTAGTTACATTACTTGTTACTCTTACCTAGTTACATGTTCTTTGACATGGTCATTTTTTTAAAGCAGTTTTACATGTCATTTAAATATATCCGTACCATGCAACTTTGCTCATAACATATCCTTTTTCGAAGATTCAACATGTTCACAGGACCCACAACAACAGTAGGGCGCGGTTCTATTGTTGTGGAGCATTACATGTTCAGCTACAACATACATGGTGTGTACTTGGTGGTTTGATTTGTAGTAGTTTTTGACTCACGGTTTTATACTTGAGAAACAATTTTTATACTTATGCTATAGTTGGACATCTGTATGTTTCATTACATTTTGTGGCCATTGTGCTTCTGATATCATATTGGTGTATATCATGTTGTAATGCAAATGAATTATGCTCATGCATTTCATTCTCTACATGCTTATTTTCCTATAGTAGATATGTTGTTGAAATGCACGTGTGTTGAATACGAACGTGGTGTTTACGGGTTAGTCGCTGAATATCATGATCCGTAGGTTCGGTTCATGACAATTTTCAAATTATATCTCGTACATACTTTAAGGTACATGCACCATCCAAAAAACTTGACTTTTAGTAGAGAGTTATACCAATTCTTCTCCTTTTATGATAACGTATCTAATATAAGCATATTGGTGTATTAGTGTACCATTTTTCAATCTATAGGCTAGAGGTGGGTTCGAGAGTTAGAAGGTTATTTGTTTCTATATTTTGATAAATTAATTGAATCATTGCAATTCATGTTAAATAAGATTTAGAGCGATTTTTGTAAGTGCTAAGTGATAAGTTTATTGTATTTCATATTACATTTTGCTTGGTCACCCCTACAATTCGTTCAATGCACGGGTACCTGTTGATTATATCAATACGCGATCAAATCCCAAGGATAGAAAGGAATACTACACATCCGCTAACTTTTTTTTCCTATTTTTATATATTACATGGGATGTCTTGCGGGTAAATACGAATAAATATTAAGACCCTGTTTGGTTGGAGAATAGGCACTGAAATTAGGGGTCAATTCTCCTCCCAACACGGTTACCAGTGGTACGACTATTCGCCATTATTCCATCTTATTTCACTCTTATTCCTATCTTTATCCCACCTTACCTACCTTTATTTCACCTTATTATCATTATTCTTATCCTCCAACTGAACAGATAATAGATCATTATTCTCCTTATTCTCCATCCTTATTATTCCTGCTTATTCTCTGGGCCCTAAGATAGCCAAATAATGAGGCCACACTCGCTACTTCGCGTGACAATGTAGAGCCACCTCATACTTAAGAGCCACGTCCGACGTGATGACGTGGCACCGATTTCCCAGAGCCCGCCCTATATCCTATCCCCTCACCGAGCACCCACGAACCGGTCCTATATCCTATCGTAGCCGGAAACAGAGCGAGATGATATCTCCTCACCGAGATAACACCCCCCGCCGTCGCCTCCTCATCCCCGTTCTCCTGACCGCCCTCCTCGTCATCCCGCAGCCGCCCAAGGCGGAGGCCCTGTGGCAATTCCCAAACCTCATTTCCCTCACGCACTCCCTCCTCCATCGCGTCGCTACCCTACGCTCCGACCGCGGCGACCCCGCCGGCGCCGCCCGGGCACGGGAAATCGCCGATAGTATCCGCCTCCTGAGTCCCTGCGGAGGTCTTTGGTCCCTGGGGTGGGACTACGCCCGCAACTACGCCTGGCGCGGGGGCCTCCGCGGCGTGCCATCAGGGGACCTTTGGGAGCTCCTGTCGGAGCTCAGGGAGTTCGGGAGGGTCCAGTCCGATGGGGAGAGGGCGAGGTGGATGGCGAGGAATTACTCCAATGTGGCGTCTTTGCTCGGATCAGTTCTTCGAGGGCTTCTCGGAAGCTTTCACAGATCGGTAATCAGGACGTTCCTTTGAACAATCTTTTCTGTCACCTATGTTTATTTAGTTAGCGGTTCTCTCTCTCTATTTTAAATAAAAAAAGCTTCCCACTGGACGAAAAGTTGAGGAAAATTCCTTGGTACAGTAACAAGAAAAATATATTGGCCTTATTAAGGTGGTCAAAATTTTAGTTTGTTTTTTTTGCAGAATTCTCATGTATTATTAATCATGGAATATCAAGTACAAGACTTTTGGCAAACTTGTTACGTACCACTCTCCATACATGGAGTGATAATGACATACTTTTGCTAACTTATGTGCATGAACAACCATGCTTCTGCTTACATGAAGGATCTGGACCTGAGGATTCACTTGCTTTTCCATCAGGATGTGCTCAAAAAGTCTCTTGATTCGCCAGGGAGGGCTTTTGGCATCGTTCATTATTTCCATTGCATTTTTGCTGTCCAAGCCTATAATGACTAGATTCTCTGCAATGGGGTTAGTTAGATGGATTCCCAACTATAAGGTGTATGCCTTTGCCTCTAGGGGGAGGCAACTTCCAGCGTAGAACATTTGGCATGGACTGGTTCCTTGTCAGGATTGTAGCATGTCGCCGTGATTGTTGCTATGTTATTCTTAAAGGCTGCATCCACGAGTATCATGGCTTTCCCGGTTTCCTCCATGCTTGCCCTTGTATGATTAATGATGTTTGTGGTGCCTATCTTGAGATCATATGTATGTCCTAAAGAGTCCTATATTTTGCTGATTGCCTTGTTGGGGTCTGGCTTTGCCTGTAAATGCTTGGCCATGCATCGATCCAACCAGATTTGGTGTAGCACCATACATGCCATAATAACTTTCCAGGGTTCCTTCTTGTAGTCCTTTAGAAATGTCAAGGAAGTGGCCACCATGTCTTCTGATTGCGATGTTTTATATGAGAAGGCAAGCCATATTGCTCTTGCATATGGGCATGTGCCAAAAAGATGAATCTCATCTTCTGTAATGATAGAGCATATTGCACATATTCTTTCCGTCTCATGTGTTGTTTGCTTGAGGTGTCTACCTGTAGGTAGACATTTCGAAAGTAGTTTTCACATGAACAATTTTATTCAAGGAGGTATATCCCTATGGTTCCAGATTTTCTTAATGTCTGATATTTTATCTGGTATTGTAGTGCCTTTTTCCATGACCAACTGCTGGTATGCGGTCTTTGTGGAGAAGCTTCCGGTGGGATGGGGCTTCCAGATCAGTATATCGTTCCTCATGTAATTAGGCTTGAGTGAAAGAACATGGGGAATGCTGTCAGTCGGGAAGAACTGCAGAATAAGGCATTGGTTCTATATTCCATTAGCATCCAAAAGTTCACATACCATGTTAGGAATGTATCCTTTAATGCAGATGTGATGCAATTTCCTTGAATAATCTGGCAACCATTTGTCCCTCCATATATTTGTTCCTTTTACATTGCCGATTAGCATTATGGAGTTTGAAAAGAGGCATGGTCTAGAATTAATGATGGCCTTCCATAGGGGGGAGGCTGATGCTGATGCTGGTGCTCCCCAGAAGTCTGTTGACTTGTAATATTTGCCTTGTAGAATTTTTTTCCAAAGTCCTGGTTGGGGTTCTGTGAGCCTCCTTGCAATTTTGAGTATCAAGGCTTAGTTTATTAGTTGAGATTGTCCGATTCCAACTCCTCCCAAGTGTTTTGGTAAGGAAATATGATTCCATGCTTTGGTATAGCAATGTTTTCTGTCATCCAGGAACCCCTGGCAGAAGTCCCTAATTATTTTGTCTATTTGTTGACATGTGCTTAGCAGGTTAGTGCCCATGAGGTATATAGGAGTTGCTGAGAGCGCTGCTTGTACAAGAGCAGTTCTTCCTGCTTGTGAGAGTGTTTTACTTTTCCATCCTGCTAGTTTGCTTTTCAATCTCTGGATTATATGGGCATGTACTTCCTTAGTCTTGTACTTTCCTTGCATTGGGGAGCCTAAATACCTTTCTTTGTCAAAGTCAAGTCTGATACAAAGCTCCTCTCTTATTGCTGTTTGCAGAGCGCTGTTGGTATTCTCGCTAAACGTGATGCTGGATTTGTCATAATTTACTTCTTGCCCCGAGTATTTCCCATATATCTGCAATAGACGGGAGATGGCCCTGGCTTTTGGAGTGGATGCTTCTCCGAATATAAGTGTGTCATCAGCATACATTAGATGGGTAATGGGAGGTAACGATTTGTGCATTCTATATCCTTTGATGGCACACCATTAGGCTGCTGAGCTCAGTAGCCGTGATAACAACTCAGCTCTGAGTCAAATAAGAAGGGTGATAGCATGCATCCTTGTCTGATGCCTCTTTGGGGGCTAATGGTTTTTGATGGTTCTCCGTTGATTAGTAAAGAGAGGGTAAATGTGGAGATGCATGAGTCGACGAGATCTACAAATCGCGGCGGGAATTGCAGTTGGTATAGCAGGTTGAGAATATATCCCCATTCCATGTGATTAAATGCTTTCTCCATGTCTACCTTTATCGCCATATGTTTTGTCTTTATTCGCCTTGTTTGCATACTATGCGAATTTCGGATGCTGCAATATTGTTGTCTATTATTTGCCTTCCTTTAAGGAAGCCACTTTGATTAGGTGAGATAATTCTGTAGAGGATAGGCTTTAGTCTGTTTGCGATCAGCTTTGCCATGATCTTGTACATGGTATTGGTGAGGCTGATAGGCCGATAGTGCTTGGGGCAGTCTGCATGATCTATCTTGGGGACCAAGGCTATATAGGTCTTGTTAATGGTTTTTTAATGTGGCCTCTGACAAAGTAGTCCTTAATTTTTTCTAGTGATTTCATCGCCTATGAGGCCCCAAATTTTTTGGTAGAAAGCTGCCAGAAAACCGTCAGGACCCAGGCTTTGTTGGGCTGCATGGCAAGGATGATTTTAACTTTTAAGTACTTCCTTGTCTGGAATAGTATTTACCTTATGTTTCTCTTCCACTGATAGCATTTCTTGTGGCTGGAATAGGAGGGGACACTCACGGATTCTAATGGAGTTGCAAAATCTGTTGGAGAAGTGGCGGAGGAAACACTCTTCTATTAAGGTTCTGTTGCCAGTGTATGATCCGTCTTCCATTCTGATCCAATTAATATCATTCCTCGTTGCTTGCGACAATGCATATAAGTGGTAAAAGTATGTACTGCGATCCCCCCATTGTATCCAGTTGTGTCTGCAGCGCTGGTGCCAGTAGATTTCTTCTGTCTTTAACAGGGAAGCATATTCTTCCGTCAGTTTCTGCCTTATGTTCGCAGAGGAAATAGTATGGGGCTGTGAATCTATTTCTTGTATCATGTGCTCAATTTGGGATTTTCTCTGTTTCCAGTTACGAATCTCAGTTGTGGCCCACTTGCTGAGACCTTTTGCTATCATACTGAGTTTATTTTGCAAGTTATGTTGGTGTGCTTGATGTCATCATAAGTCTGCCAACTTTGACCGGAACTCTTTTTCCTCCATCCACCATAATTCGAATCTCCAGGGTCTATGCTTTGTCCTTCTTGCTCTTTCTAGTTTAAGGAGTATCGGGGCTTGATCAATGTGTATGGCTGGTAGGGGAAGTACTCCTGCCTTTGGAAATAGGGAGGCCCATGCCCCAGTTACCAATTCCAGGTCAAGTCTTTCCTTAATGTTTCTATAATCTGCTTGCTTATTGCTCCAAGTGTAGGCTAGGCCTGCGAATCTGAGGTCCATCAGTCCAATCTTATTACAAAATTTCTAGAGGTAAGAGTAGTCCCTTGGCTTTCCTGGCCTTCCACCATGTTTTTCCTCTGCCTTGATTATGGCGTTGAAGTCACCCATTATGACCAGATTGTTATGGAGTTGAGTTGTAATGGTTTCTATGTTATTCCAGAATTCTCTTCTTTCAGTGTTCTTTGGCATTCCGTAGACACACATGAGGTTCCATTGACTACAACCAAAGTCATGAATGTCTTCTATTATATAGATGTTGTTCACCTATATAGGTTGGAGCTTGATTTGCTCCTCATATAGTAGGACCAGGCCTCCTGCATGGCCTTGTGGCTCAACAGTGATATGCTTGTATCCTTTTATTTTATCTATTATCTTATTCATCTGGTTGTTATTGCAATGTGTTTCTAAGATGAAGCAACATGAAGGGTTTTCGCCCTGAGAAGGTTTTTGAGAGGACGAACTACAAAGGAACTTCTCAATCCTATACAGTTCCATGCTAAGAAGCTCATTGGGGGGGGATGCAACTGTTGGGGGTCAGCTGCCAGAACCCCATTATCTGCGTCTGAGTTAGTATTTCGGATCCATAGTCACGCTCTCTTGCTTTCAGCTATTTCCTCTTGTCCATTATCTACGCTTACAATTCTCTTCCTCTCGACTTCTTTTCCCAGTGTGGCTAGTGGTTCCTTCCTCGGATGGATTCCAATATCGAAAAAGCAAGGTTGTGCCACACTAGGAGGCGAGATGATAGTAGGACTCCATGTGTCAGCAGGGCTACCCCTTAGAGCATCTACTTCTATGGAAGGGCCCCTGGCAATCCCTCCCATTTTGGAGGTTTTTGTTAATGAAGTAGATAGACTCTCTCTCATTTCACTGCCCGCATGGATATTTGGGGGGTATTTACTTGCATGGGGGGGCTGACTTTGTTTTTCGGCGTCTATTCTTCTATTGTCTACTTCTATGGAAGGGCCCCTGGCAATCCCTCCCATTTTGGAGGTTTTTGTTAATGAAGTAGATAGACTCTCTCTCATTTCACTGCCCGCCTGGATATTTGGGGGGTATTTACTTGCATGGGGGGGCTGACTTTGTTTTTCGGCGTCTATTCTTCTATTGTCTCTGTCCCCCTATTATCCCATGCTGAATTATCAGGGATTGAGTTGCTGGAGTAGTTTCTGTCTTTGTTGTATTTGTAAGAGATCGACGAGGCTCTAAGGTCCAGTGTTCAGAAAGGCGGCCCAGGCGGCTGCATATTCAGCCGCATATGCGTAGTCGGGCACTGGACCGAACCGCATATCCAGTATTCGGTCGATATGCGGTTTGGACGAGTATGCAACCGAGTAAATCGCATACTCGGCCGCATACTCGGCCGCATTTTGTATAGAGCATACTCGACCCCTTTCATACATGCTTCGTCTTTTAATTGCCGGAATTGGTAGCTACTGCTACTGCAGTAAAAAATAAATGTTACTAATTGTTTATTAGAAAAGATTTTTATGTTGTTTCTAAAAAATAATTTTTCATTTTTTCTTTAAAATAAATGTTACTAATTGTTTATTAGAAAATATTTTTATGTTGTTTGTAAAAAATAAATTTTCATTTTTTATTTAAATAGAAGATTTTTATTTAATTTCTATGAATGTCATTTCATGCATTTGTTTAGTTTATATTCAATATCTTTTTATTTTAGAATCAAATTCATCTTTTGTGAAAAATATATCTCTTAGTTGTTTGCTTTCTTCATCAATACTTTTCTCAATTGTTAACAAATTTTGTAATAGAAAATTACGTTAAATCCCCCCTAGCTAGCTGCCATCTCGTTAATGCTAGATAAAAGGGAATCCGGTTATTTAATCAATTGAAATATATTGATTCACAATCCAATTTTCATTTAGTTAATTCCTATAGAAACATAAGAAATGTTTCTATGATTTATTATTGTTATATCTCAAATATTTTTTTCTTATATTTTCATTCCTATAGTAAGTATGCCAACAAATTTCACTTTTATTTTTTTATGATTCACTCTTTTATCTAAAATGGTCAATTTTTAAAAAGCTTTCTCTGAAATCATGTCGTACTAAAAAGTCTATGCATATATTTCATCTATTGTTATTTAACAATTTTCGAAACATAAATCTCTAATATTTGAATTCAATTTATTACTTTAATTATTTTTAAATTAAAATAATACAAACCGCATAATCCGCATATACTTCTGTATATACTTCCGCATATCCGCTTACTCGCTTCAGACCGCCTGACTGAACGAATACCACATACCGACTTTCTGAACCTTGCTAAGGTCTAATGAATATCTAGGCTTTAATGCTTCTTCGGCTCTCATTTTTAGTTCTTGGTCCTTTATCTTTGCACAGATGTGTTGCCCTTGAATTATATGTTCACACCATGAGTAGATATGGCCCATTAGACCGCAGAAAGTGCAAAACCTTCGAAGCCCTCATACCTCAATGGTATCACAAGAATCTTTGAGTTTTCGCAACAAAGTTTGATATCTTTCTTGAGTGGCCATAAGACATTTAACATTACATTGACTCTTTCATACCTGTATGGCACTGTATGGGCTTGCTCCTGGCTGTGGGGGGAGTTCCATTATTTCCCTAGCATCTTGCATGGCTTTTCTGTGAAATTTCGAGTTTTGGAATTGGATTGGATTTTGATGTATTTGTATCCAGAAGGGGGCCGTGTCAAATTTGTATTCATTGATCATAGTGTTTGGGCGCTCCTTTTCGAGGAGGATAAGGTTTCCTTCAAAATGCCATGGCGCCCTATTCCAGATGATCTCTTTTTCCGGGGGTGAATTGAATTTGGCTCTCCAACATTGATCTCCGGCCTTCTGGATGAAGGGGGGGCTTGAGATTTTCCATGCTTTTTTCATTGTCTCTATCACTCCTCTTGCGCGAACTGGCCTATTCAAGAGAACTTTAAACAGCATACAACTTTCCCATGTGTCTGTAGATATGTGGCTCTCCTCTCCAATATCAATAATTTCTTCCTCTCTTCCCCCATGCGAGAGATTTTTTAAGAATCTAACGATATCTTCCTCTTCTTTTTCCATAGGCAATAATCAGGCCGTATGTTGAGTAAATGAGTAACCGTTGTTTTCCTACTGGCCCTAGATTCTACTCTTGTGGCGTATGTTATTTGTGGAGCAGGTTGGAGGTGGTCTAAATCACAGCTTTTATGGATCGCAATAGTTTTCACCAGCTCATGTTCTATGTAGAGTATTATATTAAAATACAGTGTGTACCTGTCCTAGAGATGAAGTCTTCATGACGACCTTGCTAGAGGAGCAGGTGCACACCTATTGTTGACTCCCCGTTGTCGCAGCCGAGGAGAAGCACCTCCGCGTGCACACTTCTTCACGCTGTGGGTCGCTACCTCACGAAGGGAGGAACCTGAACTCTGGTCGAGGGAGCACCTCCTCCACCACCGGGTGATCTCTTCTGACTGGAGAAGATGGAGGAGGGGACAACCTCTAGCAGGAGATGCCGCCGCCTCTCTCCAGAAAGAGGGAACCCTAATCACCTCAATTTCAGCCTTGCAGGGACGAGAGGGAACCCAGCTATAAATTTTAGTTTGTTAAGTGCCGTTAGGTAAGCAGCTCGGAGGAAGGCCAGACTATACCCGCCTCTTGAGGAAGCGGCTTGTGTCCCATATCCAGACAAATTTTTTTCCCTGCCCTCCACTCAACTTTTTGTGAACTCTGCTGCTCATATTCCTAGCATGGCTGCTGTCTGCCCTCCCTTGATGCCGTCGGCTCAGTTGTCGCCACCACAAGCGACAATTCCTCCAGCAACCACCTTCTCGTGCTCTCCTACATGCTTAAGGTGAATGACCTAAGTTTTGGGGTTTACGGTGCAACAGTGAATGTGTTATCGATTTCAGTTGCAATGGTCAATGAATTATAGTTTTATAATTTATTAAGCAATGCAAGGTATATTGATTTTGGATACATTATACGTATTATTGAACATGGAGGAATTTTTTTGAGTACACATACTTATTGGTTATTTGTTCATCCACGTATTGATTCCATTATGTATGTTATGCTACATGCACATTTCGGATGTCACGTGGAACGTTGTGCTCATGTCATGCTATGAGATATTTTCGAATTCTAACAAAGGTGTTACTTACAAGGGATGTTGTATTAATTCAATTAAGATCAGTTCAGATATGATATTTGCTGGTTGGTTCAAGTTTCAAATTGATGTATTGAAGACAGTTGAGATCCAGGTGCTTTATGAAATGTCACGGGACTCATGAACTTAATATTTAACACATGTACAGTATGATGAAGATGTAAAAGATGTTATGGAATATGCAGAAATAATGGGGTTCATATATTGTCCGGTGTTATATACCACACTTTAAGAGGTATTCGAGGCAATCGAATCCCGTGCTGCTGCATTTGTCCGTCCTGAGTCAAATACATGCAAATTCGTTATTATTGAAGAGAACAATCCTGAAATTGATAGACGGGTGGAGTTTTCAACCCAGATTACATATGACAAGACGGAAGATGGGGATGAGGATGCAATCATACTGAAATGATCATTTCATCTAAAATACCATTCTTAAATATGCGGGCGATGCGAGAGGAGAGATGGGTACATTCGAAATAAGTATGATTGTATGAATGATAAATCCCTGATTTATCTCTTAATTCATATTTATTATCCCTTTAACAAACAAATCAAATTAATTTAGTTTCAATTAACCCTAATGAATAATTAAAACTTTGTTAATAATTAACATCAATTATTGATTTTAAATAATTAATCTTTGTGTTGTATATATTCTTCTATATGGGCTATTATTTTATGTATTTTCTAATCATTAAAAATGTCTAAAAATAACATAGTATTTTAAATAATAATATCTACATTCTTTATTATTCAAAATACCAAAAAATAATAAAAGAGTTAAAATAAGTATTTTTATACCTATAAAATACCTACAATTTTTTTAATTGCATAGCATTTTTTGTTTTCAAGTTATAAATGACACTAGCTATTTGTTTTTCCTATTTCCAGGATCTACAACTTTCATGTTGAACATTTTTTCTATTTTTGACTCTAGCTATTTGTTTTTTTATTTTACTTTATTTTTCCTATTTTCTTAATTTCTGATTCGGTCACGTGGCCCAATCGTAGCAACCCACATCACATGGTTCTTTAGCATCAACTGCCCTCATTTCTAGTCGTTTGATCCTCTTGATCAGGCGATCTACATTTCATCTAACCCGCCTTGTCTCCAGTGTAGGAAATATCGATATAGACATCGTATCGGTCCGCTCGGAAAATGATATATCGGGATACATCACCGATATATTGACGATGTCGATGGAAACATTAAAAATGGCTCAAAAAAACATTTTTTGTTGTTTTTTTTCCCACAAATTAAGATCATCCAAGATATTAAAGCAACAAATAACCTAAAAATACACACTTATATCACACATATTGGTCATTTATATCCCATATAGCACACATATCAGTCATATCGAATGTATCGCTGTTAATGGTGATTCCTGACTTATATATTGGAAATTGATTTAACCCAAGTTTTTATAACATTAACTTACAAATTTACACTTAGATGACTTATATAGATCATCTATGACCCTTATATCACACATATTGGTCATATCGAACATATCGTTGTTAGTGTTGATAGGTGGTATCAAAGTAGCTAAGATAAGCACACTTAAAACACATGTTTTCTTCATGGAAGACAACAACAAATGTCATTGAGATGAGTCATTTGATTCAAATGTACATAATGATTAATGAGAAATCTTTCTTTAGTATAAAGATTTATCTATTCACAAAAATAAATGAAAAACATAAATTAATGCAATATTGTAAAAGGGATTACGTAGTCATGAGGGGTTTAGAACCAAGAGCTCTGTGGAGGGTAAGGTAGGAAATATTGATTTCGTATCGGTCTGCCTAGTCGAAAATGATGTAAAAAGTGATTTTTTCACAAATTAAGATCATCATAGTTATAAAACAATAAATAACATATAAGTACACATTTAAATGCAAGACTGAGTGAGGTGTATTTAGCACACTAATACACATTATATTGCACAAATCGTTGGCTGTTAATGCTGTCAGCTGACAGCTGAGCTAACTACTGACTGCTGAGACGTATTCTGGACGTGTGATTCTAACTTGATCAGCATTAGACTTGTTTTCATCCAAGGTTCATAAATGCGGTATGCGGTATTCGTTCGGTCATGCGGTCTAAAGCGAGTAAGCGGATATGCGGAGGAGTATACAGAAATATATGCGGTTTATGTGGTTTATAATATTTTAATTCAAAATATTATAAAATACAATAATAAAATATGATTATATAAAAAATTTGATAATCTAACAAAATTCAAAATAAAAAATTTCAAATAAGATAATATAATCAATAAGATACACGCATGATATTATAAATCGATTGTTTTTGTGTATTTTGAATTTAATGCATATATTTACATATACAAATGTGGATTCAATAGGGAACACACGAATTTTATAAGAAAACCTTTAATGCATATATAGATACTATAGATAACAAAAGCTAAAGAATAATCATAGGTATACAAATCATACTCCCAAAATTATACATATATATGGATTTCCAAGGGACAACACTTGTTGACTCAAAATATAGGGAAAAATTATATTTGCTTATAAAATTTATTAGAAACACAAAAATGTAAAGTGTCAGATTATTAGTCAATTATTTCTTGTTTTATTCAAAGAAATGAAATGAATTTCATTAGATAGAAAATTCAAAAGCAGTAAACAGTTCATTAATAAGTGTGAGGAACAATAGAAGAATATGGATATGAGAAAAAATCCTTAGATTATATTCACAAATGCGACATATACTAGAATAATGAAAAGATGCATCAATATAAATGATGATATAAGAGTTGCTCAGGAAAAATTCGAGTTAATGTGTCATCAACATGTTATGAATTAAACAAAAAAGGCACATGAATAATATATGAAATTCTCTTGTTCAGATATGCGGCCGCATATGCCGCATAGTCGGACCGCATGTGCGGTTTGACTGCATATTTCTGCATCTGGCATATGCGCTTCGGTCAAGTGACCGAATACGCATATGCGGCTGCATGGACTGCATTTCCGAACACTATTTTCATCTCTATTACCAAAGAGCGCGAAGTCCACCAATTGAAGGCTGTCGTATGCACCCCCTGTACACCATACCCTATCAGATGAGGGTCTCGTTACCCGGTCAACGAGCCTGGGGGGGAGGGGGGGCTCAAAGGGGAGCAGGTACGCTCCCTCTGCGGGGGGTGGGGGGTGGGGGGATGAGGGGACAATACCCCTTACCTGAGATAAAATATATAATTCACGCTGTATTTTAATACTAGGAGTAGCAAAATAAGTAGTGGAATCGAGCTTACAAGGGTAATATCATTGATATATATATATTGGCGAAATATCAGCGATATCGGTCGATATCCAAGAAATTTTATCCCGAAACCAATCAATTTCGAGCGATATGCCTCGATATCGGCGATATATCGTTGATATCTTGCGAGATATCGGCCGCTATTCGGTAAATAGATATCTATATGAATATCGGTATGTCTCTCCCCATGGCAGAGGAGGCGGACATCCTCGTGGTCCACGCACTATTGCCGTTGTCCTGGTCAATTAGAGGATATATGCTATCAGAAGCATGTATATTCTACTTCTGCTCGTGTAGCCGAGCAGTCATAGCCTGACAGTTCGGACCCTTTCTACAGATTCACGACTGAATGACATTGTCTCCCATCGGAGGGAGACAATGACTCATGCTGTCGGCACTACTTCAGGTCCTCCAGATGTTGCAGCCTCTGCCTGGGTATCTTCGAGATCCTCAGGTATAGCTATGCTTTTACCCGTTGTAGCAGGGCTTATATGACAGAGTGGATCATGGACTTTGATGCTTCCCACCATTTATGCGGATATAGAGCGCAATTTAGTTCATTTAGATTTGTACCCCCCTTAGCAAATCGACTGTCATTGCGAATGGGGCACATTTACCTATTTACATGACTGGGAGATGTTCATTTGATACCATCCATGAGCTTGTAGAATGTCCAATATGCACCTGATTTTAAGATGAATTTACTTTCTAGTAGTTAGATCACTAAGGTTATGAAACCTGAGAATGGTGCAAGACATGATGACATTCTTATAGAAGTATGGAGAGTTCTAGGTGAGCGTGGTTTGACTTGGCTTACAAATTTACTTAATGTTATTTGACGAAGCAAGAAAATGCCTGAAGAATGGAGGAGAAGCATCGTGGTGCATATTTATAAGAATAAAGGAGACATTTAAAATTGTGTGAATTACAGAGGTATCAAGCTGAGAGTCATGCTATGAAAATTTGGGAATGTGTGATCGAAAGAATGTTGAGACAAGTTTCCAAAATAAAAGAAAACCAACTCAGATTCATGCTAGGTTGTTCAACTATTGAAGCCATCCACTTGCTGCGGAGAATAATGGCGATTTATATAGTTAAAAAGAAGGATCTCAATATGATTTTTATTGATTTGGACTAGGCTTATGATTCTGTCTCACTAGAGATATTTTGGAGAGTTTTGGAGAAGAGACAAGTACCTGTCATATGCATTAACCTCATAAAGAATATGTATGATAGTGCTTTGTCTTGTGTAAGGATCTGGTATGGGAAAACTGACATTTTGACATCAACATTGGTCTGCATCAAGGTTCATCTTTAAGTCCATTCCTTTTTACTTTGATTATAGACGAGTTGACTAGTCACATTCAAGATGAGATACCTTGATGTACATTATTCGCTGATGATATTGTATTGATTGATGAAATTAGAGATGTAGTAAATGAGAAACTTGAGGTCTGCAGACATGCATTAAAGACTAGAGGATTTCGTATAAGTAGCGTTAAGACTGAATATATCGAGTGCACTTTTGATGGAAGCAATGGTGAAGAACTCGAGGTGAATATTGGTGACGATAACATTTAGAAGAAAGATTCTTTTAGATACTTAGGATCTATTTTGCAACATGATGGAGGAATTGATGGAGATGTTACTCATAGAATAAATATAGGTTGGTTAAAGTGGAGAGGAGTCTTTACTGCTCCATGTGATGAGAAGATTCCTTTTAAAATCAAAGGAAAGTTTTACAAAGCAGTCATGAGACATGCTATGATCTATGGATCTGAATGTTGGCATGTGAACCATAGATATGCGCATAGAATGGCGGTAGTAGAAATGAAAATGCGAAGGTGGATGTGTAGACACACACAAACATCGGATTCAGAATGATGCTATCAGATGGAAAGTTGGTGTAGCTCCGATTGAGGATAAGATGTGAGAAAGTCACTTAAGGTAGTTTGACCATATGCAAAGGAGGTCAGCTGATGCACCAGTTAGGAGATGCGAGTTTTGAGATGTTGAGCCGGCTAAGAGAGGGTGAGGAAGGCCCATGAAGTGTTGGAATGAGACTATCTGAAGGGATGTTAGTTTTTTGGATTAAGCTCGAGAATGACCCAAGATAGATCTAAATAGAGACAAAGAATCCATGTAGCCAACCCTACTTAATGTGGGGAAAGGATTTGTTGTTGTTGTAGTAGTCGCTAGTCAGATCACTAAGGCTTTGCATTGTCATGACATTTTTGACCCATCTTCTCGTGTTTCAGGACATGCTCACGGCCAAGGTATATGCGGTCGTGAGCAGATTGGGCTTTACAAACTAGTCCAGTCTCCATATGCTAGTACCTCTACCGTTCTTACTGGATCAGTCTCACCAAACATGTGGCATCTTCGATTTAGTCACCTTCCTCTACAGAGGTGTCATGTCCTCCCACAAATCTCTACGCGTTCTACCTTCCAGGTGCGAGCTTGCCAGCTTGGGATGCATCATCGTTCTGCTTTTCCTGATCATCAGAATCGTATTAGTAGTCAGTTACTTCAACTTGTTCATTTTGACGTTTGGGTCCCAATCGTGTTCCTGAACACTAGGGACACATTTTATCTTGTAGATGTGTATAATTTTTCTAGACTATCTTGGGTTTTCTTTTGAAAAAAAGTTTGAAGCTAGGACTACCATGAAATCATTCATTATTGAAATAAATAATATTTTCTCTGCTAGTTTATTCACTTTGACAATGTTTTAGAATTCTGCAAATTACAGTCTGAGTTCTTCAAGTCTCTTGGCATCATACATACACCAGACCTCGTGTGCTTACACTTCTTAGCAGAAATGTGTTGTCGAATGCTATCACCGTCACTTACTTAATGTTACCAAGACATTTTTGATCTAGAATCGAGCTCCACACTCTTTCTGTGGTGATGTTGTTCTCACTGCTTGCTACCTGGTGAACCGTATGCCATCTTTTGTTTTAATAGAGAAGCTCCCTTTCTCGATTGTGTTTCCCGAGAAGGACCTCTTCTTCCTTACATCTCTGGCGTTTGGCTCTGTCACCTTTATTTACTACCTGATTCCTGGTCTTAACAAGCTCTCCCATAGAGATGTCAAGTGTGTTTTTGTAGGCTACTCTTTTACCCAAAAAGGGATACCGTTGCTTCGACCCTACTCGACGGAAGTATTATGTCATTGCTGACGTCAGCTTTTTTGAGCATGTTATGTATTTCTCTCCTACATGTGATAGGTTGATTCTGATTCCGAAGAGGAGGTACACGTGTCTCCTCCTCATATAGCACCTGTACCTCCATCACCTTCACCACCACTACCTCCTCCACCACCACCTACTCCTGTGGCTCCTCCTCCATCACTTAGTACCCTGGCCCACTTGTTGCCACATTTCTATGTTCGCATGCCTCTCACGTTTCCCCTTGCTCATGGGCCTTCCTCATCATCCAACATGCCTCAAGTATGTACTGAGCACATAGTTTCTACTGATGACGCTAGTGATTTGCCCATATAGCAGGTTACTTTATAGGATGGGCATGTGCCCTCTCAAGAGGCGAGTTTATAGGTTGAAGAGGAGGCAAGTGATCTTGATGTGCCTATTGATTTGCAAAAGCGGAGACATACATGTGCTACTTATCCTCTTGTAGACCATTTTTCTTTGGGAGACTGTCAGAGAGTTTCAAGAGGTTTATCGTGGGGTTGTCTCCCGTGGAGATACCATGTACATACCACGAGACGATACCAGATAATCAGTAGCGTCTAGCTATGGAGTAGGAGATGGTCACATTATAGTTACGTGTCATATGGAGCATTGTTACAACTCCTACAAGAGCATCTCTCATGGGATGCATGTGGGTATTCACGGTGAAGCATTGAGCAGATGGCAGCGTAGATCGCTATAATACGAGGCTTGTGGCTTGTGGGTTCACCCAAACGTCTGGGGATGGATTATCATGATACTTTTTTCTCCAGTGGCTTGACATTCTACACTACAAATCCTCCTCTCTGTTGCAGTGTCACGGGACTGGCCCTTGTATCAGTTTGATGTAAAGAATACGTTTCTCTATGGTGACTTACATGTTGAGGTCTACATGCATCAACAATCTGGGCTTTCTGCTATGGGGGAGCTTTAGAAGGTTTGTAGACTTCATAAGGGCTATCTATGGCCTTAAGCGGAGTCCAAGAGCATAGTTTTAGAAGCTCTCAAACTTGATAGAGCAACATGGGTTCATGAGATCGACTGCAGATTGTTCACTGTTTGTTTAGAGGACTCAGAGATGTACGATTGCTATACTGGTTTATGTTGATGATAGCTTTGTTATAAGGGATGTTGTGCATGACATTTGAGCAGCTAAGGATTTCCTTAGTCAACAGTTTGTAACCAAGGACATTGGTGATCTACGTTACTTCCTTGGACTTGAGTTCACCGGGAACCAGTAAGGTTTTGTTATAACCTAGAGGAAGTACATTACTTATCTTCTTTCTAAGCTGGGTATGGCAGATTGCAGGCTTGCCACTATTCCCATGGACCCAAGTATGAATTTGTATGATGATAACACATAAGTATGAATTTGTATGATGATAACACATAGGAGGTAGACAAGAGGAGGTACACAGAGCTCGTTAGGAAGCTCTTATATGTGACCATCACCATGTCAGATATATCTTTTGCAATGAGCAGAGTAAGCTAATTCATAGGGTAGCCTAGACATGCACGTATAGATGCAGTCCATGTGATTCTTAGATATCTGAAGACCTCTCCTGGCACTAGTCTTTTATTTAGCAGACGAACATTCTTTGCCATCACATCATGGGCGGAAGCATGTTATGTGAGATGTCCCAAGGACAGGAAGTTTATCTCATGCTTTACAATGTTCATAAGGATCTCATTGGTATCATGGAAGAGTAAGAAGCAGACAATGGTCGTCAGATGAAGTGCAAGGTCAGAGTTCATAGTCATGGCACGGGGAAGTACAGAGATGATGTCAGTCAGATCCGTTCTGACTGACCTAGCTGTTGAGGTTCCTCTTCCCCTGCATCTTTAATGCGCTATGCTGCTCTTTTCGTTGCCAATAACTCTGACTTCCTTGAGAGGACCAAGCATATCGGGGTAGACTGTCACTATACTTGTGACATGGTTCAGAAGGGTTTCATCTCCACCTCTCATATCAGCTCAGGAGAACAAACAACGGACATGTTCACCAAGGCCCTAGATAGAGGGCCATTCAAGAGATGCTGATTGATGCAACGTGGACCCAACGGATAGGGCCGAATTTTAATGGTCAATTTTATTTACGTTTATTTAAATTATTGTATCTCTAATTAAATAATTGAGATCGCCTGTGATCTCCAACGTTTATTCATAGATTTAATTTTAAATTGGGTTGGTTAATTAGTTAGAGTTTAATTAGGATAAATTGATTGTCAATTTAAACTAAGTTGCTATTTTTGTAAGATCATCCCTCCTATATAAAGGGATGAGGGTCCAATGTTTTTAGTCAGTGAAGTATTAAGAAAATTTTGAGATTTTATCTCTCTCCTTTCCCCTCTCCCTCTTTCTCCACGCGATCTCCGCAGTTCTCCTCCTCAACCTCTCGTATTCCCGACGAGTTCTTCTTCTCAACCCCTCTATTTTCTTCTACCAAATAATTCCACCGTTTCAAATTTATTTCCCGCGCCGCGTCAATTTTCAATTTGCATCCAAGGATGATTTCTCCAACTATCCACCTACATCACGCAATTCGTCAGGAGCCGAATTTTTTAAAGCGGTGGAGAGTTGATGCAGCGTGACCCCAAATTATGGGGCCACATTTATTCAATTAAATAATTATCATTTTTATTTACGTTTTTAGAGGTCGTAGTGGTCTAATTTAATAATTGAGATCGTCTGTGATCTCAACGTTGATTTCGTAGAGTTTAATTATAAATTGTTGGTCAATTAAATAATTAGAGTCCAATTAAGTTAGTTAGAGGTCAATTAGGATCAAATTAGTTGTAATTTGAGTATTTACTATTTTTGTAAACCCTCTCTCCTATATAAAGAGAGGGTAGTCCATTATTCTAGTCAGTCGATTATGAATTGAAATTTGAGTTGATCTCATTTTATCCCCTCTCCTTCTCTCTCTCCCTCCACGCGATCTCCGCGGTTCTCCTTCTTCAACCCCTCGTTACCGACGAGTATTTCTCTTCTCAACCCCTCTCTCTTCTACCAAAAATCCACCAAAAAAATTGTTATTTTCGACGTCGTGAAATCTCAATCCGCATCAATTGGTATCAGAGCATGGCAACCGAATCGTCCCTACGATTCGACGATCCCGTCGTGCATTGGAAGATGCAATATGATTTGAGTTGCATATCTCATGATTCGCGTTCACGCGCACGTCAACACAAGTTCATGAAGCGCCTTATGTCAAGCCTCAAGGTTCAAGCAATTCGTCGGGAGATGAATTTTTTAAAAGCGGAGGAGAGTTGATGCAGCTTGGACTCGACATGTAGGGCCGTCTAATTATTTAAATTGTGGCCGTTAATTTTATTTACGTTTTTAAAGTTGTCGCAATTTTAAATAAAGAGATCGCGTGTGATCTCAATTAGTCTTAATTTGAGTTTCAAATTTGGTAGTTAGTCGGTTAATTAGTTAGAGTCAGTTTAGGATAATTGGTTGTCGATTTAAATTATTTTCTATTCTTGTAGTGTCATCCCTCCTATATAAAGGGATGATGGTCCAATGTTTTAGTCAGTTCAAGATGTGATAAAATAGAGATTTATCTCTCTCTCCTCTCCCCTCTCCTCTCCTTATCCCCGCGTGATCTACACGTGTTCTTCTCCCAAACCCCTCGTATTCCCGACGAGTCTCTTCTCTCTTCCCCTCGTGGTATAAGCGTTTCTTCTTCTCTAACCCCGCGCATCCGGCGTGTCTTCTCTTCTCAACCCTTCCAGTTTCTTCTTCTCAACCCCTCTCTTTTCTTCTACCAAAAATCCACCATAAAAAGTTTATTATTTTCGTCAACGCCAATTCGAGATTGCATCAATTGGTATCAGAGCATGGCCTATAGATCGTCCTCACGATCTGACGATCCGTCCAGGCGCTCGCACCGTCATGCATCAAGGGATCATCGTTCATCCGAACAAACACGACGAAGCATCTCCACCATCGACGCCTACACCAAGGAGACGACGCACATGATACGTGATTTGCAAACCAACTTCAACTCCCTGTTTCGAGATCTAATGGCTAACTTTGAGGCCTTCCGCGACGCCCAATCAAAGCCTCCACCCGTCGAAGCCGTTGCCGCAAGTTTTGACGAAGAACACCCCGCCGTGAATGAAGATCCGGCCGCTGTCCAGACCGTTTTAGGAGAAAAAAATGAAGAAACAGTGGCTGTCCAGAAGATTTCAGATCAGCCGTCTTCACCGAAAGCGCCCCCGATGTCCGCCCCAGGCCCATTCCAGCCCAACAGCTACCAGCCCTCACCCCTGGGGCCCTGTCGCCCTCCACTACCGACCCCTCCGGCACCGCAGCACGTGGCCGCCCCCCTGCGGCGCCTCCAGCCGCCGCTTCACATTCGGATCCGCGAGCCGCCAGCCAACAACAGCCCCTCCCTGCGGCTGTGCCTTCCCGGTGTCACCGCGACAGCCCCCCCAGCCCTCCTGCCCGAGCCACCTTCTCGCCGCCCTCCCCTCGGCTTTGCCAGCACCCCGGTCCCATGCCCGCAACCCCTATGGGTCCATCACTATGCCCTCGGTCAGTCCAAACCCACACCATCAGGCCATCTCACCGCAGGCCCACCCCCAACCTCGCCTCCTCTTCCCCGGATCCCGCTCCCCACCGCCACCTCCGCCAACAACCTCTCCCTCGCCGCCGCACCCCGCCTCTCTCTCCTCCCCGTTGGCCCTTTCCCCTACAGCCATCGGCCACCACTCCCAACCCCACCGCGACGCCACCCCCGCCCGCATCCCGATCTACCCCCCCCCCCCCCCCCCCCCCCAGCATACCCGCGCCTTCCCCGCGCGCGATGCCCAAAGCCTCCGCCTTCCCCCAGGCACAACCACCTGCCTCGACGCCGCTCCAAGTCCCCCTCGCCGCGGCGTAGTCACCCCCAGCCGCCTGAACCAGACCCCCGCCGCTGCCTCTTAGCAGGGAGGAGTGAAACCCTAACAAGGGTTGAAGAGATACCTCCCGCCAAATCCCCTCAAATGAGGTTTTGGATAAATTGCAAACGGACCCCCCCCGACAAGAGTTTTTACTTAAAGGGTCAGGCAAAGGTTAAACTATGTTATAGAGGCATTGTAAGTGAAGGGGTACGAAAATTGCAGGGATACCCTCCAATTAGGAAAAACTACAAACGTAACGTTGAAAAGGATCGAATTGGAGGAAATTGAAGCCACAATTCAAGGATGAATTCTCCAACGACGCACCTACATCAAGCAATTCGTCGGGAGACGAATTTTCAAAAGCGGAGGAGAGTTGATGCAACGTGGACCCAACGGATAGGGCCGAATTTTAATGGTCAATTTTATTTACGTTTATTTAAATTATTGTATCTCTAATTAAATAATTGAGATCGCCTGTGATCTCCAACGTTTATTCATAGATTTAATTTTAAATTGGGTTGGTTAATTAGTTAGAGTTTAATTAGGATAAATTGATTGTCAATTTAAACTAAGTTGCTATTTTTGTAAGATCATCCCTCCTATATAAAGGGATGAGGGTCCAATGTTTTTAGTCAGTGAAGTATTAAGAAAATTTTGAGATTTTATCTCTCTCCTTTCCCCTCTCCCTCTCTCTCCACGCGATCTCCGCGGTTCTCCTCCTCAACCTCTCGTATTCCCGACGAGTTCTTCTTCTCAACCCCTCTATTTTCTTCTACCAAATAATTCCACCGTTTCAAATTTATTTCCCGCGCCGCGTCAATTTTCAATTTGCATCACTGTTCCAACCTGAGCATGATTGATATTTACGTTCCAACTTGAGGAGTGTTGAGATATTAGTTGTCTTTCTTATTCTATGTATTTCATTTTCTTTTAGTCTACATTATGTAATTTTCTCAAACATGTTTCTCCTCTATATAAGAGAACCTTATGGCCTTATGTATAAGCAACTCATATTTTCTCTCCATAATCATCTCTGGATATCATGACAAAGAAGACAATTAGTCAAGGCTATGAAGAAGGGGTATACCATCATCTTTAGTTTCTGTTTGCTGTTTTTGCTACTACTTATCAGTCTTCCACTAGTTAAACTTATTTACAACATCATTGTCTTGACCATGTTCTGTCAGCAATCGTCGATGCCTACTACCTTGATTGATTTCTGTTGAGAAAAATGTGAAACTTGTTTATTCCTTGAGCCCTAGGCTCTGTTATATAGGGATAGACCTATGAGCAAATTACATAAAATTAAAAAGGGAAAAGGAAATAGATAAGAAAGTAAAAAAACATAAAATATATCTCTACAAACGCCCTCAAGATGGAGCGTAGATATTTATCATGCATCTTGGGGCGTACACCTTCGAGTGTTTCCCCCATTTTTGATTTAAAAAAAAGATATCTATCATGCTCATCTTGGATGAACACTTTTGAAAGAACCCTCTAAGTAAGGCCTTGGTGAAAATGTCTGCTGTCTGGTCCCCTGAGCTGACATGGGATGTAGAAATGAAGCCCATCTGGATCATGTCACGTATATAATGGCAATCGGCCTCAATATGTTTTGTCCTTTCGTGGAATGCAAGATTATCAACTATGAATAAGACAACCTGATTGTCGTATTTCAGCGACATGGGAAGAGGAACATCTATATGTAGATCTGTAAGAACTGTTCGAACCCACATCACTTCTGTACATGCTTGTGCCATAGCCCTATACTCAGATTCAACACTAGATCTAGCAACAACAGTTTGCTTCTTACTTTTCTACGAGACAAGTGAATTTCCAACAAATATAGTAAATCCTGACGTGGACTTCCTGTCCTTGGGGCACCCTGTATAGTTTGCGCCTGCGCATGCTGAGATAGTAATAGTGCCACCTCTTTTATATAGTAGCCATGCACCCGGAGATGATTTTAGATACCTTAGTATCATCTGTATAGCATCCATATGTACCTGACGAGGTTGTTCCATGAATTGGCCCACGCGACTGACTGCAAATGAAATATCAGGATTGGCAATGGTAACATAAAGAAGCTTTCCCACCAGTTCTCTGTATCTTCTCCTGTCAACCTCATCAGTATCATCATACAACTTCATGCTTGGATCCATGGGTGTAGTAGCGGATCGACATCCAAGCATACCTGTGTCACTTAGCAAGTCAGTGACATATTTCCTCTGAGTCATCACAAGCCCTTGTTGATTTCTGGCAAACTCCAATCCCATAAAGTATCTAAGAGCTCCAAGATCCTTAATAACAAATTCACGACCCAGGAATTCTTTCGCTCTCTTTATTCCATGCATATAATCTCCTGTAATAAGCATGCCATCAACATACACCATAATAGCAGTCATACCTCTGAAGGTTCTCTATACAAAAAGAGAATGATCTGTATTCGACCGTTTGAATCCATGCTTCTCAAACAAATCTGAGAGCTTCTGGAACCAAGCTCTCGAGCTCTGCTTAAGGTCATAGATTGCCTTATGAAGTCTACACACATGTGAACACTCCCCCTCAACAGCAAACCTCAGTGGCTACTGCATGTAGACTTCCTCCTGAATATCACCATAAAAAAAGCATTCTTGACATCCAGCTGAAACAAGGCCGAATCTCGAACCACAATAACATATAAAAGGATCCGTAAGGTAGGATGGCAAGCAACTAGAGAGTTCGTGTCAAGATAATCCACCCCGTACGTCTGAGTAAGCCCGCGTGCAACTAGTCGAGCCTTGTACTGATCAATGCTACCATCTGCATTCTGCTTCACTGCAAATACCCATTTGCAACTCACTATAGATGCCCCAATGGGGGTTGGGACAAGGCTCTAAGTACCTCTCGATTGAAGGTCCACCATCTCTTCCTCCATGGCTAGACACCATCTACTATCTGTCAATGCCTCCTGGTACGTCCGTGGTATGTCCACGGTGGACAAAGCAACTACAAACCTCCTGAAATCACCCATCAGACGCTCAAAGGTGACATGAGAAGCAATCGGATATGAAGCACATGAACGCTTCTGCTTTCTAAGAGCAACAGGTAAATCAAGTTCAGCATAATGTATGCCACCTGCCTGATCATCCTCCTCCTGAAATAACCCCTGTGAAGACATACCATTAGACCCATCATTAGAAGTAATGTTGTCAGAACAAACCTGGGACGTGCTGGATGATGGACCGTGATCATGAGCAGGAGTTGGTCGTCGACTGTAGTGATGTGGTAGAGGTAGAACCAGGACAATGGGAGGAGGTAGGGCTAGTGGAGACGATGGACGAGTTGGTGGTGGATTTGGGGATGAAGGTGGTGGGTGCATGGGTGGAGGTGGATCCTCATCGTCTGAATCCGAAGGTGTCAACCTATCACCTGTAGGAGAGAAGTACATGACATACTCAAAAAATGTGACATCTGCACTAACATAATACCTCCTGCATAACGGATCATAGCAATGATAACCCTTTTGATTCCTGTAATACCCGACAAAAACACATTTGACAACCCTAGGAGAGAGCTTGTCAATCCCTGGAGACAACCGATGGACAAACGCAATAGATCCAAAAACACGAGGGGTAAGAGAGAACAACTCCTTGTCAGGAAAAACAATGGAAAAATGTATTTTTTTCTCCTAGCATCGACGAGGGCATACGGTTAATGAGATAACAAGCTGTGAGAACCACATCACCTCAGAATGAATGCGGTTCACATCTCTGGACATGGAGGGTACGAGTGACATCAAGGTGACAATGCTTTCTTTCTGCGACACCGTTTTCTTGAGACGTGTAAGTGCAAGAAGTTTGATGAAGAATGCCATGAGATGAGAAGAAATGAGAGAGCACATGAGTACATAATTCAAGAGCATTATCAGTCCTTACAATTTTAACAATGGTGGAAAAATATTCTGCACTTCTTTAATGAAATTCATAATAGCATTGTCCGCTTCTGGTTTATTCTTCAACAATAAAACCCAAAACAAAAGATTAAAATCATCCACAACAACTAAATAAAACCTGTGTCCCTGATGATCGGGAACACGACTTGGACCCCAAATATCTACATGGAAAAACTCAAAAGAGGAGCTACTGCTCTGACTCAGAGGACTTAGGAAGACAGACTGATGGTGCTTCCCTAACTGACATGCTTCACAGTTGAACGACGAACGAGGTGAAATCTGGGGAAGGACTTGACGCAATTTCTGAAGTGGAAGATGATCAAAGAGCAGATGCCATAAGAAAGGAGAGACAGGTCTAGTAGAATGGGAGGATATTCCAGCATATGGTGTTTGAACTAGTCGATAGAGCCTACCCTACTCACGGATACAACCAATCACTGTGCCTGTGAGAATGTCCTGAAACACAAGAGATGATGGGTCAAATATCGCTCGGCAATGTAAATCCTCAGTAATCTGACTAATAGACAGTAAATTCATTGAGAAATTAGGGGCATGCAATACATTCTGCAATCACATAGATGGCGTCAAGTTGATCTCCCCATGTCACGTGAGTGGGGAATGAGTCCCATTTGCTATGACCATGGTCTTTCATGGAGAAATCTGCCTATAGGTTATGAGCTGATTTCTGTCTCCACACAAATGATGTGTTGCACCAGAATCTATATCCATTCTGAGATATCTGAACCATGATGAGAAGTAGATGCGTGAGCACTACCTGAGGTACTGGCTCCTACAGTAGCAACAATATCTAAACTTCTCTCAGAAGTAGGTGAAGGAGTGCTAGCCGGGGGCATGATATCTCTCAGTCGAGACACAAGTTCATCATATCGCTGATCCGATGTGAGTAGAGTGCCATAATGTTGAGTCTACTCTGCTACGTCGGCAGACGCTGTGTAACCATGCTTGGAGTAACATGTATCATGTATCTTATGTATGACCAGATCGATGACAATAGGTACAAGGTGATCAACAACCACGTCCACCCCTATCGCTTGGTCCCCGTCCATGGAACTGAGATGGACCGCCTCTTCCACGAGAGGCTGCCATAGTAGAGGAATTTGGCACTGGAGTAGGGCTTGAGATATTGATTCGGCTCGATCCACAGAAGGCCTCCTCCATGAGAGGAATGGTAGCATTCGCCAGAATTTGAGAAGAAGCGGCCTCATACTGTGAATCGAGGGATGCCTGAAAAACACCAACCATCGTGGCATTCTGATATGTCTTCAGCTGCTCTGGAGTAGCGGTAAGGGGCATGAAGTTGTGAAGCTTCTCAAACATTCCTCGCAAGGCAGTGTAGTGAGGATGCAGGGGTTGACCATTCTGCTTTATAGTGAAGATGTCATACCGATGCTGTATAATTTTTGTCTCATTCTTTACCGGAGAATACATGGCAGCAAGGATGTCCTACATGGCTTTAGTAGTGGACTAATGCGAGACATCGTTTGCAATCTCTGGTATTAAAGTACCATACAACCAGACCTGAGCATATGCGTCATCAACTTCCCATGAGGCATATAACCCTTTCTTCTCCGTCGGCTCTTCCTCGGTAAGAATATGCTTCTTACCTATTGACTTCATTAGGCTCATGTACTGCATGACCCATAATTCGTAGTTCGACCCATCCATCTCACTATAGGCGCAGGATCTCTGAAGGAGCATGTGGTGGGGGATATCTACCTTACTTTCTGACATGACGTCTAGAGAAGACTAAGGTTGTAGACTAGACAAGCTTTTGTCTACACTGACATAAAGAGATTTGGTTGCCTGTGTAGACTCAAGCAACCAATTCCATCAAGTAGGAGTCGAAGACTGCGGAGGTGCGACCCCTAGAGAAAGAGAGGCGGTGGTGGATGACAACCCCTAGAGAAAGGGAGCGACGGCGGCACCCCTAGAGAGTGGAGGTGCAACGGCACCCCTAGCGGTTGATGACGAGGATGGGGCGGTGGCGGTGTTGTCCCCTAGAGAGGGGGCGGCGGTGGCATCCCCTGGAGAGAGGAGGGGCTGTGGGCGGGAGTCGAGAATTGGAGAAGAGGGGCGACGATGGGGCTAGGGTTTGTGGGGGTATGAGAGCTCCGGTCTAGGAGCGCCGCTCTGATACCATGTTGGGAAAAAATGAGAAACTTGTTTATTCCTTGAGACCCAGGTTTTCTTATATAGGGAGAGACCTATGGACAAATTACATAAAATAGACAAAGGGAAAATGAAATAGATAAGAAAGTACATAAACATAAAATATATCTCTATAAATTTCCATTACCATGACTTCAAAAAAAAATTCCATTACTAGACTGGACTATGAGGCATGTTAGCTCGGGACACACCATCGGAGTTGGTTTCTTGCTTTAGATCATCCACATTCTTCTTCAACATTTGGTGTGGTTCATGTGGATTTTTAAGTACCTAGTTGGGTTCTAGTCCATCTTAGTCATTACTATTACGCAGTTATTCTGGATGATTGTATCCGTTTACTATGGATATTTTTGATAAAGAATACTTCAACTTCATGTATGCTCAATGATCATTCTATTTGTTAATGAAATAATAATGCAAGTGGTGCCAATATAAAAATTTCATGCATAGTACTTATATACACTTATCTTAAGTCTCAACCTTTTATCAGTCGACTAATCTCAATTTCAGTCAACTAACTGCAATTTCATTCGAGTAATTTTTGCATCACTTGACTAGTGTTCCGATGGTGAAAATGAGGTGTCATAGCAAAAACGGCAGTTTTAGTGGACTAAACTGTAAACATATATTTTCTACTTATGTAGTCTTTTAGTATTTTCCGTTCTTGTCGTACTCTTTATGTAATTTACCCATAGGCTACTCTCCTATATAAGAGAGCCTAGGGCTGGTGGAATAAACAAGTTCTTTATTTTTCCCAACATGGTATCAGAGCGACGGTCCTAGACCGGAGTTCTCGAAACCCTAACCCTAGCCCTATCCCCACTGTCAAGCCTCTCTCTCTCCGTCGATTTCGCATCGCCGGTCTCGCACCGCCGGTCTTGCACCGGTCCTGCGCCTCTCGCGCAGCCCACACGTCTCCAGCCTCCCGAGCAGCGCGTGCCGCGCGCATCCAGCCTTCTGCGTAGCGCGTGCGACGCGCATCTCTCCAGCGCGCAGTGGCGTGCTTGCTGTGCGCCTCTAGCGCACTTGCTTGCAGCGCGCAATCAACCTTCAGCGCGCAGTGCACCTGTTTGCGTGCAGTGCGTGCAGTGAGCATCCCCTCTCGCGCAGTGCGCTGTGCGCCAGGACCTTGCGTGCTCTTGCACGTGTGTTCTTAACTCTGGATCTGCCCTAGATCTGTGTATAACCGTCTGAAGATTGTGTGCAGACCGAACCCTAAGTCAAGCGCGAGCGTCTCCAAAGTAATGGGTTTGGTTGCTTGAGTCTACACATGCAACTAAACCCATTCATGTCCGTGTAGACGATCATATATATTCAGTCTGCCACTTCAGTCTTCTGCTATCAGTATGTCAGAAAGCAAGGCAGATATTCCATCCATAGGCGCATTCCGAGGTTCAGCGCCAATTGTGAAGATGGATGGGTCGAACTATGAACTATGGGCTATGCAGTTCATGAGTATGATGAAGTCAACTGGTAAAAAGCACATTCTTACGGAAGAATAGCCTGCTGAGAAGATTGGAATCAATGCCTCGTGGGAGGCAGATGATGCATACGCCAAATTATGGCTATCTGGAACTCTGACAATCGAGATTGCCAATGATATCCTTCATCAGCCCACAATCAAAGCAATGTGGGATATTCTGGCTGCCACATATTCTCAAGCGAAAAACGAGACAGATTCTGCAACTCCAGCATGACATTCGCTATCAAGCAGAATGGACGTCCTCTACACTCACTGTATACATCTCTACGAGGAATGTTCGAGAAGCTGTATAGCATCATGCCCCTGACAGCCACACCAGAGCAACAGAAGACCTACTGGAATGCTACTATGGTGGGAGTTTTTCTTGCTGCCCTTGATCCCGAGTATGAGGCGGCACGGTCTCAGATTTTGGCAGATTCTACTATTCCTCCCATGGAGGAAGCTTTTCACAGATTGAGCCGGATCACTGTTCCATCTACAGCTACGAATCAGAATGCTTCAGCCATGGCTGCCAACAGAGGCTGTGGAGTTCACCATCAGACCCGTGGCCGTGGCCCTCGTGGCAGAGGAGGCCGTATTCGGCCAACATGTACCTACTGCCATCACACCGGATATACTGAAGACACATGCTACTCTAAGCATGGATTTCCTGCATCTGCACGAGTCGCTGAGCAGATAGAGCCTCCATCTGCTGCCTCTTTGGATCAGCGGTTTGATAATGCCCGTCTAAGGGGCATTATTCCTCCATCTGGCCCAACACTCACTACTGAGAACCAGTCTGCTGCTGCTGCATTTGCTTCTGCCTCTACCAGTGCATCAGGTAGCACACTTGCATTTACTAGTAGTGGATCAGATGCTTTAGCTTGGATTATGGACTCGGGAGCCACACATCATCTATGTGGCGATCAAAGTCTACTTACAGGATACACACAGATCCCTCCAGGTCGAACAGTGGTCATTGCTAATGGCACACATTCCCCAATTACTGGTTAGGGGGAGATTAGACTAACATCATCTATGCAGCTCAAGAATGTATTACACGCACTTGATTTTTCAATGAATTTATTATCTATCAGTCAAATTACAAAGGATTTACAATGTCGGGCAATTTTTGATCCATCTTCTCTTGTTTTTCAGGACATCCTTACGTGCAACGTGATTGGTCGTGGCTATGAGCAAGGAGGCCTCTATCGCCTCAGTCAGACTCCTTTTGCTGGAACCTCATCCCTACCTACTGGACATTTATCCCCTCTGCTATGGCATCTGCGCTTCGGACATCTGCCGCTTCAGAAGTTGCGTCGTGTGTTACCCCAGGGTCTGCCTCACACATCTATCCAATGTGAGGCTTGTCAGTTGGGAAAGCATCATCGGTCCACCTTTCCCAGTCGTCAGTGTCGGAGTAGTACCTCCAAGTTTGAGTTATTTCGCATTGATATCTGGGGTCCGAGTCGTGTTCCTGATCACCAGGGACACATGTTTTATATAGTTATTGTGGATGACTTCTCTCGTGTGTCATGTGTGTTTTTGTTAAAGAATAAATCTGAAGCAGGGAATATGATTATCAATTTTCTTAATGAGATTCGTAATGTTTTCTCCACATCTGTTAAAATTGTGAGAAGTGATAATGCCCTGGAATTGTGTACTCATGTCCTAACCAGTTATTTCTCATCCCATGGGATTATCCACCAGACATCCTGTGCCTATACCTCCCAACAGAATGGGATCGCTGAAAGGAAACATCGTCACTTACTAGATATCACCAGGCCACTTCTTATACAGAGCCATGCTCCTTATTCTTACTGGGGTGACGCGGTTCTTACAACATGTTACCTAATCAATCGTATGCCGTCATCTGTTCTAGGTGAAAAGATTCCTTTCTCCCTTATCTTCCCTGGTAAAGATTTATTCTCCCTTACCCCTTGTGTGTTTGGTTCGGTTGCCTTTGCCCACCAGTTGTCTCCCTGTACTGACAAGCTCTCTCCTAGGGCTATCAAGTGTGTGTTCGTTGGGTACTCCAGAACTCAGAAGGGGTACAAGTGTTATGATCCAATGCGCAAGCGGTATCTTGTTAGTGCAGATGTTACATTTTTTGAATCCGTAATGTATTTTTCATCCTCAAGTGATCAATTGATACCTCCAGCTAATACTGATGCCATTTATGTGACACACCACCATCACCACCACCACCACCACCACCACCACCATCACCACCACCACCACCAGCTTCTTTACCATCATCTGCACCTCCTATTACTATACCTGTCTCACCACTACCATTTCATTATACCCGCAGGCCTGCTCCAGCTCATAGTCATGACTCATCACCTAGCTCGCCTAAGGTATGTTCTGAAGATGTTACTATTGATGGATCTAATGATGTTTCTGAGCAGGATGTGTTACAGAGGACGGATGAGGACACAACTGATTTAGATGTTCCTATTGCTATACGCAAGTCGAAGCAGAGCTGCGCTTCATACCCTTTAGCAGCTTCTGTGTCATTTGATCAACTAACTGGAGATTTCAGGAACTTTGTGGTCGCCTTGTCAGCTGTAGATATTCCACGGAGTTACCAAGACGCTATGAAGGATAGTAGATGGCGTCTAGCAATGGAGGAAGACATGACAGCACTTCAGTCTAGAGGGACTTGGACTCTGGTTCCTATACTTGCAGATGTGTTACCAGTGAGCTGCAAGTGGGTATTTACAGTCAAGCAGAATGCAGATGGTAGTATTGACAGATACAAGGCTCGTCTTGTTGCTCGTGGCTTTACCCAGACATACGGGGTGGACTATCTTGATACATTCTCGCCAGTAGCTCATCATTCCACTCTACGGATCTTGCTGTCAGTTGCGGTTACTCGTGAGTGGCCACTATATCAGTTGGATGTGAAGAATGCGTTCTTATATGGTGACTTACAGGAGGAAGTCTACATGCAACAACCACTTGATTTTGCTGTTGAGGGGGAGCGTTCCAAGGTCTGCAGAGTTCATAAGGCTATCTATGGCCTTAAGCAGAGCCCCAGAGCGTGGTTTCAGAAGCTCTCAGATCTCTTTGAAAAATAGGGATACAAACGCTCAAATGCTGATCATTCCTTGTTTGTACAAAAGAATTCCAGAGGTATTATTGCAATCATAGTCTATGTAGATGATATCTTAATTACAGGTGATGACGTACAAGGGATAAAGAAGGCAAAAGAAATGCTGGGTAGCGAATTCGTCACCAAGGACCTTGGAGTTCTTGTATATTTTCTGGGACCGGAGTTCGCCAAAAATCCATATGGGTTGGTAATGTCTCAGAGAAAATATGTCACTGACCTGTTGAGTGAAACAGGAATGCTTGGTTGCCGACCTGCTACCACACCAATGGACCCTAGTATGAAGCTATATGATGATGATACAGAGGAGGTGGATAGGAGAAGATACATAGAACTGGTGGGCAAGCTTCTATATGTCACTATCACTAGGCCCGATATATCCTTTGCTGTGAGTCGAGTGAACCAGTTCATGGAGCAACCACGTCAGGTCCACATGGATGCCATACATATGATACTCAGGTACCTCAAGTCATCCCCAGGTGCGGGTCTGTTGTTCAAGAAAGGCAAGGTGGTCTCTATCTCAGCTTGTGCAGATGCAGATTATGCAGGGTGTCCCAAGGGCAGGAAGTCTACCTCTGGGTTTGCTGTGTATGTTGGAGATTCCTTAATCTCATGGAGGAGCAAGAAACAAACAATGGTAGCTAGGTCTAGTGCTGAATCTGAATATAGGGCTATGACCCAAGTTAGTACAGAAATGATGTGGGTAAGAGCTGTGCTTACAAATTTACATATAGAAGTCCCACTTCCTATGGTTTTAGAATGTGACAATCAAGTGGCCTTGTTCATTGCAAACAATCCAGCATTCCATGAACGAACCAAGCACATTGAAGTTGATTGCCACTTTATACGTGACATGATCCAGAAGGGATTCATTGCTACATCCCATGTTAGTTCAGAAAATCAAACTGCAGATATCTTTACCAAGGCATTACTGCGAGGCCCATTTCAGAAGTGTGCGTCCAAGCTGAGCATGATTGATATCTATGCTCCATCTTGAGGGGGAGTGTAAACATATATTTTCTACGTATGTAGTCTTTTATTATTTTCCGTTCCTGTCGTACTCTTTATGTAATTTACCCATAGGCTACTCTTCTATATAAGAGAGCCTAGGGCTGGTGGAATAAACAGGTTCTTTATTTTTCCCAACATAAACCATTTGTTCAGTCGACTAACCCAATTTGTTATCTCACCACTACCATTTGTTCAGTCGACTAACCCAATTTGTCATCTCACCACTTCTTGGTGTGCTCTCATATCAAAAGACAACATTTACTTAACATAACCGTCGCATCGTTTCACTCTAAAATGGCTATTAACTTCCTAAAGCGTCCATTTTAAGTGGCTTATAAAAGGATAGCCATTTCCTTCGGATATACTTTACTCTACACTCATTCTTTACACTAATCACATCATTTTCAAGTGTAGAATTCACTTGTGGTCACTAAAATCCAATTCAATGTATTATAAACGAGTTCCAGAGCAGCATATTATGTTCTTTATCCGCAAGATCTTAGTTTTGGTGGTCGTCTTATAAGCATGCTCCTTATTTGTAAGATCATTCTTTAGTTACCTCGGATTACATTGCTTACATATTTACTATTGAGGTTTATAAGAGTGTTGTACTTTTACTTATGGTTAGAGCTGTCTGCATAAATAACTTGGTGTAACAGTTAGCGTTGTATGCTTATAAACAATTTGTTATCATATGGTTGGGTATATGCTTATAAACAATTTGTTATCATATGGTTGGGTTGCTGCATAAGCACTCTATACAATGGAAAGGATCGAGTGATTAGATCATGTTGAAAGACCGAATCGAGAGACTTATGTCGTGGTTTTTACTTGGGAGGTATTCAACGCAATATCTCCTGTCATTTGTGGTTGCATTATTGTTTCTATATTTTTATGGTTGAATAGTGATGTGTGACAAATTGTTTTCTTTGAGTTATTGCAAATGCAGCAACCCCAAGCGTTCCGATCCAAGCACCTCAAAACCTCATGATGTTGTTTCCAGGAACACATGTATTGGTGAGGGGATATATTGTTCTAGATGATCTCGCTCACGGTTTTAAAAAAAACACGCCTGGAGGCGTTGAGGTGTACACGTCTCGAGGCTGTTTTCCAAGAAAACCGCCTCGAGGTGCCTTCCTCAAGCAGCCCAGGTGAGGCATGCGCCTCGAGGCGCTGCCTCGAGCTGCACAGGTTTGATACATAAATTTTATATATTTTTTAGCTAGTAGGATATGGTGCGACATGGGGGTGCATACAACTGTTCTTCAATTGGGTTTAACAAATCGGATGGTTAGGATTTAAAGCATATCAATATATATATATATATGTTTGTCATATGACACATATAAAACAACATAAACATACATAAACACATTGTATATTGTGTATGTTAATAATATATGTTAGTCCCATAATTTTATTTCATCAATGCTGCTCATAAAGGGAACTGTTGTATATTGACAAGAACTTCACCTGCCAACACTAATGGAGGTCGTAATAAACCTTGCATTGCATATGGATTACGAATTAGGATTCAAATTAAATCATGCAAAGAATATTATATATTTTCATGTTCATAGCATATATGGTGAATATGTTGGGGAATATCTAAATTTATGATTTTATAAATATATATAATTATGCTTAATTGTATTTTATGTATATTTTCCTATAAAATTGAGGTTTACGCCTCGACTGCTTCGAGGTTTACGCCTCGCCTCATCAAGGGAAAACCGTCTCAATCTGCCTCACGTTTTTTAAAAGCATGATCTCTCTATTTCAATTGCTATTCGGAAGAAATCTCACAATTGCACTTTGCATCATATTTCCAAGGAATTGTTCTTGACTCATGACATCTCGGTCCCTTCCTTCGAGGTAGTTATGAGAAGGAATAGTTTTCAAGGGTCCCATGAGAGACCTATATTCTAGACTACTTTTCAGCTATTATTTCAATTTGTCTTTTACTTGGGATACAAGATATGAGCCAGCTAGAGTTTTCTAGAGAAACTCATTATAGTAAAGGTTGCGAAAGTCGGTAGTTGGTTGGTATTCTGCCGACTAGGTGACCGAGTGAGTATTGATCGGCAGCCGAGCGAGTAAACGGATTTAGTCGAGTTTTAGTCGGTTTTCTATTTTTTTAATTATTTGAATTCCAATATATTTACATAAACTTGTACATTTTTTATACTATCAATAAATTTAAAACATAATTGAATTCAAATCGAACATCAAGCATCTTACGTTAAGTTTGCTTTATTGACGTCGATTTTTCGACTAGTGGCCGATTAGTTTTAACCGAGTCTACAACTTCGACTCGATTAAATGGATCGGCTAAACGGCTAAACGTCCTAGTCTGCCATTTGTCAAGCTTGACTATAGTGTTGGCCATTCTGTTTTATGAGTATACAGAGCATGAGTCTGGTTTCTATCCACTTGCTTGCTGGATCATCATTTTAGACTCAACCTTTAGATCCTCTTACTCTCCAGCATGACTGAAGATGTATCATTGTCGTCATCAACAACCATGAAATTATGTGTTGGCTGAATGCATGCTCTAGCTTGTGAGGGGTGTTGAGAATAGTGAAGGATTGGATCAAGGTAATTGGATATTATGCAAAGAATTATTTATTGTAGTGTGGGATCATAAGTTTCGTTTCACATTGTCTATTATGAGAGACTCAGGCGTGAACGTTCCTATATATAGGCCGTGTACTACAAGTTTCAGTGCGAAGAAACAATGCATAGACACGATTATGAGGCCATTCCTCATGTGGATTAGGTCATTCATAATGATCTTCTCGAATCTCATAAACTCTGTTTTCATATTATGTTTGCTGCGATTCTCTTTTTTAAAATTTTATTTTTCAGCAGACGGTTACTCCCTAAAAGAAATGTAAGATTGCTAAGGGATGTCCGCCACAATATTTATATTGCCCGTGACTAGCAACAGGACATTAATGGCATGATCTTGCAGCTGCTTCTAAATTTATCCAAAAGGAGAAACACTTTTTCGTCAAACACCGTCCTTACTCTCAGCAACGTTTAAACCTTGCTTCTTAACCAAAGATGCAACCTAATGTACATTCAAGAACTTTTAATGCCGTTAATTGTTTGTTAGCATCCACAATTTTGTTTCTTTAGTTACCTCTAATTTGGAATTGGAAGATGAACTGAAGGGAGCACTCTTTTGTTTTTTTTTGAAAATGGGTAATTGCCAAGATTTGAGCCCTTACTTCATGATCTGTCCATTTCGACGGGTTCTTATAGTCTATTTTGGTTTCAATTTCAATTCAACTGTACAGGGGCCTCTGCGAGATATGGTAATTATAGTGCAAACAGAAGTGGCTAAAGGCAACTTACTTCGTGATTGCATGGAAGTGGGGTCAAAAGATTTGGAGGGAGTGGCTACTATAGCTAGAGAATACCTCTTCTCTGCCACTGGTTCAAACAGAGATAGCTATGAGCTCTAGCCTTGTTTTGTATCATTTTTGTTATCTTTCATCTAGAATCAGACAAGGTGACTGTGTTTAAGTGATATTATCATGTTTATTATATATAAATTTTTAAATGACCATACTTAGTATATATATCTGTTGATAAATTCACAACGTTGATCATCCCAATTCTTAGGTGTATGCCAAAAGATAGCCGAACATTTGCAAGTTGGCATATTTCGAGATACAACAGCAAGAAATATATCCACATAAAATGGTCGTCTTTGATTGAGCATTTAAGATTAATATCCACATGAAATGGTCTTTGATTGTGCTTTTAAGGTTAAGTACAGTAAAAGGAGATCCAAATCCTTGCTCATGTCAGGAGGAAGCAGTTTGTTATTCACATGTTATTGTGATAGCTGATGTCCTTCAACCATTTTATATTTCGTCAGTTTGAAGGACCCAAAGTCATTTTTCTGGTACCTTTTGAACTCTCATTCTCATATTGTTCAGTTACCCCAATAAGAGGCTACTGGAGAAGTTCCACAAAAGCCCGGGAAAAATCATTATTGTTTAACTTATGAAGAAAATTCTTTTCTTGATATCCATGGACTTTATTTTCCTTGCATACATATTCTAGTTTTTGTAATTCTTTTGATTGCCTTTTGTATTTCTTGCATTTGCATTGCTGTTCTTTGTCCGAGTAGATGAGATGACATGCACACACACAAAATCAGAATGAAAGTTGATGTAGCTCCGATTGAGGATAAGATGTGAGGAAATCATTTAAGGTGGTTTGACCATTTATAAAAGGAGGCCGACTGATGCACCAGTTAGGAGATACGAGTTTTGGGATGTTGAGCTGGTTAAAAGAGCGTGAGGAATGCTCAAGAAGTATTGGAATGAAACTGTAAGAAGGGAACTTAGTTTTTTTGAATCTAAGCTCGGGATTGACCTAAGATAGGTCTGAATGGAGACAAAGAATCCATGTAAGGCCGGAATCTTAGGTGTAAAGGTGTGGATCTCATATAGATAATCAAAAGAGGGGGCGTGCCCTCTCCGAAATGCAATTTAGTAAATATCGTCAAGGCTATTATATTCGCGATTAGAAGATGGGGTCGCGAACCGGACGACAACGTTTTGGCCCCACGGGTTCACTCTACTTAATGTGGAAAAAGTCTTTGTTTGTTGTTGACATTACCTTCTGTTTAGTCATATATAGATGGGACAGAAATGTGTTGATAGGAGCTCCGCACCTCATATCTCTTGAGAAGTTATTTATGCAGATATGATCTAGAGGGTCTCTTCTCTAGTGAAGCAAGAAGCTCATAATAACCGTTTTGAATCATGTCGATATTCTATTCGTTTTCTTGATGATGCACATGTTATTTCTTATTTAGACATGGTAGAACGTAATATTCAAGGATGTTTTTTTATCGAATTTCGATTTAATATTTATTACTTGTTCGAGTTCCTGATGTTTGGTTGCACCGGAGACTAATGCCACCCGATTGTGCCCGCAATGAGATCGAAAGCTGTGGATCAAAGGCAAAGGCAGACACACTTCCTTGCAGAGCCAACTCCAGCCGCAAGTTGGCAGGAGAGGAACTGAAGTAGCATCCAGTCTGTGCAACTCGACTAACTCATGTTTGCCAACTTAGCTCAGGATGTGACTAACTCATGTTCGCCGACTTAGCTCAGGATGTTTTCCATAATCGCCAAAATCAATACGGTTTATCGAATATGAGATGATACTGATAGACATCGGCCAACCACAAATCCACTTAAGAAATGCATCAACCACAATTGTCACTTATCATGTAATGTAAGGATAATACTCGGTATTCCATATTACATCAATATAGTTGCCAGACATGTACCACAAGTCAATTTAAGTAAAAATACGTTTACATAAATTCAGAATTTGGAAAGCAAAGATTACAAGGGGAGTATCTTTCCTAAACTTGTTTCTGTGCGATATGTTTCATGCTTAATCTGATAAATAGGTAATGATAATAGAGCATGAATTAGAGTGTCAAAACATAATCACCACGGTGAATGCGTTTACAAAGACTTCACATGTAATTTTAAGAAGTTAGTTGAAAAGTAATAAATATCGTACCCCCTTATTTTCCTATCCTGACGATTGCAATGAAACTCTTTCCAACAGTTCTATTAGCCTATTCCGATGTAGACAAGTATGGATTGTATCTAGGGATGCAAATAGACACGGATGTATCCATATTTGTCCGTTTTGAAGCATATATGGATATGAATTTTTGATTTTGGCGGATACGGATAAAGATAGGGATATTGTTTTCAATTTTTTTGAGGACAAATATGGATATGGTTACCTACTTTTTTGACGGATAAGGATATTGATATATGTATTGTTGAATATATGTATATACATACATCAACTTGTGTGTGTATCTCCAAATATGCTATAGGATTACTTAGCAATATATTGCACATGGAGTTATTTTTCAAATAAGGAAGATATATACACACACACACACACACATTTATAATTTAGTACAATACTTTATTTTTTATTTTATTAAATTTGTAGTTTATTAGTTTTGATTTAGTTAGCTATTAATTTTAACTTTATAAAAATAATCCTACTAAATGCAAAGCATCAACGAATATTTATAATGCACATGATAGTCCATTTCCGTTTATTAAATATTTGTATCCGTATGCATCGGGGGACATTTATAATTCACAAGATAATAGGTGCAAACCACTATGTGCATGCTAATCACGTCTTTTTTGTGGTGGAATCATGATTATTTGTTTTCATATCTATATCCGTATTGAAGGATTTGATTAGCAAATTTCAATATCCACTATGTCTCCGATTCCGTAGTCATATTTTAAAACGGATAAGGATATGATAATGATGAATACTCATTCATCACTCTTTATTCTTATATTTTAGCTACAAAAACCTTTGCAAATGCATGTATATACTTGTAAGTACAAATAATTATCAAAAGCATGCATTGTGTAAAAATAATAATTAGCATGTTTTTGTGCAAAAATATAAGAATAAAGATTAAAAAGAAAAAAGAGGGAAATATTTAGAATAAATATTGAGCAACCTATCCCAAGGGAGGGCTCAACATGGACCTGACCGCATAAAAGCCAAAGTAGAGAGAGATAGGGGCTCATGTGTGTAAATAACCCTGTAAATACAATAAATATATTTTCCTCTAAAAATAGAATAAAAGTGGCTTGTGTATATTTGTATATATTTATAAATACAAAATCAAAACAAAAATTGAAAAATCAAAAAGAAAAATAAAAACATTCACATGTAGATATTCACCTTGTACATAGTCCCCTTATCCATATTTATTTCACCTTATAAATAAATAAATTAATTTCCATAAAAATTGTATATATTCTATCTGTTATAGTGTAAATAAATAAAATAAAAACCATTAAAACAAAAACAAAATAAAAAGAACAAAATAAAAAACCAAAAATAATATTGTAAATATACCATGTATATATATGTATATAGCTATTTATTTAACCCTTGTATATAAACAATTAAAATAAAATAAAAATATATTTTTATTCGTAATTTTATGATATAAATAAATAAAATATAAAATGGGGATAAAAATGTATAAAAATAACTAATTAAAAATCAAAAATAAAAAATTAATATTGTATATATACCTAGATATAGCTCTATTATGTAAATACCTTATTTTTATTTTGAAAAATTAATTAAAAATCGCCAAAAAATAGAAAAAATTAAAACAAATATTTTTCATGTTTTAAGTTTTCTTTAATTCGGCCATTTGCTATTTTTAAATTAATATTCAAATCATTTTGACGTGGCCCCCTCTCATTAGTCCACGGGGGATGTTGACCCCCCGGTCAACTCCCCCCTGTGGACCACTTCCCACGGGTCGTGATGCCCGACCCGATTTCTCAGATTTTTCGCGTCACGACCCGACCTCCGTCTACCCAAACCCAGGGTCCCACTCGTTCGTGCCAGATCCGACACCCTCGCCGGGATGCCCGCCTCGGGGTCTGCGCTCTGAGCTACCCTACCCGATCGACTTTAGCCGGACCCCTGGCTGTATAAATGCCGAGCTCCGCCTCCATTTTCCCGATCTTTGGCTCATTCGCCTTCCACCCAGTGACCTCCAGTGCCTTCACGAGAGTGACAACTCGCTCCGGGCGTTGTTGCAGCGAGGAGGAGACGTCTCGGCCACTGATCCGGCGTCTTAGCGCCGCCGTGCTCCGCCTGAAGGTAAAGCTCGAGCCTCGGGCCTCGACGACCCGCGAGGCGACGACCCAGAGCTTCCAGAGCTCATGCCCAGTCGACTCATCCTCCCAGGTAGCCTTAGTTCTCTTCCCTTTTCTTTGATTTTGCATTTCGCCCAATTCGACCCATCGCCGTTCACCTTTGATTCCGGCCACCTCCGCCTTCGTCTCGATCATCGGACCACCCCATCATGTTCGCCTTCTCCCCGCGCACGTTCTCCATCCCTTCATCCAACCCAGCTCGCACAGGAGCTGGGGGTCGAGTTCCTCTACCGTCGCATCGCCAGAACTCGCTCGCCCCGCCGCACCTACCACCTTCACCCACGTTCACAGGGTCGAGGCACTTTGCCCTCGACCCGCGAGTCTGCTAGTGTGCTTTGCAGGTCCATTCGAGGCCATCTGAGGGCTTCGACATCCAGGCGCAGTAGCTCGACCTCCGCCGGACTCGCCTGAGCTCCCCAGAGCTCCGTCGAGCCATCGGAGGATACCAGTAGACGCGAAAGGCCTCCACACTTCTTCTCCGATCATCCGTGTCCTTCGAGGAGTCCTCCAGCGCCTGCACGAGCCTGGCGAAGTTCGCCGGAGCCCAGTTCGTCGAGGACCCTCCCCTGCCGTCCGATTCACCTCCAGCTGCAGTTTGCATCCCAGCCATCCATTTGAGGAGCAGCTCTGATCGTCCGATCATTTGGGAGGCTCGATCGTGACCGTCGACCGTCGAGAGTGAGCCCCAGCGCATCTGAGCCGATGGATCACCACGTGGCGCGCATCCGACGGGCGACTTAATAAAGGGTAAATATCATCTTAGGCCCTTAGTTTCTTAGCTGTTCGTCTGTAGTCCTGTAAATATTTAGATACTTTATTTCAGTTAGGTAAATTTCATAGTGGACCCTGCCATTTTCTGTATTTACATGTATGCCCCTGTGTGTAGTGGAACACATGCGTCGACACGTGCTTATCTGGGATTTTTGCATGTTTAGCCTCATAGTTTCAGGGTGTTAATGAATGAGCGTAACTTTTTATTAATTGCATATATGCCCCTGTGCGTGGTTTTTTAGAACATGTGTTGAAATTAGTGGGTATTTTACACTGAGGCCCCTGGACTTTTAATACCTGTTATTAAATAGTCTAGGAACCTTATTTTATTTGCAATTTGGTCCCTGTGTGCCCAAGACACGCGCCTCGCGCGTGACTTCTTGGAAATTTTGCACTGTACCCCCTGGAACTTCTTGTATTTGCGTACAGGTCCCTATGCACTGTACCTTAGTTTTGCTTTTTAATAAAATATCAAACCAACTCCAAATGTGATGAAAATTGGATACATGGCTCCTGCCATAGTGTAAAATTTTCTTCTATTTTTGGAGATATTTTTGTTTTTATTTACTATTTTTAAAAATTCAAAAACAAGCTTTTTCTTTACTGTCTGACTTAAAAATTCAAAAAATTTTAAAATACCTTTAAAAATTACAAAAAAATTACTTAGTGTTTATTTTACTTTGTTTGATTTACTGACCAATTTTGGTCATTTTTGGATATCTAAAACCCATAAAAATGGCAAAACCCTAAAAACACCATAAAAATTCTAATAATTAATTGAAAAATCCAAAAACAATAATTCCAGTGCCTAAATTTCCCTTATATCTTCTAGTTTCTAGGAAAATTACCTTCAGACCTTGATAGGGCCTTTATCTATTTTATATTGGCCCTCCAAGTCTGACTGGACAACACCTTCATTTTTATGTCTTGTTTGATTTTTAGAAATATAAAAAAATCAGAAAAATACAAAAAATTCACCAAAAATAGTAAAAATCATAAAAAAACATAAAAATATTTTTATTTGAATTTTTGAGTGCTTTAATAATTGTTGTAGTTGCTTGTTTTATTGTTTCCTTTATTTTCTTTATTAATTAAAAATCCAAAAAAATTTATAAAAATTAAAAATCCACCAAAAAGATCTTTGTTTTATTTTATTTTCCTTTTTCTGACTACTTCGTAGGCCGCAAGGCTATCACGTGCTCCCTGAGTCCGACCCTGGTCGCTATACCAGGCTAATCTAATAGCCAGGACCGCTATAGTGTTTATTTGATTTTCATTTGATTTTGGTGGTCTGAACCTTATTTTCTTGATCGATCGACTGATCTCTTGAGCGACTGAGGTCGCAACGACCTTTGTTATTTCTTCATCCTTAGTTGCTCGGGATTTTTCGGTCATCAGAATGGCACCGTTGCCGGGGAGCACGACTTAGTAGTCTTTCTTTTTATTTTTCGTTTTCTTTTCATTTTCTTTTTCATGGCTTTCCGCAGCTTTTTCTGAGTCCGCGGCTTTTCGCGGCTTTTTATTTTTCATTCAATTTTCTTTTCTTTTCTTTTCTTTTATTTTTGTTTTTTCTTGTTTATTTTATTTTCTTTTCTGCACATATACCCTTGTTTTATTTCATTTATTTTTCCTGCATTTATTTGATTATTATTCTTGATCTGTGACACTTTGACTCTTTCTTGCGAGGGCCCGAGGACCGAGGTGGCTCCTTTCTGCACGGAGCCGCATGAGAGAGCGAGAGAGTAGTTGAGTGGGTGAGGAGTAGATTAGATTTTATTTTTGTCATTTGAACTGTTGTAATAACACAGGGACAGCAACATGACTTGGACTTCTTTCTCGGGTCTGTTTCGCCAAGCACCGGTGTGCTCGAGGGGACCCTTTAGCTAGCTTAGATTTTTCGCGGCTTTTTCGCGGCTTTTTGGTTTTTCGCTGCCTTTTACGGTTTTACGCGGTTTTTCTCGAGCCCCTAGCAGTAGGACTTTCTGTTTGACTGTGCCGTAATTAGTAGGATCCACACACATAATAGATTGCCTGTTCCTATAGATCGTTAATTGGACCTGCTAATAAAAGGATAATAAAAATAGCTGATTCATTTTCCTTCGAGCCTACGTGCCGCAGCCTGCCCTGCCAAGCGCTGCTCCTGAACCCGATTTGTCAGGAGGAGGAGTGGTAGACCAAGACCGGACTCTCTGGATCGAAGGCGAGTGACCAGCTAGATGGTTCTGTCATGTAGAAGTTGCCTGCTTAAGACTCGACTTTTCCCGCTGCACCATATAGGTAGTTTACCTTTCTGCTTTTACATTATGCACGGATCATATTGCGTGTAGAGTGCTGGAGTCAGGTACGCCTTTCTTACTTTGCATGCATCATTGATTTCATCGCGCATCAACTTTTTCGTCTTCTCCCCCTGTTTTGATTTAATAACAAGGAGAACCGAAAAATTCGTCAGGCCTCTTTGTTTGTATTGAAAAAGATTAAAAGAAAAACCATAAAATTGGGACTGCTAAAACTATTGATCACTAAAAGACACCTGATCTAAAAATCTGTCTTGGGGAGAGCAACCCCTCATTCCTTGGTTTGATTGCGCGAGAGAGTGACCTGAACACTAGGTAGAGCCTCCGGTACCATTCTCGACTGATTACCGACTCTTCTGTGCGGGACAGTCGGTTAGGAAGGTATCGGGTATCCCAGCAGGTCACGTAATCGCTATGATATTTTGATTGTTCACCAAAATAAATTTTGACAAGATAATTTGACCGAGCCTTCACGGTCTTCAGCTCGCGTTGTGTTGGTGAACTTGGGGTTTGCTTGTGATCATAGTTTCTCCAGATCTCATCCGCCTTACTCGCCACATCAAGATGATGGGAGACGATCTCTTAGGCAGCCCCTGGCTACACCGCTTTCGGGCGCGTCTACCCGTTCATCTAGGTTGGCTCGCAAGAGCCGAGACCCGCTCTCCGAGCCCGAGTATGATTCCACCCTGTTCTCCCTCGACCCCCTTTCTTTCGGTTCCGAGAGACTAGTTCCAAAGGAGAGATTAGCAGATTTATCGGCACCTGAGTTTGGATCGTTTGATTTTGCAGACACCATGGCCGACAGTTCTGATGATCGCTCTAGAGGTCCACAACCCAAGCACTTTGTTCTGGACCAGGGTGCGATCAACTCTACCCTGATCGCCTCCCTCGAGACGGTACAACAGCAGTTGAGGGATCAGGGAGCGTTTATGCTAGATATGAGGAGAGAGATGGAGCAGATGAGAAAAGAGAGAGATCAGCGGAGAGACGGGCCGAGGATCCCAGATGATGCAGCAGCAGCAGCCGCAGCAGCCGCCGCTGCAGCGGCAGCCGCCGCGGCAGGAGCAGGAGAGCCACTGAGACCAATGCGGGAGTTGCACAACCTCGGATCGACACTGATGCACCACTGGGTTGTGCTACCAACCATCGTGGGGGACTTCAAGTTCCCCCCGAACACCTTGCAGTTACTCCCCCGTTTCCACAGGCTCGCCACCGAGGAGCCCCATCTCCACCTCTAGGAGTTTTTGATGATTTGCAGTACTGTCCACGATGGTCAGGTGGACCAGGACACCATCAGGATGATTGCCTTCCCCTTCTCTTTGGCAGACAGAGCAGCCACCTGGCTGAAGCATATGGGGAAGTTTGTTTACACTTGGGAGCAGCTCCGCATCGAGTACTTGCATAAGTACTATCCACTCGGGCGGACCAATGCCGCGAGAGCCCTGATCAGAAACTTCTCTATGCTCCCCAACGAGCAGTTTCATGAGGCATGGGAGAGGTTCAGAGAGATGACTGATAGATGCCCGCACCACGACATTTCCAAGCCGAACCTCGTGCAACGCTTTTTCAGCGGGCTGATACCAGAGCTTCAGGGCTTGGTGAACGCTTCTTGTGGCGGGTCTTACTTCTCCAAGGATTACGACTAGGTCTGGGCCATCTACGAGGAGATGACCGAGAACTACATGGTGATGTCCCAAACCCGGTTGTATACTCAGGGCAGGCCCGCAGCAGCCAGGACCCGTGCAGTACTAGAGGATCGCACGGGTCGACGCCGGTCCTTCCAGTTCGTCCGCAGTAGCAGCAGCACAGGCAGAGTCATCACCTGCGGACATGGGCATCATTAGCGAGAATTTGGATCGGATGGAGCTGATTGAGAAGAAGCAGTGCCAGGGCATCACTCAAATGGAGCAGATGGCACAGACTCTGAGCGACATGAAGACCCAGCTCATGTGTCTCCAAGAAGCACAAACGGCTTCCCAGCCCCGTCTTCAGTCGCGAGGCGATCACGGTAGCAGCAGCAGCTTGTCCCAGCGCTCCAGCTCACCCCAGCAGCCTAGACATGTTCACCTTGTACAGGCGGAGCCGTACCAGCAGTCGCAGCCCACCTACCGGTCACCACCATCTCCAGACTTGCAGATGGTGGTATACCAGCCTGATCAGCCTCTGGCAGTACTCCCGCCAGCCTAGTACAATGCAGAGACGTTGATGGATGTCAACAGGATTTGGTATGACCGTCCTCAGCCCGGTATCCGACGAGACCATCCCGGATTCCAGTGGGGGACCGGAGGTACCCAGCCCCAGCAACAGCCATCAGGTCAGGGAGGCCAGTACGACCATCAGAGAGAGCACCAGCCGCAACAGCAACCCCCAGTGTACCCATCACAACAGCAGCAACAATCATCCTATGGTCCTCGTCCCTATCAGTAGGGAAAGTCTTGGAGGCGAGATCAGCCTCACCAGCAGCAGCAGCATCACCCATACCCCTCTCAACACCAGCAGCAGTTCCAGCAGCCTCATTACCAGAGAGGCTACCCGTCGGGCTCCCACGAGAGCCCCACCCTGGATGATATAGCCCGCCCTCCTCACGGATCAGCAGGCTACCTTTCGACGGGAGATGGACGAGTTCCGCCAGGAGATGCGGGACATTGTGAGAGGGAAGGCCGCCATCCCTTCCCAGATTGAGCCGAACCCCAACAGCCTGAAGCGGAAATCTGAGCAGGTAGCTTGTACTGAGTATACCACTCCTAGTGATGCATTTGGTGATATGACTGGATATCTGTTTGATACTGATTTTGTCACACTTAGGAGTGGTAGGATGCCAGCAGGCGGCGTCTCGTCTGAGCTACATCCCGAGGAGACATCCCGAGCGCCAGGCGAGGAGGAGAGCGGTACTCCATACCATCCACAGACGAATGGTCTAGCCGAGGTGTCGAACAGGGAGATCAAGACTATATTGCAGAATGCGAGGCTTCGTCTATTTCCAGGGAAGCTACAGAGCAAATGGAAGGGACCCTACTTGGTGAGAAAGGTACACGACAACGGTAGCATTGACATATCCGAGTTGTCTTCTGAGAGTACCTTTCGAGTGAACGGCCAGCGGCTTAAGCCATTTCTAGATCATGAGCCACGGGTCGTTGATGTTGCCCCTATTCATTTTGCGTGAGATGTGGTCTATTGACTCACATCTATTGCATCTCACGCCTGATTTTCACTATTCTTCCGACTTGTATAGATCCAGATGTCCATATCATCACATTCTTTAGTCCCACATCCCTTTATTCATCTTTTGATTATGCTATACTTAGGGTGTACTTTACCCTAAGTATAGGGGGGATGTAGGACCTTTGGGGATTTCTTTTGTTTCTTTCTACCCCTGTTTTTGCTGCCTATACTTAGGGATATTTTACCCTAAGTATAGGGGGGGTAGACCCTGTACATTCTCCACTCGGTTTTCCCTTTGTGTATAGCCTGCTATACTTAGGATTATTTGATCCTAAGTATAGGGGGAAAAGCCGAGAGTCTCTTGATCTTCTATTTCATTCATTTGTCTTTGTATATGGGCTTCCTTTTCACTTCCCTATACATAACACGAGTTATGTCTTCTTCATCGCCCTTGACTCTGAGGACATCGTTCGAGCTAAGTATAGGGGTGTGTGTATATATTCCATATATACATTAGCCATAACTCATACTTTGTGTGAGTGCGTTAATAAATAAAATGGCTAAAAACCCTAAAAATCACAAAATTAAAAATTTTTCCTGTAAATAAACATTCTTTTATTGCACATACATACTAGTGTACAAAATATTTTTGTAAAAATGTTTTCAAAAATCTTTTATGTAAAGTTTGTGTAAATATTTTCTTATCAAAATTATGTACATAGTACAAAATTTTTCCAAAATGTTTTGAAAATCAAAAGTTTGCAAAAATCTTATGTAAATGTGTGTAAATACTTTTGCAAAACTTACACTTCATGCATTCATCCATTCATGATTTCAAAACATTTTTCAAAAATTTTGCATGTTTGTAAAAATTGTGTAAATAGCATTTTTGTATATATGTATATAGTTTTTCTGGATGATAGTTGACATTTAAACTAGCCTGGAATTAAATTGGGAAATGGAGCTTGATTAAGATCTTAATCCACCTAATTTATAAAAGGAACCTTATAGGGCTTAGGTTTAAGGCTTTTCAGGTCCATGGTGACTTAATTCTTTAAGTCCACTAGGCTATGATTACATGTCATCTCAATGAGCCTAAGTAGAGCACTTAACAACAACACATGACTCATAGGGACAATGACTTTACTTGGACACCAGCACTTTGCACCGAGCTCTCTACGGATGAGGTGGTGAGGAGGCAGTCTTCCTTGACTTGGGGTAGCATATGAGGGTAGTACTTCTAGGCAGAACCTCTCTTCTTCTTTTAGTGAAGGAAGTGCATCTCAACTTGGTCTGGTTGCCATGAGGTCTAACGACAGGAGTTGTGGGTTGCAATAAAGCTTCAAAAGAGGGATAGTCTACTGGCTCAAGAGGAAAAACTCCATGTATATATATGCTGCACACGTATATGTTGTACAGATGCACTTGAAAAAAAATGCAAAAAGAAAATAACTCCAAAAAAGTGGTGGGTCTGATAGAAAATGATAATCCCACCGGAGTATGTATATATAGTGCAATAAGCAAAGCTTGAGATTCATGTCCCATCTTATATAGCTTGCAGCAGGGAGACTTGGCTACACTGGTCGAGCTCCCAAGGATACATGGCTACACTGGCCATGGTCCATTCTCTTCTTCCTCTGCTTCTTGAGCCGGTTGAACTTGAACTTAGAAGGGAATACCCCGCTCCTCGAGGAAAGAGTGGCCAGATTGGGGTCATAGAGTTACCTTGTTGAGGAGGGTTGTCAAGTTGCCATTTCTGAGGTGGAGAGCTTGTACTTTACATCCACAGGACAAGGAAAGATTCATGGTCTTCAGGGTTTGTGTTTGATGACTTGTTCTGATCTGGATTATTGAGGAGTCTTGATTAGAGATTAGTGGAACTTAGAGGCTGTTGAGTTTTAAGCTTGAGTCTAAATAAGGTTCCGACACATTAATAACCCAAAGATCTGATTGAGCTCCATAATTCAATTTAATGAAGGCAAGTTTAATATTCAACCTTGATCCATGTGCATTCTCCTCTTTTTCTTTTTCTTTCTCTTTTTCACTTCTTTTTCAAATAAGTGTTTGCTAAGGGACTAGCAAAGTTAAGTATAGGGGGGTGATGAATACTCATTCATCACTCTTTATTCTTATATTTTAGCTACAAAAACCTTTGCAAATGCATGTAGATACTTGTAAATACAAATAATTATCAAAAGCATGCATTGTGTAAAAAGTAATAATTAGCATGTTTTTGTGTAAAAATAAAAGAATAAAGATTAAAAAGAAAAAGAGGGAAATATTTAGAATAAATATTGAGCAACCTAATCCCAAGGGAGGGCTCAGCATGGGCCTGACTGCATAAAAGCCAAAGTAGAGAGAGATAGGGGCTCATGTGTGTAAATAACCCTGTAAATACAATAAATATATTTTCCTCTAAAAATAGAATAAAAGTGGCTTGTGTATATTTGTATATATTTATAAATACAAAATCAAAACAAAAATTGAAAAATCAAAAAGAAAAATAAAAACATTCACATGTAGATATTCACCTTGTACATAGTCCCCTTATCCATATTTATTTCACCTTATAAATAAATAAATTAATTTCCATAAAATTTGTATATATTCTATCTTTTATGGTATAAATAAATAAAATAAAAACCATTAAAACAAAAACAAAATAAAAAGAACAAAATAAAAAACCAAAAATAATATTGTACATATACCATGTATATATATGTATATAGCTATTTATTTAACCCTTGTATATAAATAATTAAAATAAAATAAAAATATCTTTTTATTCGTAATTTTATGATATAAATAAATAAAATAAAATGGGGATAAAAATGTATAAAAATAAGTAATTAAAAATCAAAAATAAAAAATTAATATTGTATATATACCTAGATATAGCTCTATTATGTAAATACCTTATTTTTATTTTGAAAAATTAATTAAAAATCGCCAAAAAATAGAAAAAATTAAAACAAATATTTTTCATGTTTTAAGTTTTCTTTAATTCGGCCATTTGCTATTTTTAAATTAATATTCAAATCATTTTGACGTGGCCCCCTCTCATTGGTCCACGTGGGATGTTGACCCCCCGGTCAACTCCCCCTGTGGACCACTTCCCACGGGTCCTGATGCCCGACCTGATTTCTCAGATTTTTCGCGTCATGACCCGACCTCCGTCTACCCAAACCCAGGGTCCTACTTGTTCGTGCCAGATCCGACACCCTCGCCGGGATGCCCGCCTAGGGGTCCGCGCTCTGAGCTGCCCTACCCGATCGACTTTAGCCGGACCCCTGGCTGTATAAATGCCGAGCTCCGCCTCCATTTTCCCGATCTTTGGCTCATTCGCCTCCATCCAGTGACCTCCAGTGCCTTCGCGAGAGTGACAGCTCGCTCCGGGCGTTGTTGCAGCGAGGAGGAGACGTCTCGGCCACTGATCCGGCGTCTTAGCGCTGTCGTGCTCTGCCTGAAGTTAGAGCTCGAGCCTCTGGCCTCGACGACCCGCGGGGCAACGACCTAGAACTTCCAGAGCTCACGCCCAGTCGACTCATCCGCCCAGGTAGCCTTAGTTCTCTTCCCTTTTCTTTGATTTTGCATTTCGCCCAATTCGACCCATCGCCGTTCACCTTCGATTCCGGCCACCTCCGCCTTCGTCTCGATCATCGGACCACCCCATCATGTTCGCCTTCTCCCCGCGCACGTTCTCCATCCCTTCATCCAACCCAGCTCGCACAGGAGCTGGGGGTCGAGTTCCTCCACCGTCGCATCACCGGAACTCACTCGCCCCGCCGCACCTACCACCTTCACCCACGTTCACAGGGTCGAGGCACTTTGCCCTCGACCCGCGAGTCTGCTAGTGTGCTTTGCAGGTCCATTCGAGGCCATCTGAGGGCTTCGACATCCAGGCGCAGCAGCTCGACCTCCGCCGGACTCGCCTGAGCTCCCCAGAGCTCCGTCGAGCCATCGGAGGATACCAGTAGACGCGGAAGGCCTCCACGCTTCTTCTCCGTTCATCCGTGGCCTTCGAGGAGTCCTCCCAGCACCTGCACGAGCCCGACGAAGTTCGCCGGAGCCCAGTTCATCGAGGACCCTCCCCTGCCGTCCAATTCACCTCCAGCTCCAATTCGCATCCCAGCCATCCATTTGAGGAGCAGCTCTGACCGTCCGATCATTTGGGAGGCTCGATCGTGACCGTCGACCGTCGAGGGTGAGCCCCAGCGCATCTGAGCCTATGGATCACCACGTGGCGCGCATCCGACGGGCGCCTTAATAAAGGGTAAATATCATCTTAGGCCCTTAGTTTCTTAGCTGTTCGTCTGTAGTCCTGTAAATATTTTAGATACTTTATTTCAGTTAGGTAAATTGCATAGTGGACCCTACCATTTTTAGTATTTACATGTATGCCCCTGTGTGTAGTGGAACACGTGCGTCGATACGTGCTTATCTGGGATTTTTGCATGTTTAGCCTCATAGTTTCAGGGTGTTAATGAATGAGCGTAAATTTTTATTAATTGCATATATGCCCCTGTGCGTGATTTTATAGAACATGTGTTGAAATTAGTGGGTATTTACACTAAGGCCCCTAGACTTTTAATAGCTGTTATTAAATAGTCTAGGAACCTTATTTTATTTGCAATTTTGTCCTTGTGTGCCCAAGACACGCGCCTCGCGCGTGACTTCTTGGAAATTTTGCACTGGACCCCCTGGAACTTCTTGTATTTGCGTACAGGTCCCTATGCACTGTACCTTAATTTTGATTTTTAATAAAATATCAAACCAACTCCAAATGTGATGAAAATTGGACACATGGCTCTTGCCATAGTGTAAAATTTTCTCCTATTTTTGGAGACATGTTTGTTTTTATTTACTATTTTTAAAAATTCAAAAACAAGCTTTTTTCTTTACTTTCTGACTTAAAAATTCACAAAAAAATAATATAATACCTCTAAAAATTACAAAAAAATTACTTAGTGTTTATTTTACCTTGTTTGATTTTCGGACCAATTTTGGTCATTTTTGGATATTTACAACCCATAAAAATTGCAAAACCCAAAAAACACCATAAAAGTTCTAATAATTAATTGAAAAATACAAAAAACAATAATTCCAGTACCTAAAATTTCCTTATATCTTCTAGTTTCTAGGAAAATTACCTTCAGATCTTGATAGGGCCTTTATCTATTTTATATTGGCCTTCCATTTCTAACTGGACAACACCTTCATTTTTCTGTCTTGTTTGATTTTTAGAAAATTAAATAAAAATCAGGAAAATACCAAAAATTCATCAAAAACAGTAAAAATCATAAAAGACATAAAAACATTTTTATTTGAATTTTTGAGTGATTTTTGAGTGCTTTAATAATTGTTGTAGTTGCTTGTTTTATTGTTTCCTTTATTTTCTTTATTAATTAAAAATCCAAAAAAATTATAAAAATTAAAAATCCAAAAAAAAATTATAAAAATTAAAAATCCACCAAAAAGATCTTTGTTTTATTTTATTTTCCTTTTTTTGACTACTTCGTAGGCCGCAAGGCCATCACATGCTCCCTGAGTCCGACCCTGGTCGCTATACCAGGCTAATCTAATAGCCAGGACCGCTATAGTGTTTATTTGATTTTCATTTGATTTTGATGGTCTGAACCTTATTTTCTTAATCGACCGACTGATCTCTTGAGCGACTGAGGTCGCAACGACCTTTGTTATTTCTTCATCCTTAGTTGCTCGGGATTTTTCGGTCATCAGATAACACCTATATTCGTATCCATATCCGTCCGCTTGCATCCCTAATTGTATCAATACTTTCGAAACTTGAGTGAAAGAACATCATAACAATCCCAACTTATTTGCGCATGGATCAACTTCATGTATGCTCATACATATATATTAGCTATCTGCATATAGGGTTGTGTGCGCGTGCTTGCATGCATGGCGTGTAGTTGCGCGCGCGTGTGCGCTTATGTGCTAGTTGTTAATCGCTTAACAGCTAGCCCACTGAAACAGGTAACCTGTTAATCATTGTGTTGACGAACTTATAGATCAACACAACTCATATTTATGTGCTATCGCCTCATTTTCCGGAACTTATTTTGATTTTTTTGGAAAATATCGTCATATATTTTCATCATTATATCCCTCTAATAAGCAATTCCAATTTCATCAGAATTAGAGACTCCAATGCCCTCCATCCAGAACAGGTCAATTACATCAATTCTAATTGGATGACATATTAGGTGGATATGTTGAATATACATGGAGGGAGCAACCTATATGTATATATGTGTGTGTATATATATGTATGTGTGTGTAGAGAGAGAGAGAGAGAGAGAGAGAGAGAGAGATGGGACTGCTCCCGCTTCATTTTTTGCACTTTTTTTTATTTTTTTGAGAAATATCACCATGTATATTCATCATTATATCCGCCTAATATGTCATTCCAATTCATCAGAAACAAAGACTCATGTCTCCTTCCTCCAGGCTGTCGAATTTTAACGATATTAGAATTGTTGTAATCGACTTGTTCTATACAGAGGCATATGAGTCTCTGTCTAACAGAATTGGAATGACGTATTTGAAGGATATAGTGATGAAAATACATGGCAATATTTTTAAAAAATAAATACAGGGATATTTACACCCATAACCCGAGTAATACCATAATTACCCCAGGTACCCAAGATAATCATGAATTACATATAAGACCTTGAGTAATTCTTAACTCTTACACCCAGAACCCTATGTTAATTTCCATCCACTTTCCCGTCAACTATGACAGTATCCATTAAGAATTTAATATTTTATACCCTTTAACTTTGAGTTATTTACAATATGACCATTGTCCCCTTCCACCTTCCTCCTCCTTCCTCCCTTCGTCCTCCAAGCATCTCCCTTACCCAGATCGAGGCCTCCCGCCCGCTGCCTCCCCGTCGCGCCTCTCGTGATGGAGCTCCAGGGCAACCCCCCGCTGATGAATCTGTGATTCGTCATCTTTATTCATTTATTTTAGCTTAAGATCCCTTATAAAACACCTGCATAAAACACTAACTCCATATTCTTAGTAACTTGCATCTGTGTGTAAATATTGTACACTTCTTACTAATTTTAACCTAAAATAAATAAATAAAGAAAGAAAGGAAAAATAAAGAAAAGAAAATAAAAAATGGAAGACTGTACATATGTAATAGATACAGGCTGACCCGAACCCTGAGAAAAGGTCAAGACTTGACCTGATCGACCAGGAATAAAGTAGGGGGAGATAGGGTCCTTAAGCAGAAAATCCAAAAAAATTGTGCATGTGTTGTTGTAAATACGTCTCACTTATTTCGTGTATATCTGTATATAACTAACACTAATTTATTTGTGCCTTAATTGACCTCAAATCGAATAACGTTCAAAACTAAAGTTGTAAATAAAAATGTATCTTAATTAATAAAAATAATTACACAATTAAATCATGTAAATAATAAAAGTAGCCACTCTTGGAAAAAACCACTAAGCACTAATTGAAAGACCAATTCCGGCTCCATATGAGCTCAAATTTTATCAATCTCACTTCCATTGGATTCGAAATTAATTATCTTTAAAATGGCTGTATTTTCATAATTTTTATAGTTACAGCTGAAAAGTCGATTTTCTGGGGTGGTTTGTGCAAATTTCCTATGTATTTTGTAAATAGTATATTTGTATATATTTGTAAATATTCTTACTAATTTTTAAAATAAAAATAAGAAAAAAAATAAAATTCTTTAAAAATAAAAAGGCTAATTTCCTCATTTACCCTTGTTTCTAATGTCATATATGTATATAGTTTATGTATATAGTTGCTATTTTTAATTAACCACCATAAAAAAATAAAAAATTAATATTTTTAATTCAAATAAATAAAGTGACGAAAATTCAAAAAAATTAGATAATTTTGTACATACTTTTATCTCTTTTATTTTGTCTCTTTTTATCTCTCTTATCTCTTTCACAAAAAAAAATCAAAAATTCATTTCAATTTTCATTTCTCTTTATCCAAAAAAATTTCAAAAATTCATTTCAATTTTCATCTCCCTTTATCTAAAAAAAATTCAAAAATTCAAATTTCATTCTATCTTTTCTAATATGGCTCCTTCTCTCTTATTTCAACTTGATCAATCTTTAAAGAGAGGAGCCCGATCTCCGAGAGAAATTTCGTCGAGGAACTTGCCTAGTCTCCAAGCCGTCCGGTGACAGCGAGTCGGTCTTGTCGATGCGATCATGGTCCTTTTCCGTTCCTAAGGTGAGATCCACTTTTCTTATTTTTTATCTAGGTTAATCGTAGTTTATTTCTCGTATTTTTATCTCGTTGTCAATTTTTTGTTTATCTAGATCTTAAAATCCACCATGACTTATTCCGCCACTGACTCGATTTTTTCATCTCACTTTCTCGATCTCCACACATTCTATTTCTATTGTCCACAACCTCTCAACTCCGACCGCGTACGGTGGCCGGAGATCGGATTCGATTCATCCATTTTCGTCGGATCCCCGTTCATTTTCTGATTTGTAAAAAAAGAATAAAAAAACATTTGTTTTTTCCTCACTAACCTTTATTTTGCAGGGTAATAAAAAATATAAAAAACACATATAAAAAAGGAATTTCTAGTCTTTTTTCTCCTATTTTTTGGATTTACAAAAAAATAAAAAAAAACGTTTTTCTTTTTCTGTTTACAATTTTCAGAACATAAAAAAAACAAAAAAAAAGAATAGGTGCGCCCAACGCCCCCCGCCTCGTCGTCCATTGGGCCGCCCGCACCCTCCGCCTGAGCAGCGCGCCGCCTCCTCCAGATCGCGCGACCCCCCGACCGGCCTCCACCGATGCCTAGGCCGTGCTCCCCTCCTTCGCGCCTCAAGCCCCTCCGATCCTCCCGCAGTACCCTCCGCCCTTGGCCGCGACCTCCACCAACCGCCTTGCCCCTCCGCGAAGATGCCCTCCAGCCTCCAAGCACCCAGGTCCCTCCACCGAACTCCGCGGGACGGCAACGCCGCCCGGTGGTCCCTAGCCGCAGTCCCTCCGCCTTCAAGCTGCGGGCGACCCTCCAGGCGCCCGTGCCACCCCCATCGACCTCCAGGCGTCGTCAACTCCGCCGAGTTCCAGCACCTCCAGCCGCCGCTCCTCCACGACCGGCGACACCCTCCGACACGTCCGCTGCCCTTCAGCATAGGCGCGACCCCCTCCGTCGTCCTGCAAGCCATCCAACGCGGCGACGACGACCCCTCTTCCCCCTTTGTGCGTGAAATGAAGTTAGAAGAAGAAACCCTAGGTGGGGTTAAAAAATATTATTGGGAAATTTGTAACATTGATCCTGAACGTTTCTCAAATTACGAAAGAGCCCTGCCAGATCAATTTAATTCGAGAAAATTACAGTTGTGCTCCAGAGTTTCACGAAAATTGCGAATAAGCACCTGCCAGACTCAAGCACATGCCAAGCACGTGATACAAAGGTAAATTATGGATTCTCCCCTGTGCTTTATCTTTATTATTTATTTGATGCAAAAACCAAACTTATTTACATTTTAGTCCTTGAACTGCAAAACAAAAACTTGCTTGCTTTATTTGAATGAAAGAAATGTTATTTGTGATCTAAAAATCTTGCGAAATTGTGCTATGCTTCTGATGTGGTTATTTTCTTAGCATAAATTTTTCATTGCATTTTGATTTCATTTGGTATTATTAAAAAATCAAAAACAGTGTCATTTTGTCTTCTTGAAATTCAAAAATTCATAAAAATTCGAATGTTGTGCCAAAAATTCCAAAAAAATTAGAGTGGTTTTATTTCATTGTCTTTTAATTTCTAACCAATTTTCACGTATTATTTCTTTATAAAACCCCCAAAAATTGAAAAACATCAAAAATCTTCTACAAATCATTGAAAATTCTTCAAAAATCAAAAAATTTTGATTTCAGTTCTTGTTTGTAGATAATTGTGTCTAGTTTGTCTTAAAAATATTTGTAAGGAGTTTTGGGCCTTTAAATATTTTTAAATTGCAAATTACTCCAAACTGTGCACATTTCGTATTTTCTCATTGTTTGATTTTTAGAAAAATACAAAAATATCTGAAAATTCCATAAAAATTCTCAAAAATATTTCAAAATTTTAAAACCCAAAAATATTTTCTTTGCATTTTTTTGAGTATTTTTTAATTAATTGGAAAAAAATTACAAATAGAGTTGGTGTGCATATTTTTGATCTTATGAATATTGCTTCGTTTTTTTTTTTGAAAATAAAAAAAATTGCAAAATCAAAATCACTAAAAATTTGAAAATTAGAAAATATAAAAAATAGAAATAAAAAAATAAAAAGATAAATAATCACAAAAACCAAGGATAATTGTCCTTTGTGATTCTTGTTTTCTCGTAATCGATTTTTGATTAATTGAATAACCCTCGGGACTTGTAGCCTCCCTGAGTTCGACCTTGTCCTCTATACAGGTTAATAAGTAGCAAAAATAAAAAAATATTTTTTGTTTGTCACAGGATTTGAAGATAACAAACAACACAACCTTTTTACCATTAATAAATTTTCCGATCCTCGATTTTCACGTCAACCAAAATGGCACCGTTGCCGGGGATATAAAATAAGAGAAATTAAAAAACCCCAAACATTTCGTGACAACACCCGCCTGCTGCTTCCCCCTCGTCGAAGAACACCCCGCCTTGCCCGCCTGAAAGGCAACACCCGCCTGGAAGGACGTTCTTCTCCATCACCTGTGCCGGCTTCTTTCTCCATCACCCGCCTCCCCCTCCCCGCACCCCCGCCGGCTTCTTCTCCATCACCCGCTCCCCCTCCTCTACCTGGAAGGTCCCCCGCACCCCCCGATTGCTTCTTCTCCATCGGCGATCCTCCGCCCCTCCCTCCCCACCTGGAAGGTCCTCCCCACACCGCGCCCGTCTGGAGGCTTACCCAGCCTCCCCAGGTCCCCGCAACGCCCCCCGCCTGGAAGGCTTACCCACCCTCCCGGAAGGCCGCCCGCAACACCCCCACCCTGCCATCACCTGCTCCCCCTCCCCTAGAAGGCCGCTCGCAACACCGCCTGGGAAGGCTGCCCGCAAACCCCCCGCAACCCCCTCGGAAGGTCCGCTTCTTCTCATCACCTGCTCCCCAGCAGGCTGCCCGCAACACCTGCCTGGAAGGCCGCCCGTCCCCCGCCCCTGTGGCACATCGCCTGGAAAGTCGCGACACCACTGCTTGGAAAGCGACCACACCACCGCCCGCCTACAAATCTCCCCCCCCGCCCGCGCCTCCTCCGCCCTGCAGTCTTGGTCGTGCCCCACGCACCCCCTCCCCCCGCGCGCGCCTCTGCCTGCAGGTCAAGGCCCTGCTCCCCCAGGTCGGTCACACCTCACCTCCCTCCCCTTCTACGAACCCTCCTGCAGGTCTAGGTCGTGCGCTTCCCCCGCCTGTCCGTGCCTCCGCCTACCCCCACTCCGTTGAAGACCTCATCAGCAACAAGCTCCAGGACTGAACACATGTTCTTCCTTTTTTTATTAATATCAACCGTTAGATCATGGATTGGGTTTGATTAACTCAGCCATATGGTTGAGTTAACGAAGTAAACTGACGGAGGTTATGCATGTAAAACGGAGTGGTTATTCAGGGTCTTATATGCAATTCGTGATTATCTTGGGTATCTGGGGTAATTACGGAATTATCCAGGGTTATGGGTGTAAATATCCCATAAATAAAATACCGAAAAATGAAGCAGAACAACCCGTTAGCTATCCTGAGGGAGCAACCCCATTTTCCATGTGCGTGTGTATATAGACACACACACACAGGGAAAAATGTGGCTGCTCCCTGGGAGGAGCCAACGGGCTGCTCCCACCCTCATTTTCCCCCAATTTTTTTATTTTTTGGGAAAATAAAAATTTGTATATTCATCATTATATCCCTCTAACATTCTATTAAAATTTCGTCAGAAACAGAGACTCCTACGGCCTACATCCAAACATGGTCGATTTAAAAAATCCTGCGACCGTTAAAAAAATGACGTCCGGATGGAGTGCCTAGGAGTCTCTGTTTCTGACGAAATTTTAATAAATTGTTAGAGGGATATAGCGATGAATATAGAAATTTTTATTTTCCAAAAAATAAAAAAATTTGGAAAAAATAGGGGTGGGAGTAGCCCCATTGGCTACTCCCAGGAACACCCCATTTTCCCCATATATATATATATATATATATATATATATATATATATATATATATGGAGCAAGATAATTGAAATCATAAGATTATCCAACCATGTACCACGTGCGCAATGGTAATTCAAAGTTGCGCAGCATTCTTTCATCTATTTCCTTTCTCTTCATTTAAAATTACATTTTCTGACCTACACCTGCGCATTCGACCCTAAATCAAGCTCAACATACCATGATCACATCACATGGAATATCTTGCACCGTCATTGTCGGCAGTACCTCTAAATTACAGAAAGGTGAAGGTTTTCCATCTTCCTGGATAGTATCATCCTTCTCAGAAATATCATGACTTCAGTGATGGACTTAGAATTACGATGGACTTGAAACAACCGTCTGTGATACGTGGAATGCCGACAGCCGCGATGGCAGCAGCCATTGCCAATCAGTACGACAGTGCCGAAGAGATATCCGCTGATCCTACAACTTCGTATCTGCACGTCGATAACCATCAACCATTAGTCTCCGGTTCTCCATGCAACGAGAAAGAATGGATCAGCACTCTTGTAGTTGCACGATATATACCTTGTGCTAACAATTTACCTGTTGACGGGCTTCGATCGAGAGCTCCATTAATCTGTAGTGATTACGGTGAGACGGGGAATCTAAAATGAGAAGAAACGTGCAGAAAATAACCATGTCTGAATTGCCCGCAATAACAAGCAGCCAATCTGAAGATCAGTGGACATGCCTGCAGCGGCAATTCATCCTTGGCTGCTCTTCACCTCTTCATGTCAACATGGTCAGATTTAGGGGTGTTAAAAAATATACGGGTCAACGGTACCTGACCTGACCCGTTCATTTTGACCCTAAATCCTCGGGTACCCGTTTGAAAATGATGGGTCGGGTACCCGCAATGTCATGACCCGTGCCCCATCACTTGGAAGTTTCCACTATCAATTGATTCACAAAAAGCAAATGGTTAGATACAAATACCAATATAGATGTTACATTATTCTTAACTATTTTAAAATATAGGAATGGATGCGGATACAAATATCGGTGAATATGGAAAACATATTGCCGAATCATTAAAAATGAATACCGGTATGAAATGGATGCAAATTAGATAGAAAAAATAGAAATCAAAATTGTATAGATAAGAATAAATTTAATATGTATGGGAAGGTTCATATATGTATCCATTTTGAAATCGAAATATATATGTCAAAATTTGAATTAACATATATGATAACGAATCAGATACGATCCAAATCGATATGCATACATCATAGCATCCAAACATGATGATAGTGGATACAATTGAATACCGAATTGTATCGCACATGCACTCGTGCACGCACGCACCCACCCACACGCGCATCCACGCCCGCGTCCATGCAAACGAACATGCCCACGTGTATGTGCATGCGCCATGACCACACCTACGTGCACACGCGCATGCACATAAGAGAGCGCACACACACACATCACGATAATCAATTGTGATGATAATTAATATAACCATTTACGAATAGGAATATATACTTAATATATTGTTTGTCATGTTGTCCTTAGATTATATATATTTATATCTCGTTTATTCGTATTTGATTCATTATGACGATGAACTAAATGAATGTGCCATTATTAGATCCGTATTCGATAGTATTTCTTCCAATTGCATGTAATCATATGGTTTACAATATTTGCATAGTTTTGTATATCCTCGTTAATTTATTTATCATATATCTCTATCTGAATGCATTCCGTACCATTTAGATTTTAGTATCCAGCATTATCATTATGAATATGATATAGATACAAATATATATAGTTGGACATATCATTTGCATTTTAATATATGTCACACTTGAAGTATATCTCTTTATCCCCATAGGTACCCGCGGGTACCCATGGATAGCCAACATCTATTGACATTAACTGGGTACCCGTTGCAATTGGGTACTTGTTGGAATGGGGCGGGTCGACCCATGACCCAATACCAACGGAGCGGGGCGGGTCCGTGATCAAATGGCGCGGGTACCAACCCCATGAACACCCCTAGTCAGATTGACAACGATATTGGATCGTTGCATCTTCTTTTTTTATAATGTTGAAGATAGAGATTAAGGAACAAGAAGATCGACACCATGATATACGTGGAAAACCCTACGATGAGGGTAAAAAACCACGGGAGCACACACAAACCCTAATCTTTCTCACAAGAGATTAGGGATACTCTCTTCACTAAGTTGATTTGATAGGAGGGCGGATGAATACATTTTATAAGGCAATGTGTAAATGGTCCCTCATCCAAAGACCTGTTTACCCATATATGCAGTACAATCCAACACCCCCCCTCAAATTGACATACATATCGACCAAGCCAACTTGCCTACATTTTGCTCAAAATCACCGTAGGCAACCCCTTTGTGAAGAGATCGACAATCTGATCACTAGATCGCAAGTAGGGAGACATAACTGATCATCATCAATCTTCTCAAGAATGAAGTGCTTGTCAATTTCCACATGCTTCGTTCTGTCATTCATGATAGGGTTATTTGCCAAGTTTATTGCAACTTTCTAATCATAGAACATCTTCAATGGCATGATAGGTTCAGTACCCAACTCTGCCAACAAAAGTTTCAACCATATGACCTCACTGACCCCATTTGCAAGCGCTCGACACTTGGCTTCAACAATGGACTTGGAGACTACATTCTGTTTCTTGCCTTCACCATATGACTAGGTTACCGCACATATAAACAACATATCCTAATGTGGACCACCTATCATCAACTGATCCAACCAATCTGCGTCAATGTAGCCTTCAATTCTCACATTATCTTATTTTCTAAACAAAAGACCTTTACCTGTGGAGTTCTTAACATAGCATAAGATTATGTTAACAGCATTCATATGAACTGTGGTGGGTGCAGGCAGAATTGACTGACCACATTTGCGGCATAGGTAATGTCAGGTCCTTGTGAGAGTGAGGTAAATTAATTTTCCACAAGTTTTTGGTACCTGCCTTTAGTGACTTCATTGAGAGGTTCACCATCCGTTTTGCTGAGTTTATGGTCGGTATTTATAGGAGTAGAAACTGGCTTGCGTTCGAGCAAACCAGAGTCATAAAGTAAACTGAGCGTATAGGTCTGTTGATTCCAAACATATACTTTCAGGGAAATTGGTCAATTCAATACCAAGGAAATATTTCATCTTACCTAGGTTCTTTAGTTCAAATTCTATAGCAAGAACACATTTATGCTGATTATTTCTGCATCATCATTACCAACCAGAATCATATCATCCACACATACCAAAAGGATGGATTTTTTTCTCGCCCTTCTTTTTGATGAAAGGGGTATGATCTCCATTAGTTCGATGATAGCCTTCGGTAACCATTACAATCTTGAGCCATTGAACCAAGCTCTAAGTTACTGCTTAAGACCATACAACTCTTTCTTCAATCTATAACACTTGGTCATTTCCCGTATCCAGGGGCATCTTCATGTAAACTTCTTCTTGAGATTTCCATTTAAGAATGCATTCTTGACATCTAGCTGATACATCTTCTAAGAGAACTGTATGACCATGCAGATAATAACATGGGTCATATTCATTTGCTCGAGATAGTCTATCCCATACTTTTGGCTATACCCTATTGTAACTAACCGTGCTTTGAATCGGTTAACTTTTTCCAGCAAAATATGCTTAATTGTGAAGACCCACTTCGAATCGACCAGATGAACACCTTTTGGAATGTCCACAACATCCCAAGTGTCACTCTTTTTTAGGGCCGTCATCTCTTCATCCATCACACTCACCCACCTTGGATCACCTTTCCTTCAGCCACATTTCTGAGAAGAGCATGAGAGTCGATGAAGAGTAATAAAGCTTTTATAACTCGAACTCACCTTAGAGTAGAAGACCAACACTTCCACATGATAACGAGTAGAAGGCCTGATTAACTTGGCTGCCTTCTCATAGCAATTGGATGATTGTCATTTAGATTTCCCTCATCCTCGTTCAAGTCATTAAGCATAGCATTAGTGTCAACAACTTGAATATCAGGAGAAGAAGAACCACTTACAGAGTTGTCAGAACTTGGATCATCCAGAGGCTGATTGGGATGTTGATTTGGTAGTAAATTTTCCTCACGATCCCTAATATCATCCAAGATCTATTCTCTTCCATTCATGTCGTCAGGAAGCTTGTCACTATCATGGTTTTATGCATTAGTAATTGGATCTTCATGGTCATTATCTGAGTCCGAAAACTCATCCCAAATAATAAGTATTGGCACTATTTTCCATACTTCCCTTGAGGAAGAGACGTCCCATAGTATGATTCACATTCATGAATGAAACATTTTTCTCACATATAATTTTCTTGATAACAGATCATAACATTTGTACCATTTTCGTGTACAAGAATAGCCAAGAAAAATGCATTTGGTGGCTCTGGGATCCAACTTCCTTCTATCAGGACCAGAATTACGAACAAAACAAACACAACCAAACGCACAAGGAGCAAGAGTAAAGGGAGATTTATAATGATGTAAAATAGAGAATGGGACCTTCTTTCTAATCGCAATAGAAGGCCGTCTGTTAAGAAGGTAAGTATAAGTAAGCACGACCTCCCCTAAAAATTCTTAGGGACATGGTTTTGAAACAAAAGAGCACGAGTGACTTCCAATAGTGATATCTTTTTTCTCTCAGCCATACATTCTGTTGAGGGAGTATAGCTGCAAGAAGTGTCATGTAAAATCCCTTTTTCGCTTAGAAAGGTCTGAAGAGACATTCTAAATACTCAACATTATACGTCGTTAAGGGTTTTCACCCTAGTATCATGCTGATTTTCGAACATTAGGACAAAGTCTCAAACAATTTTAGGAACTTCACTTCAAGTTTTCATCAAGTACACATAGGTATAATGAGAGAAATTATCTGTGGATGTAAGAAAAAATTTGTGAACTCCTAAACTCATCACACTTGATGGTCCCCAAACATCAGAATGAACCAATTGAAAAGAGCAGCACTTCTACTATCGAAATATGATAAATTGTTCTAGTGTGTTTTGATAACTGACAAACTTCACAAGAGAAAAAACTATGGTCTACATTATTGCATAAGCTTGGAAATAAAACAGAAAGGGTAGAATAATCAGGATGGCCTAGACGATCATGTCACTTTTTCAGTTCACTAACACCTTCATGTCTGTTGCCAGTAGCGATTGCAACCCAAGCTGACACCATCCGAACAAGAAGGCAAAAAAGTCCATCAACTGTTAAACCAATCCCAATCTGCTTCCCCATCCCCAAGTTCTACAACACACAGTAATTTGCATAAAATTAGATGGAAATGCATGTCCTTAGCAGTGCGATAAAAATATAATAAACTGATTGGAAAATCGAGAACATGAAGAGCATTCTTCAGAATAAATTTATCAGTGATAGATTTGCTTCTTTTGTCGGCCACAATGATGTAGGATCCATCTGCTAAGTTAACTCATTCTCATCCCGAAGAAAGTTTATATTCGTGAAACATCTTAGAATTTCCTGTCATGTGGTCAAAAGCTCCACTATCAATAATCCATTTCATCATGAAGAATATTTTTACCTTTGTAGGTGAAATAGTCATGGCAACATTGATGACAACAGCATCACCCTAATCATTATCAGATACCGATATCTTCTGAACATATGCATGCAAATCCTTGATCTGATCAGTTGTCAGCCTCTTTCATTCAAAAGCCATTGCAAGTGATCTTTTTACTTTGTTCATCTTCCTTTCAAGATGAAGTTCCCAAGCAATAATCAACCCCATGCCTTATTTTCTTGCAATTCTGCATTTCTTATCCTTCCAATATCCACTCTTGCCTCCTTTTGTTAGCAAGGCAGATCTATCAAAATGGGATACTTGATCATCTTTCATAACTGCACGCCATTTTTCCTCAGACTCAATAGCATGATAGATGTCTTTAATATCAGACCCAATCCTGCTTGTCAGAAGTTGGCTTCGGGTTGCCTCAAACACAACATTTAGTCTTCTAAGGAAAATGAAGATCCTCTGCTTCCAAATCTTGTCCCAATATATTTTTTGATCAACATGGCTAGTCCAAGTATCATCACAGTAGTAATTAATCTCCTCCCATTTGGTCTTTAACGAAGCATAATATCCATCAACAGTTAGCTCTCCTTGTCTCATAGTATAAACATACCAACTCAATTGATACATAGGGATGTCTTGCTTCTTCTGCCCATACATGCTCTCGAGGGTGAACCATTGTTCTCTGGCCGTCTTCTTTCGAAGAATAAACGGCTGAATGTCAGAGGACATAGCATTGATGATCCAATTTTGTCATTAGCTATCTCGATGTACCACTTCTCATATAACTTATCAATGACCGCAAGGATTTTTTTTCGACCATCACTGTATCCTCCCCTACCATGAGAGGCTAAGGCAACTTCCATTGCTGTAGACACATTAAGTAATTTGGTTTTTGTCAGCTTCACTGTGGTATCATGAGCCAGAACATTATCCATCTTAATGGTTATTATATCCACAGTTTCTTCTAAAGCCATGGATTCTCACAACAAAGCTTCCCAAGATAGCAAGTACAACACAAATGTAAGGTTTAAATACCCACGAGTAGCACAATCACAAAAAATAATATTTATGGCACAACGAAACTGATCAATCACTACAACCACACATCAAGAGGTAGTGGAGAGAAATGAACTCACAACCCTGTAGCTTTTTGAATCAAGATCAGGATGAACAAGGGCTATGAAGCATGACACAATCCTCACCAGAATAGACCGCAACAACACCCAATAAAGGTCGAGCAAGGGGGTGCGCTAGGTCTAGAAAGCATCATGCAAGGAGGGTGCGCTAGATCCAGCAAGCGCCATGCAAGGAGGGTGCACTAGAGCTTTGGAAGCAGAGGTAGGTCTTGAAGTCTTGCGCGATCTCACGGACGAGGCACTGGAAGGGGAGCTTCCTGATGAGGAGCTCGGTGCTCTTATGGTAGTTACGTATCTCTCTCAGAGCCACCATTCTAGGGCGGAAGCACACTACACAGGGGTGTGCTGGGGCGTGAGCAGCCACATAGGGGTGCGTTAGGGCAGAGACACACTTGGGCTGGAGGCACGCATGGGCCGGGGGCGCCATGTGCTAGGGCTAGAGGTGCACCGTTCAAGGCAAGGGGCATGCATGGATGGAGGCTCGTGCAGGGCATGAGGTGCATCGTGTTGAGGGGAACCACACGTAGGGTAGGACACACATAGGGCAGGAGGCACAAGGGCTGGAGGCACAACATGCACATGGGCGCACCTCGTAGGGGCGCACTGCGCAGGGGTGCACTGGGGCGTGAGCCACCGAGAAAGAGGGCCACGCAATGGTATACGATGCTGGGGCTTGTACGCAACACGAGGACCACCACTCAAGGAGGATCCAAGAAAGAAAAAAACAAGCCTCAATTAGGCTCTGATACCATGTTGAAGATAGAGGTTAAGGAACAAGAAGATCGACACTATGATGTAGACCCTACGCTGAGGGTAAAAAATCACGGGGGCATACATAAACCCTAATCTCTCTCACAAGAGATTAGGGATACTCTCTTCACTAAATTTATTTGATAGGAGGGAGATGAGTAAATTTTATAAGGCGATGGGTAAACGATCCCTCATCCAAAAATCCGTTTACTCATATATGTAATACAACTCAACATATAAGATAAAAGGTTTGATTTCATCACCACCAAATAATTATGTTTTGCATATTTCTAAGAACATGATAAATAAATGTAGCAGAGAAGGGGACCCCGCATGCGCAATACAAAAATCACACTGTTCAAAAAGCAAGCAAGCTTAAGAAAAGAGGAACCAAAAACAAGGGTCTGCCAGATGCGTTAGAGCTTCAATGTCAGCAACCCTGGTGAGGAAGACATGGTCTTGCCAGTAGAGCCAGAGAGACGCTTGCCACGAGAGGCTGACTTCGAGGAGACCTCAAACCTGTAGAAAAGAACCAAAAGAACTAACCATCGACCGGGATAAGCGAAAAGGGAGATTGTTTCATAAATTTCGAAGCATCCCACCTCTTTAACAAAATGCCAACCAATAATTTACATATGAGGGAGGCTGTTAATATTACAATGTCGAACGAGCTTGGAATACTGAGTAAGAATTCCTCGCATCTAGTCTTCCATATTGCCCACCAAAGTGTACTATAAAAGATAATGGTAGACCAAGCACCGTTGACTTTTTTCCCCATGGAGGGGAAACCGAGCAGCTTAATATTACAATGTCGAACGAGCTTGGAATACCGAGTAAGAATTTCTCGCATCTAGTCTTCCATATTGCCCACCAAAGTGTAATATAAAAGATAATGGTAGACCAAGCACCGTTGACTTTTTTCCCCATGGAGGGGAAACCGAGCAGCTCGCTCAGCTCAGAGAAGAGGGGTAGCAGATTGCACTTCGACAATAATCCGTGAATGAAAGGGAAGTCCTTGAAAAGGTGAGTATCAGTTTTGAGGTTGCAAAGGCAAAGATGATAATGCTTTACGTTGGAAATATTAATTTATCCAAACGGTCTTGAGTGAGTAGTTTATTATGGGTAATTTACCAGATGAAGTAAGAGATACGAGGATCAAAGAGTTTGCTCCACATATTGTGAGAGGGGTTGAGGCGCATCAACGAGAAAAGAGTAAAGTTGTTTACACACCGAATAGCAAGAGGTGTTGTTTTTGGTGGGAAAGGATAGAAAGTCAGCATTCTCTAAATGTAAAGAATATTTAATCTCCACCAGTTTATCTTTAAGTTTTTGTATTGCGGGCCAAAATTTACTAGGGGCTTTGTTTTGGAAACTTTTGAACTAGTTGAAGCCAACGTTTCATGAAGATAAACATCTAAGAGTGGTCACATTTCATTTTTTAACAAATTCCAAAGTTTGGGAAAGTTGAGCTTGAGCGGTGGATTGCCATTTAATGGATGTCACCAAAGAGACGAGTTTTCTCCAGATCGTAGGGTTTTATTCCAAACGTGAGTAAGAGGAGAGGCTCCTTTGAAAATACTTTTCTAGATTAAAGAGTTTTTCGATTTTGGTTTATTTAGAAGACATATGGGACCAACCTTAAAGCAAATTGCACTTCTAATGGTAGATTTTGAAAGTAGAGAGGAAGATTTGAGATCACCTGGGTATATATACAGAGCAGGCGGGAAAGGCAATGAAGTAGAGTTTCGAAAAAGGAGACGAGACTATAGATACCCTCGAAATCGCTTGATCCACGATTTTTTTTCCTGTTAATCAGAGAAAGAGACAATTTCGAGAGGAGAGCATCATTGAAAGATCTGAGGTTGAGAATACCCCATACATCATTAGAACGAGGTCTGGTGATTTTACCCCAGACAACTATATGGGAGGTATTTCTGGTCATGTTTCCATTCAAAAGGAAGTTACGTCGTATCTTATTAATTTTTCTATAACACCAACATGTATCTCAAACATGACATCACATGGGTCATTAGTGGGGTGAGACAGGTATTAAGCAGGGTGATTGATAAATCCCAGATTTATCAACATAAAATAATATAATTATCTCTCTTGCTTAAGAAAATCAATAAGATTCAATGTCAATTAACCTCAATTATCTTTTTATGTATTGTAAATAATTAACCCTATTTATACTATATTATATAATATATTATGTGATATTATTTTATGTATTTGTTCCTTATTAAAAATCAAATAAAAACTAGAATAATATTCTGCATAAGTAATATAACATAAAATGCATTTTAAAAATCCAAAAAAATGAGAAAAGAAATAAAAGAAAAATGTTTTTATTGTTTTAATTACTTGATTATTTTTTGTCTATAAACTAAGAAAATTATCAGGTTCGTTTGATCTTGCTTGACTTTGCTTAAATATCCCAAAACCCTAGGCTCCATTTCATCCCTTCAGATTCATTTCATCTAATTAGATTAAGCTAACCCTAGTGTGTCTTGGTCTCCCCATACTTAGCTTTATGTTCTAATACTTATGCTACTTTTCAGCCTAAGTATAGGGAGAGACGAAGTTGTCTCTAATTATTCTCCTTGGGTTCCTTATTTTTTAACATACTTCTTTACTTAAGCTATTTTTCATCTTAAGTATAGGGGACACAAGTCCTTGTCTTCCTATAACTAATTCTTTTTACTCATCATACACATGTACCTCTAGATTCAGTTCTTGTATATCTCTTTATATCTAGCATGAGCTATGGCATAATATCACTTTGTGCTATGAGGACATAGAAAAAGCTAAGCATAGGGGGGTATACCATATATATTACATATATACTTTCATCATACCTCATAATTTTAAAATTTTCAAACTCTTGGGGCTACGGGTATCATACTATTGTTTTGAAACTATTTTCTGTAAATGATTTGAAAAGGATTTCCGAAAACGTTTTATACATATTTGACATGTTTTCAAATGTTTTATATGGTTTGTGAAAATACGATTTTACATATTTTGGAAAATCATTTGTAAAATATTTGGAAAACCTATATCTATGTGACATTGTCTTGAAAAATATTTTACATAAGTTTGAAAAAATGAGGTTTTACTTGTTTGAAAAATCTTTGTAAGATGTTTGAAAAATTTATATTTACGTGACATGGTTTGTAAAGAGTTTTCAAAATTGATTTCAACTTTAAGGGTGTAAATTGAGATTAACAAAGTGTTTGTAAATAAATTTAACATAACTAAAAAAATTATAAAAAACCACAAAATATAAGTTGTTGATTTGGTGTCTTTACTTGACACTTACACTTTTCACTCAAGGCTTGAGATGTTCTTTAACACTTTATTTATGTGGTCCAAAGACTTAGAGTTAACATGTCTTAATCAATAGGGCCTTAGACTTAAAAATTCAAACTTCTCTAGTTTGAAAGATTTGTTTGCTATATTGCATGCTTAATCTTCTTTAAAGAATATGACCATCACTTCAAATGTACGACTGCATTTAAGATGAGTTGAGGTTTCACTTGAGGGACTGGGATTTGAGATTTAAATTTGGATCCGATCGAATGATATTCGAGGATGGGATAAGATTAATGAAGGCTTGATGAAACCTGAATGTCATCATTTTAGCCAGTATGGGACTTGGTTCTCATACTAATCTCTTGATCAAAACCTAAGTACCAAGGTGTGATGACATTAAATTAAATTGTTGTTTAGTGTACGCCAATCTTTGGTGAAAGCAGTGGAGCTAGCCAAAAAAATATATGAATGAAATAAAAATGATGAAAAGCTCATTACATTACAAAGCTACATCATTATGAACTTACTTTAAAGGCGAGCGCTACCAACCTTTTAAGTGTCCACTTGGACCAAGTCTTAGGCTTTTATGAGCCAGGCTAGTACATCAAAAAGGTCTCTACATCGTTTGTGCCACATGTCTGGGTGCAAGTATATTAGATACTTTAAAAAGACATACCCTAGTATACTCTTAGGAAAATAAGTACAAATGACTCAATCTCTTTTGACGAACACACTGATCGGCATAAAAATATACAATTATATTGAGTAATGACACTTGAGAGATACCTTGTTTCAATAAGAGGAAGGGAAAAGAATGACACAAACCTATTTTCCTCCATCATTTGGCCAATCATCTACACCTTTTAAGTCTGACAAACTAAAGAGATGATGGATTGAATCAATACTATATTTAATCCCTAGTGGTGAGCATTGAGTCCTTAGGAGAGCTTCTTGTTTTAGAACCAGGTGTTCTAGGTCAATCACCCCTTGTATAGTCACATGCACATGTCAGGGAATTCATTAATTAATCTAACTCTCTAACAAATGCTTTTTATCTCGAGGATGAGCTTGGATTAAGTTGAAGGGGGTGATAAATCCCAGATTTATCAACATAAAATAATATAATTATCTCTCTTGCTTAAGAAAATCAATAAGAATCAATGTCAATTAACATTAATTATCTTTTTATATGTTGTAAATAATTAACCCTAACACTATATTATATAATATATTATTGTGCTATTTTTTATGTATTTGTTCCTTATTAAAAATCAAATAAAAATTAGAATAATATTGTATATAATTAATATAACATAAAATATATTTTAAAAATCCAAAAAATTGAGAAAAGAAAATAAAAGAAAAATGTTTTTATTTTTTAATTACTTGTGTATTTTTTATCTATGTAGTAATGAACACTTTTCTCTTTGACTTCTACATGAAAGTTATAGATCTCATCGAGATCTACAACTTTCATGTTCGTTACTTTTCCTAATTTTTCTTATATACAATTCTTTTAGATTTTTATTTGATCTATCCATTTCTCATATTTCTGATGTAACATCCCGGGCTTAGGTCCACGGTCCATTATCGAGGAAAATTGTCCCTGACAACTTGTTGGGCACGGGCCCAAATGTACCCATTGGCAACCACCCAAAATGCTTAAGTCCAAGTTGTCAAGTAGTAATCTCCATCGCTTACAAACCACACCTACACTTCATGAGTTTTAGATGTGGCACTATGTTAGGGGGTATGGGTGTTACAACCTCCCCCACTTATATTCGCAATGTCCTCATTGCGACATGACCCATTACTTATTCCCAGTGATAGTGGCGGTTGCACGCTCCGGGTAGTCATTTCCTCCTATCTCTTTGTAGGGGTGGCTCCACCTCTCGGGTAGCCCTTTCCACTATCAGAGGGAACCCGCTCTGATACATTTGTAACAGAACGGGTCACGCTGATTGTAAAAGTGTGCGACATTAATTTGCACGGCCGATCCGTTACCAATTCACGTATGATAATCAATGGGCATAGAACAATCATTTTAAAAAGGATCCATAAAATTCAATTCAACCGAGAGTTCCTTTATCATAGCATCAATAAGGGTATACTTGCAAAAGGAATACTAAATAATTTTACAATATGACTTTATGTTCTAGTGGGCATACCGATATCCACCACAACCATATAATTATCCATACCACGCTGAAAGTCTCGTTGAGTCTATCACACAAACTTGAGTGCTTGATCAAACTTGTTCTTCACCTGAAATAAATAAACATAATTTTTCATGAATCTAATGTCCAGTATGTATCGGAGTCCATGCATGGGAATTCTAACGGCCATTTAACTCGTCATAGTTCATGTACTTGAATTTCCATGTAAAAATATCATTATGTTTGTAATTGTTCCCATGCATGTCTAATTTCATTTCCTAACATATGTATTTTGTCTTCTTTCATGTCCATAAGTATACATATGTAATATGCATAAGAATTTATTTAACATGCATGTTTTTCATCTTGTGGGGCTTACTTGATAAGATTCATGACATGTACATGATTCTTTTATCGCATAAATACCTTTACATGTTAGCCTCTTTAAGAATGAATTTGCATGACTTGTGATGGTTTACTTTCTTAGACCATCTCTTGCAATAACTTGTAATGATTTTCTCTTTCTTTAAACTATTTTCTTGCATAACATGCAATGGTTTACCTTTATAAATCATATCTTTCATAACTTGTCTGGTTTACCATTATAAATCATTTTCTTTCATACTTATAATGGTTTACCATTATAAACCATTTGTTGCATATTTAATATAGTTTACCATAAACTATTACTTGCATGACTTTTCAATATATTTACATATATACCTTACATTAACATAATTGCACATATGCCCATGACATTAACATAATTGTACATATGCTCATGGAATTAACATAGTTGTACATATGCCTATAATATTTCATTGTTTAGGGTTGTCTTGATTGTTACCTTCTTAGATGGCTTTGATGGCTTTGCTGGCTTTACCGCTGACACTAGCATTTCATAACATAACATGACAGTATAGTGATGAATCCACATTTCATCATATTTATTCTATCATTTTGGCACCAAAAACCCTAGTAAATGCCTGTGAATACCCTTAAATCAAGCATATTAGCATCCATGCATGTGCATTCAGATAATGTCTAAAATACTGTAATTAAGGCCAAAATTATAGAATAAATAAAGAAAAGAAAAAGAATAAAATATTGTAAATATTTTATGACTCAAAACCCCCGAGACCTAGGCATCTTGATGAATAGGTCGACAAGGAATAAAGTAGGGGGAGATAAGGTCAAAAACACAGATAAAACACCTATACATTTTATTCATTCTTTATTCATTTTGGGACCTATTTTTGGTTCCACTTTGAATACATCAAATAAAGAAACTTTGTAAATAAAAGTTGTAGATAATTAAATAAAGAAAAATACAAAATTGATTTCATAGAAAAATAATGTACAGATAAAAAGTTATGGTCTGAATAAAAATCCAGAACCCCAACTTCCCAGACCCGTATCTCACAAATAAAAACTCCAAATGCAGCGTACTCACCTTTAATTGTATATAGAAGAAAATAATCTATCCAATGGTGGTGGTTTCGCATTTGGCGGAGCTACGGTTTGAAAGTTGAGTTTTGGACCCCCGTTGTATAGCTATACTGATTAAAATATTCAATTTATTCTTTATTAATTATTTATTCATGTTTATATTTTTATAATGTTGTAAATATTACTTATAATAAATATGTGTATTGAAATCAGAATAAAAATGTAAATAAAACTCAAAATAAAATACATACATATTTGATACATAGGTATTATACCTGTACTTATATCCACATAAAATATACTTCTATTTTATTAAACATACAAAACATTTCATAAAAATAAAATAAAAATATATTTATGTATATAAAAGTATTTTATAATTTTATAAAATAAGAAATAAAAATAATAAAATTAAAATCACAAAATAAAAAAATAAAAGAATAAAATATGTAGATAATGTACCTACATAGGGGTATAAATGCAACTTGTAAAAATATAACTCATAAAAATAAATAAAAATAAGAATAAAATACTTTATAAAATAATAAAGATTTTTTATTTTATAACCTAATTAAAATAACACCATTTATTATTTTTAAATAATTTTTTAAGCTTTTTCCTCAGGCCTTTTCTGGTTGGTCCACGTGGACCAACCAGGGGGCAGCAGAAGTTGACCGCAGGTCAACTCTCTGCCCCAGGTCTGAGCTGTGTCAGCAGAGAGTTTTGACCTCGTTTTCATCCTTTTTTCGAGGCAAACCCTTCTACCATTTCGTGAATCAACCTTCACGACTTTTGAAGCCTCTCCATTGAGCTTACACGCCCTTGGCTCATTTCGGGCTGTGGGTCACTGCTGCTCCTGATACTCCTCGGTCAAATGAACCCCGTCGTCAACCCTTTAAAACCACTTCTGATTCCCATTTGAAAATTTGAACCGCAAACTTCACCAATTCTTCCCCCCTCGATCGTCCTGGAGGTGTCTGGAGGTGACAGCTCCGACCCCTGAGCGTCAAGGCGGCTGGACAGTGACTGGTTGACGCACGTTCCGCACCTCCGGCCAAGCCGTCGAGGTACCCACTCCCTCGCCCAACCTGGGCTCGAGGAAGTTTTAATCCTCTTGTTTTCTTTCTTTCATTTTGTTCCTGGCATCTCGCTCTTCATTTCCCCCCATCTATTCGTCTTTTTCGCGCATCGATTCACCCCATCGATCCTCGCCGGAGCTATCTCCGGCCGCCGCTATTCCCCGCGCCAACCATCTCCGCATATCACCACTTCTCGTGCCACGTGATCGGGGCATTTTGCCCCCGATTACATCACCCATCCTTTTTGCAGGTCCCAGGTGCTGAGAGATCCCCTTCTGGGGTCGTTTTTGCCAGCGGACGAGATACCTGGAGCCACCTCCAGCCCCTACCCTCGCGGCGGCGCGTCGGGGCACCTCACCCCATTTTGGCGTCGCTGTCGAGTCGGGGATTCTTCCAGGGACGTCAGGGACGATTTTGCGCAGCCAAGGAGCCTCGGGAGAGGAGATGCGAGCTTGAAGAAGATCGCCCAGGCACCTGTTCTTCCCTGTTCATCTAGCGGGCGTCCCCGCCGTTGATCCCGCCGAGTTCTTGCTGCAGCACAACAACCATCAGATCTTTAGTGCCCTTGACCGTCAGATCTCATCTTGGGATTTAATCTCGACCGTTATAATCGAAGGGGTATCGGGAAAATATAAAATTATAAAAATCAGAAAATTAAAAATCAAAATACAAAATTAAAAATTAAATTAAAAAAAATTATAAATTAAAAATTAAAAACCCACAAAAATTTCCTTTGCTTATTTGCTTAGTGTAGACACATCACACACATTCACTTGAGCACATTTGCTTGAACTACCCTGCTTGCTCCCTGTGTTCGAACTCTCTGCATACTTGTCACTATACACCATTTGTGCAGAGTTAAAAATAAAGTTTAACTCCACATTAGTTCTAAATTATTGATCTTTAGTGTGGGTTAATTGTTGATTAATTTCCGAGTTGATTGGTCGACACTTCGACTGTGTTCCCGCTTTGTGTGGAACATAAGACCGATCGATTTTTGAGATTATCAAATGGCGCCGTTGCCGGGGAGCAACAACGAGTAGTTTACATTTTTGATTGTTTGTGATTGTTGTTTACCATATCTTCATTTTATCTCTCTGACATCTTTGATATATTTTGATTGAGATATTCCGACCACTCTTCTTTGTCTTCTTGCGAGGGACCGCGGAGCAAGGCGGATCGTCTAGGTGACCCGGAGCAACCTTGGGACGCGGAGCCGGCTATTCTTTAGCCAAGCCGGCAGGAGAGAGCAGGAGGAGTGAGGGAGAGAGATTAGATTAGCTCTTATTTTATTTTTGTGAGAGAGTGATTTATTTAATTGTAATAATACAGGTACACTTGGACTTTCGGACACTTAGACACTACCGGGCCTAATTTCTGGGTGTTTGTTCACCCGGGGGCTCATCGCGGTTTTTATCGCGTTTTCATCGCTGTCATTTTCCGGTTTTGTTTTCATTTTTCCTTTCTTTTGTGGATTGAGCTCTTAGATTAGGTCCTGCTTGATTCGATTAGAATAGGTCCAAACACACTAATTACCTTTGCATGTTCCTATAGTTCGTATTTGGACTTAGACTAATTAAATAGTTAGCTAGTAGCTTCCGATCCATGCGCCGCGAGCTCACACCCGAACAAGCGCTTTCTCCTAACTCAAATGTATTGAGCAGAGGAGGGGTGAGCCTAGACCGGACACTCGGATTAGGAGTTAGTAGCTAGCTTGTGGTTCTTCACGCTAGCAGCTGCCTATCTTAGGACGATTTCCGCTTGCATATCGCCATGTAGATTAGGTTTAAAAATTCTGCTTTGCATCCCGCATGGAGAGAGCTGGGATTCGCTGTAAGTCTTCTTACTTTGCATGCATCATTTAGGCACAAAGGTGAGATTTCCACCTTGGTGTCGACTTGCACGGCTTTTCCGACTCTACTCTCCCTCTGTTTTTGGAACAAAGTAGGATAAAGGAAAAATACAAAAACCGTTAGGCGCTTGTTTGAATCTACTCAAAAGAAGCGATAACACCAAAAAAATTAAAAAAGGGGCTGCTAAGAAAACTTGACCAAAAATAAAATCGGTAATTGGATTCATTGCTTGGGGAGAGTAACACCCTCACTTGTATTCAGGTTGCATGGGAAGGTCTCCTTCCAAGTGAGGTGAGCGCTTCGTAAGGATTAGAGCCAAAAACCCAACTTGTGGCTGCCTTGTGTATCGCCTGGATTTCCAAAGTATTGGCGCTACTATCGTACGTAGTCGAGTAGGACTTGGTCGTCAGTGGTGACTCACTATTGTGTGAGCGCCGACCTTGTCCGAAGTACTGAGCTTAGGCCACGCCTTCACGGGTGTGTCTGTCTCACCGGCTGCGTCCGAGTAGGATCTTGCACGCTCACGGGTGATTCCGTTGCGAGCGAGGTCCGAAGTATCGGTTTCACCTATCGGCTTCCTCCCTCTTTTCTTTGGCTGAGTAGGGATCCAGGAAGGGTTACAAGGACCTCAAAAAGCGCAAGTTACAGGTTACACAGGAGGAGGACAAGTACGGGGACACTTTCCTGGCATTACTCTCGCTCCTATAGGCATAGCGTTCTAAGGACTCGTGACAAGATAAATACCTGAAAACAAGCTAAAATTGACAAGATAAAAGCCGAACCTTCACGGCTTCACGTGTTGAGTTGGTGAATTCACCCCTGCTTTGTGTTTGATTTCTAGATTTATTTAGGTCAATATCAAAAACACCGCACAATTGTGCGCAATTTTGTTGCATCTCATCTTCTTCTTCTCTTGCATTTACACTGCTCTTCCCGAATAATCAAGATGATGGGACGGAGATCTCTTAGGCCGACCTTGTCGGCACCGCTCTCCAGCACTCCTCCTCATTCATCTAGGAATACCTCAGAGAGTCCGCTCTCCGAGCCCGAGTTTACATCCACCCTATTCCCCCTCGACCACCCTTCCCATTCTCCTTCTCTCAGTCTAATTGTGTCAGAATTCAGTGCATCGCAGAGTTCGGCTCATTCAACAGCACCTGAGATGGCCTCTTTTGCTTTTTCAGAGAATCCAGCAATGGCAGACAGAGGCGAGCACCCAGATGACCACGATCACCCTCCGTTCATAATCGATCAAGTGGCCATCAACAACTCCTTGTTAGCATCCCTGGAGACCATGCAGAGACAGATCCGGGACCAGGGAACATTCATGGGTGATCTGATGAGAGAAATAGCGCAGATGAGAGAGAACCGACCTGGGGGCGGTGGCGATGGAGGAGGAGGAGGGCCCGATGCAGGAGGAGGGGATCCAGACGCTGAGCGACCGCCACAGACCATCATGAGGGAGCTGCACAACCTAGCTGCATCCCTCACTCACCGGTGGATCAGACTCCTGCCCATTCACGGAGATTTCGAGCTTCGACCCCACACGATCCAGCTGCTACCCAAGTTTCACGGGTTGCCGACCGAAGAGCCGCACCTCCACCTCCAGGAATTTGAGATGATTTGCAGCACTATCCATGATTGGTTGATGACCGAGGACACCATCAAGATGATCGCCTTTCCTTTCTCTTTGGTTGATAGAGCCGCATATTGGCTCAAACACCTTGGGCGATTCGTCGATACATGGGCAGATCTCCGGACCGCATACCTCAAGAAGTATTACCCTCTCGGCCGGACCAACGCAGCTCGAGCCATGATCAGCAACTTCGTCATGATCCCAAACGAATAGTTCCATGAAGCCTGGGATCGATTCAGAGAGCTCATTGACCGGTGTCCACATCACGATATATCCAAGCCCAACTTGGTGCAGAGTTTCTTTTGTGGGCTGACACCGGAGCTGCAGGGGCTAGTGAACGCCTCTTGCGTTTAAAAATGGGTCTTATTTCTCCAAGGGAGAAGACGACGTTTGGGCCATCTACGAAGGCATAGCAGAAAACTCCACAGTGATGGCCCAGGCCCGTGTCTATACACAGCAGAAGCCCCCGCAAGAAGCGGGATCATTTCAGAGGATCGCCCGCATCGATGCCGGTCCCAACACAACGTCGGTAGCCGCAACCCAAGCCGAATCAGCCGCAGCCGACATGGGCATAATTAGTGAGAAGTTGGACCACATGGAGATCCTCGAGAAGAAGCAAAACCAAGGTCTTGCTCAGATGGACCTTCTCACCAAAACCATGAGTGACCTGAAAACTCAAATCCTATGCATTCAGGAGGCACAAGCTCACGCCCAACAGCCTCCCAGGTCACGGGCTGACCCCAGCAGTAGCAGCTCCAACCAACCCTCTACCTCATACCGACAGGTGAATCATATCCAGGCAGAACCAGTTCCACTGCTGCAGTACCATCCAGAGCAACCGCCGTCTTCAGACACGCAGATGGTGGTCTATCAGCCCGAGCAGCCACTGGCAGTTCTTCCTCCACCTTCCTTTGAGCAGGAGCCATTGATGGAAGTCAATGGGATTTGGTACGACCGGTACCCTCAGCCCGGGATTCATCGGGATCACCCCGGATTCCGTTGGGGCAATGGTGGCTCCTCATCCCAACAGCAGCCTCATGCCCAAGGACACCAGAACAACCAGCCACAATAGCATAACCAGCAGCCCCAGTATGCCCAGTCGCAACAATATCACAGTGGTCCTCGTCCCACCTATCAGGGACAACAGTGGAGGCAGCGCCAGCCGCCTCAGCAGTCTTATCACCAGCCTTCCCCCCAGTATCAGCAGCAACACCAGCAGCAGCAACCCCATTTCCAGCAGGGACAGACATCCGGTTCTCAGGGTTCAGCCTTTGAGAACCCAGCCCTCGATGATCTTGCCTGCTTGCTATCTGAACAGCGAGCATCTTTCAGGCAAGAAATGGATGAATTCCGGCAGGAGATGCGGGATATTCTCAAAGGCAAAGCCGCCATACCCGCTCAGATCGAACCTAACCCTAATAACCTAAAAAGAAAATCTGAGCAGGTAGAGTTCACAGAGGATACCTCTCCTAGTGACTATTTGAGTGACATGTCTTATTCCTATTATGATGCTGATTTTGTTACTACTAGGAGCGGTAGGATGCCAGCCGGCGGTGCCTCTTCTGAGCGACAACCAGATGATGAACAAGGAGCGCCAGAGGAGCAGAATAGCGGTGCTGATGCCACTAGTGATGATGTTGAAGACGGTGGTGCTGATGCCACCAATGATGGAGTCCAGGATGACGGTGCTGATGCCGTCGTGATAACAGATGCAGACGGTGGTGCTGATGCCACCATTTTGGATGCTGAACCAGAGCGCGGTGCTGATGCCGCGAAGACCGGTGCTAGTGGTGGCACTGAGGCCACCACATCCACTTTTGTTGAGCCGCCATCTGTGATGTTGCCACATTTTGTACCTAGAGACTGTGGGAACAAAAACAAAAATAAAAATTTTAATAAAGGAAAGGTTTCTGTTCAAATTGCGGATCCATATGTGGTGAATGATGGTAATTGTATGGATTCTCCTTCTTCACAGGCACAGGGACCGATTCCTAGTCCTCCATCTGAGGAGGCCCCTACCATCCCCTTCCCTGAGGCACTCCGCCGAGCGAAGGGGAATAAAAAAGAAAATCCAAAAAAGAGCCAACAGGTAGAGTTCGACAACGAAATGATTGACAGATTTCATATTCAGCTGACTCTACGAGAAGCATTTGAGCATATCCCCTTCTTCAAGAAGAATTTGAAAGAAACAACTACTGTCCGAAGGAAGAAGAGGCACAGAGATCAAATCCATATGCTCACTCATGACACTTGCTGCGCCATTCAGAACACATTGCCAGCCAAGCGACCCGATACAGGAGCTTCCTATGTCAGATGCGAGATCCAGGAGCAGCGGTTCGATCGTACTCTATTAGACAGCGGGTCTTCGATCAACCTCCTTCCGGCAGCCTTACTCAAGCAGTTCGAGTTTGGCCCTCTTCTTTGAAGCAGAACGGTCCTTCAGTTTGCTGATAGGTCGATTAAGAGGCCGAAGGGGATGTTGAAGGACGTAGTCGTTACCATTCATGCCTGAAATTCCCCGTGGACTTTGTTGTATTGGACATGGAGATCCCTTAGTCGGTAACCGATGCCCCCATCATACTTGGACGCCCATTCTTGGCCACTGCCAAAGCGGTATCCGATCATGACAGTGGGACGGTATGTTTTCGCGTAGAGGGCGAAAGCATACAAATAGATACGATCGACCAGACCAGAACCAGAGAGTTGGCGTGCTCAGAACAGTCCAGCGAAGCCGAGCAGTTGACAGAGGAAGAGCTAGACATCCACCAGGTTTGTGATTTTGAGAAGACTGATGATGAATCCAACTGGAAAGATCCCGTAGCACCGACCCTCGCCTTTCCTACAGATTCACTGTATCTCAAGCTCATGATAGTCGAGAGCCGGGAGAGCACATCCATGGATGAGGATATCTCTGAGGCTGACAGTGTTGTGATGAGTGGTGCTGAGGAATTTCAATCATGCTCATCTTCTTCTGATCCCTCGGATTCAGACATAGACTGGGATGACTTTGATGATTATTCGCCTTGTCTGATTCCTTCTGAGCCAACAACCGTGACAGAGTGCGAGCCAGTGCAGTTTATAGATGATTCAGCAGGCCACCCTTCGTCAGAAATTCATGCAGAGCGAGAGTTCTCTCATGCAGACTTGGTAGCATTTACACAGACATATCAAAAGCCAGATCTGCCACCCCCCAGTTGTCCAGAACGGAAACCTCTGCCGCAGTCGATGACATATAGATTCCTTGCGGGTGAGCCAGAAATGTACCCAGTCATTATCTCAGCAGATTTGACTGGAGAACAAGAATCTCGTCTGATGGAGGTTCTTGAAAGAAACTGCAAGGCAATCGGTTGGAGTATAGCTGATCTCCAGGGGCTGAGCCCAAATCTTTGCTCTCACCACATTTATCTTGAGGATAACGCTAAGCCGTCGCGTGAGTTCCAACGACGGCTGAACCCGAATCTTCGAGACGTAGTCATGAAAGAAATTTCCAAGTGGTGGAGCGCCGATTTCATCTATCCCATCTCCGACTCCAAATGGGTAAGTCCGCTACATGTGGTACCCAAGAAGACGGGTATCACTACAGTTGTCAATGAGTCTGGAGAGGAGATCGCGACCAGAGTACCAACTTCTTGGAGGGTCTGTGTGGACTACAGACGATTGAATGAGGCCACCAAGAAGGATCACTTCCCACTACCATTCATTGATCAGATTATCGAACGGCTAGCTGGGAAGAGTCATTATTGTTTTCTTGATGGGTACTCTGGATACAATCAAGTGGCCATTGCGCCCGAAGACCAGGAGAAAACGACATTCACCTGTCTGTTTGGGACTTATGCTTTCAGACGGATGCCCTTTGGTCTATGTAACGCTCCGGCGACATTCCAAAGGTGCATGTTGTCCATCTTCTCGGACATGGTGGGTGACTGTTTAGAGGTCTTCATGGATGACTTCTCAGTCTATGGCGACGGGTTCGACGCTTGTCTTGACTGCCTAGACCATGTGCTCAAGCGCTGCATTGAGGTCAACCTTGTTTTATCCTGGGAGAAGAGTCATTTCATGATGACTCAGGGGACGGTCCTCGGTCATATCATCTCCAACAGGGGCATGGAGGTCGATCCGGCTAAGGTGGATATCATCAGAAAACTCAACCCACCGTCCAATTTGCGTCAGTTACGGTCTTTTCTGGGGCATGTCGGTTTCTACCGACGGTTCATTCAGGATTTCAGTCGAATTGCCCGACCGCTCACTGACTTGCTGACCAAAGACACCAAGTTTATTGTTAATGATAAGTGTCTTGAATCTTTTGAGACTCTCAAGAATATGGTTGTTTCAGCTCCTGTCCTTCAGCCACCCGATTGGTCTCTCCCATTCGAGATCATGACGGATGCTTCAGATTTTGCCGTTGGGGCTGTGCTTGGACAGAGGAGGGATGGTTTACCTTTTGCCATTCACTACGCCAGCCGGACTTTGGATGCCACGCAGCGGAATTACACTGTGACTGAGAAAGAGATGCTGGCTGTAGTGTTCGCTCTTGATAAGTATAGATCTTACATTCTCGGATCTAGAGTGACCATTTACACTGATCATACCGCCATCCGGTATTTAATGGCTAAGAAGGATGCCAAAGCACGTCTCACCAGATGGATCCTTCTACTCCAGGAATTTGATATTGAGATTAAGGACAAGCCTGAAGTCAAGAATGTGGTGGCGGATCATCTCTCCAGATTGGAGAATCTTGAGGAATCTGAGCCCAGCGCACCTATCACAGAGACGTTTCCAGATGAGGCGATCTTGGCTGTCACCTCGCTCCCATGGTATGCTGACATTGTGAATTATCTTGTTGCCAAAACGGTTCCACAAGGTTGGCCCAGGCAGAAACTCGAGACCTTCCTGGCGAAGGCCAAGTTCTACCAATGGGAGGTTCCCATCCTTTATCACGAAGGAGGGGACAGTATCTGGAGAAGGTGCATTCCTCAAGAAGAGCATCATAGCGTCCTCACATACTGCCACAAGCTTGAGGCAGGAGGACATCATTCTGGAAAAAGGACAGCACAGAAGGTGCTTCAATCCGGCCTATGGTGGCCTACTCTCTTCAAGGATTCTGATGAGTTCGTGAAGAGATGTACTGACTGTCAGAAAATGGGAACCTGCGGACAGAGAGACATGATGCCCATGCAACCCATTCACTTTTGTGAGGTTTTTGATGCATGGGGGATTGATTTCATGGGCCCATTTCCTAAGAGTCAGGGATTCGAGCATATTTTGCTCGCTGTGGATTATGTCAGCCGATGGGTTGAGGCCATCCCCGCCCGAGCCGCAGATGCTAAAACCGTTTGCAAATTTTTGAGGAAAAATATCATTTCACGGTTCGGGGTACCTAGAGTCTTGATTTCAGATGGGGGGTCTCACTTCATCAATGACAATGTCAGGGCCCTTGCAGACGAGTTCGGCATTGATCATCGGGTTGCCACTCCTTATCACCCTCAAACTAATGGTCTTGCCGAAGTATCGAATCGGGAGATAAAGACTATCTTGCAGAAAGTTGTCCGCCCAGACCGAAAGGATTGGTCACAGCTTTTGGACTCGGTCTTATGGGCTTATCGGACTTCTTTCAAGAATCCATTGGGGACGTCTCCCTTTCGTCTCGTCTATGGCAAGCCGTGCCATTTGCCAGTGGAGATCAAGCACAAATCTTTTTGGGCAGTTACTGAGTTGCTGTTAGATCCGGAGAGTATAGGAGACCAGAGAAGAGCAGAATTGGCAGCCCTGGAAGAACTGAGAGATACAGCCTTTTCGAATAGCCTACAGTACAAAGAGAAAGTGAAGACATGACACGATTCGCATATCAGCCATAAACAGTTTGAGCCCGATCAGAGAGTATGGTTGTTTGATTCCAGGCTGAAATTATTCCCAGGGAAATTGCAGAGCAAGTGGAAAGGACCATATGTGGTCAGGAAGGTACATAACAATGGAAGCATCGACATATCCGAACCGTCATCTACCTCCACCTTCCGCGTCAATGGTCAACGCCTGAAAATATATCTTGATCATGATCCGCCGACTATTGACGTTGCCCCCATTCTTCTGGTATGAGATGTGTCCTTTGATTCTGATCATTTGCATCTCATATATGGTGATCAACTCTATTCCCCGCTGTACAGATCCATCTGTTCATATCACTTTCATCTGTTGAGTTATTTTCTTCTTTTCTTCTTTTCTTCTTTTCCATTTCTATCTTCTTCATCTATCAAAAAGGTGCCGCCCTTGTAGACAATTTTCCATACTTAGGACGTACTTTGTCCTAAGTATAGGGGGGGTGTGCACCCCGAGTTAATCCATCCATTTCGATCCTCTCCATTGTCTCCTCTTCTTGCCTATACTTAGGGATATCTTACCCTAAGTATAGGGGGAGACAATCTGAGTACGATCTGTTCATTCCCACCCTTGACCCTCCCTGCTTTGTGTACAGTCTGCTATACTTAGGATTATTTGATCCTAAGTATAGGGGGACGGTCAACTTCTCATTCATTAGTTCATTCATTTCTTCTTTAGACTTGTCTATACTTAGTACGAGTTATGTCTTCTCTTTTCTCTCCGATCTATGAGGACATAGCTCAAGCTAAGTATAGGGGGGTCGTATATACTACGTATATACTTTAGCCATAACTCGTACTTTCGTATTGTCTTAATAATATGGCTAATAATTTTTCAAAATTCATTAAAAATCCTTAATAAAAAGATGTGGTTATCCCTCAAATTCTTTTTGTATATACTGATTAATAAATCAGGTGAAAATGTTTTTTGCAAAATGTTTGAAAATAGTTTGAAAATCTTTGTGAACATCTATTGAAAACTATTTTGAAAGTATTTTGTTACATGTTTTCAACCTGTGTAAAATGTATGGTTTGTAAAACTTCTTTTCTTTGTGTGAAATAAAATGTTTGAAAAATGATTTGCAAATGGTTTGAAAATGGTTGCAAAAATGATTTGAAAAACCTATATATACTGTTTTGAAAGCCTTTGCAAAATGATTTTCAAATGTGTGTAAAAGGTTTGTAAAAATTATTTTGGACTATAGTTTTCAAAAATTGTGTGTAAATTGTTTTCAAATAAGTTTGAGGAATACATACATCACACCAAAATCCACTATAAATATATGTATAAAATTGACCACTTACCCTGTAAATTCTTAAAATCCACTTCTTGTATATATAAGAAGTACTCCCATGTACATATTTTATCCTAGTTTTTAGCCAAAACTTTTTCTTTTCAAAAATCCAAAAAAAAAAACAACATTTGCAAAATTAAAATCCAAAAACATTTGAAAAATATTTTTGAAAAAAAATGCATCTGCATATACATGCATCATCTTTTCAAAAATCCATAAAAAGTTCAAAATTCTTGAAAATTGCATCACAAAAATGTTTTCTGCATTGCATAGCATTCGCATTTTTCTGATTGAGTTTGATAGTTGAACGAGTCTAAGTAAAATCCGAAGATTGGAGCTTGATTGGACCGTAAAATCTACCTAATCACAGGAACCTTATAGGAACTGGGTTTGAGGTACTTCAGGTCTAGTTGACTTAATTCTTTGAGGATCACGAGACTTGGTTCAATGGATTCTTGACAGCCTAAGTAGAGTATTTCGGAGCACACGCACGATTCTTGTTGATAATGACCTAACTTGGACACCTGCACCTTTCACATGGCTCAACTCAGTTGGAGTGGTGAGGGGATTGGATTTGCCGGTATGAGACGCACACAAGTGGAAACATTTGTCCTCCTCTAGGGAGGGAAGTGCACCCCAACCCGTCCAGTGATTAGGAAGTCTAAAGACAGGAGGCTGTGGGTTGCAATAAAGCTTCAAAAGAGGGATAGTCTACTGGCTCAAGAGGAAAAACTCCTTATGTAAATGCTGCTGTATATAGTATTCAAAAAAAAACGTTCAAGCATGTACAAAAATAAAAAGCCTGCAAGTATGTACAAAGAAAATAAGCAAGCTTGAGTTCCAAAGTCATATCATGTGAGCCTGCAGCTGGATGACTTGACTACACTGGTCTTGCATCCAAGGATAGGTAGCTACACTGGCTACCGTCCATTCTTCTCTTCACCCCCTCCTCTTGAGCTGGTTGCCACTTGAACTTAGAAGGGAATACCCCGCTCCTCGAGGATGGAGTCATTGGATTGGGGAATCATTGGGTTGTCATACTGGAGAAGTCAGTTTCTTTGTCATTCTAGCTGAGGAAAGTCACAATCACTTACACTGTACGAGTCAGATTCATAGTCATAAGAGTTTGCGTATGAGTTGAAGTATTTCTGACCTGGCTATTGAGGAGACTTGGACAGAGTTTTGGGATTCTCAAGGACTGTTGGATTTCAAACATGGTTCTCACTAAGGTTCCACCCACACTAAATTTCCAAAGGTCCGACTTAAGCTCCAAACTTTGATTTTGTGAAGACAAGTTTGATAATCAAATAAAATCCAAGTTCTTCTTTTTCTTTTCTTTCTTTCTCTTTTTGCACTTATTGCATAAGTGTTTGCTAGGGACTAGCAAAGGTAAAGTATAGGGGGATGATGAATCCACATTTCATCATCTTTATTCTATCATTTTGGCACCAAAAACCCTAGTAAATGCCTGTGAATACCCTTAAATCAAGCATATTAGCATCCATGCATGTGCATTCAGATAATGTCTAAAATACTGTAATTAAGGCCAAAATTATAGAATAAATAAAGAAAAGAAAAAGAATAAAATATTGTAAATATTTTATGACTCAAAACCCCCGAGACCTAGGCATCTTGATGAATAGGTCGACAAGGAATAAAGTAGGGGGAGATAAGGTCAAAAACACAGATAAAACACCTATACATTTTATTCATTCTTTATTCATTTTGGGACCTATTTTTGGTTCCACATTGAATACATCAAATAAAGAAACTTTGTAAATAAAAGTTGTAGATAATTAAATAAAGAAAAATACAAAATTGATTTCATAGAAAAATAATGTACAGATAAAAAGTTATGGTCTGAATAAAAATCCAGAACCCCAACTTCCCAGACTCGTATCTCAGAAATAAAAACTCCAAATGCAGCGTACTCACCTTTAATTGTATATAGAAGAAAATAATCTATCCAATGGTGGTGGTTTCGCATTTGGCGGAGCTACGGTTTGAAAGTTGAGTTTTGGACCCCGTTGTATAGCTATACTGATTAAAATATTCAATTTATTCTTTATTAATTATTTATTCATGTTTATATTTTTATAATGTTGTAAATATTACTTATAATAAATATGTGTATTGAAATCAGAATAAAAATGTAAATAAAACTCAAAATAAAATACATACATATTTGATACATAGGTATTATACCTGTACTTATATCCACATAAAATATACTTCTATTTTATTAAACATACAAAACATTTCATAAAAATAAAATAAAAATATATTTATGTATATAAAAGTATTTTATAATTTTATAAAATAAGAAATAAAAATAATAAAATTAAAATCACAAAATAAAAAAATAAAAGAATAAAATATGTAGATAATGTACCTACATAGGGGTATAAATGCAACTTGTAAAAATATAACTCATAAAAATAAATAAAAATAAGAATAAAATACTTTATAAAATAATAAAGATTTTTTATTTTATAACCTAATTAAAATAACGCCATTTATTATTTTTAAATAATTTTTTAAGCTTTCTCCTCAGGCCTTTTCTGGTTGGTCCACGTGGACCAACCAGGGGGCAGCAGAAGTTAACCGCAGGTAAACTCTCTGCCCCAGGTCTGAGCTGTGTCAGCAGAGAGTTTTGACCTCGTTTTCATCCTTTTTTCGAGGCAAACCCTTCTACCATTTCGTGAATCAACCTTCACGACTTTTGAAGCCTCTCCATTGAGCTTACACGCCCTTGGCTCATTTCGGGCTGTGGGTCACTGCTGCTCCTGATACACCTCGGTCAAATGAACCCCGTCGTCAACCCTTTAAAAGCACTTCAGATTCCCATTTGAAAATTTGAACCGCAAACTTCACCAATTCTTCCCCCCTCGATTGTCCTGGAGGTGTCTGGAGGTGACAGCACCGACCCCTGAGCGTCAAGGCGGCTGGACAGTGACTGGTTGACGCGCGTTCCGCACCTCCGGCCAAGCTGTCGAGGTACCCACTCCCTCGCCCAACCTGGGCTCGAGGAAGTTTTAATCCTCTTGTTTTCTTTCTTTCATTTTGTTCCTGGCATCTCGCTCTTCATTTCCCCCCATCTATTCGTCTTTTTCGCGCATCGATTCACCCCATCGATCCTCGCCGGAGCTATCTCCGACCGCCGCTATTCCCCGCGCCAACCATCTCCACATATCACCACTTCTCGCGCCACGTGATCGGGGCATTTTTCCCCCGATTACATCACCCATCCTTTTTGCAGGTCCCAGGTGCTGAGAGATCCCCTTCTGGGGTTGTTTTTGCCAGCGGACGAGATACCTGGAGCCACCTCCAGCCCCTACCCTCGCGGCGGCGCGTCGGGGCACCTCACCCCATTTTGGCGTCGCTGTCGAGTCGGGGATTCTTCCAGGGACGTTAGGGACGATTTTGCGTAGCCAAGGAGCCTCGGGAGAGGAGATGCGAGCTTGAAGAAGATCGCCCAGGCACCTGTTCTTCCTTCGCATCCCGGAGCCGTCCGATTGAGTCAAGTTCGTCCAGCTCTACAGCAGGCGTCCGATCAGGACACCCAGCAGCCATCCATCTCTCGCCGATCTTTTAATCCAAGCCCCCGATTGCGAAGGGGCATCGGGCTCTGCTGAGGCGACGCGTGGCATAAGTGATTCATCTGACCGTCGACGCCCGCCTTTGACTGGGTATTTTGCAACTCCTACCCGTCACTTTTTGTATTTAATTACGAGCACTCAACCATTCATCTGCTGTTTAGTTACTTTTGTAATATTTACAAATCAGCCCAGCACTTTTGCTTATTTGCTTTCTGACCCTCGCCCGGCGCACGTGCTTATCACGTGCATCATAGGCATTTTGCAAGGGGACCCCAGCCAGTTTTTGTATTTCATTTTAGTACTTAAACGTTCAGTTGCAGTTCAAAACCTTCTGGCCATTTTACATTTTAACCCCCAATTTTTGGGATACTACATTCGTACCCCTGACTGGGGCGCGTGCACAGGCGCGTGACATTAGAGATTTTGCTAAGAAGCCCCTGAGGCTTTTGGGTTTGTCATTCACTCCAGGAACTATTTTATTACGTTATATATTTTTGTGGAAAATAGCAAGCGTGCCCCCTGGATGTTTTGTAAATTGCATAAATACCCCTGCCAAGCTTGTTTATTCTTTGGATGCTTGTTGTATTTATTTAACCTATCATCTTAAGTCCAAAAATTCCACAAAAATAGGGTTTAGTTCCTGGACACGTGTACTTCCACGCTATCATTTTAGTTTTTGATTTTATTTTATTTTCATATTTATTAAAAATCAAAAACAAGCTTTTTCTCTACTGTCTAGCTTAGAAAATGCCAAAAAATATTAAAACAATTCCAAAAATTCTAAAAAATTCACCTAGTGTCTATTTTATCCTCTATTAGTGTCAGTCCAAAAATCATTAAAAATCTCAAAAGAAAAACACTAAAAATTTAAAAAGACTCAAAAACTTCAAAAAAATATATAAAATAGTAGAAAACTCTAAAAAATACAAACTCAACTCCTATTTGTTCTCTATTTTAGTAGCTTTATTTGAAAATTATTGTGAAAATTTTTGAGTACTGGTTGCTATTTTTAATTCTCATTTTATTCACAGCCAGCTCTTGTTTCACTGTTTTGACTTATTTAAGTATTTAAAAATACCAAAAACACCTTGAAAAATCCCCAAAAATCACAAAAACAGTAAAAAATCCTAAAAATACAAAAAATAATTTATTTCTGAATTTTTGGTTATTTTTGCACATTTTTATAAATATTTTACCTTGTCTTTCATTACATTGTCTTTGCTTTCCAATATTGAAAAAGAAAAAGAAAAATATAAAATATAAAATTATAAAAATCAGAAAATTAAAAATCAAAATACAAAATTAAAAATTAAATTAAAAAAAATTAAAAATTAAAAATTAAAAACCCACAAAAATTTTCTTTGCTTGTTTGCTTAGTGTAGACACATCACACACATTCACTTGAGCACATTTGCTTGAACTACCCTGCTTGCTCCCTGTGTTCGAACTCTCTGCATACTTGTCACTATACACCATTTGTGCAGAGTTAAAAATAAATTTTAACTCCACATTAGTTCTAAATTATTGATCTTTAGTGTGGGTTAATTGTTGATTAATTTCCGAGTTGATTGGTCGACACTTCGACTGTGTTCCCGCTTTGTGTGGAACATAAGACCGATCGATTTTTGAGATTATCATATAGCTACAACTATAGAGGACTTAGCTTTTGCCTCTATGGTTCCTTGCAACCATACACCCCTTGTAGTGTTCCCCTTGGGCGTACGATAATTGGACTCTAGAGGTGGCTCCCCCCATTAGGTGTAGCACTTAGCTCCGCTTATCGTTATCATGCCATTATTTATCTTAAGGAAATTTCAATGCTTTTATTAGCAGTTCCTTTCGATGCAAAAGTGCTTCATTTGAACAATTCAATTCCAACTTTTTACAATTAACTTTTGTTACTTGATAACTTCAGTAATCACCAAGAGATATGAAATATATAAAAATCTTATCTTAATGTTTATAACCATAGGAGACACAGTCGGTACCTTTTATATAAATTTATCAACAATAAGTTGATCGTAGGATTTATCATAAAAGATTACATTCAAACGATGCCAATAACATTATATCGCCTTAGTTTTTGCTAGTATTTAAATTTACAAAAGACTTGCTTGAATTATCATAATATAGACATCGCTCGATCTGAGGACTTGTCTTTCTTTGACGATATTGATATGGAAATTGAGTCATTCATCATTATAGTTTTTAAATATACAATTTCTCACATGATACTTAATGGATTATTTATAACGTACAAACTATGTTAACTCCACTAGTCGATGATGATAACTTATTATGAATCATAAGATATCAATTTTTTTCTATAGTTGATTATAGTTTCTCGCGAGTCTTTATTTGGACTAAGTTTGAACTTTGGAAAGTGATATTCAACATGATATCTAAATATCCCCATGTGTCAATATTAATAATATTTATTCCAACTAACAAAAGGGGAGTATAGTAAAATATTGTTATCAGTGATGGCATTGATTATATGTACTGGACTTAGTTGTGAGTAAAATCGTAAAATAATTGCAATTAAGGTCACATATACAGACTGAATATGTTGGATGTGCCTACACTTTTAATCAAATAGTTAGGCCGTCTCTAAATACATAGTATATGGACGATTGATCTAAGCATAGAAAAAAATCTTTTATAATTTTATAATCTTTCGGGTGTTGTGATAACCATGCAGATTAGAAAAAAAACTTGTCCATGCATTGGTAGATACATTTCTAAGTCATAATCCTAAACCGATACATACCTCCGTCCCGATCCATGCAACTCCAAATCGTGCTTACTTTTCCATGACTAATCACGTTGACCATCACCGCACTCCCTTGACGCATTGTTGTCGTCTCCCATGAGGAAGACTAGCCTTCCGATAAAAGCTCCTCACTCTAACTCTTTCTCTCTTTGCGCGGAATATGGGAGAAGGCAAGTGACGTTGGATTTGAGGTTATGCCTTTTATGATCATCAAATGTAGAGAGTAATTGGATAATAACAATCCATTCAATTGACATTAAAAGTCTTTTTAATTGATATTCCATTTCTGATTACCTTGATGATGTTCAGTGTGGAAAATAAGGAAACTTGATTGCTAAAAAACTGACCATTACAATCTATCACTCTTAAAAAAAATTTCGTCCTCGAAATTTCTTAGTAGAAGAACATACCGAAAATCATGAATTACTTTGCATCAAACTTTTTAAATCTCAAGTCGCCTCAGTCATTTGACAATGTTGCTAAAGAATGTTGACCATTTGAACTTTATGTCAACGAAATTGAGTTCTCCTCCATTCACGATTCATATTGGTCTTCAATGGTCAAATTAGGCTAAATATCAAGGACATCATATTTGATTGCATGTGAAAGTCAGGTATGTACAACCTCAGTTTAGATGCATGGAATATGTTATATAGCTCGAGTATTAAGGTGGTAACATAATATGATACATCCTTTCACTAACACTTCCTACTATCTCGAAAGGTTTATGTAACCAGAACTGAGCTTTCCTTTATCGTCAAATCACAAAACACTTTTTCTTGTGAATATTCGAAACACTTGATCTCCATCTGCGAAATTTTTCTTGCTTTGTAATAATTGACACATTTTTTGGTTTTGTGATGCCAACTACCTCTTTCTAATTATCTCAACACTCTCCTTACCGATCTTGACTAGTTTTGATGTAAAAACATATTTTTCACCCTCATTACTCCTATAAGAGGATGATTTAGCCATCTTAATGTTAAGATGTACTGACAACAGATGTCTCTTCCAGCTGCCCGAAAAAAATGAAAGCACATGCTCTTAATTTATCTTCCAACGTTGATGGTCCTATTTGGATAACCATAAGTTTGACGGTGAAAAGAGGTGCTAACTTAAATCGGTTATTCATAGTCTCTTTAAAGCTTTTCCACAATTGAGCTGTGTAGCTCCTATCCGATCAGGCACAAATGATGTGGAATACGATATATGACGATGCTCTCATCTACTTATAGTTCATCCAAACCCATGATTGATCGATCAAAATGAATGCAATAAGTGAGACAATCTGGTCTATAATCACTCCGAATGGTATCATAATGATTGTAACGGTCGGATTTTTTTAGCAGTCAAGTTTCCTTATTTCTAAAACTGAACATCATCAAGGTAATCAGAAATGGAATATCAATTAAAAAGACTTTTAATGTTAATTGAATGGATTGTTATTATCCAATTACTCTCTACATTTGATGATCATAAAAGGCATAACCTCAAATCCAACGTCACTTGCCTTCTCCTATATTCCACGCAAAGAGAGAAAGAGTTAGAGTGAGGAGCCTTTATCGGAAGGCTAGTCTTCCTCATGGGAGACGGCAACAATGCGTCAAGGGAGTGCGGTGATGGTCAACGTGATTAGTCATGGAAAAGTAAGCACGATTTGGAGTTGCATGGATCGGGACGGAGTTATGTATCAGTTTAGGATTATGACTTAGAAATGTATCTACCAATGCATAGCCATGTTTTTTTTTCTAATCTACATGGTTATCACAACACTCGAAAGATTATCAAAATTATAAAAGGTTTTTTCTATGCTAAGATCAATCGTCCATATAATATATATTTAGAGACGACCTAACTATTTGATTAAAAGTGTAGGCACATCCAACATATTTTGTCTGTATTGACCTTAATTGCATTTATTTCAAGATTTTCCTCACAACTAAGTCCAGTACATATAATCAATGCCATCATTGATAACATTATCATATTATACTCCCCTTTATTAGTTGGAATAAATATTATTAATATTGACACATGGGGATATTTAAATATCATGTTTAATATCACTTTCCAAAGTTCAGAATTTGTCCAAATAAAGACTCGCGAGAAACTATAATCAACAATAGGAAAAATTGATATCTTATGATTCATAATAGGTTATCATCATCGAATAGTGAGAGTTAACATAGTTTGTAAGTTATAAATAATCCATTAACTATCATCTGACAAATTGTATATTTAAAAACCATAAGGATGAAGGAGTCAATTTCCATATCAATATCTTCAAAGAAAGACAAGTCTGCAGATCGCGATGTCTATATTATGATAATTCAAGCAAGTCTTTTGTAAATTTAAATACTAGCAAAAATTAAGTCGATATAATGTTATTTGCATCATTTGAATATAATCTTTAATGATAAATCTTACGATCAACTTATTATTGATAAATTTATATAAAAAGTACCAGCTATGTCTCCTATGGCTATAAACATTAAGATAAGATTTTTATATATTTCATATCTCTTGGTGATTACTGAAGCTATCAAGTAACAAAAGTTAATTGTAAGAAGTTGGAATTGAATTTTTCAAATGAAGCGCTTTTGCATCGAAAGGAACTGCCAATAAAAGAATTGAAATTTCCTTAAGATAAATAATGGCACGATGACGATAAGCGGAGCTAAGTGCTACACCTAATGGTGGGAGCCCCTTCTAGAGTTTAATTATCGTAGGTCCAAGGAACAACACCACAAGGAGTGTATGGTTGCAAGGAACCACAAAGGCAAAAGCTAAGTCCTCTACAGTTGTAACCACACTGTCATGTTATGTTATGAACCGCTAGTGCCAGCGGTAAAGCCAGCAAAGCCATCAAATGCACCTAACAAGGTAACAATCAAGACAACCCTAAACACTGAAATATTATAGGCATATGTACAACTATGTTAATGCCATGAGCATATGTACAATTATGTTAATGTCATGGGCATATGTCCAATTATGTTAATGTTAAGGTGTATGTGTAAATGTATTTAAAAGTCATGCAAGTAATGGTTTATGGTAAATCATAATAAATATGCAACAAATGGTTTTCAATGATAAACCATTATAAGTATGCGAGAAAATGATTTATAATGGTAAAGCAGATAAGTTATGAAAGATATTATTTATAAAGGTAAACCATTGCATGTTATGCGAGAAAATGGTTTAATAAAGAGAAAATCATTACAAGTTATTGCAAGAGATGGTCTAAGAAAGTAAACCATCACAAGTCATGCAAAGTCATTTTTAAAGAGACAAACATGTAAAGGTATTTATGTGATAAAAGAATCATGTACATGTCATGAATCTTATCAAGTATGACCCACAAGATGAAAAACATGCATGTTAAATAAATTCTTATGCATATTACATATGTCTATTTATGGACATGAAAAAAGCTAAAATACATATGTTAGGAAATGAACTTAGACATGTATGGGAACAATTAGACACATAATGATATTTTTACATGGAAATTCAAGTACATGAACTATGATGAGTTAAAAGGCCGTTAGAATTCCCATGCATGGACTCTGATACATACTAGGCATTAGGATCCGATACCATTTGTAATATCCCGGGCTTAGGTCCCCAGTCCGTTATCGAGAAAAATTAGCCCTGGCAACTTGTTGGGTTCGAGTCCAATTGGATCCGTTGACAACTACCCAAATGCTTAAGCCGAAGTTGTCAAGTAGTAATCCCCATCACTTATAAACCACACCCACACTTCGTGAGTTTTAGATGTGGCATTATGTTTGGGGGTACGGGTGTTACAATCTCCCCCACTTATATTAGCAACGTCCTTATTGCGACATGGTCCATCACTTATTCCCAGTGACAGTGGCGGCTGCACGCTCTGGGTAGACATTTCCTCCTACCTCTTTGTAGGGGTGGCTCCACCTCTTGGGTAGGCCTTTCCACTATTAGAGGGAAATCGACTCTGATACCATTTGTAATGTCCCGGGATTAGGTCCCCGATCCGTTATTTAGGAAAACTGACCCTGACAAATTGTTGGGTATTGTTAGTCCCTAGCAAACACTTATGCAATAAGTACCGAAAAAGAAAAATACAGAAAGGAAAAAGAAGAAATGTGGATTAAATTTACTCATCAAATTTGTCTTCACAAAATCAATATTTGGAGCTTAAGTCGGACCTTTGGAATTTAAGTGCAGGTGGAACCTTAACGAGACCCGGATTTGAAATCCAACATCCTTCAAGAATCCCAAAACTCTGCTCAAGTCTCCTCAATAGCCAGGTTAGAAACATCTCAATTCATACGCAAACCCTTACGACTATGAATCTGACTCGTACAGTGTAAGTGATTGTGGCTCTCCCCAACTAGAATGACAAAGAGACTGACTTCTCTAGTACGACAACCCAATGATTCCCCAATCCAATAACTCCTTCCTCGAGGAGAGGGGTATTCCCTTCTAAGTTCAAGTGGCAACCAACTCAAGAGGAGGGAGTGAAGAGAAGAATGGACGGTAGCAAGTGTAGCTACCTATTCTAGGATGCAAGACCTGTGTAGTCAAGTCTTCCAGCTGTAGGCTCACATATTTAACTTTGGAACTCAAGCTTGCTTATTTTCTGTACAACATATTCACATACTTTTGCAGGCATTTTATTTTTGTACAGGCCTGTCCTTTTTTTTGAAATACTATATTCAGTAGCATTTACATAAGGAGTTTTTCCTCTTGAGCCAGTAGACTATCCCTCTTTTGAAGCTTTATCGCAACCCACACTCTCTTTTCTTTCGAGTTCCTCATCACTGGACGGGTTGGGGTGCACTTCCCTCCCTAGAGGAGGACAAATGTTTCCACTTGTACGCGTCTCATACCGGCAAATCCAATCCCCTCACCACTCCAACTGAGTTGAGCCATGTGAAAGGTGCAGGTGTCCAAGTTAGGTCATTATCAAAAAAAGTCGTGCATGTGCTCCGAAATACTCTACTTAGGCAGTCAAGAATCCATTGATCCAAGTCTCGTGATCCTAAAAGAATTAAGTCAACTAGACTTGAAGTACCTCAATTCCATCTCCTATAAGGTTCCTATGATTAAGTAGATTTTAAGGTCCAATCAAGCTCTTCTCTGGATTTTACTTAGACTTGTTCAACTATCAAACTCAATCTGAAAAATGCGAATGCTATGCAAATGCGATGCAGAAAATATTTTTGTAATGCAATTTTCAAGGGTTTTGAACTTTTTATGGATTTTTGAAAATATGATGCATATGCATTTTTTTGGTTTTTTCAAAAAGATTTTTCAAATGTTTTTGGGATTTTAATTTTGCAAATATTTTTGGGATTTTTGAAAAGAAAATTTTTTGGCTAAAATATAGGTACACATATTTACATGGAAATGCTTCTTATATCTACAAGAAATGGATTTTAAGAATTTACTGGGGGTAAGTGATCAATTTTATAGGTATATATATAATGAACTCTTATGTGATGTATGTATTCGTCAAACTTATTTGAAAATCATTTTACAAACAATTTTTGAAAACTATAGTCCAAAATAATTTTTACAAATATTTTGCATAGACAGATTTTTCAAAATATTTTAACAACCAATTTTCAAACCATTAGAAAATCATTTTTCAACCCTTTTATTTCATACAAAGAAAATAAATTTTCAAAACAAACATATTTATGAAGGTTGAAAACATGTAACAAAACATTTTCCAAATAGTTTTCAAAAGATTTTTCACAAAGATTTTCAAACTATTTTTCAAATATTTTGCAAAAAATATTTTCACCTGATTTATTAATCAGTATATATAAAAAGAATCTGAGGAATATTCACATCTTTTTATTAAGAATTTAATGAATTTTAAGAGAATTGTTAGCCATATTATTAAGAAAATACGAAAGTACGAGTTATGGCTAAAGTATATACGCAGTATATACGACCCCCCTATACTTAGCTTGAGCTATGTCCTCATAGATCGAAGAGAAAAGAGAAGACATTACTCATACCGAGTATATGAAAATATAAAGAATAAACGGATGAAGAAATGAATGAACGAATGAGAAGTCGACCGTCCCCCTATACTTATGATCAAATAATCCTACGCATAGCAGACTGTACACAAAGCAGGGAGGGTCAAGGGTGGGAATGAACAGATCGTACTCAGATTGTCTCCCCCTATACTTAGGGTAAAATATCCTTAAGTATAGACAAGAAGAGGAGACAATGGAGATGATAAAAAGAATGAAAACTCGAGGTGCACAACCCCCTATACTTAGGACAAAGTACGTCCTAAGTATAGAAGACTGTCTACAAGGGGTGGCACCTTTTTGATAGGTAAAGAAAATAGAAAAGGAAAAGAAGAAAAGAAAAAAAGAAAATCAGAAGATGGAAACAAGATCAGAGGATGTACACATCACTCCCCTTATACTTAGGGTAAAAGAAGCCCTAAGTATAGGCAACAACAGAAGTGATGACACTGAACAATGAATGAACACTCAGCTCGTCCACCCCCCTATACTTAGGACAAAGTACGTCTTAAGCAAGGCAAACACAAGAACGGGTAGACGAGCAATGCGGGAGAGGGATGAAGATGAAAAAAGGAGCGAATGTACAACAGAGATGAATGTACACTTGATCAAGAAGGTAGAAAGCGACCCTTCTTGCGAGACCGATGAGGGATAGATCTGGTATGGTGCCGGTCGACATCGGGGTCTACAGTGGACGAAAACCGATTAAGGTCGGCAGAGTGAAGATCCTCAGGGGCACTAGGGTGTGAAGGCACAGACGGGGTGGTGGAAGTAGTGCTGCTAGGTCTGGCCTTTGGAGTCTCGCTGATATCAAAGTGGAATGGGACGAACTCATCATCATCAGAAGAAGTGTAACTAGTGTCATCCTACGAGGTCTCTCCAGGTCAAAACCAAAAGGAACGAACTCTCAGTAGAAGTAGTCGAACTCTGTTCATCCTCTATAATCTCAACCGGATCATCTTTCTCATCAAAAGGCCCGAATTCCCGAATAAAAGCAATCAAGTCAAATTCGGCCTTTTTCTCATCTGAATCTAAGTGAACAGGAGCCGACCCATCGGTGAAAGTAGTCAAATCATGTCCGTCCTGTCCGGTCTCTAAATCTGCCCTTCGCTCAATGGTATCAATCGTGTAAATCCCGCGGATGTCATCAACACATCGCCAATCATAGAAAGCAGAAACACCAAGGTCTATGCTTTCCGAGCCTTCCTCCTTAGAGAGGAATTCTCGGGTCTCATCATCGGTCATAAAGAAAGTCTCTCTGATATCCTCATATAGGTCATAGGCCTCAGGGTCAGCCAAAATTGGTGTAGTCACATCAGGTGCAGGTCTCTGGTCAACGGTGGGTGTGGTGATCAATACTTCGCTCTCGTCAGCAGGACGAAAGTGAATATCTCCTGATCCATAATCAATAACGACCCTCGCAGAGGCGAGGAATGATCGTCCCCGGATGATTGGAGAGTGCTCCCCTGTAGAGGTCTCCATAGGCAATACAACAAAATCAACATGGTAGCTCGTGCCCTGAATCGAAATGATGACATTTTAAAGGATATCCTTCGACCTCTTGATAGATCCATCAGCAAACTGAACGATCATCCTGGTTTTCTTGAGAGGCCCTAAGTGAAGAGACTGTACCAGCGAGAAGGGTAATATGCTAATTGAAGCACCGCTGTCGAGGAGAGTGTGATCACAGGTATGGTCAGAGATGGTGCAGCTAATGAAAGGTGTGGCAGTGTTCCTCTTCCTAGGAATGGGACAGTGTGTGATGGCGTGGGCAATGGCCATGGTCAAGATATGATGCTCAGATCTGCTCCTCCGCTTTCTCTTCTTGGGAAGAGGAGCAGATAAATCGGTCATGGCCTGCTGAAGTGGGGCACGGATGATCTCATGAATAGTGGCCACCACTTCGGGTTCAGTCAACAATTTTTTTAATTTTTGGACCTCCCCCTTACAATGGAGGAAGTCGGAATCAACATCTACACGAGGAATGCCAAGAGCAGTCGGTACAACGACATCCTCGGGGTCAAAGGTGGGACAGGAAGTGAATGAATGTGTGGTAAAAGGATCTGGCAGATGGACCTCCTCACATTCTGAATCAACCAAGTCTCTCCCGAACTCTTTTTGTGTTTTTAAAATTTTCTCATTTTTTTTATATTTTGGACGATTGCAAGCTCTCATGGAAATCCTCGAGTGAACCCATATCATCAAATGGTGGAGTATCATGGTTGCTCTTATTTGTACTAGTGAGGTTGTCAATCCTCTGTCTCATATGATCCATCATCTGGGTCAAGTGCTCAAGGGCGGACTCCATGAAAGGTTACTCCAACGGCTCAGTCTCGGGTGGATGTGTAGGTAGAAAATATAGAGGTGATGGTGGGTGTGGGTAGAAATCTGAGGACTGATATTGTGGCTGAGGCGGGTATGTACAATAATCATAAAAAATTGGAGGATGATCCTCCTGATAAAAGGGAGGTGGACCGGCTGGAGTAAACGAAGGATCCGTAAAGTCCGGATAAAATGCGCTCCATGGGTCCATCTCAAAAATAAAAGGAAAATGATTTGAGAGAGCACGAAGGTCAAGTCAAGAGAATAAAGAAGAAGGTGCAAATACGTAGGGATGATCTAGTATACATACAAAACAATCACAAACAAAAATATAAACAATACAAACCCTCAATTCACCTACTCAACTCAGTAGAGACCGTAAAATGCAGTCTTTTTATCTTGTCTGTTTTAGAGTTAGGTGAGAAGTCTAAGAATTGCACAAACACTTAGGGGGCTGAGATGGGATTTGGGCACTAATCCTTAGTGTGTGTGCGAGCAAGTAAAAGCGAAGACAATGAGGGGATTACTTACCCCAAGACAATATTTTCCTTTTTGATCGATTTAAGGGTCGAGTAATTTTAGCAGTCCCAATTTTATTTGTTGTCACTTTTTTTGGATTTTTTGTGAGAAATGCACGTGCCTAACGAGGGATCAATTCTTTTAAGCACCTAGGTGGTCAAAATCAGAGGGAGAGGCGGAAAAGCAATGCAAGTGGTAAACGATGATGAATGCTAAAGCATAAAAGCTCACCTTGCCTCCAGCACTCTACATGCAAGGATGCTCAGCAGAATTGAAACCTATATACATGCAAATGCAAGCCGATGAAATCGCGCTAGGGTGAGGAGCTGCTATTAACGTGAAGAATAGTTTTCAAAATTTGATTAAGTTCAAAACGTCACTATAGGCATAGACAAATATATTAAGTGTTTGGACCTAATACTATCGATAAGCAAATCCTACAACTAAGGGCTCAATCACACAAAAGAAATAAAATAAAATCAGAAAACAAATAAAAAAACGCGAAGAAAATCTGAGAAAATCGTATGAGCCCCCAAGTGTACAAACACTTGAAAATTGGATCCGAATGTCCAAGTCCTGAGTACTTGTTTTATTACAAATAAATATAGTCTCTCTCTCACTTAAATTACAAAAATAAATACAGAAAATAAAAAGGAGTCCAGTCTTCAAAATTCCTCTAAGTCTCCTTTGGTGCAAGGCGAGCAGAGCCGGCTTCACGTGGGAGCCCAGGCGCCTAGGGTAGAGCGCCTCCCTCGATCCACGATTCCTTGCACGAAATCAACATGAGAAGAGATTAGACAGTTCAAACAATATATATCAAATAAAAAGCAAATAGATAAAGCCTTAAAAATAGACAATCTATCACAAGCACAAGCAAAAATCTGAAATAAGCGCTGTTGCTCCCCGGCAATGGCGCCATTTGTTGAAGACCATTTTTCACGGGTCTAAAGTAATCCACACAAGGCGGGATCACAGTGTCGCTGAGGCGACCCGCAAGAAATCAGATCTTCGAACAACAATTAACCCATAATAGATATCAAACAATGAAAAGCGACGCGGAGTTAAAATTTATTATAACTCTACAAAGGATGTGTATAGTGTGCAAGCAGTGTAGAGGTCGAACACAGAGAGCAGACATGTAGAACGAGACAATAATGCACAAAATGTGAATGTGATAATTTGTCTATAAATGCTATTTTTTGTAGGTTTTTAATTTTTAAATTTTTCCTTTTAATTTTTAATTTTATATTTTCATATTTTGATTTTCAATTTTCAGATTTTATATTTTCTTTTTTATATTTTATATTTTCTATTTTCTTTTTCTTTAAGTAGAATATACATACAAAGTAAGAAAGAGAGGGATAAAGTATTTATAAAAATAGGTAAAAAGAAACAAGAATCAGGAAATAAAATATTTTTAGGCTTTTTATATTTTTCTAATCTTTTTGTGATTTTTCTAGATTTTTCCTAATTTTTTGTTATTTTTAGAGTCAAAAATACTAAAAACAGTAGATAAAATAAATGGCTAAAACAAAAATGAATAAAACAATAAATAGTGACAAAAATTCCCCAACTTAATTTTAAATTAAAGAGAATAAATTACAAAAAATTAGAAATAGAGATTATATTTTTAGGATTTTTTTATGGATTTTTAATATTTTTGTGAAGATTTTTGAGTTTTAAAATTTTTAGGAGTTTTCTTTTATATTTTTTAGTGGTTTTTGGACTGAGTTAAAATACACTAAAATAAGCAAAATATATTATTTTTGGAATTTTTCAAATGGTTTTTATAATTTTTATGGATTTTATGATGCAGACAGTAAAGAAAATGCTTGTTTTTTATGTTTTATAAATAATAGAATGCAATAAAAATGCAAAATAAAAATATGGCGTGAAACTACAATGCAAGGTAATTTTTGTGGATTTTTTAGAGATTTAGAGATGCATGAAATAAATGGAGGAAGCAAAAAGAAAAATCAATCTGGCAGGGGCACTTTTTAATATGCGAAAAGTTGTGGGGCCAAAATGCAATTTGTCGAGAAAATATACAACTAATTACTGGAATTAAAGGACTAATTTCAAATGTATAAAGTGATGAATCTCGGATTCATCACTCTAAGTCTCATTTATTAAGCTCAAATCCCTCAAAATCATCAACATTTTTGCATTTATTCTGCATAATTAGCATTCATGCATGTTTGCATAAGAATGACATTTTATCTATCATTTTTGCACAAAATAAGAAGCCAAAAATCCAAGCCAAAAATGACCTGTAAATAACCTAATTTTCCGGATTTTTAACTCCTTCTTTCTAACTCTGAATGATACAAAACCATTCTACTGTGTACATATCAGTAACAAGAATAAATAAAAAATACAATAAATAACTAACCCAAGTAAGTGGACCTAAAACCCAAACCCTAGTTTCAGGATTTTTGGACTAAAAGACCCATATCTTTCCCATACAGTGTACGATTTGATCCTACTCACTTTTGAACTAATGCACATTCAATTACCTTCAAAACAAGACCAAGTTCAAGTGAATCAGAGCTCGTATGTGAAAGTTGGATTTTGAGCCTCTTATGTACATTGTGTATTTGAGCAGTTTTTAACCTATATTTTATGTACAATTTTCTTTATTAATAAAAATAAAAAAATATAATAAGGTGTCTTTATTTATATTTTATTTTTCCATATTTTTACGGATTTTTATCTGGTTTAAAAATGACAAAAAAATACAAAACCAAAAAATCTAGGTATTCTATGTACATGGGATATCCCAAAAATATCACTGCATGCATTTGATTGATTTTGGATTTGATGTCTTCATGAAAGTTGTAGATCACATCGAGACGAGCATTTTTTGTGAAGGAAACCTTTCGATCCGAGGTCGTTTACTATTTCTTTTTGATTTTACAAAACATCTCTTTTTTGATTTTTCTGGTGTTGACACGTGGCAACCCCTGGGTCTGCCACGTGTCAGCATTTTTGGGCTTTATTTATAATTCTTTTTTATCAAAAAAATAATTAAAGCCTCCGCACGTGCGAGGCACGTGCCTCCCAGGTACGCGCCAAGCACGTGCGCCCCTCTGCCCCCTTTCGTCTGCCACGTGGCTCGACCTCGGCCGTTCGATCTCGGCCGATCGAACGGCCGCTGATTTTCGTCAACCTCCCGCGCCGCAACCCCGAAGATCTCGCAACCGCCGCCCTGCGTATTCCGCCAACCTCCTCTGTGCCGGCCGCTCCGCAATGCCCTCCGCTCAACTCGTTTCAATTGCCGGCTCCCTTCTCTCCCTCCCCTATTTAAAGGCGCCTCCGCCACCGTTAATGCCCATCTGTCGTTATTCATCATGGTGGTGACATCCCAGCCTACGACGTGATCCGAGGGCCCAAACTCCTCGTCGCAGCAAGCCCTCCTCACCGCTGCTCAGCTCTGGTGTACTCGTCATAGAGCCTTCTTCCCCCAGGAACCTCTCTCTCTCTCTCTCCCTCCCAACCTTCACCTCTATCTCTCGCCCTATCTCTCCCGACCGACACCACCGTACACCTCCGCCTCTCCTACGACTCCATCTTCTCCGATGCTCTTCGTCGAGCATCAACGTCTCCGACAACGCATCCTCCTCCGCATGCGGTTGAGCTCCATCTACATCAGCACCTCCGCCACCTTCGCTCGCCGGCCTCAACGACCTTCTAGCATCGCCGGACTTCGCCTTCTTCTCCGACAACCTGCACTGCCATCTTCATCGACCACGCATCTCCAGCTCCAACTAGCTTCGTCTTCTTCGACAATCATCGGAACGACAACCACCGGCATCGACTCCGCCTTCTTCTCCGACGTCGACCGCGACAATCACCTCCGCCCGACCGTCAACGACCTCCTCTGCGCCCCTTCAGCCATCACCATCGACCTCTACGTCTTTGTCGACGCTACGACTATGACTACTACCGCCTTCCTCACCGACCGACCACCGCAGCTCCTCCACCCGACCTTCCTCCGCCTTGGCCGGGCCTCCACCACCCTTCTCGACAACTCCGCCGAGTGGTCAGGCGCTTAGTCCCGAGGCCCTCCCCGCGTGCGAGGCACGTGACGGGAGGGAACACGTGATGATCATCATTCCCTGGGGTCATGTGCCTTGCACGTGCCCTCGGGGCAAATTGCAGAGATGCCCTCAGGAGTCCCCCATAGTACGCATTAGTCCCCGCCAGTCAGAGGTCACGTGCATCGCACGTGACCATCTGGCAAAGTTGCAGAAGACCCCTAGAGCTATCGGTAATTACAAATAACCCCCTACATTTTATACTTCTTTTATCTATTTTATTTAGGTTGTAGAAAGACCCTTGTGTTCCTTAGTAGTTTTAGACCTCTTCTCTACAATATTTAGTAATCCAAAAATTGCATGATGTTTATCACTTAATTCTCTACATTTTGACATGTTATGGACATTTTGGTGATCAGTGGTTAATTAATAATTTATTATTCTGTGGAAATTTTCATATTTTGCCCAGTTTGTGCTCTTAATTTTGTAGTTGATTAAACACTGCTCTAAAAATCCCCGAAAAATCACATATTGTAGAGATTGTTGCTTGACATTGTGCCCAAAAAGATTTGCATTTGCATGCATAATTTCCCCTGTAAAATCATTTTCCATATTTTAGTGTTTAATTTTTAATAGGTATTAAACCCCACATTTTCAAGGTTTAGGATTTTTCTGAGATCCATCACCTAGTGATTGATCTTAGATAATTTTATCTCTTGAAAACAAGTAGGTTTAATATTTATTATAATTAAATATTGAAATTCATTCTCTCTACATTTAAAAATTTATAAAAAAATTCATATTGCATCCAAAAATTCCAAAAAAATTACACTGCTTTTATTTTATCATATTTTGCATTGTGGCCAAATTTCGTATTTTTTGGACATCAGTTGAATGTAATTTACATTTTTGTCCCTAAAATAGGCTTAAATTACATCTTGCATCCCTTATTTGCATCAAAAATTCCAAAAAAAGACCGTCTCGAAAACCATACACGAATCTTGATAGACATAATTCTAGGTTGTTCCTTTGCCTCCTTGTGATCGACCTTGGGACTTTCCCAAGTAAAATAAACATAAAACCACTCGATTAAAGTTGATTAAATATTTGTGGTTATTTCTTGATCGATTCTGATCGCCGCCTACAACGATCGACCCATTAATTTTTGGCACGAACAGAGAATAGAAACATCTTCTTAAAACCGCGATTTTGAAACCGTCAAATGGCGCCATTGCCGGGGAGGCAAACGACTTAGTTTTGTGTTTTGAAATTTCTTGTTCGGTTTTCCGCATTCGGGTAGTCTGACCCTTTTCACTATAAATTCTATTTTATTTCCTGTATTTATTTTAAGCATTTATTTCTTTTATTCTATTTTTGATTATTTTCTGAGTCACTCTCTTACACAAATCTATCTTATTTTTCTTGCGAGGTACCCGACATACGTGGAGCGGTTTTTTAAGAAACCGAAGCATCTTTACCGACTTCCGAAAAGCCGTAATTAAATTTAAGATCGAGTCGAGTCGTGAGAGAGCGTAGAGTCTAGGTTTTAATTTCTGCAACTTTCAATTTCTGCTCATTCATAGCGGTGTCCGTTTCTACTCTCGCGTGTGTAAAAAGACTCTGAACTTTTCTATGGTGTGTCGTGATCTGTTTCACTCTCTGGTGAGGGTGGGGTCCGACTTGAGTGGCGATTAGGATAGACCTGAACATACGGCTCCCAGAGCGTTAATATTTCTGATTATGCTCGTAGGATCTTAAGACACACTGCACTATTAATCGAGACACATATAGATCGGTCAACTTAGCCAAATTTAACTCAATTCTTCCCCGCTAATAGAACTTTCTGTTTAAGTGCGGTTTTTCATCGGCTTGCATTCATTTAGAATAAATTTTCAATTCTATCTAGCATCCCACATGGAGATTGCGAGGAGTCACTATCTTCTAACTGAGCATTCATCATAGTTTTCCGCGTGCATCGGCTTTTCCCGAATTTCTCCCTCTTCTTTTATCACATAATCTAAAGGAAATTGGGACTGGACGGTAGACATTTATTTGTGCTCATTTAAATTCTTCAAGTGATCACCTAATTAAAACTGGGACTGCTAAATATAGCCGATCTTAAGAACTCATAAAATCAAGAATTCTTGCGGGAGAGCAACCCCGACATTGTTTGATTTTATCTTGCAGCGAGGAGAGAGATGCACACTAGGATAGAGCCAAAGCCAGGATTTTCATACTGACTACTGATTCTGCCAAAAACGATTAGCTACTTCTTAATGAGGATATATGGGTAGCCGGTAAACGGTCCGGATCTCCTTAGCAGAGTGAGTGGTTTACAGGACACAGCGGAAGGCTCCGTCCTCAAGTAAAGGGTAGTCGTTCTACGGTCCTTACTTACTCCCATACTGGCTGAAAGTAGGTGCAACTAGTCCTAAGAATTCGGGACAATTGATCGAGAAATACAAGCACCTAACAGCTCGTTTAAACGGCTTGCAAGACTTGAATTCTCACCAATTAAAACTGACAAGATAATTGGCCGAACTCTCACGGCCTTCACTGAGTGAGTTGGTGAAACAAACCTTGTATTGTGTTTGGATTGTGCATAGAAAATATATCATCAACGAATACCGTACACTTGTGCCTAGATCATGAACCATAAACCTCTTGCTAATCCTTTTGAATCGAGAATGGAAAATTATAGTTCGGATTCCGCGAACCCTTCTCTGACCGCCACAAATTTTCCAAGGCACTCCTACTCAGGATCACCTCGGGTTCATGGATACCCTTCCCATGAATCCTCCTCGTATGATTTTCTCAGCTTCCTGGAGGGAAGAAACCACACTGTCCCTCTCTCACCAAAGCAGATCAAAGAAAACTCTCTCCTCACTGATTTTTCAAATTGTACTTTATTAACACGAACCCCTTCTATTCTGAAGGTGATTAAGAAGAAATGCCTCCCAAGTTTTCCCCCAGAAAGGAACCAGGAGATGAACATAATGAAGACCCAATACAAATGATTTTTGCAAGACTGGCTGCATCCGAGCAGCAACAACAGTTACCGAGGGAGCAACTAGAACAGTTGAATGCTGGGGAAGAAATGCCAATGGAAGCCGCATACAACCCTGGACAGTACATAGTGAGGAATTATTTGCAGCCAACTCAACCAGAGATAAACTATGGACTGAAGCCACATTTCGTAAGTCAATTACCACAATTCCATGGTAATATAACTGAAGAGCCATATGAATTCTTGCGAGACTTGGAGCTGGTATGTTCTAATATGAGGCACCCACAAGTCAGCGAGAACTACATTCGTCTCACTGCACTACCTTTCGCCTTGAAAGGGAAGGCAGATTACTGGGTGAAGAACTTAGGAGTGACTGTGACCACTTATGAGAGGTTCAAAAACCTGTTCTTGAAGAAATTCTACCATTTGAGTCAGACCAACCAAATGAGGACCCGCATCACCAGCTTCTCTCAGATGCCCAATGAACCACTCTGTGAGGCTTGGGATAGGTTTAAAGACCTGCTACAGAAATGTTCCTACCATAATTTGGATAATAACATCCTAGTTCAGTCACTCTACTCTGGCCTCAACCATGAGACTGAAGGGTTAGTTAGCACTGCCTGCGGAGGGAATTACACATCACATGGAGCTGAGTTTGTCTGGAAGGTACTGGAGCAGATGGCGGAGACAAGGTGTTCACAAATTGCTAGTAAAGCATACACTGACTTCTTGAACACCTTTCAAGCCAAAGGAGGAAAGCAAACTGTCGCAGAGATAGCAGAGGATTTGATACCAAACATGAACATCATCGTCGATAAATTGACCGTGGTGGATCAAATTCATAAGAGAATAAACGACATCGACAACAGGATTTCCCAATTCCCAAGCAGATGGAGGAGCTCACTGAGAAGGTATCAAAGATGGGGATGCTTATTGCACCTACTGTCCCGATCTATCATGTGCATCATGTCTAAGAGCAGCCAGGAGCAGAACAACAACAAACGTGGGCTCAGCACCAATCCTATGCCCAGCCTTCCCAGCAACCACCCCCACTGGCCGAGACAGTCAAAGAAGCCCCGCCTCCTACTTTCAAAATAAATGGCATTTGGTACACAAAGGACACTACCCAACAGGGTAATATGGGGGACCGTCAGCCTTATCAGCGTCCACCCACTTTTTATAATGCCGCATTTCCTCCACAACACACTCAAAACACTACATCTTTCCAACAGTCGAAGCAGCAACAACCCTACAATTGCCAGAACCAACCTCAGCAATACCGTCAGCAATATCAAGCTCCCAGACAATCAGCTCAATCGTCCAATCCTCCAGAAGAACCGATCGACATCAAGAGGCAAATGCTTGAAGAGATTCACAACTTCTGACATGAGCTGCACGATCTACGGGTTGACGTCAATCGCTTGTCTTGTTGGAAGGATGAGCAAACAGTCCCAGCCACAACCATTCCTACCCAAGTCCAAGCTAACCCCAATAGCTTGAACAAATTTCAATCATCTCAACACAATATCCAGGTATACTATTCAGATTTTTCCACATCTGAACATGAGATCCTTTCGTTTGACAATATCAATGCCATGTCACTCAGGAGCGGAAGGACCATGGTCGTACCTGACCGGGCAAGGGAATCGGACCATGAATACTTGGAAGATCAACCGAAGGATGTTTCCGAGGAGGAAGAAGAAGGACGTCTGAAGATCCCAACGCAAGATAAAGGGAAAGCATCTATGGAGTCTGTAGAGGACCTTGAACCTCTAGTTGCTGCAAAAATACATTTGCCACCTTTTCAGCAACCTGACATTGATTATTATCAAAAATCTTGTGATTGTAATAAGAACTCCATGTCTAATAAAGATACTCTTATTTATGATTCTGGCTCTCTATCTCCTGTCTCAAATGCTTCCATTCCTTTCCCCCATGCTCTCAAGAAAGGAAAACAAAAAAAACATCCAAGATGACCCAGTGATGGAAAAGTTCTGCCAGCAAAACATCACAGTCAAAGTACCCTTTGACCAGTATGTGGCCAGTAATCCAGCCTTTCAGAAATACTTGAAGGTGAAATGCACTCCCATCATGACTCGTACAAAGAAAACAAGTCAATTCGTGGAGACTCATATCTTGACAGTTGCCACTACCAAATGTGTCAAAAATCAGCATTTACCAAGAAAGAAAAGGGATCTAGGTGCTCAATATGTGGAGAGTCGCATTGACGGCATTGCGTTCGCACATACACTTCTCGACAATGGTTCTTCCATAAATCTTCTACCCTTAGCCTTATATTATCGATTGGAGATAGCCCCCCTCAAAAAATCATTATCTTTACTCCAATTTGCTGATAAATCCACTAAAAGACCTAAGGGAGAAGTAAAAAATGTTATCATCGTGATCAAGGGTACATAATACAAAGTGGACTTCACTGTCCTTGATATGGAGACCCCGAACCATTGGAAGGAATCACAAATCATCCTTGAAAGACCCTACTTAAGAACCGCCAAAGCTGTATTCGATTACGGTTTCAGAATGATGAAATTCCGTTCTCTAGGCGGAGAAGTAGACTTGGAGATGAAACAAACGAAGTGGCAAAGGCCAGACTCCGAATCCACCACTGAATATGCCGAAACATCAGAATGCAATCTCCTCAGCACTACTGAGCCGTGGGACCAACTGCCAGACATGTAGATTGAAAGCACATCATCAGAAGAAGGAACAATGCACAGTGTAGTTTGCGAGACATTGTCATACATATCTAGTCACCCAGATTCCTACCGTCTTGATGACACAGAAATCCCTTCGGAATTATCAATCTGATCATATTCAGGACAATCGAGAAATATCGATGATGAGTCGGACGCAGCTTTAGCCGAATTACCACATTACTTTAGCGATCCGACTCAACTTTCTTTGAAATTGGTAGCCAACACATCACAGAGTGATTCACCACCAACCGACACTAAGCCAGACGCAAAAGTCATTCAGCCAGACCTGATCAATGATTCAGAACTAGCAGAGCTGAAGGCACTACCTTCCACGTTGAAGTATGCATTTCTAAATGCACCCAAAGAAAAATTCCCTGTGATCATTAGCTCATCATTAATCGTGGACTAGTAATCCAAACTACTTGAAGTCCTTGAGTAAAATCAAAAAGCCATCGGTTGGACTGTGTCGGATCTCATAGGAATAAACCCCACCCTCTGTTCGCACCAAATTTATGTTAAGAATAATGCAAGGTCTTCCCGTGAATTTCAGAGAAGATTAAACCCCAATCTTCGGGAAGTGGTGAAGAAAGAGATAGAGAAATGGTGCAAAGCATGATTTATATACCCCATTTCTGACTCCAAGAGAGTGGTCACCCTTCATGTCGTCCCAAAGAAGTCAGGAATCCAAATGATCACCAACGAGGAGGGGGTAGAGATCACGACCCGAGTACCCACGTCGTGGCGCGTCTGTGTCGATTACAGGCGCCTGAATGCTGCGACCAAGAAAGATTACTTTCCACTACCATTTATTGATCAAATCTTGAAAAGACTTGCAGGGAAGGCATTCTTCTGTTTTCTTGATGGGTACTCCGGCTACAATCAAGTAGCTATCGCTCCCGAGGATCAGGAAAAGACCATGTTCACATGTCCCTTCGGTACCTACGCATTCAAGCGCATGCCATTCGGGCTTTGCAATACCCCAGGCACATTTCAGCGGTGCATGATTGCTGTATTTGCCGAAATGGTTGGTGATTTCCTGGAAGTCTTCATGGACGACTTCTCGGTTCATGGTGATTCATTTGATACATGTTTAGCGCACTTGGACCAAGTCATCCAGAGATGCAGGGAGGTTAATTTGGTACTCTCTTGGGAGAAAAGTCACTTTATGGTGACTGAGGGTATCGTATTGGGGCACGTCATCTCCAAAAAGGGAATGGAGGTCGACCCTGCTAAGGTGGATGTGATCAAGAAACTTGAGCCACCAACCAACGTCAAGTCAGTGAGGTCGTTCTTAAGACATGTTGGATTGTATTGAAGGTTTATCCCAGATTTTTCAAAGATCGCCCGCCCACTGACCGAGCTCTTAGGAAAAGACACAGAGTTTATTATAAATCACAGGTGTCTAGAGGCCTTTGAGCTCCTGAAAAAGAAAATATGTGAATCGCCGATATTACAAGTGACGAGTCCGGAAAAGCCGCGTTAAAAAGTTGTTTTTAATCGTCAATCGTGAAAATAAATATGTGTCTTTCGTTGTAGGCGGCGATCGGAAACAGTCAAGAAATAACCACAATTTTTAATCAAATTTAATCAAGTGGCTTTTATGTTTATTTTACTTGGGCAAGTCCCAAGGTCGATCACAAGGAGGCAAAGGAACAACCTAGAGTTTGTCTATCAAATTTTGAGTTCGGTTTTCAAGGCGGTATTTTTTGGAATTTTTCAATGCAAGATGAGATGCAAAATGCAAATTCAGCCTATTTTAGGGACTAAAATGTAAATTTTAATCAAACGATGTCCGAAAAATACGAAACTTGGCCGAGATGTAAAATATGATGAAATAAGTGCACTGTAATTTTTTTGGAATTTTTAGATGCAATATGAATTTTTTATGAATTTTTAATGCAAACAAATTAAATTTCAATATTTAATTTTAATAAATATTAAACCTACTTATTTTCGAGAACTAAAATTATCTAGGTGATGGATCTTAGAAAAATCCTAGACCTCAAAAATGTGGGGTTTAATACCTATTAAAAAGCAAACATTGAAATGCACAAAATGATTTTTACAGGGCAAATGATGCATGCAAATGCAAAGATTTTTGGGCACAATGTTAATCAAAGTAATCTCTACGATATTTGATTTTTGGGGAATTTTTAAAGCCACGGTTAATTAACTATGAATTTCAGAGCACAGATTGGGCAAAATATCTCAATTTCCACGAAACAATGATTTATTAATCAACCGTAATTCACAAAAATGTCCGCGACATGTCAAACTGTAGAGAATTAAAAGATGAACAAAATGCTATTTTTAAATAAATAAAATGAAGGCTAGAAGAAGTTCAAAACAGAGGGAGAACACAGGGGTATGAATGCAAATGTATTAAATAAAATAAATGAATAAAAAGTGCAGTGGGGGGCCTAAGTGTAATTACCAATAATCTCCAGGCTATATCTGCAAAATCACCAGAGGGCACGTGCACTGCACGTGCCTCTGGTCGGCGGGGATTGCTGTGCGAATAGGGGGGCACCCAGGGGCTCTTCTGTAAATAACCCAGCGGGTCACGTGCAGATCACGTGACCCCTGGATTGCTTGCTGCGGACGTTTCCTCCGCACGTGCCACGCACGTGGGAGGACCTCGGGTCTAACCCGGCCGGCGAAGAGGCGGTAATGGCGTGGGCCGGAGAACCACCGCCTCCTGCGGTGGTTATGCGCCTCGGCGGTGGAGCGCGATGGGGCCGGTGGCGTTGTCGAGGCGGAGGCGGTTGCGGCGCGAAGACGAAGGTGCTGTTGACGAAGCTTGTTGGTGGCGTGAGCTGTTCGAGGGCCGCTCCGGTGAGGCTCCAAGGGCTGGATGCTGTCGAGCGGTGGAGGCGACGATGCTGCTGGAGATAGGGCTCGACCGCAGGCGGAGGAGTAGCGGTGACCGGCGTGGCCGTCCTCTAGCCGACACACGGCCAGGGGGACGGTGGTAGTGACCGGTGGCTGTCGAAGTGTTGGCCGGCGCGGAAGACGAAGGCCGGCTACGGCGAGGCGGAAGCCGGTCGTAGGCGTTGGTGAAGTCGTTGGCGATGGAGTCGGAGACGACGCTGGAGTCGAGGCGGGAGCGTTGGTCGGAGCTCGACGGAGTTGGCGAAGGAGTCAGAGACGACGCTGGAGTCGAGGCGGGAGCGTTGGTCGGAGCTCGACGGAGTTGGCGAAGCAGAGGGTCGACGAGATGGAGCAGGGGGCGATGATTGGAGGCAGGCGGAGAGATAGAGAGCGAGGGAAGGGAATAGAGAGAGAAGAGAGCTAGAGAGAGAAGGAGGGGTAACCTGGAAAAGGAGGCTCGACGGCGAGTGATGGCCGGAGCGGAGCAGTGGCTTGGAGGCGGCACTGCGGCGAGGTCGGCCGACCTCGGATCACGCCGATGGAGGGGGGCTTCGCCGGACTGTCACTACCGGAGAAGGAGTTCCTGGGGGTTGAACGGCGGATGGTGGCTGGCGGAAAGACCGGGGTCGTTGGGCGGCGCAGGAGGTAGAAGATGACGACCCTTGGCCGTCCGATCGGCCGAGATCGGGCGGCCAGATGGGCGCCACGTGGCGAGGAAGGGGGCAAAGGGTGCGCACGTGCTTGGGCACGTGCCTCGCACGTGCGATGGCTTTTTTTAATTAATTTTTTTTTAATTTTTTTTAATAAAAACAAAATAATAAAAAAGGCGAAAAATAGCTGACACGTGGCGGCCTCTGGGGCTGCCACGTGTCAGCACCAGAAAAATCAAAGGAAAAAGAGTTTGTAAAATCAAAAAGAAATAGTAAACGACCCCGGATCGAAAAAGTTCCTTCATGAAAAATGCTCGTCTCGACGAGATCTACAACTTTCATGAAGACATCAAAGCCAAATTCGGTCAAATGTGAAAAGTGAATTTTTGGGGTATCCCATGTACATAGAATACCTTGATTTTTGGTTTTCTAATTTTTTTGTCATTTTTAAACAAGATAAAAAACCGGAAAAATAGGGAAAACTCAAAGATAAATAAAAGACACCTTAATCTAATTTTTTTAGATTTTTATTAATAAAGAAAATAAATGCATAAAATACAGGTAAAAGCCGCGAAAATATAAAATGTACAAAAGAGGCCCAAAACCCAACTTTCACATACGAACTCCGATTCACTTAAACTTGGTCTTGTTTTGAAGGTAATTGAATGTGCATTAGTTCAAAAGTGAGTAGGATCAAATCGGACACTGGATGGGGAAGATATGTGGCTTTTGATCCGAAAATCCAGTAACTAGGGTTTGGGTTTTTGGTCCACTTGCCAGGGTTAGTTTTTTTTTGTATTTTTTATTTATTCTTGTTAGTGATGTGTATACAGTGGAAGTGAGTTTGTGGTATGCGGTGTTGGCATGAAGGAGTTAAAAATAGGGGAAGTTAGGCTATTTACAGGTCAATTTGGGCTTGGATTTCTGGCTTCCTATTTTATGCAGAAATTAATGCTAAAATGCAATTCTTATGAAATCATGCATGAATGCTAATTATGCAGGATAAATGCAGAAATGCAGTTGATTTTGAGGGACTTGAGCTTTAATTAATGAGACTTAGAATGGTGAATCTGAGATTCATCAACAAGCTCCCGACTGGTCTCTTCCCTTCCAGATCATGACTGATGCATCAGATTTTGCTGTTGGAGCAGTACTTGGACAAAGAAGAGATGGAATACCTTATGCGATTCAAAATGCGAGCAAAGTATTGGATTCTGCACAGAGAAATTATACAGTGACTGAAAAGGAAATGCTCGCGGTTGTTTGGGCCCTTGAAAAATTCAGATCATACATATTGGGCTCCAAGGTGACAATTTTCACAAATCACACAACAATTAGATATCTCATGGATAAAAAGGATGCTAAGGCACAACTTTTGAGATGGATCTTGTTAATCCAAGAATTTAATTTGGAGATCAAGGATAAACCTGGAATAAAGAATATTGTTGCTGGCCACCTTTCCCGAATCGAGCAAAACGATTATCCTGACACTGGACCAATTAAAGAGACTTTTCCAGACGAATCAGTTTGCATTATTGATTCAACCCCGTGGTATTCCGATATAGTGAACTATCTTGTCTCCAAGAAGGTTCCCTTTGGTTGGACCAAGAGAATGATTGATCGATTGAAGTCAGATTCTAGAAAATACCATTGGGACGTTCCCTTTCTTTACTATGAAGGACTGGATTGTGTCTGGAGAAGATGTATTCCTTAGGAGGAATATCAGAGTGTCCTCATACATTGTCATTCTCTCGAGGCTGGAGGACATCATTCAGGAAAAAGAACCGCACACAAGGTACTCCAATGTGGATTTTACTGACGGACCTTTATTCAGGATGCTAATGAATTTGTATAGTCATGCCCGATTTGTCAAAGAATGGGAGGGACTATGGGATACAGAGATGAAATGCCCATGCAACCAATGATTTTCTGTGATGTTTTCGATGCATGGGGGATTGATTTTATGGGTCCCTTTCCCAACAGCAGTGGATTTGAATACATCTTGTTAGCGATTGACTACTTATCAAGATGGGTAGAGGCTATTCCAACCCGAACCGCAGATAGCAAAGTCATCTGTAAGTTTATCAAGGATAATATCATTGCAAGGTTCGGGATACCAAAAATTTTGACTTCTGATGGAGGTAGCCACTTCGTGAACAGGGAAATGAAATCTTTGGCTAAGAAGTACAAATTTGAGCATAGAATAGCCAACCCATATTTTCTACAATCTAATGGCATGACAGAGGTTTCTAATAGAGAAGTGAAGAGTATTCTTCAGAAGTTGGTTCGTCCAGGTAGTAAGAACTGGTCGAACCTGTTGGACCAAGTATCTATGGGCCTATAGGACAGCCTATAAGACTCCACTCGGTACTTCACCTTTTAGGATGATCTACGGCAAGCCATGCCATCTACCTGCAGAATTGATTCACAAATTAGAATGGGCGATCAAAAAGTTGAATTGGAGTTGTTACCTTGGGAAACTATGTCACGACTTAAATCTGAATGAGCTAATTGAAATCCGAAATCGGGCATACGACAACAGTGTGATTTATAAGGACAAGGTCAAGAGATGGCATGATAGACACATTCGAGATAAAACCTTTGTCCCTGGGCAGAAAGTGTGGTTGTTTAATGCTCGGCTAAAGATTTTTCATGGGAAACTAAAATCAAAATGGACGGGTCCCTACATTGTCATCGATGTAAACACCAATGGAAGCGTGGATATTGTCGAACTCAAAGATGATGCACAACCTTTCTCAGTAAATGGACAAATGCTGAAGCCATTATTGAATCACCCAAAGAGCAGACAGTTCAAGTTGAGGTCATCTACTTCACGCAGGGCGAGGACATTGAAGATTTATTTGATCATTCCCACCCTCCCTCCCGATCACATCGGCCTCCTTGTACAGCTTCTTCCTCTACTTAGGCCAAGGCCTAAGTATGGGGGGGACCGATGCCATCTGTACATACTATTCTTCTCCTATCTCCCGATCGCTCCATTTCCACCCTCCTTCCGTACTTAGGCTGATCAGAGCCTAAGTATAGGGGGAACCAACACCCACCTGTCTATACTTTCCTCATTCGCATATCCCGACCGCTTCATTTTTCTTTGCATTTTCACCCTCTTATGCTTAGCCCGAGCAATGTCTTCTTTATGCTTCTTGTGCTCTGAGGACACAACACTCTCTAATTATAGGGGGGTCTGTATATATACTTTGTATATATTTTACCCATATCTCGTACTTTCGCGTAAGTCTATATGTATTTACGGGGTGGGTAACTAACTTGAAGAAAAAAATCACAAAAACAAAAGAAAAGAAAAAGAGTTTTTTACTAACACTAACTGTGACCAAAATTTTTTGAAAAAAAAAGAAAAAAACATGGCTTCTTATTTCATTTTTGCATCAAAAAAAGTGTCTGCATTTCACACACCTACGCTTCATCCAGCATTACATTCATTGGCATCTGTGAAAAGTCATTGGGTTCTGAACCGAGTTATGAGTAAAAACCGAGAATGGTCCGGACTTGACCTTAATCCACCTAATTTTCAGAGGAACTTCACCGAGAAATAGGATTTTAAGAACTTCAGGTCTTTTGACTTAATTCTTTAAGTTCCACATGACAATGTGCAGCGTTTGACTCTTAGTGTCTAACTTGGTCTCTTCATTCTGGGTACAACTTTGGAATAGGGAATTAATTTATACTCTCGCACTATGCACTTTGCTCAACTCAGACGGGATGTTGGAAGACTGTGTGAGTCTCTTTTCTGGTAGCGTGGAAATCTAAAGACCGGAGTACGGGTTGAAATAAAGCTTCGGAAAAGGGATGGACGGCTGGGCACAATTTTTTTCTAAGACCCCCAAAAATGTACGGAACAAAAAGATTCTATATCCGTAGGGGCACAATAAGATCCAAGCAGAACCACCAAAAATTCCAAATACAAAGAAGCAACTACCAAATAAAATCCGACCAAAAAGGTCGAAGCTTTAAGAAATCTGCAGATCTTGGTGGAGACTCGGCTACACTGGCCATCTTCACAAGGAGAGGTGACTACACTGGCCACCCTCCAGTTCTTTTCCCATTCTTCTATCTTCTCCCCCAATTCGATTGTGAACACAGCACGACAGACCTTAGAAGGAAATACCTAACTCCTCGAGGACGAGTTACTAGAGAGGAGAGGAGCATGGTAGTCTGGCATTTTGGATGGGAAGAGCTAAAATCCTTCACACACATGAGTCAGTTGTTCAATATTCATAGGGTATACTTTTGGAAGAGGATTGATCTAAGATGACTTCTGAGCCGAAATTGTGACAATGATGTGTAGAACTTGAGGGTTGTTGATTTTAAAATTCTAAGTCTCACAGAAGTTCCGCCAAACTATTAATCCAAAGGTCGAGTTTAGTTTCATTTTCACCTTCAGCTCATGGTCTTGATATGAAACCCAATCTCATTTCACCTCATGGCATTTCTTTTTGATGCTCAGGGACGAGCATGGTTTAAGTATAGGGGGATGATGAATCTCGGATTCATCACTCTAAGTCTCATTTATTAAGCTCAAATACCTCAAAATCATCAACATTTCCGTATTTATTCTGCATAATTAGCATTCATGCATGTTTGCATAAGAATGGTATTTTATCCATCATTTTTGCACAAAATAAGAAGCCAAAAATCCAAGCCAAAAGAGACTTGTAAATAACCTAATTTCCCGAATTTTTAACTCCTTGATAACTCCGAATGATACAAAACCACCTCCACTGTGAACATATCACTAACAAGAATAAATAAAAAATACAAAAAAAAACTAACCCAAGTAAGTGGACATAAAACCCAAACCCTATTTTCAGGATTTTTGGACTAAAAGATCCATATCTTCCCCATCCAGTGTCCGATTTGATCCTACTCACTTTTGAACTAATGCACATTCAATTACCTTCAAAAAAGGACCAAGTTCAAGTGAATCAGAGCTCGTATGTGAAAGTTGGGTTTTGGGCCTCTTTTGTACATTGTGTATTTGAGCGGTTTTTAACCTATATTTTATGTACAATTTTTCTTTATTAATAAAAATCCAAAAAAATTAGATTAAGGTGTCTTCATTTATCTTTTATTTTCCCATATTTTTCCGGATTTTTATCTGGTTTAAAAATGACAAAAAAATATAAAACCCAAAAATCTAGGTCTTCTATGTACATGGGATGCCCCAAAAATATCACTGCATGCATTTGATCGATTTTGGCTTTGGTATCTTCAAGAGTGTAGATCTCATTGAGACAAGCATTTTTTGTGAAGGAACTTTTTCGATCCGAGGTCGTTTACTATTTCTTTTTGATTTTACAAACTAATTCTTTTTCGATTTTTCTGGTGATGACACGTGGCAGCCCTAGGGGCCACCACGTATCAGCGTTTTTTGGGGTTTATTTATAATTATTTTTTTATCAAAAAAAATAATTAAAGCCTCCGCACGTGCAAGGCACGTGCCTCCCAGGCACGCGCCAAGCAAGTGCGCCCCTCTGCCCCCTTTTCGTCCGCCACGTGGCTCGACCTCGACCGTTCGATCTCGGCCGATCGAACGACCGCTGGCTTTCGTCAACCTCCCGCACCGCAACCCCGAAGATCTCGCAACAGCCGCCCCGCATATTCCGCCAACCTCCTCCGTGCCGACCGCTCCGCAACACCCTCCGCTCAACTCGCTTCAATCACCGGCCCCCTTCTCTCCCTCCCCTATTTAAAAGTGCCTCCGCCACCATTCATGCCCATCGGTCGTTATTCCTCCTGGTGGTGATAGCCCAGCCTACGACGTGATCCGAGGGCCCAAACCCCTCGTCGCAGCAAGCCCTCCTCGCCGCTGCTCAGCTCCGGCGTACTCGCCGTAGAGCCTTCTTCCCTCAGGTACCTCTCTCTCTCCCGACCTTCACCTCTATCTCTCGCCCTATCTCTCCCCACCGACACCACCGTACACCTCCGCCTCTCCAACGACTCCATCTTCTCCAACGCTCTTCGTCGAGCAACAACGTCTCCGACAACGCATCCTCCTCCGCATGCGGTCGAGCTCCATTTACAGCAGCACCTCCGCCACCTTCGCTCGCCGATCGCCAATGACCTTCTAGCTTCGCCGGACTTCACCTTCTTCTCCGACAACCTGCACCGCCATCTTCATCGACCACGCATCTCCAGCTCCAACTAGCTTCGTTTTCTTCGACAATCATTGGAACGACAACCACCGGCATCGACTCCGCCTTCTTCTCCGACGTCGACCGTGACAACCACCTCCGCCCGACCGTCAACGACCACCTCTGCGCCCCTTCAGCCACAATCACCATCAACCTCTATGTCTTCGTCGACGCTACGACTCCAACTACTACCGCCTTCCTCACCGGCCGACCACCGCAGCTCCTCCGCCCGACCTTCCTCCGCCTTGGCCGGGCCTCCACCACCCTTCTCGACAACTCCACCGAGCAGCCGGGAGCTTAGGCCCGAGGCCTCCTCGCGTGCGAGGCACGTGCCGAGAGGGAACACATGAAGATTCTCATTCCCTGGGGTCACGTGCCTTGCACGTGCCATCGGGGAAAATTGCAAAGATGCCCTCAGGAGTCCTCCATTGTACGCATCAGTCCCCGCCAGTCAGAGGCGACATGCATCGCACGTGACCATCTGGCAAAGTTGTAGAAGACCCCCATAGCTATCGGTAATTACAAATAGGCCCCTGCATTTTATACTTCTTTTATCTATTTTATTTAGATTGCAGAAATACCCTTGTGTTCCTTAGTAGTTTTAGACCTCTTCTCTACAATATTTTATTATTCCAAAAATTGCATGATGTTTATCACTTAATTCTCTACATTTTGACATATTATGGATATTTTGGTGATCAGTGGTTAATTAATAATTTATTATTATGTGGAAATTTTCATATTTTTCCTTGTTAGTGCTCTTAATTTTGTAGTTGATTAAACACTGCTCTAAAAATCCTCGAAAAATCATATATTGTAGAGATTGTTGTGCTTGACATTGTTCCCAAAAAGATTTGCATTTGCATGCATAATTTCTTCTGTAAAAATTATTTTGCATATTTCAGTGTTTAATTTTTAATATGTATTAAACCCCACATTTTCAAGGTTTAGGATTTTCCTGAGATCCATCTCCTAGTGATAGATCTTAGATATTTTTATCTCTTGAAAACAAGTAGGTTTAACATTTATTATAATTAAATATTGAAGTTAATTTTGTCTGCATTTAAAAATTCATAAAAAATTCGTATTGCATCCAAAAATTCCAAAAATATTGCAATGCATTTATTTCATCATATTTTACATTGTGGCCAAGTTTCGTATTTTTCAGACATCATTTGAATGCAATTTACATTTTTGTACCTAAAATAGGCCTAAATTGCATCTTGCATCCCTTATTTGCATTAAAAATTCCAAAAAAAAGTCCGCCTCGGAAACCGCCTCCTTGTGATCAACCTTGGGACTTGCCCAAGTAAAATAAACATAAAACCACTCGATTAAAGTTGATTAAATATTTGTGGTTATTTCTTGACCGATTCCGATCGTCGCCTACAACGAATGACATTAATTTTTGGCACGAATAAAGAATAAAAATATCTTTTTAAAACCGTGATTTCGGAACCGTCACAAAGCCTCCAGGGTATAACTGCAAAATGCCCAGGTACGCACGTGCTACGCACGTGCCTGGGGAGGACTAAATCGTAATTACAAAAAAAACTGAGGGGCTATTATGCAATATTTCCAGAAATATTATAAGGTAATAAAAAACATTCTGGACTAAAATATAAATAGCCATACTCCGTTGGTGAAAGTGCAAAATTGCCAAGTCACGTGCGTAGAGCACGTCACCTGGCAGGGACTAATATGCGATATTACAAAAATTGGGGGGCAACCTGCAAAATATTACACAATATTTAAAACTGCATCTAAAGGTTTAAGTAATAATTATTAAATACAAAAAGTGGTCAGGTTTAGTGTGCAAAATACCCAAACCTACGGAGGATCCGACACTACAGATTCGTCACTTATACATGTGTCATCGATCCGTGGGCCCGTACCCCTTCGCGATCGATGGCTGCGATTAAAACGTTGATGCAGATCTGACGGTGCTGGCGGCCCTCGATTCGACGGCTGCTGCGCTTCTCCAAGAACTCGACCGAGATCAACGGTGGAGAGCGACGGAGGATGAACTGGCCAAGAACTCTGACGTGGCAAAGTTCTTCCAGCCGGCCCGGGCTACTTCGACTTCCGTTGAAGCTGCAAAATGGCCGCAAGGCTCCTCCAAGCCCCCCTATCGATTGGCGGCTTCAAAATGGCGGTTGGACCGCCGGGGCTCCACCACGGTGATGAAGAGGGGGAAGGGTTCCAGGATGCTTGTGTTCCAGCAAAAACGACCCTAGGAGAGTCTCTTGGGCCCTGGAACCTGCAAGAAAATACACGAAGATAGTGGGGTGTCCCAGAGCACATGCAGGTGAATGGGTGGCTTAGTGGTCGTAGTGGCCGGAGCCTGAAAGCTCCGGTGAAGGTTGTTGGAACCAAGGAACACGATTAATCGATGAAACAATATCCTAAACTAGACTTAGCACGTAGAATAACAAAGAAACGCAATAAAAAGAAGAAAAACGGGACCTCGAGCCAAGAGAAAGGTGAGATGGAACCTCACGCCGGAGCACCGGAGATGGGAGTGGAGCACCGCTCTGGCCTTCGTCTGGCTTCGCGCGAAGGAGCTGGAGGCTCCCCTATCACGAGAGTCGATCCAGATCTCCAAAGCGAGGCCAAAACTAGGGTAGAAGAGGGTTCAAAGAGATCAAGGAAGGTGACGGGTATTTTTGAAGAGGTGGTGAACACGCTTCGAAGATCGAGGCGCAACATCGATTGCAGTGATCTAATCTCCAAAACAAGCATTGGGCGTGTATCATGGATTAGCGGGCTTGAAAGGTCATGAAGAGCTCGACACGAGATGGCGAAAGGAGTGGCCTAGATAAATCCGCAAAGGCAGATAAAAACCAAGGTCTGACAGAGGGCTACAGGAGTGGGTCAGAGAGTTGACCTGCCGGTCAACTCTCCAGACCTCCTGGTTGGTCCACGTGGACCAACCAGGAAAAATCATGGAAAAAATCTTTGTAAATTCTATTAAAAATAGGAAAAAAAATTATTAATTTTTGATTATTGAATGAAACATGTTTATTATTTTATGAGGTATTTTATTATGATTTTTATTTATTTTTTAGAGGTATAAAATTACAAGTTACCTTTTTAGGCTTATATAGGTATATTCTTCTATATATTTTAATATTTTATTTTATTTTGTATATTTAATTTATTTATTTTTGTTTATTATTTTATAAATTTATAAAGTATTTTTATACACTTAACTATATTTTTATTTTATTTTTCTGACATGTTATATACATTTAAATAAATAGATGTATGTTCTTTATGGGTGTATTGATTGGTATTATACCTATGTGTAATATACAAACATTTTATTTTTATGTTTTCTTTGTGTTTTTATTCTGTTTTTAATGTACACCTATATTAAAAATAATATTTACAAAATTACAAAATTATAAAATTATAAAATTATGAAAATAATGAATAAATAATAAAATGAATATTTTAATCTGTACAAGTATACAATAGGGTCCAAAACTCAACTTTCAAACCGTAGCTCCGCCAAATGTGAAACCACCTTCATTAAATAGCTTAAAATTATATACAATTAAAGGGTGAGTTTGACGCGTTTCGAGTTTTTATTTGCGAGATACATGTCTGGGAAGTTGGGATTCTGGAATCTTATTCATATCATAACTTTTTATCTATACATTATTTTCTGTGAAATCAATTTTGTATTTTTTATATTTAATTATCTACAACTTTCATGTACAAAGTTTCTTTATTTGAAGTATAAAAAGTAGAACCAAAAATAGGTCCCAAAATGAATAAAGAATGAATTAAAATAAAAGATGTTTTTATTATATTCTGACCCTTATCTCCCCCTACTTTATTCCTTATCGACCTAGTCATCGAGATGCCTAGGTCTCGGGGTTTCGGGTCATAAAATATTTACAATATTTTATTATTTTTCTTTTCTTTTCTTTATTCTATAATTTGGCTTTAGAAACTGTATTTTATACAATATTTACACAATAATGCATGAGTGACAAAATGCATGAATTAACCGTATTTACACGCATTTACTAGGATTTTTAAGGCCAAAATGATAGAATAAAGATGATGAAACGTAGATTCATCAGGTATGGGCCCAAATAGACCAATTGACAACCACCCAAAATGCTTAAGTCCAAGTTGTCAAGTAGTAGTCCCCACCACTTATAACCCACTCTCACACTTTGTGAGTTTTAGATGTGGGACTATTTTCGGGGTATGGGTGTTACATCTGATTAGGACATGCGGCGCCTCCATAGCCGCCCAATGTCTCATTTTCCTCAAGCCACCCATCTTTGTTCAATGCCATTTGATTAGCCTTGATCCGCCGAATCCTAGCCCCTTGTTGGCGCTTACTTCATGATCGTTCGATATTACTCATCAGGCGATCACAACATGCCATCAACGCCTCAACCCCAACTATCTGAACTTATGATCGGATAGTCGAGGTTCATCTACAACCTCTAGACCATTCCTTCGCACATGAAAACCTTCTCTAACAGCCTAACTTTCCTGAATTTCCAACCTCCTTTGATTTATTCCCCGACCAACTTCCTCATCCCTCGTCTTTCTCCAAAACTTCCTCTTCCACGCCATACCATAACTATCTAACTCCTTCTCCATCGCAACTTCTTGGTGGTTGAAATTACCTCGAAAACCACCTTGAACCATCAACCCTTTTCTTCAAATACCCCCTCACCGACAACCTCCGCTGGTGGTCCACCTTTATCTAGGGTCAACCCTAGACATTTCCTCCTCTTCGTGATAGGAAGAAGGAAGTGAAGTTGAGAGAAAATGGCATTCTGCTCCTGGTGTTGACCCATGGCTTTTGTGCCATATCACGGCATCTCTAACGATCGTTGGAGCTTCATGCGTTGGTAGAGCATGACAAGCGATGACCGAAGGGAGGATCACAGAGACCCTCTGCCCAATCCACCTTCACTCCGCTGGCATTTTACTTCAATTAGGTAAATCTCCTTTTGTTTGCTTTGTTTCATTTTCTTTGAATTAATTAGGCACATATATCCCATGCCACCTTCGATTCAAAGCATTATTTTCTCCGCCATTCATCCTACACCTATGTCACCGGCTCAGATCACCTCCTTTCATCCTCCATAAGTCGATTCATTCTTGCCCTTTCTTCTCCGTTCACAGAGGAGAACCCAACTTGGTCCTCCCTTTCTACGCACGCACAAGACTTTCACTCCACTCATCACTCACACTCAACCGTGGTTTTGCTACTCTAACATCTGTAGGTAGTAACTTCTTCAATGGTCGAAACTTTGATGATATCTACGATCTAGAGGGTGGTCATCAACATACCTTCATCGACACAATCCTCTCGATTCACATGGAGCTTATTGACACTATTAGGTTCCACGCCAAAATTCTATGGAGGTCAACGTATCTCCAGCATAGTAGAATGTGGATGGAGGAGGGCAGTGGAGGTCACCGGAGACCAGATGTCGTCACCAGTTCAGAGAGGAAGAAGGAGGTTCGCCAGTTAGCAGATGTCGTTGGATCATCTTTGATCCAACGGTCCAGTTACTCTCTCAGCCTCGACTCCAAGGCAGTATCTTTGGTGGAGTCAAAGCTTCATCAAAGCATGGAGGACACCAACATGTCCCTCGAACCTGCACCAGGCTAAACCAAGAGCCGACCCTCACAACGCATGTGTGGAGTGGGCTGATTGCAAAGCCAACCCATTGGCTCTTCCTAATTACAAAAATACCCCTATGCAGGGAGTATTCAATAAATTCAGCAACATGTTTTCTATATTTACAATTTAGTCACAATAGGGACCTATTTGTAATGTTTATATTATGTTTTACTGCATCCATGTCCTTGGCTTATATGTTGAATAACTTAAGCAAACGATATCCAATCGATGTGATTTTAACTTCATTGCACTTCATATGACTTCATTAAATCTATGATTTGATGCATGATTATTGATTAATTAATTAGAGATTATTTGGATGTTCTTATATCTACAAATGAAGCTTGCTTTGAATTAATTGCTCGATTGAATCCAGTTTTCATTCTAATTATTGCTTAAATTAATCAATCAATCATAAGGCATAATTATGTGTTGACGTGTCTATTTTCATTAAAAACCCATAAAAAATCATATTTTCTTGAAGAACTCCAAAACAATTACTGTACCCTCTTTGCATCATGTTTAAATTCCAGTAAAATTTTCATGATTTTTGCATACTGTTTGAGTGGTTTTGAATAAATATTTTTTTGAAAAAGAGAGTATTTTTAGTTTTAGTTTTTTATGTTTTTTGTTGTTTCTTTTTATTTTTTTAAACCAATTTTACCCACATCGTAAGTTAAATCACTCTGTTCATTTTGTCTATTATTTAACTTGCATAAAAGTTAAAAGAAAAATGCATATTCATTCATGTGTCTCCTTGTGATGCATTATATCGTTTTCTCCTTGACCTAGATGATTTATTAATCACTTGACATAGATATTTAAGCCTGATTAATTATATTATGGTTCGTGTCCTTGTGTTCGACCCTGAATTTGCCCATGTATAAATTTAAGCCACATTTTATAGGGTTTTTGTCAATTGCAAATTGACCCATGTTACAACGAGTGCATGTTATATTAGTCAATTCGTGAATCGTCAATGACTCTGGCCGGGAGTGGTAAAACTTTTGCTTTGCACCCTTGTATTCGCTTTGAGAATTCGGAAATCACCTCTAACCAATATCCTGTGCAAATTTTTTTCATCCCCAATGGGAAACCAAAGTAAACAAGTGGGAATTTTCCTTGCTTCCATCCCAGAATTTGTTCAATCTGAATGTTTAGCTCCATCGGTAAGTTTATTCCAAAAAATTAAGATTTAGATTTGTTAATTTCCAAATCTAAAAGACATGAGAACGGTTTAAGCGTATATACCACCTCATGAAGTTGATCCTCACTGTATAAGGAATATTAATAAGTCATCCACAAACTAGATATTTGTAATCATGGAGTCCATGCCAATTTTAAAGAATCCTCTCCAAATGACAATTTTGACCTAACTTAGCAAACATTGCATCAAGTACGGAAAGCGAGACAATGAAAAGAAGAGGTGAAATGGTGATCTATATATACGGGTCACATCAAACTTTTCCAATTTCATTTCCACCAATAGATTCATAAAATGGGATCTGATCACTGGCCAACAGTGCTTGAGGAATTCAATAGTTAGACCATCAGGTCCCAGAGCTTTGTTCTCTTTGAATCATGCTATGGTAGCCTCACCTTTTGAAGAGTGAAAGGGTCTGTGAAAGCACTGTGGTCATCCAATTTGAAAATCAAGCAATCCGGTAAGATACAAATCGGTGAGTTTGATAATGGTTCATTGGACAAATTTGAGTAGAAGCTTATGATGGTTTGGCTAATGTCATCTATATGGTATCCCAATGAGCCGTCTGTTCTCAAGCGGAGATGTGGTTTCGTGAGGTCTTGGAGGAGAATATAATCTTTAAGGAACTTGGTACTTGAATTTCCCTCCATCAGATATCTAACCTTCACCCTTTGTTCCCACAAAAGATGTTCATCCGTTCTACGTGATTCTGACTGAAAGTTAAGGTAACTCCATCGTTGGGATTCAAATGGAAGACCATTAGCAGGATTTGATTCCAGGTCCAAAATCTCACCCTTCAGACGGTTGATTTCCAAGTTAATATAAGGGATTTTCTCATGTCACCAAGATTTAATGATAGGTTTAAGTCTCTTAATTTTCGCAGCCCATCGATGAAACGCATTATCCAGCAATGATCGTTGCATCTTCCAGCAAGAGATGACATGAACATACCTATACATATGCATAGAGACTCCTACGGCCTCCATCTGAACAGTCATTTTTTAACGGTCGCAGAATTGTTAAAATCGATCCCGTCAGGATGGAGGCTGTAGGAGTCGCTCTTTCACACGAAACTTGAATGATATAATATAGGGATATAGTTATGAAAATCCACGAAAGCACTTTCCAAAAAAATAAAAAAATGAGAAAAATAGGACATGGGAGCCAAGTTAGCTCTCCCTAAGGGCAGCCGCATTTTACCCTATATATATGTGTGTTTAATGTGGCTGCCCCTATATCTTGACGATCTTTTTTTGGAAAATACTATCATGTATTTTCATCACCATATCCCTCTAATATTTCATTCGAATTTCGTCAAAAATAGAGACTCCTATACCCTCCATCTAGAAGAGGTCGATTACAACAATTCTAAGACCGTTAAAGTTACCTATTCTATATGGAGGGGATAAGAGTCTTGTTTCTGATGAAATTGGAATGACATATTAGAGGGATATAGTGATGAAAACACATGGTGTTATTTTCCAAAAAACAATAAAAATTCATCGAAATATGGGCGTCGGAGCAACCCCATTTTCCCTATAGAAAAATGGGGCTGCCCCATGGAGGGAGCTAACTTGGCTCCCCCGCCTCATTTTTTCCCATTTTTTTATTTTTTGAAAAATGAATCCATAAGTTTTAATCACTATATCCCTATATTATTTCATTCAAGTTTTGTGCAAAACATAGACTCCTACAACCTCCATCGAGACAGCCATTTTTTAACGGTCGTAGAATTGTTGAAATTGACCCTGTATGAATGGAGGCCATATGAGTTTATGTTTCACACGAAACTTGAATGACATAATGTAGAGATATAGTTACGAAAATCTATGGAAGTATTTTTCAAAAAAAAATAAAAAAATAAGAAAAATGGGGTGGGAGGGCCAAGTTACTCCCTAAGGGGCAACCCCATTTTACCCTATATACTTCATACATGCATACATACATGCATACATACATACATACATACATACATACATACATACATACATACATGCATGCATGCATGCATGCATGCATGCATGCATGCATACATACATACACATACACATACACATACACATACACATACACATACACATACACATACACATACACATACACATACACATACACATACACACACACACACATACATACATACATACATACATACATACATACATACATACATACATACATACATACATACATACATACATACATACATACATACATACGTACATATATATGTTTGTGTGTGCGCACACATACAATTGGTGTGAGCAGTTCACAAAAAATCATATAATTCCAAGCTCATCACCGACATGTGGTTGTTGCTCTATCAAGAACAAACAAGGGCCAAACAAGAACAGCCAAGCACATTCAGCTCAATAATCAAGAGCTAAAGTGCGTAGATACCAAAAAAACTAACCTTCAAATGAAATTAAATTCAACTCTAAAAAAAACAAATGTGCATTTTCAAAGAGAAATCACAATCATAGCAGCTCAATAAGCTTTTTCATAATCATAGAACCAATAAAAGCATTTTAGATCAAAATATCAAATGCATCCAAGTGGTGTGATCAGTCCACAAGAATCATATAAGTCCACGCTCATCACTAGCAAGTCGTTATTGCCCACATCAAGAACAAAAAAGGGCCAAAACAAGAACAACCAAGCACACTCAACTCAAGAATCAAGTGCTATGTTCGTATATACCACAAAACCAACCTTCATATAAAATCAAATTCATCTCTAGAAAAACAAATTTGCATTTTCAGAGAGAAATCACAATCATAGCAGTTTGATAATCTTGCTCATGATCATAAAATCGAAGATGCATTTTAGATCAAAAAAAATCTAATGTTCCAACTACAAGAAGCTTATTTGAGTCCATAGATGGAGTTCTTTTAGCTTGCACATCTTGCCTTCCTCAACTATGAAGCGCTGGGGCTTACTTCATATGAATGTCCTTGGTGAGGTATTCATAGAAGAATGCAATCTTGTCTTCAATCATTTAGATGTCATAGTCATGTTGTGTAGCTATATTTAGCAATATTCTGATGGGTTTAAGCATGGTCACTGAAGAGCAAGTCTCATCGCAAGAAATATCTTCTCTTCGTATGTATCTTGTGGATACGAGTCGTGCTCTAAAGGTCTCTACATTCTCATAAATATCCATCTTTCTCTTAAAGATCCATTTACACGAAATGGGTCTTACCCTTATAGGTGGATCCTCGAGGGTTCATACACAACATTTGTGTATGAATCTATTTTAGACTTTATTGCTGACATCCATCTTTCCATGTCATGATCCTTAGAAACTTCATCATATGAAGTCAGATCATTATCAGACTTAACTGACACATAGAATCCACCCTCAAAATAATTTGAAGATGTATGAGATTTTCATCTTTAATTGTCCTTTTACTTTCCGATTTCGGGAGCCTCATTATCTTCTCAAGATTCAATGAGTTCCTTTACTTCATTTTCATCTTGATTCTCAAGAAATTCATCCTCTAAGAATCATATCCTTAGAGATGAAATCTTTAAGAATCTCAAGGTCATAAAGTAGGTATCCAATACTGTCCTTTATATTCCTAATGAAGTAGCACTATCAAGTGCTAGATTCCAACTTACTTGCATCCATGACCAGGTAATGAACCAAGCAAACCTAAAATCCTCAAGTGCCTAACACTAGGCTAGGTTCCAAACCATAGCTTATGAGTGTTTTGGGATTCAAATTTGCTTGGAATATTATTAAGGTTATATATTGTAGTTTACACTACTTATATATACCTGGAAACTAAGAGCTAATTATGCTAAGAGTCATCATTGATCAAATCATGTCACACATGATCCAATCGCATCTCCCTACAACTCTATTGAGTTAAGGTGTATTAGGAGGAGTGAGATAATAAAGATATTCCTCTCTCCGTAAGGTATTCCTTGAATTCATCTAATAGATACTGGCTACCCAGGTTGGATCAAATTCATTCCATCTTACTTCTGACTTTAGTTGGAAACCAAAAAGTGAAATCTTTGAACATTTCAAAGGTTTCTAGGAAGTGAAATCTTTGAGCATTTCATTGGTTTATATCACAAATATTTATCGAATGATATCATATATCATCAATGTTTATTATGATATGATGATATGTATGAGTTATTGAATACCTTGGCATCTTACACTATTCCCATAAAAGGGTGCATTGGACATTTTTACTTTGAATACAAAATTAACATGTATATAAGATTCGAAATTCAGACAGTATGAAGTTTCATCTCTTACTAGCCTATTGATTTCATCAACATACATATGTCCAAGGCTTGATGCCAGATCATTGTCAAATGATCTTCAACCTCCTATTGATCTTTTGAGGTTTAATTTTTCAGTATTTAGAAATGTTAGTGAATCATTCATTAAATTTCTAATTTAGTAGAGCCCTCTAGATGTTAGATTACTATATGAAATATACCCATCATATCTATTTATGATAGGTCTAATCCTACATATAGAAATAAATAATGAGTGTATTCTAATATCTAGGTCATAGAGACATTCTCTAAGACTAAGGGCTCTCCCACTAAAAATATGTAGTCTATTTATCCAATGAAGATTGTTATAACAATTGCATCGACATCCATGTGGATGACTATTAAACCTTAAGATCAAATTTTCTAGTCTTCTAAAACATATGCAACCAATTGCAAGTGTTATTAGAAGAAAGAGATAATTATCAGACTTTGATCTTATCTGATAAGAAAGTCAATTTTAATGATTATATGTAGATGTATAATATCCCGATGCACTATCTAGGTCCTTCTCTAAATGATTTTAGATAGTCTAGACAAGTATACTATCAATACATCGGCTTGTTGCAATATTGACATTCATCCAACTCTTTGGATGTCATATGTATGGAAGTTGCAGAAGTATAGTCAACTCTTTGACTTTCCTTCTTACTTAGGTCAGACCCATGCTTCCACGGTGCTTCCTTCATTATAAACAACCGTTGCTTAAGATAAAGGATCTCTTATGTTGAACTCAAAATATTTCAAGATAAGATATTTCAACATTTATATGTGCTTCATTCAATTCAGACAATATGAATATTATGAAGCTTCATGAAAGACCAGAGTATAAATAGGAGAATAATGAAATTCATCATATCTACATCCATCTTAACTCTCAAAGACTTTGGTACAGGCAGGTACTCAAACATTTTGAGTACATCTTCTCTTATTTAGCTACCATTCTGCATAATGCAGTGAACCATGTCATTCATGATTGAATGTTAATAACACATATGTATGCCAAAACATCTTTTTATATTTTATAAGGATTTTCGATAATTATGATCATCATCGACATGATACTTCCAAAGTACATTTGATGAGAGATCAAGACTATAGAGACATACAAACTATGGGTTATTGTCCTATTGTCTATTTAATTATCATTCCTCATTATTATTATGAAACTTACTGATAACGCTCGGGTATGCTCCAAAAGGGTCACCATGAATAAATAATACAAGAGTTGTCGCTGAGGCGACCGCTCATGGAACACCCGGGTGTCAATCAACAATTAACCCACAACAAAAGAATACATCAATGAAGTTCAAAAAGAAATGTGAATTAATCTTTATTTACTCTACCAAAAAAAATGTATAGGGAACAAGCATGTAGAGGTCGAACCACAGAGAACAATACGAAAATGCATGCGCCTACATGTGCATATTAGTCATCCTTGTGTGCAGTGGGTTTTTTTAATTAATTATAAATATATATATTTTATTTTATTTATTATTATTATATTATATTATATATATATATATATGGATAACAATAATATAATTAGATAATATATATTTATATATTTTTTTTCTTTTTAGGAAAAACCTATATATACATAAAGTGGTACTATAATATTTACAAAAATACTTAAAATAGTCAAAAATCAAGGAGTAAAGTCTTTTTGGGTTTTTCATCATATTTTAATGTTTTTGTGATTTTGGGGGGATTTTTGAGAATATTTTTAGTATTTTTAAATAGCTAAATAATAGCAAACAGGGGAATGAGGTCTGGCTGTAATAAAAATGAACATTAAAAATAGTTACAAGCCTCAAAAATTTTCCACCCTATTTTTCTAATAAAGATAATAAAATGTAGCATAAATAAGACCTGAGTTTGTATTTTTCTGTGAGTTTTTATATTTTTTTGGAGTTTTTGGGTATTTCTGGATTTTTAAGGTTTTCCTTTTGAGATTTTTAGGGATTTTTGGACTGACACTAACATAGTTCAAAATACACCATAGGGAATTTTTTTGGAATTTTTCAATGCATTTTGATATTTTTTTGGGATTTTCTCAGTTAGGCAGTGAATAAAGGACATGTTTTTGATTTTTAATAAATGCAAAAATGAGACAAAATGAAAAATTAAAAATATGGCATGCAAGTTCAACCCAACAGTAGCTTAAGTCTATTTTTGCAATATTTTTCGAATTAATATGGCACACAAAATAAATAGACAAAGCATTCAAAAATTAAATGGCCTGGCAGGGGTATTTTTGCAAATAAAATAGTTCGTAAGGGCATTCATGCAAAAATTACAATAAAAATACACGTGACTTTTTATTTCCAGGACCATTTAATAAATACAAGGACCCGGCGGGGCCTAACTGCAAATCTTACGCGCCTCACGTGGTGCTCCACGTGCGGCGTATAAGGATTAAAACGCAAATATTAAAACTACAGGGGGACTTCTGCAAATTACACAATTTATATACATAGTAACTTTTTATTTTTGGGGCTAAACTATAAATACAAAAAGGTGCGGGGGTCAAATATGAAATTTACCCCTAAACACGCGCGTGATCCAACGGCATCGAGCGCGCCACTTGTCCACGTGTCGAGCTCTCGGCGCTCGGTACCCCTTCGATGATCTGCGACCGAGATTGCATCTGAGGTCTGATCGCACGGCCCAGGCTTGCGCTAGATGGACGACCCTGATTTGAACTGGGGCCGTCCCCTTCATCCAACGGCTGCTGCTGCTCACGAAGAACAGGGAAGAACGGCTGACTTCCCTGACTTCGATCGGTGATATCTCCGCCTCCAGGCGCTCCATGTTGCTGCTGGTGGCCTCCAGGCGTACGGCAAGGCGGTGCGCACCGTTCGAGATACTCCAGAAGGTCCAGGACCCCCTAGATCGGTTGAACGAGCTCGGAGAAGAGAGGGGGGTCCTGGGACCTCGCAGGGACTATGATCGAGCCCTAGAGGGCTCCGTTTAGCTTGAGACCTGCACCACAAAATTGAGGGGCTCGAGGGGGTTTTCCTCGACCAGGGGTTTAGGGTAAAAGAGTAGGGGAGGGTGGAGGGCGGCGAGGTCCGGCGAAGCGGAGGAGGGTGACCTCGATTCGCAGAGCAGGTCGAGCTCTGGATGATCAGAAACGTGGGCTGAGTGTAGAATGCGTAGGGGAAGGCGATGAGGTGGAGCGAAGGGTCGGATAGCGTGCCGATCAGGGTAGAGAGGTTCGCCGGAGCTAAACTCCGGCGAACTTCGATCTTGGGCTAATCGAGCACCTGAGGCTCTACTGATAACTCTAAAAGCTAAACTACAAAGTAAAAACTAAAACTAAGCTAAAAATGAGAAGAAATCAGCTCTTATAACTGGTTGGCGACCAGGGAGCAGGACCTCCGGCGAGCGGCGGCCGTGGGCACTCCTCGCGACTCCTCCGACCGTCTGAAGCCTCCAGGAGAACCCTCCTGTCACAAGGATCCTCGAGAACTGGAAAAGATGGTGGAAAATCGACCGAAGGGAGGCCAAAAAATGGGAGGAAGTCGAAGGTCTTATTTATAAACAAAGTATGCGCCCTTATTGGCCGGCGAATCATGACGAATCTGGGCTATGTACAAGGGAGCATGGGATTGGGCGTGATTCTTGGATGTACAAGGAACAATTTTCATGAAGGGTCTTATCGTCCTCGAGCTACAAAAATCGCGTGAAAAATCAGGGAAACAGGGCCTCTCATGACTTGTCAGAGGGGTAGGTAGGGTATGAAGAGTTGACCCGAGGTCAACCCTTGGCGGCCTGCGATTGGTCCACGCAGGCCGCTAGAAGACAAAACAGCATGGGTTAATAAAGATTAATTATTTTAAATTAGTAAATGATTTTATTATTTTTTGAGTATAAAATAAAAAATGTTTATTATTTTATGTAGTATTTATTTGTGATTTTTATTGAATTTTTTAAGGTGTTTTATTATAGTTTTATTTAAATAATATGTATATGTATGTATTTCCATGTATTTTTATGTATTTTTATTTTTAATTTGTTTATTTTCTTTTATTATTTTATTGGCTTATTTTATAAATTTATAATTTATTTTTATGAGTATAAAGGTATTTTCATTTGATTTTTATGAGTTTATTTATATTTTTGAATGAATAGGTGTAGGTGTATGTAGGTATACTTATAACTGTTTTATCTATGTATTTTGTACACTTAATTTAGTTATTGTATTTTATTGATTTTTATTTTGGGTTTGTGTTTTTAATGAGTTATTTATAATGTATACCTGATTAAAAGAATAAAAGAATAACTGAATAAAATCCTTTCTATTTATATATAGGCATACAACATTGGTATTTTTGTCTATGAATTTGTAGACTTATTTTATTTTACAAATTATTCTGTTTTCTTGTACTTTCTAATATGTGTATGCATTATATACCTTATTTACAAAATTCTAAAAAAAATATGAATTTACACAATAAAATGAATATTTTAATCAGTCCAATATACAAGAAGGGCCAAAAACCTAACTTCTGCATATGGACTCCAAAAATTATGAAACCAATTTTATAAAATAGTTCATGGAATGCTATATACAATTAAAGGTGAGTTTGGGTGATTTGGAGTCTTTATTTGCAAGATATGGGTCTGTGAAGTTGAGATTTTGGCTTTTTATTCTGTGTATAAAATGTACAATGGGTATTATTTTTACACAAACTCAATTTTGTATTTTTATTTACATTATTGTCTACAACTTTTATGTACAAAGTTTCTTTATTTGATGAAGGAATAATTATATATAAAATAGGTGTCAAAAATGCATAAATGAATGAATTAATGAATGAGGTATTTGTTGTACACTGGCCCTTATCTCCCCCTACTTTATTCCTTGTCGACCAATTCCATGCTGGCTTTTGTCTCGGGGTTAGGGTCATAAAATATTTGCAATATTTTATTCCTTTTTCTTTTCTTCTCTTTATTCTATAATTTTGACATTAAAAACCTTATTTTATGTACCCTTAATACAATGAATATTAGGTGCTATTATGTACAAATAGATGCTACTTACATGCATTTGCTGGGGTTTTTAAGGCCAAAATGATAGAATAAAGGTGACGAAATGGAGATTCATCACCCCCCTATACTTGCCTTTGCTAGTCCCTAGCAAACACTTATGCAATAAGTGCAAAAAGAATACAGAAATGAAAAAGGAAAATGAAAGAAATATAGAGTGAATAGGGATGCTTTCAATGCAATGCATGTCCCTACAAAGTCTGAATTTGGAGCTCCTGTCAGACCTTGGGTGTGAATGTGTGTGGAACCTAGTCGGGAACCAGCTCTAAAATACAACAGCCTTCGATAGTCACAGGACTCGGTTCAACCTACCTCAACAGCCGGGTCAGAACCAGTCTACATCATACGCAAACCCTTATAACTATGAAGCTGACTTGTACGGTGTAAGTGATAGTGGCTCTCCCCAACTGAAATGATAAAAAAATTGACTTCTCCAGAATGACAACCCAATGATTCCCCAATCCAACAGCTCTTTCCTCGAGGAGCAGGGTATTCCCTTCTAAGTTCAAGTGGCAACCAGCTCAAGAGGAGGGGGTGAAGAGAAGAATGGACGGTAGCCAGTGTAGCTACCTATCCCGGGATGCAAGACCAGTGTAGTCAAGTCATCCAGCTGCAGGCTCACGTATTTGTCTTTGGAACTCACGCTTGCTTATTGACTTTGTACATACTTTGCAGGCATTTTATTTTTGTACAGGCCTGACCATATTTTTTTATTTTTTATTTTTTTTTCAACATACTATTCACAGCAGCATTTACATAAGGAGTTTTTCCTCTTGAGCCAGTAGACTATCCCTCTTTTGAAGCTTTATCGCAACCCACAATCTCCTGTCTTTAGACCTCATGGCTATTGGACCAGGTTGGGGTGCACTTCCCTCCCTAGACGAGGACGAATGTTTCCACCCGTGTGCGTCTCAGACTGGCAAATCCAACCCCCTCACCACTCCAACTGAGTTGAGCCAAGTGAACAGTGCAAGTGTCCAAGTTAGGTCACGGTCGGCAAGAGTCGTACGTGTGCCTCGAAAAGTTCTAGTTAGTCCACTGAGGTGACTTGAACCCAGCCTAGATTTCTCAAAGAATTAAGTCTGTATAGACCTGAAGTACCTTAAACCTAGTTCCCATAAGGTTCCAGTGCAGTTATGTGCGGTAAGGTTCAACCAAGCTCCAATTTGAGACTTCATTAGACTGATTCAATCATCAAGCTCACTCAAAAAGAATATGAATGGTATGCTTATGCTATGCAAAATGAATGATGCAAATTTTTCACAAAAAGTTTGGAAAGAATCAAAGAATGTTTTTACACAAAGAATTTTTGCAAACAAACTAAGAACTGGACATACGCAAAAAGTATATACAATTATTTACACGGGCGTGCTGCTGTATTCACAGAATGTATGAGTTTCTACAAACTTTACATGTTTGAATGGAGTAGTTTATTTAGAACTGTACAGAAAGAATTGTATGTGTCTTGTTTATGATTTACGAGAGTTTGTAAGAGTGTTCTTATTAGGTTTTGAAAATACTTTTGCAAACTATAGTACACAATAATTTTCGCAATTATTCACACACATTTGAAATCTATTTTTGCAAAGATTTGTCACACTATGTATAATTTTCACAATAGTCTTGACAATCATTTTTCACAATATTTGCACATAGGTTTTTCAAATCCTTTCTTTCACACAAAGAAAAATTTTGCAATCAAAATGTTTTCACACATTTGAAATCATTTCACATCAAATTTTTCAAAACTGGTCACCCTATTTTTCAAATCATACTGTATAGGTATCTGATTTATTAATCAGTATGTACAAAAGAAGAAAAACAGTATTTGATGTATAATATAGCTTTGGTTCTTTTAGGCTTTGTTTGGGCTTATTTCTTATTTACAAATGAGAGATTTTTGTGCGGACTCCTCAGACTTACTTGAGAATCATTTTCACAGGGATTTTGAAAACTATAGTCCAAAATAATTTTGCAAACATGTTCACGCATTTGAAAATCCTTTTACAAAGGTTTTACACAACATAGATAGATTTTTCAAAACAATTTTTGTCAATCAAATTTTTCACAATCATTTGCACACTAGTTTTCACACATTTTGCTTTCATTCAAACAAAATAAATTTTACACACAAAACTAATTTTCCAAACTTTGAATACTTGTACACACTCTTTTCAAACAAATTTCACAAGATTTTTCAAAAGAGAATGTTTTGTACAAAACTTTTTCTGACTTAGTAATCAGTACAATTACAAAGAGTCTGAGGAACTCACAATCATCTTTCATTATTATAAAGCTACTTTTTACATTTTATTTTATGATGAAGTGGTCTTTTTATTTTTTAGTATGAGTTATGGCTTTTAGTATATACAAGGTATATACGACCCCCCCTATACTTAGCTTGAGCTATGTCCTCATAGATCGAAAGGAAAAAGCAAAGACATAACTCGTACTGAGTATAGACAGAGCTAAAGAATAAATATGAATAAAATGAATGAATGAGAAGTTGACCGTCCCCCCTATACTTAGGATCAAAGGATCCGAAGTATAGCAGACTGTACAAAAAGCAGGGAGGGTCAAGGGTGGGAATACACAGATCGTACTCAGATTGTCTCCCCCTATACTTAGGGTAAGATACTCCTAAGTATAGACAAGAAGAGGAGACAATGGAGAGGATCGGAATGAAATGAAAAGCTCTAGGTGCACGTCCCCCTATACTTAGGGCAAAGTACGTCCTAAGGATAGAAAACCTGTCTACAAGGGCGGCACCTTTTTTTTAAGATAGAAAAAGAAAATAGAAAAGGAAAAGAAGAAAAGAAGAAAATCAGATGAACAATTGTTGAATTGCATAATCTGAATCTTTCGATGCCGCAGGTGCTGTAGAGATGTCATCATGGTGCATGAGCTGAACGAAGTCAACAACGGCCAGGAATGTGTCTGGTTCGAGGTAAGGCTTCAGTAGTTGGCCGTTGACGACGAATGGCTGTGCGTCAGGGGACAATTCTGATATAGCAATGCTTCCATTGTCACGCACTTCACAAACTCTAAATGGCCTTGTCCACTTACTCTTTAATTTGCCTGGGAATATCCGCAACTTTGCATCAAATAACCACACTTTCTGTCCAACATCAAAGGTCTTTTGTCTGATGTGCCGGTCGTGCCAGCGTTTCACCTTCTCCTTGTACATCAAGGTGTTATCGTATGCATAGTCTCGAAATTCCAAGAGCATGTTCAGATCATCTTTTCTCTTCTGACCACTTTTACGTGAGTCCAAATTACAGCTGTTGATTGCCCATAGAGATTTGTGAATTAATTCTACGGGCAGATGGCACGGCTTCCCATATACAAGACGATAGGGCGACATGCCCAAGGGAGACTTGTAGGCTGTTCGGTAAGCCCATAGGACCGAGTCCAAGAGTTGAGACCAGTCCTTTCTGTTTGGCCTAACAAGTTTTTGCAGAATAGTCTTGATTTCTCTGTTTGATAACTCCGCCATGCCATTGGTCAGAGGGTGATAAGGAGACGCGACACGGTGATCTATGCCGTATTCCTTCGTTAATTTCTTGACCTCTTTGTTGATGAAATGGCTACCCCCATCTGAGATGAGAATCTTTGGTATCCCAAACCGCGAAATGATGTTCTTCTTCAGAAACTGACAAACTGTTTTGCTGTCGGCGGCTCGGGCGGGAATAACTTCAACCCAACGACTCACGTAATCGACGGCAAGGAGGATGTGCTCAAAACCTTGACTGTTAGGGAAAGGTCCCATGAAGTCAATGCCCCATGCATCGAAAACGTCTGCTATCTGAATGATTTTCAGGGGCATTGAGTCTTTGGCAGTTAGTGTTCCCTTCAATCTCTGACAGTCAATGCATCTTTTGATGAATTCCGCTGCATCCATGAATAAGGTGGGCCACCAGAGGCCACACTGTAGAACTTTGGCTGCCGTCCGATCTCCAGAGTGATGTCCACCAGATTCGAGCGAATGACAATGCTCGAGGACACTAAATTGCTCCGTCTGAGGAATGCACCTACGCCAAATACAATCTGCTCCTTCTCTGAATAAAAGAGGATCTTCCCATTGGTAGAAGCGGATGGTCGACATGAATTTGTTCTTTTGGTTCTTCGTCCAATCCGATGGTGTTACCCCCGAGACAAGGTAGTTGACTATATCTGCATACCAAGGAATGGAATCCACTGCTAATATGGCTTCGTCAGGAAAGGTTTCTGTAATAGGTGCATTGTTCAGAGGAGACTCAGGCTGCTCTATTCTGGAGAGGTGATCTGCTACCACATTCTGAACTCCAGGCTTGTCCTTTATTTCCATATCGAATTCCTGGAGGAGAAGGATCCAACGAATCAGTCTTGGCTTGGCATCCTTCTTCTGCTGTAAGTACCGGATAGCAGAGTGGTCTGTAAAGATTGTGACTTTTGATCCCAACAAATAGGATCTGAACTTCTCTAAGGCGAAAACCACAGCCAGCAATTCTTTCTCTGTCACTGTATAATTCCTTTGAGCTTCATCCAATGTTCTGCTGGCATAGTGAATGGCGTAGGGCGCTTTGTCTTTCCTCTGCCCTAGAACAGCTCCGACTGTGAAGTCTGACGCATCGGTCATTATCTCAAATGGAAGAGTCCAGTCGGGAGGCTGCAAGATTGGAGCCTGCGTGATAAGCTCCTTCAACTGATTGAAAGCAAGGAGAACTGGCTGATCAACGATGAACTCGGTTTCCTTGCACAAAAGTTCTGTCAGAGGTCGGGCAATGCGGCTGAAATCTTTGATAAATCGTCTGTAGAATCCCACATGCCCCAGAAATGACCTCACATTCTTAACTGACTGAGGTGGCTGGAGATTTGAAATGACATCCACTTTTGCCGGGTCGACCTCCATGCCACGTTTGGAAACGACATGGCCCAGCACAATACCCTCATTGACCATAAAGTGGCTCTTTTCCCATGAGAACACTAAGTTGACTTCTCGGCATTTCTGAAGCACTCGGTCTAGGTGCTCAAGGCAAGAATCGAAACCATCACCATAGACAGAGAAATCATCCATGAACACCTCGAGAAAACTGCCTACCATCTCGGCGAAGACCGCTAACATGCATCTTTGGAAGGTTGCAGGTGCATTGCACAATCCGAAGGGCATTCTCTTGAAGGCATAGGTGCCGAACGGGCAAGTGAAGGTAGTCTTCTCTTGATCCTCAGGGGCGATCGCCACTTGGTTGTACCCGGAGTACCCATCCAGAAAGCAGAAGAACTCCTTGCCTGCTAGTCTCTCCAAAACTTGATCAATGAATGGCAAGGGGAAGTGGTCCTTCTTGGTTGCTGTATTAAGACGGCGGTAGTCAACACACACCCGCCAGGAGGTTGGTACCCGAGTAGAAATTTCCTCTCCTTTATCATTTGTAACCACGGTAAGCCCCGATTTCTTGGGAACAACATGCAACGGGCTTACCCATTTTGAATCGGAGATAGGATAGATGAAGCCTGCATCACACCACTTCATTATTTCTTTCATGACGACGTCCCGAAGGTTAGGGTTTAGCCTTCGTTGGAATTCACGAGACGGCTTAGCATCTTCTTTTAGATAAATGTGGTGTGAGCACAGAGCTGGATTTATCCCTCGGAGATCTGATACGTTCCAACCAAGTGCCTTGCGGTTCTTTTCTAGAACCTCAAGAAGTTGAGATTCCTGATCCGGTGTCAGCCTGCTGCTGATGATGACCGGATACATTTGTTCTTCACCCGCAAGGAAAGCATACTTCAGGCCTGCAGGAAGTGGCCTGAGTTCCGGTTTTGATCTGTCCACTTTATCGGTTACTTCTGATACCATGCTGGTGGTGGACTGTACTTCCTTGCGATACTTACCATCCTCAGCTTCTTGTTGAGATCCCGGTGATGCACCGAACGGTTCTGCGCTGAGCTGATCATGTTCGGTCTAGAGTGAACGCTCAAGAAGATGCGCCTGCATCTGAGAATCTGTCTCCCAAGAATCATCGGAGCATATGCTGACTGCGCTTTCCAAGTCCTCCCCAAGAGTGAGGATTTCTCGGGTCCATGAATCATCCAAAGATAAGGCGGAGTCTCTGATCTCTGCAATGAAGTCGCAGTCTGCTTCTGATGCGGCCTGACTCTCATCAGTTGCGGTATTCGGTTCTTTGTTCATGTTTATCGTGATTCGCTGGGTGTTCGAGTTGAAAGTGATCTTCCTAGACCCGTAATCAACCACGGCGCCTGAAGTACGAAGGAATGGTCTGTCAAGGATGATAGGTGTCTGTAGCAAGGGTGCAGGCGAGTCCATATCAAGGACTACAAAGTCAGCTGGGAATTTCATTTCCTGCACTTTAACTATCACGTCTTCCAAGAGACCTCGGGGCCGCTTGACGGATCGGTCAGCAAACTGAAGGATCATGCGTGTCTGCTTGAGCGGTCCCAGCCCGAATTCCTGCATTATGGACGAGGGCAGAAGGTTGATGGAAGAACCACTGTCCAAGAGAGTGCGCTCGAAGACCTGATCAAAAATCTCGCAACTGATAAGAGGTGCTCCTGTGTCTTGCTTTTTCTGTGGGAGAAAACTGATAGCTGCTACCGTGGCCAGGGTGAGGACATGTTTCTCAACTTGCTGGTGTCTGTTCTTTCTTGACGGGCGACGCTTGGTGGTACATACCTCCTTCAGTCCTTTCTTCACAGCTGGCATGTACTCCACGGCTTTCAATAAGGGAATCTCAACAGTCAATTTATCCAAAATATCCACAACACCTGGATCAGACAATGCATTTTTTTGTTTTGCAATTTTTTTTGATTTTTGAATTGCATGAGGAAAAGGAATATGTACATCACAATCAGGAAAATCAAAGTTCTTATTTACATCAAAATCTTCGCCCACAGGATGTCGTACATCCGAACTATAAAAAGGAATACAATCTGGATCTTGGCCTGCTGATGCTGCGGGGCGATCAAAAAGGGTAGCGTCTGCTCCATCGGCTTGTGAGGGATCGGCGGCTGCTGGCGGCTCCTCCATTGCTGGCACGGCTTCGCTTCTGCTACGAGCTTCTTTTTGTTGATTTTGCTTTTGCTGTTTTTTTTGTATTTTTGGCTGAGGTTGATGCTTGTATGGCACGACGGCTGTACTGGCTTCTCCTTCCTCTTCCTCCTCACCCGCCCCTATGGCTGGCGCGGCTGATGCGGAAGATGACGATCCACCTGTTTCTTTATTCACCCCACTTGTAGTAGCAGGCGGAGGCAAGGCCCTACCGCTCCTGAGAGTAACAGCATTAGAATAAACAGTAGTATCATTACCAGATACGGACAGGACATTACATTCTACCTGCTCTTTTTTCTTGAAATTATTGGGGTTTGCTTCGACCTGAGCCGGGATGGTGGTTTGGGTGGCGGTCAGGTCGTCAAGGCACTTTGTCATTTCTGCTAGCCCTTTAACAAGCTGGGCCAGACAATCCATCGTGGGATTAGTAGGGGATACATCTGAAGATTCAGCGTGCAGACCACGCTGCTGCTGGTTAGATGGGTGGGGATGCTGTTGCTGGTGGTGTTGCGGTGGTGGAGCAGGAAGTTGAAGCTGTTGGTATGGCGGAGGTGGATACTGCTGGTATGGTTGAGGCTGAGCAGCCGCATACTAGTGATACTGTTGTGGGTGGCGGTACTGCGGCTGTTGGTAAGGAAAACTCTGCCTCCATTGGTGTGCAAACTGGGGAGGCTGCTGGTGTTGCTGGTGAGGTTGAGAGGTTTGGCCAAAACGACCACCCTGAGGTTGGTGGTACTTCCGGTTGGCAAATTGCTGACCATGGGGTTGTCCCTGAGGACGGGGTGGTTGTGCATCATTTGTCCATACCCCATTGACTTCTTGGATCATGGGTGGTGGTGGAAAAACTGGATCAGAAATAGAAAGGAACTCTGGCTGGTATACGACCATCTGCTGCTGCGGCTGGCCTTGGTCGGGCGCCTGCACGTAATACACGTGCTGGACCGACGGTGGCTGCTGGCTCGGCTGAGGCTGATGCTGCGGTTGCTGCTCGTCCTTCTTCTCAGCAGGAGCGTCTGATGGTGTTGCCGACTGGACAGAGTTGATCGTACCGGCCAACAGCTCGAGGTGCTTGTTGATCTGATCGAGCTTATCCAGGTTCTGGGTCCTCTTCTCGATCACAGCGAGTTTCTCAAGGTCCTGTGATCGCTTCTCGATGATATCAACCTTAGAGATGACCCCCGATGATGCTGAGGTTGGAGCTCTCATCTCTCTCTGCTTCCTTGGATGCAACCATGTGCACTTGCTTCTGGAGGATCTGGGGCTGCTTCTGGTATGCCTTGGATGAAGAGAGGGCGGCCTCTCCTTCGGCTATTTCTTCAAAAATCTACCAGACAACATCTTCATCCTTGTTAAAATGGGAGCCCCCACATGCTGCGTCCACGAGCCTTTGGCTTTCAATGTTCAGTCCCCCAAAGAAATGCTGGACCAAGCTGGTCTTCGGGATATCATGATGGGGACACTTCTCCTGTAGATCAGTGAATCTCTCCCAAGCCTCGTGTACTGACTCATGTGCTCCTTGGGAGAAATTACTGATACGTGCTCGCATCTGGTTGAGCCGACCGAGAGGGTAGTATTTGTGCAGGAAGGCGGACTTCAACTCCTCCCAGGTCGTCACGACCTTTCCCATATGATTGACCCAGTAGAGGGCCTTGTCCTGTAAACTGAAGGGGAAAGCCGTCATCTTTGCGATGTCTAGAGGGACATTGGGATAGTGTGTGGTACGGCAAATGCGGGAGAATTGCTGCAGATGAATGTACGGCTCTTCGTTCGTGTTTCCATGAAAGGCAGGGAGAAGGGCTATGAACTGGGGCTTAAGCTCAAAGTGAGCGTGCACCGGTGGAATGAGAATCCACTCGGTCATCTGGCTGTCTCCCGGGTTGTATGTTTCTTTTAGTGTCGGCTTCGGTGGTGGTAATTCAAAGTCATCATCAGGAGGATCACCACCTCCACCTCCACCTCCTCCTCCCCGGCCTCCTCTGCCTCTGCCTCCTCCTCCATCGTCACGGTTCCTCATGTCATTCAACATATCCTGGAACGCGGTCTGTGTGAGGGCCTGCTCGGTCAGCTGCTGCTGTATGGCCTGGATAGATGCCAGCAACTGTGCATTAACTTGATTTTGATCTGGCACCTGTCCTTCTGGTGTGGGTGGCTGCTGACCCTTGCCCTTTCCTCCTGGCGCCATGTCAGGGTCTTAGTCGGACGAAATGAACTCCGGAGTAGTCTCCAGGGCTCGCGCTGGCATCTATCTGCAGAATGAGATAGTTCCGAATCAGATCTCTTGCAAAGAACTTTCAGCTGGCGTGATTGAGCTGGAATTCAGGTCTACCCCAGCATGTTGTGAATGGAAAAGGGATGTAAACTGTAATCGACTCCCATTCACAACGGCGAAAGCGGGACAAAAGTGATCCCAGTTTATTGGGTGGCCAAGAGAAAGGTAGAAAACGAGGAGTCTGGAGACCGATCCGCAAAGTCCGGATCGGGTTCTCGGGAATCGCCTCGAACTTATTGGCGGAGTTGAGTCTATGGAATCGATGTAGGTGTCGGCATGGTCCCGACGAAACCATCCATGGATCAACTTCGCGAAGCACAAGAGAATGTCGGATTGTTGGAAGAATGATACGATGGTCAACGAGGAATAAAAGGAGTGTAAAACAGTAGAAAGGCTCGGTTGAGCGGGGTGGTCAAAGGGAGAAACAACAAAACGTGCGCAAATGCGCGGGACTTGATCTTTGAACCTTAATCTAGATCCATACAAACACAATATAAAATCGGGTTCACCAACTCACGCCATGTGAAGCCGTGAAAGTTCGGCTATTCATTATCTTTTCATTTTTAGAGTTGTGATTTTTCAGGCATGTCTTATAACAAGTCCTTAGTACGCTACCCTATAGGAGAGAGAGTACTGCCGGAAGAGCATCCCGTACTTGTCCTCCTCCTGTGTAACCTGTAGTCTGTACTTTTTGGAGTCCTTGTAACCCTTCCTAGATCCCTACTCAGCCAAAGAAAAGAGAGAGGAAGCCGATAGGCGAAACCAATACTTCGGTCCTCACTCGCAACGGAATCACCCGTGAGCGTGCAAGAACCTACTCGGACGCAGGACGATGAGACAGACACCCCCGTGAAGGCGTGGCCTATGCTCAATACTTCGGACAGGGTCGATGCTCTCACAACAGAGAGTCATCATTGGTGACCAAGTCCTACTCGCCTACGTACGATAGAAGCGCCATTACTTCAGAAATCCAAGCGATACACAAGGCAGTTGTAGACTGGGTTTTTTGCCTTTAATCCTTAGGGGTCGCACTCGCTCAAGGGAGTAGGGTTTTGGTCCCCCTCCAAGGTACCTGAAAACAATGAGGGCTTTATGAACCCGGTACAATGATAGTCCATTACAGATTTTAATTAAGGTCAAAGTTTATTTAGCAGTCCCCTTGTTTTAATTTTTGGGTTTTCACTTTTTTTGAATCTGTTTCATACCAGCGCCTAACGTTTTTGTAGTTTTTCATTTAAGTCCTAGGTGCTCAAAATCAGAGGGAGATAGCGGAAAAGCCGTGCAAGTGGTTCCAAGATGGAAATCTCACCATTGAACCGAATGATGCATGCTGAGTTAGAAGACTTACAGTGCATCCCAGCTCTCTCCATGTGGTATGCAAAACAGAATTTTTAAACCTATCTACATGTCGGTATGCAAGGCACAAAATCGCCCTAAACATTAGCTGCTATTAGCGTGAAGAACCATAAGTCGCTCGTTCATCTCTAGCCCAAGAGGGTCCGGTCTTGGCTCACCCCTCCTCTGCTCAACAAATTGAGGGTAGGAGAAAGCGCTTTACAGGGTTCGCTACGACACAGAGGACTAAGAGACAAATTAACTACTTGTTTAAGTTTGACTAGATCCAAGCGAAGTAGACTATAGGAACATGCATTCTTATTAATGTTTGGACCTAGCTACCGAGTCAAGCAACCTATATCTAGGGGCTCCAAGCACACAAAACAAAGTAAAAGAAAGGCGGAAAGCACAAAACTTCGGGAAACAAAATAAAATAAGGCGATGAAAACTTGAAAAGCGGCGATGAGGCCCCCAGGTGAACAATCACCCGTGCACTGGACCTCATTGTGAAGAGTAGAGTCCTGTTTAATTACATGCCAAAATAGTCTCTCTCTTACCATAAATTACAAAAATAATCCTAAGTGTCTATCCTATCTAATGCCCATCTCCTTGCTTCCTTGGTGCTCTCTCCAGATGGTCATGAGAAGAGAAGACCATCCTCCTCCAAGCTCGGCTGCCTTGGCCTCCTAGGAAGCCATCCTCGCGTGGCGGTCCCTCGCATCAAAGTCACAAAAAGATTGCATTAGAATAACTCAGTCAATCAAATAGAGCAGACATCATAATCACAATAAATAAATAAATGAAGCATGGTGATTCATAGCAATAAAAACAATAGCTGCTCACAAAAATAAATGATTAATCAAGGCTTTTATACAAGAATGACAAAAATTAATTAGGCTATGCTCATTGCTCCCCGGCAACGGCGCCATCTGATAACGCTCGGGTATGCTCCAAAAGGGTCACCATGAATAAATAATACAAGAGTTGTCGCTGAGGCGACCGCTCATGGAACACCCGGGTGTCAATCAGCAATTAACCCACAACAAAAGAATACATCAATGAAGTTCAAAAAGAAATGTGAATTAATCTTTATTTACTCTACCAAAAAAAATGTATAGGGAACAAGCATGTAGAGGTCGAACCACAGAGAGCAATACGAAAATGCATGCGCCTACATGTGCATATTAGTCATCCTTGTGTGCAGTGAGTTTTTTTAATTAATTAAATATATATTTATTATTATTATTATTATTATTATATTATATTATATATATATGGATAACAATAATATAATTAGATAATATATATTTCTATATTTTTTTTTCTTTTTAGGAAAAACCTATATATACATAAAGTGGTACTATAATATTTACAAAAATACTTAAAATAGTCAAAAATCAAGGAGTAAAGTCTTTTTGGGGTTTTCATCATATTTTAATGTTTTTGTGATTTTGGGGGGATTTTTGAGAATTTTTAGTATTTTTAAATAGCTAAATAATAGCAAACAGGGGAATGAGGTCTGGCTGTAATAAAAATGAACATTAAAAATAGTTACAAGCCTCAAAAATTTTCCACCCTATTTTTCTAATAAAGATAATAAAATGTAGCATAAATAGGGCCTGAGTTTATATTTTTCTGATTTTTCTGTGAGTTTTTATATTTTTTTGGAGTTTTTGGGTATTTCTGGATTTTTAAGGTTTTCCTTTTGAGATTTTTAGGGATTTTTGGACTGACACTAACATAGTTCAAAATACACCATAGGGAATTTTTTGGAATTTTTCAATGCATTTTGATATTTTTTTGGGATTTTCTCATTAGGCAGTGAATAAAGGACATGTTTTTGATTTTTAATAAATGCAAAAATGAGACAAAATGAAAAATTAAAAATATGGCATGCAAGTTCAACCCAACAGTAGCTTAAGTCTATTTTTGCAATATTTTTCGAATTAATATGATGCACAAAATAAATAGACAAAGCATTCAAAAATTAAATGGCATGGCAGGGGTATTTTTGCAAATAAAATAGTTCGCAAGGGCATTCATGCAAAAATTACAATAAAAATACACGTGACTTTTTATTTCCAGGACCATTTAATAAATACAAGGACCCGGCGGGGCCTAACTGCAAATCTTACGCGCCTCACGTGGTGCTCCACGTGCGGTGTATAAGGATTAAAACACAAATATTAAAACTACAGGGGGACTTCTGCAAATTACACAATTTATATACATAGTAACTTTTTATTTTTGGGGCTAAACTATAAATACAAAAAGGTGCGGGGGTCAAATATGAAATTTACCCCTAAACACGCGCGTGATCCAACGGCATCGAGCGTGCCACTTGTCCACGTGTCGAGCTCTCGGCGCTCGATACCCCTTCGACGATCTGCGGCCGAGATTGCATCTGAGGTCTGATCGCACGGCCCAGGCTTGCGCTAGATGGACGACCCTGATTTGAACTGGGGCCGTCCCCTTCATCCAACGGCTGCTGCTGCTCACGAAGAATAGGGAAGAACGACTGACTTCCCTGACTTCGATCGGTGATATCTCCGCCTCCAGGCGCTCCATGTTGCTGCTGGTGGCCTCCAGGTGTCCGGCAAGGCGGTGCGCACCGTTCGAGATACTCCAGAAGGTCCAGGACCCCCTAGATCGGTTGAACGAGCTCGGAGAAGAGAGGGGGGTCCTGGGACCTCGCAGGGACTATGATCGAGCCCAGAGGGATCTGTTTAGCTTGAGACCTGCACCACAAAATTGAGGGGCTCGAGGGGGTTTTCCTTGACCAGGGGTTTAGGGTAAAAGAGTAGGGGAGGGTGGAGGGCGGCGAGGTCCGGCGAAGCGGAGGAGGGTGACCTCGATTCGCAGAGCAGGTCGAGCTCTGGATGATCAGAAACGTGGGCTGAGTGTAGAATGCGTAGGGGAAGGCGATGAGGTGGAGCGAAGGGTCGGATAGCGTGCCGATCAGGGTAGACAGGTTCGCCGGAGCTAAACTCCGGCGAACTTCGATCTTGGGCTAATCGAGCACCTGAGGCTCTACTGATAACTCTAAAAGCTAAACTACAAAGTAAAAACTAAAACTAAGCTAAAAACAAGAAGAAATCAGCTCTTATACCTGGTTGGCGACCAGGGAGCAGGACCTCCGGCGAGCGGCGGCCGTGGGCACTCCTCGCGACTCCTCCGACCGTCTGAAGCCTCCAGGATAACCCTCCTGTCACAAGGATCCTCGAGAACTGGAAAAGATGGTGGAAAATCGACCGAAGGGAGGCCAAAAAACGGGAGGAAGTCGAAGGTCTTATTTATAAACAAAGTATGCGCCCTTATTGGCCGACGAATCATGACGAATCTGGGCTATGTACAAGGGAGCATGGGATTGGGCGTGATTCTTGGATGTACAAGGAACAATTTTCATGAAGGGTCTTATCGTCCTCGAGCTACAAAAATCGCGTGAAAAATCGGGGAAACAGGGCCTCTCGTGACTTGTCAGAGGGGTAGGTAGGGTATGAAGAGTTGACCCGAGGTCAACCCTTGGCGGCCTGCGATTGGTCCACGCAGGCCGCTAGAAGACAAAACAGCATGGGTTAATAAAGATTAATTATTTTAAATTAGTAAATGATTTTATTTATTTTTGAGTATAAAATAAAAAATGTTTATTATTTTATGTAGTATTTATTTGTGATTTTTATTGAATTTTTCAAGGTGTTTTATTATAGTTTTATTTGAATAATATGTATATGTATGTATTTCCATGTATTTTTATGTATTTTATTTTTAATTTGTTTATTTTCTTTTATTATTTTATTGGCTTATTTTATAAATTTATAATTTATTTTTATGAGTATAAAGGTATTTTCATTTGATTTTTATGAGTTTATTTATATTTTTGAATGAATAGGTGTAGGTGTATGTAGGTATACTTATAGGTGTTTTATCTATGTATTTTGCACACTTAATTTAGTTATTGTATTTTATTGATTTTTATTTTGGGTTTGTGTTTTTAATGAGTTATTTATAATGTATACCTGATTATAAGAATAAAAGAATAACTGAATAAAATCCTTTTTATTTATATATAGGCATACAACATTGGTATTTTTGTCTATGAATTTGTAGACTTATTTTATTTTACAAATTATTCTGTTTTCTTGTACTTTCTAATATGTGTATGCATTATATACCTTATTTACAAAATTCTAAAAAAAATATGAATTTACACAATAAAATGAATATTTTAATCAGTCCAATATACAAGAAGGGCTAAAAACCTAACTTCTGCATATGGACTCCAAACATTATGAAACCAATTTTATAAAATAGTTCATGGAATGCTATATACAATTAAAGGTGAGTTTGGGTGATTTGGAGTCTTTATTTGCAAGATATGGGTCTGTGATGTTGAGATTTTGGCTTTTTATTCTGTGTATAAAATGTACAGTGGTTATTATTTTTACACAAACTCAATTTTGTATTTTTATTTACATTATTGTCTACAACTTTTATGTACAAAGTTTCTTTATTTGATGAAGGAATAATTATATATAAAATAGGTGTCAAAAATGCATAAATGAATGAATTAATGAATGAGGTATTTGTTGTACACTGGCCCTTATCTCCCCCTACTTTATTCCTTGTCGACCAATTCCATGCTGGCTTTGGTCTCGGGGTTAGGGTCATAAAATATTTGCAATATTTTATTCCTTTTTCTTTTCTTCTCTTTATTCTATAATTTTGACATTAAAAACCTTATTTTATGTACCCTTAATACAATGAATATTAGGTGCTATTATGTACAAATAGATGCTACTTACATGCATTTGTTGGGGTTTTTAAGGCCAAAATGATAGAATAAAGGTGACGAAATGGAGATTCATCACTTACACATTGCAATCAGGTACATTATGTGTCCAACTGCAAGTACAATATCTTGATCATGGATCCAATCCATGGTATTTTACTGGTTATTATTGAGTATGATTTTGGGTGGGTTAAATGTAGGTTACTTGAAATAAGAAATATTTACATAAATACATATTTTACTTTGATTAATGATTTTATATCAAAGTTGTCTTGCCTTGTCAACTCCGAAAGTTCATTCCCTTATTCACTTTCAAAGTAAGAGACATACTTACCATTATATCTCAAGCAAGAGCTGGGATCTCCTTTTCTATCTTTGTTACATCCCAATAATATGAGAAACTGTAACTCAAACAACATCACAATAATAGGTATTGATCATATGCTTTCCAAAAGCATATATCAAACCTACAAATTCAGTCAAGCTAAAGCTAGACGACCGTACATGGAATTTGATCCCAATATCTCATGAGTGAGATCATGTCTTTTGGTTCAGTAATGAACCTGTATAATCCCTTTAAGAGGTCGTATTACTCATATGTCCTTGTGTGCACACCAATTCGTCGTTGTATATACCTTGATTATATCATCAACCTGTCGGTCTACCAAATGTACATACTCAAACATATAGTAACACATCTGTCTCTGGTCAGAGGATGCATGCCTATATCGTGACTGTATACGACATCGGACTTGGTTATCTCGATCTCGTTAAGTCAACTCTTTGTACTATCTTATCTAGCACCTCCGAATCTCTATTCCTATGTAGAGGACATGCATCAAGAGGCTGGTTAGATATCAACCTATATAGAATAATTGACATCTTTCTCTCAGGATGGAGATCCACAATCACTTGACGGTGCTGGATGAGTACTCAATCTAACTCTTTATATACCATCCAAGCACAATCCTCTATGATTCAATATTTGAATCAACAGTTGTGTGATCATTAAGATGACCATGGTACATAATCCTAATCGTACTAAGGGACCTATTATGCAAATTAATTTTTCTTCATTTCAGACCAGGGAATGAATTTTGCAACAGTATTTATTACATAATGGCTCACAGTGGGATTGCATGTCCAACACTACTCTATGGGGGCCAGTGATGGTGCGCTGCTCGGTGGACGCACAATGGATGCTTCCCGCATCGATGCAATGTTTCTTTCACCTTCAGATTAGGAGGAAAAAAGATGGATTCTCTAATGTTGTTTTCTTGCAGGCAATGGATGCAGCGTCGCGTGGAGGTGGTGGATGCACACGGAGGAGGTGGATCGTGGAGGAGAAGGTTAAGGAGAGTGCAGATGGAGGAGGGGTGTGTGTAGAGGAGGGCACGTGGAGGAGGTGGGTCATGGAGGAGAAGGGAGAAGGAGGTGAGGGTGGAGGGGGATGCAGGCAATGGAGGGTGCGATCAGTTTTTACAATCTGAGATTATTTTTTTACTATCATAGTTCTTTTTTTTATAATATCAGATCTTTTTTTATAAACCACAAATCATTTTTACAATCTCAGATTTTTTACATTTGCCTTTTCTTTTATAAATTTCTAAGAATCTCATATCTTTTTTTACAATCTCATATATTTTTTGCAATATCAGACTGTTTCTTAAAAATCTCAAATTGTTTTACAACATAAGATTATTTTTTACATTAAACATTTCTTTTATCATTGTCTGACAATCTCAGATCATTTTTTACAATATCAAATCATTTTCTACAAAAACAACTCATTTTCTACAATTTTAGATTGTTTTTTGCATTTATCGTTTCTTTATCTATTTCTAACAATCTACTTTTTGCATAGAACATAATACAAATTTTACAATCAATCAAGAAATTTTACAAAAGTAACATGAGTATTAAAAACCTTAAATTTTATACATTTTTCTCTATCTGATTAATAATTGTTGAATTACTAACTATATATTCTTTTGCAGATCTCTATACTTATATTACAAAACAAGCACAGACCTTTACAATGGCGTTACCTAAATTACAATTTCAACAATAAAAGTATTACTAATTTTGATTTGATTTTACAAAGTAAGACACAATTTTACAAATTCAATATGTATTTTATAAAGAGTTCTGCTATTCTGCATAACATGAAAATGCTACCACATTGGCGAAACCTCCTCGCAATAATAGCAACAAAAGGTGTCAATTCAGGCAGGTTAAAAAATGGTAAATCAAATGGATTAAATGAAATTTAAATAAAAAATGAAATTCAATGTTAAAATGAAAATAAATTGACTAAAGTACCCTTTGTATAAAAAATCATTAGATTGGGATCTAACGGATGAGATCATTGACTTTCCATACATTCAGGAGATGCTCATATCATTGGATGTGCAATATATATATATATATATGGGGGGGCATTCTAATAGGATGCAGTCCTTCCCGAATTCAGGAAGGTTGCCCTCTTTTTGTATAAAACACGAGCACTTTAGTAGAATATGTATACAATTTGTACTATAACTGCACATTATAAATACAAAACAACATAAAATATTGCATATTATAATACAAACATCAAAACTGCCCATTATAATAGAAACTGTATAAGTATTCTACTAAAGTCATCATGTTTTTTTTACAAAAAAAGGGTCGGCCTTCTTGAACTCAAGAAGGACTGTCCTATTGGAAGGATATATATATATATATATATATATATGGTTGGTCTTGTGAGATCCAAAAACTGTGAGAGCATGAGAGCAGTGTGTCTGGACCACTAGATTTTGTCATCTCTCTCCTTATTGATTGCTGGAGGAGAGAGAAGAGCATAATCTAGTGGTCCAGATTCACTACTCTCATGCTCTCACAGTTTTTGGCTCTCACCGGATCAACCCTCTCTATATATAAACATGGTTGCCCCTATCGTCATATATTTTCATCATTATATCCCTCTAATACGTGATTACAATTTCGTCAGAAACAGAGTCTCTATACCCTCCATCCATAACAAGTCGATTACAATAATTCAAAGACCGTTAAAATTATATAGTCTAGATGGAGGGTATATGAGTCTCTATTTCTGATGAAATTATAATGACATATTAGATAGATATAATGACGAAATATATGATGATATTTTTTTAAAAAATAAATTAGATCACCATATATCAACCGCTCATTTTACTATCATTCACGGCATGAAACATGTGGGGACTTAGATACATATATCACAATGGTGTCATTCAAAATTCAACTCAATTCAAGGCTCCTATCCCCTCCTTCAAGACTTCCAAATTTTAATGGTCTTGGAATTGCTGAAATTGACCCCCTTCAGATGGACATGTTAGGGGTATTTTTTTACATGAAATTTGAAACACATGTTCCACTCATTATTCTTTCTAAATTTCCTAGGTCTCATGCCGTGAATGATGGTAAAATGAGTGGTTGAGATTAGCCATCTCACCATGTCATGAAGCCCCATCTCAAAGAATCACTTCTCCTCTCTCTCTCTCTCTATATATATATATATAGAGAGAGATATGAAAAAGGGATCCTACATATGTGGGTGTAGTTAACTACCAACAAGTCTCATTTTTTTCATTATTTTTTTTGAAATGAAACCTTAGTGGAATTAGATCACTATATCACCATGGTATCATTCAAAATTCAACTTAATTTGAGACTCCTATAATCTCCATTAAGACTACCAAATTTTAACTGTCTTAGAATTGATGAAATTGACCCCATCTAGATGAACATGTTATAAATGTTTGTTTTGCATGAAACTTGAAACACATATTCCCCTCTTAATAAACTCCTAAGATTTCCTCCAAAAAATCCCAAAAATCATGAAAAAAAATGATGGGAGTAGATAGTTACCCACACCCCCAAGTGTAGCTCCCAACTCCCGTATATATAGTGTTTTATAATACATGTGTCTTGTGAAGGATATGAAAAAATCCTTAACTGCATCACAGAAGCGTGATGATCGCATCGTATGCGATTGAGAGCGACTAGTCATACTAGTTGTTGGGGTAGTGGAATTTAAAATTTTTTTTAATGATGAAAAACATGAACCAAGAAAACTTCTCGGATCGTTTCATCTAAACCACAAATAAGTATTAGGTTTACCTCTTGAAGTGTGGTTACGATCGAGTCTCTAGACAAAGAGAACTCCCATCTCAAGTCTGGTCCAACGAAGGAGACACTTGTAAGCACGTTGATGAAACACATGCTCCTCGCAATCCATATTGATGATCCAAGCGACGAATCTCCTGATCTCATCACATGAGATCCGACGCCTTCTTCACGAGAGAGGCACACCGAAGGAGACAAAAATCCACTAGCAAATGATCCTACAACATAACAACGATGTGGTGGCAATGGCGACTCTCTCTAGGGCTCCAGGGTGGACGACCACAATGAGAGATAGAGACTTGACGTGTAGGAGACACAGAGAGAGGGAGAGAGCTTTTAGTTGTTGTTGTTGTTTGAAGAGAAAGGGTTGCCTCTTCTTATATAGTATTTTGGGAGTCCATGGATCTCAATTCATGGACAACACAAAATCAATAGATGAGATTGATTTGTTTTTCTTTTGATGGCCATGATTTCGTTGTAAAAATACAACAACAATAATAAATTAAATTAAATATGTATTGAATAATCAATATAAATTAATTTCAAATTAAATCAATTACCTATAGAGAAAATTGGGAAGGAGATTAACCTCCTACTATAAAAGGGGGAGAGGGGGGGCGGCCACCCATTCCAATTATGACTTGATGGTTGTCCACCACCTTTAGATGGAAGGTGGCAATCTCCATCTCATTCCATGAGATTACAATATCCCATGAAAATCTCTAATATTTTACAACAATATTTGTTGTAAATTATCTCACAAAAATAAATCCACTTTATTTTGTGAACATTGCAATCATGCCATTAGAAATGTGTGAATCTCATTCACAACCCAAAATAAAATGTAAATTGCATTTTCAATTAATTTTCTAATGTGAATCCAATTCACATAAACATTTAAATTGTAAATGTTATTTACAAATAGCTCTCTCTTATATATTATAAATAACATTTATAATATATATGATTAATATGGATAGTGATATCCACATTATTCATATATACGATAATTAAGTCACATTTAATTATCTTGAATCTCTATTCTCATGTACATTATTCACATCTAAGATAATTAAATCACATTTAATTATCTTAGATAACTCTCTTTATATGTCCAAATAATATAAACCAAATTCATATTATTCATTACAATTAAATCACCGTTAATAATCCGTTTCTCAATGCTCGGATACATTATCAACAATGAAATTATCCTTGAACTCTTTCAAAGATAATGCGCTTTCTTTGTGGATGCTTGGGGATAATGATAGGGTGATTGTATGCTCCACTTATAGTGACTTGGATATTGAGATCATATCTCAAATCCAGATCTTGCGGACCTACCATAGATGTTTGATTAAATGAAAACTGTAAATCTAATCTTTTCATTGTATCTAAATCAAACTCAGATCACTGTCCAACATTTGGACCAATATTAGATTAATTATCTATTGAGAGGAGTCACTAAAATTCAAACCCGTTTCATCACTCCCTAGGAATGGAAGCGTTATGGTTATACAATCGTTTATGATCACATCACCCTCAGGTATTCCTAACACCTGTACATCCTACACACTAGAATACCTAGAATAAACCCGAAGTTTTAGATCTATTTAGACTGTCTCCTTCAAGGGTTTGTCATTAAGTTTCTCATTCGATCATTAGGATTCGTTATCTATCATACAATTTCCAAAAGCAAAAATCATACCTAGGTATTGATCATATACTTTCCAAAAGTATATATCAAACCTACAAATTCAGTCATGCTTCCAAAGCGAGACGTCTGTGCATGAAATTTGATTCCCAGTATCTCATGAGTGAGCTCATGTCTCCCGATTTAGTAAATGAACCAATGAACCTGTATGATCCCTTTGAGAGATCGTATTACTCATATGTCTTTGTATGCACACCAGCGTACCTGTGTATAGACCTTGATTAAGCAATCAACCTATCGGTCTGCCAAATGTATATACTCACACATATACTAACACATCTATCTCTGGTCAGATGATGCATGCCTATATCGTGACAACATACAACATATGTCTTTGGTTATCTCGATTTTATTGAGTCAACTCTTTGAGCTAACTAATCTGACACCTCCAAATCTCTATTCCTATGCAGAGGACCTGCCTCAAAAGATCGATTAGATATCAGCCATAAGTGAAAGGATTGCCATCTTCTACTCAGGCTGGAGATCACCTCTTAATAATCATTTGACTATGCTTGATGAGTCCTCAATCTAACTCTTTAGATATTCATCCAAGCACCAACCTCTATGATTCATCAATTGAATCAACAGCTGTATGATCATTAAGATGGTCATGGTACATAACCCTCATTGTACTAAGGGACCTATTATGCAAATTATTAATTCTTCATTTCTTATTAGGGAATGACATTTTTAATAACAACTATTGCAAAATGGCTCACTGTGGGCTCGCATGTCCAGCAATCTCCCACTAGCCCAAAGAGCCATTAATGAGCTAATGTTTTAAAACCACTCTCATGTGACCACCATATTCTATTTAGAAAAATATCTAGGCAAGTTGATCAGTCACTCTGTTCTCGAGATACTATGCCAAATCCTTTTACATCACTTGCATATCTCCTAGTAACAGTGCTGCGAATATCGCATCTTGTGCAACCAATACTCAATATTGTTAAAGCAGTTCTAGTGTCTATGACACTACAACTCAATAATCGTTATAACCAATATGTAATTTCTATTATCATTATCACAATACCCTTATTCCCGAAGATCTCCATCTCCTAAGACTAACACCCAGTCTTAAGTCTTATAAGGCATCTACAGTTAAGTCCTTTTAGATCACTATCTATGAAGTCTTAAGTTCTTGAGGATATTATTATTACTGCTATTAAGGGTTTTATCTCCATAGTACGATTGGTAACAGTTTACTTCTCCCACTGCATGGCAGACATCTGACTTTTGTACACATCTAGCATACACTGAGCTTCCCAAAGCTGATGCACTATGGCATGTAGCTTTGATATTCACATCCTCAACTCTTTGAGGTGCTATCCCTTTAGATATGTTATGAATATACATTTCATCATATTTATTCTATCATTTTGGCCTTAAAAACCCTAGCTAATGCATGTAAATAACATTAATTTGTACAAAATAGCATTCATCATTTATTGCATTTATTGTATAAATAATATTGTTTTTAATGCCAAAATTATAGAATAAAGAGAAGAAAAGAAAAAAGAATAAAATATCAAAGATATTTTATGACCCTAAACTCCAAAACCAGGAATTGAATTGGTCGAAAAGGAATAAAGTAGGGGAGATGAGGGTCAAAATACAATAAAAATCACATTTATTTATTCATCAATAATTCATTTTTGACACCCTAATGAAACCTAGTTTCACTGTATTAGTTTACAGATATTAACCTCCTAACTTAGATTAAGTGTCAATAAAAACCAGATAAATCCTTGTATATATTTGAGCCTTAGAGTAAATTCAAAATACAAAAAAAATAACAAAAAAATAATCATAATGTTTTTATATCCTTAAAAATGCTCACAAAATTATTTTTCCTTTGTTTGACCTCGTTTCTATTTTTGGTAAACATGAAACTTGTAGATCTCATCGAGATCTACAACTTTCATGTTTTGCGTTTTTCCAAATTCAGCCTCCTTCTCCCTCGTATTTCACTTTCTTTATCCAAATAACCTGATTGGGCCACATGGCTCCTTCTGATTGAGCCACGTAGGCCGCTGCCCTCTCGCAATGCACCTGTGCCACCCCCCATCCGATCATCTTGTTGATCTTTAATCTCCACCGTACGTAGGCGCCCCAACCACAACCCTCCGATGCTTCTCCAGATTGCATCACCGCCGTCCGCCTTCGCCTTCATCTCCTCTCGTCACATGTCACCTTCATCACCGCCCGATCTTGTCCATTCAGCTCTCATCTCAGCCATTGGCTCCTGCTTTGATTTCAGCCCTTCGATCAGGCCTCAAATCGCATCACATTCGTTCACCTCTGCACGCCACTTCCATAACTTCCATTTATTTCCATCTCTTTTTATACATCTCATTGTCCTTACTTTTACCTTTGATCCATCTTTATGTGAGGAGAGCGTAGTTCCCAGAGTTGAATCGGTGACAACGACATAACCATGGTCGAGCGACGAAAACCCTCTCCGGTGAGATCCATTGGCTTCTTGGCCAACATCGCAGCCGCACCCACGCGCTGCTCAAGCTCATCGATCGTCGGCGATTCGAGCGAAGACCGTGCTTCTCGAGAGCACATCATAGGCGACCGCTTCCATTGTAGGTAATTTCTCTTTTTATCATTAGTCATCGTCGTTATTTTCATCATTTCTTTATCACATCACCATCACCCCACCATTTTATTTTATCACACCATCCACGTCACCATATCCTCATAGTTGCACTTATTGTTCATTCCCTATACAAGAAAACTAAAAAAATTTAAAAATTAAAATTAAAAACATATTTCATAACAACAAAACAAAAAAATCAAAAAAATAAATAAAATAAAAAAGAAGCTGCAGCACCGCCGATGCCCCCCCTCCACAGACGGCGGCACCGCCACCTCTATGCCGGCAACACTGCCCCCCTGTGCACCTCCGCCCAACGCTCCACCACTGAGCAGGCCACTCCGCCCCCAAGTACGACCGCCACATGCTACACATCCTTCTCAACCGTTGGATCGCGAGATCCAACGGCTGAGGCATCGTCCCCTTCCTCCGGATGGCCCTCTCTCCCACAATCTTCACCTTGCGCACCTGGTGCCCCCTTTCTATTTTCACCACCTTCTCAGCCATCATCTCCACTATCCAACTAACCCACGATGAATCTCTCTCCTCCATGGTCCTCACGGGCACCCATCTCGCCACGACTCCCCAGCCTTTGCTCCATATCTTCCACTCAACCCACGTCGGCCTCCATCGGGACTTCCACCTTCAAATACACCTTCACCGCCACCATTCCAACCGGTCCACCTTTATGTGGGGCTCCGCCTAGCACCACTCTTCCTCCCCATGACAAGGGGGAGGAACGATCGATGGCACCACGATAACCCTGTCTCCAAGGAATGAATGTGGAATCCACTCAAACTAGGCGCATATATCGTGACTGACAGGAGCTGGCTTCTCTTCTTATCCACCGGAGAGAGCCTGGATCATTTTCAGTGCCCTGTTTCTGACAAGTTGTCCCCGGCGGCCGTGGGGATCCAACGATGACCAGGTCTCCCCCTAGGAGCTTGAGCACATGCTTCCTCCGCCATAGCATAGGTAAGGCACCTCCGATCTTACTTTGTATTTTTTCTTTATTTTCTTGTAATTTATTAGGCTCCATCCCACACCATCACTGTCCATTGTTCATTCCTTTAGCTTCCTCACTCTTTCTTCATTCACGCACCCACTTCCACGCACCTTCTCCTTCCTCCGCAACCTTTGACCACCACGGCTCCCTCTTCTCCACACTCGTCGGAGAAGATGATCGGGCCACTCTGTTCTCCACCACGCACGGCCCCCATTCCACTCCAGCTCATCCGTGCATGAAGCTTCGGCCATTCTCCTAACATTGTAGGTACCTATATGTTCATCGACTGGATCCTCATCTGAGTAGAACTTGCAAGCTCCGCCTCCGGCGTCTAGACATCATTGCCCCTTTTCAGATAGACCGGCGCTTCGCCCGGCATCCCAACTACCTCGACAAGCTCCCAAGATGCTCCATGGAGCTCCATCAAGGCTTGAGAGGAGTAGCGGAGCAAGGAGAGCATCACCGGAGCCCAACCAAGTCCGCCGCATGAGGCAGTGGCAAGGAGGAACCAACAAAGCAGTTACCGTCCGATTGACAAGATCGGACGGTTTACGAGGGACCACGTCAACTCCATAGAACAAGAACAACTGTAGTTCGATCCAAGTGATCGAACGGTCCACGAGAGGGCACGTGTCAGCACCAAGCCTCCAGACTCGGAGAGACCGAGTCTCTTTCGAAACTCCCAAGCCAAGCTCCGAGCCTGTGCCGTCCACCGGCCTCGCCCCATGTGCCCGGTCACTTGCGGACATGGGTATTTTGCATGGAGACCCCTGAGACTTCTTCAAATTATATTCAGGTCTTGAAACACGTGATACCCACATACGCTTGGGGTAAAATGCAAATGACTACCTTTGGGTTTTAATAATTGCAATTATACCTCTACGCGTGGGTAATTTATAGGGAAGACCTCACTACTTTTGTTATTTACATTTAGGTCCTTCTAGGGACCTGTTTGCTAATGGTTTTCATGTTTTTCTTACATTTATGCCCCTGGTTTCTTTTGTGAATATCTTGAACATCCGAGCTCCGCTTGAGTTGATTTCAGTTGTGTTTCGAAGCTTGTTTTATGATCTTTTTAACGAAATAACTTGATACATGTTTTTACACTTTAAACTTTGATGCTTCACTTTAATGATTAGGTGTCTATCATGTAATGTTTATAATGCCTTAAATTAATTCATTAATGGAACTTGCTTCGTTATTCGAACATGAAATTGGCTATTGTTAATAGCTCAAATATTTTATTTGATTCCGGCATATTTTCATATGTGTACATTTGCATTTGTCTCCATTTATATATTGATGCATGACAGAAAATCAAATAAAAAAATTATGCATTATGTCTGCATTATTTGCATATCTTTGTGCATTGACTTATGAGTTTCTAATTTAACGCTTAATCTAAGTAATAAGATTCTAGATTCACACTTAAGAGGCTCGTGTCCCTGAGTTCGACCTTGGGCATGCCAAAGTAAAAAAACCGACCGCTTTGTTTTAATTGAGAGATTTTAACTAAGCAGTTTTTGACGAGTCCCAGTTCACCCTACTACAACGAACACATTCTATTTAACCACTTAAAATGGTTAAATTAAGGGGGTGAATTTTGGATTTGTCATACCCATTTTATTCTTTATTATTTATACATCAAATAATGAAACTTGGAACATGAAAGTTGTAGATAATAATTTAAAAAATACAAAATTGAGTTTATTTAAAAATAATACACATTGTACTTTTTATACATAAAATAAAAAGTCAAAATCCCTACTTCACATACCCATATCTTCCAAATAAAACTCAAAATATATCAAAATCACTCTAATTGTATATAACGTTTAATAAGCTATTTAATGAATGTGGTTTTATATTTTTTGGATTAAGATGTGAAAGTTAGGTTTTAGACCCTCATTGTATATTATACCCAAAAAAAATATTCAACTTATTCATTCTTTATTATTTTTAAAGTTTTATATTTTTATAATTTTGTAAAAATTATTTATAATATATATACATATTGAAACCAAAATAAAATCACCAATAAATCATCAAAATAAAATAAGTCTATATCAATATATAGGCAAAACACCTATAATAATACATGTATATATATAAGGGGAAATCATTCTTTATTCTTTTATATTTTTATAAAATTGGAAAAATCATTTATATTCTATTAAAAATATAAATCTAAAATAAAACCATAAAGAGATATTAAAATAAAATAAAATAAAATACAAAATACATAGGTAAATATACAATACATATACCTATATATTACATACCCTTATTTATTTAAAGATACAAATAACATCACAAAAATATAATAAAAAATATATTTGTGTACCTAAAAATAAGTTAGAAATATATAGAATAAGGGAATAAAATAATTCAATAAATTATAAAAAATAAAAATAAAATGTAAAAAATATAGATAAATATACCTATAAATATATACTTACAAATAAACTTATAATAAATAACACCAACAAATTAAATAAAAATCATATTGAAGTACCACATAAATTAATAAATATTTTTTTATTTTATACAAAAAATTAATAAAATCATCTACTTATTTTAGTCAATTAATTTCTAATAAGGACTGCTATTTTGTCTGTATGCTGGTTGACATGGCCCAATCACGTCGCCCTGATTGTTGACTCCCAATCAACTCGGCCTCCGAACTTTCTAACTTATCAGACGTGTCGATTCCCGCATTTTCATCCTTAAATCGCGCTAGATCCGTCGATCTATCGCCCTCAATCTCTTCACAAGAAATGATCTTTGATGTTCCATGATCCACACCAGCCATTTAGATCCCTTGTACATAGCTTGTGTCTCCGCCAATACATCGGTCAATAAGGGTGCATCACTTGTGCATAAATAAATACCTCATCCATCCATCTCCATTTTGGTCATCTCCAAACCCTAAAGCCTCTACATCTAGGTCTAGTGACCATACCTATGACAGAGGGAGAACCCCTGAGGTGCTCGTGTGCTCGCGGAGGAGGAGGTGCACCAAGGCAGCCGTCGTCGGCCACCTCTGCTCCCTGGTCCAATCCCACATATAAGAGCTGGTTTCCATCTTTTCTAGGTAGTTGTAGCTTGTAGGTTCATTCATACATTTTATTTCACAAATTAGTTAGTAGTTTAGGTTAGGTTAATTGTATTCCCTCGCCGGAGCTCCACTCCGGCCACCTTTTGTTTTGTTGTGAACCGCTTGTTTCCGACCTTCACCATACATCTCACTTTCGTCCCCATTCGCTTCTACATCTCCTTGCACACCTATCCAACCTCGATTCCCGCTGGATTGAGGAGTCAAGGTCCCTCCACCACCTTGTCACCGAACCTCTCTGCCTACACCACCACCTCGCCTATTCCATGCCTAATCGGGTCGACGTAGTTTACCCTTGACCCATGTTCTTCTCTATGCAGGTCTCAGGTTGAATGGGTCCTATAGTGGACGAATCGACTCTAGGTTTGACTCCCCAGGTACCTCGAGCTCCACCGACTCGCCGGGACTTATCTTTGGGTTCTGGCCCTTGTGAGTGGTACCCTGTACGTGGATCAACATCATGCACGTATAGAGCACCTCGGCGTCACCGGAGAAGCCTCGGAGCTCGAGGAATCGAGCGAACAAGGAAGAACACGCCCGTGTTCTTCCCCATTCTTGGAGACATGCCCAGCACCGTCGGATGGAGGTATCCCTCCAGATCACTCAGTAGCGGTCCGATCTTCCGCGCATCAACCATCAGATCACCTCCAGCGATCTAATCCACACCGTCGATCGTCAAAGCGATATCAAGCTACCAGGTGGCACCACGTGGATAAGTCACCGAATGAGAACCGTCCGATGGTATACTGTAAGGGGTTAAATTGCATATCTTCCCCCACCTTTTTTTGTATTTATTGTTTCGTCCTGTAATAAAATATGAAGTTTTAAAAGATATTTTGTATACAAACCCCCACACTTAATTGAATTTGCATTTGGGTCCAGTCCAGCTCATCTCATGTGTCGTCCCACGTGAGCTGGGAAAATTGCATGTAAGCCCCTAGCACTTTTTGTATTTATTTTTAGTCTAATACAATTTGAATTAAATTGTATAATTTTGGCACATTTGTAGATGAAACCCTGATCTTTATTTTTATTGCAAATACCCCTACTAGCTTATGTATTTTTGGTGCTTGTATTTCATTTATTAAAAATAATTCCCTAGCTCCTAAAATTGTGCAAAAATAGGGTAAGATGCCTGGTAGCATGTACTTTCATGCCATGGATTTATTTTGCATTTTTGTGCATTTTAACTATTTAATAAAAATCATAAGGAGCTCATTTTTGTTCCATCTAGCTTATAAAATACCAAAAAATATAAAAACATCTTGAAAAAATTCCAAGAAAATATATTTTATCTATTTTATTAAATTTTAATGACAGACCAAAAAATCACTAAAAATGGAAAAAGAAAACTCTTAAAAATTGAAAACCCCAAATCTTTTATAAAAATATAAAAAATCATTAAAAATAATCCAAAAATTTGTTTTTTCTGTTTCTCAATTTTCTTTGTATGATTATATATATTAAATATGATTTGAGTAATTTTGGACCTTATTTCCTATTTTTAAAATTGAACTCAATTCAAATATTTATTAAATACCTTATTTGAGAAATTTTTGATTTTAAAAATCCATAAAATTAACAAAAATTCTTGAAAAATTATAAAAACTTAAAAAATATTTATAAAATCCAAACAAAATTTATCTGCTGCATTTTTTTTATATTTACTAATATTTATAAATATTTTGCTCTATATTGTATATAATCTAATATATCCTATATATATGTATTTAATGGAAAACAAAATATAAAAATCTAAAAATATAAAAAGAAAATGTAAAATTATAAAATTAAAAAGAAAATAAAAATTATAAAACAAAAATAAAATAAAAAAATTAAAAATAGAATGCCACAAAAATAATAAAAATGGACAAGAGGATTTGAACAAATTTTGAGTACATTGTTTTGCCTTCATCTGCTGTTTGCTCCCTGAATTTGACCTATGCACATGCTTACTCTATACACACATGTTGTAGAGTTATAAAATTTTAAATCCAATGATATATGCTCGATTCTTGTTGTGGGTTGATTGTTGATTGATCCGGGTTTCATGAGCTGTCGCTTCAGTGGCATTGGGACTCGCCTTGTGTAGACTACTCTAGACCCTCGCAAAACCCCTGTCATCAAATGATGCCATTACCGGGGAGTAACGTTGCATAGATTGGGATTATTTATTTGTCCTATCTCTCTCTCTTTCATTTATTTAATTTTGCATTTATTTACTCTTGTCATTTATTTATTTTTCATTATAATTTGATATTGAATGTGAGTGTTCTGACCACTTTTTTTGTTTGACTTTGTTGCGAGGGACTGCACCACGAGGGAGGACTTCCTAGGAGGACCAGTGCACCCCAAGCAAGGCGAAGCCAGCCTTCAGACTTAGCTGGTAGGAGAGAGTAGTGAGGGCCAAACAGAGGAAATTTTTGAAGAGAGTATCTTTCTATAGTTTATTTATGTTCTTCTGCATTATTATGTATATTCATGTGAGAGAGTTTAATTAATGTAATAATTTGGACTCTCCTCGACACAGCTACCTCGCGAGGTCTAGTGCCCAAGGGATTGTTCCCTGGGGGGGCCTCACCGGCTTTTTCTCGCATTTTCTTTACTTTATTTTTATTTGTTTTCGATTTTATTTTATTTTATTTTGTGTGAATGAGCCCTAGCCTAGGATTTACTTGCTCGATAGATTAAGGTCCAAAGTTGTAATATACTTGCATGTACCTATAGTCTACGTCTGGACCCTAATCAAATGTTAAATTGTCCAGTTATTTAGATTTAAGATCGAGCGCCTAGAGAAGTGCTATACAGTGCTTGCAGGATCTGCTGTGGGGACACCGATGCACTTCATAGGCCAGACTATTGGATCTTACTTCTGAGTAGCTGACATTTTGTGCTTCACGATAATAGCAATAAAATATTTTAGTGTGATTTCATCGGTCTGCATTGCATATAGTATAGATTTAAATTGTGTTATGCATCCTGCAAGGAGAGAGCTGGGAAGCACTATAAGTCTTCTGACTTCACATGCATCATCGATTTCCATCTTGCATGGCTTTTCCAACCTCTTCCCTCTAATTTTGCTCAGTTAGGATACTAAATGGAATTACAAACATCGTTAGGCCACACACATTGAAAAATAATAAAAAGAAGTGATAACCTAAATAAAATTGGGACTGCTAAACTTTATTGGGACCTTAAAAAAATGTAATGGATTCACTGCTTTGGGGAGAGCAACCCCCCTCATTGTTGTGCATTTAATTCTACGTACACGCTAAGGATTAATGCCCATCCCATGCCTATATTTATTTTGTACAACTTCTTGATAATCACCTAACTCTAAAAATGAAAAGATAAAAGACCAACATCTCGGTCTCCACTATGTAGAGTAGGTGAACTGGGGGTTTGCTTTTGTACATTGATTGTGATTTTGAGTCCATATACATTTTTATCCCTCTTCGAGTTTCAGTCCCATTAGTGTGAGTCATCATTTTTATCAGTGAGCCCCTCTCCCTCTCTTGTTTATATATTTCGTCATATGCATCTGAGTCATGATATTGGGTTTTGATCTTCACCGTCTTCGTCGGATTTGCAGGTTTTCTCCTTGCGAATATCACCCATCACTGGTCTGGTTCAAGGAGACCCTCTCCTTGAACCACAATTTTGTCTATGTCCACTTTCATCTTGCCCACCCTCCTCGTTCCCTCTGTATCATCCCTTCTTCTACCAGCATTGTTGCACTCGGAAATAGGGCCCGCATCGAGATTTATGATTTACATTGATTATTTGAGTAAGCCGATCACATTTTGAGGATGATGACATTGTTGTGCTACCTTGGGTGGCCCTGACTTCGATATGTGCAGAGATACTGTTGAGGATTTTGATGTTTGCACGATCATAGGTCTGATTCTTATTTGAGGATTTTTAATCTCGCATACCGAATTGAGGATGTGAGTTATTTTGATGATTTGATGATAATTTCATAGGCTATGATTAGACGATCGTTTCTCTGGTTCCATCCATCTTGATTCAGATGCTTGATGTACTCTCTCTTTATGTGCTTCAAAGTGATGGTGTGCGGACCCACATTATTTTACTCATCTTCTTGAATGATCCATCCTCCATCTCCTGATTCTTTTATCCACCTGTAGCACTTAGAGGATTCCTGATTACATCTCGATCCATTTTTACCTTGACTTAAGGGACGCATTGCGACTGACCTGATTATCTCTTATCCTTACATGATCTTATGCCCTCCGATCAAGGATTGATTGACTATTTTGAGACATGAGATTTGGTGTCAGCAATCTCATGATCTTCATTGACCTAGTTTGCATTACTCCCTGAGGACTATCTATGAGAGAATGCAACATTTCTTTACGATCAGCTTCACTCACTGTCTACGCTGCCATCTTGATGGAGCAATGAAATTGAGTAGTCGAATATATGCTATTGGTCTCACTCTCTGATTGTGTATCCGATCTGTCAGAGCACGAGACCTATTTGTCTGGACTCCTTTGAGTCTACTCTCCTTGACGGTCCTCGGAAGGATGAGCCATCTTCCTCTGATTATTCCATGCTTAGTTGGAAGTATGCTCCCCGAGGGTTATTTGTGGGATGCTGCCACATCTTCTAAATCTGTTGGTCTCTTCTGCTGGTAGCCGACATATCGCCTACCGAGACCGCTTCTAATTATTTGTTTGATGGACCTGACTCCTTTGAGTCCACTCACATTGATGACCCTCGCAATGGTGAGCTATGTTTGATTATTCATTTCCTAGTATGTATCCCTCCCCTGAGGGTTATATGCAGGGTACATCATTTCGTAGGTACTCAGTTTCACTTCTGGTGCTTCCTCTCTGTTGGAGCACGAAACTGAGTCTTCTGATATGTGTACTCGTTCTCCTCTCTTGTTGTGTCTCAAATCTGTTGGAACACGGAGCCAAGTCTTCTTACTATTTTGAGATCTTTGACTTGTACGAGTCTGCTCACCGTGATGACCCCTCGCAGGGATGAGCCATGTATTGTGGAATTCGGTGTATCCAAGATCTGTTGACCTTATGACCACCGACTACCCTGCTTCATAGACAGTATCATGTTCCTCACTTTTCGTATCTTCTTGAGACCATGATTGACCTGGAGGATTCTTCATTACTCATTCTTCTTCCATGTCTCACAATATTGGCTCTGATCTCTCATTCCTTTCTTATGAGTTGATGATATACTTCATGCTACCGGTTCCTGATTTAGTTTTCGTTCTGTTTTCCCCCGGTAGCTGACACCCACTTGATTGCATACCCGGGTATCTTTTTAGCCTTCTGAATGCAGCACCATTCTCACAGGGAGACGATGACGAGAATATGGTGCTCGCTTACCATATATCGTCCTGCACTTCACCATTCTTTACTTGTTGTATATATGTGTTTTGTCTTACATTCATTCTTTCTCCAGTATGTCATGCGTACCCCAGATTATTCATCATATCTGTGTGTCTATACTTAGGACGTACCTTGTCCAAAGTGTAGGGGGTACACCTCGTGTTGTTCTTTCTTCTCTCCATTTCATCACTCTTGTCGTTGCCTATATTAGGGCTCTTTCCCTATGTATAGGGGGAGTGATGCATATATTCTATCCGATCTTCTCCTCTATCATCGGCTGTCTTTTCTATTTTCTTCTTTTCATTTTTCTTTTTCCACTAAAGAGGTGTCACCCCTTTTTGTCAGTTTTCTATACTTACGACGTACTTTGTACTAAGTATAGGGGGTGCGCACCATGAGTTCTTTCATTCTTTGATCCTCTCCCCTGTCTCCTCTCTTGTTGATTTGATCTCCTATACTTAGGGAGATCTCACCCTAAGTATAAGGGAGACAGGCTGAGCTATGATATGTTTATTCCCACCCTTGACCCTCCCTGCCTTGTGTATAGCCTGCTATACTTATAATTATTTGATCCTAGGTATAGGGGAAGGTCAACTTCTTATTCATTTATTCCTTCATTATTTCATCGTTGTAGTATAGGTTTTTCTATACTCAGTACGAGTTATGTCTTCTCTTTTTCTTTTCGATCTATGATGATATAGCTCAAGCTAAGTATAGGGGGGTCGTATATACTCTGTATATGCTTAAGAATAACTCATACTTCGTATTAATAATAAATATGGCTAAAATAATATATATAAATATACAATTCATATAAAATAATGCATATTATTCCTATTTTTTGTATATAATTGATTAATAAATCAGGTTAAAAATATGTTTGCAAAATGATTTGAAAAATGGTTTGACCATTTAAAAAACTTCTTGTAAAATGTTTTCAACCTTTGTAAAAACATTTTTGATTTATAAAAATTCTTTTCTTTGGGTAAAATAAAATGTTTTGAAAACCTATTGGCAATGGTTTTGAAAATGGTTGTAAAAATATTTTGAAAATGTATATATACTATTTGAAAAATCTTTGCAAAATGGCTTCAAATGTTGTAAATATTTGCAAAAACTATTTTGTGCTATAGTTTTCAAAATTATTTTCAAATAAGTTTGAGGAATATATGCATGTACACAATATATATATACATACACATAAATAGACATTCTTTACCAATTGTATATACATACCTATAACAATAAACATTATTCAACCTGTAATTCTTTAAACTTTTAGTTCTTGTAAATAAATAAAAAGAGGCATGCCTGTGTAAATAGTTGTATATATTTTATATCTTTGTGCCAAAAGTCTTTTTTGTTTTTCAAAGTTATTTGTAAATCCTTTGAAAAGTTGCATCATTTTTTGCATTGTACATAACATTTGCATAACATCCACATTCTTTTAGATTGAGCTTGATGATTGAACTAGTCCAAATAAAATCGAAGATTGGAGCTTGGTTGGACCTTACTGCACCTAACTTCACTGGAACCTTATGGGAAATAGATTTAAGGTACTTCAGGTCCATTGGGACTTAATTCTTTGAGATTCAGGACTGGGTTCAAGTCACCTCAAACTGACGCATGACTCTTTGTCGGTCGTGACCTAACTTGGGCACTTACACCTTTCACTTGGCTCAACTCAGTTGGAATGGTAAGGGGATTGGATTTTCTGGTTTGAGACACACATGAGTAGAAACATTCGTCCTCGTCTAGGGAGGGGAAGTGCACCCCAACCCATCCCAGTTGCCATGAGGTCTAAAGACAGGAGAGTGTGGTTTGCAATAATGATTCAAAAGAGGTATAGTTTTCTGGATCATGAGGAAAAACTCCTTAAGTAAATGTTGTTGTATATAGTATTTAAAAAAAAAAACTCCAAAAAAAGTGGACAGTCCTGATTGGAAATAATATGCCTGTCGGGGTTTACATATGTTGTAGAGTCAATAAGCAAGCTGAGTTTCAAAGTTATACCATGTGAGCCCGCAGCTGGATTACTTGACTAACTGGTCATGCATCCCAGGATAGGTAGCTACACTGGCTACTGCCCATTCTTCTCTTTACCCCCTCCTCTTGAGTCGGATGCCAGTTGAAATTAGAAGGGAATACCCACTCCTCAAGGAAAGAGTTGCTGGATTGGGGAATCATTGGGTTGCCATTCCGGAGAAAGTCAATTTCTTTTGTCATTTCAGCTAGGGAGAGCCACTATCACTTACACTATAAAAGTCAGCTTCATAGTAATAAGGGTTTGCATATGATGTAGGCTAGTTCTGACCTGGCTATTGAGGTGGTTTGAATCGAGTTCTGTGACTCGCGAAGGTTGTTATATTTTAAATTTGGTTCCCAATCAGGTTCAAACACACATTGTCACACCAAGGTCTGACCTGAGATCCAAACTATGAATTTATAAGGACAAGTTTAATAATTAAAATCAATTCTATTTATTCTTTCTTTTTCTTTTCTTCTTTATTCTTTTTGTGTACTTATTGCGTTAGTGTTTGCTAGGGACAAGCAAAGGCAAGTTTATGAACATGAATTTCCACCTCTTTAATAATAGGAAATTGTCGTAGTATAGGAGACGAATTTCGGTTAGCAAAACCACAATCATTTGAATATTGTGGAATATTTATACTTGGCAGGTCTACCAAGGTCAAACACAGGGACATGAGCTACTCTATTTTTTTGTTAAATTTTGATCAATTAAGAGCATGTATGAATAATTTCTCAATTAAGGGTCTTCATGCAGATGCGCATGATAAAATGCAGACAATGCAGATATATGATGCATGCAATTTTTTTAGTTATTTTTCAATGCAACTGTAGGATTGTGCATGAAAATAATGCAAGGTTAAATACAAGGGTGATGCATTTAATTGACTACTATAGATATACCCTAGAAAGATCACTAAATGGAGCAACAGATTGTAGTTTGAAATAAGAGTCATTTTGAGTATAATATTATGAGAAAACATTTATTTTATGACAAGGCATTTGAAAAATAGACATCATCTAAAAATAAAAAACTCATCATATTTAGAATGGTGTCAAATGAGAAAATTAACATGCCATAAGATAGATGAAGAAACAATGATCAAAACGACACTAAAATTATGCAAATTCGACCTACGATGCTCAAGTTATGGAGTAAACTACGCAGGGGCATAAATGTAAATAAAATGCAGGAAATAAAATAATTAATCACAAATAGGCCCCTAACGGACCTATTTGCAATTTATAGAAAACTGCTAGGGCCCTTCTGTAATTTTTCCACTTTGTACAGGGGCATATATGTAATTCTTGAAACCTACAAGGGCCTCCATGTAAATAACCAAGGCATGCACGTGAGGAACGCCTAGGGACAAACTACAAATTCCATAAAGTTCAGGGTCTTTCTCTCAATTTACCCAGGCTCCTCATCTTGACCATCCGATCATGAGGATCGAACGATAACTGCTACTTCATCATCCACCGTGATCCATCAGAGGAGGCTGCGCTCTGGCAGTCTCCCAGTGGCACCGTGTGAGCAGGAGGTCAGGAGATCTCCGTGGTACTTTGGCAAAGATCGCGGAGGCTTGACGGAGCTGCCAGTGAAACTGAGGATCCCAATCGATGAAGCATCACCGGCGGCGGAGCTTGAGGTAGGAGATGATAGGTGAGCTCCAGCCATTGAAGAGGCTGGTACCTATAGACGTTAGGTGCAAATAGTCAAAGCGTGCGGGAGTTGCGTGAGTGATTTGGGAGTGAGATGGAGGCCTGGAGGCGACGGGAGCAGAGGCCGTGAAGCTTCTTCTCCGGTGAGATAGAGAAGAAGGTAGGTCAAGGTGGTAGGGCTATGGAGAAGGGGAGGATGTTTGTGAGGGGTTGGCGAAGGTGCTTGATGGTTGGTGGAGGTTATCAAGGGGTTGGTGGGCGATGAAGATGGTGGATTTCAGTGAGAAAATTTAGAGATAAATCAAAGAAAACAAGGGGGAAGAAGACTTGATCGGAAGGAACCGTTGGCGGAGGAGGTGGCCTGTTGTTGAGCTCCTTGGAGCTCAGGGGTCATCGCCCGGCATGCTCGGCCATGCACAGAGCTTGAGATACCACTGGTGGTGGCGGAGCTTACATGGAGGGGCGCCATGGATCAAACTGGAGGAACCGGGTCATCGTCGCCTCGACACCGCCCTCCGCTGTCACCGGAGGGCAAAGGGAGCTGGGCCGCGCCCTCGTGAATGGTGGATGACCGATATCGGTGGCGGGGGAGCGACTTTTATAGGAGGGTGTCGCCGACGGTTATGTGGTGGTGGGGGGGTGTTTGAATGAGGAGTGAAGGTAGGGCAGTAATGGAGTAGGGAGGTTGGAGGTGTTGTGAAGGTGTCAGAGGTAAGGGTTTTGCACTGGTGGCCTTATGAAGCAAGAGATGGTCAGAGGCAATGGCTATATTTGGAAGGGGGTGGCACACACGTGAGGTATAACGGATGAAGAGGGGGGTTACAGAGGTAGACGATGAGCTCCTATCCGTTGGATATGAGGATCCAATGATTGTGAGCTAGGCGTGATCGAAGGGGTTGGATCAGATCAAGGATCTGATCGAACGGCTGAGGGATGGGCACTGACGGATTGCTAGGATGAGATATGGAGACTCATCCTACGGCGGGGTGTGTGTGGATGATGTGGCGCAAGGACAGTCGTGGGATGGTGAAGCCATCTAGTGGTTGAGAAGTGAGCGGATGCGAGCGGTAGTGATCTGATCTGGGATAAGATCAGATGACTGGAGATGGAGCAGAGATGGATGACCTAGACGGAGGTGGAATGAAGAAGATCAGACAGCTAGGAGAGGTGACGGGTGGAGGAAGGAGGGGCATCCACGTGGGCGGCCCAACAGGCGCCGCGTGGCTGCACCAAAAAATTCAAAAATATAATACAATATAATAATGAGGAATTATTGGTGAATTTTATTGGGTTCTTTAAGCTAGGGGATTAAAAATTGACTTTTAGCATGATGAATATGAGGTTCATCATACCCCTATACTTAAACCATGCTCGTCGTCGAGCGTCTAAAGAATGAAGGAGTCGGAATAATTCCTGACAGTGCAAGTGAAAATTTCAAGGCTGAATCTTTGAATGACCATCAATTTAAGCGACCCTAAAATTATGGGCTCAACCATGCTCTAGTCAGAAGGAATACAACTTCTCAAATTATCATACTCTCTTTTTGTACATATAATATTATGATATGAAATTTAGTGTACTGCATTTCATGAGAGTCGAGTCAAGACATCATTCGAAGTTCCAGACCTGGAGACTCTCCTCTAGACCTAATCCTCAACACTAGGGAATAAGTCCATTCTTGTATTCAATCCACGGTCTCATCAGTTTGTCAGACTTCAAAGTGTATATGAAAGGCCAGATGTTGGAGGGCATAGAATTGTGTCTATTTATCTCTCCCTCACATTAGAACAAGGGGCCTCTTGGGTGCCTTTTAACTCAACACAAGTAGATTTTTAGCTTATTGATTAATGTGTCCGTCAAGAGAGTTCGGAGTCGTCTGTACATGTTTTTCTGGGAGTACACTAAGGTGTGTCTTTTTTGAGCATCTAAGATACCTTCGACACCTAGACTTGTATCGCTAACGATGCAGAGCCCTTTTATGATGTCAGCCCGACTCCTTGGTCCTAATTAGCGCTTGGTCCAAGTGGACACTTTGAAAATGTTTGGGAGCGCTCGCCTTTAGTGGAAGCTCATTTGTAATTTGATTTTGGAGGATAGAGCTTTTCTTTGACATTTCTTTTCTTTTCTTTCATTTGTTGGCTAGCTCCACTGCTTTTACTAAAAATTGGCGCATACTGATCAACAATTATGTTTCATCACACCCTGGCACATTGGTCAATATTAAACGATAGCATGCGAACTTGTTCACATACTGGCTGTGGTTTTGCTGACACTCAGGTTTCTTGAGGCCTTCACTAATTTTATCCCATCCTCGCGCATCATTAAGATCGAGTCTATACTCAAATCTCTAGTCCTAGTTCCTCAAGTGATAACTCAACTCATCTCATCAATCATGGAGTTGTGAAAGTGATTGTGCTGATCATATTCTTTAGAGGATAGAAATAAAGAGTGCAGTATAGTGCTCAAATCTTTCAAACTAGGGAAGTGTGCATTATTAAGCTCAAAAATCCTAATGACTAAGGCATGTTAACTCAGACTCTCAAGATTACAGAAATCAAGTTTCCTAAAAAATCCTCAAGCCTTGAGTGAATGTGAAAGTGTCAGGAATCCACTAACTCCTTAGTTAGTGATTTTTTTGTGATTTTTGTTTTTACAAAATTTTATGGATTTTAATTTTCATTTTTTTAATTCTTTTGGGAGACAATGACTCACCCAGACTCGTATGAATAGATGTATCTACTCTCAGCCAGTATGGGTGTAAGTACGAGCCGTTAGACGGACCCGTGCTACTAGAGGACGGAGCCATATACAGTGTCCTGTAAACCACCCACTCTGCTAAGGGAGACCAAAGTTCCCTCACCTAGTAGTTAAAGTCTCATTCAAAGACAGGTTTTTATTTTTTTCAAATTTTTATGGGGTTTTTGAAAAGGGGTTTATTTACACAAAGTTAATCCCTCACTTTTTAAGAAAATATTTTTACAGGGTTTTTATAAAACTCAGTTCACATGTTTACTTAAACCAAGATGAAAAAGATTTTTCAAAAAGTTTAAAAATGCGAGCTATGGCTAAAGTAAATATACAGTAATATACGGCATACCCCCTATACTTAACTTTTGCTATGTCCTCATAGAACAAGTGATATGAAGCCATGGATCAGTTAAATATAGGGTGATATAGCAGACCTGAAGAGGAGGGTCCCCCTATACTTAGGTCAAAAATTGTCCTAAGTACAAGGAGACTCAGAGAGGAAGGGTGAATGAGTCAGGCCCCCCTATACTTAGGCAAAGATTAGCCTTAGTAACTAATCTAAAATGGGGGGGGGGGTTGTGTTGGGAGAAGCATTTACACTAAGATACAAGGGAGGAGGAGGGTGTGTTTTTACAAAGGAAGAAGAAGGGGGGGATGTAATGTGTACAGTTTAATATGTGAGAGGGGGGAAGAGTGATTGCGTGAAATATACAGAGAGGAGGGAGATTGGGGGGAGTGTATATGTGCAAGTGTGTGTGCGTGTGGGGGGGGGGGGGTAGATCATCTAGTGATCTACTTTTTTTCTTTATTTTCTCTCTCTCTCTCTCTCTTTTAAAACATGCGAGCCCTCTAATGAGGACTGTTGAAAATGCACATGCACCATTTTTTTACAGTATGCAAATGCAAGCAGAGCTGATAAAAGTTCCTTTAATTCTCCATCAAATCTTTTGCAGCCTCTTCAGCAGGAGCTCCCAACTCCTCGCCTCCATGGAGATCAAGCGTCCTTTATCTTCATGGGCCCTGCCACAAAAGAGAAATGTTAGAAAAATAGAAAGGAAATTATTCAGCAGAAATGATGCAAAAATACTACATGAAAAGAAGACCTGTGAATTTTGAAAATATTCAACACAAAAATATATCAAAATCCAACAATTAAATAAAGGTGAGCCTTGTCTCCGGTAACAATGCCATTTAATGAATGCCAAATTTCGCCTCTTTAATAAATAGGAAATTGTCGTAGTACAGGAGACGAATTTCGGTCAGTAAAAACCACAATCGTTTGAATGTTAAGGAATATTTATACTTGGAAAGTCTACCAAGGTCGAACACAAGGACACATGCTACACTATTTCTTTGTCAAATTTTGATCAATTAAGAGTATGTGTGAATAATTTCTCAATTAAGGGTCTTCATGTAGTTGCGCATGATAAAATGCAGACCATGCATATATATGATGCATGCAAAATTTTTAGTTATTTTTCAATGCAAATGTAGGGTTGAGCATGAAAATAATGCAAGGTTAAATGCAAGGGTGATGCATGCAATTGACTACTACAGATATACCCTAAAAAGGTCACTAAATTGAGCAACATATTGTAGTATGAAATCAGAGTCATTTTGAGTATAACATTATGAGAAAACATTTATTTTATGGCAAGGCATTTGAACAAGAGACACCATCTAACAATAAAAATTCATCATATTTAGAATGGTGTCAGATGAGAAAATTAAACATGCCATAAGATAGATGAAGAAACAAGGATCGAAACGACACTAAAATCATGCAAATTGGACCTACGATGCTCAAGTTATGAATAAAATAATGTAGAGGCATAAATGTAAATAAAATACGGGAAATAAAAGATAATTAATCACATTGCAATTTGCAAAAACTGTCTGGGCCATTCTATAATTTTTCCACTACGCGCGGGGGCATATATGTAATTCTTGAAACCTGTGAGGGCCTCCATGTAAATGACCCTGGCGCACACGTGACTCACACACCATGGGACCAAACTACAAATTCCATAAAGTCCAAGGTCTTTCTTGCAATACACCCAGGCCCATTATGCGATGCATATGAGAAGGCTAGGCTCGGGTCGCTCGCAGGCTCGAGCTGACATGGCGTTCGTTGGTGGCTCGGGTCTTGGCTCGGTCTTCCTGAGCTTGAAGGTTCTGCATGTGGCTTGGACCCGCCACGTGCCCTCATCTTGACCATCCGATCGTGAGGATCGGACGATAATTGCTGCTTCATCATCCATCGTGGTCCACAGGAGGAGGCTGCGCTCTGGTGGCCACCTTGTGGCTATTCCGTGTTCCTCCGTGCTATCAGGAGGTTCGAGGACCTCCGTGGCACTCTAGCAAAGATCGCGGAGGCTTGACGGAGCTACCAGGGTAACTGAGGATCCCAGTCGATGAAGCATCACCAGCGGCAGAGCTTGAGGTAGGAGATGATAGACGAGCTTCAGCCATTGAAGAGGCTGGTACCTACAGACGTTAGGTGCAAATAGCCGAAGCATGCGAGAGTTGCGTGAGTGATGTGGGAGTGAGATGGAGGTCGTGGAGGCGACGAGAGAGGAGTCTGTGAAGCTTCTTCTCCGACGAGATAGAGAAGAAGGTGGGTCGGGGTGGTAGGGCTATGGAGAAGGGGAGGATGTGTGCGAGGGGGTTGGCAAAGGTGCTTGATGGTTGGTGGAGGTTGTCGGGGGGTCGGTGGGTGATGAAGATGGCAGATTACAGTGAGAAAATTCATAGATAAATCAAAGAAAACAAGGGGGAAGAAGACCTGATCAGAAGGAACCAGTGGTGGAGGAGGTGGCCTGTGGTTGAGCTCCTTGGAGCTCGGGGTTCATCGCCCGACGTGCTCAGCCATGCACAGAGCTTGAGCTACAACTAGTGGTGGCAGAGCTTACATGGTGGAGCACCATGGATCACACCGGAGGAACCGGGTCGTCGTCGCCTCGACACCGCCCTCCGCTGTCACCGGAGGGTGAAGGGAGCTGGGTCGCGACCCTCATGAATGGTGGATGACTGACATCAGTGGTGGGGGGCGGCTTTTATAGGTGGGTTGCGCCGGCGGTTATGTGGTGGTGGTGTTTGAATGAGGAGTGAAGGCGGGGAAGTAATGGAGTAGGGAGGTTGGAGGTTACGCAAAGGTGTCAGAGGTACAGGCTTTGCGGTGGTGGCATTATGAAGCAAGATAGGGTCAGAGGCAATGGCTATATTTGGAAGGGGGTGGGGCACGCACGAGGTATAACCAATGAAGAGGGGGTCGCAGAGGTAGACGATGAGCTCATGGCCGTTGGATCTGGGGATCCAACGGTTGTGAGCTAGGCATGATTGAAGGGGTTGGATCAGATCAATGATCTGATCGAATGATTGAGGGATGGGCGCTGACGGATGGCTAGGATGAGATATGGAGACTCATCCTATGGTGGGGGTGTGGGGATGACGTGGTTCATGGATATTCATGGGATGGTGAGGCGATCAGGTAGCTGAGAAGTGAGCGGATGCGAGCGGTGGTGATCTGATCTGGGATAAGGAACGACTGGAGATGGAGCGGAGATGGACGGTCTAGATGGAGGCAGAATGAAGAAGATCATATTGCTAGGAGAGGTGACGGGTGGAGGAAGGAGGGAAAACCACATGGGCGGCCCAGCGGGCGCCACGTGGATGCACCAGAAAATTCAAAATAGAAAATCAAAGAAGAATAAAAAAGAACTAGTTAGAGGTAAAATTAGGAAAAAGTCAAAACATGACAGTTTTAGATCTCTATGAGATCTACAAGTTTCATGTTGAACAAAAAGACAAAAGAGGTTATTTGTATAAAAGTGAGTTTTGAGGGTATTTTTAAAGGGTTAAAAACATCGATTTTGATTTTGACATTTTTTTTGTAGTTTTTAGTCCTTTTAAGAGTTAAGAGTTAGGAAATTATAGACAATTATTTATCCTAATTTTTATGGGTTAAATACCATAATTACAGGTTAATTATACACAATATAATACAATATAATAATGAGGAATTATTGGTGAATTTTATTGGGTTCTTTAAGCTAGGGGATTAAAAATTGACTTTTAGCATGATGAATACGAGGTTCATCATTTACACAAAGTTAATCCCTCAATTTATACAAAGTTAATCGCTCAATTTTTATGGCTAAAGTAAATATACAGTATACAGTAAATATACAGTAATATACGGTATACAACAATATACGGTATACGATATATATACAATATCCCTCAAAAAGAGAGAGAGAGAGAGAGAGAGAGAGAGAGAAAAGAAAAAAAAGTAGATCACTAGATGATCTACAACCCCCCCCACACACACTTGCACATATACACTCACCCCCATCTCCCTCCTCTCTGTATATTTCACACAATCACTCTTCCCCCCTCTTACACCTTAAACTGTACACATTACACAACCCCCCACCCCGCCCCCTCTCTTCTTCATCATTTAAAACACACCCCTCCTCCTCCTCCCTTGTATCTTAGTGTAAATGCTTCTCTTAATGCAGACCCCCCTATTTCAGATCAGTTACTAAAACTAATCTTAGCCTAAGTATAGGGGGACCCGACTCATTCACCCTCCCTCTAGGAGTCTCCGTGTACTTAGGCCAATTTTTGACCTAAGTATAGAGGGACCCTCCTCCTCAGTTTCGCTATATCACCCTATATTTAATCGAGCCATGGCTTCATATCACCTTGTGCTATGAGGACATAGCAAAAGTTAAGTATAAGGGGGTATACTGTATATTATTGTATATTGACTTTAGCCATAGCTCGTATTTTTAACTTTTTAAAAACTCTTTTTAAGCTTGGTTTAAGTAAACATGTGAACTGAGTTTTGTTAAAACCCTGTAAAAATATTTTCTTAAAAATAGGGGTGATGAATATCCATTTCATCACCTTTATTCAATCATTTTGGCCTTACAAACCCTAGCTAATGCATGTAAATAGCATTAATTTGTAAAAAACAACATTAATCATTTACTACATTTATTTTATAAATAATATTATTTTTAATGCCAAAATTATAGAATAAATAAAAGAAAAGAAAAAAATAATAAAATATAAAAGATATTTTATGATCATAAACCCATAGACCAAGTCAAGAATTTAATTGGTCGACAAGGAGTAAAGTACGAGAGATAAGGGTAAAAAATACTATAAAAATCACATTTATTTACTCATCAATAATTCATTTTTGACACCCATTTTATTCTTTATTATTTACATCAAATAAAGAAACTTTGAACATAAAATTTCTAGATAATAACGTAAAACAAAAATATATTGAGTTTGTATAAAAATAATACACAGTGTACTTTTTGTACACAAATAAAAAGTTGAAATCCTAACTTCACATACCCATATCTTCCAAAAAAACTCGAAATATATCAAAATCTTCTCTAATTGTACACAACTTTTAATAAGATATTTAGTTAAGGTGGTTTCTTATTTTTTGGAGTTAAGGTGTGAAAGTTAGGTTTTGGACTCTCATTGTATAGTGTACCTGAATAGAATATTCAACTTAATCATTCTTTATTATTTTTATAGTTTTATACTTTTATAATTTTGTAAAAATTATTTATAATATATAAAGATATTGAAACCAAAATAAAATCACCAATAAAACATCAAAATAAAATAAGTCTATACCAATGTATATGCAAAATACCTATAATAATACCTGTATATAAATATATGAGAAATCATTCTTTATTCTTTTATATTTTTATAAGATTGTAAATATCATTTATATTCTATTAAAAATATAATTATAAAATAAAACCATAAAAAACATTAAAATTAAATAAAATACAAAATACACAGGTAAATATACAATACATATACCTTCATATTACATACCCTTATTTATATAAAGATACAAACAACATCATAAAAATATAATAAAAATATATTTATGTATCTAAAAATAAGTTATAAATATATAAAATAAGGAAACAAAGTAGTTAATTAAATTATACAAAATAAAAATGAAATGTACAAAATATAGATAAATATACCTATAAATATATACTTACACATTAATTTGTAATAAATAACACCAAAAAATTAAATAAAAATCATATTAAAATAATACATAAGTAATAAATATTTTTTATTTTATACTCAAAAAATAATAAAATCATCTACTAATTTTAATTAATTAATTTCTAATAACGCCTGATATTTTGTCTGTATGCGGGTTGACGTGGCCCAATCACGTCGCCCCGATTGTTGACTCACAGTCAACTCGGCCTCCAGACTTTCTAACTTGCCAGAAGTGCCATTTCCCGCATTTTCATCCTTTAATTCGCTCAATCCGTCGATCTATCGCCTTTGATTTCTTTACAAGAAATGTTCTTTGATGTTCCATGATCCACATTCCTTGTACATAGCTTGTATCTCCGTCAATACATCGGTCAATTAGGGTGCTTCACTTGTGCATAAATAAAAACCTCCTCCATCCATCTCTATTTTGGTCATCTCCAAACTCTAAAGCCTCTACATCTCGGTCTAGTGAGCTTCTCTGTGACATAGGGAGAACCCCTGATGTGCTGGTGTGCTCGCGGAGGAGGAGGTGCACCGAAGGCGGTCGTCGCCGGCCACCTGTCTTCCATGGTCCAATCCCAGGTATAAGAGCTGTGTTTTCAGCTTTTCTAGGTAGTTGTAGTTTGTAGGTTCAATCTTATGCATTTATTTCACGAATTAGTTAGTAGTAATTGTTAGGTTAATTGGATACCCTCGCCGGAGCTCCGCTTCGGCCTTCTTTTGTTTCATTGTCAACTGCTTGTCTACGACCTCCATCATACATCTCACTCTCTTCCCCATCCGCTTCTACATCTCCTACTGCACCTAACCAACCTCGATTCCCGTTGGATCGAGGAGTCGAGGTCTATCCACCACCTTGCTGCCGGACCTCTCCACCTACTCCACCATCTCGCCTATTCCACACCTAATTGAGTCAAGGCAATTTGCCCTCGACCCGTGTTCTTCTCTGTGCAGGTCTCAAGTTGAATGGGTCCCTATAGTGGATGAATCGACTACTAGTTTGACTCCCCAAGTACCCCGAGCTCCATCGACTCGCCGGACTCATCGTTTGATTCTGGCCCTTATGAGTGGCACCCCTAGACGTGGATCAGCATCAGGAATGTATAGAGAACCTCAACATCTCTAGAGAAGCCTTGGAGCTCGAGGAATCGAACGAACATGGAAGAACACGCCCGTGTTCTTCCCTGTTCTTGGAGACATGCCCATCATCGTAGTATGGAGGCACCCCTCCAGATCACTCAGTAGCTATCCGATCTTCCACACATCAACCGTCAGATCGCCTTCAGTCATCTAATCTGCACCGTCAATCATCGAGACGATATTAAGCTACCAGGTGGCGCCATGCGTATAAGTGACTGAACAAGAACTGTTCGATGGCATGTTGTAATGGGGTAAATTGCAGATCTTCCCCTGTCTTTTTTGTATATATTGTTTCGTCCTATAAATAAAATATGAAGTTTAAAATAAAATGGATATTTTGTATAAAGACCTCCGCACTTAATTGTATTTGCATTTGGGTCCAGTCCAGCTCAGCTCATGTGTCGTCCCACGTGAGCAGAGAAAATTGAATGTAAGCCCTTGATACTTTTTGTATTTATTTTTAGTCCAATAAAATTGGAATTATGTTGTATAATTTTGGCACATTTGCAGATGAACCCCTGATCTTTATTTTTATTGCAAATATGCCCCTGCTAGCTTATGTATTTTTGGTGCTTCGGATTCATTTATTAAAAATAACACACTAGATCATAAAATTACGCAAAAATAGGGTTAGATGCCTGGTAGTATGTAATTTCATGCCATGAATTTATTTTACATTTTTGGGTATTTTAACTATTTATTAAAAATCATTCTTTATTATTTTTATAGTTTTCTACTTTTATAATTTTGTAAAAATTATTTATAATATATAAACATATTGAAACAAAATAAAATCACCAATAAAGCATCAAAATAAAATAATTCTATACCAATGTATATGCAAAATACCTATAATAATACCTGTATATAAATATATGAGAAATCAGTCTTTATTCTTTTAAATTTTATAAGATTGTAAATATCATTTATATTCTATGAAAAATATAATTATAAAATAAAACCATAAAAAACATTAAAATTAAATAAAATACAAAATACACAGGTAAATATACAATACATATACCTTCATATTACATACCCTTATTTATATAAAGATACAAACAACATCATAAAAATATAATAAAAATATATTTGTGTATCTAAAAATAAGTTATAAATATATAGAATAAGGGAACAAAGTAGTTAATTAAATTATACAAAATAAAAATGAAATGTACAAAATATAGATAAATATACTCATAAATATATACTTACAAATTAATTTGTAATAAATAACACCAAAAAATTAAATAAAAATCATATTAAAGTAATACATAAATAATAAATATTTTTATTTTATACTCAAAAAGTAATATAATCATCTACTAATTTTAATTAATTAATTTCTAATAATGACTGATATTTTGTCTGTATGCGGGTTGACGTGGCCCAATCACGTCGCCCCGATTGTTGACTCACAGTCAACTCGGCCTCCAGACTTTCTAACTTGCCAGAAGTGCCATTTCCCGCATTTTCATCCTTTAATTCGCTCAATCCGTTGATCTATCGCCTTTGATCCCTTTACAAGAAATGTTCTTTGATGTTCCATGATCCACATTCCTTGTACATAGCTTGTATCTCTGCCAATACATCGGTCAATTAGGGTGCTTCACTTGTGCATAAATAAAAACCTCCTCCATCCATCTCTATTTTGGTCATCTCCAAACTCTAAAGCCTCTACATCTCGGTATAGTGAGCTTCTCTGTGACATAGGGAGAACCCCTGATGTGCTGGTGTGCTCGCGGAGGAGGAGGTGCACCGAAGGTGGTCGTCGCCAGCCACCTGTGTTCCATGGTCCAATCCCAGGTATAAGAGCTGTGTTTTCAGCTTTTTAGGTAGTTGTAGCTTGTAGGTTCAATCTTATGCATTTATTTCATGAATTAGTTAGTAGTAATTGTTAGGTTAATTGGATACCCTCGCCGGAGCTCCGCTTCGGCCTTCTTTTGTTTCATTGTGAACTGCTTGTCTCCGACCTCCACCATACATCTCACTCTCTTCCCCATCCGCTTCTACATCTCCTACTGCACCTAACCAACCTCGATTCCCGTTGGATCGAGGAGTCGAGGTCCCTCCACCACCTTGCTGCCGGACCTCTCCACCTACTCCACCATCTCGCCTATTCCACACTTAATCGAGTCAAGGCAATTTGCCCTCGACCCGTGTTCTTCTCTGTGCAGGTCTCAAGTTGAATGTGTCCCTATAGTGGATGAATCGACTCCTGGTTTGACTCCTTAAGTACCCCGAGCTCCATCGACTCGTCGGGACTCATCGTTTGATTCTGGCCCTTATGAGTGGTACCCCTAGACGTGGATCAGCATCAGGCATGTATAGAGCACCTCAACATCGCTAGAGAAGCCTCGGAGCTCGAGGAATCGAGCGAACATGGAAGAACACGCCGTGTTCTTCCCTGTTCTTGGAGACATGCCCATCACCGTAGTATGGAGGCACCCCTCCAGATCACTCAGTAGCTGTCCGATCTTCCACGCATCAACCGTCAGATCGCCTCCAGTGATCTAATCTGCACCGTCAATCATCAAGACGATATCAAGCTACCAGGTGGCGCCATGCGTATAAGTGACTGAACGAGAACTGTTCGATGGCATGTTGTAATGGGGTAAATTGCAGATCTTCCCCCGTCTTTTTTGTATATATTGTTTCGTCCTATAAATAAAATATGAAGTTTAAAATAAAATGGATATTTTGTATAAAGACCTCCGCACTTTATTGTATTTGCATTTGGGTCCAGTCCAGCTCAGCTCATGTGTCGTCCCACGTGAGCAGAGAAAATTGAATGTAAGCCCCAGATACTTTTTGTATTTATTTTTAGTCCAATAAAATTGGAATTATGTTGTATAATTTTGGCACATTTGCAGATGAACCCCTGATCTTTATTTTTATTGCAAATATGCCCCTGCTAGCTTATGTATTTTGGTGCTTCGGATTCATTTATTAAAAATAACACCCTAGATCATAAAATTACGCAAAAATAAGGTTAGATGCCTGGTAGTATGTAATTTCATGCCATGAATTTATTTTACATTTTTGGGTATTTTAACTATTTATTAAAAATCAAAAGGAGCTCATTTTTGTTTTGTCTTGCTTGTAAAATACTGAAAAATAAAAAACAACTTGAAAAATCCCAAAAGATATATATTATCTTAACAAAGGCCAAAAATCACTAGAAATGGGAAAAGAAAACTCTTAAAATTTGAAAACCCAAAAATCTTTTATAGAAATCTAAAAAATCATAAAAAAAATCTAAAAATATGTTTTTTCTATTTTTTAATTTTCTCTATATGATTGTCTATATATTAAAATTGATTTGAGTAATTTTGGACCTTATTTCCTCTTTTTAAAATTTAAATCAATTTCATATATTTATTAAATCCTTGATTTAGGATATCTTTGACTTTAAAATTCATAAAAATATAAAAGCATTAAAAAGATTTATAAAATCTAAAAATAATTTATTTACTGCATTTTATTTATATTTACTAGTATTTATAAATATATCACTCTATATTGTGTATATAGCCTTATATAATCTATATTTATGTATTTAAAAAAAAAGAAATATAGAAATATGAAAATATAAAATTATAAAATTAAAAATAAAATAAAAAAGTATAAAACAAAATAAAATAACAAATTAAAAATAAAAACCCACAAAAATAATAAAAATGGACAAGAAAATAAGAACAAATTTTGTGCGCATTATTTTGCCCTCATCTACCGTTTACTTCCTGAGTTCGACCTCTACACATGCTTACACCATACACACCTGTTGTAGAGTTATATAAATTTTAACTTAGCACTTTTTATATTTATTGCTTGATTCTTGTTGTGGGTTAATTGTTGATTGACCTGGGTTTCTTGAGCAGTCGCTTGAGCGACATTGTGGTCTCACCTTGTGTAGACTACTCTAGACCCTCGCAAAATCCCTGTCATCAATAGGTCAATACCATATCATAATGGAAAGAAGCCTTTCTTGGAATTTTCCAGAAAATGAAACATGTCCAACGTGTACCACTAATGCGATGGTCCCAATACCCTCTTCTCTTTGCTTCTGAATAACTTCAGAACTAAGATCTAAGAGGTATCCTTGAGATCCTTCATATCAAGGCATGGAATAACTAGATTATAAAACACTTATTATTATCCTTATATCATTCCAAATGATTACGATATTATCTACATTTAGCACGATGAACACAATGACGCTCCTACTAAGTTTCACATGGTTCATCAAGATTCTATTTGAAATCATAACATTTATAATTTCATCAAATCTAGCGTTCCAACTACAAGAAGCTTATTTGAGTCCATAGATGGAGTTCCTTTAGCTTGCACATCTTGCCTTCCTCAACTATGAAACGCTGAGGCTACTTCATATTAATATCCTCAGAGAGGTATTCATAGAGGAATGCAATATTGACTTCCATCTTGTAGATGTCAGAGTCAAGTTGTGTATCTATAGTTAGCTATAATCTAATGAGTTTAAGCATGGTCACCAGAAAGCAAGTCTCATTGCAAGCGATTTCTTCTCTTCAGTGCGTAGCTCAAGGCTACGAGCCGTACTTTGAAGGTTTGTACCTTCTCATTAGGTTCCTTCTTTCACTTGAAGATCCATTTACACCAAATAGGTTTTACCCTTATAGGATGATCCTCGAGGTCCATATACAACACTTGTATATGAAGTCTACTTTAGACTATACTGTTAACATCTATTTTTCCATGTCATGATCTTCAGAAGCTTCATCACATGAAGTAAGATCACTGTCATACTTAAAAGGGAAGAAATATAATTATCAAAAATGGGGCTTTGACTTTTCTGAAATATATATTAGTTGCGATCAAGCAAGGGCGAGTGAGGCTAGGTGATCAGCTAGCTGGTCAGCAAATTCTTGCCCCCGATCTGCCTTTCGAGTGATGAATTGACTGACACATGGAATCCATCCTCAAACTTACTTGAAGAGGTATGAGTGTTTCATATTTAATTGTCCTTTTAGTTTCCGATTTTAGGAGCCTCATTAACTTCTCAAGGTTAAATGAGTTCCTTTACTGCACTTTCATCTTAATTCTCAAGAGAGTCATCATCTAAGAATCATATCCTTAGAGATGGAATCTTTTAAGAATTTCAAGATCATAAAGTAGGTATCCAATACCATTCTTTATATTCCTAATGAAGTAGCACTCTCTGGTGCTAGATTTCAGCTTTCTTGTATGGAACCTTATTAAAGATATATATTGTAGTCTCTACTACATATACCTTGGAAACTAAGAGATAATTATGTTAAGATTCATCATTGAAAAATCATGTCACCCATGATCTGATTGTATCTCCCTACAACTTCAGTTAGTTTAGGTGTATTAGAAGGATTGAGATAGGAATGATATTCCTTTCTCGATAAGGTATTCTTTGAATTCATCTAGTAGGTACTTGCTACCTAGGTCAAAAAAAATTCTTTTCATCTTCCTTCAAACTTTGATTCTAAACTAAAATTGTGAAATCTTTGAATATTTCAAAGGTTTCTAAGGTGAAGGGAAGAAATCTCATATCACAAGTAATAGTCAATAGATATCGCATATCATTAATGTTTATTATGATGTAGATGCTCCACGTAGATAAATATATATGAGATCTGGAATACCTTGGCACCATTCCCAGAGAAGGGTACACTGGACAATTTCTACTTTGAATACAATATTCACTAGTATATAAGATTTGAAATTTCAGACACTAAAGTTTCATCTCTTACTAGTCTATTGATTTCATCAACAAACTTATGTCCAAGGTTTGATGCCAGATCATTGTCAAATGTTCTTTATCCATGTATTGATCTTTAAAGTTTTAAATTTTCAGTATTAGAAATGTTAATGAACCATTCATTAATTTTCTAATTTAGTAGAGTCCTCTAGATGTTGGATTACTATCTGAAATATATCCATCATAACTATCTATTATAGGTCTATTCCAGAATTCATATTTATTTTCAATATTTAAAAATAAACAATGAGTGTATTCTAATATCTAGGTCATAGAGACAATCTCTAAGACTAAGGGTTCTCCCATTGAAAATATGAAGTCTATCTATCCGATAGAGATTGTTGCAAAAATTGCATCAATATCCATGTTGATGACTATTAAACCTTAAGATTAAAAATTTATAGTCTTCTAAAACATATGCAACCAATAGCAAATGTTATTAGAAGAATAAGATAGAATTGTTAGACATTGATCTTACCTAATAAGAGAGTGAATTTCAATGACAATATGTAGATGCATATTATTCTGATGCACTATCCGAGTCCTTTTCTAAGGATCTTGCATACTCCAGATAGTCAGACTATCAATACATCAGCTTATTGCAGTATTGCCATTCATCCAACTCTTTGAATGCCATATATATGGAAGTAATAGAAATATAATCAACTTTTTGAATTTTCTTTCTTACATGGGCCAGACACATGCTTCTACTACGCTTCCTTCATCTATAAGCAACCATTTCTTAAGACAAATGATCTCTTATATTGAACTCAAAAGATTTCAATATAAGAGTATTTCAACATTTATACATGCTTCATTCAATTCATACAATATGAATATTATGAATCTTCATGAATGACTTGAGTATAGATTGTAAAATGATGACACTATCGTATCTACATACATCTTAGCTTTTAAAAAAACTTTTGTTCAGGTAGGTACTCAAATATTTTGAGTACATCTTCCCATATCGAGCCACCATTGTGCATAATGCAGTGAACCATGTCATTCATGATTAAATGTTGAGAGCACATATGTATGCTAGAACATCTTCTTAAATTTTATAAGTGTTATTTGACAATTACAATCATCATCGACATGATACTTCCTAAGCACACTCGATGAGAGATCAAGACTATAGAGACACATAATCCCTAGGTTGTTGTCCTACTGTCTATTTAATTGCCATTCCTCATTATTATGAGGAAACTGTCACATTGCAACCACGTACATTTTGTGTCCAACTACAAGTACAATATCTTGGTCATGGATCCAATCCATGATATTTTACTGGTTGTTATTGAGTATAGTATTGAGTGGGTTTAATGATGGTTATCTGAAATAAGAAATTTACATAAATATATGTATTTATATACATATTTTACTTTGATTTAGGAATTTTTTATATCAAAGTTGACTTGCCTTGTCAACACTGAAAGTTCATTCCCTTAATCACTTTTAATGTAAGAGATATACTTAACATTATATCTGAAATAAGATACAAGATCTCCTTTCTTATCTTTGTTATATCCCAATAATATGAGAACTTACAACTCGGAAAAAAAGAAGCGAGAACACATTCTACCTTGCAAGTCCAACTTGCATTCTCAATTTGATCTTTAACACCTGAACCCACCATCCTAAGGTGATGTTGACCCATTGTTAATTGAACCATCCGTCAACATGATTAGAACTCGCTATGCACAATCCAATATCACCCCAATAATATGAGGATTCGATATCGGAGTCACTACGCATACGACCTTACTATTTCGAGAAGCAAAGAGCCTGATCCAGATGCACTTGTATGCAAGAGTTGTCACTTCAGACATTCATCTCGTACATACAATCCATGGCGACAGAACTCTTCGCCTTGATGGGATACCATGGATATCACTTATGTGATCCTCTGTATCATGTTCAAATTCTAATTAATTATTATGAATCATATTCACATAATTAATTCTTCCAAGAGAAATACTACTCTATTCATAATAGAGAGTTTAATTTTAATTGAGTCTAATTAATTTAATTATATTACATTAATTATAATCTAATCAATCACCGATAAATAATTTTAGTTATTACTTGAAGTATGTTATAATATCAAAATAAGTATTTTTCGAATTTTGATAATTAGAAAAATGCATCATTATCACTTCAAGCATTATCCTTTCCTTACCCGCTGTTATGACCAGTACTGACGAGAGTGAGATAGACTGCCCACGGAGCAATCTTCTACCCAATGCTCTCCGACTAGACACCATATCCGTCTCAGGTCAGGATAATATTATTTGATCATTTTGTATTTGAGATGATAATCTGTCTTTGAACTGAACTTATATCATATAATATTTATCAATTTTTTTTATTAATATTATAAAGAGATTTGCTAAACAAATCCCCAATCCTATTTAAGCAACTACATTTATTGGGATTGATGTAACCAATTGTGATCCAGATCATATCTAATCAATTTTGGTAAAGGTAATGCCATTTAAGGAAATAATGATAATAAATATTTCATAAATATTCATAAATAATTATTTCAGGAAATTAACCATTAATTTCCACTAATTGATTAAGTGACAATCACAAGGTTCTTGATTAGGAAAGTAATTTTCAGCAGTGACCCCTATTTGCTAAAATTAGCATATCTCAATCAATTAAAACTCAAATTATGAAAAAATAAGTTTCCAAAGTTTATTAATTTGTTTCATAACATAACCCAAGTGATATTCACATATTTCTGGGTGTTTTAAAACCATAATTAACTCTTTAATTACGTGAAGATTCACCATCCCCAAAACAGTTGATACGTGTTCACTAAAAATATCATAACTTGAGCAATCAGATTCTAAATCACCCAAACTCAACTCCCAAGATTTCCTTATTTAATGGAGAATATTATACAATAATTTTGTGTTTAAATACTTTTAAATAGGTGAAAAATCACAAAAAATATGGCTGCATGAACAAAATGCGACAAAAATTCACAAACCCTAAAGTGCCCAAGTCATCATCGGTTTATGGATCGTATCCGAAGCCTCCAACCTATGGCCCTGATACCAGTTGAAGAATATGTAAAAATCCTTAAGTCCATCACGGAAGCATGAGGATCACATCGTATGTGATCAGGAGCGATTAGTCGTACTAGTTGCTTGGGGCAACAGAATTTAAAAATTTTGAACGATGAAACCATATGATCGAAGAACACTTCTTGGATCATTTCATTTAAATCAAAATAAGTATTAGGTTTACCTCTTGAAGCGTGATTGTGATCGAGTCTCTAAACGAAGAGACCTCCTATCTCAAGTCCGTTCCAATGGAGGAGACACTTGCGAGCACATTGATGAAATGCGTGCTCCTTGCAATCTATGTTGATGATCCATGTAATGAACCTCCTTATCTCGTCATAAAGATCCGACGTCTTCTTCACGAGCGAGGCACACCGAAGGAGGCGGAGATCCACGAGCAAATGATCCAGCGCATAACAGCGATGCAACGGTGATGACGACTCTCTCTTGGGCTCCATGGTGGGCGGCCACAATGAGAGAGAGAGAAACTTGGCATGTAGAGAGGGAGAGAGCATTAGTTGTTGTTATTTGAAGAGCAAGGGTTGCTTCTTCTTATATAGTATTTTGGGAGTTCATGGATCTCAATCCATGGACAACACAAAATCAATGGATGAGATTGATTTGTGTTTCTTTTAGTGGCCATATTTCGTTGTAAAAACACAACAATAATTAATTAAATTAAATATATATATTAAATAATCAATATAAACTAATTTCAAATTAAATCAATTATCCATAAAGAAAATTGGGAAGGAGATTAACCTCCTACCATAAAGGGGGGGAGGGCACCCATTCTAATTAGGATTTGGTGGCTGTCCACTACCTTTATATGGAAGGTGGCAATTCCATCTCATTCCATGAGATTACATTATCCCATGAAAATCTCCAATATTTTACAACAATATTTGTTGTAAATTATTTCACAAAATAAATCCAATATATTTTCTAAACATTGCAGTCATGCCATTGAAAATTTGTAAATCACATTCACAATCTAAAATAAAATGTAAATTACATTTTTAATTAATTGTCCAATGTGAATCCAATTCAAATCAACATTTAAATTGTAAATGTTATTTACAAATCGCTCTCTCTTATATATTATAAATCACATTTATAATATATATGGTTAATATGGATAGTGCTATCCTTATTATTCATATCCATGATAATTAAATAACATTTAGTTATCTTGGATCTCTATTCTCATATACATTATTCACATCTTTAATAATTAAATCATATTTAATTATCTTAGATAACTCTCTTTATATGTCCAAAGAATATGAATCAAATTCATATTATTCATGATAATTAAATCACATTTAATTATCTATTTCTCAGTGTTCGGATACATTATCAACAATGAAATTATCCTTGAACTCTTTCAAGGATAATGAGCTTTCTCCGCGGATACTTGGAGATAAGGACATGACGATTGTACACTCCACTTATAGTGACTCGGATATTGAGATCATATCTCAAATTCAGATCTTGCGGACCTTCCATAGATGTTTGATTAAATCAAAATCATAAATCTAATCTTTTCATTTCATCTAAATCACATTCAGATCACTGTCCACATTCAATAGAGAGTCACTAAAATCTAAACCTGTTTCATTACTTCCTAGGAATGGAAGCTTCATGGTGATACAATAGTTTATGGTCGCATCACCCTCAGGTATTCTTAACACATGTACATCATGCATACTGGAAGACCTAGAATAAAGTCGAAGTTTTAGATCTATTTAGATTGTCTCCTTCAGGGTTTTAACATTAAGTTTCTCATTCGATCATTGGGAGTCGGTATCGATCATATGCTTTAAAAAAGCATATATCATACATAGGTATTGATCATATACTTTCCGAAAGTATATATCAAACCTACAAATTCAGTCAAGCTTCCAAAGCGAGATGACCGTGCATGGAGTTTGATTCGTAATATCTTATGAGTGAGCTCATGTCTTCCTGTTCAGTAGATGAACCTGTATGATCCCTTTGAGAGATCGTATTACTCAAGTGCTCGTGTATGCATACCAATGCGCCAGTGTATAGACCTTGATTAGGCCATCAAGCTATCGATCTGCTAAATGTACATACTCAAACATATAGTAACATATCTGTCTCCGGTCAAAGGATGCATGCCTATATCGTGACAATATACGACATAGATCTTTGATTATCTCGATCTCGTTAAGTCAACTCTTTGACTTAATTAATGTGATACCTCCGAATCTCTATTCTTATGCAAATGACCTGCATCAAGAGGTCGGTCAGATATCAACCATAAGAGAAAGGATTGCCATCTCCTACTCATGCTGGAGATCACCTCTTAATAATCATTTGACGGTGCTTGATGAGTCCTCAATCTAACTCTTTGATACTCGTCTAAACACCAGGCTTTATGATTTATCAATTGAATCAACAGCTGTATGATCATTTAGATGGCCATGGTTCATAACCCTAATTATATTAAGAGACATATTATACAAATTAGTAATTCTTCATTTCAGATTAGGGAATGATATTTGCAATAACAATTATTGCAAAATGGCTTACCGTGGGTTCGCATGTCCAACACCTTGTTTGTTTTTATCATTCTCAATTCAATTTCATATATTTATAGCATACATTTTTTATCTCAACGTGGCCACATTTTATCTTCTTTATAGGGATCCAATTATTTTGAACAACAACAAGACCTAGCCAAAGTGAGGGCCGGATCAGTTATCTCTTAGGCTCTATTTCTTAGATGATGATTTAGATCATTTTCCAAAAAGAAAAATTCTCAATATTCATTGGCATACATGTGGCATGGTTTTCTTGTCATGGCCTTCCATATGCGTGACCAAAAAATTGATACCTCATAAAGGCGGGGACATGGTCATAAATGTAAAACAAGAAATATTCATAGGTGTATCGATGCTATGTCCCCTTCCATCCTCGCAAATCCAATGACATATCATCAGCCAGCTTGGGAAACGACAAAAATCATTGTCCGGAAAGTATGCACCTGACTTGCATGTCTCCCGTTTTTCCGTTTTAGTGACAACCCATTATTATTAATAGGAACCTATTTCAAACCATGATGGCAAAATTCGGCTCTCTGTCCACCTCACATCTCCTTCTCGGCGAAACCATACGATCGTCTTATCTTATCTTTTCAGATTCTCTACTCGCCAACATTATTCCAAAAAAAAATGGCAAACGATTATGTAAAATGATTTTCACACAAAAAAAGCGAAAGTTTTACTCATCTCATGTGGTATATTATTCAGCTGCCATGTACAATCAGTATTTTTATGATGATCAATTCTCGCTCATTTGATGGTAGATTTTTAAGGACCTACCATATTATAAATTCATTTTGACAGCAAGTTATGAGTAGAACTGCCATATTATTAATTCATTTTGATGACATTTCCTTCTCACCTGATGTTGCAACTCGCTAGCACCACTTCCTTCTTCCTCTCTCTTTCGTACCACCACTATCACCATCACATCCACCACCATTACTAGTGCACCATCACCATCGTGACCACTGCCACTGTTGTCACCTCCTTGCATATACCACCATTGCGCCACCATCGCACATCGATGTGCACATATCTCACTGCTTGCATGTAGGTACAGCATGCACCACTTGCTCGTTATGTGATGCACCACCACTACTAGCCATGCTGCCATCTCACCACTTGCAGCCATCGCAAGTGTTGCCGCTGCTCGTCGCCACACGAGCAAATGTGTACATGCTCCTTCATATAGATACTACAACAAAATTAGAATATTGATTTTTTTTTTAAAATCCGTCACTAAATCTTCACAATATTATTCGTTACAAGATTTTTTTATATTAGAAGATAGCAACGAGTGTCATATTCATTGTTATTTCATTAACAATAGTCCATATAATAAAAGATATATGTCGCTGTTTTTCAAAATTTTTACCAGTCGTCACTAATTTTTTCACCTAGCTAAAACTTAGAAAAATAAAAACAGATGTGTGTTGCTACATGCACCATCACTGATTGATAAAGCAACGGATTGCAGGTAAAAAAAATAATTTGACAATGAATATTATCGTCCATTTAACAAAGGACTGACTGTAAACCCATTTTGTTGTGGTGAGAGAGATTTTTTAAGAAAAACGCATTCTAAAATTCTGTATGTTGACGTTCACGCCATGTGGATCGATATATTCAAAAACCATCGCAATGTAATATAAAATTAACCATAAACTTCATGATCGTTACTTGCAAGTTTATCCATGGTAATGGTTTATCTTTTTACATTAATAAATTTTGTTTAGGTGGTTGTTTTTTCCAACAACGGCCCATTGTAGTTGTCGTCAGAAGGGATATGGTGAAGGATATGATGACGAGTTATAAACGGTTCTGTAAATCTGTTCTGGTTTACCGTGGAGGAGTAACGAGGACGAAATTTTGGATAAAAAGGTTAATGAAGGTCCAGCGTCAGAAGATGTAAAACAATAAAATTTGTTCATGCGCTGCAACAAATTAGGTCTAAAGCAACTGTTTTTTTTCTTTATCGATCACTATATCATTTGTTTAATATATAATGTTAAATATTTTTTCATGTGAGTTGATTTTTATATTTGAAATTAGCGTTGAATGTTATATCAATTGATATATTATTAGCGATGATCTATGTAACAAAACATATCTATTAGTATTTCTCAAAATTTTAACTAATTGTCATTAATTTTTTAATTAGAAATTTAATGATAGTTGTAATTTTGCAAAATAACAACTGACAAATGATGTTATATAAATCATTGCTAATGATTATAGCAACGGAAAATATATTTGTCGCTAATTTCAAGTTTAAAAAATTATTTAAAAAATATCTTCATTGTGTATATAAGAACGGACAATATAGTGACAGATTTAAAAAAAAGCATCTCCATGGATTCATTTTGGTATATCAATCGGGGGCATAATTTGGTACATAACAAAGAATAATAGTCTTCTTGCGAAACTATCTTTTATATTTAAGATCCACAGCGAATGAAATATTTATTCCTATATAAGTTTGCTTCCCCCACCTTATTTAATTTGTTGTGTTATTTTTTTAATAATACTTGAGAGATTAACAAGAGGAATATATGTTTTCAAATTTCATATAAAACATGTTTTCTTAACATATCCATTTGATATGAATATCATTTGACCGATTATTGAAACTTGATAGTCTATATGTATGGAATACGAATATGAAATTGTGTGGAATCTTGAAAGAGAAAGCGTTGATATTAGCTAATCTAAATCCTCGAAGTTTCATTAAATGTTACCTATTAAATTCAAGCAAAACGGCCACAGCATGAGTATAAATAGGTGGCACAGTGACAGTTTATTCAAGCAAGAGAACAAGTTCAAGGATGGAAAGAGCTCATGTTCTCATCTTGCCCTTCCCTTCCCAAGGCCACGTCAATCCCATGCTCCAATTCGCAAAGCGCCTCGCCTCGCACGGCCTTATGGCCACTGTCGCCTTCACCCCCTCCCCATCCACGCCGCACCTCGCCGACTTCCCGACGATCTCTTTCATCGAGATCTCAGATGGTCGTGATGCTATTGTTAGTAGCACCTCGTCTACCGGTCGAGATGTCAAGGGGTACTTTGAACGCTTTCGAGTCGCTGGATCCGCTACTCTTGGCGAAGCCATTGACCGCTTCGCGGCTGAGGGGAAGCCTGTCAACTGTGTTGCCTATGACCCCTTCCTACCCTGGGCTGTGGATGTGGCCCGAGGGCGAGGGGTAGCAGCTGCGGCATTCTTCACTCAGTCGTGTACCGTGTCCGCTCTGTATAAAGAGGCACGGGGGAACTACCCGGCTGGGACGCTGTCGTCCCCATTGGCGGTGGACGGCTTACCGCCGGTTGGCCGGGCTGATTTGCCGTCTTTTCTAGTGGACCCAGTGTTGTACGAGACGTACTTGAACTTGTTGTTCGGACAATTCTCCAATTTGGAGGGGGTGGACATCGTGCTCTTCAACACTTTCCACAAACTTGAATCTGAGGTATGCTAATTCATTGGGAAAAAAGTAAAAAAAAATATTTAAATGATTTGGTTGTTGAAAATTATGGAAGGACATCCAAGTTAACGGAAGACATGGACAAAGGATTAATTTGATTTGATATGGTGATCCTTTCTCAGCGTTGTTAATTGTGTATTTGTGTGTGGTTTGGTTGAAGATTGTGAAGTCCATAGAGAAGCTATGGCCAACAAAGACGATAGGACCTACCATACCATCCATGTACCTCGACAAGAGGATGAAGGGCGACATACGTTATGGCTTCGACCTCACTACGCAAGATGATGAGCAATGCATGGGTTGGCTCGACTTGAAATCGGCCGGGTCCACCGTCTACGTATCGTTCGGTACCATGGCAAATCTTGGTAGTGAGAAGATGGAAGAACTAGGTTGGGGCCTAAGAAATAGTGGGAAGAACTTCTTGTGGGTGGTGAGATCATCCGAAGTCGACGATCTTCCAGATGAGTTTCGAAATATCGTCGGATCAGATACCGAGCTAGTTACCAATTGGTGCCCACAATTGGATGTCTTGGCCCATCCGGCCATCGGGTGCTTCGTGACGCATTGCGGGTGGAACTCGACTTTAGAGGCCTTGAGCCTCGGCGTGCCAATGGTGGCGGTGCCTCAGTCGTCCGATCAGCCGACAAACGCATGGCTTGTGGAGAAAGAATGGGGAATCGGGGTCAGGGCAAGGGCCGACCGGAAGGGAGTAGTGAGAAGGGAAGAGATTGAGTGGTGTATCAAGGAGATTATGGACGGAGAGAAAGGAGAAGAGGTGAGGAAGAATGGCGGCAAGTATAAGGAGATGGCAGTGGAAGCAGTGGGTGAAGGTGGGAGCTCGGATAAGTGTATTAAGGAGTTCATTGCCCTTATTAAGAACACGTGAAACTTTTAATATTGTTGGGCATTGCGTTGCCCTTGCCTTATATAATTCTGGGTGACCATGAAATTGCAAGCACCGTTTAAACTTTGTATTTTCGGCATTTAAATCTTGTTATCCTTCATCGTTTGGAATTACACATCTGAATGGTTATTTCAAGGAGTTTGGATAAAAAATGGTTTGTTTACATGCGTACGTTAATTTCTGAACTCATTTATTTAGATCATTTTTAGAATAAGAAGGTCAAGTTCATTTATCAAAAAGCCGAAATGTACGAGGTAGCTAACGCTACACTATACTTTACAAGCTCAGGTTCATAGCAAACTGCACATACGCGGTAAAAAGAAATAGCGGTAGAGCTATAATAGTCGACGTATTTAAAACAACCAAAAAGAGTTCAAACTAACAAAAAGTTTAAAGGTCTCCCCCTTCAGAAAGCAACCAAAAAGTCATCAAACATATCCCACGGGGGAATCACAAAGCCTTCATCCTGATCTGCAACTTCTCACAGTGGTTTGACCGGGGCGAACTTTTTTGACGGACATGGCGACCTTAGTGCAATCGCAGTGTTAGACATTGGTGATTCTGCCGGGAGGATCACCAGACATGCAAAAAGAAAGAGAGCAAAGTCTAATAGATAGGATAAAATGAAGTCAAAGAAATCCGAGGGCTCAACCAAAAAAACACGTGAGATCGCTTAGAAAAGTTTCAGATTCCCACTTCAAAGTGATCTAAGAAATATCTAGATGGAAAAGACAATAAGAAGTTGCATTCATGGTAAATTATCTCTATCAAGATGGTAATAACATGAAAGGCTTTTATACAAGGCTTTCAAGGTCAACTACCCTGTTTTTGAGCTACCAATGTTCTTTATCGTTGGGACAAGTTAATGCAGAGGAAAAGAATTTTTCCAAGTGCATCGAATTGCTTAGAAAACCAAGTACGAAATATCCGCATAAACCAATCGCAATCTTTGAACAAATGCACGATATTTTCAATAGCATTATTGCAAGATGGAACTATTAATCACAATTAAACGAAACTTATAGACGACACCAACAACAACAAAACCTTCTCATACATTAAATAGGGTCAGTTACATGGATTCTTTGCCTCCATTGAGCTTTATTTTGGGTCATTAATTGTCCAACTTAGATCATAGTAATTAAGACCCTTTGAATGATCTCCTTCCAAAACTTCTTAGATCCTTCCTCGCCCTCTCTTAGAAACATGGCATACCGAATCTCATATATTCTAACTCATGCATCATCAGACTTCCTTTCAAATGGACAACTTTCCTTCTGATCACATCATTCTAAAATCGATATTTCCGTGTATGATCACACACCTACCATTGCATTTTCATTTATGCTACTAAACATGTCTATGGTTCACAGGCTAACTTTCATATCCATAAAGCATAACAGATCTACCAGTTGTTTTATAATACTTTCCTTTGATTTTCTAAGGAATTTTCTTATCACATAAAATAGTAAAGGCTCATGTCTTCATTAACCAACTTGCATTTAATTATGACTAACATCTCCATCGATTTTCCTAGGATCTAAAAGAATCTTCAATCTGAATGTTATCCTCTCTAATCTTCACCTCAATTCATTCATCTATGCTTCATTAAAATATACCCCTCATATATTTAGTCTAAGTCTTACTTATATGAAATCCTTTAGTCTCTAAGGCATGTCTCCAAATCTCAAGCTTCTCATTCACATCCTCTATGGTCTCATCAACCAACACAACATCATCGGCAAAAAACATACACCAAGGTATCTCATCCTGAAAACTCATCCATAATCAAAGTAAAAAGAAAAACACTCAAAGTCGAACCTTGATGTAGAATTATGTTGATTCAAAATAGGCAACCTTCCGAGACCGGATCCTTACACAAGATGAAACCCTATCATATTATATATCCTTTATAAAGTTAATATACATGATAGGTACTTGTCGTTTCTACAAATATCTCCATCATCAAGCCTCACAACAAGAATCAAAGCTAAATGCGAGCATGAATGTAGCCAAAATATGTCATATCGTAGTTCCAATGTGGTCGAAATATGGTCTTGCGACTACATGTAGTCGACATCATTGTATTCGTATGGGTGGGGCTGTGATGAATCCACATCTCATCATCTTTATTCTATCATTTTAGCCTCAAAAACCCTAGTAAATGAGTGTAAATAGCATTAAATCCAGCATCTTAACATTCATGCATGTGCGTGTAAATAGTGTATAAAACACAGTAATTAAAGCCAAAATTATAGAATAAATAAAAGAAACGAAAAAGAATAAAATATTGTAAATATTTTATGACCCAAAATCCCGAGACCTAGGCATCTTGATGAATAGGTCGACAAGGAATAAAGTAGGGGGAGATAAGAGCCAAATACAATGAATATTTTATTCATTCTTTATTCATTTTGGGACCTATTTTTGGTTCCACTTTTTGTACCTCAAATAAAGAAACTTTGTACATAAAAGTTGTAGATAATTAAATAAAGAAAATACAAAATTGATTTCATTAAAAAATAATGTACAGATAACAAGTTATGGTCTGAATAATAATCTAGAATCCCAACTTCCCAGACCCGTATCTCACAAATGAAAACTCCAAATGCATCAAACTCACCTTTAATTGTATATAGTTAAAAATAAGCTATTTAATGGCAGTGGTTTCACATTTGGCAGAGCTACGGTTTGAAAGTTGAGTTTTGGGACCATATTGTATACTTGTACAGATTAAAATATTCAATTTATTATTTATTCATTATTTTTTTTATTTTTATAATTTTGTAAATATTACTTATAATAAATATATACATTAAAACCAGAATAAAAACTCAAATAAAACTTAAAATAAAATACATGTATATAAAATACATAGGTATTATACCAATGAATATACCTATATAATACATACTTATATTTTATTAAATGTACAAAAAAATTCAGAAAAATAAAATAAAAACATAATTAAGTGTATAAAAGTATTTTATAATTTTATAAAATAATAAACAAAATTAAAGAAATTAAAAGCACAAAATAAAAATAAATTAATAAAATATACAAGTAATATACCTATATAAGCTATAAAAAGTAACTTGTAAAAATACACCTCATAAAAATAAATAAAATTCATAATAAAATAATTTATAAAATTACAAACATTTTTTATTTAATAACCTAAAAATAATAAAATCATTTTATATTTTAAAATGATTTTAGAAATCATTTTTCCAGGATTTTCCTGGTTGGTCCACGTGGACCAACCGGGGGGCTTGGACTGTTGACCGAGGTCAACAGTCTGACCATCCTCCTGTAGCCCTGTTAGAGTGCGCTTTGACCTGTTTTCAACCTTTTTTCGAGGAAGAACCATTCACCATTTCATGTATCGTCCTAAAGACTTTTTGCTCCTTGATCATAGGGAATACACACCCAGGTATCTCCTCGTTCATTGCGTCACTGAATCGACCGCCATCACCTCAATCTCCACGCCCAGCCGTCAACACTACATAATCAAACCTCAACTTCCCTTTTGAATTTAAACCCCATTTTTTGTCTCGTTTCCTCCCCTTCCTTGCTCCATAGCTCGCCGGAGGTGACAGCTCCGATTTGAGCCATCCAAGGCGGAGATCTGACGTGGATTGGGCACGTTCCACCTACCTCCGATGGCCTTCCCGTTGAGGTACCTTCAACCTTGGGCCCTAGCCCTTGAGGTGTTTACTTTCCCTTTATTTTCCTCGCATCCATCTCGTCATATCCCTAGGATCAATTTGCACTCGTTATCTCCGCATTCCATCGATCGATTCGTGCCATCTCCACCCTCGCCAGAGTGCTCCTCCGGCCACGACCTCCACCTCATACTCGTCGTTCGCCACTTCATTTACACCCCTTGCGGGGTCGGGGTATTTTGCCCCCGACCCTTTCACTCTATTCTGCAGGTTAGAAGCACAAGACAACGCATGTGATCAATTTTGACCCCTCGCCGGCGCTACCTGGAGCCTCCAACTCCGTCGTCCTCACGGTTGCAACGTAGAGCCCCACCGGGAGTTTTGAGGGTCCCAGCCGATCGAGAGCACCTGCAGGAACCTATTGGGCCATTTTGGAGCTTCGAAGCCCGACGGAGGAGGAAGATCTGGGCGTGGAAAGCTCGCCTGGCGGCGTGCTCTTCCCTGTTCTTCGTCGACGTCCTCCTGCTGTCCGATCGGCCCCAGTTCTTGGCACGCTCCAGCCACCATCGGATCCATCTCTGCCTCAGCCGTCCGATCATCGACGAAGCATCTAATCTCGGCTGCACAAATGAAGGGGTATCGTCTCCCCTGAGCTCGCCACGTGTCTTAGTGAAGACGTACCCACCGTTCGATCGCGCCAAGCGTGGGACTTTTGCAAGTATACCCTGCCCCTTTTGTAATTTATTTTATAACACTTGAACTTTCATCTGTCGTTTAGAAAGTTTTGTAAAAATTAACTTTAGGCCCCTAAGCTTTCCTTATTGCGTTTGAGTCCCTTGCCACGTCACCTCACGTGACCAGTACACGTGAGTTGCAGGCATTTTGCGAGGGAATCCCCCAGGGTTCGGCTATTTCGTTTTGATCCAAGAACATTTAACTGCAGTATAATACTTTTGGAGTTTTTGCATTAAGGCCCCTGTTGTTTTGATATATTGCATACAAGTCCTTCCCAGGCGCGTACTAGTCACGCGCCTGGTTGGGTAATTTTCAGGCATACCCCTACGGGTTTCAATATTGACATTTCGTCCATTAAATTGCTTATTCAATATTAAATTTTGTTGGAAAATTGCTGTACAACCCCGTGGATGTTTTCTTATTTGCACTTATACCCCTGCCAGGCTTTGATTTTTTGTATGCTTTCTTTATTTAATTAGAGCATCATTTTAGTTCGAAAAATTACCAAAAAAATAGCTTAGGCTCTTGTTCACTTGTTGATGCACGCCATATTTTTGCATTGCATTTTTGTTGCATTTTAATATTTATTAAAAATAAAAAACATGCATTTTAGCTACTGTTTGCATTAGAAAATACCAAAAAAATATTAAAACTTCTTGAAAAATTCCAAAAAATTTACTTCTGTCTATTTTAGTCTATTCTAGTGTCAGTCCAAAAATCTAAAAAATCACTAAAAATCTCAAAATAAAAACCTTAAAAATTAGAAAATACCTAAAAACTTCAAAAAAATCTAAAAAATCTTAGAAAACTCCTAAAAATACAAACTTTGTTCCTGTAGTTTCTCTATTTTATTATCTTTGTTTTAAAATTAATTCAGGAAAACTTTGATACTGTTTGGTATTTTTCATTCCCATTTTAGTTTCGTCCAGCAAGTTTATTCACTGAGTTCTTTATTTTGACTTTTAAAAAAATCCCAAAAACATTTAGAAAAATCCCCAAAAATCACAGAAATAGTAAAAAAGTATAAAAAGACCAAAAAGATTTTATTTCCTAATTTTTGGCTATTTTTACTTATTTTTATAAATATCTTATATCCTCTTTTCTTATATAGTATATATATTCCAATATTGAATATATATATATAAAATATAAAAAGAAAATAAAAAATCAGAAAATTAAAAATCAAAATACAAAATTAAAAAAAAAATTAAAATAAAAAATTAAAAACCACAAAAATACTTGCATATTGTAGACACAATCACACTCACATCTTTGCATAGATCTATCTTGCCTTGCTCCCTGTGATCGACCTCTACATACTTATACTTATACACTTGTTTGTAGAGTTAAAAATAAATTTGACTCCACATTTATTCTTCATTGCTTGATTTATTTAGTGTGGGTTCATTGCTGACTAATTAGGGATTTTTGAGCGGTCAATACACCGACTGCGGTTTCGCCTTGTGAAACCGTACGACTCTCAAAATTCCTGATTATCAAATGGCGTCGTTGCTGAGGAGCAACAACGAATAGTTATTATTTTTATCTGATTATGATTGTTTGTTTACACTATTGCTTGCTTTACCTCTCTTGATTTTGATATTTATCTGTGAGCTTTCTAACCATCTCTTTTCTTGTCTTCTTGCGAGGGACCACGGAGCGAGGAGGATCGCCTAGGTGATTCGGTGCAGCCTTGGGAAGCGGAGTCGGCTTTTCTAGCCCAAGCCGGCAGGAGAGAGCAGGAGTGAGAGAGAGAGTGGTAGTTAGCTAGCTTCTTTTTATTTTTGGTGAGAGAGAGGTTTATTGAATTTGTAATAATACAGGGATACTTGGACACTCAGGACACTTCGGGCCTAATTTCCAGGTGTTTGTTCACATGGGGGCTCACCGTGGTTTTTATTGTGTTTTACCGCTGTCATTTTCCGGCGTTTGTTTTATTTTTCTTTTCTTTTGTGGATTGAGCCCTTAGATTTTAGGCATTGCTTGATCGATTAGATTAGGTCCAAACACCCTAAAAACCATTGCATGCACCTATAGTACGTATTTGGACTTATTTTAGTTAAACAGTTGATTCATCAATTTTCAATCCGTCGTGCCGCGAGCTCATCCCACCAAGCGCTTCTCTTGAACTCGATGTGTTGAGAGGAGGAGGGGTGAGCCTAGACTGGAATCTAGGGTTGAGGATTGGTGGTTAACTTGTGGTTCTTCACGTAAGCAATTGCCTGCTTAGGACAATTTCCGTGTGCATATCAGCATTTAGATTAGGTTTAAAAATTTCTGCTTTGCATCCTGCATGGAGAGAGCTAGAGGCGATGTAAGTCTTTCTATCTTTGCATTCATCATATAGGCACAAAGGTGAGATTTCCATCTTGGTGCCGACTTGCACGGCTTTTCCGACTCTTTTCTCCCTCTGTTTTTGGATCAAGTAGGAATCAAGAAAAAACAAAAATGTTAGGGGCTTGTTTGAATTGACTCAAAAGAAGCGATAACATCAAAAAAAATTAAAAAAGGGACTGCTAAGAAAATTTAACCTAAATAAAATTGGTAATTGGATTCATTGATTGGGGAGAGTAACACCCTCACTTGTTTTCAGGTTGCATGGGAAGGTCTCCTTCCAAGTGTGTTGAGCGACTTTGTAAGGATTAGAGCCAAAAACCCAGCTTGCGGTTGCCTTGTGTATCACCTGGATTTTTGAAGTATTGGCGCTACTATCGTACGTAGACGAGTAGGTCTTGGTCACCATTGGTGACTCATTATTGTCTGAGCATCGACCTTGTCCAAAGTACCGAGCATAGGCCACACCTTCACGGGTGTATATGTCTCACCGTCTGCGTCCGAGTAGGGTCTTGCACGCTCACAGGTGATTCCGTTGCGAGCGAGATTCCAAGTATCAGTTTCGCCTATCGGCTTCCTCCCTCTTCTTCTTTGGCTGAGTAGGGATCCATGAAGGGTTACAAGGACCTTAAAAAGTGCAAGCTACAGGTTACACAGGAGGAGGACAAGTACGGGAATACTTTTCCAGCAGTACTCTCTCTCCTATAGGCGTAGCGCTCTAAGGACTCGTTACAAGATAAATTCCTGAATTCAAGAAAAAAATTACAAAGATAAATGCCGAACCTTCACGGCTTCACGTGTTGAGTTGGTGAATCCCCTTGTTTTGTGTTTGGTTGCTAGTCGCATTTAGGTCAAGATAAAAAACACTACACACTCGTGCGCAATTTTGCCCCCCCCCCTCTTCTTCTTCATTTACCTTGCTCTTCTCAATAATCACGATGATGGGACGGAGATCTTTTAGGCCAACTTTGTCGGCACCGCTATCCAGCACTCCTCCCTATTCATCTAGGACAATCTCGGAGAGTCCAGACCCGCTCTCCGAGCCTGAGTTCACTTCCACCTTGTTCCCCCTCAACCACCCTTCTCCTTCCATCAGTCCAAGAATTTCAGAATTTAGTGTATCCCATAGTTCAGAGCATTTGACAACACCTGAGATGGGTTCTTTTGCTTTTTCAGAGAATCCAGACATGGCTGACAGAGGAGAGCACCCAGATGAGCATGAGCACCCTCCATTCCTATATGACCAAGCGGCCATCAACAATTCACTTCTAGCATCCCTAGAGACCATGCAGAGAGAGATCCGAGACCCGAGAGTCTTTATGGGTGACCTCATGAGAGAGATCGCACGGATGCGAGAGAACAAACCTGGGGGAGGTGGCGGTGGAGGCGATATACCAGTTGTAGAGAATGAGGGAGGAGAACCAAACCAGGAGAGGCCGTCGCAGACCATCATGAGAGAATTGCACAATCCAGCAGCCTCCCTTACTCATTGGTGGATCTGACTCCCTCTTATCCATGGAGATTTCGAGCTTCGCCCGCATACTATTCAGCTATTGCCCAAATTTCACGGGCTGGTGATTGAAGAACCACACCTCCACCTACAAGAATTCGAAATGATCTGCAGCATAATTCATGACAGGCTGGTGACTGAGGACACCATAAAGATGATAGCCTTCCCCTTCTCTTTGGTTGACAGAGCTGCTTACTGGCTAAAACATTTGGGGAGGTTCGTTGACACCGGGGCAGAACTCCGGACCGCATACCTGAACAAGTATTATCCTCTCGGCTGGACGAACGCAGCACGAGCGATGATCAGTAACTTCGTAATGATCCCTAATGAACAGTTCCATGAAGGTTGGGATTGATTCAGAGAGCTCATTGACCGGTGTCCACACCATGATATATCCAAGCCCAATCTGGTTCAAAGTTTCTTTTGTGGGCTGACACCGGAGCTGCAAGGGCTTATTAATGCCTCTTGTGGTGGGTCCTGCTTTTCCAAGGGTGAAGACGATGTTTGGGCCATCTATGAAGGGATGACAGAAAACTTGACAGTTATGGCCCAGGCCCGCGTCTACACGCAACAGAAGCCCCCGCAAGGAGCGGGATCATTTCAGAGGATCGCTCGCATCGATGCCGGCCCTCACACTCCGTCGGCAGCCACAACCCAAGCCGAATCAGCTGTAGCCGACATGGGCATAATTAGTGAGAAGCTAGACCGTCTCGAGATCCTCGAGAAGAAGCAGATGCAAGGAATGGCCCAGATGGACCAGATTGCCAAGACTATGAGTGATCTGAAGACGCAAATTCTCTGCGTCCAGGAGGCACAAACCTCTTCCCAGCAGCAGTCTCCCAGGTCACGAGATGATGCCGGCAGTAGTAGCTCAACCCAGCCCTCTGCCCCGTACCACCAGGTCAACCACATTCAGGCAGAGCCGGTCCCGTTGCTACAATACTACCCATCGCAGCCGCCATCTCAGGACACTCAGATGGTGGTCTATCAGCCAGATCAACCACTGGCAGTTCTACCTCCACCATCCTTCGAGCAGGAGCCATTGATGGAAGTCAATGGGATTTGGTACGACCGGTACCTGCAGCCTGGGATTCGTCGTGATCACCCCGGATTCCGTTGGGGCAACGGTGGCACCTCATCTTAGTAGCAACCTCCGGTTCAAGGACAACAGAACATCCAGCTACAGCAGCAGCAGCCCCAGTATGCCCACCAGCAACAATACCAGCATGGCCCTCGTTCCGCCTATCACAACCAGCAGTGGAGGCAGCGTCAGCCGCCTCAGCAGTCATACTCCCATCCTCCCCAGCATTATCCTCACCACCAGCAGCAGCAGCCTCATTTCCAGTAGGGAAACCCGTCCGATTCTCAGGCCCCCGCTTTTGAGAACCCAACTTTAGATGACCTTGCCCGCTTGCTTTCTGAACAGCGAGCATCCTTCCAGCAAGAAATGGATGAGTTCCGGCAGGAGATGAGGGAAATCATCAAGGGCAATGCCACCATACCAGCTCAGATTGAACCAAATCCGAACAATCTGAAAAGAAAGTCTGAGCAGGTACAATTCACAAAGGATACCTCTCCTAGTGATTATTTGAGTGACATGTCTTCTTCTTTGTATGATGCTGATTTTGTGACTACTAGGAGCGGTAGGATGCCAGCTGGCGGTGCCTCATCTGAGCGACAGCCACAAGCAGAATCAGGAGCGCCAGATGAGCAGAGTAGCGGTGCTGATGCCGCTAATGAGGATGTTGAAGATGGTGGTGCCGATGCCACCAATGATGGAGTTCCAGACGACAGTACTGAGGCCATCGTGATACCCGATGCAAATGGTGGTGTTGATGCCACCATTTTTGATGCAGAGCCAGAGCGTGGTGTTGATGCCGCGAAGTCAAGTGCCGTTGATGGTGCTGAGGCCACCACTTCCACTGCTGTTGAGCTTCCTTCTGTGGTGTTACCACCTTTTGTATCTTTGGACTGTGGTAGCAACAAAAAGAACAAAAACATGAATAAAGGAAAGGTTTCTGTTCAAATTTCAGATCCATATGTGTTGAATGATGATCATGGTATGGATTCTATTCCTTCACAGGTGCAGGAACCTCATCCTTGTCCTCCATCTGTGGAGGCCCCTGCTATCCCCTTCCCTGAAGCACTCCGCCAGGCGAAGGGGAACAAAAGAGAAAATCTAAAAAAGGACCAACAGGTAGAGTTCAACAACCAGATGATTGACAGATTCCACATTCAGCTGACTCTACAGGAAGCACTTGAGCACATCCCCCTCTTCAAAAAGAATTTGAAAGAGAAGACTACAGTCCGCGGGAAGAGGAGGAACCACAGAGATCAGATCCATGTGCTCACTCATTCCACTTACTGCACCATTCAGAACAAACTACCAGCCAAGAAACCAGATGCAGGAGCTCCCTATGTCAGATGCGAGATTCAAGAGCAGCAGTTTGATCGTACCCTATTAGACAGCAGTTCTTCGATTAACCTTCTTCCGGCAGCCTTACTCGACCGATTCGAGTTTGGTCCTCTTCTTAGGAGCAGGACGGTCCTTCAGTTTGCTGATAGATCGACTAAGAGGCCGAAGGGGTTATTGAGAGACGTGGTCGTTACCATTTAGGACCTGAAATTCCCCGTGGACTTCGTTGTGTTGGACATGGAGATCCCTGAGTCGGTAACCGATGCCCCCATCATACTTGAACGCCCATTCTTGACCACAGCCAAGGCGGTGACCGATCATGATAGTGGGAAGGTATGTTTTTTGCGTAGAGGGCGAAACCATACAAATAGAGGCGATCGAGGAGATCAGAGCGAGAGAATTAGAATGCTCAGAGCAGTCCAGCGAAGCTGCGCCGATGACAGAGGAAGAGCTAGACATCCACCAGGAGTGTGATTTTGTGATGACAGATGATGAATCCAATTGGACAGATCCGGTCGCACATACCCTCGCCTTGCCTACAAATTCACCATATTTAAAGCTTATGGCAGTCGAGAGCTTGGAGAGCACACCCCTGGACGAGGATACACTTGAGGCTGATAGTGTTGGGACGAGTAGTGCTGATGATTTTCAATCTTGTTCATCTACTTCAGATCCCTCGGATTCAGTCATTGATTGGGATGATTTTGATGACTATTTGTAGTGTATGATTCCTTCTGAGCCGACAGCTAGGACAGAGTGCGAGCCAGTACAATTTATTGATGATTCAGCAGGCCTCCCTTCGTCAGATGTTCAGTCAGAGCGAGAGTTCTCCCATGCAGACCTGGTCGCCTTTACACAGACATCTCAGAAGCCAGATCTGCCACCTCCCAGTTGTCTAGAATTGAAACCCTTGCCGCGGTCGTTGAAGTATAGATTCCTTGCGGGTGAGCCAGATATGCACCCAGTCATAATCTCAACAGGTTTTACTGGAGAACAAGAATCTCGTCTGATGGAGGTTCTTGAAAGAAACCGCAAGGCGATAGGTAGGATGGAGTATAGCTGATCTCCAGGGAATTAGTACAGCTCTGTGCTCCCACCACATCTATCTTGAGGAGGACGCTAGGCTGTCACGTGAGTTCCAGCAACGGTTGAACCCGAATCTTTGAGATGTGGTCATGAAAGAAATATCGAAGTGGTGGAGCGTCGATTTTATCTACCCCATCTCCAACTCCAAGTGGGTCAGTCAATTACATGTGGTACCCAAGAAGACAGGTATCACTACTATTGTAAATGAGTATGGAGAGGAGATCGCTACCCGAGTACCCACTTCTTGGAGGGTCTGTGTGGACTACAGACGATTGAATGAGGCCACCAAGAAGGATCATTTCCCACTGCCATTCATTGATCAGATTATCGAGAGGCTAGCTGGGAAGAGTTATTATTATTTCCTTGACTGGTACTCCGGATACAATCAAGTGGCCATTGCGCCCGAAGACCAAGAGAAAACGACATTCACCTGTCCGTTTGGGACTTATGCTTTCAGACGGATGCCCTTTGGTCTATGTAACGCTCCGGCGACATTCCAAAGGTGCATGTTGTCCATTTTCTCGGACATGGTGGGTGACTGTTTAGAGGTCTTCATGTATGACTTCTCGGTCTATGGCGACGGGTTCGATGCTTGTCTTGACTGCCTAGACCATGTGCTTCAGCGTTGCATAAAGGTCAATCTCGTATTGTCTTGGGAGAAGAGTCACTTCATGGTGACTCAGGGGACGGTCCTTGGTCATATTGTCTCCAACAAGGGCATGGAGGTCGATCCGGCCAAGGTGGATATCATTAGAAAACTCAATCCACCATCCAATCTGCGTCAATTGTGGTCTTTTCTGGGGCATGTTGGTTTCTACCGACGGTTCATTCAGGACTTCAATCGAATTGCCCAACCGCTCACTGATTTGCTGACGAAAGATACCGATTTCATTATCGATGATAAGTGTCTTGCGTCTTTTGAGACTCTCAAGTGTATGGTTGTTTCGGCTCCTGTCCTCCAGCCACCCAATTGGTCTTTCCCATTCGAGATCATGATGGACACTTCTGATTTTACCGTTGGGGCTGTGCTTGGATAGAGGAGGGATGGATTGCCGTTTGCCATTCACTACTCCAGTTGGACTTTAGATGCCGCTCAGCGGAATTATACTGTGACAGAGAAAGAGATGCTGTACGTAGTCTTTGCTTTGGATAAGTACAGATCATATATTCTCGGATCTAGAGTGACACTTTTTACTGATCATACCGCCATATGGTACTTAATGGCCAAGAAGGATGCCAAAGCACGCCTTACCAGATGGATCCTTCTTCTCCAGGAGTTTGATATTGAAATTAGGGATAAGCCTGGAGTCACGAATGTGGTGGCTGATCATCTTTCCCGCTTGGAGATCCTTGAGGAATCTGAGCCTAGTGCACCTATCACAGAGACGTTTCCAGATGAGGCGATCTTGGCTATCACCTCGCTCCCATGGTACGCCGACATTGTAAACTATCTTGTTGCCAAGACGGTCCCACAAGGTTGGCCTAGGCATAAACTTGAGAAATTCCTAGCGAAGGCCAAGCTTTACCATTGGGAGGATCCCGTCCTTTATCATGAAGGAGGGGACATCATCTGGAGGAGGTGCATTCCTCAAGAAGAGCAGCATAGTGTCCTCACATACTGCCACAAGCTTGAGGCAGGAGGACATCATTCTGGAAAAAGGACAACACAAAAGGTGCTTCAATCCGGCCTATGACCTACTCTCTTCAAGGATTCAGATGATTTCGTGAGGAGATGTACTGACTGTCAGAAGATGGGAACCTGTGGACAGAGAGACATGATGTCCATGCAACCCATTCACTTTTATGAGGTTTTTGATGCATGGGGGATTGATTTCATGGGCCCATTTCCTAAGAGTTAGGGATTTGAGCACATCTTGCTCGCTGTAGATTATGTCAGCCGATGGGTTGAGGCCATCCCCGCCCGAGCCGCAAATGCTAAAATTGTGTGTAAATTTTTGAGGAAAAATATCATTTCACGGTTCGGGGTACCTAGAGTCTTGATTTCAGATGGGGGGTCTCACTTCATCAATGACAAGGTTAGGGTCCTTGCAGACGAGTTCGGCATTGACCATCGTGTTGCCACACCATATCACCCTCAGACTAATGGTCTTGCCGAAGTATCGAATATGGAGATAAATTCTATCCTATAGAAGGTTGTCCGCCCAGATCGAAATGATTGGTCACAACTTTTGGACTCAGTATCGTGGGCCTATCGGACTTCCTTCAAGAATCCATTAGGGACATCTCCCTTTCGACTCGTCTATGGCAAGCCGTGCCATCTTCCTGTGGAAATCAAGCATAAGTCACTTTGGGCAGTCACTGAGTTTTTATTGGATCCCGAGAGTATAGGAGAACAGAGGAGAGCAGAGTTGGCATCCCTGGAGGAACTGAGAGACACAACCTTTTCTAGCAGCCTACAGTACAAAGAAAAAGTGAATACATGGCACGATTCTCATATCAGCCATAAACAGTTTGAGCCAGATCAGCGTGTATGGTTGTTTGATTCTAGGCTGAAATTATTTCCAAGGAAACTACAGAGCAAGTGGAAAGGTCCGTACGTGGTCAGGAAGGTACATGATAATGGCAGTATTGACATATCCGAACCATCATCTTCCTCTACCTTCCGTGTCAACGGTCAACGCCTAAAACTATATCTAGATAATGATCCGCCGACCATTGACGTTGCCCCCATTCTTCTGGTATGAGATGTGTTCTTTGACTCATATCATTTGCATCTCATACATGGTGATCAATTCCATCTTCCGCTGTACAAATCCATCTGTCCATATCACTCTTTCATCTGTTGATATCTTCTTGTCTTTTCTTCTTTTCTTCTTTTCCTTTTCTATTTTCTTTATCTACCAAAAAGGTGCCGCCCCTTGTTGTCAGTCTCTACACTTAGGATGTACTTTGTCCTAAGTATAGGGGGGTGTGCACCCCGAGTGGTTCTGTTCATTCCGATCCTCTCCATTGTCTCCTCTTCATGTTTATACTTAGGGATATCTTACCCTAAGTATAGGGGGAGACAATCTGAGTACGAATTGTTCACTCCCACCCTTGACCCTCCCTACGTTGTGTACAATCTGCTATACTTAGGATTATTTGATCCTAAGTATAGGGGGACAGTCAACTTCTCATTGGTTCATTCGTTCATACTTAGTACGAGTTATGTCTTCTCTTTTCCCTCCGATCTATGAGGACATAGATCAAGCTAAGTATAGGGGGTCGTATATACTACGTATATACTTTAGCCATAACTTGTACTTTCGTATTTTCCTAATAATATGGCTAATAAAATTCATTAAAATCCTTAATAAAAAGATGTTGATTATTTCTCAAATTCTTTTCGTATATACTGATTAATAAATCAGGTGAAAATGTTTTTTGCAAAATGTTTGAAAATCCTTGTGAAAACCTATTGAAAACTATTTGAAAACATTTTGTTACATGTTTTCAACCTTTGTAAAAATATGTGGTTTGTAAAATTTTATTCTCTTTGTGTGAAATAAAAATGTTTGAAAAATGATTTGCAAATGGTTTGAAAAATGGTTGCAAAAATATTTTAAAAATCTATATATACTATTTGAAAAACCTTTGCAAAATGATTTTCAAATGTGTGTACATGTTTGTAAAATGTTTGTAAAAATTATTTTGGACTATAGTTTTCAAAAATTGTTTGAAAAACATGTGTCAAATACGTTTGAGGAATACATACATCACACCAAAATCCACTATATATATGTATAAAATTGACCACTTACCCTGTAAATTCTTAAAATCCACTTCTTGTATATATAAGAAGCATACCCGTGTACATATTTTTCACCTAGTTTTTAGCCAAAAAATCTTTTTGTTTTCAAAAATCCCAAATATTTTTGCAAAATTAAAATCCAAAAACATTTGAAAAATCTTCGAAAAATACAAAAAATGCATATGCATCATCATCATATTTTCAAAATCTATAAAAAGTTCAAAATCTTGAAAATTGCATCACAAAAATATTTTCCGCATCACATTTGCATAGCATGAGCATTTTTCGGATTGAGTTTGATAGTTGAACGAGTCTAAGTAAAATCCGGAGATTGGAGCTTGATTGGACCCAAAATCTACCTAATAACAGGAACCTTAGGAACTGGAGTTGAGGTACTTCAGGTCTAGTTGACTTAATTCTTTGAGGATAACGAGACTTGGTTAAATGGATTCTTGACTGCCTAAGTAGAGTATCTCGGAACACACACACGACTCTTGTTGATAATGACCTAACTTGGACACCTGCACCTTTCACTTGGCTCAACTCAGTTGGAGTGGCGAGGGGATTGGATTTGTCGGTATGAGACGCAAACAAGTGGAAACACTTGTTCTCCTCTAGGGAGGGAAGTGCACCCCAACCCGTCCAGTGATGAGGAATTCTAAAGACAGGAGAGTGTGGGTTGCAATAAAGCTTCAAGAGAGGGATAATATACTGGCTCAAGAGGAAAAACTCCCTATGTAAATGCTGGTGTGAATAGTATTTCAAAAAAGAGAGAGAGAGAAAAAAGAAAAAAAAGAAAAAAGGAAGACAGGCCTGTACAAAAATAAAATGCCTGCCAAAGTATGTACATATGTTGTAAAGTCAATAAGCAAGCTTGAGTTCCAAAGTCAAATATGTGAGCCTGCAGCTGGATGACTTTACTACACTGGTCTTGCATCCTAGGATAGGTAGCGACACTGGCTACCATCCATTCTTCTCTTCACCCTCTCCTCTTGAGCTGGTTGCCACTTGAACTTAGAAGGGAATACCCCGCTCCTCGAGGATGGAGTTACTGGATTGGGGAATCATTGGGTTGTCGTACTGGAGAAGTCAGTTTCTTTGTCATTCTAGTTGGGGAGAGCCACCATCACTTACACTGTACGAGTCAGATTCATAGTCATAAGGTTTTGCGTATGAGTTGAAGTATTTCTGACCTGACTATTGAGGAGACTTGGGCAGAGTTTTGGAATTCTCAGGGACTGTTGGATTTCAAATCTAGTTCTCATTAAGGTTCTGCCTGCACTAAAATTCCAAAGGTCCGACGTAAGCTCCAAACTTTGATTTTATGAAGACAAGTTTGATAATTAAATTTAATCCACCTTCTTCTTTTTCTTTTCTCTCTTTTTCTTTCTGCACTTATTGCATAAGTGTTTGCTAGGGACTAGTAAAGGTAAAGTATAGGGGGATGATGAATCCACATTTCATCATCTTTATTCTATCATTTTGGCCTCAAAAACCCTAGTAAATGCGTGTAAATAGCATTATATCTAGCATCTTAACATTCATGCATGTACGTGTAAAAGTGTATAAAACACTGTAATTAAAGCCAAAATTATAGAATAAAAAAAAAGAAAAGAAAAAGAATAAAAAATTGTAAATATTTTATGACCCAAAACCCCGAGACCTAGGCATCTTGATGAATAGGTCGACAAGGAATAAAGTAGGGGGAGATAAGGGCCAAATACAATGAATATTTTATTCATTCTTTATTCATTTTGGGACCTATTTTTGGTTCCACTTTTTGTACCTCAAATAAAGAAACTTTGTACATAAAAGTTGTAGATAATTAAATAAAGAAAAATACAAAATTGATTTCATTAAAAAATAATGTACATATAACAAGTTATGGTCTGAATAAAAATCCAGAATCCCAACATCCCAGACCCGTATCTCACAAATGAAAACTTCAAATGCATCAAACTCACTTTAATTGTATATAGTTAAAAATAAGCTATTTAATGGCAGTGGTTTCGCATTTGGCGGAGCTACGGTTTGAAAGTTGAGTTTTCGGACCATATTGTATACTTGTACAGATTAAAATATTCAATTTATTATTTTTTCATTATTTTTATATTTTTATAATTTTGTAAATATTACTTATAATAAATATGTACATTAAAACCAGAATAAAAACCCAAATAAAACTCAAAATAAAATACATGTATATAAAATACATAGGTATTATACCAATGAATATACCTATATAATACATACTTATATTTTATTAAATGTACAAAACAATTCAGAAAAAAAAATAAAAATATAATTAAGTGTATAAAAGTATTTTATAATTTTATAAAATAATAAACAAAATTAAAGAAATTAAAAACACAAAAAAATAAATTAATAAAATATACATGTAATATAGCTATATAAGCTATAAAAAGCAACTTGTAAAAATACACCTAATAAAAATATTTAAAATTCATAATAAAATATTTTATAAAATTACAAACATTTATTTATTTAATAACCTAAATATAATAAAATCATTTTATATTTTAAAATGATATTAGAAATCATTTTTCCAGGATTTTCCTGGTTGGTCCACATGGACCAACCAGGGGCTTGGACTGTTGACCGAAGTCAACAGTCTGAGCCTCCTCCTATAGCCCTGTCAGAGTGCGCTTTGGCCCGTTTTCAACCTTTTTTCAAGGAAGAACCATTCACCATTTCGTGTATCGTCCTAAAGACTTTTTTCTCCTCGATCATAGGGCATACATGCCCAGGGATCTCCTCATTCATTGCGTCGCTGAATCGACCGCCATCGCCTCAATCTCCACGCTAAGCCGTCAACACTACATAACCAAACCTCGACTTGCCTTTTGAATTTGAACCCCTTTTTTTGTCTCGTTTCCTCCCCTTCCGTGATCCATAGCTCGCCGGAGGTGACAGCTCCGATTTGAGCCATCCAAGGCGGAGATCTGACGTGGATTGGGCGCATTCCACCTACCTCCGGTGACCTTCCCGTTGAGGTACCTTCAACCTCGGGCCCTATCCCTTGAGGTGTTTACTTTCCCTTTATTTTCCTTTCATCCATCTCGCCATATCCCTAGGATCAGTTTGCACTCGTTATCTCCACATTCCATCGATCGATTCGCGCCATCTCCACCCTCGTCGGAGTGCTCCTCCGGCCACGACCTCCACCTCATACTCGTCGTTCGCCGCTTCATTTCCACCCCGTGCGGGGTTGGGGTATTTTGCCCCCGACCCTTTCACTCTATTCTGCAGGCTAGAAGCACAAGACACCGCCTGGGATCAATTTTGACCCCTCGCCGGCGCTACCTGGAGCCTCCAGCTCCGCTGTCCTCACGGTTGCAACGTAGAGCCCCGCCGGGAGTTTTGAGGGTCCCAGCTGATCGAAAGCACCTGCAGGAACCTGTTGGGCCATTTTGGAGCTTCGAAGCCCGGCGGAGGAGGAAGATCGGGGCGTGGAAAGCTCGCCTGGCGGCGAGCTCTTCCCTGTTCTTCGTCGACGTCCTCCTGTCGTCCGATCGGCCCCAGTTCTTGGCGCGCTCCAGCCACTGTCGGATCCATCTCTACCTCAGCCGTCCGATCATCGATGAAGCATCTAATCTCGGTCGCACAGATGAAGGGGTATCGTATCCCCTGAGCTCGCCACGTGTCTTAGTGAAGACGTACCCACCGTTTGATCGCGCCAGGTGTGGGACTTTTGCAAGTATACCCCACCCTTTTTGTAATTTATTTTATAACACTTGAAATTTCATCTGTCGTTTAGAAAGTTTTGTAAAAATTAACTCTAGGCCCCTAAGCTTTCCTGTATTGCGTTTGAGTCCCTTGCCACATCACCTCACGTGACCAGTACACGTGAGGTGCGGGCATTTTGCGAGGGAACCCACCAAGGTTCGGCTATTTCATTTTGATCCAAGAACATTTAACTGCAGTATAATACTTTTGGAGTTTTTGCATTAAGGCCCCTGTTGTTTTGATATATTGCATACAGGTCCTTCCCAGGCGCGTGCGTCACGCGCCTTGTTGGGTAATTTTCAGGCATACCCCTGCGGGTTTCAATATTGACATTTCATCCATTAAATTGCTTATTCAGTATTAAATTTTGTTGGAAAATTGTAGTACAACCCCTGGATGTTTGCTTATTTGCACTTATACCCCTACCAGGCTTTGAATTTTTGTATGCTTTCTTTATTTAATTAGAGCATCATTTTAATTCGAAAAATTACCAAAAAATTGCATAGGCTCCTGTTCACTTGCTGATGCACGCCATATTTTTGCATTGCATTTTTGTTGCATTTTAATATTTATTAAAAATTAAAAACATGCATTTTAGCTACTATTTGCATTAGAAAATACCAAAAAAATATTAAAACTTCTTGAAAAATTCCAAAAAAATTACCTACTATCTATTTTAGTCTATTCTAGTGTCAGTCCAAAAATCACTAAAAAATCTCAAAAAAAAACCTTAAAAATTAGAAAATACCTAAAAAATTCAAAAAATCTAAAAAATCCTAGAAAACTCCTAAAAATACAAACTCTATTCCTGTAGTTTCTCTATTTTATTATCTTTGTTTTAAAATTAATTTGGGAAAATTTTGATACTGTTTGGTAATTTTCATTCCCATTTTAGTTTCGGCCAGCAAGTTTATTCACTGTGTTCTTTATTTTGACTTTTAAAAAAATCCCAAAAATATTTAGAAAAATTCTCAAAAATCACAAAAACAATAAAAAAGTATAAAAAGACCAAATATTTCCTATTTTTTTTGGCTATTTTTACTTATTTTATAAATATCTTATATCCTCTTTTCTTATATAGTATATATTCCAATATTGAAAAAAATATATATAAAATATAAAAAGAAAATAAAAAATCAGAAAATTAAAATCAAAATACAAAATTTAAAAAAAAAATTAAAAATTAAAAATTTAAAACCCACAAAAATACTTGCATATTGTTGACACAATCACACTCACATCTTTGCATAGATCTATCCTGCCTTGCTCCCTGTGATCGACCTCTACATACTTACACCTATACACATGTTTGTAGAGTTAAAAATAAATTTGACTCCACATTTATTCTTCATTGCTTGATTTATTTAGTGTGGGTTCATTGTTGACTAATTAGGGATTTTTGAGCGTTCAATACACAGACTGCGGTTTCGCCTTGTGAAACCGTACGACCCTCAAAATTCCTGATTATCAGGCTGCAAATAGGGATACGACCACGATGTAGTTGCATTATGCTAGCATATAACGAGTATGGTGGTGGCAAGTAGTCGTAACCATATATCTCAATAGACAAGTACTACGCAACATATGCGAGTAAATGTTCGACTACATGTAGTCACATTTACTGCAAACTATAAAAAACAACTAAGTTAATGAAATACTTCCTTACCTTTGAGAAACATGAAACATACATACATATACAATTAACCAATCACACAAAGCATATGCAGATTCATGATTCACATATCAACCATTCAAGCATACATATAGTTCACATACATATACTTGCGTATTGAAGGATCAAAAATACCTAACCTCACGTTGCCCCATCCATGTTGTAATTCTTTCACTGTCTTACCCTTGCATAATCCATCTCCTTCCCATCATCTCTATTACCTCAAAACCCTATCCATCTACTTGAAAACTCCAAGACCTAGCTGTCCTACTGCTTAAATTTCAAGTATCTTATTAGATCCATCTTACCATATACTACTATCTCCTCGTCACCAAAACCATCCTTCACCACTCAAGCATAGTATGCATCTCCATTTGAACACAAATTATGCTGAATGGTTGACGAGTCGCTAGATACGATGTTTAATTCGTGTTCGTTGTAGCACGTGTACTTAGCGATTCGGTCAGAACCGAGAGAAGATCTCCGTGAAGAGTGTCTCCATCTGACGAGTCGCTAGAATACGTTGTTTAATTTGTGTCCGTTGTAATACGTGTACTTAGCGATTCGGTCAGAACCGAGAGAAGATCTCCGTGAAGAGTGTCTCGGCTTAATTTATATCCCGGGCAAGTCCGGGGTCGAACTCAGGGAGGCAAAGGAACAACTTGAAATTAATTTGCAAATTTAGGTCTAGATTTCCAATGCGTATTTTTTTTAGATTTTTTATGCAAAAAGAAATGCAAATGCAAGATGCGGGTGAATCAAGATACTACGAAAGCATACAACTTAGCTAAATTAATTTTAATGAGAAATTAGTCCAATTGAGCCAAATTATATTTTTCCAGTAAACTTAAGCCAATGATGAATGCAAAACATATTTTTTTAGAATTTTCAGGGTTAAAATGCAATAAATAAAAATGCACACTTTTTATGGGTTTTTCCGCAATTTTTCACACAAACAGTAAGCAAAAATTATGAAAACATTACTGGAATGAAAACATGATGCAAGGAAGCTACAGTAATATTTTTGGAATTTTTTGACGAAATATGAATTTTTTAGTGAAAATAGAGTGATAGTGAGTAATTAATTCCTAATTAATCCACGTTATCAAATTTATCAAAGTGCGAATTATCTTTGAAAGATATTTAGATGAGCAATCCAATAGAGTTGAAATTTCGCAAAAATGATTTATGTGGATTTAATTAAAAATCAAATACTAATTTTACTCTACAATTTATTTCAGGCACAAGACAACTCCATTTTAGATGAAATTTGGATAGAAAATTAATAACATATTAAGGCATCACATATAATTTTTGTGGAATTTTTGAGGCAACCGTCTGTGAGAAATAATTTTAAGAGCACAGAATGGGTAAACTATGCAAAATTTCAGTTAACCATTTTTAATTAATTACCCAAATATGACAAAAATATAAGTAAATATTCAAATGTAGACAATTAGTTTCTCAACACAAAGGCTCTTTTCATTGAATAAAAAGATGCAATATTGAAGTCCAAATTTAAGTACGAACACAAGGGTGTCCTTGCAAAACAGAAAGACAAGTTACAACTTAAACTTATGCACATGGACCTTTTTGAAATTACATAAACGTAAAGAGAAATATATGCAATATTTACAAATAAAAAAAATAAAGACCTTCTTGTTCCTCTGGACGGCTAGGGAAGAACCAAACTGGGAAGGCTCGACGGCGTCGGCGACCGCGCCGCACCAGCGCGCGGAGGGCGGCGAGGAGCGCGGGGAGGCACGGGGGTTGGTCGGCGTAGGGGCGCGGGGCGGCGCCGCCAGCCGCGGAGGAAGGAGGCGGGGAAGAGGGCTGAGCGGCGTTTGCGCCGCTGGTGGAGTCGGGGCCGCGCGCGCGGCTGCGGCGGGGGCGCGCGGTCGGAGAGGGGGCGGCGCGGCAGGGCTGGGAGGGGCCGCGGTGATGGAGGGGCGGCGGCCGACGCCAACCGCGGATGGTGGCTGGGAAGGAGAGGGGCGGCAGGCGTGGCCTGCGAGCTTTTTTTTATTTTTTTTGATTTTTTTTTTGAATTTCTTTTTTTCCGCTATAATAAAACAAAAGCTCTTTTTTTGTTTTAAAATTTTTATATTTTTTTTAATTTTTTTTAAACAGGGAATGAACAGTGGATGTTTACAAAAAAAAGGAAAAAATTGGTAGAGGGGAATGGTGGAAAAGATGAAGATGGTGGTAATGGTGGTAAAAATGTGATGGGGAATGTGGTGATGATGAATAAAATGATGGTGGGTTGGATGTGGTGTGCTAAAAAAAATAAAAATAAAAATGATGAGACAACAATGAAACAAACTATTAGATAAGATAAAATAACAAGAAAAATAAGAAGAAATACTTACCTAATCTTCGCTGGATTGGCGGAGCAGCTACGCTGGACTCCTGTCGTCGCCTCGATCCGATTGGCGAAATAAAAATCGGAGAAGCTACGCGAGCTCGACGGGGAACTCGTGACGTGCAGCGGAGCTCTGCGGATCTCACCTGAAGGAGATCGTCGCTTGAGGACGATGCTTCGCCGCTGTCACCAACAAAACACTCCAAGCTCTCTCCTTATTCTATAAGAATGGTGGATTAATGGAGTTGAATTGGTGGTTATTGTAGAGAATGGAAATTAAATAATAAATAAATAAATAAATAAAGTTGTCTACTTTAAATACAATAAAATAAAAAGAGAAGAGAAATAGTGGAGAATTTACAAGAGAAGACAAAACACCATGTACATTTTTTTTACTTTTCTAATATGTAATTTTTTTGTCTTTTTAATAAGAGATATTTACAACGAAAAAAATACAATAAAATAGTATAATTAAAATACAACACAAGTATGTTTTTTTTGTATTTTTAATAATTAAGAAAGATATAATAAAAAATGATGAAAGTATGAATATATACATAATGTACAATGTACATCTAGGTCCCAAAACCCAACTTTTGCAAATGAGCTCCGATTTTAATGAAACCACTTCCATTGGATAGATAATTTTCTAACTTGAACTTTAAAAGTGAGTTTGGTGAATTTGGAGTTCATACGGAGCAGGAATTTAGCTTGGAAGTTGGTCTTTACGGCTTTTTCCCATTGGGATCTAGGAGCATTTATTTGAGGTAAAATTTGTTTTGTATTTTTATATTTTTATAAACATTTTTATAAACAAGTTAGAGAAAGAATTAGACAAAAAGGAGTTGAAATGAAATTATTTAAAAATAAATGAAGTTTTGGGCTATTTACATGTATAAAACTCCTTTGATTTTGCGGCTTTTTATTGTTAATTCATTTTGTACAATCTTATATACAATAATTAGTGTGTTTTATTTACAAGAGTCATTTTGTTAGTTTATTGATTTTATTAACATTTATATGGGATTTTACTCATGGATTTTGCTAAGATTAATATATTAAGATGATGAATCGTGGATTCATCAATGGTGCATTCATTTATATGCAAGATGAGAAGATAATGTTCTTTCATGCTCAAAATGAGAAGCTAATATTAAAATCAAACCAAAGTAATGATTTCAAAGAGTACTATACATGTTGAGATCTAATTAAACTAAAGAAACAAATTCAAAGAGTCTAGCTGCTACACTTCTTCCACCTCCGCTGGATCTTATTCTTCTCCGCTTGTCTCTCCATTTGCCTTTCCCTCTCTTTTTTCTCTACTTCCTCATCCCTCTTGCGGATAACAACCCCGCGATAAATCTGCCTTCACTCTGCAACATCCTAGACATCTTTATCCTCTTCATCTTCATCGTCGTCATCTTTGTCGTTACTCCCATCGTAATCGTCGAGAACTTCTTACTAGACCTAGTATGTTCCACTGATGAGATCCTATCTCATTGGAATAAACCTCCAAAAATAAACCTAATTACGATTGTATCTTGCATGAAAAACATTTATCTGAAAGATTTCATACATTGTTATTCAAACAAAATTTTACTAGAATGGAATCGAACGAGATGGGCATAAACATCAATGTACCTCATAGATTAATCGATTATATACTTTGTAAACACACACACAGTAAAGACATACACAAAACATGGGTAAAATGAGGAGGGACAAATCATAAAAGCACCACACAAGCTCATAACTACACATGTCGTAAACACGAATACAACACAAAACAGTGAAAAAAGAGACAAGGGCTTAATCATAAAAAATCACATCTTGTCCCACCATTAATGCCAAGCTATTCGTTGCAAGAGTGCATGGGTTGAGGAAATACACATTATATGCAAGACATGCAAGGTTATTCTTGTTATTTCCCCCACCAAACAAATCATTTACATGACAACATGCACATGACCTTTACTCCTTGATGAATCCATGATTCATTTGCATTCTTTCTGCATTTTGTCTTAAAACCCTTAACAAATACATGTAAAAATGCACTTTTATGCATAAAAAATATGTAAATAAATAAAATAATAAAAATAAAGAAAACAAAAAGAAGGTAAATTATAGATATGTATATATGTACAATATGACTTATAAAATAAAAATATAATTGAAGGATATATTTAGATAATCTAATCCACAAGATCAAGTCAACGTGGATTGATCGACAAACTAATAAGTGGGGGGAGATAAGGAAAGAAAATCATAAAAGAATTAATTATACACTCCACATATTCTTCACTATTTAGAAAATAATTATCAAATCTTCATTAATTTTAAATTAATTCATATATATACATTTTTTTACCAAACTCTTTCTTAATTATTTCTAAAACTATATAGAAAAATATAAAAATAAGTTAGAAATATTATTTTTGTATATATGCCAAGAAATCCAACATTCAAATTGTCAATGCCTCAAGTTCCGAACATCATAACTTTCTCATATGAACTCTAATTTCACTCTACTCACCTTCAAAGTTCATAACATAATATTCTCTAATTAATGGAGGTGATTTCATTGAAATCGGAGTCCGTTTGCAAAAGTTGGTTTTGGGACCTAATGACAACTAGGTTTCTGGAGTATTTATTTTATTTAGAATACATTAGTTATAATGATGTTAATTTTAAAATTTTTTACTATTTTTTTGATCTTGTATTTCAACTGCGATTTATTTCAGATTTTTTAACACTATTTAATATTTTAAATAAATTAAATACCCTAATTTATAGATGAATTTGACATGTATAATATATACATGTATTTATCAACAGAAAAGGGAAGCTGTTCTGTGTAACAGCCAAGTTGGCTGTTACACAGACCAGTTTCCCTCATTTTTTTATTTTTTTTTTCAAATTTTTTTCCATGTATATTCATCTATATATCCATCCTACATGTCATTCAAATTTCGCGAGAAACAAAGACTTCTAAGCCCTCCATCTAGACCGTGTAATTTTCAACGGCCTGAAATTTTGTTGTAATCTACCCCTTCTAGATGGAGGGCTTACGAGTCTTTGTTTCTCACAAAATTTGAATGACATGTAGGAGGGATATATAGATGAATATACATGAAAAAAAATTTGAAAAAAAAATAAATAAGGGGGGGAAACTGCCTTGTGTAACAGCCATGTTGGCTGTTACTCAAAACAGCCTCCCCGCCCTCATTTATCAATAAGTTTAAACCAATTTATTAAAATCTTGAAAAATTCGCATATACTCAATTTATTATGCTAGTAATTAATAAAATATAAAAATGACATTTTATTGAATAATTTATTAAGTTAAAAATCAAAAAGCTCATTTATTAAGTATTATATATACATATTTATTAATATTATATTTATATATCATAAATTATTTATTATGTATGAAAATTAAGTATTCTGTAATTTAGATAAATTAATTATTTGTATTTTTCGTTTTTGTTCCTAATTAAAATATATCACTTATTATTTAATGTCTAATTTATACTATATTTATTCTATTGGCCTACCAGTTATTGACTCGTGTTAGCACATGGGTTGTCTTCCTCTAGAACCAACAGTTGCAGTTCTGTTCTAACGACCTCACTTCGACCATTTCTCCTCGCATTGTCTTTCATCCGAAATTCAATCCAATCCATTCATCTTATAGTTCTAACTACCTTCATTCACGTTAGTCATCAAATCGACTCCAGCCCTTCACCATTCTTCATATTTATTTCCCTAATGTTCGTTCATTTGAACCAACTCTTCCTTTCCGAAAAAACAACTGGCTGTCTACCCTACTTCTCCAATGCGTTCCAACCTCCTCCAGCTGTGACAGGGCCTAAACTTCATCCACGTGGAAGTCCATTGATGGAGGAAGGTTCCAAGACCCTTGGCTATTCTTGCATCACCACCCTTGCGACGTTGAGCTCCGACGAGTATCAGTTGTCGAGCTATCACCTGAGGTCATATACCTCAACTAATCCTGGGTACAACTTCTATCCTCATTCGATTTCTTGATCAACACACCTCAATTAGTTCATCTAATCACTCCATTAGCTATCCATAACCATCTTCTTTGATTATCACTCGAATTCCGTATCCAATTCGACTCAAAACTAGTCCATTCTGCATCTGAATATTTCTTTCATGCAAACTATATTCGAGCTACAATTACTCTTATATCTTGGTCAATTCCACCACGAATCGAGCACATAATTCTCACTTGCAGGATCTGATCGTGCTTTGGAGCACATCTTCACATATGGAGCACTGTGAGTTTTGCCGAATGAATCCAATCGAGATGCAGTTCAATATTTAGGGTTTGAAGCCCTTGTTGAATTCCAACTACAGCTGTTGTCTTCCTAGTTCCGCCCCTGTCACAGGTGAGATCGGAGGAGTAAGGAGACCTCCTCCTAGCCCTGCTGGAGTAGCCATATCGTTAGCGGATCCATGCATCACCGGAGATGAAGAAGCATCGTCGCCCGTGACTTTTGGGGAAGAACTTCCTCAAGAACACGCGAGCTCCAACCTTTTGATGCATGTCCATAGCATACGCTCTAGATCGCATTTCACCATCTTATCGTGATAGTTCTTTGGCAAAATAGTGGAAAAATTACATAGAAGCCCCGCGAAGCTCTAGATTCTCAAGCGACTCCAGAAGTTTCCCGAAATTACATTTGGATCCCCACCCCACGCGTCGACCTAAATGTAAGAGAAATTATTTTCATTACATTTTAGTCCCTTCCAGTGACCAAACTGCAAACTTTTTTATTTCTTTTCTGTGCAGTTCTTCACTTGAAAAGTGAACTTCATTTGGACACCTTGTGGACATCATTTTTCATTGATTTTTCTAGGGTATTTACACAACTGCCCTAGCAAGGTTCTTTTATATTTTCAACATTTTTCATCACGTATTTGATTTGATCTTTCGAACTTTATCTCCATTTTGAATTTTTATTGAGTAATATTTTCGAGCCCGTTGCTCAAACTCTTCATGGATCTACTATATAGTATCACCATACATATTTTTACCACATTATACTATATTGTAGATCTTCATTGCCTTGAAATTGGAAATTAAAAAGCAAATAAAAATTCAAAATTAAAACCAATGAAAAGAGGTTTCTCGCTTTACTTGAGAAGAAATTAAAAATAACAAAAATACTCTTTTTCTCAAAAATCTAGGTATTGCTATTCTGCTTCCTCGAGTTCGACCTAGGCATACTTACCTGGATAGATAAAATAGTGTAGATAAAATAGGATAGAGCCCACTTATTCTTCTTCTTCACTCTATTCTCTCTCTCTCTCCTATTTTATTGATTTTTTGTTTGATTAATCAAACTTTTCTTACGAGCGGTTTTCTACACCGGCATGTTCATTTTACCGCTCGTAAAATTTTGATTATCACTCCTCTACACCCATACAAACCTCGTCTCAACCATCTCTACTCTATACTGCCTGCCCATTCCCTCTCTCACTCTAATCTTATCCCAACCGACCGAATCTACCTTCCCTAATTTTAGGAGAAACAAATCCACCCCCTCATTCTTCACAATTTTCACGAGCCCACTCCCTATTTTTAGGATAAATAGGAATACAAGATAGGTTGCAAGGGATTGGATTAAAAAAGGGAAAATAAATAAAGTTTATTAAAGCAATATTGAAGGATAATTATTTAACTCTTTGGTTACTTCAATTATCTTCTTATTTCTATTTGATACCGACAATTATTTTAAAAATCTCCATTACAAATGCAATTAAAAACCATGAAGCACAATCAATACTTCGAATTTTACCATCCACAAGGAGAGAGAGAGAGAGCTAAGAGAGAAGAAAGGAAGAAATAGAAAGAGAATTCTAATGACATTAATCTTCTATGGTGCCATTTGAATCCAACGACCACAACCATTCGTTCTGCGTTGATTCATATTTGATGAAATCATAGGCACGAAGAAGTGGCCAATGACCAGTTGGATAGGCATAATCAAGGCATTTTTTAGGGTAGATTCTTCATGACATCGAGATATTTATCTAACACATAAGATTGTTGCGTAATGCTTGCCCAAGCTCAACTAAAGTGTACATAAATATTTCTTATTTCATTCTCATCCACATTAGAGGACGGCGAGTCTCGAAAATATGTATCATGGTAATATTTCTTGTACATAGGGAATATGCAATGATTCCCATGGTCATGAATCCATGTCTTCTGAGAATATTTACCCGCTTTATATGTATATACAATCTCTATATGGTGGAGTTAATTATTTTTTATCTTGGCATTCACAATAAGAGGCATTGATCCAATAATCAATAAAAAGTAAAGTAATTATGATAAATGTATAATTATTTTATATTGTATCCATTCAAGCATAGTAGAAGTAGAAATTTTAAGAAAGTAGTTATTTCATTATGAATTTAATGAGTCATTAATTTTTTGTAACTATCTGTAAGAAGAAATTATATTTCCATAGCTAGTTATTTATTTGGTAACTATATGTAAAAAGGAATTATATTGTCATGATTCAATATATGTATTTTTTTTAGTAACACAATGAGGTTATGGTAATTTTATTACTCAATGCTTTCTTTTCATATTTTCTAATATTTTTTGATTTGCTATAAAGTTCTTTAGTGTTTTTAGAGATGATATGATATGAAGTCAAAATATTATCCGCATCTCAAGTAAAAAAGCTCTCTCTCTCTCTCTCTCTCTATATATATATATATAGAAAATATATTTCTATAATATATGACCCCCAAACCAACGCTCTTGGCTTCGTCTCTGATCCTTCAACCGTTCACAACAAGCCTAGTATAAGACAAGGCCTAACAAAAGGACATCATAACCTGAGAATCGATCTTCATTCCCATCCCCTGCCTCCTCCAGACTCTGAATGATCATAATATTAAACTCAAAGCCCACCATTCTCATCCACTCCATGACACAAGAACTTTGCCAGAATGGAAGGAGTTCAACCATAATGCACTAGAAGCGAAAAGGCACGACAAGAACAAGCCAAGCATATGCTCTCTGCACCTGAGGTTTTGGCTTCTGGTCCTCGACATATGATGCAACATTAGAATCCAACTATTCACTTTTTTATTATCTATATATATTTCAAAACACTTACTTCAATTTGATCCAACGTCTTAAAAGAGTTATTTTCTCCCCTGAAGAATGAAGGAGGAAGTGAGAGGTCCTCGACGAAAGGACCTTCGCCCATCCACCTCTCTGCATCCTCGCTTCAAGTGACTATGGTGAGAACAACGACTCATATGGCTTGAGAAGATCGGTTGCAAAGGACCACCTTGACTCTACGATCAACCTTCGCGAGGGAATCCGATGAAGGTCGTACCGGCCCTTGTGCTCCTCTGACGAGGAGAGTTGGTGCTCGATAGAGAAACAAACACAATTATGGAGGTTGTCTAGGCAACCAACACTACACCACCACCCTCCTTCAAACCACCGTACCACCTCCATACTTTTCTCAATCCTCACTACTTCCATCAATTCCCCTCCGATGAATATACATTCCATCACCTTTATTCTTTCATTTTGGCCTTAAATCCCTAGCTAAATGCATGTATATAACATTAATTTGTACAAGATAACACTCAATAATTGACCAATAAGTACTATATAAAAATATTATATTTAATTCCAAAATTCAAGAATAATAGAAATAAATAAAAAGAATGAAGTGTCAAAGATACTGAGTGACCCTAGGCCCCAAGACCTAGTCATCATGTTGACTTGGTCGACAAGGAATAAAGTTGGGGGAGATAGTGCAGTCTAGCTATACAGAATACCACTCAGAAAACCTAATTTGATTTCATAATAAATGCTTTTTTGGGATCTATTTTATTTTCCATTATTTAGACCTCAAATAATTTAACCCTCAACATAAATATTGTACATAAAAATACAAAGAAAAATATAACATTTATTTCACTAAAAAATAATACACAATGCATATAGTACACATAGAGCAAAAAAGCCACAAAGAAAACTTCCTAGACCTGTATATCCTCCATACAAACTCAAAATTGAGCAAACTCACCTTTATTGTTCATAAACTTAAATTGTCTATTTAATGAAGGTGGTTTCATTTATTTTGGAGTTGAGATGCAAAAGTTGGTTTTTGAGTCTCTATTGTACTGTATAATTGTATATAATAATCAATATAATTATTCTTTGTATTTTTAGCTTCTTTATATTTTTCTATATTATAAATATTATTCAAAATACAATTAAATAATAAAAATAGAATAAATAATGTATTAAATAATATAAGTAAACCATACTTATATAAAACATGTACATAATTATTTAAGTAAATTAGTAAAAAGTAAATTAAAATATGTAAATATATATATGTGTATATATATTTAAATAAGTTATAAATATATAAAATAAGTAAATATCAGAATAAATTATAAAATAGGAAAAAGAAATAAAATATACTAAATATAAGTATTCAAACCAATGTATATACATGCAAATATTAGCATCTAATAAAAAACATTGTATAAATGAATAAAAATACCATAAAACACTACATAAAATTATAAACATTTTTTATGTTCTGACAAAAAATTAATAAAATCATCTATTATTTTAAATTTAATTAATAAGAGAATTTCTCCTTATAATTTTCTAGTTGGTTCGCGTGGACCAACAAGAAAGCTCCGAATGTTTACCTAGTGGGTCAATAGTCCTTGCCCCGCGCCACCTTTGTCAGGGACATGTGAAGACTCTGATTTCTCCCCATTTCCATGCCTTCTCCATCCCCTCTTCCTCCTCGAGTCTTCCACCACTATGCAGATCCATCTCCCCTACTCCATGCCCTAACCTTAGCTTCCACCTAACTCCTCCCCCAAGCATGCCATCTCATCTCGAAGATCACCCCTTCGTCCGTGTATAAATAAATCATGGCTGCCTCTCTTTTGCTTTTTGATCCCTTTTTACCCCACAGTAACCCTCAGATTCAACAAAGATCGATCCCCTCAGTGACAGGGAAGCGTTGCTCCCTAAATTGGGTATGTATAAGGTCGGAGGAAGGAGATCGAGTTCATCATACCATCTCCAGCGAGCTTATGTGCTCCCTGTTCTCCGAGAAGGTATGAGCTCTTTTATTGCATTTATAAGTAGATTTCCATTCTTGTAGCGTAGAGTAATGTTTAATTTCAATCGTTAGATTCTTAGTTAGGGTAATTATAGAATTTAAATCGCTGGAGCTTTCAACTCTAGCCCCAAATTCACATGTATTCTACCCATTACTCGCTCCATCTTCACCCCATCTTCGATCCTTACTACTTTCTCCATCCAGTACTCGTAGTTTCTCCTTGACTTTACAAGAATCAAGACCTATGGGAGCTCCTCCTACATCAGACATCGGAGCTCTTCCACAAGATCACTTCGCATCGCTTCAAGCATCATTTTTGGGTTGAGGGAGACTCCTTCGAGCCCCTGAAATTTTGATGTAGGACTGGGCTCCTGAAAAGGACTCTGGGAGTGGATTTGACCCTGACACGAGACTCCCAGTTCTCTGAACTTTGAAAACCTTCCAGGTGCCCATCACTGGCACCTGGACATATCTGAAGGGCTGAGCAGGAGCAGAGGGACGTCAGGAGGCTTCTGAGCCTATTAGCTTCAAAGAAGGTCGCATGAGCACAAATATTTGGGGGATGAAATGCTAGGGAATGAAGAGTTCTTTCTTATTTTTCATGACCCTTCCATAACCATCGGATTGAGGAAAGGGGCCATATCTAATCTAGGCCCTCCATTTAAGTCGAAGCAAATCACACTACCCACCATTAGATCATCCACGTGGCGAAGGAGAAGCGCCAAATCGGGCGACTTAAAAGAGTAAATTACATAGGCCTCTCCCTGCCATTTTGTATTTACCAAATAGCCCTATAAATATTAAGTACAATTCAAATAGTTTTGTAAATATTGCAAAGGACAACTTGCATTTATTGTATATTACATAGAGGTCCATGCCAGCTCACCCCACATGAACACCCACGTGAGGTGGGCGAATTACAATGGAACCCCTTTGGGTTCCTATATTTCTTTTCAGTTTATTAAATTATAATTGTATTGCAATATTTTTTGGTTATTTGCACCAAAGCCTTTAGAGAATATTTTTATTGCAAATATACCCCTGCAAGTCTATTTAATTATTTCTTTGCTTTTCTATTTTTATAAAATAGCTATTGTGCCCTGTAAATCTTTAAAAAATTGTGGGAGATGCTTTAAATGATAGTCATGGCTGCAAAAATTTTTATTTGTCATTTTATTGCATTTCCCTAAATATTAAAATAGAATAGGAGCTATTTAATCCCTATTTAGATATAAAAATACCAAACAATTATAAAACTAACTTTAAAAATTCTAAAAAATTAAATATATAAAAAATAAATCCTGACCAAAATCACAAAAAATATGAAAAAGAAAACATTGGAAATTGAAAACACTAAAAACTTATAAAAACTTGAAAAAAATAAAAAAAAAGTTTTCTATTTCATATTTTTATCTATATTATGTACTCCAAACTAATAGTTTTGGACAATTTTGAACTTATTATCTATTTTTAAAACCCAAAACAATTCGCCTATTTACTGTAGCTATTGTTTTATATATTTAAATCAATTAAAAATACCTAACAATTATAAGAGAATAGAGAAAAATATTAAAAACACAAAAACATTTTATTTTATATTTTTTGAGTATATATAGCTTTTTTTAAAAACCTAAGACCTTATATATAATATATATCATTATATTTACTTATATACTTATTATAATTAATATTAGTAATTATAAATACCTAATATATATTTAAAAGCCTTAAAATATAAAGAGGACTATTCTTGTTTATATTTCCTAAATTTTAATATAATTATTATATATATATATATATCCTATATATATTTATAATATACATCTTAGTATATATATTATTTCCTTAAAAATAAAAAGAAACTTAAAAATTGCAAAAATTAAATAGAAAAATAAAATTTTAAAAATTATAAATTTTAAAAATATAAAACATTAAAAATACATAAAAAATTTATATAATAAAAACCCCACACAAAATCAAAAAGCTAAAAAATGCAAAAATATATGTTATTTATTTTTTAATAATTAACAATAATTATACCTATCCCCGTACCTCTCAGTGGTTCAACCCCTACACCTGGTGTATATACAAATTTTTATGTAGGGTATAATAAATTTCACCTCGCATTTCTTTATTGTTTTATCATTCATGTGGGATGATTGTTTGTCGATTTCATTATTCACGAGCTGAGCGCCGAGAGAGAGAGAGAGAGCCGATACAACGATTGTCGGATCTGACTTGTCGGACACCATATGCTCCTCCAAGACCGGGTGTTAGGCTCCTCTGAGAAATCTCATCAACAACATGGTATCGCTGTAGGGGAGCAACACCTAGGATATGATTTTTGTATATACTAGCTATTTATTTCTTGATTTTATTTATTTTATAAATAATTATGTATCTGTTCTGACCAATCTTCTTTATTGAATTCATTACAAGGGCATGCTATACGAGGACGATCTTCTAAGAGACCGAGGCAACCACGCTTGGTGAAGACCGACTTTCTTCACTTAGCCGGTAGGAGAGAGAAAGAAAGAGACACAAAGAGAGAAGAGCAATCATCTTAGTGTATATTTTTCTTTTTATTTTGTGAGAGAGACATTATTATTTTGCATTATTAATTTGTAATAATACATGTACCTTGGACATTTTAAACATTGACACTCTCGCGATCCTATTTTACCAAATGTCTGTTCAGTTGGGGGCCCGCTCAATTTTTCCGCATTTTTCTTCCCTTCTACATTTTAATCTCCCTATTTCCCATTGGTTTTATTGTTTTCCATAAATTGAGTTTTTCGCTTTTATTTTCTTTATTTTATGTGAATGATCCCTTAGATTTATAGGACTTGCTTGATCAGTTAATCTAGGTCCATGTATCTAATATTTGCATGTGCCTATAGATTCTACGTCTAGACTTAGATCAAACTTAATTGGTTCTTCACAATAATACCAATTCCTGCTCAAGATGATTTCATCAACTTGCATTTGCATGTAGTGTAAATTTAAATTTCTTATCTTGCATCTCGCATGGAGAGCGTTGGGAAGCACTATGAGTCATCTTCCGAGCATGCATTATTTGATACAACAGTGAGATTTCCATCCTAGTATCCACTCGGAAGACTTTTCCATTATCTCCCTCTATTTTTGCTCACGTAGAAATTTAAATAAAATAAAAAACCACTAGGCGAATTATTTTGAAAAACACTCAAAAAATGAAAATCCAAAAATTAAAACAAAGGGGCTATTTAATAAACTTTGAAAAAAATAAAAATTCATATTGGATATCGTTGTTTGGGGTTCATAGAGCCCACATTATTTTTAGGTACTATCCATACCTAGTGAAGCATGATCCTAGGAAATAGAGCAAAAACCCATCCTTAGTACTACCTTGTTATTGACTGGATTCATGGATTATTGACGCTTCTATCGTATGTTGGCGAGTAGAGTTTCGTCTACTTACAGACTAAATTTGAAGTATTGAGCTTAGGACATTGCCTCATGGGGGTGTCTGTCTCATCGTTCCATATCCGAGTACTCCACGAAGAGGAAGTATCGGTTTCACCTATTAGCTTCCTCCTCTATTCTTTGGCTGAGTAATGCATCTAGACCAAGTAGTAAGTATTCTCTTAAAAATGCAAGCTACAAGTTACAAAGGAAGTGAGAAGTATGAGATACTTTTCTAGCAGTACTCACTCTCCTATAGCGCTAGCCCACTAAGGACTTTCTATAAGATTGTTTGAAAATAAAAATAAAACCGAAAAGATAAAAATAGCCAAACTCTTACAGCTTCATATTGTGTTGGGTTGGTGAATCAACTTGCATTGAGTTTGTTTGGATCTAAATTTAGGTCAAAAGATCCAGTCATGCGCACTTGCTCCCTTTTCATTTTATCTGTTTTCATTTATTCTTGCCCCACTCATTTTGAGCCTTCTACTATTTTCCTCTTCATTTCATCTGTTGTTCATCACCACATCCCATTCCTCATCAATTCCGTTTCTATCTAAGATGTTGATTCATGGATGGCTTAGTTGGAACCCCTCCGGCACTTACATCGATTCCATGAACTTGACATCTTCATTCAAGGTGATTCTCGAGAACTTAGTTCAGATTTTGCGAACCGATCCCTGGACTCCTTGACTTTATCTCACTCTTCAACAAACCAAGACCACTCTTGTCTTGTCATTCACCTCTTGTGGATGGAGATCGATTTCAATTCATATCAAATGCTCATTGACACACATTTGGAGTTGACCATAGTTTCAGATCATCCTTTCCATCAGGTGCCCCAATGTGCTAATGTAATCAGGACACATTTTATGGTGCAGATCAAGAACCAACACTGGACTCCATTTAGATACATTCTTTTGAGTCTGAATTGGATATGGCTCCTCAAAAGAAGGGGAAGGGACCAAATCAACCAGATCAGAACACCGTGAATGCATAGTTGCTCGCATTTATACAGTCTATCCAGCAACAATAGAAAGATCAGGCACTTATGTTAGCAATGTGAGTGATGAAAGGGTATTTTGCCAAGGTCGTGTCTTTCCACAAGGCGGATCGACAGTCGCTGAGTTGACCTCAAACAGAATCCCCAAATCGATCAAAAATTAACCCACAATCAATGTATGCAATGAATATCCAAAAATGTGGAGTTAAAATTTATTATAACTCTACATGCAAATGTGTATAGGTGTAAGTACAGGTAGAGGTCGAACACTGGGAGGCGAAGGGAATGTATGTGATGTATCATGTATTCAATCCATTGTTCATGTCCAATTATTGTTTTTGTGGGTTTTGGATTATATATATATTTTTATATTTTTTTTGTTTTTATAATTTTTATTTGGTTTTTAGATTTTATATATATATATTTTTAAAATTTTAGTAATATCAATATATATATATAATATAGAGATGTATGTATAAGAAGAGAGAGAGAGGAATAATATAGTATATATAGATATATAGATATAAATGCTTAAAATATATATATATAGATATAATTTTTTTTGCTTTTTAATATTTTCCTAATTTTTTTTTTGTTTTTCTGGAATATTTCTAATTTTTATGTATTTTTAATTTCAAAAATGTCCACAATATAGGACTAATTACGTACCCGAATATATAGTTTGCGTTTTAAAAATATAAAATAAACTCCAAAAATTCCCAAATTAGTTTTAATATATTAATAATAATATATAGATAATTATAAAAGAGAAATATATATTTTTGGGGTTTTTAAAGGATTTTCTATTTTTTGTTGGATTTTGGAGCTTTCTGAATTTTTTATTTTTCTTTTTCATATTTTTAGGTTTTTTAATTTCTGGACTCAATATATATATATAAATATACCATATATAATTTTTTTAGAATTTTTCAAAAACATTTTATAATTTTTTTGTATTTTTTAATCTAAACAGTACAAAAATGGCTTATTTTTCATTTTTAATAATTAGGAAAAATGCAAAAAAAAATGCAAAATAAAATATGGGCGTGAAAATAAAGGGCATGAAGCATTTAACCTAATTTTTGTGGAATTTTAGAAGCATCCTAGGTATTTTTAATAAATAGATAAAGGACACAAAAATAAACAGCCTGGCAGGGGCATTTTTGCAAATAAAATATCATCCAGGGGCATCAGTGCAAAAATTATACAGAAATAAACATTTATTTAAATTTTTAGAACTAATTTACAATTAACAAAAGCCGCCAGGGGTTGCATGCAATTTTCACGCGCCTCACGTGGGACTGCACTTGAGGCGCGGAAGGACCAAAATGCAATTCTAATAAACTCAGGGTCCTTTCTGTAAAAACTCCAATTTATTTAAAACGTACAATTTATTTTACAATATTAAAAATTAAATACAAAAAGTGCGGGGGTTAAATGTGCAAATTACCCCCAAAGACGCGCTATCCAATGGTTGGGCTTCGTCCACTTGACACGCGTCGCTTCCTGGTGAGACGATGACGGTTCGCGGATCCACGGTGGAGATTGGATCATCTGGCGTGATCCTGCGGCTAAGGCGCGGGCAGATCCGACGGTTGAGGCTCGATCTGGGGATACCTCCTTCATCCGACGGCGGCGAGGCAAGGTGGAAGAACAGGGAAGAAGGCCAGGATGGCCGAACCTCCCTGCCTTCAAGCTCACTTCTCCGGCGTTCTTCGAGGCTTCTGAGGCTCCCACTGGCTTCCTGGCAGGTGGCTCTAGCTGCTGGAGGTGTCTGATCAGACAGAGGAGCACTGGAGCGCCACCACGACGTCGGAGAAGTCGAGGGGCTCCAGGTACCTCCGATGAACTCTGAAAGCGTCTCCTGGAGCTCCTCTTTGCTCCTAACCTGCTCAGGAAGAAAGCTCGGCTCGAGGCGATGCTCCTCGGCCCAAAATCTGAAGCTGTTAGTGCAAAAATGGATGAGGGCGGCAATGCTCCGGCGAAGCGGAGGAGATGAGCATCGATTCGCGGATCCAGGTGGGGATCCGGTTGGACAGGGTGGCTGGGAGGTGGAGAAGGCGTAGGGGAACGAAATGACGGTGGAAGGGTGGTCGGAAGACAGTCGGGGAACGATGGTGAAGTCGCCGGAGCTGAGCTCCGGCGAACTTCGAATTAACAAAATTAGGCTACTCTAATGACCTAAATGCAAAATAAAAGACAGGAATGAAATGCTAAAACAAAATCCTAACTAAAATAAGTAAAAGCACAACTCTTAGACCCGGGGGCCTCTAGGGAGCAGGGCGGCCGCCAGAGCGCCGCCGCGACAAAATTTTCCTCCTCCATGGGCCGAACCGAGGTGTTGGGAAGCGCCTCCTGTCACGAGGGATACTCCAGGAACTGATTCAAGCTTAATGGGGGGAATGAAATTGGCCAAATTCGGCCAAGGAGGAAGAAGAAGTTATTTATAGACATCCCTGGAGACCTTTATTGACTGGCTAAAATCGACAAATCCATGCTATGTACAAGGAATCCAGGATCACGGCAGGAATCTAGGATGATCAGAGCATATCTTTCGTGAAGGACTCGAGGGCGATGGATGAAAGAGACGCCCAGGAAAAAGGGAGGAAAGCGGGGGAAAAGACACATCTGACGGAAGTCAGAGGCACAGGGGGAGTTGACCGGAGGTCAACTTTCCCTGGCCCCTGATTGGCCCACATCAGCCGAATCTTGACCCATTTATTTAACCTAATAAATGAATTAATTAGACTTTACTCAAAAAGTAAAAAATGTTTATAAATTAATGTAGTATTTATTTATGATTTTTATTTATTTTTTGAAGTATTTTATTACGGTTTTATTAAAATAATGTATTTATAAGTATATTTATATATATATTTTTATTTTGTTTATTTTATTTTATTATTTTATATTCTTATTCTATAAATTTATAACTTATTTTTGTGAGTATAAACATATTTTTATTTAATTTTTATGAGTTTATTTACATTTTTAAATAAATATGTATATGTATATGTAGGTATACTCATAGGTATTTTACCTATATATTATATACATTTTATTTATTTAATGTATTTTACTTGTTTTTATTTTGGATTTGTATTTTTAATAAGTTATATATAATATATACATTATTATAAAAATATAGATGAATAAAGAATAAAAGAATAAAATCCCCTCTTATTTATGTACCTTCTTGACATATGTATTTTGCCTATGTATTACATAAGCTTATTTTATTTTACAAATTTCTTTTTGGTTTTCTTTTAATTTCAATATGTACATGTATTATATATATTATTTACAAGATACTAAAAATATAAATTTATAAAGATAATGAATATTGAATAAAATGAATATTTTAATCAGTCCTATATACTAGGAGGGTCAACCTAACTTCTACAGATGAACTCCAAAAATTATGAAACCATTTTTATTAAATAGTTATTGGAAAGCTATATACAATTAAAGGTGAGTTTGGGTGATTTGGAGTTTTTATTTGCAAGATATGGGTCTGTGAAGTTGAGATTTTGGCTTTTTATTCTGTGTATAAAATGTACACTGTGTTATTTTTGTACAAACTAAATTTTATATTTTTATTCACATTATTATCTACAACTTTTATGTACAAAGTTTCTTTATTTGATGAATAAATAATTATGTACAAAATAGGTGTCAAAAATGCATAAATAAATGCATGAATAAATGAGGTATTTATTGTATAATTGGCCCTTATCTCCCCCTACTTTATTCCTTGTCGACCAATTCCATGCTGGCCTTGGTCTCGGGGTTAGGGTCATAAAATATTTGCAATATTTTATTCCTTTTTCTTTTCTTCTCTTTATTCTATAATTTTGTCATTAAAAACCTTATTTTATGTACAATAAATACAATAAATAATGGGTGCTATTATGTACAACTTGATGCTATTTACATGCATTTGCTGGGGTTTTTAAGGCTAAAATGATAGAATAAAGGTGATGAAATGGAGATTCACCACCCCCCTATACTTGCCTTTGCTAGTCCCTAGCAAACACTTATGCAATAAGTACAAAAAGAACAAAGAATAAGAAGAAAAGAAAAAACAAAAATAAAGAATTTAAAGAATAAATTGAATTGATCATGATTTTTAAACTTTTCTGTACAAAATCAAAGTTTGGAGCTCAAGTTAGACCTTGGTGTGAAAATGTGTGTGGAACCTAGTAGGGAACCAAATCTAAAACACAACAGCCTTTGAGAGTCACAAAACTTGGTTCAAATCACCTAATAGCCAGGTCAGAACTAGCCTACATCATACGCAAACCCTTATGACTATGAAGCTGACTTGTACAGTGTAAGTGATAGTGGCTCTTCCCAACTGAAATGACAAAGAGACTGACTTCTCCAGAATGACAACCCAATGATTCCCTAATCCAACATCTCTTTCCTCGAGGAGCATGGTATTCCCTTCTAAGTTCAAGTGGCATCCAACTCAAGAGGAGGAGGTAGAGAAAAGAATGGACGGTAGCCAGTGTAGCTACCTATCCTAGGATGCAAGACCAGTGTAGTCAAGCCATCCAGCTGCAGGCTCACATGGTATAACTTTGATGCTCAAGCTTGCTTATTTTCTATACAACATATATACATACTCCGGCAGGCACTTTATTTTTTATTTTACAAGCCTGTCTACTTTTTTGGAGTTTTTCTTCTCTTTTTTTTCAACATACTATTTACGGCAGCATTTACATAAGGACTTTTTCCTCTTGAGCCAGAAGACTATCCCTCTTTTGAAGCGTTATCGCAACCCACAATCTCCTGTCTTTAGACCTCATGGCTATTGGACCAGGTTGGGGTGCACTTCCCTCCCTAGACGAGGACGAATGTTTCCACTCGTGTGCGTCTCAGACTGGCAAATCCAACCCCCTCACCACTCTAACTGAGTTGAGCCAAGTGAAAGGTGCAAGTGTCCAAGTTAGGTCACGGTCGGCAAGAGTCATACGTGTGTTTCGAAAAGTTCTAGTTAGTCCACTGAGGTGACTTGAACCCAGCCCTGATTTCTCAAAGAATTAAGTCTGAATAGACCTGAAGTACCTTAAACCTAATTCCCGTAAGGTTCCAGTGTAGTTAGGTGCGGTAAGGTCCAACCAAGCTCCAATCTTCGACTTTATTGGACTAGTTCAAACATCAAGCTCAATCAAAGAATATAAATGCTATGCAAATGCTTTTTACAAATATGCAAAGAATAATGCAATTTTTCAAAGGATTTGAAAACAAAGAGAAGAATTTTTACACAAAGAATTTTTGCACATAAAATAATTTTGGCACTCAATCGTATAAAATATATACAACTATTTACACGGGCATGCCGCTTTATTTTACAGGAATTAAGCATTTATAATTTAATTTTTATTTATAGGTATATATGTACACTTATTAAAGAATTCGCTTATTTTTATTTTTTATGTTTTCAAACAATTTTTGAAAACTATAGTCCAAAATTATTTTTACAAACATTTTTACAAACATGTACACACATTTGAAATCATTTTGCAAAGGTTTTTCAAAATAGTATATATAGATTTTCAACATATTTTTGCAACCATTTTTCAAACCATTTGCAAATCATTTTTCAAACCTTTTATTTCACACAAAGAAAATAAATTTTACAAACCACACATTTTTACACATGTTGAAAACATGTAACAAAACGTTTTCAAAATAGTTTTGAATAAATTGTCACGAAGATTTTCAAACTATTTTCAAACATTTTGCAAAAAATATTTTCACCTAATTTATTAATCAGTATATACAAAAAGAATTTGAGGAATATTCACATCTTTTTTTATTAAGGGTTTTTAATGAATTCAAAGAATTATTAGCCATATTATTAAGAGAATACGAAAGTACGAGTTATGGCTAAAGTATATACATAGTATATACGACCCCCCTATACTTAGCTTGAGCTATGTCCTCATAGATCGAAAAGAAAAGAGAAGACATAACTCGTCGTGAGTATAAACAAGTCTAAAGAATATAAGAGATGAAGGAAATAGAAGTTGACCGCTCCCCCCTATACTTAGGATCAAGTAATCCTAAGTATAGCAGATTGTACACCAAGCAGGGAGGGTCAAGGGTGGGAATAAACAGATGAACAAATCAGGGGTGCACCCCCCATACTTAGGACAAAGTACGTCCTTAGTACAGAAAACTGACACAAAGGGGCGACACCTTTTATTTAGATACAGAAAATAGAAAAAGAAAAGAAGAAAAGAAGAGATATATACAGATTGATGAAAAGATCGTGGAGAATATACGCATCACTCCCCCTATACTTAGGGTGACATATCCCTAAGTATAGGCAAGAACAGGAGTGACGAAAAATGTGCAAGGAAAGAACAACTCGGTGTGTACCTTCCTATACTTAGGAGACAAAGTACGTCCGAAGTATAGACACAAAGATATGGCGATAGATCTGGGGCACACTGAACATACGGGAGAAAGAATGAAAAAGGTACACATATATACAAGCGGTACAAAACTGGTGGAGTACAGAACGGTATCTGATAATTGAATACCGTACTCTCGTCGTCGTCTCCCTGTGAGAACGAGGACACAGTCAGAAGGTGAAAAGACACCCTGATATGCAGTTAGGTGGGTGTCGGCTACCGGGGATAATCAGATCGGAAAGTTGGATATCAGGTCCGGTAGCATAAAGCTGATGATCAGCTCATAAGGACGGAATGAGTGAGTGGAGCCGATACCGTAAGACCGGGAGGAAGAAAGAGCAGTACAGACTCCTCCGGTCAATTAGAGTCCCAGATAGATCAGAAGTAAAGCATACGGGACTGTGTGATGCACGGTGGTGATATAATCTGATACACTGGACCACACAATATGTGGCTCACTCCTGCGAGGGTCCTCAAGGTGAGCAGAATCAGAGAATAATCAGAGTACTCGGCTCCGTGCTCCAACAGATGGAGACACAACCAGGGAGGAGAGCGAGCGCACAAGGCAAAAGACCCAGCTTCGTGCTCCCACCAACAGGAGACACCAGAAATGAAGCCGAGTATATAGAAAATGATGTACTCTCCCGCAGATAACCCTCGGGGAGTAGTACATGTTAGGCAATGAATAATCATAACAGAAGCTCACCCTTGCGAGGGTCGTCAAGGAGAGCGGGCTCAACGGAGCCTGATCCATCAGACAGATCATCAGGTACGGTCTCGGTAGACGACATATCGGCTACCAGCAGAAGAGACCGACAAATCAAGAAAGTGTGACAGCGTCCTGCAGATTACCCTCGGGGAACGTGCTGCCAGCTAGGCATGATAATTAGCCGATATCAGAAGCTCAACCTTGCGAGGACCGTCAAGGCGAGCAGACTCAAAGGAGTCTAATCAGACAGGTCCCATGATCTGCAGATCGGATATGCAGCTCAAGATGAGACCAAAAATCATGTATATCAAACGACTCGATTCCGTGCTTCGCAGATCGGAGACACAGTCAGAAGTGGGAACCGAGCGTAAAGAGAGTGTTATAGTCTCTCGCAGATAGTCCTCGGAGAGTACTGCGATCTAGGCAAGGAATAGTCAGAATGTATATCTACCTTACGAGGTCCGTCAAGGATAGAGAATGGCGCAAAGGAGCCGAATCCATCAGACGGACCCACATAGTGGTCTCAGTAGTCGACAAGGCGGCTACCAACAGAAGAGACCAATCAGATCGGAAATATGTCATAGTCTCCCGCAGATAACCCTCGGGGAGCTACGAGCTAGGCATGGAATAATCAGAAAAGTGGAGCTCTGCTTTGCGAGGACCATCAAGGCGAGCAGACTCAGATGAGTCTAGTACATTGGCCTCGTGTACCGACAGGTCAGGCACATAATCACAGGGGGAGGCCAATCAAGCATATCATCTGACTCGGTTTCAGGTCCCATCACAATGGCGGCCCAAGCAGTGAATGAAACCGCAGTCCTAGAAATTATCGCATTCTCCCGCAGATAGTCCTCGGAGAGGAATGCGAGCTATATCAATGTAGGTTTTGGGAATGCTGGCAAGTCATCTCAGGTCCTCAAAAGTGTTCAATCATTCAATCATCCGGAGGGCATAAGATCAAGCAAGGGAGCAAATAATCATGTCATGCACCAAACATCCCTTGGGTCAATCCAGTCAGCTGAGATGGCACGAGAGATAGTCAGGAATCCGTTAAGTGCCAGGGTGGATTAGAGAGTCAGGAGATTAAGGATGGGTCAATCAGGAAGATGAGAGATCATGCAGGGTCCGCACACCCTTATCAGACGGTCCGAATTAGAATAATCAGTCAATCCTCAAAATCAATATGGGTGGGACCTCAAAATAGATAGATCAATCAATCTCATGAACTCTTCATCGAATTATCACATCATATCACATCCTTAATCCGGTGTGCGAGAACTAAGATTCCTCAACAATGCATCACACCTATGCTCTATGCATCAGCAAAAATCCTCAAGAAGCCCATATGCATGTATCAAAGACAATTCCATCACATCAATCTCAGCAACCTCAACATCATTGGCCCGCCTTACACAAATAATTTGTATAAATAATCCTTGATGCGGGCCTCATCATTATGCACAACATTCTCGGGTAAAGGGAGAGGTGATACGGGGTACACGAGGAAGATGGATAAGAAGGGTAACACAATGGGGTGGAGAAGTTGATTGAGCGTGCGTGCCAATATCATGGGTGGTAGAAGAGTGATACAGAGGGTACGAGGAGGGCGGGCTAGAAGATCGGTACATAGACAAAATTGGGTGCTCCACACAGGGTGGGAACACCGTCAAAATGGTGGTCCGAAGAGAGTGTTCTCCCCGAACCGGAGAAGATGGGGATGATACGGAGAATACAAGGATGGTGAAAAAGAGGGAAACGAAGGACTTGGCAAAGAAATGATTGAGCTCAAGCGCCAATATCACGACTCGATGCAACATGAAGAGATATATGTATAAGAGAGGTAGAGAGACTCAAAGATAAAAATGCATGACTTACACGGACGGGACCGACTATTCTTGGACTAAATGAAAAACACAATGAACTCCAAGTCACAATCAATACACAAGGCAAAACCCCCGATTCACCTACTCAACACATTGAAGACCATCAGGTCACGGTCATTTATCTTTTCAATTTTAGAGTTAGGTGAGAATCGCAAAACTTGTACAATCACTTAGGAGGCTTGATGGGCTTTGGACTCTACTCCTTGGTGTGCACGTAAGCAATTTAAAACGCATACAATGAGGGGGTTGCTCTCCCAAAGACAAGGAATCCATTTTTATTTTTAGGTCCAATAGAATTAGCAGTCCCGATTTTATTTAAGTTATCACTTTTTTGGGTATTTTCCATGCACGTGCCTATCGAGGATCCAATTTCCATTAAGCATCATAGGTTGGCAAAAACAGAGGGAGAAGATCGGAAAAGCCATGCAAGTCGGAAAACGATGATGCATGCTAAGTAAGAAGACTTACAGTGCCTCCCAGCTCTCTCCATGCGGGATGTATAACAGAATTTGAAACCTATGCTATATGCAAATGCAAACCGAAGAAATCGCCCTAGGTTCAGAAAATGCTATTATCGTGCAGCACCACAAGTCGCTCATTCGTCTTTAGCCTCAAAAAGTCCGGTCTTGGCTCACCCCTCCTCTGTGCTCAACACACTTGGGCTTAGGAGAAAGCGCTTTGCGGGGCTCGCTGTGGCACAAAGGCTAAGAGATAAATGAGCGGCTGTTTAGAGTTTGATCTAGGTCCAAAGCGAACTATGCGTACATGCAAATATATATTAGGGTGTTTGGACCTAACTCTAGGAGCAAGCAACTCCTAAGCTAAGGCTCATTCACACAAAATAATAAAAATAAAAAATAAAGAAAAGAAAAAGAGTCAAAATCATCGAGGCCCCCAAGGGAACAATCCCTCGGGCAATGGACCTCGGGAGTTGAAGCGTACCTGTGAGAGTCCTGTTCTATTACAAAATTCTAAGTGTCACTCTCTCACATGAATATACATAATAAAATGAAATAAAATAAAATGCATCAAAAGTGTGGACTGTCTTCCAAAAATCCTCCTTCATCTGTCCTTGATGCTCTCTCATGTTGGCTAGGCATAGAAGCGCCAACTCCACCTTGCTTGGGTGCATAGGTCCTCCTAAGAGGTCCTCCTTCGCTTGGTGGTCCCTCGCATCCAAGACAAAGAAAGAAGATGGGTCAGAACAATCAATCAAATAATGTTAAAATAAAAATAAAAATCACACAAATAAATAAATGATGGACATGAGCAAATAATTGAATAAATGAACCAATAAGCTCACAAAATCATACAAATTTCGTTGCCTCCCCAGCAATGGCGCAATTTGATGAAAGGGTATTTTTCCAAGGTCGTGTCTTTCCACAAGGCGGATCGACAGTCGCTGAGTTGACCTCAAACAGAATCCCCAAATCGATCAACAATTAACCCACAATCAATGTATGCAATGAATATCCAAAAATGTGGAGTTAAAATTTATTATAACTCTACATGCAAATGTGTATAGGTGTAAGTACAGGTAGAGGTCGAACATAGGAGGCGAAGGGAATGTATGTGATGTATCATGTATTCAATCCATTGTTCATGTCCAATTATTGTTTTTGTGGGTTTTGGATTTTATATATTTTTTTATATTTTTTTTGTTTTTATAATTTTTATTTAGTTTTTAGATTATATATATATATTTTTTATAATTTTAGTAATATCAATATATAGATATATACATATAATATTTAAAGATGTATGTATAAGAAGAGAGAGAGAGGAATAATATAGTATATATAGATATATAGATATAAATGCTTAAAATATATATAGATATAATTTTTTTTGTTTTTTAATATTTTCCTAATTTTTTGGTTGTTTTTCTGGAATATTCCTAATTTTTAAGTATTTTTAATTTCAAAAATGTCCACAATATAGGACTAATTACATACCCGAATATAATCTGGGTTTTAAAAATATAAAATAAACTCCAAAAATTCCCAATTTAGTTTTAATATATTAATAATAATATATAGATAATTATAAAAGAGAAAAATATATTTTTGGGGTTTTTAAAGGATTTTTCTATTTTTTTGTTGGATTTTTGAACTTTCTGATTTTTTTATTTTCTTTTTCATATTTTTAGGTTTTTTTAATTTCTGGACTCAATATATATATATATATATAAATATACCATATATAATTTTTTTAGAATTTTTCAAAAACATTTTATAATTTTTTTGTATTTTTTAATCTAAACAGTACAAAAATGGCTTCTTTTTCATTTTTAATAATTAGGAAAAATGCAAAAAAATGCAAAATAAAATATGGGCGTGAAAATACAGGGCATGAAGCATTTAACCTAATTTTTGTGGAATTTTAGAAGCATCCTAGGTATTTTTAATAAATAGATAAAGGACACAAAAATAAACAGCCTAGCAAGGGCATTTTTGCAAATAAAATATCATCCAGGGGCATCCGTGCAAAAATTATACAGAAATAAAAATTTATTTAAATTTTTAGAACTAATTTACAATTAACAAAAGCCGTCAGGGGTTACATGCAATTTTCACGCGCCTCACGTGGGACTGCACGTAAGGCGCGGAAGGACCTAAATGCAATTCTAATAAACTCAGGGTCCTTTCTGTAAAAACTCCAATTTATTTACAACGTACGATTTATTTTACAATATTGAAAATTAAATACAAAAAGTACGGGGGTTAAATGTGCAAATTACCCCCAAAGGCGCGCTATCCAACGGTTGGGCTTCGTCCACTTGACACGCGTCGCTTCCTGGTGAGACGATGACGGTTCGCGGATCCACGGTGGAGATTAGATCATCTGGCGTGATCCTGCGGCTAAGGCGCGGGCAGATCCGACGATTGAGGCTCGATCTAAGGATACCTCCTTCATCCGACGGCGGCGAGGCAAGGTGGAAGAACATGGAAGAAGGTCGGGATGGCCGAACCTCCCTGCCTTAAAGCTCGCTTCTCCGGCGTCCTTCGAGGCTTCTGAGGCTCCCACTGGCTTCCTGGCAGGTGGCTCTAGCTGCTGGAGGTGTCTGATCGGACGGAGGGGCACTGGAGCGCCACCACGACGTCGGAGAAGTCGAGGGGCTCCAGGTACCTCCGATGAACTCTGAAAGCGTCTCCTGGAGCTCCTCTTTGCTCCTAACCTGCTCAGGAAGAAAGCTCGGCTCGAGGCGATGCTCCTTGGCCCAAAATCTGAAGCTGTTAGTGCAAAAATGGATGAGGGCGGCGATGCTCCGGCGAAGCAGAGGAGATGAGCATCGATTCGCAGATCCAGGTGGGGATCCGGTTGGACAGGGTGTCTGGGAGGTGGAGAAGGCGTAGGGGAACGAAATGACGGTGGAAGGGTGGTCGGAAGACAGTCGGGGAACAGTGGTGAAGTCGCCGGAGCTGAGCTCCGGCGTACTTCGAATTAACTAAATTAGGCTACTCTAATGACCTAAATGCAAAATAAAAGACAGGAATGAAATGCTAAAACAAAATCCTAACTAAAATAAGTAAAAGCACAGCTCTTAGACCTGGGGGCCTCCAGGGAGCAGGGCGGCCGCCGGAGCGCCATCGCGACAAAATTTTCCTCCTCCATGGGACGAACCGAGGTGCTGGGAAGCGCCTCCTGTCACGAGGGCTCCTACAGGAACTGATTCAAGCTTCATGGGGGGAATGAAATTGGCCAAATTCGGCCAAGGAGGAAGAAGAAGTTATTTATAGACATCGCTGGAGACCTTTATTGACTGGCTAAAATCGACAAATCCATGCTATGTACAAGGGATCCAGGATCACGGCGAGAATCTAGGATGATCAGAGCATATCTTTCGTGAAGGACTCGAGGGCGATGGATGAAAGAGACGCCCAGGAAAAAGGGAGGAAAGCGGGGGAAAAGACACGTCTGACGGAAGTCAGAGGCGCAGGGGGAGTTGATCGGAGGTCAACTTTCCCTGGCCCCTGATTGGCCCACATCAGCCGAATATTGACCCATTTATTTAACCGAATAAATGAATTAATTAGATTTTACTCAAAAAATAAAAAATGTTTATAAATTAATCTAGTATTTATTTATGATTTTTATTTATTTTATGAAGTATTTTATTACGGTTTTATTAAAATAATGTATTTATAAGTATATTTATATATATTTATTTTTATTTTGTTTATTTTATTTTATTATTTTATATTCTTATTCTATAAATTTATAACTTATTTTTGTGAGTATAAACATATTTTTATTTAATTTTTATGAGTTTATCTACATTTTTAAATAAATGTGTATATGTATATGTAGGTATACTTATAGGTATTTTACCTATATATTATATACATTTTACTTATTTAATGTATTTTACTTGTTTTTATTTTGGATTTGTATTTTTAATAAGTTATATATAATATATACATTATTATAAAAATATAGATGAATAAAGAATAAAAGAATAAAATCCCCTTTTATTTATGTACCTTCTTGACATAGGTATTTTGCCTATGTATTACATAAGCTTATTTTATTTTACAAATTTCTTTTTGGTTTTCTTTTAATTTCAATATGTACATGTATTATATATATTATTTACAAGATACTAAAAATATAAATTTATAAAGATAATGAATATTGAATAAAATGAATATTTTAATCAGTCCTATATACAAGGAGGGTCAAAAACCTAACTTCTACAGATGAACTCCAAAAATTATGAAACCATTTTTTATTAAATAGTTCTTGGAAAGCTATATACAATTAAAGGTGAGTTTGGTTGATTTGGAGTTTTTATTTACAAGATATGGGTCTGTGAAGTTGAGATTTTGGCTTTTTATTCTGTGTATAAAATGTACACTGTGCTATTTTTGTACAAACTAAATTTTATGTTTTTATTCACATTATTATCTACAACTTTTATGTACAAAGTTTCTTTATTTGATGAATAAATAATTATGTACAAAATAGGTGTCAAAAATGTATAAATAAATGCATGAATAAATGAGGTATTTATTGTATAATTGGCCCTTATCTCCCCCTACTTTATTCCTTATCAACCAATTCAATGATGGCCTTGGTCTCGGGGTTAGGGTCATAAAATATTTGCAATATTTTATTCATTTTTCTTTTCTTCTCTTTATTCTATAATTTTGGCATTAAAAACCTTATTTTATGTACAATAAATACAATAAATAATGGGTGCTATTATGTACAACTTGATGCTATTTACATGCATTTGCTGGGGTTTTTAAGGCCAAAATGATAGAATAAAGGAGATGAAATGGAGATTCATCAGTAAGCCCGAGGCGAACCATTCCTACAATAAATGTTATTGTAATAAATGATTTATCAATAAAAGTTATTGATTTTTGTTTCACTCCCTTTCTGATATTGAATGAATGAATGCACTATAAGGTCCCTCTATACAATAAGGGTTACGTACCATGGCCAACTTGATAATCATACAGCTGTTGATTCATTAAGTGAATCATAGAGGCTGATGCTTGGATGAATATCTAAGGAGTTAGATAGAGGACTCATCAAGCATCATCAATGATTGATAAGTAGTGATCTCCAGTCTGAGTGGGAGATGGCAATCCCATCTCAATAGACTGATATCTGATCGACCTCTTGATGCAGGTCCTCTGCATAGGAATATTGATTCAGGAGGTATCAGATTAGTTGAGTCAATGAGTTGACTTAACGAGATCGAGATAAACCAAAGACCTATGATGAATGCTGTCACATCACATGCAAACATCCTCTGACCAGAGACAGATGTATTGCTATATGTCTGAGTATGTACATTTGGCAGACCAATAGGTTGATAACCTAATCAAGGTCTATACACCGGCGAGCTGGTGTGCATGTAAGGGCATATGAGTAATACGATCTCTCAAAGGGATCATACAAGTTCACTTGTGAACCGGGAGACATGAGCTCACTCATGAGGTATTGGGATTGACCAAATTTCATGCATGGTCATCATGCTTTAGAAGCATGATATGAATTTGAAGGTAAGATATATGCTTTGTGAAAGCATATGATCTGTACCATATCCCAAGGACCAAGATTGAGAAACTTAATGATCAGACTATGAAGATGACAGTGTAAAAGTGATCTTTATCTTCATGATGATCATGAGTCTTCCAGTATGCAGGATGTGCAGGTATTGGGAATACCTGAAGGGTGATTTGATCATAAACGATTGTATAACCATGACGCTTCCATTCCGAGGGAGTGATGAAATAGGTTTGGATTTTAGTGACTCCTCTCATTAAAGAAGTGACCTAATCTTAGTCCATATATTGGACATTGGTCTGAATGAGATTCAGATGCAATGAGAAGATTAGGCTTACGGTCTTGATTTAATCAAGCATCCATGAGAGGTCCATGGTATCTGGATTTGAGATGCGATCTCAATATCCAAGTCACTATACGTGGAACAATACAATCACCATGTCCTTATTTCCGAGTATCTGAGGAGAAATAACATTGTTCTAAAATGGTTTAAGAACAATTCCATAAGATCTAAGCAAAGAGAAGTTGATAATTAGATGTGATTTAATTATCATGATGTATGAAGAATTATCCAATATAATTAAATGTGATTTAATTATTATGGATAAGAATAATGTGGATAGTAATAGCCAATTATTCATAATATGTTATAAATGTGATTTATAATATATTAGAGAGAGCTAATTATAATTTATATTAGTAGATTAATTATTAATGTGTATTGGATACACATTGTCTAATTAATTGAAAATGTAAATTACATTTTGTTTTGGGTTGTGAATATGATTCACAATATTCCAATGTCAAGATTGCAATATTCCCAAAATTAATTGAGAATTATTTTGGTGAATTAAAATACCAACAAATTGTTGTTGGAAAATAAGTAGAGAGAAAATCAAGGAGATGTGCAATCTCATGGTAATCCATGAGATTGCCCTCCCTTTAGGAAAGGAGGGGGCGGCACCAATCTCCTTGTGGAATTGGTGGCCATCCCCCATTCCAAAGGGGAAGGTTGATCTCCCTTATTCTCTCTCTCCTTATTTAATTGATTTAAATTGGTATTAATATTTATTTGATTTATCAAATATATTTTTATCAAAATTAAATCACAAGTTGTTGGTTTTTACCAACAACAATCTTGACCATTGGATTGACATAAATCAATCTCATCCATTGATTTTTTATGTCACATGGATTGAGATCCATGGATCCCAAAACCCTATAAATAGAGAGGCATGCGTGGCTTTCTCTTTACATGCTATTGTAGCACTCTTCTCTCTCTCTTTCTCCATACTCGACAGCCCTCTCTCCCCCTCTTCTTGGTGGTCGTCCACCATACCTTGGTGGGGAGAATCGTCGACGCCCGCACCATCGTGCTGCTGCTTCGACGCTCTGTGGTTCTTCGTCTACTTGGAGTGCTTCGCTCACGAAGGAGACGTTCGATCTCGTGCGCCGAGATCAGGAGCAACCACGCTTGGATCAACTTCTTGGATTGCGAGGACTACGCGGTTCATCCCCGCGCTCGCAAGCAATCTCTCCGATGATCGGACTTGAGAAAGGAGGTCTCTTCTCTTAGAGACTCGATCAACCACGCTGCAAGAGGTATTGCATTATACTTGTTGTGGTTATAGATCAAACGATTCGAGAATTGTTCTTGGATCATGTGGTTTCATCGAATAAAAATTTTTAAATTCCGCTGCACCGAACAATTAGTACGACTAGTCGTTCTTCATCGTATCCGATACGACGCTCACACTTCCGTGATGCACTTGAGGATTTCACCATATCCTTCATGTGGTATCAGAGCCTTAGGTCGATGGTTTCGAATAGTGATTCGCTAACCGAGGATGACTTGGGTTCGTTAAGGTCGCGAAAGTTTTCATCGCATTTGATTTCGCAGATCTGTTTAGTAAATAAATTCGGTACTGTTAAATTGTTTAGACACGAATTTAATACTTGGATTGTTTTACCCATTAAATAAGGAAACCATAGGATCTGAGTTTGCGTATCGGATTTCGTATGCTCGAGATATGGTCGTTTTAATGAACATGTATGCACTGTTGCGGGAACTATAAATCTGAACGTGATTAAAATGTTAATTACTGTTTAGACTTGCCTCAAAATACGTGAAACATTAATTGTTTTCTGCCCTAAATCAAATTAGCAAACTTTGGAAACTGACTTTGCTTAATTTGGATTTAAATTGATTGAGATATGCTAATTTTAGTAAGTAGGGGTCACTGCTGAAATTACTTTCCTAATCAAGAACCAAGTGATTGTCAATTAATGAAATTAATTGTTAATTTCGAGAAATAATTATGGAAAATATTTGAGAAATATTAGAAGATGATTATTTCCTTAATTGACTTGGCCCCAACCAATTAGTTGATTAGATGTGATCTAGATCATAATTGGAAACACAATCATCAAACTCCTTGCTTGATAGGATTGGGAATTTGTCTAGCAAATTTCCTTATAATCAAAATTGTTTTGATTACTATATGGTATAATTTTGGTTGAAGAACCGATGATCATCTCAAGTACAAATTAATCAATTTGGCATTATCCTTTCCCGAGGCGGATATGGTGTCTAGTCGGAGATCGCTAAGGTAGCGGGTTGCAACGTATGCGGTCCGTCCCACTCCCGCCGGTACTGGCCATGACAGCGGGTAGGGCCGGGATAATTTCCGAGGGATTATGATGTATTTTTCTAATTATTAAAATACGAATTAATACGTACTTTGAGAATAATACCATATATATATATTCAAGCATAAAATTAAGTTTGATTGAATAAATTGGATTGATAATTAATTTAATATGATTAAGTTAATTATATCCAATTAAGAATACTCTAATATGATTAGAGTTAATAATTCCCTTGGAAGAATTAATTATATGAATGTGATTCATAGTAATTAATTAAATTTGAATAAGAGGTGGAGGATCACATAAGTGACATCCATGGTCTCCCGTCAAGGCGAAGGGTTTCCGTCGCCAGGGATTGTATATAGGAGACACCTGTACGAAGTGACAGCTCCTATATACAAGCGCATCTGGATCGGACTCTTTGCTTCTCGAAAGAGTAAGGCCGTATGCGTAGTGACCCCAATATCGGATCCTCATATTATTGGGGCGATATTGGATTGCGTATAGCGAGTTATAATCCTGTTGACGGTTGGTTCAATTAATGACAGGTCAACATCACCTTAGGGGTGTTGGGCCTGGGTATTAAAGATCGAATTGGGAAATGCAAGTTGGACGTGCAAGGCGGAATGTGTTCCCGATTCTCTTTATTGGAGTTGCAGTTTCTCATATTATTGGTATGTAACAAAGATAAAGAGGAGATCCCAGTTCTTGCTTGAGATATATCGGTAAGTATATCTCCTACTTTGAAAGTGAATAAGGGAATAAACTTTCATATTTGACATAGCAAGACTAATTTGATTTAAAATGCCTTAATCAAATAAAATTAAATTGAATATATTATATGTTCTAATATAGTGCATTCTCAATTTCAGAAAATGAAGGCCATGAACCCACTGAGCAGGCTTCTGAAGGTCAACCAGTTGACTGGACCAAATTACTCGGATTGGATCCGTAATTTGGAGCTTGTACTCTCGGCGGAGCGCATCAGCTATGTGCTCTCTGAAAGCAAGCTTGAAAACCCTAAATCTAAGGAAGACAAAGCATATAATGACAAGTATGATAAAGATCATGTCTTGGCTAGGTGCTACATCTTGGGTTCTCTCTCCAATGTTCTCCAGAAACAACATGTGGACATGAGTACTTGCCAGGATATCATGCAGAATCTAAATGATATGTTTGGTGATATTAACCGCACCCAGCGGTACAATGTTATGAAAGAACTGGTTCGCTGCAAGATGCAGGAAGGGACTTCGGTCCGTGAACACGTACTCAAAATGTTTGGGTACTTGTCAGAGCTGGAGACTCTGGGGGCGACGATGGATGCAGACATGCAATCCGATTTCATTATGCTGTCATTGCCCAAATCTTTCAATAACTTTGTGGTGTCATTCCACATGAATAAGCTTGAACTGACAAATGCTGGGCTTCTTGCTGCATTAAAGTCTGCAGAAGACGTAATGAAGAAAGATGGTCCCACTGGCGCTGCAATGGTTGCACAGGTCAAAGGGAAGCGCGGCCGGAAGCAAGGTTCTCGGAAGGGCCCGACCCCGAAGAGAAAGAAGAAGGGACAAAGTGTTGGCTCATCTTCCAATGCATCCACTTTAATGGCATCGAAGAAAACCGACGTCTGTCACCACTGCAAGAAGCCGGGGCACTGGAGGCGTAATTGCCCGGATTACCTGAAGTCGATCGACAAAGGTAAAGCCCCAGCATGTATGAAATCTACTTTTATCATTGAAACCAGCTTTCTCGTCGGACGAGAAGGAAGTTGGGTTGTTGATTCCGGTGCTTCTGTTCATGTATGCAATTTGTTGCATTTGTTTCAGGAAACTAGAAAGCTTGAAGAAGGGGAGATAGTCATCCAGATGGGATCTGATGCAAGTGTTGCAGCAGTCGCCGTCGGGACTTGTCGACTATCATTATCTAGTGGTAGAGTCCTATTACTTAAAGAGTGTCTTTATGTACCTGAAGTCAGAAGGAATTTAATATCTGTATCTAAGCTAGTTAGAAGTGGGTATTCATTCATGTTCTGTAATAAATTAGTCATAAACTGTTATGATAAATATATTGCAGATGGTATTTTGACTTCTGGAGGACTCTATGAATTGTGCATTGATAAATGTGTTATGAATGTTACAAGCACTAATAAAAACCCTAAAAGATCAAGGGAGAATGAAAATCTTTCAAATGAGATTTGGCATCAAAGGCTTGGTCATTTGTCTTTTGATAAGATCAATAGATTAATTAAGGATGGACCTTTAGGTTTTCTACAGGTTCAACCTTTGCCTACTTGCAAGAATTGCATTCAAGGAAAAATGACCAGGATGCCTTTTCGTAACAAGGTTACAAGATGTGAAGGTATTATTGACCTAATACATACTGATGTATGCGGTCCCTTCAGTATCGCGACTCGAAATGGATATCAATATTATTTGACGTTTATTGATGACCATTCGCGGTACGGGTTATCTTCCTATTACGTCATAAGTCTGAAACCTTTGAAAAGTTCAGAGTTTAAAGTTGAGAACCAAACCGATAGGAAGATTAAACGAATTCGATCTGATCGAGGTGGCGAGTACCTCTCAGATAAATTTAAGGAATACCTTAAAGAGAATGGAATTATTTCCAATCTCACTCCTCCTGGAACTCCCCAACTTAATGGTGTTGCTGAAAGACGCAACAGAACCATCATGGATATGGTTCGTTCAATGATGAGCAAAGCACATTTACCACTTAGTTTCTGGGGATATGCAGTAGAGACTGCAATGTATATCCTGAATAAGATTCCTAGCAAATTTGTACCTAAGACTCCTCATGAGCTCTGGTATGGAACCAAACCTTGTGTTAATCACTTGAGGGTTTGGGGTTGCTTGGTCCATGCAAAGAATATGGATGCAAGTAAGCTAGAATCTCGCTCTCGTGAGTGTTACTTCATTGGGTATGTTAGAGATGGTATTGGATACCAACTCTATGACCCTGAGACTCAGAAGGTTTTTGTTGATGTGAAATTTCTGGAGAATGATTTCCTTAAGGGTCAAGATAAATATGAAGTAAAGGAACTCATTGAATCTCCTGAGGATTCTGAGCTTCCTGAACCAGAAACTGAAGAAGTAAATAAAGATGATACACCCATACCTCTTCGAAAGAGTTCGAGGGTGGTTGCACCACCTGAAAGGTATGGATTCCATGTGTCAGGTGAAACTGACAATGATCCTACTTCATTTGATGAAGCACTCGTGGATCATGACATGGATAGATGGATGCTAGCAATGAAGTCAGAAATTGACTCCATGGATAAGAATGGTGTATGGACCCTAGAGGATCTACCTAAGGGGGTAAAACCCATTGGGTGCAAATGGATCTTCAAGAGAAAGAGGGGACCTGATGGGAAGTAGAGACTTTCAAGGCACAGCTCGTAGCCAAGGGCTACACACAGAGAGAAGGCATCGACTACGATGAGACATTCTCTCCTGTGGCTATGCTTAAATCCATCAGGGCATTGCTGGCCATAGCTGCATATTTTGACTATGACATCTGGCAGATGGACGTCAAGATGGCTTTCCTCAACGGATACCTCGAGGAGGATATCTACATGGAGCAGCCCCATGGCTTCATGACTGAGGATGGCAATGTGTGCAAGCTGAAGAAATCCATCTATGGGCTCAAACAAACTTCTCGTAGTTGGAACATCAGATTTGACGAAACCATAAAGAGTTATGATTTTGTACAAAATCTTGATGAACCTTGTCTGTACAAGAAGCTTAGTGGGAGCGCCATTGTGTACATCGTGCTTTATGTAGATGACATCCTTATCATTGGGAATGATACAGGGATGATGACCAGTGTGAAGATTTGGCTGTCCCATACCTTTGAGATGAAAGATCTTGGAGAAGCCTCTTACATCTTGGGTCTGAAGCTGTTCAGAAACCGAGAAAAGAGGATATTGGGATTGTCACAACATGGATACGTTAAGAAGATTCTTGAACGATTCCGTATGGATAGTTCCAAGAAAGGATTCCTACCCTTAAGACATGGTATCCACCTGTCTAAAGGAATGACTCCTCAAACTGTTGAGGAAAAGAAGGCCATGGCTGGATGTCCTTATGCATCAGCTGTAGGAAGCTTAATGTATGCCATGATGTGTACTAGGCCAGATATCTACCATGCAGTGGGAGTGGTAAGCCGTTACCAATCCTGCTTTGGAGAACAACACTAGAATGCAGTAAAGAACATATTCAAATATCTAAGACGGACGCAAGATTATATCTTGGTCTGTGGAGATGGTGATCTCCAAGTCTTGGGATATACAAATTCTGACTTCCAATCGGATATTGATGATCGAAAGTCGACATCAGGGTTTGTGTTCCTGTTGAACGGTGGTGCTGTGAGCTGGAGAAGCAAGAAGCACGACACTACAGCAGATTCAACAACAGAAGCCGAATACATTGCCGCATCGGATGCTGCAAAGGAGGCGGTGTGGTTACGCAAGTTCGTCCAGGAGCTTGGCATAGTTTCCTCTGATACTCCCATCCCGCTACTCTGTGATAACACGGGAGCCATTGCCCAGGCGAAGGAACCCAGATGGCATCAGAAGAGCAAGCATGTAGAATGGAAATACCACATCATTCGGGTGATTCAAAAGCGTGGTGACATCATCATCACCAAGGTGGCCTCCACCGACAACGTTGCTGATCCTCTTACCAAACCTCTGACACAGAAGGTTTTTGACCAGCATGTAATGAGTATGGGTTTAAGGATTGTTCCTGAATGGTTCTGAGAGCTAGTGGGAGATTGTTAGCAATGTGAGCCCGAGGCGAACCATTCCTACAATAAATGTTATTGTAATAAATGATTTATCAATAAAAGTTATTGATTTTTGTTTCACTCCCTTTCTAATATTGAATGAATGAATGCACTATAAGGTCCCTCTGTACAATAAGGGTTATGTACCATGGCCAACTTGATAATCATACAGTTGTTGATTCATTAAGTGAATCATAGAGGCTGATGCTTGGATGAATATCTAAGGAGTTAGATAGAGTACTCATCAAGCATCATCAATGATTGACAGGTAGTGATCTCCAGTCTGAGTGGGAGATGGCAATCCCATCTCAATAGACTGATATCTGATCGACCTCTTGATGCAGGTCCTCTGCATAGGAATATTGATTCAGGAGGTATCAGATTAGTTGAGTCAATGAGTTGACTTAACGAGATCGAGATAAACCAAAGACCTATGATGAATGCTGTCACATCACAGGCAAACATCCTCTGACCAGAGACAGATGTATTGCTATATGTCTGAGTATGTACATTTGGCAGACCAATAGGTTGATGACCTAATCAAGGTCTATACACTGGCGATCTGGTGTGCATGTAAGGGCATATGAGTAATACGATCTCTCAAAGGGATCATACAGGTTCACTTGTGAACTGGGAGACATGAGCTCACTCATGAGGTATTGGGATTGACCAAATTCCATGCGTGGTCATCATGCTTTAGAAGCATGATATGAATTTGAAGGCAAGATATATGCTTTGTGAAAGCATATGATCTGTTCCATATCCCAAGGACCAAGATTGAGAAACTTAATGATCAGACTATGAAGATGACAGTATAAAAGTGATCTTTATCTTCATGATGATCATGAGTCTTCCAGTATGCAGGATGTGCAGGTATTGGGAATACCTGAAGGGTGATTTGATCATAAACGATTGTATAACCATGACGCTTCCATTCCGAGGGAGTGACGAAACAGGTCTGGATTTTAGTGACTCCTCTCATTAGAGAAGTGACCTAATCTTAGTCCATATATTGGACATTGGTCTGAATGAGATTCAGATGCAATGAGAAGATTAGGCTTACGGTCTTGATTTAATCAAGCATCTATGAGAGGTCCATGGGATCTGGATTTGAGATGTGATCTCAATATCCAAGTCACTATACGTGGAACAATACAATCGCCCTGTCCTTATCTCCAAGTATCTGAGGAGAAATAGCACTGTTCTTAAATGGTTTAAGAACAATTCCATAAGATCTAAGCAAAGAGAAGTTGATAATTAAATGTGATTTAATTATCATGATGTATGAAGAATTATCCAATATAATTAAATGTGATTTAATTATTATGGATAAGAATAATGTGGATAGTAATATCCAATTATTCATAATATGTTATAAATGTGATTTATAATATATTAGAGAGAGTTAATTATAATTTATATTAGTAGATTAATTATTAATGTGTATTGGCTACACATTGTCTAATTAATTGAAAATGTAAATTACATTTTGTTTTGGGTTGTGAATATGATTCACAATATTCCAATGTCAAGATTGCAATATTCCCAAAATTAATTGAGAATTATTTTGGTGAATTAAAATACCAACAAATTGTTGTTGGAAAATAAGTAGAGAGAAAATCAAGGAGATGTGCAATCTCATGGTAATCCATGAGATTGCCCTCCCTTTAGGAAAGGAGGGGGCGGCACCAATTTCCTTGTAGAATTGGTGGCCATCCCCCCTTCCAAAGGGGAAGATTGATCTCCCTTGTTCTCTCTCTCCTTATTTGATTGATTTAAATTGGTATTAATATTTATTTGATTTATCAAATATATTTTTATCAAAATTAAATCACAAGTTGTTGGTTTTTACCAACAACAATCTTGACCATTGGATTGACATAAATCAATCTCATCCATTGATTTTTTATGTCACATGGATTGAGATCCATGGATCCCAAAACCCTATAAATAGAGAGGCATGCTTGGCTCTCTCTTTACATGCTATTGTAGCACTCTTCTCTCTCTCTCTTTCTCCATACTCGACAACCCTCTCTCCCCCTCTTCTTGGTGGCCGTCCACCATACCTTGGTGGGGAGAATCGTCGACGCCCGTGCCATCGTGCTGCCGCTTCGACGCTCTGCGGTTCTTCGTCTACTTGGAGTGCTTCGCTCACGAAGGAGGCGTTCGATCTCGTGCGACGAGATCAGGAGCAACCGCGCTTGGATCAACTTCTTGGATTGCGAGGACTACGTGGTTCATCCCCGCGCTCGTAAGCAATCTCTCCGACGATCGGACTTGAGACAAGAGGTCTCTTCTCTTAGAGACTCGATCAACCACGCTTCAAGAGGTATTGCATTATACTTGTTGTGATTATAGATGAAACGATCCGAGAATTGTTCTTGGATCATGTGGTTTCATCGAATAAAAATTTTTAAATTCCGCTGCACCGAACAACTAGTACGACTAGTCGTTCTTCGTCGTATCCGATACGACGCTCAGGCTTCCGTGATGCACTTGAGGATTTCACCATATCCTTTAACTTACCCGATTCTCCTTCCAGGATATGTTGAATGACATGAGAAAATAGAGAGAGAGAGAGAATAAAGGGGGATACAAATGACATGAGAAAATAGACAGATTAGGCACTTACTCGATTCTCATTGTGTACATATCACTAACCTTAATCCATGAAAATTCCTAAAAAATGTTAACCTGTAAATATGAAAAATGAAATGAAACCCTAATTTCAGACTAGGCGTACTGAATTGTGCATATCTCTCTCATATAGTAGTCGATTTCACTCTACTCACTTTTAACATAATGTACATTCAAATACCTTCAAAACAAGACCAATTTCATAAAAATCAGAACCCATTTGTGAAAGTTGGGTTTGGGCCTGTTTTGCATATTGTATATTTTAAAGGTTTTGACCTCATATTTTATGTACATATTTAACCCTTTTTATTTTATTTTTTATTTATATTCTTTGACAAAAGTTTTATTAAAATATAAAAAATCCAAATATAAAATAAGACTGAAATCAAAGAAACTGACTAAGTTTGAGTGTTCATTATGAGTCTGTACAAAAGTTCTCAAGTATTTTTTTCTATATTATTTTTTATTTTATATTTATTAAAAAAACAAAAATATATTAATGTAGAAATATGTGTTTTTTATTTTGTCATTTTTTCTCGATTTTTATCCTCTTTAAAAATAAAAAAATGTAAAACTCAAAAATCAATATTCTGTGTACATAGAGTACCACCAAAAATACCACTTTGTACATTTGACTTCTTTTTTCTCTTGATCTCTTCATGAAAGTTATATATTTCATCGAGACGAACAACTTTCATGAAGATTTTTTTTATTTGAGGTCATCTTCCATTTCTTTCCTATTTTTCTTTGAAAATAAATTTTGAAAAAAATTGGGGCTACATGTGGCAGCTCTTGGGCTGCCATGTGCTGCCCCACTCTCTCTCTTCAACCTCCGGATCACGTGCCTAGAACGTGGCCATCTTCCACCTTCCACCAATCCCTTCCTCCTTCCCCAGGGAATGCGCCTCCTCCGCAACTACTGCCCCCACCCCCTTTATCTTATCATTGGCCCGCACCTACCAACCCTTTGCTTCTGCTTTGTTATCCTCTCCACCATCTCAGGCCCCTCCCCTTAAATTCCATCTCCATCAACCTGGAGAGGGATCCACGATCTGCCACCCACCATCCGCCATATCCATTGCCTGTGTAACAATTGAATCCGAATAAAACAAACCCGACCCGATTAAGAGTTCGGATGGTCAATTAATTATCAATAATTATTAAATAATCTAAAACGATCAATTGAATGTAAATCAAAACTCGTTCGGTCACAATCAACCAAAAGTCGATCGCATCGTAATCGTGCCACGAAAAACCCACAACCTGAATATGAAAACCGCAAAACAAACCGAGATCAACCAAAAAATTGGACTCATAAACCAAAATTGTAAATTTTAACCATAAACCAAAATCGTATATTGAGAATTTCGAGAATTCATTCCTGATCCAAAATATATGAATATTATACTAATATTGATCATCGTTCTGAGATGATCAAAATGAACTATTATTCGTCAAAATAAGAGACTCGAGGTGCGGGTAACGAATGATTTTAGGTTTTGGCAAAAAATATAAGATAAAAGAATTTTTTATATTAATTATGACATCAACAATTTGATGTCATCAAAAAATCCTCTATGTGGGAAGTCTCTCGCTTTTTCCCTTTCCCCTTTTCATTTCCTCTTTCCTTTCCTATGCTTTCGTAAATTTTGAGGCGAGAGAAGAGGGAGAGCCCCTACCCTCTCTCTCTCCAAACTGCAGCTACAACCCCCCTCCCCCCATTGCTGGAACTCTTCTTCCTTTTATCTGGAACCTACAAGTTGACCATCACTGCATGCAAAGCTTTTAATCTCCAAATTGTAGAGATCAAAGGTACAATAACCACTCCCTTTTGCTGCCATGCATGGGTTCTCACATTTGATTTTTTTTTAATTTTACTGGAAAATTAGGATTTTATATGTCAAGAATTGAAGTTTCTAAAATTAAATTTAGGTCTGATTCTCTGCTATCTGTAGATTGATATAAAAAATGGAATTCCGTGTAAATGGTTAATTTGCATATGGTTTTCCAAAGTTGAATTCATGTTTCTATTATCATGTAAATGGTTAATATGCATATGGTTTTCCAAACTATATGGTTCATGTAGTCTTGATTGTAATAGTACATCTTCAGAAGAACTGAGAACATTTAAACTATCAAGAAAAGGTCATCAACATGAGCTTTTCTCTATTTTCTTCCTCTTACTTGCATAAACTAGTCAGAATTGACTGCTTCATGTGTGCCTCCACTTTCAAAATGCTTTTGTTTAATAAATATTTCAAGTCGACAAATACAGTTCTTCTGTTAAATTTTATGATTCTTACCATTATAGTATAAACATAATTTTTGGGAAGCAATCGGACATGATTCAATCCAAATTTTGCTTAATTGTTAAACTAGTTTATTCACTTCTGTCAGGCTATCGTTTTGGTTTATTATATATATATATGTGATTCATAAGCTAAGGTTCCTGAAAGCCCAATAAAAGCTTCACCTTGGATTGTTGGCCTATCGTGTGATCATGCTTGTTTTTGTTATATTTAGAGGAATGTACATTTTTTACTCAGCCGAAGGTTAATAGATTGACCTCAAATAACCATTCCACTTCTTTTTTTTTTCAACTGTTTGCAGTGCAGGTTTTTAAATAGTTTTTTTTTGAAATGGAGGAAGATATTTTTGACATTAATTTTCAACCAAAGAAGTAAGTTTCTTAGTATGTCAAATCGTACATCATCTTTCAGTCCTATATCATGTAGAGAAAAAAATGTTCTTCTTAGTTTATCTCACTATGACCAGTGAGTTACATCACGCTCACAACTTCATCATTCAAAATGCTTATATGGTTATAGTAATGCACCACCATAATATTAATCAATGATAGTTGGGAAATAAGAAACGTGATAATTATAAAGGGAAAATGGGGCTGCCCCCACCCCATTTTTTGTCAAATTCTTTTATTTTTTTTGAAAAATATCACCATGTATTCATCCCTATATCCCTCCTACATGCCATTCGAATTTCGTCAGAAATAGAGACTCCTACGACCTCCATCAAGACATCATTTTTTTAAATGGTCGCATGATTTTTTAAATCGACCCTGTATGGATGGAGGTCGTAGGAGTCTCTGTTTCTGACGAAATTCGAATGTCATATAGGAGGGATATAGGGATGAATATACATGATGATATTTTTCAAAAAAATAAAAAAAAATTCATAAAAAATGTGGCGGGACAGCCCCATTGACCCCTTATTATAAAGGGTTTGAATAACATCATACTGTCAAATTTCTTAAACTCTCTATATTCAAATCAACATTAAGTTACTTCTCATGGCCTTATATGAGTATTGAGACACAAATATTAGGACTTGGACATCTTTTTTTGAGTCTAACAAATGATTTCTGATATCACTATGACTATTAATCTCACCAATTGATCCTTTAGATATACCGTACTAAATATTGAACATTATTGAGAAGAGACATTGACCAGATAACTAGATCTATTAAGTTACTCACAGAAGACATTAAGAGAGGATTGAGAAATCAAATAAGTATGGCGGTGACTCAGAAATGATAATTAATATTATGCCGGTCAAGGTGACACTTACACTTGACCGTGCAAGGACATGATGACCCTCAACTGGCCAGGAGATAGGATGCCTAGTTAGGGCAGCGACCGCCAAAGTATGCGGGTCTAGGATCCTAGTTTTTTTCACAATTTTTACGTGAGTTTGAAGTATTTTTAAGCCTCGTTGGGATCTCGACTTTTGACTTGTTCCACTGACCCTCTGTTTAGGGTACCAAGGCTGGGGGTCCCTCGATTTTAGTTTTTCGTCCGAGCTTGTTAGCCCGTATCGGTCGGGTCGTTTTCTAGAGTGACTTTTCCGGAGAGTCTCTCTCACCCATCTTAGTGGCGTAGTTTTGGAGTAGACCTATCCCCATGCTGGACCGTACTTCCATTTAGAGGGTGAGACAGAAGGGTCCCTTAGGAGACTTTCCTCACTGCTTGAGTTTTGGGAACCTTTTTGTCAATAGGCTTTCGATGGATACATCTGAGATCGATTACAGTTGAGTTGGCTAAAAGATGAGATCAATTATAATTTAGTTAATCAGAGTTCAGAGTAGTTACAATTGAGTTGACCACAGTTAAGATTGGTATAGAATCATAAATCATCATTTATCATCAATCATCTACAACTCATAGGATTTTAGAACTACTCTACAAGTGATAAGATAAGAAGTAGATATGTTGGGAACATAGTTAACATGCATTACCCTCTACCGTATGCTTACGAAGGCACCCAACCCTAAGGTATTCTTCATACCTTAGAGCATAGTGTGAGGTAACAGCTAGACCAAGATCACGGACTATCCACTACACTTGGAAAACTGGATAGAATCAAGAATCATATCAAAACGTCATCTTTCTCATTACCAAGATCTATAAATATAATTTCAAAATGACAAAAGAAGATAGTATACACATATGGGTCATCAATTAATATATGAAAATATTATAATATATGGAAGGTTGTGGGATTATGGGTGATAATGGGGCATACTTACATAGCAGTTTGGAAACCATTTTCTATACAGGTAGTTTGTGAAATATAAATATCAATGTCTTTCTACTTACTTTCTTTTGGACACATTAAGTTAATTATTATTATTTTTAACGTGCTGGAATGTACACAACATCCGTTGACATCATTTTGTTCCTTGCATGCTTGGCAGGTAAATCACATATGTCTCAATAGCTGATTGATGATACCTAGCATCCGCTGCTATACCAGATGGTACAGTTATTAGTATTTTTGGTTCAGATTATGTATTTTATTTTCTCTCTTTTGTATATTTTGGGATACATGTATACACTGTCAGCATATTTTGTTACATACTATATATATATGTAAATTAATGCATTGCAAATCGGTGGCACTTCATGTTGGTCTTGTGATTCTTTACATTGATTCTGATTGTCAAATGTAAAATGTGAAAATTTTCCCCTCAAATTCATGTATTTAATGCGACCATTATTGAATGTTATATTGCAAATGCCGTGTAAATCTTTACCAGGATATGCGGGTGTTGCAGCTTGAGATTAGTATCAGAAAGCCACATAGAGGCTGGTGACAACAACCTCTGTCGGTGGTGAAGACCTCCTCCAGGCGAGATCATCTGAGCCTCGTCGCGCTCTGCCCGTGGTTGAAGCAAGAACGTGGAAATCGGCCACCGCAGCTTCAAACCCAGGTGGCCCAATCACACCCTTCGAAACCCAAACCTTTTTCCTCTTCAATTGATCCTCCTCCTCCATCCAACCCTTCATCGACTCCACAGCACGATGTCCCAACTTCATCGTCCAGTGCTCAGTTCACACAACCATCTCCACCGCCATTTCCACTCTTCCTCCACCATCATCTCCGTGTCGCTTCGCCGACAACCCAACTCCAGGAAGCCTGCAACAATCATCTATTCTTCTTCATAGACACTATCTCCAGTCAAAGCTTTTGCATCAAACCCAGAGCCTCTGTTCCTCCTAGGTCCTAGGAGGCTCGTCTTCTCCAAAATCATCAAAGGGACCTCCACCACCTTCGCCTCGACACAAGACTCCTCCGCCGGCCTTCGGCGGGTCTCCTTCTCTGGCACGAATCCTCCTCCAAGGGTGTGAAAACCTCGAAATCTAAACTTGTGCACAACGTGGGTCAATTCCACTGCTATTGCATAACGTACATCCATCCCATCTATAATTTTCAAAATTTGAACAACAATGTGACTGTTGTGCATGAACGTGGTTTCTTTTGGATACATATCTCCACCTCCTTATAAGTTGATGAGATTTATATACCACAACAGAAAAAGGGATGGATGAAAACACCCATGCGAGCACAAACCTACATCGCCTCTCGGAAATACGTATGCCTCTAAAAATGGTCAAGAAACATGTGGATCCCATAACAAGAGGGAAGGAGACCTTGTACCTCTAAATTTCTTGCTACCTCAATTTATTCACCTACAAAGAATGACGCTCTTGGCACTCCATTGACGACACAAAACCATGCACGAGGGTGACTTCATCCTTCTCCATGCGAGGATGGCCTCGGATCGTTGATCCAACGTGCTCCGACGAGCCATGACGATGCTCCGACGACGGAGATGTGAGGAGGAAGGGCTGGAGATGTGGGTTTGGATTTTTGAGATGTTTTTGGGAATGGGAGAGGCTGTTTATATGAGTCCAAGCTGGATTCGAATCCGGGTTCGGATTCGTATATGGCCCAGATAGTTTCTCGCTACAATAGCCGTAACTTGGCCCCCGAACACAGATTTTCACATTCTTGGACTTGTTGGAAAGATCTCAACGAGCACTACATGATGAACTATTCAAATAATTTTTTTGGATAGAGTATAAATACAGAATTTGTAATTAAATCTGGGGTTTTCACACTCAAAGGAAGTCTCATCTTCAAGACTTATTGTGACTCTAGTTGATTTTTCAAACCCGGCCTCACTGTATCCAAGTCTCACAGAGGAATGAGCCCATGAAAATCTCAAAGAGAGTGAAACCTATAAAAATCTCAAATGGATTTTGACTATGGTTTTGATTACATACCTGTGAACAAGTGATTATACTTCTCCCTCATATCCGCCTCAGGTTCCCACGTCACCTCCTCTACGTCTTGACTCCACCACAGAACTTTGACTGAAGGTATCGCCTTCAACCTCAACTTTTTGACCGCATGGTCCAGTATCTGCACCAGCTCCTCTGGGAAGGAGAGGTTTGGCTCCACTGCCATGTCCTTGTAGTTGATCACGTGCTGGGGATCTCGGATATATTTCCAAAGATTCGACGCATGAAACACATCGTGAATGTCCTCAATGTGTGGAGGAAGGACCACTCTGTACGCCACCTTCCCAACTCAGGCTAAAACTTCCAATGGTCCCATAAAACATAGTGCCAACTTGGTTTTGGCACCAAAACGTTGTACGCCTCTCATTGGGGATACTCGCAGGAACACACAATCTCCAACCTATAGCGAAGAGAAGTATTTTAGATACACATGATTGGTTAATGACTCATATCATTTAAGCATGAATGTATGATACTATATTGGAAACTCGAGGTCTCGACGCCGCTTGTCAGCGTAACTCTTCTGACGACTCTACATGCTCAATAATTTCTTTCTGACCGTCACCACTACTGTAGAGATCTCCTCTATGATTTACAGGGTGAACAGGGTGTTGTCACCCACATGCTGCCAACACGGGGGAGTAGTGCATCACCTCCCGTACAAGGCCTCAAAAGGTGCCATGCAAATGCTGGCATGGTAAATGTTTTTCTATGTCAACTCAACTAGTGGGAGGTGGTCCTTCCAAGATCCCTTCCACTCAACAGCGCAAGACCACAACAAATCCTCCAAAGTCTGAATTTTCCTCTCATATTGCCCATCTATCTGTGGATGGTAGGTTGCTCATGCGTAGCTCGATCTTCAAGGCTCTCAAGAACTCTCCCTAACAGTGTGAGGTGAAGCGTGATTCTCTGTCTGACACTACCTCCTTGGGTATCCTATGCAATCGAATGACATGATCGATGTATAATTTGGCTAGCTGCACCGGTGTATATGTCATGTTGACAAGAATGAAATGGGCTAACTTAGTCAACCGATCAATGATCATCCATATTGCATCATGACTGCCGGGGGTACGCGACAATGATGTAACAAAATCCATGGAAATGCTCTCCCATTTCCACACCTGGATGGGAAGAGTTTGCAGTAAACTAGGGGGTCCATGGTGCTCTACCTTCACCATCTGACAAGTAATGCCTCGGCTGACATGTTCGGATATGTCCCTCTTCATGCCCTCCCACCAAAAGTGTTGGCGAAGATCTCGATGCATCTTGGTGCTACCTGGATGTATATAAAGTCTCGAACTATGTGCCTCATTCAAGATATCTTTCCTCAACTCCTCATCATCCGGGACACACATGGTCCCCCTTCCAAAGGATGGATTCAGAATTTGTCGAACTCATCATTCAAGCATTTGTGGTACAAGTCTTGGATCCTCTGATTTGTCTGTTTCCCCTGGACAATCCTCTCCCACAAGCTAATGTACTTCTCCGTCATAATAACTGCATCAAATGTACTCTCAAATGGATGCCACTCACTAAGCGTAGTGAGCATATCCCAGGTATGCAACCAAGCCACTAAACCCCCAAGTTGTGATCGCCTGATCAAGGCGTCTGCCACCACATTCCCCTTACCAGGGTGGCAGGAGATGTTACAATCATAGTCCTTCAACATCTCCATCCATCACCTTTGCCTCATATTCAGCTCCTTCTGATCACGAATGTATTTGAGGCTCAGTGAAGATTTCAAATGTCGCCCCATACATATAGGGGCACTACATCTTTAGTGCAAAGACTACGGCCGCTAACTCTATGTCATGAGTGGGGTATTTGTGTTCATGTTTCTTTAGCTGTCATGATGCGTAAGCCACAATCTGTCCCCGTTGCATCAAAACAACACCCAACCCTTCCTTGGAAGCATCCGTGTAAATCGTGATGTCCAAGGTACCGGAAGGAAGAGTCAGTATGGGTGCGAAGTCAACCACTCCTTAAGAATATATAAGCTCAACTCGCAATTGCCACTCCAAACGAACGGGCATCCTTCTGCATCAATCGGGTGAGGGGTAGGACCAACTGGGAGAATCCTTTGACAAATCTCCTATAGTACCTGACGAGGCCAAGGAAACTATGAATTTTTGTAACCATCTTGGGCCGCTCCCAAGACACCACTACCTTTATCTTGGCGGGGTGAACTGACACCCCCGCCCTGTAACCACGTGGCCGAGAAATCCAACTCAGAAAGCCAAAACTCACACTTGTTGTATTTGGCATACAACGGGTGCTCTCGAAGCATCTCTAGCACAATGCGAAAATGAGACTCATGCTCATATTCACAGTGAGAGTAGACTAGAACATCATCAATGAATACCCTCACAAACCTGTCCAAGTACGGACGGAAGACTCAGTTCATCAAATCCATGAATGCGGTAGGGGCATTCGTAAGTCCAAAAGGCATCACTAAGAATTTGTAGTGAACGTATCCAGTACGAAATGTGGACTTCATCACAACGGCCCTTTGATCTTCAACTGATGGTATCTTGACTGCAGGTCAATCTTGGAGAACACTGCTACTCCCTGTAACTGATTGAAGATATCATCAATCCGTGGAAGTGGGTAACTGTTCTTGATCGTCTCTTATTCAGCTGTCTATAATCTATGCATATCCTCAAGGATCCATCCTTCTTTTTCACAAAAAAGACCGGTACTCCCCATGGTGATGTACTGGGGAAGATGAATCCCTTCTCCAACAACTCCTACAACTGCACCTTGAGCTCCTTGAGTTCAGATGGTGCCAACCTGTCTGGAGGGATCGAGATCAGCTATGTGTCTGGCAATAGCGTGATCTTAAACTCTATATTGCTCACTGGTGGTAGTCTAGGTAAGTCACCTGGAAAGACTCAGGAAGCTCACTTACCATTCTAACATCCTTTATCATCTGACCCTGTGTCGTTGAGTCTACCACATAGGCTAGGTAGCCTACACAACCATGGCTAAGAAACTGATGTACCCTCAAGGCGGAGATGCACTTGGTCCTGCCATCATATGTGCATCCATCGAACTTAAATGGTAATACTCCAGGTAAGCGGAAGACCATCGTCTTCCCAAAATAATCCAAGCACACGTGGTGCCTCTCCATCCAGTCCATGCCTAAAATGATGTTGAAGTCCTCTAACTGAAACAATAATAAAAAAGCGTGCATCTTATACCCACCTATCTGCACGACCGTATCCTTCACTACATGGTGAATGATAGAAAATTGCTTCCCTAGGCCCTTGATGTAGTATGGAGAAGTGACTTCCATCACTGACTTGCCCAATGTGGGCACCATACGATGTGCAAGGAAGGAATTTGTAGCCCCTGAATCAAACAGTGCATGTAAAGAAGTCCCATGAGCTAAAATCATACCTCTGACGATGGATCCAGAAGCATGAGTCTAGTCTTGTGTCACTACATTCAGCTATCCTCATGGCGGTGCACTAGAACCTGCAACACTGACTGTCTGTTGTGGGGCTCGTTGGAAGTCATGGCCTCCTTGGTGGGATCCTAATCCCTAAAACTGACCGGAAGACCCAACTGGTCTTCCACTATACTACTATTGTGCGCCTGAGCTGCTAGCATGTGAAGGGCATTGGGCCTTGAAGTGCCCCGACTGCCTATAGTGGTAACATGTACGAAAGCATGCCTATGACAAGCTCCCACCAGAAGCAAAACTACCGCCTGATTATTAAGAATTTTGAGGGTCGTACGGTTTCACAAGGCGAAACCGCAGTCTGTGTATTGACCGCTCAAAAATCCCTAATTAATCAACAATGAACCCACAATATAAATATTAAGCAATGAAAAATAAAGTGGAGTCAAATTTTTTTTAACTCTACAAACAAGGTGTATAGTGGAAGTAGGTAGAGTGCCGATCACAGGGAGCAAGGCAGGATAGATCGGGCTAAATGCAAAATGAGTGATGTGTGATTAATTGTCTACAAAATGAAATGTAAACGTTTTTATGGGTTTTTAATTTTTTTAATTTTTATTATTTAATTTTTAATTTTGTATTTTGATTTTTAATTTTTTGATTTTATATTTTCTTTTTATATTATATATATATTTCAATATTGGAATATATATACAATATAAGAAAAGGGAGAATGGGGTATTTATAAAAATAGGTAAAAATGCTCAAAAATTAGGAAATAAAATATTTTTGGTCTTTTTATAATTTTTTACTATTTTTATGATTTTTAGGGATTTTTCTAATTATTTGTGGTATTTTTAAAAGTCAAAATAAAAAATAGTGAATAAACTTGCTGGCTGAGATTAAAATGGGAATGAAAAATACCTAACAGTATCAAAATTTTCCTAAATTAATTTTAAAATAAAGAGAATAAAATAGGAAGACTACATGAACTGAGTTTGTATTTTTTTAGATTTTTCTATGATTTTTTAGATTTTTATGAAGTTTTTAGGTATTTTTTAATTTTTAAGGTTTTTGTTTTGAAAATTTTAATGATATTTGGACTGACACTAAAATACACTAAAATAGACCTTAGGTAATGTTTTTGGAATTTTTCTAGAGTTTTACTATTTGGTATTTTCTAATGCAAACAGTAGCTAAAATACATGTTTTTGATTTTTAATAAATATTACAATGCACTAAAAATGAAATGCAAAATTATGGCGTGAAAGTACAAGCACACAGGAGCTTAAGTTAAATGTTTGGGATTTTTTCGAATTAAAATGATGCACTAAATAAATAGAGCAAGCATGCAAAAATACATTGCCTGGCAGGGGTAAAAATGCAAATAAGCAAACATCCAGGGGCTATACTGCAACTTTCCAACAAAATTTAATACTAAATAAGCAATTTAATGGACCATGCACGAATACCAAAATCCGCAAGGGCAACCTTGCAAAATACCCACCAGGGCGCGTGACTAGCACGCGCTTGGGAAGGACCTAGATGTAATAAGAAAAAATCTGAGGGCCTTAATGCAAATTACACAAAAATAATACACTATTTCAGGAAGTTCTTGGACCAAAACAAAATACTTAAACCCTGGAGGGGGTCCTCGCAAAATGCCCGCACCTCACGTGTACTGGTCATGTGAGGTGACGCGGCCAGGACCTACTTGCAATAACAGAAAGTTCAGGGGCCTAGATTTAATTTTACAAACTTTTTTAAACGGCCAATGAAAGTTCAAGTGTTATAAAATAAATTACAAAAGTGGCTGGGTATACTTGCAAAATTTCCTGCCAAAGGCGCGATCCAACGGTGCTCGGCTATTCACTTGTCCACGTGTCAACACCGGAGCATGCGATACCCCTTCGCAATCAGCGGCGAGGATTAGATCTGTTGGCGAAGATCGACGGTGGAGAGCGGTCAGATCCAACGACGGCTGGCGCGTCTGGGAGACCTCCAAGATCTGACGGCTACGAAGGGGCCTAGATGAACTAGGATGAACTCGCGGGGAGGCGAGTTTCCCCAGCGTCGATCAGGCTCCTCCGCCGCCCGGTGAAGCTCCAAAATGGCTCCCAAGGGTCCTGCGAGGGTCCTCGATGTGCTGGTCGCTCCAGAAATCCTCGACGATGGTCGAGGGGCTCGCGAGGTCGCCGGAGCGGAAGGGCTCCAGGTACCTCCGCCTCCTCCAAGACGAGCTCCAGGCGCAAGTTTAGGCTCAATCCCTGCAAGCAAAGAGTGAAGGCGTCGGGGGCAAACTGCCCCGACCTCGCGGTGCTGCGAAAGTGACGAGGATGGTGCGAACGATGCAGCCGGAGGGGTGAGGTCTTTGACTATGCGAATCGATGAGCGAAAAATGAGATGGAAGGTAGCTTCGTGATGCTACGACTATCGTAAATAAAAAGAGCGAAGAAAATGAGGGAAATGGATACCTCAAAGGCCAGAGCCCAAGGTTGAAGATACCTCAAAGGCGGGTGCGCCGGAGGTGGGTGGAACACACCCAGATCGTGGTAGATCCGGTGCCTTGAAGAGGCCACTCTGGAGCTGTCACCTCCAGGTAGCACAAGAGAGTCCAAGGGGAGAAAAATTTGGATGAAATGCGGTTCAAATTAAAAAGGGAAGTAGAGGTTTGGTTATGTAGTATTGACGGCTGGGCGTGGAGATTGAGGCGATGGTGGTCGATTCAGCGATGCAAAGAACGAGGAGATCCCTGGGCGTGTATGCCCTATAATCGAGGAGCAAAAAGTCTTTAGGACGATACACGAAATGGTAAATGGTTCTTCCTCGAAAAAAGGTTGAAAACGGGTCAAAGCGCACTCTAACATGGCTACAGGAGGAGGGTCAGACTGTTGACCTCGGTCAACAGTCCAAGCCCCCTGGTTGGTCCACGTGGACCAACAAGGAAAATCCTGGAAAAATGATTTCTAAATTAATTTTAAATTGAAAACAATTTATTTAAATTTTAATTATAAAATAAAAATGTTTATTTTTTATGAAATATTTTATAGTTATTTTTAATTATTTTTATGAGGTGTATTTTTACAACTTACCTTTTAAAGCCCTTATAAGTATCTAACCTATATATTTTATTAGTTTATTTTTTATTTTGTATTTTTAATTTATTTAATTATGTTTATTATTTTATAAAATTATAAAATACTTTTATACACTTAATTATATTTTTATTTTATTTTTCTGATGTATTTTGTACATTTAATAAAATATAAGTATGTATTATACAGGTATGTTTATAGGTAGTTTACCTATGTGTTATGTATACATGTATTTTATTTTGTATTTTATTTGTATTTTTATTCTGATTATAATATACATACTTATTATAAATAATATTTACAAAATTATAAAAATATAAAAATACAAAAATAATGAATAAATAATAAAATGAATATTTTAATCTGTACAAGTATACAAGGGGGTCCAAAACTCAACTTTCAAACCGTAGCTCCGTGAAATGCGAAACCACCGCCATTAAATAGCTTATTTTTAATTATATACAATTAAAGGTGAGTTTGATGCATTTGGAGTTTTCATTTGTGAGATACGGGTCTGGGAAGTTGGGATTCTAGATTTTTATTCAGACCATAACTTTTTATCTGTACATTTTTTTTGAATGAAATTAATTTTGTATTTTTATATTTTTAATTATCTACAACTTTCATGTATAAATTTCCTTATTTGAGGTGTAAAAAGTTAAACCAAAAATAGGTCCCAAAATGAATAAAGAATGAATAGGTATTTTTGTTGTATTCTGGCCCTGATCTCCCCCTACTTTATTCCTTGTCGACCTATTCATCAATATGTCTAGGTATAGGGGTTTTGGGTCATAAAATGTTTACAATATTTTATTCTTTTTCTTTTCTTTTATTTATTCTATAATTTTGGCTTTAATTATAGTATTTTATACACTATTTACATACACATGTATGAATGCTAAGATGTTGTAATTAATAGTATTTACACGCATTTACTAGGGTTTTTGAGGCCAAAATGATAGAATAAAGATGATGAAATGTGGATTCATCATCCCCCTATACTTTACCTTTTCTAGTCCCTAGCAAACACTTATGCAATAAGTGCAGAAAGAAAAAGAAAGAAAAGAAAAAGAAGAAAGTGGATTCAATTTAATTATCAAACTTGTCTTCACAAAATAAAAGTTTGGAGCTTAAGTCAAACCTTTGGAATTTTAGTGCGGGCAGATCCTTAATGAGAATCAGATTTGAAATTCAACAGCCTCGAGAATCCCAAACTCTGCCCAAGTCTCCTCAATAGCCAGGTCAGAAATATCTCAATTCATACACAAACCCTTACGACTATGAATCTGACTCATACAATGTAAGTGATGGTGGCTCTTCCCAACTAGAATGACAAAGAAACTGACTTCTACAGCATGACATCCCAATGATTCCCCAATCCAATAACTCCATCCTCGAGGAGCGAGGTATTCCCTTCTAAGTTCAAGTGGCAACCAGCTCAAGATGAGGGGGTGAAGAGAAGAATGGACGGTAGCCAGTGTAGCTACCTATCCTGGGATGCAAGACCAGTGTTGTCAAGTCATCCAGCTGCAGGCTCACATATTTGACTTTGGAACTCAAGCTTGCTTATTGACTTTACAACATTTGTACATACTTTGCAGGCATTTTATTTTTGTACAAGCCTGTCTCTCTTTTTTTTTGAAATACTATTCACAACAGCATTTACATAAGGAGTTTTTCCTCTTGAGCCAGTAGACTATTCCTCTTTTGAAGCTTTATTGCAACCCACACTCTCATGTCTTTTGACTTCCTCATCACTGGACGGGTTGGGGTGCACTTCCCTCCCTAGAGGAGGACAAGTGTTTCCACTTGTGTACGTCTCATACCGGCAAATCCAATCCCCTCACCACCCAACTGAGTTGAGCCATGTGAAAGGTGCAAGTGTTCAAGTTAGGTCATTATCAACAAGAGTCGTGCGTGTGTTCCGAAATACTCTACTTAGGCAGTCAAGAATCCATTGAACCAAGTCTCGTGATCCTCAAAGAATTAAGTCAACTAGACCTGAAGTACCTCAAACCCTGTTCCTATAAGGTTCCTGTTATTAGGTAGATGTTAAGGTCCAATCAAGCTCCAATCTTCGGATTTTACTTAGACTTGTTCAACTAACAAACTCAATCCGAAAAAAGCTCATGCTATGCAATGCAAAATGTAGAAAATATTTTTGTGATGCAATTTTCAAAGATTTTGAACTTTTTATGGATTTTTGAAAAGATGTTGATGATGATGCATATGCATTTTTTTGTGTTTTCAAAAAAATCTTTCAAATGTTTTTGGATTTTAATTTTGCAAATATTTTTGGGATTTTTGAAAACAAGAAGTTTTTGGCTGAAAACTAGGTTAAAATATTTACACGGGAGTGCTTCTTATATCTACGAGAAGTGGATTTTAAGAATTTACAAGGGTAAGTGATCAATTTTATAAGTATATCTATATAGTGAATTTTGGTGTGATGTATGTATTCCTCAAACTTATTTGACACAGGTTTTTCAAATAATTTTGAAAACTATAGTCCAAAATAATTTTTACAAACATTTTACAAACATGTATACACATTTGAAAATCATTTTGCAAAGGTTTTCCAAATAGTATAGATACATTTTTCAAAATATTTTTATAACCATTTTTCAAACCATTTGCAAATCATTTTTCAAATATTTTATTTCACACAAAGAAAATAAAATTTTTGCAAACCAAAATGTTTTTACAAAGGTTGAAAACGTGTAACAAAATATTTTCAAAATAGTTTTCAATAAATTTTCACAAAGATTTTCAAACTATTTTTCAAACATTTTGCAAAAAACCTTTTCACCTGATTTATAAATCAGTATATACAAAAAGAATTTGAGGAATGACCACATCTTTTTATTATGGTTTTTTAATGAATTTTAAAGAATTATTAGCCATATTATTAAGAAGATACGAAAGTACGAGTTATGGCTAAAGTATATACGTAGTATATACGACCCCCCTATACTTAGCTTGAGCTATGTCCTCATAGATCGGAGAGAAAAGAGAAGACATAACTCGTACTAAGTATAGACAAGTCTAAAGAATAAATAAATTAAGGAATGAATGAACGAATGAGAAGTTGACCGTCCCCCCTATACTTAGGATCAAATAATCCTAAGTATAGCAGACTGTACACAACACACAGAGGGTCAAGGGTGGGAATGAACATATCGTACTCTGATTGTCTCCCCTTATACTTAGGGTAAGATATCCCTAAGTATAGACAAGGAGAGGAGACAATGGAGAGGATCGAAAAGAATAGAAAACTCGAGGTGCACACCCCCCTATACTTAGGACAAATACGTCCTAAGTGTAGAAACTGACAACAAGGGGCGGCACCTTTTTGGTAGATAAAGAAAATAGAAAAGGAAAAGAAGAAAAGAAGAAAAGACAAGAAGATATCAACAGATGAAAGAGTGATATGGACAGATGGATCTGTACAGCAGAAGATGGAATTGATCACCATGTATGAGATGCAAATGATATGAGTCAAAGAACACATCTCATACCAGAAGAATGGGGGCAACGCCAATGGTTGGTGAGTCATGATCTAGATATAGTTTTAGGCGCTGACCGTTGACATGGAAGGTAGAGGAAGATGACGGTTTGGATATGTCAATACTGCCATTGTCATGTACCTTCCTGACCACATAAGGACCTTTCCACTTGCTCTGTAATTTCCCTGGAAATAATTTCAGCCTGGAATCAAACAACCATACTCGCTGATCTGGCTCAAACTGTTTATGGCTGATATGGGAATCGTGCCATGTCTTCACTTTCTCTTTGTACTGTAGGCTGCTAGAAAAGGCTATGTCTCTCAGTTACTCCAGGGCTGCCAACTCTGCTCTCCTCTGTTCTCCTATACTCTCAGGATCCAATAATAACTCAGTGACTGCCCAAAGTGACTTGTGCTTTATTTCCACTGGCAGATGGCGCGGCTTGCCATAGATGAGTTGAAATGGAGATGTACCTAATGGATTCTTGAAGGAAGTCCGATAGGCCCACAAGACCGAGTCCAAAAGTTGTGACCAATCCTTTCGGTCTGGGTGGACAACCTTCTGTAGGATAGTCTTGATCTCCCTATTCTACTTCGGCAAGACCATTAGTCTGAGGGTGATACGATGTGGCAATACGATGGTCAATGCCGAACTCGTCTGCAAGGGCCCTAACCTTGTCATTGATGAAGTGAGACCCCCCATCTGAAATCAAGACTCTAGGTACCCCGAATCGTGAAATGATATTTTTCCTCAAAAATTTGCACACAGTTTTAGCATCTGCGGCTCGGGCGGGGATGGCCTCAACCCATCGGCTGACATAATCTACAGCGAGCAAAATGTGCTCGAATCCCTGACTCTTAGGAAATGAGCCCATGAAACCAATCCCCCATGCATCAAAAACCTCACAAAAGTGAATGGGCTGCATGGGAATCATGTCTCTCTGTCCGCAGGTTCCCATCTTCTGACAGTCAGTACATCTCTTCACGAAATCATCTGAATCCTTGAAGAGAGTAGGCCACCATAGGCCGGATTGAAGCACCTTATGTGCTATCCTTTTTCCAGAATGATGTCCTCCTGCCTCAAGCTTGTGGATGTATGTGAGGACGCTATGCTGCTCTTCTTGAGGAATGCACCTCCTCCAGATGATGTCCCCTCCTTCATGATAAAGGACGGGATCCTCCCAATGGTAAAGCTTGGCCTTCGCCAGGAAGGTCTCGAGCTTCTGCCTGGGCCAACCTTGTGGAACCGTCTTGGCAACAAGATAGTTCACAATGTTGGCGTACCATGGGAGCGAGGTGATAGCCAAGATCGCCTCATCTGGAAACGTCTCTGTGGTAGGTGCGCTGGGCTCAGATTCCTCAAGGTTCTCCAAGCGGGAAAGATGATCCGCCACTACATTCTTGACTCCAGGCTTATCCTTAATTTCAATATCAAATTCCTGGAGCAGAAGGATCCATTCAGTAAGGTGTGCTTTGGCATCCTTCTTAGCCATTAAGTACTGGATGGCGGTGTGATATGTGTAAATAGTCACTCTAGATCTGAGAATATAAGATCTGTATTTATCTAAAGCAAAGACTACGGCTAGCATCTCCTTTTCTATCACAGTATAATTCTGCTGAGTGGCATCCAAAGTCCGACTGGCGTAGTGAATGGCAAACGGTAATCCATCCCTCCTCTGTCCAAGCACATCCCCAACAGCAAAATCAGAAGCGTCCGTCATGATCTTGAATGGGGGAGACCAATCGGGTGGCTGAAGGACATGAGCTGAAACAACCATACTCTTGAGAGTCTCAAAAGACGCAAGACACTTATCATCTACAATGAACTCGGTGTCCTTTGTCAGCAAATCAGTAAGCGGTCGGGCAATACGACTGAAGTCCTGAATGAACCGTCGGTAGAAACCAACATGCCCCATAAAAGACCGCTATTGTCGCAAATTGGACGGTGGATTGAGTTTTTGAATGATATCCACCTTGGTCGGATCGACCTCCATGCCGATGTTGGAGACGATATGACCAAGAACCATCCCTTGAGTCACCATGAAGTGACTCTTCTCACAAGACAATACGAGATTGACCTCAATGCAGCGCTGAAGCACAGGGTCTAGGCAGTCAAGACAAGCATCGAACCCATCGCCATAGACCGAGAAGTCATCCATGAAGACGTCTAAACAGTCACCCACCATGTTCGAGAAAATGGACAACATGCACCTTTGGAATGTCGCGGGAGCGTTACATAGACCAAAGGGCATCCGTATGAAAGCATAAGTCCCAAACGGACAGGTGAATGTTGTTTTCTCCTGATCTTCGGGCGCAATGGCCACTTGATTATATCCGGAGTACCCGTCAAGAAAGCAGTAATGACTCTTCCCAACTAGCCTCTCGATAATCAAATCAATGAATGGCAGCGGGAAATGATCCTTCCTGGTGGCCTCATTCAATCGTCTGTAGTCTACACAGACCCTCCAAGAAGTGGGTACTCGGGTAGCGATCTCCTCTCCAGACTCATTCACAACTGTAGTGATACCCGTCTTCTTGGGTACCACATGTAATGAACTAACCCACTTGGAGTCGGATATGGGGTAGATAAAATCAGTGCTCCACCACTTCGATATTTCTTTCATGATCACATCTCGAAGATTCGGGTTCAGCCGTTGCTAGAACTCATGCGACGGCCTAGCGTCCTCCTCAAGATAGATGTGGTGGGAGCATAGAGCCGGACTAATTATGTGGAGATCAGCTATACTCCATCCTATCGCCTTGCGGTTTCTTTCAAGAACCTCCATCAAATGAGATTCTTTCTCTCCAGTCAAACCTGTTGAGATGATGACTGGGTGCATATCTGGCTCACCCGCAAGGAATCTATACTTCAGCGACTGCGGCAAGGGCTTCAGTTCTGGACAACTGGGAGTTGGCAGATCTGGCTTCTGATATATCTGTGTGAAGGTGACCAGGTCAGCATGGGAGAACTCTCACTCTGCATGAATATCTGACAAAGGGAGGCCAGCTGAATCATCAATGAACTACACTGGTTCGTACTCCGTCCTAGCTATCGGCTCAGAAGGAATCAGACACGGCAAATATTCATCAAATTCATCCCAATCAATGTCTGAATCCGAGGGATCTAAAGTAGATGAACAAGAGTGAAAATCATCAGCATCACTCGTCCCAACACTGTCAGCCACAAAAGTATCCTCGTCCAGGGGTGTTCTTTCCAAGCTCTCGACTGCCATGAGCTTTAAATATGGTGAATCTGTAGGCAAGGCGAGGGTCTGTGCTACAGGATCTGTCCAATTGGATTCATCATCTGTCATCACAAAATCACACTCCTGGTGGATGTCTAGCTCTTCCTCTGTCATCTGCGCGGCTTCGCTGGACTGCTCTGAGCATTCTAATTCTCTCACTCTCGTCTCCTCGATCGTCTCTATTTGTATGCTTTCGCCCTCTACGCGGAAACACACCTTCCCGCTATCATAATCGGTCACCGCCTTGGCTGTGGCCAATAATGGACATCCACGTATGATGGGGGCATCGGTTACCGACTCAGGGATCTCTATGTCCAACACAACAAAGTCCACGGGGAATTTCAGACCCTGAATGGTAACGACCACGTCTCTCAATAACCCCTTCGGCCTCTTAGTCGACCTACCAGCAAACTGAAGGATCGTCCTACTCTTAAGAAGAGGACCGAACTCGAATCGGTCGAGTAAGGCTGCCGGAAGAAGGTTAATTGAAGAGCCACTGTCTAATAGAGTACGATCAAACTGCTGCTCCTGAATCTCGCATCTGACATAGGGAGCTCTTGCATCGGGTCTCTTGGCTGGGAGTTTATTCTGAATGGTGCAACAAGTGGAATGAGTGAGCACATGGATCTGATCTCTATGGTTCCTCCTCTTCTTGCGGACTGTAGTCTTCTCTTTCAAGTTCTTTTTGAAGAGGGGGATGTGCTCAAGTGCTTCCTGTAGAGTCAGATGAATGTGGAATATGTCAATCAACTGGTTGCTAAACTCTACCTGCTGGATCTTTTTATGATTTTCTCTTTTACACCCGTTCGCCCGGTGAAGTGCTTCCGGGAAGGGGATGGAGGGGGCCTCCGCAGATGGAGGACTAGGAAGAGGTTCCTGCGCCTGTGAAGGAATATAATCCATACCATGATCATCATTCAATACATATGGATATGAAGTGTGAACAGAAGCCTTTCCTTTATTCATATTTTTGTTCTTTTTCTTGTTACCGTAGTCCATAAATACAAAAGGTGGCAACACAGTAGAGGGGAGCTCAACAAAAGTGGAAGTGGTGGCCTCAGTACCACCAACGGTACCTGTCTTCACGGCATCAGCACCGTCGTCTGGAACTCCATCATTGGTGGCATCAGCAGCACCGTCTTCAACATCCTCATTAGCGGCATCAGCACCGCTACCTGGCTCATCTAGCGTTCCTGATTCGGCTTGTGGCTGTCGCTCAGATGAGGCGCCACCGGCTGGCATCCTACCGCTCCTAGTAGTTACAAAATCAGCATCATACAAAGAATAAGACATGTCACTCAAATAATCACTAGGAGAAGTATCCTCTGTATACTGTACCAGCTCAGATTTCCTTTTCAGATTGTTCGGGTTCGGTTCAATCTGAGCTGGTATAGCGACTTTGCCCTTGATGATATCCCTCATCTCCTGCCGGAGCTCATCCATTTCCTGCCGGAAGGATGCTCGCTGTTCGTAAAGCAAGCGGGCAAGGTCATCTAGAGCTGGGTTCTCAAAAGCAGGGGCCTGAGAACCGGACGTGTTTCCCTGCTGGAAATGAGGCTGCTATAGCTGCTGCTGGTGAGGATACTGCTGGGGAGGATGGGAGTATGATTGTTGAGGCTGCTGACGCTGCCTCCACTACTGTCCCTGATAGGCAGGACGAGGACCATGCAGGTATTACTGCGGGTGGGCATACTGGGGCTGCTACTGCTGTGGCTGGCTGTTCTGCTATCCCTGAGCCGGAGGCTGCTGCTGAGATGAGGTGCCACTGTTGCCCCAACGGAATCCGAGGTGATCAGGACGAATCCTGGGCTGCGGATTCCGGTTGTACCATATCCCCATTGACTTCCATCAGTGGCTCCTGCTCGAAGGATGGTGGAGGAAGAACTGCTAGTGGCTGATCCGGCTGATAGACCACCATCTGAGTGGCCTGAGATGGCAGCTGCGATGGGTAGTACTATAGCAACGGGACCGGCTCTGCCTGAATGTGGTTGACCTGGCGGTATGAGGCATATGGTTAGGTTGAGCTGCTACTACTAGGATTAACCCGTGATTTGGGAGGATGCTGGGTAGACATTTATACCTCTTGGACGCAAAGAATAAGTGTCTTCAGGTCACTCATAGTCTTGGCAATCTGGTCCATCTGGGCCATTCCTTGCATCTGCTTCTTCTCGAGGATCTCGAGACGGTCCAGCTTTTCACTGATGATGCCCATGTCAGCTGCAGCTGATTTATCTTGGGCTGCGGCTGCCGACGGAGTGTGCGGACCAGCATCGATGCGAACGATCCTCTGAAATGATCATGCTCCTTGCGGGGGCTTCTGTTGTGTGTAGACGCGGGCTTGGGCCATAAATGTTGAGTTCTCTACCATCCTTTCATAGATGGCCCAAACATCGTCTTCACCCTTGGAAAATTAGGACCCACCACAAGAGGCATTCACAAGCCCCTACAGCTCTGGTGTCAGCCTACAAAAGAAACTCTAAACCAGATTGGGCTTGGATATGTCATGGTGTGGACACCGGTCAATGAGCTCTCTGAATCGATGCCAAGCTTCATGGAACTGTTCATTAGGGATCATTACGAAGTTACTGATCATCACTCGTGCTGCATTCGTCCGGCCGAGAGGGTAATACTTGTTCAGGTATGCGGTCCAGAGTTCTGCACATGTGTCGATGAACCTCCCCAAATGTTTGAGCCAGTATGCGGCTCTATCAACCAAAGAGAAAGGGAAGGCTATCATCTTGATGGTGTCCTTAGTCACCAGCCTGTCATGAATTCTGCTACAGATCATTTCGAATTCTTGCAAGTGGAGGTGTGGATCTTTGGTCACCAACTCATGAAATTTAGGAAGTAGCTGGATGGTGTGCGGGCGAAGCTTGAAATCTCCATGGATGGGAGGGAGTCGGATCCACCGATGAGTGAGGGAGGCTGCTGTATTATGCAATTCTCTCATGATGGTTAGTGGCGGCCTCTCCTAGTTTGGTTCTCCTCCCTCATTCTCTACAACTGGTATATCACCTCCACCGCCACCGCCCCCAGGTCTGTTCTCTCGCATCTGCGCGATCTCTCTTATAAGGTCACCCATGAAGACTCCCTGGTCCCGGATCTGTCTCTGCATGGTCTCCAGGGATGCTAGAAGTGAATTGTTGATGGCAGCTTGATCATAGAGAAATGGAGGTGCTCATGCTCATCTGGGTGTTCGCCTCGGCCTGCCATCTCGGGATTCTCTGAAAAAGCAAAAGAATCCATCTCAGGTTCCGTCAAATGCTCTGAGCTCTGTGGTGCACTAAATTCTAAAACTCTTGGACTGATGGAAGGAGAATGAGAAGGGTGGTCGAGGGGGAACAAGGTGGAAGTAAACTCAGGCTCAGAGAGTGGGTCTGGACTCTCCGAGGTTGCCCTAGATGAATAGGGAGGAATGCTGGATAGTGGTGCTGACAAAGTCGGCCTAAGGGACCTCCTTCCCATCATTGTGATTATTGAGAAGAGCAAGGTTGTAAAATGAAGAAGAAAGAAGGGAGAAGCAAAATTGTGCACAAATGTGCAGTGTTTTTGATCTTGACCTAGATCCAACTAGCAATCAAACACAAAACAAGGGGATTCACCAACTTAACACATGAAGCCGTGAAGGTTCGGCTTTTTTCTTTGTAGTTTTTAAAATGAATTCAGGAAGTTATCTTTTAACGAGTCCTTAGAGCGCTACGCCTATAGGAGAGAGAGAGAGTACTACCGGAAAAGTATTCCCATACTTGTCCTCCTCCTGTGTAACCTGTAGCTTGCGCTTTTTGAGGTCCTTGTAACTCTTACTGGATCCCTACTCAACCAAAAAAAAGGGAGGAAGCCGATAGGCGAAACCGATACTTCGGATCTCACTCGCAACAGAATCACCCGTGAGTGTGCAAGACCCTACTCGGACGCAGATGGTAGACAGACACACCCGTGAAGGCGTGGCCTATGCTCGGTACTTCGGACAAGGTCGGTGCTCTACACAATAGAGAGTCACCAATGGCGACCAAGCCCTACTCGTCTACGTACGATAGTAGCGCCAATACTTCGGAAATCCAAGTGATACACAAGGCAGCCACAAGCTGGGTTTTTGGCTCTAATCCTTACGAAGCCGCTAAACTCACTTGGAAGGAGACCTTCCCATGAAACCTGAATACAAGTGAGGGTGTTACTCTCCCCAAGCAATGAATCTAATTACCAATTTTATTCAGGTCAAATTTTCTTAGCAGACCCTTTTTTAATTTTTTTGGTGTTATCGCTTCTTTTGAGTCAATTCAAACAAGTGCCTAACGTTTTTGTATTTTCTTGATTCCTACTTGATCCAAAAACAGAGGGAGAAAAGAGTCGAAAAAGCCGTGCAAGTCGGCACCAAGATGGAAATCTCACCTTTGTGCCTAAGTGATGGATGCAAAGATAGAAAGACTTACAGTGCCTCCAGCTCTCTCCATGCGGGATGCAAAGCAGAAATTTTTAAACCTAATCTACATGCCGATATGCACACGAAAATCATCCTAAGCAGGCAATTGCTACGTGAAGAACCACAAGTCCTAACCAATCTCCAATCCTAGAGTCCGGTCTAGGCTCACCCCTCCTCCTCTCGACACGTCGAGTTCAGGAGAAGCGCTTGGCGGGATGAGCTCGTGGCACGACGGATCAAAAATGATGATTAACTGTTTAATTAAACTAAGTCCTAATACGCACTATAGGTACATGCAATGGTTATTAGGGTGTTTTGACCTAATCTAATCGATCAAGCAATGCCTAAAATCTAAGGGCTCAATCCACAAAAGAAAGGAAAAATAAAACAAACACCAGCAAATGACAATGAGAAACCCGATGAAATCCGCGGTGATCCCCCAGGTGAACAAACACCTGGAAATTAGGCCCGAGTGTCCTGAGTTTCCAAGTGTCCCTGTATTATTACAAATTAATAAATGAATCTCTCTCTCACCAAAAATAAAAGCTACTGACTACTATTCTCTCTCACTCCTCCTGCTCTCTCCTGTCGGCTTGGGCTAGAAAAGCCGACTCTGCTTCCCAAGGCTGCACCGGATCACCTAGGCGATCCTCCTCGCTCCGCGGTCCCTCTTAAGAAGACAAGAAAAGAGATAGTCAGAAAGCTCACAAATATATATAAAAATCAAGAGAGACAAAGCAAACAATGGTGTAAACAAGCAATCACAATCAATCAAAAATGAGAACTATACGATGTTGCTCCCCAGCAACGGTGCCATTTGATTATCAAGAATTTTGAGGTCGTACGGTTTCACAAGGCGAAACCGCAGTCGGTGTATTGACCGCTCAAAAATCCCTAATTAACCAACAATGAACCCACAATATTAATATCAAGCAATGAAAAATAAAGTAGAGTCAAATTTATTTTTAACTCTACAAACAAGGTGTATAGTGGAAGTAGGTAGAGTGTCGATCACAGGGAGCAAGGCAGGATAGATCGGGCTAAATGCAAAATGAGTGATGTGTGATTAATTGTCTAAAAATGAAATGCAAATGTTTTTGTGGGTTTTAAATTTTTTATTTAATTTTTAATTTTGTATTTTGATTTTTAATTTTCTGATTTTATATATTCTTTTTATATTTTATATATTTTTTTATTTTTTTCAATATTGGAATATATATACAATATAAGAAAAGGGAGAATGATGTATTTATAAAAATAGGTAAAAATGCTCAAAAATTAGGAAATAAAATATTTTTGGTCTTTTTATAATTTTATACTTTTTTGTGATTTTTGGGGATTTTTCTAATTATTTGTGGTATTTTTAAAAGTCAAAAATAAAGAGAACAGTGGATAAACTTGCTGGCCGAGATTAAAATGGAATTGAAAAATACCTAACAGTATCAAAATTTTCCCAAATTAATTTTAAAATAAAGAGAATAAAATAGGGAGCCTACAGGACCTGAGTTTGTATTTTTTAGATTTTTCTATGATTTTTTAGATTTTTATGACATTTTTAAGTATTTTCTAATTTTTTAGGTTTTTGTTTCGAAATTTTTAATGATTTTTGTACTGACACTAAAAGACAATAAAATAGACCTTAGGTATTTTTTTTGGAATTTTTCTAGAGGTTTTACTATTTTTTTGGTATTTTCTAATGCAACCAGTAGCTAAAATGCATATTTTTGATTTTTAATAAATATTAAAATGCACCAAAAATAAATGCAAAATTATGGCATGAATGTGCAAGCACACAGGAGCTTAAGTTAAATGTTTGGAAATTTTTCGAATTAAAATGATGCACTAAATAAATAGAGCAAGCATGCAAAAATACATTGCCTAGCAGGGGTAAAAATTCAAATAAGCAAACATCCATGGGTTGCACTGCAATTTTCCAACAAAATTTAATACTAAATAAGCAATTTAATGGACCACGCACGAATACTAAAATCCGCAAGGGCACCCTTGCAAAATACCCACCAGGGCGCGTGACTAGCACGCGCTTCGGAAGGACCTGTATGTAATAAGAAAAAGTATGAGGGCCTTAATGCAAATTACACAAAAATATACACTGTTTCAGGAAGTTCTTGGACCAAAACAAAATACTTAAACCCTGGAGGGGGTCCTCGCAAAATGCCCGCACCTCACGTGTACTGGTACGTGAGGTGACGCGACCAGGACCTACTTGCAATAACAGAAAGTTCAGGGGCCTAGATTTAATTTTACAAACTTTTTTAAACGGCCAATGAAAGTTCAAGTGTTATAAAATAAATTACACAAGTGGCTGGGTATACTTGCAAAATTTCCAGCCAAAGGCGCGATCCAACGGTGCTCGACTATTCACTTGTCCACGTGTCAGCACCGGAGCATGCGATACCCCTTTGCGATCGGCGGCGAGGATTAGATCTGTTGGCGAAGATCGACGGTGGAGAGCGGTCAGATCCAACGGCGGCTGGCGCGTCTGGGAGACCTCCAAGATCTGACGGCTACGAAGGGGCCTAGATGAACTAGGATGAACTCGCGGGGAGGCGAGTTTCCCCAGCGTCGATCAGGCTCCTCCGTCGCCCAGTGAAGCTCCAAAATGGCTCCCAAGGGTCCTGCGAGGGTCCTCGATGTGCTGGTCGCTCTAGAAATCCTCGACGTTGGTCGAGGGGCTCGCGAGGTCGCTGGAGCGGAAGGGATCCAGGTACCTCCGCCTCCTCCAAGACGAGCTCCAGGTGCGAGTTTAGGCTCAAACCCTGCAAGAAAAGAGTGAAGGCGTCAGGGGAAAACTGCCCCGACCCCGCGGTGCTGCGAAAGTGACGAGGATGGCGCGAACGACGCAGCCGGAGGTGCGCTCCGGCGAGGTCTTTGACTATGCGAATCGATGAGCGAAAATCGGGATGGAAGGTAGCTTCGTGATGCTACGACTATGGTAAATAAAAAGAGCGAAGAAAAAGAGGGAAATGGATACCTCAAAGGCCAGAGCCCAAGGTTGAAGGTACCTCAACGGCGGGTGCGCCGGAGGTGGGTGGAACACACCTAGATCGTGGTAGATCCGCCGCCTTGAAGAGGCCACTCTGGAGCTGTCACCTCCAGGTAGCACAAGCGAGTCCAAGGGGAGAAAAATCTTGATGAAATGCAGTTCAAATTAAAAATGGAAGTTGAGGTCTGGTTATGTAGTGTTGACGGTTGGGCATGGAGATTGAGGCGATGGCGGTCGATTCAACGACGCAATGAACGAGGAGATCCTTGGGCGTGTATGCCCTTTGATCGAGGAGCAAAAAGTCTTTAGGACGATACACGAAATGGTGAATGGTTCTTCCTCGAAAAAAGGTTGAAAACGGGTCAAAGCGCACTCTAACATGGCTACAGGAGGAGGCTCAGACTGTTGACCACGGTCAACAGTCCAAGCCCCCTGGTTGGTCCACGTGGACCAACCAGGAAAATCCTGGAAAAATGATTTCTAAATTAAATTTAAATTGAAAACGATTTATTTAAATTTTAATTATAAAATAAAAATGTTTATTTTTTATGAAATATTTTATAGTTATTTTTAATTATTTTTATGAGGTGTATTTTTACAACTTACCTTTTAAAGCCCTTATAGGTATCTTACTTATATATTTTATTAGTTTATTTTTTATTTTGTATTTTTAATTTATTTAATTATGTTTATTATTTTATAAAATTATAAAATACTTTTATACACTTAATTATATTTTTATTTTATTTTTCTGATGTATTTTGTACATTTAATAAAATATAAGTATGTATTATACAGGTATGTTTATAGGTAGTTTACCCATGTGTTATGTATACATGTATTTTACTTTGTATTTTATTTGTATTTTTATTCTGATTATAATATACATACTTATTATAAATAATATTTACAAAATTATAAAAATATAAAAATACAAAAATAATGAATAAATAATAAAATGAATATTTTAATCTATACAAGTATACAAGGGGGTCCAAAACTCAACTTTCAAACCGTAGCTCCGTCAAATGCGAAACCACCGCCATTAAATAACTTATTTTTAATTATATACAATTAAACGTGAGTTTGATGCATTTGGAGTTTTCATTTGTGAGATACGGGTATGGGAAGTTGGGATTCTGGATTTTTATTCAGACCATAACTTTTTATCTGTACATTATTTTTAAATGACATTAATTTTGTATTTTATATTTTTAATTATCTACAACTTTCATGTATAAATTTCTTTATTTGAGGTGTAAAAAGTTAAACCAAAAATAGGTCCCAAAATGAATAAAGAATGAATAGAATGAATATGTATTTTTGATGTATTCTGGCCCTTATCTCCCCTACTTTCTTCCTTGTCGACCTATTCATCAAGATGCCTAGATCTCGGGGTTTCGGGTCATAAAATATTTACAATATTTTATTATTTTTCTTTTCTTTTATTTATTCTATAATTTTGGCTTTAATTATAGCATTTTATACACTATTTACATGCACATGCATGGATGCTAAGATGATGTAATTAATAGTATTTACACGCAATTACTAGGGTTTTTGAGGCCAAAATGATAGAATAAAGATGATGAAATGCGGATTCATCACCACCCACAGGCCTACGGCTCTGTGTCTACGTAGAGGGGCGAGAAGAAAGTGAACCACGTCCTACCAAGTCCTGTCCCAAGTTAAGGGATGGTGTAAACATGCGGGCTATCGCTGCCGTCGCTGTCGAGTGGTGGCGAGGGTCTCTACAGAATCAAGAGAAGTCCCGACGTGCATGGCTGGGGTGGAGGTAACTATGACTAACCTCCATGTAATCAGCATTGTGAAGCCTCCCACTTTGTCGCCTTCGCAAAAACCTCCTTTATGGAGGTGAGGTCGAAGGTAGAAAGTATGTCATTTACTTCCTCGTGCATTCCCCGGATGAACTTCTGCAAGTTCTTCTATGGGTAGGCTGTCGTAGCTGGGGAATGGCGAGACAACTCAGTGTAGCAGATCAGGTACTCTTGGGCCATCATTGATGAATATGTGATTCATCACTCTTAAAGTTAAAAATAGAGCTTTGTCCCTAGGTATTTAGCATCATATTTCCTTTATCTTGCAAAGATAGCATTCATGCATCAATCCTCAAGATATGCATTTTAGCATTCATATTTGCATTTAAATAAGAAGCCAATTCATTTGTAAAATCCACTTGTAAAATACCCACCTATTTATTTATTTTATTTCCCCTCCAAAATCAAATCACACCTTCCTTATAATGTGTACACTATTAGTTAATAATACAAGGAATAAAGCCAAAAATTCCTATCTTGTAAAATACCCAATAAAGCCCCAAATCCCCTGGACCTTAGAATACCAATATCCCTCTCTTACAAACTCCGAATTAGGTCTACTCACCTTCAGGTTAATACACATCCATAGAAATTCAAAATGAGACTAATTTCATCCAATTCGGAGCTCGTATGCAAAACTTGGGTTTTTGGGTCCCTTTGTATATTACATATATGTATATTTGTATTCTTGTATTTTGGTATCATATTTGACCTCATCTCCATTTTTGGTCAACATGAAACTTGTAGATCTTATCGAGATCTACAACTTTCATGTTTTTAGTTTTTCCAAATTCGGCATCCTTCTCTCTCTAAATTCATTTTCTTTCTCAGCCACTCAGAGCTGGCCACGTGGCACCCTCTGATTGAGCCACGTGGCCCGCCCCCGTTGACCTGTCCGCCTGCACCCCAGACCGTTGGATCTCTTCTTGATCCAACGGTCCAATGATTTCCACGCACACCCTTGGTTCCCCACCGTCTGATCATACCCAGCTCACATCTACACCGTCCGCTAGCGCCTCGCCCACAGTCCACCACGTGGCACTCTGTGCGCCATCCGATCTCGCTGTGGGCGCCTTGATCTATACCGTCCATCACCGCCTTCGCTCCCCACCATCCGATCGCAGATCTGATCTAATCACGCCCGCCCGTTAGCGCCTCGCCCTGCGTCCGCCACGTGGCACGTCCAGGTCCCTTCTCTTTCGCTCGTTATATCTAATCCAAGGCGTTAAACCGCGCTTCCATATGGGCCGTTGGATTGCTCGATCCAACGGTCGATGCATCATCTTCCACCTCCCGCACACCCCGTGCCCACATCTTTCATTATGCGCAAGGGGTTGCCCCCTTTCTATTTTGGGCACCACGCCGACCATCATCTCCGACCCCTGGCACCATTACGACATAGCCCACTCTCCCCTCATCCTCGCTAACCCCCTCGTTCGCCATGAAAGCCCTCAACTTCGCGCCACGACGTCCACCAACTCCACCTCTTCGCCAGCTACCCGTCACCTTCATCCTATAAATATGTCGCCTCCAGCCACTTTCACCCCCATCCGCCACCACGGAGAGTATCTCCGAGCTCCCTATAGGCGACAGGTTAAACAGGGAAGACGCATCCATCTTTGAGCCGACTTCCCTATAGGCCACGTAACCTTTTCTATCTTGTCTGATAAACTCACACTTAAAATCAACTAGATTAATCGGACTCGGTTTTGGGTCCTTCACTACGTTGAGTGTGAACCCAGGGTCTTGGATTGAATTGTTTGCTTCAGGTAGGAGTCAATTCCTATCTTCACTTAGAACTCTCGATTCTTCTCACCAAACCAAGATGACTAACTGGGGGGATATCGACTCCTTATTCACCTATCTCTTTGAGCCCCCCATGAAACTCCTCTTCATAGGCCTAAGCGCAACTTGGACCACCCATGACTCATGACCCTCTTGAGTTCTGGTTCCCTCACACCCGGGGTGGTTACTCTCAAACCAACCCTTTCTTCTCCTTTAAGCTTATCGAGGAAGACCATCGCCTCGGTAAGAATCCCTTCCTTGATTTGTCCTCTAATACAGACCATGTTTCATAACCAGGACTAGAGGATAAGATGCCACATTAGCAACCACCAGATGAGGATCCGTTGCGACAGATCCTTAATCGCCTCGCCACAGCCGAACAACAGAATGTAAATCTTACATCTAGAATGGGACAGATTATTACAGCAGGAGGAATCGATCGACCAATGGTTGATGCCTACAACCCAGCAGAGAACGAGATGCACAGTTGGTTGGCACCAGCGGTTCCCCCCGAAGTATTCGAGCTCAAGCCCCACTTCCTTAGCTTGCTACCGAATTTCAACGGAAATGCCAATGAAGAACCATATGCCTTCCCTAGAGACTTCGAGCTGGTTTGCAACAACCTTAGTCATCCTAGGGTTGGGCAGTATTACATTCGACTAAAGGCCACCCTATTTGCCTTAGGAGATAAGGCAGCACATTGACTGAAGAACCTAGGGGTGATACGTACAACCTGAATGCAGTTCAAGGACCTATTCTTGAAGAAGTTCTACCCCCTCTTTAGGACTAATCAAATGAGAACAAATATCGCTAGTTTCTCCCAGGGATCCAGTGAACCATTCCATGAAGTCTGGGATAGGTTTAATGACCTAATTCAGAAATGTCCCTGCCATGGCATTTCTAAGGCGATCTTAGTCCAGACCTTATTCTGTGGCATGACCCCGGAGATGAAAGGGTTAGTCAGTGCTGCCTGTGGAGGAAGCTATCCGAACAAGAATGAGAATGTTGTATGGAAGATACTAGAGCAGATGGCAGAAAGAGGCAGGTTGCAGGCCACCAGGGACTATTAGTTGTCTCCATCAATTCTATCCAATGAGACAACTACGAGGACTATAGCGGATCTGATAGAGGACCTCATTCCCAACATGGGGATGATAGCTGATAAATTAACCATGGTCGAGCAGATCCACAAGAGGAGCACTGACCTTGAGTCTCTCTCACGTTTGCCGAAGCAAGTAGAGGAACTTACTGAAAGGGTAGCTAAGATTAAGCTACATGCCCCTTCTGCACCACATGTGCCTGCACACCGAGTTCATCTTGTACAGGAACAGGAACCGTGGCCTCAGAGTGGCTGGGTAGAGGATCAGACTTACACCCAGCAGGACCAGCAAGCACCCCCACAAGTGGAAATCGGATACGAGGAGTCTCCGCAGGTGTTCAAGATCAACGGGATATGGTACAACCATGACCCCATCGGCAGACAGTCGGGGATGGGGAACGGTCAGCCTCACTGACCTTCCCCAGCTTACCAGGAAACCAGCTCCGTCCCCGCACCGTGCTTTGTTCAGTCCAGGCCCAAACGAGGGTACCAGCCTCAGCAGCACCAGCAGCAGCGCACGTTCCACTCGGGCCAACAGGGCCCGTCACCGTCCCATCAGCAACAACAGTACTGGCATGGCCAGCAGGACCAGTACATAACCTCATCCGTAAGTCAGCATTAGCCAGCCCAGCCCACCGAATTGGAGTCCCTCACCTTGGCGATCCAAACCCTATCTGATAGGGTCCAACAGATCCAGAATGACTATCTGGATATGAGAACCGATCTAAATCATGTCTCTCGTACCCATGATAAACAAATGGCGCTAAAGACCCCAATTCCCGCCCAGGTTCAGGCCAACCCGAACAGCTTGACTCAAGGCCAGAACCGACCTCGTGATCAGGTATACTATTCAGATAAATCTTTATCTGAACATGAGATCCTTTCGTATGATAATGTGAACCATATATCCCTCGGGAGCGAAAGGACCGTGATCGTACCTGATCGGACACGGGCACTAGAGGAAGAAGCCGCCAAGTCTCTACTTGAGGAGAACTTGGAGGCAGAAGACGAGCAACACCACCATCACCACCACTGGCAGAAGAAGAGGACTTCTGGGTCCTCGAAGCAGCAACAAACCCGCACCAGCAGAGAGTCCGCCGAAACCGATGAAGAGCTCGCACCTCCATCTGAGGAGGATCGTCCAGAAGTCGCGGAAGATGCATCACCGGTTTTGCAGCAGCATTTTCCTTTGAGTCAGAGTCAGAGTTCGAGTCTGTTTCAGAGTCCGAGTCTTGTACAGAACTCAGTTCCCGCTTTGAATAAAAACATTTCAGTTTCAGAAATTGAGTTGGAGTCAATAATCCCTTTCCCCCGAGCTCTTAAGTGTTGAAAGAAGAAAACTAAAAAAACCATAAAGATGACCCTGAGATGGCAAAGTTTTGCAATAAACATATCAAGGTCACAATCCCCTTTGACAAGTACGTGGAAATGACTCATACATTTCAGAAATACCTTAAGGTGAGATGCACACCTACTAGGGTTAGCATGAAGACCAAAAGTCGTGTTGAGAAACACGTTCTGTCAGTAGTCACGACTTGTGCAATAAAGAACTCGTTTCCAAGAAAACGAAGAGACATGGATGCACATTATGTGGTGAGTCATGTCGATGACATTGCATTTGCACTCACTCTCCTAGACAACGGATCCTCAATTAACTTAATGCCTACAACCCTCTATGAGCGGCTTAATCTCGGACCTCTTAGGAAATCTAGAGCCCTCCTGCAGTTTGCTGATAAATCAACCAAGAGGTCCCAAGGAGAATTGAGGAATGTTGTCATCAAAGTCGAGGGTCAGGAATACATGGTGGACTTTACTATCCTAGATGTGGAAACCTCTCGCAATTGGAGAGATTCCCACATCATCCTAGGCAGGCCCTTCCTCAGAACAGTGGGGGTCTTGTTTGATTACAAGATCAGGAAGATCCAGTTCCAAACTCCAGGCGGAGACGAGGAACTGGAGATGAAGCAAACCAGATGGTAGAGACCGGATTCTGAATCCAACACAGAGTACTTTTCAACCGAAGCAGACTTCGACCATGTAGACACAGTTGGGCCATGGAGACAAAACCCAGCCAGTACCGATGAGTCCCTCCCCACCGGAGATGATCCCGTGCATGAGTCAGTGTGAGAGGTCCTCAGAAACGAGTACAGTTCATAACCTGAATCCCCCTACATCTTTGATGACTTAGAGGCCCAGCTGGGCCTATCAGTCCTTCCCTATTTAGGACAATCGGAAGATGAGGATGACGAGTCGGACGTGGCTTTCGCCGATTGCATGGAGACCTTTGTCGATCCGACTCCAGAGCTGAATAACTTGGTGGCAGCAATTACATAAACATATCCAGCCACTTCCAACACTGAACCAGATTCGATTGAGCCAGACTTCCTAGATGATCACACATTACCTGAGCTCAAGCCTTTACCCACAACACTAAAATATGCCTTCCTTGTGGGTCAGGAGAAGAAATATCCAGTCATTATCAGTTCACGATTGACCGAGGAGCAGGAATCTCGCTTGCTAGAGATCCTGGAGAAAAACCGCAAGGCAATAGGCTGGAGCATTTCCGATCTACACGGGATAAATCCCACTCTGTGTTCACACCATACCTACTTGGAGAATGAAGCCAAACCCTCTCGTGAATTCCAACGTCGTTTGAATCCAAAATTACGAGAGGTAGTGGAGAAAGAGATAGAGAAATGGTGCAACATGGGTTTCATTTATCCCATCTCCGACTCTAAATGGGTGGCTCCTATCCATGTTGTCCTGAAGAAGTCGAGAATTCAGACGACCACCAACGAGGACGGAGAGGAGATCGTGACGTGAGTGCCCACGTCGTGGCGCATCTGGATGGATTACATGCGCCTGAATGCCGTGACGAAGAAGGATCATTTCCCCCTATTGTTCATTGATCAGATCCTAGAGAGACTAGCGGGAAAAGAGTTCTTCTGTTTCTTAGTTGGTTTCTCGGGTTACAATCAAGTAGCCATAGCTCCGGAGGACCAGGAAAAGACCACATTCACATGCCCCTTTGGTACCTATGCTTTCAGGCGCATGCCTTTTGGGTTATGCAATGCTCCAGGTACTTTTCAAAAGTGCATGATTGCTATATTCCCCGAAATGGTTGGCGAATTCCTGGAAGTCTTCATGGATGACTTCTCGGTCCATGGCGATTCATTCGATTCCTGTCTTAGGAATCTGGACCGAGTCCTCAAACGCTGTTGTGAGGTTTATTTGGTGCTCTCCTGGGAGAAAAGTCACTTCATGGTGACGGAAGGCATTGTGTTGGGGCACGTCATCTCCAAGAGAGGAATGGAGGTTGACCCTGCCAAGGTAATTGTGATCAGACGACTCCAGCCACCAACCAACGTTAAGCAGTTGTGGTCATTCCTCGGGCATGTCGGATTCTATCGGAGATTCATCAAAGATTTTTCTAAGATTGCCCGATCGCTGGCTGAGCTTTTAGGCAAAGACATGAAGTTTATTATTGATCACAAATGTCTTGAAGCCTTTAAGATAATGCAAGGAATGATCATGGATGCACCTATCCTACAAGCCTTAGATTGGTCTCTACCTTTTGAGATCATGACGGGCGCATCAGATTTTGCTGTTGGGGCTGTGTTAGGACAGAGGAGGGATGGCATCCCGTTTGCGATCCACTACGCAAGCAAAGTGCTTGATACCTGTTGAACAGGAAAATAGAGGGTCGTACGATTTCACAAGGTGAAACCGCAGTCGATGCGGTGACCGCTCGAAAATCCCGATTCAAACAACAATTAACCCACGACAATCAAGTAAAGCAGTGAAAGTGTGTGGAGTTAAAATTTATTATAACTCTACAACAAAGATGTGTATAGTGCAAGTATGTGTAGAGGTCGAACACAGGGAGCAGAAAGGCTAGATCGGGGCAAAATTGCTAAAAATGTGTGTGTGTGTGTGTGTGTGATCAAGTGTCTACTAGGCTATTTTTTTGTGGGTTTTTAATTTTATATTTTTTTTAATTTTTGATTTTATATTTTTGTATTTTAATTTACTGATTTTATATTTTCTTTTTATATTTTATATTTTTTTACTTTCTTTTCTTTGTAATATTAGAATATGCAAACTATATAAGAAAAGAGATGATAAACTATTTATAAAAATAAGGGAAAAAGCTCAAAAATTAGGAAATGAAATGTTTTTGGTATTTTTATACTTTTCTACTATTTTTTTAATTTTTGGGAAATTTTCAGAATATTTTTGGTATTTTTAAATAGCAAAATACAAGAAAACAGTGAATAACAGACAAGGCTGAAACTAAAATGGAGAAATAAAATAGGAAACAGTGACAAAAATTCTCCAAATTAGTTTTCACTTAAAGATAATAAAGTAAGAAAAATTTAGACACCAAGATTATATTTTTAGGATTTTTGTAGAATTTTCAATATTTTTATAAAGGTTTTTGGTGTTTTGTGATTTTTTGGAGTTTTCTTTTATAATTTTTAGTGAATTTTGGAAGTTAAAAAACACTAAAAGAAACAAAATATATTTTTTTGGGATTTTTCTGGAGTGTTTTTATATTTTTTTAGGGATTTTATAAGCTAGACAGTGCACAAAATGGACGTTTTTGATTTTTAATAAATATTAAACTGAACTAATTATGAAAAATAAAAAGAGGCCGTTAAACTACTATGCAACAGGATGCTACTATGATTTTTGGGGATTTTTTGGGGTTTTATAGTCGCATGCAAAAAAATACAAGAAACATAAGGAAAGTACATGTTTGCAAGGGCATTTGTGGTAATATTCAAAAACGCGAGGGCCTGCGTGCAATATGTTCACAAAATAATTAACTGATTAACGGAGTTTAAGGGCCAATGACAAAACACTAAAGCGTCGGGGATATCCCTGCAAAAACACCACGCACCACGTGCAAAGCACGCACCTGGCGGGGACGTCCCAATAATTACCAAAAGCCCGCGGGGCCAAAATGCAAAATACACAACTAAAAATAACTGCAGAAGAATGTTTGAAGAGTCTTGATTAAATACAAAAAGGACTGGGCGGATGTTGCAAAATACCCAGAATAAGGGGCGGCCACGGACGGCGGATCTTCTTCACCAACACACGTGTCGCGCTCACGGCCCGCGATATCCCTTCGGCCATGGACGATCCAGATTAGATTGTGAATTGGCAATCGGACGGCTGGAGTGGCACGAGATTCGACGGATGCTGTAGCCCACGAAGAACACCCAGCAGATCGACGGCGCACGACGAAAGTGGAAGAACGGCTGAAGAAACTCACGTGGCGAGTTTGAATCGGGATCCATGGGCTCTTCCGACCTCCGACCACGGTCCAGAACGGACCAGGAAGCTCCTGGAGCAATCCCCTCAAGGGCGGCGTGCGCAAAAGGGCTTGGAAGAAGCCGGATGTCCGCCGCGACGTGGAGGTGCGGTGACTGCTTCAGGAGCTCGGTTGCTGCAAAAATCGACCCCACGAGGAAGGTCTCTTGCGCCTAGGGACCTGCAAAAGGAATGCACAGCGACAGAAGAAGGTCCAGGGCAACACGGAGGGAGTGGATGGTGTTTGGCGTGAATGGTAGCTCGCAGGAGCAAGCTCCAGCGAGGGGGAAGACGGTGGCAACTTAATGCGAAGCAAAACAGATAGGGAAAGCAGATCCAAGGCTACAAAAAAATAAAAAAAACGCAAGAAATGAGAAGAGAATGGACCTCGATTGGCTTTAAAAGCCAAGAGATATGACCTCGACGGCGGCGGCCGGAGATGGGAATGGTGGAGCGCCCAATCAACACATAATCGCCTCCCAAGAGGGCTGGAGGTCTCCCTGTCACCGAGACCAGTCATGAGCTCAAGCAAGGGGGACCAAAATGAGTCAAAATGGGGTTCAAAAAGCAAGAGGAAGACTGGGTGGTGTTTTAAAAATATGGTCAAGGAGCTCTCTTCGAGGCGAGCTCACGGGTGGCACAACGACCCAAAGGTCGAAAAAATCCTCTGGCGTGTAAGAGCTTTGAACAAGGATCGAAAGTCGTGAAGACGACGACCTCAAAAAAACGCAAGACCCGTTCTCGAAAAATCCGCAAAGATCGGCCAAAATCATTCTGACATGCTGACAGAGGATGGTCAGACAGTTGACCCGTGGTCAACTGTCCAGACCACCTGGTTGGTCCACGTGGACCAACCAGGAAAAACCTCTAAAAAACACTAAAAAATCATTTTAAAAATAGTAAATAATATTATTTTATTTAGGTTATAAAATAAAAAGTGTTTATAAATTTATAAATTATTTTATTCCGATTTTTAATTATTTTTATGTGATTTATTTTTACAAGTTGCTTTTGTACCCCTATATAGGTATATTATCTATATATTGTATTCTTTTATTTTTATTTTGGTGTTTTTAATTTCTTTAATTTTTTTTATTATTTTATAAAATTATAAAACACTTTTACACTTACTTGTATTTTTATTTTAATTTATTGATGTGTTTTGTATATTTAATAAAATATAAGTAAGTAATTTATAGGTATGTACATAGGTCTAATACCTAGGTATCAAATATGTAAGTATTTTATTTTAAGTTTTATTTAGGTTTTTATTCTGATTTTAATATACATATTTATTATAAGTAATGTTTACAACATTATAAAAATATAAAAATATAAAAATAATGAGTAAATATCAAAATGAATATTTTATCCAGTATAGTTGTACAATGAGGGTCCAAAACTCAACTTTCAAACCGTCGCTCCGCCAAATGCGAAACCACCGCCATTAAATAGCTTATTTTATTCTATTTACAATTAGAGTGAGTTTGATGCATTTGGAGTTTTCATTTGTGAGATATGGATCTGGGAAGTTGGGATTCTGGATTTTTATTCAGACCATAACTTTTTATCTGTGTATTATTTTTAAGTGAAATCAATTTTGTATTTTTTTTATTTAATTATCTACAACTTTCATGAACAAAGTTTCTTTATTTGAAGTATAAAAAGTGAAACCAAAAATAGGTCCCAAAATGAATAAAGAATGAATAAAATAAAAAAGAATTTTGTGTTGTATTTTGGCCCTTATCTCCCCCTACTTTATTCCTTGTCGACCTATTCATCAAGATGCCTAGGTCTCGGGGTTTCGGGTCATAAAATATTTACAATATTTTATGATTTTTCTTTTCTTTTCTTTATTCTATAATTTTGGCATTAAAAACTGCATTTTATACAATATTTACACACATATACATGAATGCTAAAATGCATGAATTAAGCCTAATTACACGCATTTACTAGGGTTTTTAAGGCCAAAATGATAGAATAAAGATGATGAAACGTAGATTCATCATCCCCCTATACTTGTCTTTGCTAGTCCCTAGCAAACACTTATGCAATAAGTGCAGAAAAGAAAAAAAAAGAAAAGAAAAAGAAGAAGGTGGATTAAGTGTAGTTATCAAACTTGTCTTCACAAAATCAAAGTTTGGAGATTAAGTCGGACCTTTGGAATTTTAGTGCGGGTGGAACCTTATTGAGATCCGAATTTGAAATTCAACAGTCCCTGAGAATCCCAAAACTCTGTCCAAGTCTCCTCAATAGCCAGGTCAGAAATATCTCAACTCATACGCAAACCCTTATGACTTTGAATCTGACTCGTACAGTGTAAGTGATGGTGGCTCTCCCCAACTAGAATGACAAAGAGACTAACTTCTCCAGTACGACAACCCAATGATTCCCCAATCCAATAACTCCATCCTCGAGGAGCGGGGTATTCCCTTCTAAGTTCAAGTGGCAACCAACTCATGAGAAGGGGGTGAAGAGAAGAATGGACGGTAGCCAGTGTAGCTACCTATCCTGGGATGCAAGACCAGTGTAGTCAAGTCATCCAGCTGCAGGATCACATATTTGACTTTGGAACTCAAGCTTGCTTATTTACTTTACAACATATTCACATACTTTGCAGGCTCTTTATTTTTGTACAGGCCTGTCTCTTTTTTTTAATACTATATACAACAGCATTTACATAAGGAGTTTTTCCTCTTGAGCCAGTAGACTATCCCTCTTTTGAAGCTTTATTGCAGCCCACAGTCTCCTGTCTTTAGACTTCCTTATCACTGGACGGGTTGGGGTGCACTTCCCTCCCTAGAGGAGGACAAATGTTTCCACTTGTGTGCGTCTCATACCGGCAAATCCAATCCCCTCACCACTCCAACTGAGTTGAGCCATGTGAAAGGTGCAAGTGTCCAAGTTAGGTCATTATCAACAAGAGTCGTGCGTGTGCTTCAAAATACTCTACTTAGGCAGTCAAGAATCTATTGAACCAAGTCTCGTAATCCTCAAAGAATTAAGTCAACTAGACCTGAAGTACCTCAAACCTAGTTCCTATAAGGTTCCTGTTATTAGGTAGATTTTAAGGTCCAATCAAGCTCCAATCTCCGGATTTTACTTAGACTTGTTTAACTATCGAACTCAATCCGAAAAATGCGAATGCTATGCAATGCAGAAAATATTTTTGTGATGCAATTTTCAAAGATTTTGAACTTTTTATGGATTTTTGAAAAGATGATGCATGCATATGCAAAAAAAATTCAAAAAGATTTTTCAAATGTTTTTGGATTTTAATTTTGCAAATGTTTTTGGGATTTTTGAAAACAAAAAGATTTTGGCCGAAAGTTAGGTGAAAATATGTACACGGGAGTGCTTCTTATATCTACAAGAAGTGGATTTTAAGAATTTATAAAGGTAAGTTGTCAGTTTTATACAAATAATGGATTTTAGGTATGATGTATATATTCCTCAAACTTATTTGACACAAGCTTTTCAAACAATTTTTGAAAACTATAGTCCAAAATAATTTTTACAAACATTTTACAAACATGTACACACATTTGAAAATCATTTTGCAAAGGCTTTCAAAACAGTATATATAGGTTTTTCAAATATTTTTGCAACCATTTTTCAAACCATTTGCAAATCATTTTTCAAACATTTTATTTCACTCAAAGAAAAGAAATTTTACAAACTACACATTTTTACAAAGGTTGAAAACATGTAACAAAATATTTTCAAAATAGTTTTCAATAAATGTTCACAAAGATTTTCAAACTATTTTTCAAACATTTTGCGAAAAACATTTTCACCTGATTTATTAATCAGTAAATACAAAAAGAATTTTAGTAACAAAACACCTTTTTATTAGGGATTTTAAATGAATTTTAAAGAATTTATAGCCATATTATTAAGAAAATACGAATGTACGAGTTATGGATAAAGTATATACGTAGTATATACGACCCCCCTATACTTAGCTTGAGCTATGTCCTCATAGATCAAAGAGAAAAGAGAAGACATAACTGGTACTGAGTATAGGAAAATCTAATGAATAAAGAAATAAATAAAGGAATGAATGAACGAATGAGAAGTTGACCGTCCCCCCTATACTTAGGATCAAATAATCCTAAGTATAGCAGATTGTACACAAAGCAGGGAGGGTCATGGGTGGGAATGAACAGATCGTACTCGGGTTGTCTCCCCCTATACTTAGGGTAAGATATCCCTAAGTATAGACAAGAAGAGGAGACAATGGAGAGGATCGAAAAATAGAGAAACTCGGGGTGCACACCCCCCTATACTTAGGACAAAGTACGTCCTAAGTATAGAAGACTGTCTACAAGGGGTGTCACCTCTTTGATAGATGAAGAAGATAGAAAAGAAGAAAAGAAGAAAAGAAGAAAAGATATCAGAGTAGAAGAAGAGATCGTGAGGATGTACACACCACTCCCCCTATACTTAGGGTAAAAGAAGCCCTAAGTATAGGCAACGACAGGAGTGATGACACGGAACGATGGAAGAACACTCGGCTCGTCCACCCCCCTATACTTAGGACAAAGTAAGGCAAACACGAGAATGGATGGACGAGCAATACGGTAGAGAGAACCGAAGTATACACAAGAGAATATACAACAGAGATGAATGTATACATGATCAAGAAGGTTGAAAGCGAACCTTCTTGCGGGACCGCTGAGGAATGGGTCTGGTGTGATGCAGGTCGACATCGGGGTCCACAGTGGATGGAAGCCGATCAGGGTCGACAGAGTGAAGATCCTCAAGGGCCCTAGGGTGTGGAGGCATAGACGGGGTAGTGGAAGAAGTACGGCTACGTCCGGCCTTGGGAGTCTCGCTGATATCAACGTGAAATGGGACAAACTCATCATCATCGGAACTAGTGTACTCAGTGTCGCCCTGAGAGGTTTCATCTAGGTCAAAACCAAAAGGAACTAACTCATAGGTGGAAGTAGTCTAACTCTGTTCGTCCTCTATAATCTCAACCGGATCATCTTTCTCATCAAAAGGCCCGAATTTCTTAAGAAAAGCAACTAAATAAAATTCGGCCTTTGGCTCATCAGTATCTATGTGAACCGGGACGGACCCATCGGTGAAAGAAGTCGAAACATGTCCGTCCTGTCTAGTCTCTACATCTTCCCTCCGCTCAACGATGTCTATCGTGTAAATCCCGTGGATGTCATCAACACAACGCCAAGTCCCAGAAGAAGGAACTCTAAGGTCCATGCTTTCCGAGTCTTCCTCAATTGGGAGGAATTCTCGGGTCTTAGTGGAATCCAATAAACAACAAAATTCTCTGATAGTAACATCAAGGTCATGGTCCTCGAGGTCAGCCAAGATAGGTGTGGTCACATCAGGCGCAGGTCTCTGGTCGGCAGTAGGTGCGGTGATCAATACTTCGTTTACGTCAGCAGGACGGAAGCGAATCTCTCCTGATCCGTAATCAATAATGACCCTCGCAGAAGCGAGGAATGGTCGTCCCAAGATGATTGGAGAGTGCTCCCCTGTGGAGGTCTCCATGGGCAAAATGACAAAGTCAACATGGTAGCTCGTGCCCTGAATCGAAATGACGGCATTTTCAAGGATACCCTTCGGCCTCTTGATAGATCCATCAGCAAATTGAACTATCATCCTGGTCTTCTTGAGAGGCCCTAGGTGAAGAGACTGTACCAACGAGAAGGGTATGATGCTAATCGAAGAACCGCCGTCTAGGAGAGTGTGATCACATGTGTGGTCAGAGATGGTGCAGCTAATGAATGGTGTGGTAGTGCTCCTCTTCTGAGGAATGGGACGGTGTGTGATGGCATGGGTAGTGGCCATGGTCAAGATATGATGCTCAGATCTGCTCCTCCGCTTTCTCTTCTTGGGAAGAGGAGCAGATAAATCGGTCATGGCCTGCTGAAGTGGGGCACGGATAATCTCATGTATGGTGGCCACCACTTCGGGTTCAGTTAGCATTTTTTTGAATTTTTGGACCTCCTCCATACAAAGGAGGAAGTCGAAATCAGCATATACACGAGGCATGCCAAGAGCAGTCTGTACAGCGGCATACTCGCTGTCAAAGGTGGGACCGGGTGTGAATGTATGTGTGGACAAAGGATCTGGCAAGTGGTCACTCTCCTCACAGTCTGACTCGATCGTGTGTCTCCCGAAATCTTTTTGTGTTTTTAAATTTCTCTCATTTTTTTGTGTTTTGGGCGATTGCAAGCTCTCGTGGTCATCCTCAAATGAATCCATATCCTCAAAGAATTGAGCAACATTATGGTTCTTATTTAAACTAGTAAGATCAGTGATCCTCAAATTCATATGCTCCATCATCTGATTCAAGGTCTCAAGTGTGGATATCATGAAAGGTGACTCCAAAATCTCAGGATCGAGTGAGTCGAATGTGGGCGGTGGGTGTGGACAAAAATCACATTCTGGATCAGGATACTCAAGGAAGAGCGGGCTGTCGAAATGTGTAGGCGATGGTGGTGGAAATGACTGGTGACGGTCAAAGTCCGGATCCTGAAATAGTGGGTTGGTCGGATATGTACAAAAGTCAGGAGCAAAGTCCTCCTGGAAAAAAGGAGGTGGACCGGCTGGAGTGAACGAGTGATCCGTAAAGTCCGGATAAAATACGCTCCAGTCGACCATCTTGAAACAAAAGAAAATGATCGGGAGAGCTCGATGGTCAAGCCAAGAGAGGTGAGAAGAAAGGCGCAAGTGCACAGCGGCGATCTAGGACACACACACAACAATCACAAACTAAAATAAAAATAAATCAAACCCTCGATTCACCTACTCAACTCGGTAGAGACCGCAAAGAGCGGTCTGTTTATCTTGTCTGTTTTAGAGTTAGGTGAGAAGTCAAAAGTGTTGCACACACACTTAGGGGCTAAAGATGGGATTTGGGCACTAGTCCTTAGGGTGTGCGCGAGCAAGTAAAAGCGAAGACAATGAGGGGATTACTCGCCCCAAGACAATATTTTCTTTTTGATGGATTTTAGGGCCGAGTAAAGTTAACAGTCCATTTTTTATTTGTTCTCACTTTTTTTGGATTTTTAATAAGAAATGCACGAGCCTATCAGGGAATCAATTCACTTAAGCTCCTAGGTGATCAAAATCAGAGGTAAAGGAGCGGAAAAGCAATGCAAGCGACAAAACGATGATGAATGCTAAAGCGTAAATGCTCACCTTGCCTCCAGCACTCTACATGCAAGGATGCTCAGCAGAATTTAAACCTACCTACATGCAAATGCAAGCCGATGAAATCGCCCTAAGTCCAGAAATTGCTATTAGCGGGAAGAACCACAAGTTGACCACCAATCCTCAACCCTAGAGTCCGGTCTAGGCTCACCCCTCCTCTGCTCAACACACTTGAGTTTAGGAGAAAGCGCTTTGCGGGGAGAGCTCGCGTCGTGACAGATTGAAGGTGATGATCAACTGTTTAAAATTTGACTAAGTCCAAACGAGACTATAGGTGCATGCAAAATATTAAGTGTTTGGCCTTAGTCTATCGCAAGCAATCCTAAAACTAGGGGCTCAATCACACAAGAGAAATAAAATAAAAACCGGAAAACAAAGTAAAAAATGCGATGAAAAGCCGACAAAAAGCCGCGGTGAGCCCCCAAGTGTACAAGCACTTGGAAATTAGGCCCGAGTGTCTAATGTCCGAGTACCTGTATTATTACAATAAATAGTCTCTCTCTCACTATGAATTACAAAATGTATACAAGAAAATAAATGAAATGGAACTGTCTTCAAAATCCTCTCCTAGCCCGCCTTCGTGCTAAGTCAAGTCGCCTCACGTGGGTGCGCAGGGGCTCCTGGAAGAGAGATCCTCCCTCGATCCGCGTTCCTCGCAAGAAGTCAAACAAGAGAGAGGGTTAGACAGCTCAATAGATATATCAAAAATAAAGAAAATAAAATAGCAAAAATGAAAGCCGCAAATTAGACAATCAATCACAATCACAAACAAGACCCGAACTAAGCGTTGTTGCTCCTCGGCAACGGCGCCATTTGTTGAACAGGAAAATAGAGGTCGTACGGTTTCACAAGGCGAAACCGCAGTCGATGCGGTGACTGCTCGAAAATCCCGATTCAAACAACAATTAACCCACGACAATCAAGTAAAGCAGTGAAAGTGTGTGGAGTTAAAATTTATTATAACTCTACAACAAAGATGTGTATAGTGCAAGTATGTGTAGAGGTCGAACACAGGGAACAGAAAGGCTAGATCAGGGCAAAATTGCTCAAAATGTGTGTGTGTGTGTGTGTGATCAAGTGTCTACTAGGCTTTTTTTGTGGGTTTTTAATTTTATATTTTTTATTTAATTTTTGATTTTATATTTTTGTATTTTAATTTACTGATTTTATATTTTCTTTTATATTTTATATTTTTTACTTTCTTTTTTTTGTAATATTGAAATATGCAAACTATATAAGAAAAGAGATGATAAACTATTTATAAAAATAAGGGAAAAAGCTCAAAAATTAGGAAATGAAATGTTTTTGGTATTTTTATACTTTTCTACTATTTTTGTGATTTTTGGGAAATTTTCAGAATATATTTGGTATTTTTAAATAGCAAAATACAAGAAAACAGTGAATAACAGACAAGGCTGAAACTAAAATGGAGAAATAAAATAGGAAACAGTGACAAAAATTCTCCAAATTAATTTTCCTTAAAGATAATAAAGCAAGGAAAATTTAGACACCAAGATTATATTTTTAGGATTTTTGTAGAATTTTTAATATTTTTATAGAGGTTTTTGGAGTTTTGTGATGTTTTGGAGTTTTCTTTTATAAATTTTAGTGAATTTTGGAATGAAGTTAAAAACACTAAAAGAAACAAAATATATTTTTTTGGGATTTTTCTGGAGTGTTTTATATTTTTTAGGGATTTCATAAGCTAGACAGTGCACAAAATGGACGTTTTTGATTTTTAATAAATATTAAACTGCAATAATTATGAAAAATAAAAATAGGCCGTTAAACTACTATGCAACAGGACGCTATTGTGATTTTTGGGGATTTTTTGGGGTTTTATAGTCGCATGCAAAAAAATACAAGAAACATAAGGAAAGTACATGTTTGCAAGGGCATTTGTGGTAATATTCAAAAACGCGAGGGCCTGCGTGCAATATGTTCACAAAATAATTAACTGATTAACGGAGTTTAAGGGCCAATGACAAAACACTAAAGCGTCGGGGATATCCCTGCAAAAACACCACGCACCACGTGCAAAGCACGCGCCTGGCGGGGACGTCCCAATAATTACCAAAAGCCCGCGGGGCCAAAATGCAAAATACACAACTAAAAATAACTGCAGAAGAATGTTTGAAGAGTCTTGATTAAATACAAAAAGGACTGGGTGGATGTTGCAAAATACCCAGAATAAGGGGCGGCCACGGACGACGGATCTTCTTCACTAACATACGTGTCGTGCTCACGGCCCGTGATACCCCTTCGGCCACGGACGATCCAGATTAGATTGTGAATTGGCAATCGGACGGCTGGAGTGGCACGAGATCCGACGGATGCTGTAGCCCACGAAGAACACCCAGCAGATCGACGGCGCACGGCGAAGGTGGAAGAACGACTGAAGAAACTCGCGTGGCGAGTTTGAATCGGGATCCCTGGGCTCTTCCGACCTCCGACCACGGTCCCGAACGGACCAGGAAGCTCCTGGAGCAATCCCCTAAAGGGAGGCGGGCGCAAAAGGGCTTGGAAGAAGCCGGATCTCCGCCGCGACGTGGAGGTGCGGTGGCTGCTTCAGGAGCTCGGCTGCTGCAAAGATCGACCCCACGAGGGGGGTCTCTTGCGCCTGGGGACCTGCAAAAGGAATGCACAGTGACAGAAGAAGGTCCAGGGCAACACGGAGGGAGTGGATGGTGTTTGGCGTGAATGGTAGCTCGCCGGAGCAAGCTCCGGCGAGGGGGAAGATGGTGGCGACTTAATGTGAAGCAAAACAGATAGGGAAAGCAGATCCAAGGCTACAAAAAAAATAAAAAATGCAAGAAATGAGAAGATAATGGACCTCGATTGGCTTTAAAATCCAAGAGATATGACCTCGACGGCGGCGGTCGGAGATGGGAATGGTGGAGCGCCCAATCAACACATAATCGCCTCCCAAGAGGGCTGGAGGTCTCCCTGTCACCGAGACCAGTCCTGAGCTCAAGCAAGGGGGACCAAAATGAGACAAAATTGGGTTCAAAAAGCAAGGGGAAGACTGGTGGTGTTTTAAAAATATGGTCAAGGAGCTCTCTTCGAGGCGAGCTCACGGGTGGCACAACGACCTAAAGGTCGAAAAAATCCTCTAGTGTGTAAGAGCTTTGAACAAGGATCGAAAGTCGTGAAGACGATGACCTCAAAAAAACGCAAGACCCGTTCTCGAAAAATCCGCAAAGATCGGCCAAAATCATTCTGACATGCTGACAGAGGATGGTCAGACAGTTGACCCGTGGTCAACTGTCCAGACCACCTGGTTGGTCCATGTGGACCAACCAGGAAAAACCTCTAAAAAACATTAAAAAAATCATTTTAAAAATAGTAAATAATATTATTTTATTTAGGTTATAAAATAAAAAGTGTTTATAAATTTATAATTTATTTTATTCTGATTTTTAATTATTTTTATGAGATTTATTTTTACAAGTTGCTTTTATACCCCTATATAGGTATATTATCTATATATTGTATTCTTTTATTTTTATTTTGGTGTTTTTTTATTTCTTTAATTTTGTTTATTATTTTATAAAATTATAACACACTTTTATACACTTACTTGTATTTTATTTTAATTTATTGATGTGTTTTGTATATTTAATAAAATATAAGTAAGTAATTTATAGGTATGTACATAGGTCTAATACCTAGGTATCAAATATGTAAGTATTTTATTTTAAGTTTTATTTAGGTTTTTATTCTGATTTTAATATACATATTTATTATAAGTAATGTTTACAACATTATAAAAATATAAAAATATAAAAAAAATGAATAAATAATAAAATGAATATTTTATTCAGTATAGTTGTACAATGAGGGTCCAAAACTCAACTTTCAAACCGTAGCTCCGCCAAATGCAAAACCACCGCTATTAAATAGCTTATTTTATTCTATATACAATTATAGTGAGTTTGATGCATTTGGAGTTTTCATTTGTGAGATACGGATATGGGAACTTGGGATTCTGGATTTTTATTCAGACCATAACTTTTTATCTGTGTATTATTTTTCAATGAAATCAATTTTGTATTTTTCTTTATTTAATTATCTAAAACTTTCATGAACAAAGTTTCTTTATTTGAAGTATAAAAAGTGGAACCAAAAATAGGACCCAAAATGAATAAAGAATGAATAAAATAAAAAAGAATTTTGTGTTGTATTTTGGCCCTTATCTCCCCCTATGTTATTCCTTGTCGACCTATTCATCAAGATGCCTAGGTCTCGGGGTTTCGGGTCATAAAATATTTACAATATTTTATTCTTTTTCTTGTCTTTTCTTTATTCTATAATTTTGGCATTAAAAACCGCATTTTATCCAATATTTACACACATATACATGAATGCTAAAATGCATGAATTAAGCCTATTTACACGCATTTACTAGGGTTTTTAAGGCCAAAATGATAGAATAAAGATGATGAAACATAGATTCATCAATACCGCTCAGCGTAACTATACAGTTATGGAAAAAGATGCTTGTTGTAGTGTTTGCCTTGGACAAGTTCAGATCTCAATTAATCGGATCCAAGGTAATTGTGTTCACTGACCATGCGGTACTACGATACTTGATGGAAAAGAAGGACACGAAGGCGCGTCTTCTTCGGTGGATTCTGCTTATCCAGGAGTTTGATTTGGACATTCGTGATAAACCTGGAAAGAAGAACGTAGTAGCTGATCATCTCTCTCATCTCGAAAATATCAATACTTCTGAGGATTCACCAATTCGAGACTCCTTCCCTGATGAGTCGATTTTTGTCGTCGACTCACTCCCATGGTATGCCAACATCGTGAACTATCTTGTCTAAAAAAGGTTGGCCCAAGAGCCACATTGACCGACTGAAGTCGGATGCTAGACACTACCATTGGGAGGATCTGATCCTTTTCTTTGAAGGATCGGATTGTGTCTGGAGACAGTGTATTCCTCAGGAGGAATACTAGAGTGTCATTTCATTATGGCACAACTTAGAGGCAGGAGGACACCACTCCGGGAAGAAGACCGCATGGAAGGTACTTCAGTGTGGCTTTTACTGGCTGACTCTATTTCACGATGCCATCACCTTTGCGAAGTCGTGTCGAGTATGCCTGAGAATGGGAGGAACCGTTGGTTCCAAGGATGAGATGCCGATGCAGCCTATCATCATTTGTGATGTCTTTGACGCCTGAGGCATCGATTTCATGGGCCCATTCCCTGTTAGCCACGGATTTGAGTACATCCTTCTTGCGGTAGATTACCTATCCAGGTGGGTGGAGGCTATCCTGACCTAAGCCGCAGACAGCAGGACTGTCTGCAAATTCATCAGAGAGCATATCATCTCTAGGTTCGGGATCCCCAAAATGATGATATTAGATGGGGGTAGCCACTTTATAAACCGAGAGGTGAAGAAACTCTTGAAGGACTACGGCATCGAACACCGTGTCGCTAGTCCTTACCACCGACAGACTAATGGTATGGCTGAGGTGTCAAATAGGGAGGTAAAAACTATATTGCAAAAGCTTGTCTGCCTAGACAGGAAGGACTAGTCTCAGTTCTTGGATCAAGTCCTATGGGCGTATAGGACGGCTTACAAGACACCATTAGGAACCTCCCCATTCCGAATGGTATTCGGAAAGCCGTGCCATTTACCTGCAGAGTTAGTGCATAAATCAGAATGTGCAATCAAGAAGGTCAATTAGAACACACACCTTAGGCAGAAGCAGAGAGAAATGGATCTTAATGAGTTTGTGGAAGTCAGAAACCGCGCATACGACAACAGTTTGGTGTACAAGGACAAGGTTAAGCATTGACACGATAGATATATCAGACGAAAGACCTTTGTTCCTGGACAGAAGGTATAATTGTTTAATACTAGGCTGAAGATCTTCCAAGGCAAGTTGAAGTCCAAGTGGACGGGCCCATTTGTTGTCTGTACGGTGCACGATAGTGAATGTGTCGAGATCTCAGATCTCGCAGATGATGCACGGACATTCCTATTGAGTGGACAACTATTGAAGCACTTCGTCGAATCCAATGAGTAGTTAGTCCATGTTGAGGAGATTGTATTCATGCACGAGACAAATTCAGCGGATACACATCGAGCTGCGCATGAGACCTTGCAGCAGTGAGCTCTAGCCATCAGCAACATCTTGAAAGATTCAGACCGACACACTTGTATATACCATAACTCCTGTACATTCTGCTCTCTCTCTCTCCCGCGACTTTAGTAACTCATCCCAGCTTCATTGATCACCATCTTGGACTATACTTAGGATGACCAGATCCTAAGTATGGGGGGATGAACCACCTGAGTCTGTTCTCTGCACATCGGTCCTCACACTCACTCCCATCCTATAGATAAGCTGACCTAAGCCTAAGTATAGGGGGGACCGATGCCCGCCTTGTATATATTCATCCACTTCTCTTCTTGACCTCATCCGCCCCATTTAGGCTGCCAGAGCCTAAGTATAGGGGTGCAGGACAACTTCTATACATTTTCGTCCATCTGGCTCTCTTACGCTTAGCACGAGCTATGTCTTTTTCCTCGCTTTTTGTGCTCTGAGGACATAGCACACGCTAAGTATTGGGGGGCGTGTATATATTACATATATACTTTACTCATAGCTCATACTTTCGTGTATCTTTCGCAATAATTACGAGCTGGGTAAAATTTGGTGAAATTATTTTGTAAAATACACTTTATAATCTGTATAATACTTATAAAACCCTTGTAAATTTTTGTAACATAGGAGGTATACCAAATTCTGAAAAAAATGCAAAAACTCCAAAAAAATCAGATAGGTCCAAGTAAAAATAAAATACATGTCGGAGTATGTATATTAGCAAAGAAATGCAGCCGGATGACTTGGCTACACTGGTCAGGCATCCCGGGATAGGTAGCTACACTAGCTACCGTCCATTCTCCTCTCTACCCCCTCCTCATGAGCTGGTTGCACTTGAACTTAGAAGTGAATACCCTGCTCCTCGAGGAAAGAGTTACTGGACCAGGTTATTTGAGTTACCTTGTTAGAGGAGGCTGCTTCTTAGTCATTTCTTATGTGGAGAGTTACATTTCACTTCCACAGTACAAGTAAGAATCATAGTCATCAGAAATTTGTGTTTGAGGATTCGTTCTGACCTGACTATTGAGGAGTCTTGAATAGAAGACTTGTGGAACTTGAAGTCTGTTAGGTCTTAAGTTCAGGTCCCAATGAGGTTCCGCCACACAAGTAATCCAAAGGTCGAGTCAAGCTCCATTTTCAACTTTTGTTCATGACCTTGGTATGGAACTCAAAATCATTTCACTCTTGCATTTCTTTTTAGTTGATCAGGGACGAGCAAGGTTTAAGTATAGGGGGTTGATGAATCTGTGATTCATCACTCTTAAAGTTGAAAATAGAGCTTTGTCCTCGGGTATTTAGCATCATATTTTCCTTTATCTTACAGAGATAACATTCATGCATCAATCCACAAGATATACATTTTAACATTCATATTTGCATTTAAATAAGAAGCCAATTCATTTGTAAAATAACCACATATTTATTTATTTTATAACCCCTCCAAAATCAAATCACACCTTCCTTATAATGTGTACACTATTAGTTAATAATACAAGGAATAAGGCCAAAAATTCCTATCTTGTAAAATACCCAATAAAGCCCCAAACCCCCTGGACCTTAGAATACCAATATCCCTCTCTTACAAACTCCAAATTAGGTCTACTCACCTTCAGGTTAATACACATACAGAGACCTTCAAAATGAGACTAATTTCTGTTGGACATGCGAGCCCACGGCGAGCCATTATGCAATAAATGTTATTGCAATTCACTCCTTGATTTGAAATAAAGATTACATAGTTTGCATAATAGGTCCCTTAGTGCAATTAGGGTTATGTACCATGGCCATCTTAATGATCATACAGTTGTTGATTCAATTATTGAATCATAGAGGCTGATGCTTAGATGAATATCTAATGAGTTAGATTGAGGACTCATCAAGCACCGTCAAATGATTATTAAGAGATGATCTCCAGTCTGAGAAGGAGATGGCAATCCTTTCTCAGTTGGGCTAATATCTGACCGACTTCTTGATGCAGGTCCTCTGCATAGGAATAGAGATTCGGAGGTGTCAGATTAGTTAGGTCAAAGAGTTGACTTAACGAGATCGAGATAACCAAAGTCCTATATCATATGCAGTCATGATATAGGCACACATCCTCTGATCGGAGACAGATGTGTTACTATATATCTGAGTATGTACATTTGGCAGACCAATAGGTTGATGACCTAATCAAGGTCTATACACCGGCGCGCTGGTGTGCATATAAGGGCATATGAGTAATATGATCTCTCAAAGGGATCATACAGGTTCACTACTGAACTGGAAGATATGAGTTCACTCATTAGATATTGGGAAGAATCAAATTCCGTGCGCACGGTCGTCTCACTTTGGAAGCTTGACTGAATTTGTTGGTTTGATATATACTTTTGGAAAGTATATGATCAAGACCTAGGTATGATATTTGCTTTTGGAAAGTATATGATCAATACTGACTCCCAATGACCGAATGAGAAACTTACTGATAAAACCATGAAGTAGACAGTATAAAGTTGATCCAATACTTCGGGTTTAATTTGAGTCTTCCAGTATGCAGGATGTACAGGTATTAGGAATACTTGAGGGTGATGTGATCATAAACGATTGTATAACCATGACGCTTCCATTCTTAGGGAGTGATGAAACGGGTCTGGATTTTAGTGACTCCTCTCAGTAGAGAAGTAATCTTATCTTAGTCCAATTATTGGACATTGATCTGAATATGATTCAGATGCAATGAGAAGATTAGATTTGCGTTCTTGATTTAATCAAGCATCTATGGGAGGCTCGCGATCTGGATTTGAGATATGATCTCAATATCCATGTCACTATACGTGGAACAATACAATCGCCCTGTCCTTATCTCCAAGTATCTGCGGAGAAAGCGCATTATCCTTGAAGGAGTTCATGGATAATTCTATTGTTGATTTATGTATCCGAGCATTGAGGAATTGGATAATTAAATGTGATTTAATTATCATGATTAATATGAATTCGATTCATATTATAAAGAGAGTTGTCTTAGATAATTAAATATGATTTGATTATCAAAGATGTAAATAATGTGAATATGATTCATGTTATTTGAGAACAAGAGAATAGAGATCCAAGATGATTAAATGTGATTTAATTATCATGGATATGAATAATGTGAATAGCAATATCCATATTAGTCATATATATTATAAATATGATTTATAATATATAAGAGAGAGCTAATTGTAATTTACATTTGTTAATTAAATGTTAATGTGAATTGGATTCACATTGCACAATGAATTGAAAATGTAATTTACATTTTGTTTTGGGCTGTGAATATGATTCACAAATTTTTTAATGGCAAGATTGCATTGTCTACAAAATAATTGTGAATTATTTTTGTAGAATAATTTGCAACATAAGTTGTTGCAAATAATGGAGATTACATAAAAGATGAAATAGCCACCTTCCTAATGGAGGAGGGTGGACGGCCACCACTCCCATTAGGAAAGGGAGGCCGTCCCTCCTCTCCACATGGAAGGAGGCTTTCTCTCCTTTCATTATCTCCATGTATTGATGATTTAATTTTGTGATTAAATTGTGTTGATTTATCAACATATATTTAAATTAAATTAAATTAATTGTTGTTGGTTTTACCAACACAAATCTTAGCCATTAAAAGAAACACAATCAATGAGAGCCATTGGATTTGTGTTGGCCCATGGATTGAGATCCATGGATCCCAAAACCCTATAAATAGAGAGACATACCCATGCTCTCTCTTTACACAAAATGCTTGAGAAGCATCTCTCTCTCTCTCTCTTTCTCTCTCTCTCTCTCTTTCTCTCTCTCTCTCTCTCTTTCTCTCTAGACGTCAGCCCTCTCTATCCCTCTCATGGCCGTCCACCATGGATACCATGGAGAGATTCTCCGTTGCCATAGCATCGTCGTTATGCTACCCGATCGTCTGCTCGTGGATCTCCGTCTCCTTTGGTGTGCCTCGCTCGTGAAGAAGACGATGGATCTCGTGTGTCGAGATCAGGAGATCCGCCGCTTGGATCATCAACATGGATTGCGAGAAGCACGTGGTTCATCCCCGCGCTCGCAAGCGTCTCCTCCGTCGGATCGGGCTTGAGACAGGAGGTCTCTACATTTAGAGACTCGATCGCAACCACGCTTCAAGAGGTAATCCTATTACTTGTTTGTGGTTTAGACAAAACGATTCGAGAAGTGTTCTTGGATCATGTGGTTTCGTCGTATAAATTTTTTTCAATTCCGCTGCATCGAGCAACTAGTCCGACTAGTCGCTCCTTGTCGTATTCGATACGATGCACACGCTTCCGTGATGCGCTTGAGGATCAAATCATATCCTTCAAGTGGTATCAGAGCCTTAGGTCGACGATTTCGAATATGATTCGCTAACCGAGGACGGCTTGGGTTCGTTAAGGTCGCGAATGTTTTCATCGCATTTGATTTCGCAGATCTGTTTAGTAAATAAATTTGGCACTGTTTAAATTGTTTAAACACGATTTTAATACTTGGATTTTGTTCCCCATTAAATAAGGAAATCATAGGATCTGAGTTTGCGTAAATCGGATTTCGTTTGCTCTAGATATGGTTGTTTTAATGAATACGTATCCACTGTTACGGGAACTGCGAATATTAACGTAATTAAAGAGTTAATTACTGTTTAGAGATGCCTCTAAATGCGTGCAAAATACATAGGTTCTGTTGTAAATCAAATTAGCAAACTATGGAAACTTACTTTGCTTAATTTGGATTTAAATTGATTGAGATATGCTAATTTTAGTAAGTAAGGGTCACTGCTGAAATTACTTTCCTAATCAAGAACCATGTGATTGTCAATTAGTGAAATTAATTGTTAATTTCATAAAATAATTATGAAAAATATTTGAGAAATATTGGAATCTGATTATTTCCTTAATTGACTTGACCTCAACCAATTAATTGATTAGATTTGATCTAGATCATAATTGGAAACACAATCATCAATCTCCTTGCTTGAATAGGATTGAGAATTTGTCTAGCAAATTTCCTTATAATCAAAATTGTTTTGATTACTATATGGTATAATTTCGGTTGAAGAACCGATGATCATCTCAAGTACAAATTAATCAATTTGGCATTATCCTTTCCCGAGGCGGATATGGTCTCTAGTCGGGGATCGCTTGGGTAGCGGGTTGCAACGTATGCGGTCCGTCCCACTCCCGCCGGTACTGGCCATGACAGCGGGTAGGGCCGGGATAATGTCTGAGGGATGAAGATGTATTTTTCTAATTTTTAAAATACGAATTAATACGTACTTTGAGAATAATACCATATATATTCAAGTAAGACAATCAAGTTTGATTGATTGAATTGGATTGATAATTAATTTAATATGATTAAGTTAATTATGTCCAATAAAAATACTCTAATATGATTAGAGTTGATAATTCCCTTGGAAGAATTAATTATATGAATGTGATTCATAGAAATTAATTTAATTTGAATATGAGATGGAGGATCACATAAGTGACATCCATGGTCTCCCGTCAAGGCGAAAGGTTTCGTCGCCAGATATTATATGTGGGAGACGCCTGTCCGAATTGACAGCTCCTGCATATGATCCATTTGGATCGGGCTCGTCGCTTCTCGAAAGAGTAAGGACGTATGCGTAGTGACCCCAATATCGGGTCCTCATATTATTGGGGCGATATTGGATTGCGCATAGCGAGTTGTATTCCTGTTGACGGTTGGTTCAATTAATGACGGGTCAACATCACCTTAGGGGTGGTGGGCCCGGGTATTAAAGACCGAATTGGGAGATGCAAGTTGGACTTGCAAGGTAGAATGTGTTCCCGCTTCTTTTTATCCGAGTTGTAGGTTCTCATATTATTGGGATGCAACAAAGATAAGGAAGGAGATCCCAGATCTTGCTTGAGATATAATGGTATGTATATCTCTTACATTGAAAGTGATTAAGGGAATGAACTTTCATTGTTGACATGGCAAGACAACTTTGATATAATAATTCCTAAATCAAAGTAAAACATGTATATATATAAATATATACCCTTATGCAAATTTCTTATTTCAGATAATCCTTCATTAAACCCACTCAATGTATACTCAATAATAACCAGTAAAATATCATGGATTGGACTCATGATCCAGATATTGTACTTGCAGTTGGACACATAATGTATGTGGTTGCAATGTGCAAGTTTCCTCATAATAATGAGGAATGATAATTATTAAGACAGTAGGACTGAAACCCTAGGGTTTGTATGTCTCTATAAGTCTTGATCTTATCGAATGTACTTTTGAAGTGACATATCGATAATGATCGTAATTATCAAATAATCCTTATAAAATTCTAAGAAGATGTTCTGGCATACATATGTGCTCTCGACATTTAATCATGAATGATGTGGTTCTCTGCATCATGCAGAATGGTGGCTCTATAAGAGATCATGTATTCAAATTGTTTGAGTACCTACCTGAACCAATATTTTAAGAGTCTAGATGGATGTAGATGAATGTCATCATTTTACTTTCTTTACTCTAGTCATTCATGAAGCTTCATAATATTCATATTGTATGAACTTAAATGAAGCTTGTATAAATGTTGAAATACTCTTATATTGAAATTTTTGATTTTAGCATAAGAGATCCTTGGTCTTGAGCAATGGTTGCTTATAGACAAAGGGAGCGCAATGGAAGAATGGGTTGGACCCAAGTTAGAAGTATAGTCAAAGAGTTGACTGTACTTCTGTTACTTCCATATGACATCCAAAGACTTGGATGTATGCCAATATTGCAATAAGTTGATGTGTTGATATTATGACTATCAAATCTATCTAGAATCCTTAGAGAAGGAATCAGATAGTACATCAGAATAATCTACATATAATCATTGAAATTGACTTACTTATTTGATAAGATAAAGTCTAATAATTGTATCTCAATTTTCTAATGACACTTGCAATTGGTTGCATCGGTATTAGAATATTAGAAATTTGATCTTAAGGTTTATTGGTCATCCATGTTGAAAGTGATGCAAGTGTTGCAACAATTTCCATTGGATCAATAGACTTCAGATTTTTCAGTGGGTGTCCTTAATCTTAGAGAATGTCTCTATGACCTAGATATTAGAATACACTCATTATTTATTTCCAAATGTTGGAGATAAACATGAATTCTGTAATAAATCTATCATAAAGAGTTATGATGGAGATATTTCAGATAGTAATCTAAAATCTAGTGGAGTCTATTAAATTAGAAAATTAATGAATGATTCATTAAGATTTCTAATACTGAAAATTAAACCTTTAAAGATCAATAGGAGGATAAAGATCATTTGACAATGATCTGGCATCAAGTTTTGGACATTTGTCTGTTGATGAGATCAATGGACTAGTAAGACATGAAACTTTAGATTGTCTAAAGATTCAAATCTTACATACTTATGAATATTGTATTCAAAGAAAAATGTCCAATACACCTTTCTTTGGGAAAGATGTAAGATGTCAAGGTATTCAGGATCTCATACATATTGATGTATGAGAATCATCTATATCATAATAAACATTATGGATATGTGATATCTATTGATGATTATGTATGTCATGAAATTTCTTCTCTTTACCTTAGAAAACTTTGAAATGTTCAAAGATTTCACAATTTTGGTTTAGAACCAAAGTTTGAAGGAAGATGAAATGAATTTGATCTAACCAAGGTAGCTTGTACCTATTAGATGAATTCAAAGAATACCTTATAGAGATATGAATATCATTTCTATCTCACCCTTCCTAATGAACCTTAACTCAATAGAGTTGTAAGGAGATGCAATTAATCATGTGTGACATGATTTGATCAATGATTAATCTTAGCATAATTATCTCTTAGTTTCCAGGTATATGTATATGTGGTAGAGACTACATTATATATATTTAATAAGGTTCCAAGCTAGTAAGCTGGAATCTAGCACCAAAGAGTGCTACTTCATTAGGAAAATAAAGGATGGTATTGGATACCTACTTTATGACCTTGAGATTCTTAAAAGATCTCATCTTTGAGAATATGATTCTTATAGGATGACTCTCTTGAAAATCAAGATGAAAATGGAATAAAGGAACTCATTTAATCTTGAGAAGATAATGAGGCTCCTGGAATCGGAAACTAAAAGAATAATTAAAGATGAAACACTAATAGTTCTTCAAATAAGTTTGAGGATGTATTCCATCTGAAAATGATCGGACTTCATGTGATGAAGCTCCTGAGGATCATGACATGGAAAGATGGATGTTAGCAATAAAAGTCTAATGTAGACTTCATATACAAGTGTTGTATATGGACCCTCGAGGATCCAACTATATGGGTCAGACCCATTAAGATGTAAATGGATCTTCAAGAGAAAGAGGGAACCTGATGAGAAGGTAGAGACCTTCAAAGCACGGTTCGTAGCCATGAGCTACACACCGAAGAGAAGACATCGCTTACGATGAGACTTGCTCTCCAGTGACCTTGCTTTAACTCATCAGAATATTGCTAACTATAGCTACACAACTTAACTATGACATCTTCATGATGTGAGTCAAGATTGCATTCCTCTATGAATACCTCTATGAGGATATTCTTATGAAGTAGCCCCAGGGCTTCATGGTTGAGGAAAGCAAGGTGTGCAAGCCAAAGAACTCCATCTTTGGACTCAAATAAGCTTCTTGTATTTGGAACATAAGATTTGATGAAATTATAAATGTTGTGCTTTCAGATAAAATCTTGATGAACCATGTGAAGCTTAGTGGGAGTGTCATTGTGTTCATCGTGCTTAATGTAGATATTATTCTAATCATTTAGAATGATATAAGAATAAATAATAAGTGTTCAAAAATTTGGTTGTTCCATACCTTGAGATACGATCTCGAGGATACCTCTTAGATCTTAGTTCTAAAGTAGCTCAGAAGCAAAGAGAAGAGGATATTGGGACCGTCACATTAGTAATACACCTTGGACTTATTCCATTTTCTGGAAAATTCCAAGAGAGGCTTCCTTCCCTTAAGATGTGGTAGTGACCTGCCTAAAGGGATAGGACCTCAAAAGTTGAGGAAGTAAAAGCTAGAACTGCTTGCACTTGTGCATCAGTTATGAGAAGCTGGGTATATATGCTAGATGTGTACAAGAGCTAGATGTCTGCCATGCAGTGGGAGTAGTAAACTGTTACTAATCCTGCTATGGAGATAAAACACTTGATTGCAATAATAATAATAATATATTCAAAGATGATGAAACTTAGAGATAGTGATCTCAAAGTCTTATCTTCAAAGGTTTAAGACCTTGTAGATAGTGATCTATAAGGGTCTTAACTGTAGATACCTTAGGAGATAGAGATATCCAGGAATGAAGGTATTCTAATAAGGATTATGGGAATACTGGTTATGATAATTAATAAGATGTAGTGTCAAGGACACTATAACCAACAAAATTGAGTATCGGTTGCATGAGATGCAACATTCGCATTGGATGCGAGCACTGTTACTAGGAGATATGCAAGTGCCGTAAAAGGACTTGGCGTAGTCTCTTGGGAACGGAGTGACTGATCAACTTACCTAGATATTTTCTAAATAGCCTATGATTGTCACATGAATGTGGGTTTAAATGATTAGCCCATTAATGGCTCTTTGGGCTAGTGGGAGATTGTTGGACATGCAAGCCCACGGCGAGCCATTATGCAATAAATGTTATTGCAATTCACTCCTTGATCTGAAATAAAGAGTACATAGTTTTCATAATAGGTCCCTTAGTGCAATTAGGGTTATGTACCATGGCCATCTTAATGATCATACAGTTGTTGATTCAATTATTGAATCATAGAGGCTGGTGCTTAGATGAATATCAAATGAGTTAGATTGAGGACTCATCAAGCACTGTCAAATGATTATTAGGAGATGATCTCCAACATGAGTAGGAGATGGCAATCCTTTCTCAGTTGGGCTGATATCTGACCGACTTCTTGATGCAGGTCCTCTGCATAGGAATAGAGATTCGGAGGTGTCAGATTAGTTAGGTCAAAGAGTTGACTTAACGAGATCGAGATAACCAAAGTCCTATATCATATGCTGTCATGATATAGGCACACATCCTCAGATCGGAGATAGATGTGTTACTATATGTCTGAGTATGTACATTTGGCAGACCAATAGGTTGATGACCTAATCAAGGTCTATACACCGGCGCGTTGGTGTGCATATAAGGGCATATGAGTAATACGATCTCTCAAAGGGATCATACAGGTTCACTACTAAACCGGAAGACATGATCTCACTCATGAGATATTGGGAAGAATCAAATTCCGTGCGCACGGTCGTCTCGCTTTGGAAGCTTGACTGAATTTGTTGGTTTGATATATACTTTTGGAAAGTATATGATCAAGACCTAGGTATGATATATGCTTTTGGAAAGTATATGATCAATACCGTCTCCCAATGATCGAATGAGAAACTTACTGATAAAACCATGAAGTAGACAGTATAAAGTTGATCCAATACTTCGGGTTTAATCTGAGTCTTCCAGTATGCAGGATGTACAGGTATTAGGAATACCTAAGGGTGATGTGATCATAAACGATTGTATAACCATGACGCTTCCATTCCTAGGAGTGATGAAACGGGTCTGGATTTTAGTGACTCCTCTCAGTAGAGAAGTAATCTTATCTTAGTCCAATTATTGGACATTGATCTGAATATGATTCAGATACAATGAGAAGATTAGATTTGCGGTCTTGATTTAATCAAGCATCTATGGGAGGCCCGCGATCTGGATTTGAGATATGATCTCAATATCCATGTCACTATACGTGGAACAATACAATCGCCCTGTCCTTATCTCCAAGTATCTGTGGAGAAAGCGTATTATCCTTGAATGAGTTCATGGATAATTCTATTGTTGATTTATGTATCCGGGCATTGAGGAATTGGATAATTAAATGTGACTTAATTATCATGATTAATATGAATTCGATTCATATTATAAAGAGAGTTGTCTTAGATAATTAGATATGATTTGATTATCAAAGTTGTAAATAATGTGAATATGATTCATGTTATTTGAGAACAAGAGAATAGAGATCCAAGATGATTAAATATGATTTAATTATCATGGATATGAATAATGTGGATAGCAATATCCATATTAGTCATATATATTATAAATATGATTTGTAATATATAAGAGAGAGCTATTTGTAATTTACATTTGTTAATTAAATGTTAATGTGAATTGGATTCACATTGGACATTGAATTGAAAATGTATATTGCATTTTATTTTGGGTTGTGAATATGATTCACAAATTTTTCAATGGCAAGATTGCAATGTCTACAAAATAATTGTGAATTATTTTTGTAGAATAATTTGCAACATAATTTGTTGCAAATAATGGAGATTACATAAAAGATGAAATAGCCACCTTCCTAATGGAGGAGGGTGGACGGCCACCACTCCCATTAGGAAAGGTAGGCCGTCCCCCCTCTCCACATGGAAGGAGGCTTTCTCTCCTTTCATTATCTCCATGTATTGATGATTTAATTTTGTGATTAAATTGTGTTGATTTATCAACATATATTTAATTTAAATTAAATTAGTTGTTGTTGGTTTTACCAACACAAATCTTAGCCATTAAAAGAAACACAATCAATGAGAGCCATTGGATTTGTGTTGGCCCATGGATTGAGATCCATAGATCCCAAAACCCTATAAATAGAGAGACATACCCATGCTCTCTCTTTACACAAAAAGCTTGAGAAGCTTCTCTCTCTCTCTTTCTCTCTAGACGTCAGCCCTCTCTATCCCTCTCATGGCCGTCCACCATGGATACCATGGAGAGATTCTCCGTCGCTGCAGCATCGTCATTATGTTGCCCGATCGTCTGCTCGTGGATCTCCATCTCCTTCGGTGCGCCTCGCTCGTGAAGAAGACGACAGATCTCGTGTGTCGAGATCAGGAGATCTGCCGCTTGGATCATCAACATGGATTGCGAGAAGCACGCGTTTCATCCCCGCGCTCGCAAGCGTCTCCTCCGTCGGATCGGACTTGAGACATGAGGTCTCTTCGTTTAGAGACTCGATCACAACCACGCTTCAAGAGGTAATCCTATTACTTGTTTGTGGTTTAGACGAAACGATTCGAGAAGTGTTCTTGGATCATGTGGTTTCGTCGTATAAAATTTTTTAAATTCCATTGCATCGAGCAACTAGTCCGACTAGTCGCTCCTTGTCGTATTCGATACGACGCACACGCTTCCGTGATGCGCTTGAGGATCAAACCATATCCTTCAATTTCATCCAATTCGGAGCTCGTATGCAAAACTTAGGTTGTGGGTCCCTTTGTATACTACATATATGTATATTTATATTTTTGTATTTTTGGTATCATATTTGACCTCATCTCCATTTTTGGTCAACATGAAACTTGTATATCTCATCGAGATCTACAACTTTCATGTTTTTAATTTTTCTAAATTCGGCCTCTTTCTCTCTCTAAATTCATTTTCTTTCTCAGCTACTCAGAGCTGGCCACGTGGCACCCTCTGATTAAGCCACGTGGCCCACCCCCGTTGACATGTCCGCTTGCACCCCTGACCATTGGATCTCTTCTTGATCCAACGGTCCAATGATTTCCACGCATGCCCTTGGTTCCCCACCGTCTGATCATACCCATCTCACATCTACACCGTCTGCTAGTGCCTTGCCCACAGTCCACCACGTGGCACTCTGTGCGCCATCCGATCTCACTGTGGGCGCCTTGATCTATACCGTCCATCACCGCCTTTGCTCCCCACCATCCGATCGCATATCTGATCTAATCATGCCCGCCCGTTAGCGCCTCGCCCTGCGTCCGCCACGTGGCGCGTCCTGTGACCTTCGATTTCGCTCCCTAGATCTAATCCAAGGCGTTAAATCGCGCTTCCGTCTGGGCCGTTGGATCGCTCGATCCAACGGTCGATGCATCGTCTTCCACCTCCCGTACCCACAACTTTCACCGTGCGCAAGGAGCCGCCCCTTTTCTATTTTGGGCACCACGCCGACCATCATCTCCGACCCCTGGCACCACCACGACATAGCCCACTCTCCCCTCATCCTCGCCAACCCCCTCGTTCGCCATGAAAGACCTCAACTTCGCGCCACAACGTCCACCAACTCCACCTCTTCGCCAGCTACCCCGTCACCTTCATCTTATAAATACGTCGCCTCCGGCCACTTTCACCCCCATCCGCCACCACGGAGAGTATCTCCGAGCTCCCACCTTCGAGTTAGTGACAGAAATTTGACGTGAGGACGAGCGATGACCGAGATCCACCTCCGATGTGATCCAAGGTCCTCCACCGTCGTGCTGCAGCTTCCTCCGTGAGCTGCACTAGCTCAGGTTCCCTACCGGCCTTCGAGCGACGACCTGGAAGCTCCAACCGAGCTTCTGATCCCAAGTAGATCCCTCCATCTTCTCCCCAATCTTCTTCTTGATTTTTCTTCTTTTTCTTCCATTTTATTCGCCGTCCACGAGCCTCATCCCGCTTCGCCAATCATCCTCCGAGCTCCGCAAGGGAGCTCTGATCTTCACGAGCCCCGTCATCTTCTTAGACGACGCACCACACCTTACTCCGACCAAAGCTCCGCCACCTTGGCGGAGCAGCTTCACCGGACACTATCACAACACCACAGGCCTCGCATTTCATACTCGACCACTCCATGAACATTTTGCATGCCTCAGCTATACCGCTAACCCCTGCAGGTACTCTCTCCTTGATTGGCCGGAAGCTTCACCGACACATCTTCGAGCTTCATCGCCATTGGCCTCCAGGCCACCCCAGCCTCAGCCAACATCACCGGATGTTCCGCTGCACCTCTACGACTCTTCTGAGCTACACCAGACCCTCCAACACCCTTCACCGACGACGGAAAGAGGAGGCGGAGCTAGGTCCGCTTCGCCAGAGCACAGTCCTCTCCGCCGCAGGAGGCGGAGGACCGTTGAGGATGAGAGCCAGCAGCTGTTCGATCCCCTTGAACGAATGATCAGGAGCCATCCACGTCACCCACGTCTCGCAGCCGTAGGATCAGGCGGATCCTACGCATCCAGATCGTGCCACGCCATCGCTTCTCCGCGCTCCAGGTGCCGTTGGATCAATCTAGATCCAACGGTCACTGATCACCCATGCCCTCGTCTCAGGAGCAACCCATCACTGTTGGATCGATCTTGATTTAACGGATTCAGATACGCCATGCGCCAACAACTCATCACCGTTGGATCGTCACTTGATCCACGGTCCAGATCAGGCCACGTCGCCCGATCCGAGCCTCTTCCCCGACCACTAGGCTTGGATCCCCAAAGCTACTCCGAGCCAGATCCGAACCTCCAAAGCCACCCGAGCCTCGCTCCGAGCCTCCGAAGACCACCGAGCCTGGGACCCCCACGTGATCTGCACGTGCAGCCTGGGTTATTTGCATCAAGGCCCCTAGAGGTTTCCAGATTTGCATTTCAGTCCCTGTTAGGAGACCCCACGTGAGGAGCACATGTTCTGTGGAAAAATTGCATCCACCCCCTCAGCATTATAGGTAATTGCATATTGGTCCCTATCAACATGTTTTATTTTTATCAATTTTAATTGTTGTAATTGCATTTATACCCCTGTCTTTGCACGCACATTTAGGGACTCATTTTAATTCATTTTTCAATTTGGAAAATTGCATTGTCTAGCTTATGTTGTCCTCTTTCACATGTGACACTTGGCACATTTTTGTAATATCAATGGATTTTTCTATTAATTAATTGGTTGAACTTTGCTATACTTTACCCATTTATACCTTTAATTCATAGTAATTTCTTTGTAACTCCAAAATCCTCAAAAAAATCACATTAGATCGAGGATAATTAGATTTACATTACGTAAAAATTTCATCTCATTTGCACGCATCTGAGGCCTGAATAAATCATTTAGTGATTTCCTTAATTAATTTTTAATAGGATCATTTCACATAGAAATTTAGGTTTAATAATTTTCATGGATTCCTCACCTTCAGATCTATCTAGGATAATTTTTATTTCTAAAAATATTGTGATTTGATATTTATTAAAATTAATTTAGTAAAAATTACTCTGCATTCATTTTTTAGTTCACAGTAAATTTATTTAGTGTCAGAAAAATCTAAAAAAAATTAATGTAGCTTAATCATTTCATCATCTGGCCAAGTTTCATAATTTTCAGACTTGATTTGATCACTTATTTGAATTGACTTGTGAACTGGCTGGATTGTGCATGTGTCTTGCATAAAAAAACCCGAAAAAGACCAAAAAAATTCTCCACTGAAAATCAAACCTTGGAACTTGCTTAAAATCTACCTAAGGAGACAACTGCCTCCCTGAGTTCGGCCTTGGGCTTGCCCAAGTAAAATAAATTTGCCACGTGTGATTAACTTGACATTAATTAAAAGTGGTTTTTGATCTGCTCTCATTATCCGACAGCAACAAACGACAACGATTAATTTGATCAATAATTTGGTTGAATTAACAAGGGTAGTGAGACGCGTTTCAATCATTAACCCCTGTCTCAGCTCGGCAAACTCTCTCCTCTGGTCCTCTACCTAATGGTTCGGGTAGATCTCTGCGCAGAACTCGTCAAAGAAGATGATGATTACATATTATGCTGGTATAATACCATACAAATTACATAAAGAATCCCATAAATATCTGACACATACACCTCAATACCACTTAATCTATATATTATTTATTCTACAAATACAATGCGAAAACCACCTCTAAAATACACAATTAATTTAATGAACAAATTCTCTACTCAACATTAATTTTATAATACCACATTCCAATCATTCAATTAATCATTGAAATACTTTATGTATCCAAGCAAAAATTGCATGGTCATTAAATAAAACATCACATTCAACCACACACATTTATACATCCAATTTCGCTCTACACATATTTTGTTAGAATGAAATAGAGAGGGGCTTGAAGGTAATATACCCTTTCTTTATTGGTTGCACATGGGGCACCACAATTATCTTTCCCATGCACATTAAGCCTATGCAACGCATGAATACTCTCTTTATTCTTCTCTCTCTTGCCCATGCAACTTTCCTATGCATGAATGTATTTGTTTCTTTTGTCTTTATGTGCATGAGATGAAGATCCTTCAAAAGCCAAAGTGTGCATATAACATCTATAAAATGAGGAGTCCCCCAAGGCACCAAGGGGCTCGTGATCTCTCCCTCAACGCAACTCTCTCCTTCCTGGCATAAATTCTCTCGCCCCTGACTTTCCCTAGTCCTTCCTCTGCATGTACCATCCCCTTCATCATGCACCACCTTGCGTGACCACCAGCCTGCACGCACCTCCTCCGTGCAGTCCGGCACCTTCTCCGTGCTCGTCTCTACGCCTCCATCTTCGCGCCAGCGCTATCTCGTGACTCCACCATCATTTCTGAAAGCTCCAATACATAAGACTTCCTCCCCATCTTTATTTACTTCTAGCATTTTTTTCCTTAAGTTTTTTTATGTAAGTTGAATTTGGAAGAAAACAACTCTCCTATTATAAGATCACCTTGCATTTTTATTTCATTAGTATTTTATTTAAGTTGAACTTGGAAACATTCTTATTTGGTAAGCCATTCTCAAAGTTCTCTATAATATTAGCATTGTAAGTTTATATTCTATTATGCTCTCTGAAAAATTACAAGTGACTCTCATTTTTCCATATTAAATTGCAATTCATCCCCTACTTCCTTAGTTTCACTCATACCCGCATTTGCTTACTCTAAGTTTAGGAAGTATTTTCACCATAGATCGCATTCTCTTCAAGATTTTATATTTTTTTCTCTTGTCACCATGGAGTAAGATTTGAATCAAGTTAGAAAAGGAACAAAAATTGCGAGTTTGCTTAGTCCCTGGAGATACGAACCTCTACTTGCACTATACATCTCAAATATTTTCATCATGCTTGTAGTTGTAATCTTATTTGTTTGATTGTGGTTTTTCGTGGAACAACAACGACGTGGCAAAATCAACTTTTTAAACCACGTAAAATCGCTTCAACATTTTGGCGCCATTGCCGGGGATTAGGCAACATTTACAACTTTTCTTTCTTCTTATCATATTGTTCATCTTCTAATCCATACAATTTTTATTTTTAGGTACTTGGATTCTAAATAGAAAAAGAAAAGAATGAAGGCGACGATTCTTGCATTTTTATTAGCAAACTTGTAATTTTCCTAGTCAATTTTTGTAATTTCTTCCACCTCCTTCTCGGAAAAGCTCACCATCAACAGGACAAAATATTACGGATTAGCGCCAAAAGTGTAGGAACTGTGAGCTTCTTTTTCTCTTAGGTCATTTAGATTTTTAAAATTTTGCATTTATTTGTGCTCAAAATTAAACCAAAAAAACTTAAAAAAGAGTTCTTGATTGCATCATCTCTGTGGTCTTCTCCCTCTGATAACCTAATTCAAAGACCACCAAAATCGTGCTTGATCACCTTAAAAAGATAAGCTTGAAAGATCACCGCAGTGATTCGAGCGAAAGCAAACAAAACTTTGAATGCTTGTTTCATGCACATGATGAATGACACAAAACTCACAAGCACATAGAACCCTAGGATAGAGACAAAAATCCCTGGTGCTACGTGGGATTACAAAGAGAAATTGTAACTCCTCGATGTGTTGGGAACAGGTTCTTGTGGGAAGAACATATCATTGATCTGAGTACCGCACCCTAGATCCTCCAGCCGGGTTAGGACATCGATTTCTCGCACTCTTCCACACCCACCCCTTCATTAAGGACTCTTAATTCTCTGATAATATTTGTTGAATCACTAAATTAAAATCGAAACAATAACCGCTTCCGCAACAATTTTTGTGTGAGTTGGTGAATCAACAACTTGTCTTGTGTTTGTGTTGTGTATGCTAGGTAGTAGGTCTCTGAAAAATCCATTGCAACAACCCTTAGATTACGATCTGATCTATAGACCAAAATCTCACCCATCTTGTTTGAGTGAAAAATCGGAGAACACACCCGATATAGCTGATATGGGAGAAGAAAATTGCCTGAATCCCATGGACCTCAAACTCCAACAATTACATATTATGAGAGAGGAAAATGCCACCATTTGCCGAGTCATAACTCCTCTGAATAGGGGACCACCCATAAGGACACATACAATCCGGCCCTTGAAGATTCAGTTTATTGGGTCCAGATCTTACCTGAGGTAGTGGACTTTGAAATCAAACCTACATCCATCCCTCTGATCGCAAAATTGTACAGAATCGAAAGTGAAGACCCTTTTTTTCATATCCAAGATTTTCGAACAACTTGTGGCATAATGAATATCCCCAGGATAGAAAGAGAGTACATCTACATGAAGGCCTTCACATTCTTTCTAAAAGAATGAGCTCAACAGTGGTTGAGGAATTATGGAACCCCTATCACTTCATGGGATACCTTGAGAGAAGCCTTTATAAAAAAATTCTTCCATGTAGGAAAAACCAATGCCCTGAGACAAGCCATATCTTTCTTCAAACAGAAGACCAACGAACCCATTCACGAGGCTTGGGAACGCTTCAAAGAGCTACTTAGGAAATGCCCTCATCATGCAATCCCAAAGTGGAAATTAGTTCAACTATTCTATGAGGGCATAGACACGTCTTTCAAGAGAGTCATAGATGGATCATGTGATGGTAACTATATTAGCCGTGACGAATACTTTGTATGGACATTATTTGAGAACATGGCTGACAACTCAGAGAACAACTCTTCCATTGAGCAACATAGCGGCCATGTGAAACCAGTACACAGAGTCAACAAAGAGAAAACCATCAATGAGTCAATCGAGGAAAACAATGATAAATGGAAAACTCTGTCCATGTAAATGGAACTTATGACCCAAGCCATAGGAAAATTGGCTATTAACAATGTCTCGAACAATATTTGTGGTGTCATTTCTAACCCCATCATTCAAGAAGTTGGCCACACCCTATTCACCTATAATCAAGACATGACCCCTGAGACCGTGAATTGGGTACAAAGAAATCAAGGAGGATCATATTCAAACACCCAAAATTCAGGATAGATAGAACAATAGAATACTGGGTGGAAAGGACAATACAACAACCACCATCAGCCCAAACAACCAATAGCACCACCAGTGACCCAACCACCCACTACTGCTGTGAATTTTGATGCCTTGGCTCAAGATATACAACAGCTTGCCATAGCACAACAACAGGCCACTGAAGCTCAATAACAAGCCAACTCTGAGAATGCCTGGCAATTTGCCGAGATCATGTCTTACATCCCAACCTTGTCACCTCAACCTCTACCAAATCCCAATACCAACAAGGCTAGCTCATCTGAAGTACTCCAAATTCCACCACTTGCCGAGTCTTTTACCTCACCGTCTGGCTTCCAAAACCAAAATCAAGGATTTTTCACACCTCCTAGAACAAACAATTCAAACCAAGGGACCACACAACAAGCACTTAGGAATCAAGTGAATTTTAAAAACCCAACCCGTTCTAACCAATCTGATAATGTTGTAACTCAGAGAAACAGGAAAACCAATTCTGCTTTCACAAGAATGCTTTCTTTTGAGGATCAAATAGAAATTGAAGAAGTGATTGATGATGAAGAAGAACCAATTGAGACAACCATGCTTCCTCCTTTCTCTCCAACCATAACCATCCCCTTTCCTGGAGCTCTTCACCGAAGAAAGACTCGATCATCCACCATCGATCCAGAGCTAGAAAAACTGTTCTCAGAAATTATCATCGAAATCCCGCTCCTGAAAGCCCTCGAACAAGTCCCAACCTTCTCCCGCTTCTTGAAAGAAAAGTGCACACCAAAGTGGAAATATAAGGGAAAGAAAAAGAAAGATCAAGAAGAGACTGAAAAGTATGTGCTTACACGAGCCACATCAAATGTCATTTCCCAATTCCTGCCCACCAAAAAGAAAGATTCAGGGGCACCCTTGGTTACATGCACAATCGGTGACTTGACTTTCGAGCGCACTCTGTTATATAATGGTACCTCGATTAAACTCCTCCCTACTGCTATTCTAGAGCACTTTGACTTGGGGAAACTAAAACTTGCCTTGATGATTTTACAAATGGCTGATGATTCGGTGAAGAGGCCAATAGGACTTCTTGAGGATGTCATAGTCACTGTTCAAGGAGATCAATTTCCTGTGGACATCGTTGTGAAGGATATGGATCCCACAAATACATTGAGTGAAACACCCATCATTCTAGGAAGACCCTTCTTAGCTACTGCCAAAACACATTTTGATTATGAGGAGGGCAACGTATAATTTAAAATCAATGGCAAGATCGTCCCTGTTGATCTTGTCATTCCCACTTCTGTTGACTCCGAGACCGAAGATTGTGGTTGGATAGAGAGTTGTGTTGTCCTTGACATACAAGATGACTTTGCTCCTATTCATCTCTCCAAAGATTCTTTAGAGGTTAGTCTGAACACCTCTAGATCCACTTATAAGGATACCTCTTATGAAATTGCCACATACAATCTGAATCTCGCACTCGAAGCTCCACCATGCCCTCTCACCGGACAAGAAATTTATGAGCTTGACAATGCTTGGGACACACTAAACTCTGAACTTGCATTGACCTCAGCCATTATCATGCTCATGATGGAGACACCTTTTGAGACCATTTCTTTGATACATTCATTAGAAAAAAACTACACCTCCGACTCCACCGACATCCATTGTCGAATTGAAACCCCTACCCCAAGATCTGAAGTATGCTACACTCTCTGCCAGTCATCATCAATGCCAAACTAGATCATACTCAGGAAAGCCAACTCATGGAGGTTTTGAAAAGAAATTCCCATACTATTGGATGGAAGATAAATGATTTGAAAGGAATAAGCCAAACATTCTGTACACACCACATATATCTGGAAAATGCTAGTAAACCCTATCGAAAAATGCAAAGATGGTCAAATCCCAATCTACGAGAGGTTGTTAAGAATGAAATCTAAAAGTGGTCAAGTGCAGGCATCATTTATCCTATTGCAGATAGTCCTTGGATCAATCCTCTCAAGGTTGTCCCCAAGAAAGCTAGATGGACAATTGTCAAAAATGAAAAAGGAGAGGACTGACAAACCATGAAATCAACCCTCTAATATTGTGTAATTAGCATTTGATATGTCATTGCAGTCGGGCCGAATCGGGTCGTCAAAGACCATCTAATTGATACGTCAATAAGAATCAGATGGCCATATTTTTATTTTACTTGGCAAAAAACCAAGGTCGAACTCAGGGACACGTGCCTCTCTCGTATTATCCAGATTTTTATTCATTAACTAAGTGTTGAGTTAGAGCATAGTAGGTCAAATAATGCGTAAGGACAAGGTAATGCAACAAAAAAACATGCATTTTTTATTAAATTTTTAATCATGCAAGTAAATGCGATGAAATGCAATGCAAGCATGCCCTTGTAAAAATCATGAACAACTTAAACCCTAGTTAATTCCCGACTTGAATTAAGCGGTAAATCATTTGACACATTAGGCAAGAGTCGTAAAAATGACATAAAAGATACTGAGTTGTTTAAAATAATACATTAAGATCATAGTGTCAAAATAAGAAAACAAATATGCCATTAAGAAGTGCATCAAGCAAGCTTTAAAAATGAAACTGAAATGAACTCAATCGGACATATGAAGCTCAAGATTGCATGAAAGAAGAAAAGGACATAAATGCAATAAAACATGAAAAGATAACTACAAACAGGCCCCTGGAGGGACTAAAATGCAATAAAAATAAAGTGCGAGTCCTTCCCTGTAAAAATCCACACGCACGGGGCGTTATTGCAATTACTCAACCTACAAGGGTACGAGTGCAAAAATGTCCCAGGCGCGCATGGCTGGCGCGTGAGCTCTAGACCTCTTTGCAAATTGGGGAATGTCTGAGGACCTCTCTGCAAATAACCCAAGTTTGCACATGCAATAACACATGTGCACTCTGGCTCGGATGCCCTCTGAGGCTCGGCTGATGCTTCGGGCACGATGTAGCTCCGGATGCAGCTTCAGCTAGGCTCGGGAGCTCCAAGCCTAATGGGACGGACGCTGATGCTCGGAAGTGCTCTAACTCTGACACGTGGCCCATCGTAGTCCGTTGGATGTTGGAGATCCAACGGTATCTGAAGAAGACACTTATGGACGACGTGGGTTCATCTGGACCGTTAGATGATCCCCTGGAGAGGGCACGACAATTGCTCCTTCTCCATCATCTGTAGCTGGCGGCAACGTTCGGACTCCGACGAAGGGGCTGGAGCTGCGCTGCTGGTTCTCGGATGCGGTGGGCCTCCCCTGAGCTACTGTGAAGGATGTCGAGGATGCTGGTAGCTCAGGGGAGACGTCGAACCTCCGTAATTAAGCCATCGATGCTCTGATGACGGAAGCGAGGCTCGGCCAAAATACATCGGCGAAGTCACCATCGATTGAAGTCTCGAATCTCTGCAGCATTAGTCACAATACCAAAGAATGCAGTGTGTTGTGCTTGTGTGAAGTGATGTGAGGCATGAGCTACTGTGATGAAGAAGGTGGGAGCTCGGTGCTCCTCCGCCGTGGGTGGCGAAGGAGATGGATCAGAAGGCGATGAGGTTTTGGGGGAAGAAGAACGTGAATGGAAGGGAGCGCGTGCAAGGTGAGAGTGGGGCGTAACTCGAGGGATGAAGTGAGGGGTTGACGATGACTGGAGAAACCTAATAAATTAAGCAAACTTAGAGAAAACACATAGGAAAGTTTAAGAGCCTTACATTGTCGAAGATGGAGGCGGCGGCTTGTACACGAGCTCCGAGGGGGAGCTCTGGTCTTCGCTGACCTCCTCAACCAGTGGAGGCAGCTCGAGCGGGTTTGGAGCTCCGCAACACTGCCATGATCGGCGATGGGTCAACACTGGAGGGGATAGTCGTCATCGCTCAAATCCGTCATTTCCATCTGTCACAGGAAGATGGGGGAGGGCTGGGCCTCTCCCCCATAAAGGTAGACGAGGGCAATCGGAGGAGGGGGTGAGGTATTTGAAGATGGGAGTGGCGGTTCCGATGAGCTGGGTCATGGATTTCGTAGGCACGATGAGGCGAAGGAGAGGGATTCATGAGATGCGTGAAGGCTCACAAGGATGAGGGGAGATGGGAGAACGTCCTGGGGGTTTTAGTTGGTGGAGGTGGTAGCTGGAGTTGCGGAGAAAAAGGGAAGGGGGAACGTGGTTTGCGTGGTGGAAATCGTGGAGGAGAAGGCTGACCAGAGGTTGACGACGACCTAGTAGCCGTTGGATCTGGAGATCCAACGGCTGACGATTGGGCGCGAAGCGACCGGAGTGATCTGATCTAGGGGTGGATGATCGGAGAGCCAGGATGTTACCACGTGGCGCATCGGAGGTGAAGCGCCAGCGGATGGATGTGATTAGATTGAGTTTAATCGGGCAGTTGATATCCTCGTGGGAGTGAACGGTGGAGATCAAGGCTTCTTAGAAGATGATCGGGCGGATAAAAATGTGGCCACGTGGCGCACGGAGGGGCAAGCGGGTACGGGCGGTGGAGATGAGGACATGGGAAGATCAGACGGTAGGGGACCAAGGCGTGCGTGGAGAGAGAGGGGTCGTTGGATCAGAAGGAGATCTAACAGCTGGGAAGATGGGCGGATAGTGAAAAGGAAGACGGGCCACGTGGCTCACCCAGAACGGGCCATGTAGCCCAATCAGATTATTGCAAAAGTAATTTAGATTTTTTAGGATATAAACGGGCAAATTTGAGAAAACTCAAACATGAAAGTTGTAGATCTTGATGAGATCTACAAGTTTCATGTTGACCAAAAATGGAGAGGAGGTCATCTGTAGATACAAAATATTTTTGAGGATATTTTTAAGGCTAAAAATACCACGAATTTTTGTTTTGCCATTTTTTTATGATTTTTAATTTATTCAAGACTCGGATAATTACAAGGCTTTAACTGGTTTTTATTGACACAATTTTAAGCAAGGGGGTTAATAATGGAAGATTATGATGATGAAATCGGGTTTCATCACTCCCCTATACTTAAACTATGCTCATCCTCGAGCATCAAAGAGAATGAATAAGCTGGATTAACTCCCTTGTGCATGTGAGTACCGTATCCAATTTGTTCAAGTCTACTCAACTTTAGAGGTCCAAAATTCTAGAGTTCAACCCATCCTTAATCAAGAGGCACCTAATTCCTCTAATTTTCCAGACTCTCTCTAATGTAAATATACACTAAGGATATGAAATATGTGTTGACTGCAATTCCGAGAGTAGAGTCAAATCGTTACCCAAAGTCTTGGTCTAAGAAATTCTCTTAAGGACCCAATCCTCAACACTAGGGAATAAATTAGATCTTGCGTCCACTCCACCATCTCTTTAGTTGTCAGACTTAGAAAATGTAGATTGAAGGCCAGTAATGGAGGGCATGGGATTGTGTCATTTCTTCTCTCCCTCTCATTGGAACAAAGAATCTCTCTAGTACCTTATTACGCAATGCGTATTTTTGGTGTTGATCAGTGCGTCCGTCAAGAGAAGTTGGAGTTGTCTGCACTTGTTTTCCTGGGAGTACACCGGGGTGTGCCTTTTTTGAGTACCTATCGTACCTTCTACACCCAGACTTGTAGCATTTACGATGCAGAGCCCTTTTTTGGTGCAAGCCCGATTCCTGGTCCTAATAGCGGTGGTCCAAGTGGACACTTTGAAATGTTTGAAAGTGCTCGCCTTTTGTGGAAGCTCTTCGATATTTGACTTTGTGGAATGAGAGCTTTTCTTTGGAATTTCATTGATTTGTATAATTTTTGGCTAGCTCCACTGCTTTTACCAAGAGTTGGCGCACACTGATCAATATTTTTTATTTATTTCACACCATGGCACTTAGGTCAATGTCAAGAGATTAGTATAAGAATCAAGTTCTCATACTTGCTAAAATTGCTGTCACTCAGGTTTCATTAAGCCTTCAAAGATTTTATCCCGTCCTCGAGCATCATTAGATCAAGTCCAGACTCAAATCCCTCATCCCAATCCCTCAGGTGAAAAGTCAACTCATCTCATCGAAATCGCAGTCGTGCATCTGATGTGCTGATCATATTCTTATTGTCTGAGACAGAATATAGCATGCAAATCTAGAAATCAAGGGAAATTGGATGATTAAGTCTATGACCCTGATGGCTAAGGCTGGTTAACCTAAAATCTCAAAGACCTCATAAAGCTAAGTTTCCTTGATCATTTCAGATCTTGGGTGAAAGTGTGAAAGTAGAGGATTAATCCAGTTCCTTCATTCAAAAACACACTTTTTTCTTTTTTTTCTTTTTTTAGATTCAAGAGATATTAGGACTGCCTAAACTCAATTAAGTAGATGCATCTGCATTCAGCCAGTATGGATGTAAGTACAGGTCAGAGCCCGTTGCTTGAGGACGGGTCCTTACCCGATGTCCTCTAAACCATCCAATCTGCTAAGGGCGAACCCTCACTGAACGCAGCTACTTAATTGGGCTTAGTAGTCGCTAATAACTCTTAAAGGGTTTTTGAATTTTCTCATTCTATGGATTTTAATTTAAAGGTTAAAACACTGGTTAGACTCAACTTTCCTTGAAGAGAGAAAGAAAAATTTTCAAATCCATGTCACACAAAAAAAAATTTCAAAACATTTTCAAAAGATTTTTTCAAAACAAGGAAAACTCATTTTTCAAATCATTTTTGAAAATAGTGTAAAATAATATAGAAAAAGCCATGAAAAACATTTGAGTCCTCTTAGTTCAAAGGATTTTACTTTAGCCAAAAAGTTTTAAATTTTTCAAAATTTTCAGATTATAGCTAAAGTAAGTATACTGTATATACAGTACCCCCCTTACTTAAACTTTGCTATGTCCTCATAGCACTAGATGATACAAGTCCATAGGTCCATTTAAATATAGAGAAATATACGGGAACTAAGAGGGGCTCCCCTATACTTAGGTTAGAAATAACCTATGTATAAAGGCAAGGAAAGGAGAGTATAGAAAATCACGGGGATTCGGGTCTCCCCTATACTTAGGCTGAGATTAGCTTAAGTATAAAGATGGAGATTTGATGTTGGGAGAGACCCAAGGTAAACGAAGAGGAAGGATGGATTTACAAGTGAGCGGATGAATCTGCGGAGATGAATGGAGTGTTTAAGGTTCTAGGGAGTGTATCGAAGCAAACATCGCTCAATCAAGCATGCAACACCCTCAATTTCACCAACTCACACATGAAACCAACCAAAGTTGGTTTATTATCTTGTCGATTTTATTGGTGATTAAAACATTGTAATTTTACGCAGGAAAAATGTCAAGTACGAATCAATGCGTAACCGAGGGTGTTACTCTCCCAAAACCAAAATTTTACTCCATTTTAGGTCGACTTGCAATATACAGAACCAGTTATTATTTGAGGTTGTCACTGAATTAAGGTGAGCACAAAATCAAGCAATCATCGTCTACCCTTCATTCTCATTTTCCATTAACCTAGGTGATCAAGCTAGGAGGGAAACCGAGAAAAATCACGTAACCGATAAAAACCATGATCTACGCTAAGCGATAAAACATGTAGTGACTTGGCGAAAATCCGTGAAAATTTAGGCTGTTTGAAAAAACAACATTATATGTATGCAAGTCGATAAAATCCGCACCTATTATGCTTCTATTAGCGAGGAGGGATATCTTTTAAATTTGGCTAAGTGAATCAAGGATAGGTGCGTCTTTGATTGATGTGTGTCCTACCTACGAGCAAGCACATAAAAATGCAAATTTTAAACTCAGCTCGAAGAGCCGTGTGCCTGGTCCTAGGTCGACACTCAAGTGGGGACGATCCCCATACAACCACAATCGTTCGATTACAATCGCGGGTCTTCGATCGAAGACCGCTGTAAAAGACGAATTATTACAAGTATATGAATGGAAATAAAAATGCAAGACATTTTTTTCTTTCTTTTCTATTTGCTCCAAGTATGTTTCTGCGGCTCCTCGCGGCGGGAAGCGCCAGCTCCTCGCCTCCTTGAGTGATCAAGGGCCCTGCCACACTGACAAAAGGTTAGAGATCAAATATAAAAGAAAAAAAAATTGTAATGCAAAGTAGATGAACAAATTGACCTATAAAAGAAACAGTTAATTAAATAAACAAAATTCCAAATAATTACAAAAAATGAGCCATGTCCCTATCAATGGCGCCATTTGACAAACCGTGAAATCGACCCTCTAATATTGTGTAATTAGCACTTGATATGTCATCGCAGTCGGGCCAAATCGGGTCGTCAAAGACCATCTAATTGATACGTCAATAAGAATCAAAGGGTCATATTTTTATTTTACTTGGCAAGAAACCAAGGTCGAACTCAGGGACATGAGCCTCTCTCATATTACTCAGATTTTTATTCATTAACTAAGTGTTGAGTTAGAGCATAATAGGTCAAATAATACGTGAGGACAAGGAATTGCAACAAAAAAAACATGAATTTTAATTAAATTTTTATTCATGCAAGTAAATGCGATGAAATGCAATGCAAGCATGCCCTTGGTAAAAATCATGAACAACTTAAACCCTTAGTTAATTCCTGACTTGAATTAAGCGGTAAATCATTTGATACATTAGGCAAGAGTCGTATAAATGGCATAAAAGATACCCGAGTTGTCTAAAATAATACATTAAGATCATAGTGTCAAAATATGAAAACAAATATGCCACTAAGAAGTGCGTCAAGCAAGCTTTAAAATGAAACTGAAATCAACTCAATCGGACATATGAAGCTCAAGATATGCATGAAAGAAGACAAGGGCATAAATGCAATAAAACATGAAAAGATAACTACAAACAAGTCCCTGGGAGGGACTAAAATGCAATAAAAATAAAGTGCGAGTCCTTCCCTATAAAAATCCGCACGCGTGGGGGCAGTATTGCAGTTATCAAAACCTACAAGGGTACGAGTTCAAAATATCCCAGGCGCGCATGGCTGACGCGTGAGCTCTGGACCTCTTTGCAAATTGGGGAACATCTGAGGACCTCTCTGCAAATAACCCAAGTTTGCACGTGCAACACACGTGCGCTCTCAAGCTCGGATGCCCTCTGAGGCTCGGATGATGCTTCGGGCTCGATGTAGCTTCGGATGCAGCTTCGGCAAGGCTCGGGAGCTCTAAGCCTAATGGGTCGGGCGCTGAGGCTCGGAAGTGCTCTGACTCTGACACATGGTCCATCGTAGTCTGTTGGATGTTGAAGATCCAACGGTATCTGAAGAAGACGCTTATGGCCAACGTCGATTCATCTGGACCGTTAGATGCTCCCTTGGAGATGGCCATCCAACGGCAACTGCTCCTTCTCCATCATCTGCAGCTGGCGGTGACGTTCGGACCCCGGCGAAGGGGCTGGAGCTCCGCCGCTGGTTCTCAGATGTGGTGGGCCTCCCCTGAGCTACTGTGAAGGATGTCTAGGATTCTGGTAGCTCGGAGGAGACGTCGAACCTCCACGATTAAGTCATCGACACTCTGATGACGGAAGCGAGGCTCGGCCAAAATACGCCGATGAAGTCTTCGTCCATTGAGGTCTCGAATCTCTGCAGCGTTAGTCGCAATACCAAAGAATGCAGTGTGTTGTGCTCGTGCGAAGTGATGTGAGGAGAGAGCTACTGTGATGAAGAAGACGGGAGCTCGGTGCTCCTCCGCCGTGGGTGGAGGAGGAGATGGGTCAGAAGGCGATGAGGTTCTGGGGGAAGAAGAACGTGAATGGAAGGGAGCGCGTGCAAGGTGAGAGTGGTGCGTAACTCGAGGGATGAAGTAAGGGGGATGACGATAACCGGAGAAACCTAATAATTTAAGCAAACTTAGAGAAAATGCATAGGAAAGTTTAAGAGCCTTACCTTGTCAAAGATTGAGGAGACGGCTTGTGCACGAGCTCCGAGGGGGAGCTCTGGTCTTCGCTGGACCTCCTCAGCCAGTGGAGGCAGCTCGAGCGGGCTTGGAGCTCCGCAACACCGCCGTGATCGGCGATGGGTCAACACCGGAGGGGATAGTCGTCATCGCTCAAATCCGCCATCTCCCTCTGTCACAGGAAGATGGGGGAGGGCTGGGCCTCCCACCGCATAAAGGTGGACGAGGGCAATCGGAGGAGGGGGAGAGGTATTTGAAGATGGGAGTGGCAGTTCCGTTGAGCTGGGTCTTGGATTTTGTGGGCGCGCATGAGGCGAAGGAGAGGGATTCGTGGGATGCGTGAAGGCTCGCGAGGATGAGGGGAGATGGGAGAACGTCGTGGGGGTTTTGGTTAGTGGAGGTGGTAGCTGGAGTCGCGGAGAAAAAGGGAAGGGGGAACATGGTTTGCGTCGTGGAAATCGTGGAGGAGAAGGCTGACCAGAGGTTAACGACGACCTAGTGGCCGTTGGATATGGAGATCCAACGGTTGACGATTGGGCGCAAAGTGACGGGAGTGATCTGATCTAGGGGTGGATGATCGGAGAGCCAGGATGTTACCACATGGCGCATCGGAGGCGAAGCGCCATCGGACGGATGCGATTAGATTGAGCTTAATCGGGCGGTTGATATCCTCACGGTAGTGAACGGTGGAGATAAAGGCTTCTTAGAAGATGATCAGGCAGATAAAAACATGGCCACATGGCGCACGGAGGGGCAAGCGGGTACGGGTGGTGGAGATGAGGACCTGGGAAGATCAGACGGCAGGGGACCAAGGCGTGCGTGGAGAGAGAGGGGTCGTTGGATCAGATGGAGATCTAACGGTTGGGAAGATGGGCAGATAATGCAAAGGGAGACGGGCCACGTGGCTCACCCAGAACGGGCCATGTGGCTCACCCAGAACACGCCACGTGGCCCAATCAGATTATTGCAAAAGTAATCTAGATTTTTGAGGATTTAAACAACCGAATTTAAGAAAACTCAAAACCTGAAAGTTCTAGATCTCGATGAGATCTACAAGTTTCATGTTGATCAAAAATGGAGAGGAGGTCATCTGTAGATACAAAATATTTTTGAGGGTATTTTTAAGGCTAAAAATACCACGAATTTTTGTTTTGTTATTTTTTTATGATTTTTAATTTATTCAAGACTCGGATAATTATAAGACATTAACTGATTTTTATTGACACAACTTTAAGCAAGGGGGTTAATAATGGAAGATTATGATGAAGAAATCGAGTTTCATCAAGGACATATCCACCCGAGTAGCCACATCTTGGAGAGTTTGTGTCGATTATATGAAACTCAACAAGGCTACCCGAAAAGATCACTTCTCGCTACCATTCATTGACCAAATCATCGAGAAGCTAGCGAAAAGAATTCTTCTACTTTTTGGATGGATATTCCGGTTATAACCAAGTGGCCATAGCACCAAAAGATCAAGACAATACCCTTTGGGACTTATGCCTTTCGTCGCATGCCTTTCAGATTTTGTAATGCCCAGCAACCTTTCAAAGGTGCATGATGGGAGTTTTTACCGGTATGATCGATGATTTTATGGAAGTATTTATGAATGATTTCTCTATTTTTGGGGACTCTTTTGAGGAAACACACGGATTTTTGGATAGAGTCCTACAAAAATGCATTGAAGTCAACCTGATATTATCTTGGGAGAGATCACATTTCATGGTGAAGCAAGGGATTGTGCTAGGACATATTGTATCAAAGAAGGGGATGGAAGTGGATCCATCGAAAATTGAGACCATCACCCACCTAGGCCCACCCGTGAATATAAAAGGAGTTCGGTCCTTCCTAGGTCACATCGGTTTTTACCGTTTATTTATCAAGGATTTCTTGAAAATTTCCTGCCCTCTCACCAAACTACTTGAAAAGGACCAAGATTTCACATTCACCGAGGAAGCATTTAAGTCCTTCAATACACTAAGGAAAATCATCACTGAAGAACCCATACTACAACCCCCTGATTGGAACTGTGAATTTGAAATCATGTGTGATGCTTCTGATTATGCTGTTGGGGTAGTATTGGGTCAAAGGAAAGATGGAAAATCCTATGCCATCAACTATGCCGGCAAAACGCTGGATGCTGCTCAAAAGAACTACAATGTGACTGAGAAAGAACTGTGGGTTGTGGTATTTTCACTATAGAAATTTCGATCTTACATCTTAGGGTCCCATATCATAATCTACACAGACCACTCTGCTCTCAAAACCCTCTTCATAAAGAAAGATGCCAAGCCTAGACTGATTAGGTGGGTGCTGTTGCTACAAGAATTTGACCTAGAAATCTGAGACAAAGTAGGAGCAAAGAATGCCATAGCTGATCACTTATAGAGGCTCTCTTATCATCTTCACCAACCGATACGTGGTCCCAATTTCTGAAAGTTTTCCTGATGAGAATATAATGTATGTCTCTCAACTCCCTTGGTATGCGGACATTGTCAATTACCTTGCCACTTCCACATTTCCTAATGACTGACCGAAACATAAGAGAGACAAAACCATGGCCCAAGCCTGATATTATCATTGGGAAGAACCTCTTCTCTTCAAAGAGGGAATTGGTTTAATTTGGAGACATTGTATCCCTGAATCTGATGTCTCTAGTGTCCTATCTCACTTCCACACTTCTGGGTGTGGAGGACATCATTCAGGGAAGCGCACATCCACTAAGGTCTTACAATGTGATTTCTATTAGCCTACACTCTTTAAGGATGCCCATCATTTTGCTCAATCTTGTCCTGCCTGTTAGACCAATGGAACAATGACGCAACGCAACATGATGCCCCTCCAACCCGTACATATAGTCGAAATCTTCGATACTTGGATAATTGACTTAATGGGATCTTTCACCACATCACAAGGCTATCAACACATCCTACTCGCCGTTGACTACGTGTCTCATTGGGTTGAAGCCATTCCCACTCATGTTGTTGATAGCGCCATTGTTGTCAAATTCTTGACCAACCTTTTCTCTCAAATTTGGATTACCAAAAGTGATCATTAGTGATGGTAGAACCCACTTTCTGAATGCTTCAGTAAAGAATTAACTTAAGAAGAATGGAGTTGAACACCGTGTCTCAACTACCTATCACCCACAGACAAATGGAATGGTTGAGCTGTCAAACTAAGAAATCAAGGCCATACTCCAGAAAATTATCCGCTCTGATCGTAAAGACTGGTCTGAACACTTACCTTCTGCTCTTTGGACCTACCGTACAACCTTCCGCACACCCTTAGGAATGAGCCCATACCAATTGGTCTTGAAAAGTCATGACATTTACCCGTTGAGATTCATCACAAATCACTCTATGCGATCAAGAAATGCCATTTGGATTATGATGAGGCTGGAAAAAGAAGATTATTGGATTTATCTGAATTAGAGGAATTAAGATCACAAGCCTATGACAACGACTTGTTGTATAAAGAGAAAATCAAAATATGGCATGATGCGAAGATTTCGAGGAAAACATTTCAGGAAAATAAAAAGTATGACTTTTTGATGCAAAATTGAAACTATTCTCAGGAAAGCTGAGATCGACGTGGAAAGGACCATACATTGTAATCCAAGTCTTTGATAACGGTTCAATAGAAATCTGTGACCCACACACCAAAGCCACTTTTAGAGTCAATGGTCAAAGACTAAAACATGTTGTTGAACCATCCGGTCCCATGCCTGTGTGCACAACATACCTTCCACGAGAAAAGTAAGCCACAACATCGTCGAGCTGAGGTATTAAATCATGCATTCTCGTGAGTCTCTCCTCACAGGTGACTTTTATCTTTACTATTTTTTTCCGCATATTTTTACTGCATTGCATTAGATAAGTATGGGGGTACACTTTTTCCCAAAAAAATCACAAAATAAAAACATAAAAATATCTTGCCCACCCAATCTGATGGTCCTTTTGTTCACCATGAGGACATAGTTTTTGATAAGCATGGGGGTGTATGCATGTTTTCAAAATATTTTTCCAAAAAAAAGGGAAAAGAAAAAAGCCACCAAAAATATGGCCTTCCCAATTTTGTTGAGAAAACAGATCTTACACTGGATAGATTATAGACTAAGGCTGAGTTGACCCTAATCCACTTAACTTCATCAGAATTTCACTAGACATGAGTTTTTAAGCTTTCTTCAGGACCATATGGACTTTATTCTCCCAGTTCCACCAACTCTACTTGTGAATGAACTTCTGTATCAATTAGATCACCTAAGCAACTAGTAGCACTCTTAAACTCTTCATTGGATATTAAGCAACTGCACATTCCACTTAGCTTGATTGAGTTTATTTTACGGGATACAATTACAATCTAGTTGAGGTGAGGAGTTGTCCTCTTGGTTGTGCTAATGCCAGAACCTTGTCTATAGTCAGTGAAGGAACTTGACTCAGGAGCAACATGATCTCTCTAGTCTAAGTGTGTCAGCAAAGAAGCCAGTACCGTGCCTCCAAAGTCAATATTATGCCGACACTACCTTTGATGCCAAATCCAAAGCAAAAACACCACAAAAAGGCATATCACAATACAAAAGAATGCCAAAAATTTCCAATCATGCAAAGATGTGCGAAGCAAAAGCAATGAAAGAAGTCCACCAAATAACCCTTCTCCACCAACAAGTCGTGGTAGTAGCCCAATGATGCTACCTAATTTCTTAAAAGAGGCCCAGGGTTATGCTCTGCAAAAGGAAAAAAATCAGAGCAATGGACCAAAATGGTCTATGGAAAACCCTAAAAATTAAGTCCCATTCTCCAATTAATTATGACCTATTTTTTATGCCAACATACTTGGGTGGAAATAGAATATGCCTGAATTCAGGTGAGGATTGAGACTATATGTGTAGAGAATCATTCGATACCTTGATAGATTGTGTTGTTAGCTCGTTCTCTTGACTCACGAAAGCTAAAACATCACGAACTTCGTTTATATCCACTCAAGGTCAAAGAGAATACCTGTTGATTAGAATGATCTGACTTGATTGACTTTCTGAAACCATTTCGATTTTGTCGGATGAGAGGTTGTTGAAACTACAAACTCGAGTCAAGTCGATAATTCGAACAAATATTTAATCATTGGGCCGAATCTACTGAAGTTTGTGTATATGTGTGGTTGGGATCTGAAAACTCAAAACTTTGTGGGTGTGTCTGCTGCAAACCCTCACCCAGTCCCTCTTGATTATTTTCCTCATTTCTCATTATTATTTATCTTATTCTTGCTTGAGACTAGCAAGATTTAAGCATGTGGGTGTGATGATTACATATTATGCTGGTATAATACCATACAAATTACATGAAGAATCCCATTAATATCTAACGCATACACCTCAATACCACTTAATCCAGATATTATTTATTCTACAAATATAATGGGAAAACCACCACTAAAATGCACAATAAATTTAAATGAACAAATTCTTTCCTCTACATTAACCATATAATAACACATTCCAATCATTCAATTAATCATTGAAATACTTTATGTATCCAAACAAAAATTGCATGGTCATTAAATAAAACATCACATTCAACAACACATATTTATACATCCAATTTGGATCTACACATATTTTGTTGGAAAGAAATGGAGAGGCACTTGATGGTAATATACCCTTTCTTTATTAGTTGCACATGGGGCACCACAATTCTCTTTCCCATGCACATTGAGCCTCCCACGTAATGCAATGCATGAATACTCTTTTTATTATTCTCCATCTTGCCCATGCAACTTCCCTATGCATGACCGTATTTATTTCTTTTGTCTTTATGTGCATGAGATAAAGACCCTTCAAAAGCCAAAGGATGCATATAGCATCTATAAAAGGAGGAGTCCCCCAAGGCACCAAGGGGCTCGTGACCTCTCCCTCAACGCAACTCTCTCCTTCCTGGCACAAGTTCTCTCGCCTTGAATTTCCCTACTCCTTCCTTTGCACATACAACTATCCCCTTCAGCATGTACCACCTTGCACGGCCACCAGCCTGCGTGCACCTCCTCCGTACAGTCCATCACCTTCTCCGTGCTCTTCTCCCTGCCTCCATCTTCACGCCGTCACTATCTCGTGACTCCAGTGTCATCTCCGAAAGCTCCAATATAGAAGACTTCCTCTCCATCTTTATTTACTTCTAGCATTTTTTCCTTAAGTTATTTTATGTAAGTTGAATTTGGAAGAAAACAACTCTCCTGTTATAAGATCACCTTGCATTTTTATTACATTAGTATTTTGTTTAAGTTGAACTTGGAAGCATTCTTATTTTGTAAGCCATTCTCAAAGTTCTCTATATGCATTGCAAGTTTATATTCTTTTATGCTCTCTGAAAAATTACAAGTGACTCTCATTTTTTCATATTAAATTGCAATTCATCCCATACTTCCTTACTTAGTTTCACTCATACCCGCATTTGCTTACTCTAAGTTTAGGAAGTATTTTCACCGTAGATCGCATTCTCTCCAAGATTTTATAATTTTTTCTCTCATAGACATGGAGTAAGATTTGAATCAAGTTAGAAAAGGAACAAAAATTGCGAGTTTGCTTAGTCCCTGCGGATACGAACCTCTACTTGCACTATACATCTCAAATATTTTCATCATGATTGTAGTTGTAATTTTGTTTGTTTGATTGCGGTTTTTCGTGGAACAACAACGATGTGGTAAAATCAACTTTTTAAACTGTGTGAAATCACTTCAACAGAAGACCTCCCAAGTGATGGGCTAGAACTCTGTACGGAACTCATCAAAGAAGACATCCGAAGTGATGGGCTCGGTCAGGCGCTCCTTGGTGGCATTCCACTACTACTCTGCGTACCCAGCAAGAGATTACTCTACAAAAGATAACCAAGTGACCTTGGGTGTATGTATCATCCTTAAAACTTTGACCACATGTGACATCCACAGCTCTGCATCATCAGGGGTGGTGGTACCAAAGAACTATAGTACCATCGTCTGATGGTATGTCGCATATGTGCTTTGATGCATCTACAAGGCATCAGTATCCTCCATTTACTTGGGGTCCATAGAGAATGACAAGTCGACGCTCTCCTCCCATCGTGAGAGGGATGGTAGGAGGAGGAGTCCTGTTGCTGGAGATGCTGCTCAATCGCCTCTTGCCACTGCTGGATGCCCTACATGGCCTGTACAAGGAAGGCCAGCTGCTGCGCAACATCTGGATCTACACGAGGCGGCATGGCTCTGCATAAATCCACAAAATTAATACTTTCTTTACTTAAGAGAAACATATGGACATGGATATAAAATAAGCAATTCTCCTTTTCATTCGTGTTGAGTTAGAAGACCACCATCGCTATTATGTATTTCGAATACCAATGAGGAATGATATACATGGAATGGAATGGAGTAACATTGCTCTGATACCAAACTGTGACGAGCGTCCCCCTAGGATCCGGGTACTCGGCAAACTAATTCCACGCACATAAATTCCACATTCAAAATACACAATAATATAAAGCAGGAGAAAATTACATGAAAGGTTGGAATATTTTTTTTCTTTCCATTCACTTCATAACATATTTATCGTGACTTTCTATTACAATTCCATCCATGTCTACAAATATATAACATGTATACATCAAAAACGGTGTCCATACATAAAGTATGCATCTCATGTCTCTCAAAAATCTACAATAAGTACTGTATCACAAGAAGTCCGTGTAGCTGCATAAAAGAAATAGCACCAACCGCTCAAAGATGTGACTGCTTTTGCAAACCTATGGATCCACATAAAGGTACGCTATGAGCAAAAATGCTCAATACGATATAAAAAATACAACAAACAATATATAATTAAAAGTGTGAAAAAGAAATTGGCTAGGTAAACTGTCCCCACAAAGAGATAAATTTTAGTCATTATTATTTCATATAGATCAACCAAGCTTCGTGGATAGTTTGTGGCCTTGGTCTGGATGAGTCCTCACACTATGACTCTAAGGCAAGAAAAAGACCTTAGGATTGGAGTGCCTCCATAGACATGTGGTGGTGTACAATGCATCCTAACTTAGTTCCATTAGAGACCCGCTTGTTCTGTTAATCTGATGAGTAACTTATCTGCAAAGCAATTCTTTGATATATATATATATATATATATGTATGTATGTATGTATGTATGTATGTATGTATGTATATGTAAACATACACACTCATACACACACATATTAAATAATTATCATGCACTTAATTTCCAATTACTATGTCAATCAGAAATATAATACCAAACAATACCCATCATCCTATAATAGTTGGAGCAGATCAAATAACCCAATCATCCCTTAATAGAGACATGCTTGTTTTGTTAATTGAAAAGTTAATCTGATGTGTAACTTATCTGCAAATCAATTCTTTAATATACGTGTCTATACATATACATACTATATATATATATATATTAAATAATTGTCATGCACTTACTTTCCAATTGCTATGTAAATCAGAAATATACTACCAAACAATACCCACGCAGTGTAAATGATTGCTTTTGGATAGATGGCATTAGAGCATAGAAGCTCACAAGCACCAAATTAGAAGCACTTCAAAATCTTTTTCTCTATGATCCTTAGACCTTTTATCAGCAACCATCATCACAACAGATTGGATCACTTTATCCCATCAGTAATCACATTGAGTTAGAGATTTAAGAAGTAGTAGAAGAAGTAGTTGACGTCAAGCAAGGGACACACACCCTTGGGACCTCGAGTAGAAGCCTAGAGAGCCGTGATCCCAACCGCTACTATGTAGCTGTGATGGTTGGAGGATACATTGCTTGTCACACCGAGGAGTCACCACATGGTGTCCAGCCTCAACACTTGCATGCCTTTAGACCAGTTCTTCGAGTACGGGCCAAGTAATCATGGTTAGTGGTCTAGAGTTTTGCTTGTTCACTTAGAGTTAAACTCGTGTACTAACTGGTGTTGGCTACAATGGTTAGCATTTTGAGTGGGAGCACTAAAAGGGAAATTCTGGAAAAATGTGGTTAATGAATGTGGGAATAAAATATGAATCTCCTCTGCATAAGGTGGATTGTGTTATTCGTGGTGATTCATACTACGATAAGAATGATCTTCGAAATCTATGCCCTTACTTTTGCCCTATGCCACGTTGGACTCTTACACGTGGGTATGGACTTGGGAAGTTTGCGAGGATTCACGGATTGGAAATTACTTTGGGAATCAGAGTTATAATCTTGTAAGTTGAGCCAAGTGGACGTGTTGGGAACTTAGTTAGGATGCATTGTACCCCATCACATGCCTACAGAGGCACCCCGACCCTAAGGTCTTTTTCTTGCCTTAGACTTATAATGTGAGGTCTCATCCAGACCAAGATCACAGACTATCCATGAAGCTTGGTTGATCCATATAAAATAATAATGACTAAAAATTATCTCTTTGTGAGGACAGTTTACCTAGCTATTTTCTTTTACAAATTTTTAATTATATCCTGCCTGTTGTATATTTTTTATATCGTACTGAGCAACTTTGATCATAATGTACCTTTGTGCGGATCCGCAGGTTCGCAGAAGCAGCCGCAATAGTGAGCGGCTTGGTGCTATTTCTTTTGTGCAGCTACATGGACTTCTTGTGATACAATACTTGTTGTAGCTTTTTCTGCTTTACTTTACTTGCAGATTTTTGAGAGAGATGATATATATTGTATGTATGGACACATTTTTTGATGCATGCATGTTATATATTTATAGACATGGACGGAATTGTAATGGAAAGTAATGATGGATATGTTTTGAAGTGAATGAAAAGAATTTTTTTATTCCAGTCTTTCATGATATTTTATCATGCTTTATATTATTATGTATTTTGAATGTGGAATGTATGTGCGTGGAATAAGTTTGCTGAGTACCTGGAACCTAGGGAGATGGTCGCCACAACGGACATCATCGACTCGAACCATTATAGACCCTAGAGCCACAACTTTCGTCCCCATCCTCCTCCATCATTTGGAGCTTCTTCGCCAACGCCTTTATCGACCACTCTAGACTAGAGGGCCCTTCTTCGCTTCGACAAAGCTTCACCGGGCTCCATCTCTTCATCGACAACCTGGAAGAGGGCCACTGCCAAAGGTCCATGATCATCCTCAATGCTTAGCCCTTAGAGAGTGGCCCCTCACGTGCTCTGCACGTACCCATGCTGGTTCAATTGCATTCAGGCCCTCCAATTTTGCAAATCTGCCAAGCAAGTCCTCACTCCCTTGGGTAAATTACACAACCCCCTCAAGAGTTTAGGTAATTGCACAACCATCCTCAGCGGTTTAGGTAATTGCACTTATATCCCTGCACATGCAATTTTCGAATTATTTTATTTTTTGAATTTGCATTGAGACCCCTATGTTCCTTCTACCATTTGAACATTATTTCGACATTATTTTATTCATAAAAAATATGCATTATATTCTTCAACTAATTTTTTACATTGTGGCATGTGCTTTATATTTTTATTATCAATAGTTAATACTACTATTTCGGTGAAAAATGCATATTTTACCCATTTTGTGCTCTAAAATTCATATAAAATTAACCATAACTCTAAAAATTGCTAAAAATTTCGATTTTCTAGATTTAGTTGATTTCATTATTGTGCTAAAAAATCATTTCATTTGCATGCATATTTTCTCTATAGAAGTCATTTTCTGTATTGCAGTAATAATTTTTAATAGGTATAAATCTCAACTTTTTTATGGTTTAGGATTTTTTTGAGATAGAGCACATAGCTGCATGTCTTAGAAAATTTTTCCCCAAAAATAAGTCGATTTTATATTTATTATAATTATTTACCTAGATTCTCATTTTTCACATTCATAAATTCATTATTTATTTATTTTGCATCAAAAAATTACAAAGATTACTATGTGCTCATTTTATAATTCTGCATTCCGACCAAGTTTCATAATTTATGTACCACATTTGATCATTGTCTGCATTTTAGTCTTCAAAATTGGTCTGGTGTGCATTTGTTACCTTATATTGCATAAAAATATCAAAAAAATCCTTCTCGAAAACTACACTTGAAAGATGATAGACATTTATCTAGGTTGTTTGTTTGCCTCCTTGAGTTCGACCCTGGGCTTGCCCAGGGTAAATAAACAATAAGCCATTATTGCATTGATTGATTAATTAATTGTGGTTATTTCTTGATTGATTTCGATTGCCCGACTACAACACATATACAACACGACACATTTATTTTAGTGAGTTAATTCCCATTAATTAGAGAAGGGCATTTCAGGAATCACCAGATAACATCATTGTTGGGGAGGCAAACGGCTTTGGTTTTTTCTAGAAAATTTATTGTTAGGTTTTCTACATATTCAAGTAGTCTGACCCCGAGCCTCATCACTGTACATTTTCTAATTTTTCCTGTGTTTATTTATATTTTTCTCAACATTTATTTTCTTATTTTTATTTTTGATTATTTGTATCACTCTCTTACATTATTTGTCTTATTTTTTATGCGAGGTACCCAGCATACGTGGAGCGGTTTTCTGAGAAATCGAAGCATCTCGACTACCCCGTCGAAGAGTCACATTAAATTTAAGATCAAGTCAAGTATTGAGAGAACGTAAAGTCTACGTTTTCATTTTTTCTGCATTTTTAATTTTTGTAAATAAATTGTAATAACTGCTCATTTCCACGGGTTCTGATTGGTTTCTCACATATGTAAAGAGACTAGACATTTTACTGTGGTGCGTCAGTCCCGTTTCACTCTCTAGTGAGGGTGGGCCCGACTTGAGTGGTTCGTACGTAAGACATGCACATACGACTATTAGAGCTACTAGGGTTTCATTTCTTTGTGCTCGTAGAACTTAGGACTACACTTTGCACTTATTTGAGATGCCCTTTTAGATCGTTTAACCTAGTTAAAATTTGAGTCAATTATTCTCGGCTAATAGAACTTTCTGCTAGGTGCGGTTCTGTTGGCTTGCATTTCATATAGAATAGATTGAAAATTCTTTTATTGCATCCCACATGGAGATTGCGAGGATTCAGTGCAAGTCTTCTAACTGAGAATTCATCATCTTTTTGCATGCATCAGCTTTCCTTGATTTCCTCCCCCTTTTGTCACTTAAGATTTATTTATGCTCACCTTAATTTCAGTGATCACTTAAATAAAACTGGGACTGTTAAACAAGGTCGACTTAAATTAACCCATAAAATTGTGAATTTTTGCGGGAGAATAATCATGTCTTTAGATTCATTTATTCTTCTGAGTGAGTGAGGGTCGCACACTTAGGATAAAGACAAGATTTGAAATTTTTATTTGGACTACTAATTTTAAAAATGACTAGCTACTTCTCAGTGAGGGAACTACATTCTCCCTTAGTAGAGTGGGTGGTTAAAGGACATTGTGATTGGCACCATCCTCAAGTATCACATGTAGCCATTTTATGGTCCGTACTTACACCCATAATTGCTCAAATTGGATGCAACCAACCACACAAATTCAGGCCAGTCGTTAGGAGAATTTCTGCACATAACAACTCACTTACGAATGCAAGATTGGCCAGACCTTTACAACCTTCAACATGTTGAGTTGGTGAATTTTGGGTTTTGCATTGCATATTGAGTTGTGTGCGTTCAAAGACAATGCACTTGCACACACAAATCGATGTTTTGCTAATCATCTCCAACATCCTTTTCGAATATGTCCGAATTTTGGCATTCATGCCCAGACTCCGTGGATCATGCTTACATGACAATTTCCCAATCTTTGTCCCCACTCTCTTTTCAGAGAAACCCCTTCTTGGAAGAGGTTCCCCCCCAGTCATCAGTCTTCCCACCTGCACATCCACCCTTGGTTGAGACTTTGAGATACGATCCGCTCGTAGAACCAAACACAGATTATGCAGACTCAATGGAGTGAGCAAATTCGACGATAAACATGGGCATAATCGACTTTGACAGAAGAATACGATACTCGGATATGTTCGACAATTCACTGTTTGAACCATCCTCTACTTGGGATGACTCTCATTCTAAGTACGTTCACTTTTCCTTTTACCACACACGAGACACCTAGAGTTAAGGAAATAGGATTCATGACCAGACCTCAAACACCAAGAATGACTATTACTAAACTTAGGATTACATGCCGGAGTCATGGCAGGATGAGTATGGCCACTCATCTTCAAGTCATGAGACGATATACTATGAAATGTTTCGGATCAATCAGAGAATCGATGCTTTGATAGAAAATCTTAATAATATCACCTGAAGAGTACAAGAAATGATAAATAAAAGGAGAATTGAGGACACCACAAAGCGATCCTGAGACACATCACGTGTAAAATTTTCACACACATACACCACACACACCTGACCAGTCCACTGACCATCCTACTGACTCCAACAAAAATTCAAAAAATAAAAAAAACTAAAAAATTCAAAAAAAAATGGACAACATAGATATGGAAGCATTTTGCAAAAGTTTGATATTAGAGCTTCTAATAATCAAGACCATAGAATATGTACATGATCTTTAGAGATTTGCAAAGAGTCGGTTATCACCTATGAAGACTGGCAAGAAAAAAATCTAGAATCGAATATCATTTAATCACTATGTCCAATTCAGTGGTGTTGACCCAAAATAGCAAAAATCGCAAAGTCAAACAGTTAACCAAGGTGACTTGTGAAATTGAGAATACTGAGTTTACTTATGTTCAGATTGACGATGATTCCACCTTGAACATCCTCCTGAAGTCCATGTTTGACCAACTTGAACTCGGATTGCTCAAAAAGACCAGGGTGATCATTTAATTTCCCGATCGATCCACAAAAAAATCGAGAGAAATTATTTCTGTTGTCATTATCTTCCAAGGTGTCACACATAGAGTGGACTTTATTGTCCAGGACATTGAGCACCAAGGACAGTTGTCTGAGTCTCCCATTATTTTGGGAAAGTCATTTCTTGCCTCTGCAAGGGTGACTATCGACTGTGAGACTCAAGATATTAGATTCCTGGATGAAATCTAAAGCAATCAAAGTCTCGAGGACACACCTTACCCTGAGAAAATTGAAAAGGAAATTGGTAGTCGTGACATAGAGGAGACCACCGAGCCAGACCCTCTACATGACCAGACCTATTCACATATCACAGACATGACCTAAGGAGAGATACCTTTTGAGACGACTATCGAGGATACAAAGGTGAATGAGCCCAACCTAGAAACATATGATTCAGCGACCTCGGACACATTTATTTCAGATTGCCTTGATCATTACTTTGATTCCACACAAGTGTAGCCGACTTGGAGCACCACAGACACACCATAAGTGAGACATCCATTGACCAAGGAAGAATATTATAATGATTATTCATCTGATGAGGATCCGATTGTCAACACCTCTCCTCCTGGACCGTCACCAAAAGAGACAACCAGGACCAGATTGACTCATCCTTATAAACCGACTACTCTGTCCTTTAGTAGGTTATTGGGTAACATGAAGGGTAGCACTGATCCCTTGAGGCGTTCCCCCAAACACCTCAATCTGTATCATTCTCATCTTCCTCTTGATGCTTTAGTTTATAGAAAACCGACTAAGAGAGTTACCTTCGACAAACCTGGGAAGGATTTTCTGAGGATTCCTCATCAAGCCTAGACGAGGAGATATATATTAGTGAGCACAATTTGGATGCCCTAGAGCCTTATAGGAGCAAGCAGTCATATGTCGACCCACATTGGACTTTCCTCGTCCCTCACTATTATTCTTCTAGGACCGACTCCCCTAGTCCCATTTGATACATCAGAACAATTTGTCATGACTGGACCGATACTTGTTCATCATAGTATTTATCTGAGGATGAATTAATTGACCCTAAGACTGAGCAAACTTTTAGAAATCAACTTAAGAATAGGAATAATTTGACTGCCTCCACCTTTCAGTATTATTCTTCTAAGGACAACTCCGACAATGGCTGGGAAACTTCTACTTCGTCTTCTTTATATCATTATTCACTTCCACCAAATTCATCCAAAAAGGTCGGTAGTAAACCTCCTTGATCATCGACCATCCCGCCCCATCGATTCCCTTATACATCTTCTTCATATACCTAGGCCAAGTTCTAAGTATGGGGGACCGATGCCATCTGTATTTACTCATCATTCTATTCCTCACTAATCTGTAGTCATTATTTTATTTTTATTTTCTTTTTCACTCTCTTATGCTTTGCCCGAGCTATGGCTTCCTTATGTTTTTTACACTCTGAGGACATAACACTCGCTAACTATGGGGGGGTATTTATACTATGTATATATTTTACCCATAGCTCGTACTTTCGTGTAAGTCTATATTTTATTTATGGGTGGGAAACTAACTTTTAAGAAATTTTTTAAAATCATCTCCTTATCAGATTTTTGTGTAAAAAAATTATATTAAAAAATCTTTAAAAATGATAAAAGTGTTGGCATTATGCATCTGCACTTTATCCAGCATTACATGCATTGGTGGAAAGCCCTTAGGTTCTGAACCGAGTTATGAGTAGAAATAGAAATGGGTCTTTACTTGGCCTTAATCCCCCTAATTTTCAGAGTAACTTCACTTAGAAATAGGATATTCGAAGCATCATGTGTTGGACTTAATTCTTCGAGTTCTGCATGACAATGTGTAGACATTGACTCTTAGTGTCTAACCTGGTCACCTCATTCTGATACGACTCTTGAATAGGGAATTAATATGTACTCTCACACTATGAACTTAGCTCAACTTAGACGGGACGTTGGAAGACTATGCAAGTCTCTTCTCTGGTAGCATGGACATCTAAAGATCAGAGTATGGATTGAAATAAAGCTTCAGATGAGGGATAAATTGCTGGCACAATGTTTTCTAACACCTCAAAATATTGCATAAAGAAAGATTCTATATCTGTAGGGGCACAAAAGATCCATGTATAGCAACCAAAAATCCATACAAAAAGAAGCCAACTACCAAATAAATATTTGATCCAAAAAGGTCCAAGCTTTATAAAACTTATAGATCTTGGTGGAGACTTGGCCAAACTGGCCGGCTTCACAAGGAGATGAGGCTACACTGGCCGCACTCCAGTTCTCTTCTTATTCTTCTACCTTCTTCCCCCTTTGATTATGGACACAGAATGTACCTGAACTTAGAAGGAAATACCTGAATCCCTGAGGACGAGTTATTAGAGGAGAGATTTGCATGGTAGTCTGGCATTCATGATGGGAAGAGCTAACACCTTTCACACACATAAGACAATTGTTCAATATTCATGGGGTATGCTTTGGGAGGAGTATTGATCTAAGATGACTTTTGAGCCGAAACTATTACAATGATGTGAAGGTCGGGTCTAGCATCATTTTCACCTTTTGCTCATGATCTTGGAATGTAACCCAATCTCATTCCACCTCTTCATTTCTTTAGTTACTAGGGGACGAGCAAGGTTTAAGTATAGGGGGTTGATGAATATATGATTCATCACTCTAGTTAGCTGAAACTAGAGCTTATCCTCATAATTTAGGTTCATTTGCATGTTAACTTCGTAAAATTATCTTTCATGCACTCGTAATTAATTTGCATAAATTAACACTTCATATTGCATTCATAATCATCCATGCATTTTCACCAAACTTCATGTTTTTTAATTAATTCATGTTGATTCAAATTAACCTGAAACCTATTTCATTGTGCACATATCACTTACATTAATCCGTGAAAATTCCTAAAAAATGTTAACTTGTAAATATGCAAAATGAATGAAACCCTAATTTCAGACCACACGGAGTAAAACATGCAAATCTCTCACATAAAATGGCTGATGTCATTCTACTCTCTATTAAAGTAATGTGCATTCAAATGCCTTCAAAACAAGATCAATTTCATAAAAATCGGAGCTCATTTGTGAAAGTTGGGTTTGTGCCTATTTTGCTCGTTGTATATTTAGCGGTTTTTGACCTGGTATTTTATGCATATATTTGTCCCTTTTTCTTTTATTTCTTTTTCATTTATTTTCTTTGATAAAAGTTTCTTCAAAGTACACAAAAATTCAAATATAAAATAACACCGAAATTAAAGAAACTAACTGAGTTTGAGTGTTCATTATGCGTCTGTACAAAAGTCCTCGTGTATTTTATTCTATTTTATTTTTTATTTATTAAAATCCAAAAAAAGATTAATATGTAATTAACCTTTATTTTATCATATTTTTTATTGATTTTTTATCCTCATTAAAAATAATAAAAAAATGCAAAACTTAAAAATCAATATTCTGTGTACAAAGAGTATCACCAAAAATACCACTTTGTACATATGACTTCTTTTGTTCTTGGATTTTCAAGAATGTTGTAGATCTCATAAAGGCGAACAACTTCTATGAAGTAAATTTTTTGATTCGAGGTCACCTTCTATTTCTTTTTTATTTTCCTTTGTAAATAAATTTTGATTTTTTGGGTTGACACATGGTAGCTCTTGGGGTTGCCACGTACTGCCCACTCTCTCTCTCTCTCTCTCTTCCACCAGTCGGTCACATGCCTAGCACGTGACCATCTTCTACCTTCTACTCAATCGCTTCCGCCTTCCCCAGGGTAGGCGCGCCATCTCCGCAACTACTGCACCCTGACCCCCTTTATCCTATCACCAACCCGCACCTACCGGTCCTCCGGTTCCACTGTGTTATCCTATCCACCATCTCAGGCCCTTCCCCTTAAATTCCATCACCGTCAACCTGGAGAGGGTTCCGCGATCCACCATCCACCATATCTATTGCTTGATACCAGCATCAAAGAGCCAACAGGAAGCTAGTGACAACATCTTCTATCGATAGTGAAGACCTCTTCTAGGCGAGATCATCTGAGCCTCGCCGCACTCCACCCGTGGCTAAGGTGAGAAAGTGGAAGCTGACCATCGTTGCTTCAAACCCAGGCAACCCAATCACACCCTTTAAAACCCAAATTTTCTTACTTCTCAATCGATCCTCCTCCTCCTCCGTCCAACCTTTCATCGCATCTACCGCACAACGTCCACACTTCACCATCCAGTGCTCCATTCACACAACCATCTCGACTGCCATAGCCACTCCAACTCCACCATCATATCTGTGCTGCTCTGTCGACAACCCACCTCCAGGAATCCTGCAGCGACCATCTCTTATTCTTCATCGATAATATCTCCAGCCAAAGCTTCTGCATCAAATCTAAAGCCTCTGTGTTCCTCAATAGTCCTCAATGCTTAGCCATTCGAGAGTGGCCCCTCCGCTTGCGAACCACCCTAAAGACCCGTCGGATATGAAGAACCACACATCACGTGCTCCGCATGTCCCTGTACGGGGCCAATTGCATTCAAGCCCTCCAATTTCTCAAATTCGCTAACTAAGTCCACAGCTCGTGGCACGTGACCCTTGGGTAAATTGCACAATCCCCTCAAGGGTTTAGGTAATTGCACTAATATCCCTGCACATGCACTTTTCTATTTAATTTATTTTCTGAATTTTCATTGAGACCCTTATGTTCCTTCTACTATTTGAACATCATTTTGACATTATTTTATTCATTAAAAATAGGCTCTTTATTTTTCAGCTAGTCTTCACATTATGGAATGTGCTTTATATTTTTATTATCTGTGGTTAATTAATTATTACTATTTTGGCAAAAAAACATATTTTACCCACTCCGTGCTCTGAAATTCATATAAAATTAATCATAGCTCTAAAAATATCTAAAAATTTTGATTTTCTAGATTTAGTTGATTTCATTATTGTCAAAAAAATCATTGCATTTGCATGCATATTTGCTCTGTAAAAGTCATTTTGTGTATTGTAGTAATTATTTTTTAGTAGGTATAAATCTCCACATTTTTAGGCATTAGGATTTTTCTGAGATAGAATACATAGTGATATGTCTTAGATAATTTTGTTTCCCAAAAATAAGTTGGTTTTATATTTATTATAATTAATTACCTAGATTCACATTTTCTGCATTCATAAATTCATTATTTAATTATTTTGCATCAAAAAATTACAAAAAAATATCGTATGCTCATTTCATCATTCTTTGCATCTTGACCAAGTTTCAAAATTTTTGGACCATGTTTGATCATTGTTTACATTTTAGTCCTCAAAATTAGCCAGTTATGCATTTGCATCCTTATATTGCATAAAAAATAGTAAAAAATCTGCCTTGAAAACCAGACTCAAAAGCTGATAGGCATTTACATAGGTTGTTCCTTTGCCTCCTTGTGTTAAACCCTATAGCTTACCTATGTTATATATTTGCCTAGGCTAAATAAACAACAAACTGATGCATTAATTAATTACTTAATTGTGGTTATTTCTTGATTGATTCTGATTACCCGACTACAAGACATATACAACACGACACATTTATTTTAGCAAGTTAATTCCCATTAGCTAGCGAAGGGCATTTTAGGAATTGTTAATGACATGGGAGGAACTTAATTCTGCATTCCTAAAAATATTCTACCATCTTAGTCGTCTCAATCAGATGCGAGAAAGGAGTAGCAACTTCTCCTAGGGACCGCACGAGTCCATTCATGATGTCTAGGAGAGGTTCGGAGATTTGCAAGAGAAGTGCCCCCATCCCCAGATCCACAACAAGCTTTTGAATAAGGAGGCATCCCATGAATCGGACACTGAAGAGAGCTCCAACATTAGCATAATCGGAAGCCACTTATTTAAAGTTGATATTATTGAGAAGAGATCAGAGGACCTTGAGAAATTATCCGTGATAGAATAGAGAACCAAGCACCTGGACAAGTTGGATCAAATCTCCAAGCAACTAAAAATGCTGGTCACCACCATCAATGCTGTCAAGTCTGCGAGTTTGATAGCCTCAACTCCTGTTTAGCCAAAGGAGCCACCATTGTCGCATCAGCCTTAGCCTAGTTCATGTTAGTCCAAGGTCCACCACATATATTACGTGCATGCACTTGACTAGTCACCTCTGCAACTGTTGGAACAGATCGTCTCCTACCATCCAGAACCCAATCCCCCATCGTATGCATATCCATTTCCCACCACCCCAAATTCAAGAAGTGAATGTCATCTGGAACAATGATGCAAGATTGTTCCGTCAAGGTAGACATCAACAGAGCTGATCGTCCGCAATTCAGTCGTATCACCAGCCTTCTAGTGGGAGGTTTGTCTAGAACCACCAACCTCTGTGGAACCAGACTCTACCTTATCAAAACATTTGGAGATAGAATCAGAATTACCAACAACCTGCATACCATTAGTACCAGCCACACACCATTACGCAGCTACTTAGAACAAATAATACCTCCCTCCTCAATTTCATCAGCAACAACTCCCTCCTCAATACAATCACCCCTTTTCCCACTCCCAACCTCACCAAAACTATCACTCTCAGCATGGTCAGCACGCTGAAACTGAGACAGCTCTAGTGAACCCTACTTGCGACTGCTTGGCCTAATTAGTTAAAGGCCTAGTAGAGATGATTTAGAATCTCAACGACCTTACCACCACAAAAATCCTAATCCAGTGCAGGTCAAGGCCAACCCCGACAACTTCAAGAGGAAATAGCAGTTAGTTTGTGATATAAAGTCTTGTCTCGCAGAGTCAGATATTTTAGATATTATGTTGTCTCATGTAGTGACTCTCATGAGCGATAGAACATTGCGACCATCTACTGCATTGATGGGTGAGAATAAAGAGGCATCTGGCAAGTTGTCTTCTACATTAGTTGGTCCAGCAGCAGAGTCGGTTGAGGAAGTAGATGATGGAGGAGAATCACCTGTAGTCTACCACCACCCTCAAGAGCAAAAAGAACAAAAAATCAGCAAAAAATGTTTAAAAAGAAAAGAAGAGTCGAAGCCAAGCTACACGAGCCATGGAGGAGCCCGCACCAACAACACTTCCAGCATAGTCCGATGAAGCTAAAGTTCATGTAGATACAGTTTTGCCTATTTTGTATGGCGGTTTATCTTCTAGACAGCCATCTGTACGGAATTCTGTAGTTAAGAACAATACATTTTCTCATGTGAATATTCCTTTTCCTAAAGTAATGAAAAATACCAAAAAACATGAAATTTAAAAATTGCATTGTCTGACCCCTCGTGTGATTGAAAATATTGGAAATCGTATTCTGAAATACCATTGATGAAGGCCATGGAATACATACCAATTGTGAAGAAAAGTTTTAAACATTCATGTACCTCTAAACGTCAGAGCCGCAAGAACAAATGCAACCAATCATAAAAGCACATATTAATCATGGCCACTGTGAATGCTATCAATGATCTTTTGCAGAAAAAGAAAGACAAGGGAGCACCTCTCATCAGATGCCAGATTTTCTATCAGACTTTTGAGCAAACTCTGGTTGATAAGGGATCATCTATAAATCTTGTGCCCTCCTCATTTCTCAAATACTTTGGGTTTGGACTGCTCATACCCACATGAATGAACATGCAGCTTGTGGATCGGTCTATCAAGCGGCCTGGGGTTCTATTAGAAGACATTATCGTGATGATGCAAGACATGCGCTTCCCTGTGGAATTTGTGGTTCTAGATATGGACTCTCGTGCACCATTACTCTAATCTCCCATCATTTTTGGTGGATCGTTCCTTCGAACTGCTGAAGCGGTTGTCGACTATGGATCTGCATATATCACATTCCTCTCCTGGTCACAATGGATATGATCAGTGAGCCGAAATTCGCATCTAACGATGGGAAGCTAACAATAGCTAAAGTCTGTGACATTGTTGATATCAATGATCGAAAAATTTCTCTGAATGATATTCTGACACAGAAAATCCTCTCTTTAGAGGAGGACTTGGAAAGCACAGTCGATCCATTCTCAATTGTCAACTAGGAGACAGATTCTGAATCACTGATCAACTTATTTCAAGATTCATTCCAGATCAAACATGAAGAAATCATTGCAGATATATTTGGCACATTATTATCAAAGCTAGAAGTGACAGAGGTGGACAACACCTCATTGAATTCACTAGATCATCAATTTAACAACATAGTTTCCAAAGTATCCGATGATCTCGAATAAAGAAAGAAAAACTAAGGTCTGACACTTCAAAGCTCAAGGAAAAGAGAAGGGGGTCAGTTGACCCAAATCAATACGGGAACGATTCTTATTCGTCCACATGGACCAATAGGAAAATTCCAAAGCAAAAATACCTTGTAAAATAAGAAATAAATTATAAATGGATGAATTAAATTCTTCTTAAAACATGAAAAATGTTTGTAATTTAATGTAGTATTTTATGCATATTTTTATTTATTTTTTTGAAGCAAATTATTATAAATTCATATTTTCAAGTATAAACATAAAATATATGTATTTTAATATTTGATTTTTTTTAATTTGTTTTTTACATTTTATAACTTTGTGCATGTATTGTATATATTTTTAATTTATTTCAATACATATTTAAGTTTTTTTTGTATTTCTCTGACTTTATTTGTATACTTAATTAATTATGTACATATATATTATAGGTATATATGTATACTTTACCTACGTATTGAGATGTATTATTTATTTTATTTTATTTTTGATGATTTTATTTTAATTATATACATATACTTTAAATAATGTATGCAATTTTATAAAAATAAAAGAATTTGAAAAATATAAAGAATAAATATATTAAATATCATATACATGTATAGTGTACAATAGGGCTAACCTAATTTTTGCATCTTAATTCTAAATTGAATGAAACCACCTTTTGTAAATAGCATATTAAATTTTATATACAATTAAAGGTGAGTTTGGTCAATTTTGATAAAATATGGAGAAGATACAAGTGTGCAGATTTTTATCCTGGCTTTTATTTTGTGTGTCCCGGGCATATTGTACATTATTTTTCAGTGAAATCAATTTTTTATTTTTCTTTGTATTTTTATCTACAATATTCATCTTGAGGGTTTTACTGTTTAAGTATAAAAAAACATAAAATAAAATAAGTACTAAAAAGTAATTTATTGGGTAAAATAAATTAGGGTTTTATAGTATTTTCTATACATTTCATCTACCCTATCTCCCCCTACTTTATTCCATGTCATCCAAGTCATCATGATGAGTGGGTCTCGAGGTCTAGGGTCATTCAATACCTATGGTATTTCATTTATTTTTTTCTTCCTTTATTCTTTTATTTTGGATTTAAATACATTGAATATACACTATTTTATATAGTATTCTATACTATTTACAGAGTATTTAATTTGACAAATTAATGATATATACATACATTTTGCTAGGGATTTAAGGTCAAAATGAAAGAATAAAGGTGATGAAATGGAGATTCATCAAGGCTTCAATCCTCCAACCACTCGATTGGTCTCTTCCTTTTGAGATCATGATGAATGTGTCAGATTTTGCAATTGGGAATGTCTTAGTATAAAGAAGATAAAAACCACCCTATGACATTCACTAAGCCAACAAAACGCTTGATGAAGCACAAAGAAACTATACAGTTATAGAGAAAGAACTGCTGGCTGTTTTTTTTCTCTTTAGAGAAGTTCATGTCCTATCTTTAAGGATCGCAAGTTAATGTTTTTACTAACCACTATGCTATCTAATACCTACAACAAAAGAAGGATGGCAATCCACATCTACTCATATAGATCCTTCTACTCCAAGAGTTTGACTTGGAAATTACAGATAAACCTAGAATTCAAAATGTGGTAGTATATCGTCTATCTAGAATAAGATGCCAATATACCCAAATGAGAAGTGCATCGATCACAAAGACCTTCCTTGATGAATCCATCCTCAGCATTGGATCACTCCCTTAGTATGCTGATATTGTGAACTACCTCGTCTCTGGGGCAGTTCCACAAGATTGGATGAGAATCAAAAAGGACAAAATCATGTCCAATATCCATTTTTACAATGGAAAGATCCATACTTGTTCAGGGCTGGAGCAAATTGCATTTGGCATTGGTGTATTCCTTAGGACCCCCTCATGTGCATGTGCACATGAGGGAGTAGGAAGGAGAAATTCATGTCCAATATCTATTTTTACCCATGTCCAAAATCCATTTTTACCAATGGGAAGATCCATACTTGTTCACCTCATGTAACTGTGCGCGTGAGGGGGTGGGAATTTTGCTAGGACACCCTTTGAGTATTGTGTTATTATTTGGTCTAGAAAAAAAGAACATTAGTTGAAATATTTTTGGTAAATTTTCAAGCTTGGTCCTATCATTCTGTCTATTTACATTTATACCCTTGCTTGTGTGTATATTGTATGAAAATTTTATGGAAGCCCCTAGATTTTTCTAAAGTGTTATTAAATGCTTTGAAACTCTTAGAATATTGCAACTAGGTCCATGTATTATAGATTTAATTTTGTACTAATATTTCATTTATTAAAAGTAGCATTTTGTATCTAAAAATTATAGGAAAATTATCTTAAGTAATTGAAATCCTATATTATCACATATATTTTTAGAAAGGCAATTAAAAGTATTTTCCTATTTATTAATAAAACCATTACATTTTCTCATGTTTAGCATTTAAAAAACCATAAAAATTACAAAATATTTCAAAAAACATAAATATTTCTTTAATATATTTTATGTTCTGACTAAATATTTTTGGAAAATATTAAGACAAACTCCTAAAAATGACATCAACGAAGTTGGGAGAAGACATGAAAAGATGGGGGAAACAAATAAATGATAAAGGTTGTTCTCAATTTTTTCAGCTTTTCTTCTCGTTTTTTAAAGCATTGTTTGGCTATTCATATTTTTATAACTGTCTCAGTCTATCTTCATGTATGTTTTTTTGTATATGCACCTCTTTTTTTCTAAAAAATCTCATGGTCCAATTGGACTCTTTTTTAAAGTAGCAACCTAACCAAACTTTTAAAGCCCAACGATTCTCTCTTCAATCGACATAGGGTTTCTCCATGGGAGAACATCTGCACTGTCTTCTCCATGGGAGAACTCATTTACACCGAGGAGGGACTGCTGATGTAGGAGTAACGCGCATAGGCATTCGGTATAGCCCGATGCAAAGGGGAGCTCTGACTGATGAAGAAAGTTCGCTGCCTATGCAAGTTGTACAGGGTTTTTGCCACCAAAGGAGATTACACACAGAGTAGCACCGCCATGCTCGAGGTTGCATGCTACCTTGGTCTGGATCGTGCACGAGTTGAGGTACACCATTGAGATCACCTTCGCCAATGCATGAAAGGATTGTTGTGTGGTTTTAAGAAACCTTAGTGCCACTGGAGCATCACTTGGAGGATTGCTGTGTGCAGGAGATTGCACGAGCCATCGCTTGCAGAAAAGACTCTCAATTTGGGTGGTCCCGCTGGAGTCGAGGAAGGATCAGGCGTTAATCTAGGATTGGTGACCTAGTGTTTCTTCTTCTTCGTGTGGCTTTCACGTAGGAGATGAGTAGAGACTGGATGTATGCATGGATTGCGAACATCGCTCTCGCTAGGGGACCATGCAACTTCAGATCTGGACAAAACTCAATCCCAGATTTAGTGTTTCAGAAGAAACCCAACATCGTTGATGAGATATTCAACAACTTGCACGTGAATCGGGGGAAGAACATATCGTGAACGTACAATAATGGTTTTCAAGAATAAATCATCAAGATCAAATCATGAAACATTTTCAGAAAAACCCTGGACTGAATCTCTAATCTCGATCATAGATGCAGAACAAAAATCGAAGAATCAGATCTGCTCCTTTAATCTTCACAGAAATAAGGTTTCATGAAACCCTAAGACTTTTGAACAAATCACAGATATAAAATACATCATTGAAAATCAAACCCTCTCTAAAATCATGTTAAAACGAGAATGCAGAAGTGTAATATCAAAGATAAAGGAATAATAACATGAAAGAAGATCGAGATTTTACGTAGAACCCTACTCCCAAAGAAGTGGTATAAAACCACGAGAGAATGCCTCAAAGGGCTTATGTGTTCATTCACTTTTCTCATCTAAAACAATGGGTGTGGAGCTTTTATATAGCCCCACCAACTACTGACCAGAGTCCCACCAACAATAGATGTGGGACTAAACAGGTGGATGTGATAATTGTACCTTGGAGGGATCCAATTACCCATCTACACATATGACACATATGCCCCGACACCCTCCTTATTCCTCAAATGAACAACCCCTAGAAAGCAAGACTGGTGCCCTTGTTCTCTTCTTTAAAAAAACAACCAGTGAAAATTTGGGCCCAGAGTTGGCAATTGAAAAGATGTGGTGGTTGTTGCCAAGTACATGGCAAATTATGCTTCAACAAAAAATAAGAAAGGGGAGTGACGACATTTGGGACTTATGTTTTTGGGTTTTTGGAAAAAGAGAATGAATTGTTTATTCTAGAGAACCCTAGGCTCTCTTATATAGAGAAGGCCTATGGGTAAATTACATAAGATAGATAAAAGAAAATAAAAATAGCAGAAAGGGTACATAGAACATAGAAATATCTCCACATTCCCCCTCAAGATGGAGCATAGATGTCAATCATGCTCAGCTTGGAAGAACACTTCTGGAATGGCCCTCTAAGCAATGGCTTGGTAAAAATGTCGGCAGTCTGCTCTCTTGAACTAACATGGAAGTCAAGCCCTTTTAAATCATATCTCCAGTATAGTGGCATACTACCTCCATATGCTTTGTTCTTTCATGGAATGCAGGATTATTAGCAATGAATAGCGATGCTTAATTATCGCATCATAACTGCATAGGTAGATGTACATCTATAAGCAAATCTTCTAATACAACTCAAACCCATATCATCTCTGTACTTGCTTGTGCCATGGCCCTATACTTAATTCTACACTAGATCTAGCCACCACTATTTGTTTCTTGCTTTTCCAAGAAACTTAAGACTACCAACAAACACTGCAAAACCTGAAGTTGACATCTGATCCTTAGGGCATCATGCATAGTCAGCATCAGCACATGTAGAAATAGAAATGTTTGTTTGTTTCCTGAACAATAGTCCTGCACCTAGAGAAGACTTTAGATATCTCAATATCATGTATATGGCATCCATACGTACTTATCTAGGTTGTTCCATGAACTGACTCACCCGACTCACTACAAAAGAGATATCAGGTCTAGTGATAGTAATATAGAGAAGCTTTCCCACCATCTCTCTATATCTTCTCTTATCAACCTAATATGTATCATCATCATATAACTTCATGTTGGGATCTATAGGAGTAGTCGAGGGTCGACACCTGATCATTCCTGTCTCAACAAGCATGTATGTAATATACTTCCTTTGGGTCATCACAAGACCCTGCGCATTCCTAGAAAACTCCAACCCTAGAAAATATAGTAGTGTGCCAAGATCCTTAGTAAGAAACTGATGGCCCAGAAATGCTTTTGCCATCTTTATCCCTTGCATACCATCTCCCGTAACAAGTATATCATCAACATAAACCATGATAACAACAACACCTCTAGGAGTCTTCTGCACAAACAAAGAATGATCTGCATTTGATCTTTTGAACCCTTGCAATTCAATTAGGTAAGAAATCTTCTAAAACCATGCCCGCGGGCTTTGCTTAAGGCCATATATATTCCTTGTGAAGTCTACACACCATCTGACTCTCCCCTGTAGCAGCAAACCCCAGAGGCTGCTGCATGTAGACTTCTTCCTGCAGATCCCCATACAAAAAATCATTCATAATATCAAGATGAAACAAGGGCCAATCACGTACTACAACAACTGAAAGGAGATCACGTAGAGTCAAGTGACGTGCGACTGGAGAGAATGTGTCCATAAAATCCACGTCGTATGTTTGAGTGAACCCTCATGCCACCAAACTTGCCTTGTAACGGTCAAGGCTGCCATATGCATGATATTTGACAGTAAATACCCATTTACAACTGACAATATATGCTCCTGGGGGATCATAGACCAAGCTCCAACTACCCCACGACTGTAGAGCAGCCATTTCCTCTGAAGGATATTGAATAATCCTCAAGCGCATCACGGAAGCGTGAGCGTCGAATCGAATACGATGAAGAACGACTAGTCGTACTAGTTGTTCGATGCAGCGGAATTTAAAATTTCCATGCGATGAAACCACATGATCCAAGAATGATTCTCGGATCGTTTCATCTATAACAGAACAAGCATAAAGGAATAACTCTTGAAGCGTGGTTGATCGAATCTCTATGAAAAGAGACCTCCTATCTCAAGTCCGATCGTCGGAGAAGAAGCTTGCGAGCGCGGGGATGAGTTGCGTTGTCCTCGCAATCCAACAAGTTGATCCAAGCATGGTGAACTCCTGATCTCGTCGTACGAGATCGAACGTCTCCTTCGTGAGCGTAGCACTCGAAGAAGACAGAGAACCGAAGAACGTCGAAGCGGCGGCGCGGTGGCGTAGGCGATGACGATGATCTCCCCTAGGGTTTGGTGGGCGGCCACTAAGTAGAGGGAGAGAGAGTTGGCGTGTGGGGAGAAAAGAGAGAGAGAGAGATGTACTTCCAAAAGCATGTACAAGAGAGCATGGTATGCCTCTCTATCTATAGGGTTTTAGGATCCATGGATCTCAATCCACGGGACATATAAAATCAATGGATGAGATCGATTTATGTCAATCCAATGATCAAGATTGTTGTTGGAAAAAGCCAACAACTTATGATTTAATTTAGATCAAATATATTTGACAAATCAAATATACATCAATCCTAAAATTAAATCAATCAAATAAGGAAGCAATGACATGGAGATTACATCTCCCATGTCAACATGGTGGACGGCCACCAATTTCATATAGGACTTGGTTGCCGTCCACATGTTGCCATGTGGAGGCAATCTCATGAGATTTCATGAGATTGCATATCTCCATGTATTTCTCCTTTATTTAATCTCAATAACTTTTATTTTGATTTATTCTCAAAAATAATTCATAATTAATTTTGAGGATATTGCAATCTTGCCATTGGAAAATTGTGAATCACATTCACAACCCAAAACAAAATATAATTTACCTTTTCAATTAATTAAACAATGTGTATCCAATACACATTAATTATTAATCAACAAGTATAAATTATAATTAGCTCTCTCTAATACATTATAAATCACATTTATAATAAATTATGAATAATTGGAAATTGCTATCCACATTATTCTTATCCATATTAATTAAATCACATTTAATTATATTGGATAATTCCACATACATCATGATAATTAAATCACATTTAATTATCAACTTCTCAATGCTTAGATCTATGGAATTATTCTTGAACCCTTCAAGAATAATGTGATTTCTCCTCAGATACTTGGATATAAGGATAGGGCGATTGTATTGTTCCACGTATAATGACTTGGATATTGAGATCACATCTCAAATCAAGATCCCATGGACCTCTCATAGATGCTTGATTAAGTCAAGGCCGTAAACCTAATCTTCTCATTGCATCTGAATCTCATTCAGATCAATGTCCAATACATGGACTAAGATTAGGTTACTTCTCTACTGAGAGGAGTCACTAAAATCCAGACCTGTTTCATCACTCCCTCGTAATGGAAGCGTCATGGTTATACAATTGTTTATGATCAAATCACCCTCAGGTATTCCCAATACACGTACATCCTGCATACTGTAATACTTCCAATTATCTTGAAGATATAAATCACTTTTACACTATCATCTTCATGGTTTGATCACTAAGTTTCTCAATCTTGGTCCTTGGGATTTGTACAGATCATATGCTTTCACAAAGCATATATATTACCTTCAAATTCATGTCATGCTTGCAGACCAAGCATGGAATTTGATCAGGTCCTAATACCTCATGAGTGAGCTCATGTCTCCCAGTTCACAAGTGAACCTGTATGATCCCTTTGAGAGATCGCATTACTCATATGTCATCACATGCACACCAGCTCGCCGGTGTATAGACCTTGGTTAGGTCATCAACCTATTGGTCTGCCAAATGTACACATTCAGACATATAACAATACATCTGTCTCTGGTCAGAGGATGTTTTCCTATGATGTGGCAGTATTCATTATAGGTCTTTGGTTATCTCGATCTCGTTAAGTCAACCCATTGACTCAACTAATCTGACACCTCCGAATCACTATTCCCATGCAGAGGACCTGCATCAAGAGATCGATCAGATATCAACCTAATGAGAAAGGATTTCCATCTCCAATTCAGGCTGGAGATCATCACATGACATTCTTTTGACGATGCTTGATGAGTCCTCTATCTAACTCCTTAGATATTCATCCAAGCATCAGCTTCTATGATTCAATCAATGAATCAACAGTTGTATGACTATCAAGTTGGCCATGGTATGTAACCCTTATTGTATAGATTGACCTTATAGTGCATTCATTCATTCATTCTCAGAAAGGGAGTGAAACATAATCAATAACTTTTATTGATAAATCATTTATTACGATAACATTTATTGCAGAAATGGTTTGCCTCGGGCTCACATTGCTAACAATCTCCCACTTTCCCTCAGAACCATTCAAGAACAATCCTTAAACCCATGCTTATTACATACTGGTCGAAAACCTTCTGTATCAGAGGTTTGGTAAGAGGATCAACAACGTTGTCGGCAGAGGCTGCCTTGGTGATGATGATGTCACCACGCTTTTGAATCTCCCGAATGATGTGGTATTTTCTTTCCACGTGCTTGCTCTTCTAATTCCATCTGGGTTCCTTCGCCTAGGAAATGGCTCATGTGTTATCACAGAGTAGCGGGATGGGAGTATCAGAGGAAACTACACAAAGCTCCAGGACGAACTTGCGCAACCACACCACCTCCTTTGCAGCATCCGATGCAGCAATGTACTCGGCTTCTGTTGTTGAATCTGTTGTAGTGTCCTACTTCTTGCTTCTCCATCTCACAACATCACCATTCAACAGGAATACAAACCCTGATGTCGAATTTTGATCATCAATATTCGATTGGAAGTCAGAATCTGTATATCCCAAGACATGGAGATCACCATCTCCATAGACCAAGATGTAATCTTGCGTCTGTCTCAATATGTTCTTTACTGCATTCCAGTGTTGTTCTCCATAGTAGGATTGGTAATGACTTACCACTCCTACTGCATGGCAGATATCTGGCCAAGTACACATCATGGTATACATTAAGCTTCCTACAGTTGATGCATAAGGGCATCCAGCCATGGCTTTCTTTTCCTCAACAGTTTGAGGAGCCATTCCTTTAGACAGGTGGATACCATGTCTTAAGGGTAGGAATCCTTTTTTGGAACTATCCATACGGAATCGTTCAAGAATCTTCTTAATGTATCCATGTTGTGACAATCCCAATATCTTCTTCTCTCGGTTTCTGAACAACTTCAGACCCAAGATGTAAGAGGCTTCTCCAAGATCCTTCATCTCAAAGGTATGGTAGCCAAATCTTCACACTGGTCATCATCCATATATCATTCCCAATGATAAGGATGTCATCTACGTAAAGCACGATGAACACAATGGCGCTCCCACTAAGCTTCTTGTACACACAAGGTTCATCAGGATTCTGCACAAAATCATAACTCTTTATGGTTTCGTCAAATCTGATGTTCCAGCTATGAGAAGCTTGCTTGAGCCCATAGATAGATTTCTTCAGCTTGTAAACTTTGCCATCCTCAATTATGAAGCCTGGGGCTGCTCCATATAAATATCCTCCTCGAGGTATCCATTGAGGAAAGCCGTCTTGACGTCCATCTACCAGATGTCGTAGTCAAGATATGCAGCTATATCTAGCAGTGTCCTGATGGATTTAAGCATAGCCACAGGGGAGAATGTCTCATCGTAGTCGATGCCTTCTCTGTGTGTAGCCCTTGGCTATGAGTCGTGCCTTGAAAGTCTCTACTTTCCCATCAAGTCCCTCTTTCTCTCGAAGATCCATTTGCACCCAATGGGTTTTACCCCTTTAGGTGGATCCTCTAGGGTCCATACACCATTCTTATGCATGGAGTCAATTTCTGACTTCATTGCTAGCATCCATCTATCCATGTCATGATCCGCGAATGCTTCATCAAATGATGTAGGATCATTGTCAGTCTCACTTGACACATGGAATCCATACCTTTCAGGCGGTGCAACCACCCTCGAACTCCTTCGAAGAGGTATGGGTGTTTCATCTTTATTTATCTCTTCAGTTTATGGTTCAGGAAGCTCAGAATCCTCAGGGGATTCAATGAGTTCCTCTACATCATTTTTGTCTTGACTTTTAAGGAAATCATTCTCTAGAAATTTCACATCTCTAGAAACAAAAATATTTTGGATCTCAGGGTCATAGAGTTGGTATCCAATACCATCTCTAACATACCCAATGAAGTAACACTCACAAGAGCGAGATTCTAGCTTACTTGCGTCCACGTTCTTCGCATGGACCAAGCAACCCCAAACCCTCAAGTGAGTAACACTAGGTTTGGTTCCATACCAGAGCTCATGAGGAGTCTTAGGTACAAATTTGCTAGGAATCTTATTCAAGATATATATTGCAGTCTCTACTGCATATCCCCAGAAACTAAGTGGTAAATGTGCTTTGCTCATCATTGAACGAAACATATTTATGATGTTCCGGTTGTGTCTTTCAGCAACAATATTAAGTTTGGGGTTCCAGGAGGAGTGAGATTGGAGACAATTCCATTCTCTTTAAGATATTCCTTGAATTCATCTGAGAGGTACTCGCCACCTCGATCAGATCGAATCCGTTTAATCTTCCTATCGGTTTGGTTCTCAACTAAAGCCTTGAATTCTTTGAACTTTTCAAAGGTTTCAGATTTATGATGTAATAGGAAGACAAACCCGTATCACGAATGGTCATCAATAAACGTGAAATAATATCGATATCCATTTAGAGTCACGGTACTGAAGGGACCACATACATCGGTACATATTAGGTCAATAATACCTTTGCATCTTGTAACCTTGTTATGGAAAGGTATCCTGGTCATTTTCCTTGAATGCAATGTTTGCGGGTAGGCAAAGGTTAAACTTGTAGAAAATCTAAAGGTCCATCCTTTATCAATCTATTGATCTTATCAACAGATAAATGACCAAGCCTTTGATGTTAAATCTCATTCGAAAGATTTTCATCCTCTCTGGATCATTTAGGGTTTTTTATAGTGGTTGTAACATTCATAATACATTTATCAATGCACAGTTCATAGAGTCCACCAGAAGTCAAAATACCATCCGCAATATATTTATCATAACGATTTATGACTAATTTATTACAGAACAGGAATGAATATCCACTTCTAACCAATTTAGATACAGATATCAAATTCCTTCTGACTTCGGGTACATAAAGACACTCTTTAAGTACTAGGACTCTACCACTAGATAATGATAGCCGACAAGTCCCGACGGCGACTGCTACAACACTTGCATCAGATCCCATCTGGATGACTATCTCCCCTTCTTCAAGTTTTCTAGTTTCCTGAAACAAATGCAACAAATTGCATACATGAATAGATGCACCAGAATCAACGACCCAACTTCCTTCTCGTCCAACGAGAAAACTGGTTTCAATGATAAAACTAGATTTCATACCTGCTGGGGCTTTACCTTTGTCGACCGACTTTATGTAATCCGGGCATCTACGCCTCCAGTGCCCCGGCTTCTTACAGTGGTGACAGACGTCGGTTTTCTTCGATGCCATTAGAGTGGATGCATTGGAAGATGAGCCAACACCTTGTCCCTTCTTCTTTCTCTTCTAGGTCGGACCCTTCCTAGAACCTTGCTTCCGACCGTGCTTCCCTCTTACCTGTGCAACCATTGCACTACCAGCGGGAGCATCTTTCTTCATTACGTCTTCTACAGACTTTAGTGCAGCAAGAAGCCTAGCATTTGTCAATTCCAGCTTGTTCATGTGGAATGAAACCACAAAGTTATTGAAAGACTTAGGCAAAGATAGCAGAATGAAATCAGATTGCATGTCTGCATCCATGGTTGCCCCAAGAGTCTCCAGCTTCGGCAAGTACCCAAACATTTTGAGTACATGTTCACGAAACAAAGTTCCTTCCTACATCTTACAGCAAATGAGTTCGTTCATAACGTTGTATCGTTGGGTGCAGTTAATGTTACCAAACATATCTTTCAGATTCTGCATTATCTCCTAGCAAGTACTCATCTCCACATGTTGTTTCTGAAGAACATTGGAGAGAGAACCCAAGATGTAGCATCTAGCCAATACATGATCTTCATCATACTTGTCATTGTATGCTTTCTCTTCCTATGATTTAGGGTTTTCATGCTTGTCTTCTGAGAGCACATAACTTATGCGCTCGGCTGAGAGAACAAGCTCCAAATTACGGATCCAATCTAAGTAATTTGGTCCAGTCAACTGGTTGACCTCCAGAAGCTTGCTTAGTGGGTTCATGGACTTCATTTTCTGAAATTAAGAATGCACTATATTAGAATATATAATCATATATTCAAATTCATAATATTTGATTAAGGTTTTTAAATCAAATTGAACTTGCTCTGTCAACTATGAAAGTTTATTCCCTTAATCACTTTCAAAGTAAGAGATATACTTACCTATATATCTCAAGCAAGAATTCGGATATCCTCTTTATATTTGTTACATCCCAATAATATGAGAATCTGCAACTCCAATAACGAGAAACGGGAACACATTCCGCCTTGCAAGTCCAACTTGCATTTCCCAATTCGATCTTTAACACATGTGCCCACAACCCCTAAGGTGATGTTGACTCGTCGTTAATTAAACCAACCGTCAACATGAATAGTACTCGCTATGCACAATCCAATATCAACCAATAATATGAGGATATGATATTGGGATCACTACGCATACGGCCTTACTCTTTTGAGAAGCAAAGAGTCTGATCCAGATGCACTTGCATATAGGAGCTGTCACTTCATACAAGCGTCTCCTATATGCAATCCCTGGCGACGGAAACCCTTCGCGTTGACGGGAGACCATGGATATCACTTATGTGATCTTCCACCTATTATTCAAATTTTAATTAATTATCATGAATCATATTCATATAATTAATTCTTCCAAGGGAATTAACAACTCTATTCATAATAGAGTATTTTAATTGGACATGATTAATACAATCATATTAAATTAATTATCAATCCAATTCAATTAATCAAACTTGATTGTTTTACTTAAATATATATGGTATTATTCTCAAAGTACGTATTAATTCGTATTTTAATAATTAAAAAATACATCTTGATTTCTTCGGTATTATCAAGTCCCTACCCGCTGTCATGGCCAGTACCGATGAGAGTGGGGTGGACCACATACGTTGCAACCCGCTACCCCAGCGATCTCCGACTAGACACCATATCCGCCTCGGGAAAGGATAATGCCAAATAGATCAATTTGTACATGAGATGATCATCAGTTCTTCAACCGAAATTATACCATATAGTAATAATCAAAACATTTTTTATTATAAGGAAATTTGCTAGGCAAATTCCCAATCCTATTCAAGCAATGAGTTTGATGATTGTGTTTCCAATTATGATCTAGATCAAATCTAATCAATTTATTGGTTGAGGTCAAGTTAATTCAGGAAATAATCATCTTCCAATATTTCTCAAATATTTTCCATAAATATTTCTTGAAATTAACAATTAATTTCATTAATTGACAATCACATGGTTCTTGATTAGGACTGTAATTTCAGCAGTGACCCCTACTTATTAAAATTAATATATCTCAATCAATTTAAATCCAAATTAGACAAAATTAATTTTCAAAGAATGTTAATTTGATTTAGGATAGAACTTAAGTGATATTTCACGTATTTCGAGGCAGATCATAACAGTAATTAACTGATTAATCATGTTAAGATTTGCAGTTCCCGCAACAGTGAATACATGTTCATTAAAACAATCATATCTCGTGCAAACGGATTCCAAATTACGTAAACTCATACCCTATGGTTTCCTTATTTAATGGGAAACAAAATCCAAGTGATTAATTCGTGTTTAAATAATTTTAACAGGGCCGAATTTATTCACTAAACAGAAGTACGGAAAACAAATGCGACAAAAACTTTCGCGACCTCTATGAACCCAAGTCGTCCTAGGTTTGCGGATCGTATCCAAAACCTTCGACCTAATGCTCTTATACCACTTGAAGGATATTGAATAATCTTCAAGCGCATCACGGAAGTGTGAGCATCGTATCGAATACGACAATGAACGACTAATCGTACTAGTTGTTCCGTGCAGCAGAATTTAAAATTTTCATGCGATGAAACCACATGATCCAAGAACGATTCTCGGATCGTTCCATATATAACCACAACAATCATAAAGGAATACCACTTGAAGCGTGGTTGATCTAGTCTCTACAAAAAGAGACCTCCTGTCTCAAGTCCGATCGTCGGAGAAGAAGCTTGCGAGCGCGGGGATGAGTCATGTTGTCCTCACAATCCAACGAGTTGATCTAAGCACGGTGAACTCCTGATCTCGTCGTACGAGATCGAACGTCTCCTTCGTGAGTGTAGCACTCCAAGAAGATGGAGAACCGAAGAACGTCGAAGCGGCGGCACAGTGGCGTAGGCGACGACGGTGATCTCCCCTAGGGTTTGGTGGATGACCACCAAGTAGAGGGAGAGAGAGTTGGCATGTGGGGACAAAAGAGAGAGAGAGAGAGAGAGAGAGATGTGCTTCCAAAAGCATGTACAAGAGAGCATGGTATGCCTCTCTATTTATAGGGTTTTAGGATCCATGGATCTCAATCCATGGGACATATAAAATCAATGAATGAGATTGATTTATGTCAATCCAATGGTCAAGATTGTTGTTGGAAAAAGCCAACAACTTATGATTTAATTTAGATCAAATATATTTGACAAATCAAATATACATCAATCCTAAAATTAAATCAATCAAATATGGAAGCAATGACATGGAGATTACATCTCCCATGTCAACATGGTGGACGGCCACCAATTCCATATAGGACTTGGTAGTCGTCCACATGTTGCCATGTGGAGGCAATCTCATGAGATTTCATGAGATTGCATATCTCCGTGTATTTCTCCTTTATGTAGTCTCAACAACTTTTGTTGTGATTTATTCTCCAAAATGATTCATAATTAATTTTGAGAATATTGCAATCTTGCCATTGGAAAATTGTGAATCACATTCACAACCCAAAACAAAATATAATTTTACATTTTCAATTAATTAAACAATGTGTATACAATACACATTAATAATTAATCAACAAATATAAATTATAATTAGCTCTCTCTAATACATTATAAATCACATTTATAATATATTATGAATAATTGGATATTGCTATCCACATTATTCTTATCCATAATAATTAAATCACATTTAAGTATGTTGGATAATTCCACATGCATCATGATAATTAAATCACATTTAATTATCAACTTCTCAATGCTTAGATCTATGGAGTTATTCTTGAACCCTTCATGAATAATGCGATTTCTCCTCAGATACTTGGAGATAAGGACATGGCGATTGTATTGTTTAATGTATAGTGACTTGGATATTGAGATCACATCTCAATCCAGATCCCATGGACCTCTTATAGATGCTTGATTAAATCAAGGTCGTAAACCTAATCTTCTCATTGCATCTGAATCTCATTCAGATCAATGTCCAATATATGAACTAAGATTAGGTTACTTCTTTACTGAGAGAAGTCACTAAAATCCAGACCAGTTTCATCACTCCCTCGGAATGGAAGCGTCATGGTTATACAATCGTTTATGATTAAATCACCCTCAGGTATTCCCAATACCTGTACATCCTGCATACTAGAAGACTTATAATTATCCTGAAGATATATATCACTTTTACACTGTCATCTTCATGGTTTGATCACTAAGTTTCTCAATCTTGGTCCTTGGGATTTGTAAAGATCATATGCTTTCACAAAGCATATATCTTACCTTCAAATTCATGTCATGCTTCCAAAGCATGAAAACCATGCATGGACTTTGATCAGTCCCAATAACTCATGAGTGAGCTCATGTCTCCCGGTTCACAAGTGAACCTATATGATCCCTTTGAGAGATCGCATTACTCATATGTCCTTACATGCACACCAGCTCGCCGGTGTATAGACCTTGGTTAGGTCATCAACCTATTGGTCTGCCAAATGTACACATTCAGACATATAGCAATACATCTGTCTCTGGTCAGAGTATGTTTCCCTATGATGTGACAGTATTCATTATAGGTCTTTGGTTATCTCGATCTCGTTAAGTCAACCCATTGACTCAACTAATCTGACACCTCCGAATCACTATTCCCATGCAGAGGACCTGTATCAAGAGGTCAGTCAGATATCAGCCTAATGAGAAAGGATTGCCATCTCCTACTCTGGCTGGAGATCATCACCTGACATTCTTTTAACGATGCTTGATGAGTCCTCTATCTAACTCCTTAGATATTCATCCAAGCATCAGCTTCTATGATTCAATCAATGAATCAACAACTATATGACTATCAAGTTGGCCATGGTACATAACCCTTATTATATAGAGGGACCTTATAGTGCATTCATTCATTCAATCTCAGAAAGGGAGTGAAACATAATCAATAACTTTTATTGATAAATCATTTATTACAATAACATTTATTGCAGAAATGGTTCGCCTCAGGCTCACATTGCTATCATCCTCCTCCATGGTTGAATGCCAGCAACTAACCTTCAAGGCATCTTGATAATTCCGTGGTATGTCCACGGTAGATAGGGCAACAACAAACCTCTGAAAGTCCCCTGTGAGACAATGAAAGGAAACCTGTGAAGCAAGCGGATATGAAGCATAGGTACGCTTCTGCTTCTGTAAGGCAATAGGTACATTCAGATCATCGGAAACAATACTCGACGGTATGTTAATCTCCTACAAAGATCCCTGCACTGGCACATTTTCAATCCCATCGTTAGTAATATTATCTGGACAAACCTGAGGCATGCTGAATGATTGACGAGTACCATGAGAAGGGATAAGACGACGAGTATAGAATTTCGGTAAAGGTGAAACTGGTGGTTGTGGTGATGGTGGTGGTGGTGATGGAATAGCAGGAAATGGTATGGGAGAAGATGTATGTAGGGGAGGAGGTGGCACATAAACCTCATCATCAGATGTAAATGAAGCCAACTTGTCATCTGTAGGAGAGAAATACATCACAGACTCAAAAAAGGTTACATCAACACTGACGTAATATTTTCTGCTCAAAGGGTTACAACATCGGTAACCCTTCTGATTATGAGATTACCCAACAAACTCAAACTTGACAACCCTAGGAGAGATCTTGTCAAGTCCCAGAGTCAGCTGGTGAATGAAAGCAACAGAGACAAAGACACGAGGAGTAATTCAGAACAATTACTTGTCAGGAAAAACAATGGAAAGAGGAACCTTCTCACCTAAGACAAAGGATGGCATACGATTCACAAGATAACATGCCGTAAGGACTGCATCACCCCAAAAGGAATGGGGGAGCACAACTCTGGATAAGTAGAGTCCGAGTGATATCAAGAAGATGACGATGCTTTCTCTCTGCGACATCATTCTGTTGAGACGTGTAAGCACAAGTTGTTTGATGGATAATGCCTCAAGACGAGAAGAAATGTGAAAGAGAACGAGTACAAAATTCCAATGCATTATATGTTCGCAAAAATTTCACAGTAGAAGAAAAAACTTCTGCACTTCATTTATAAGATTTTCGATCACATCCCCTGCTTCAGATTTATTCTTCAACAAAAACACCCATGACAACCACAAAAAGTCATCAACAACAACTAGGTAAAACATGTGTCCTTGGTAATCAGGAACACGACTCGGACCCCAAATGTCAACATGAAATAATTCAAAAGGGGAGATACTACTCTGAGAATGATGACTAGGGAAAGAAAATATGTGATACTTTCCCAACTGACACGCTTCGCACTGAAAAGAAGAACCCGGGGAAATCTGCGGTAAGATATGACACATTTTCTGAAGAGGGAGGTGGCAAAATGAAGATGCCATGTAAAAGGAGAGACTGGTCCACTTGACTGAGAGGAGACGTCAGCATAGGGAGTTCGGGCCAAATGATAAAGACCATCCTGCTCACAGTCACAGCCAATCACCCTGCCTATACGAATGTCCTAAAAAACAAGAGACGATGGATCAAAAATAGTGCGACAGTGCAAATCCTTCATAATATGACTGATAGATAATAAATTCATCGAAAAATCTAGAGCATGCAACACATTCTGTAGACGTATAGAAGGCGTCAAATTGATCTTTCCTTGTCCAATGATGGGGGAATGGGTCCCATCTGCTATCACTACAGTTCTCCCTGGTGGAACCTCCGTGTAGTATGTAAGTTTATCTTTGTCTCGACAAAGATGATGTGTCATGGCGTCGTCCATAATCCATTCTGAACTGTCAGATCCATGATAGGAAGTAAAGGCATAGGCACTACCTGAGGTGCTAGTAGCGGCTGAAGTAAAAGAAGAGGATGAAGCAGCTATATCAGAATTGCCTCCCAAAGATACTATAGAGACAGAAGGCATGATATCTCCCAATCTGGCAACAGGTTCCTCAAACCTCTGCTCTGAAGCTGGTGACGGTGGAGATGCAACATGCTCGGCTATGCGCACTGATGCTGATAAATCGTGCTGGGAATAGCACGTATCCTCTGTGTGACCTGGGCGATGATAGAATGTGCTAGGGCCGACGGATGTGACCGCCTCTACCTCGAGGTCCATGGCCACCGAACGACGAAGAGGCTCCTCTTCCTCGGGAGGCCACCATCGCCGAAGGAGGCTAAGTAGTAGAGTCCGACGGGATTGTAATCCAGCTAAGCATGCGGCACACTTCCTCCATTGGAGGAATAGTAGCATCCGCAAGAATCTGCGAGCGACTAGCATCGTATTTAGGGTCAAGTGCTGCTAGTAAGACCCCTACCATGGTAGCATTCTGAAAAGTCTTCTGTTGTTTGGGAGTTGCCGTAAGGGGAATGATGTTGTAGAACTTCTCAAACATCCCTTGTAAAGATGTATACAACGAATGAAGAGGTCGTCCGCTCTGTGTGACAGTAAATATGTCATGATTGAGTTGAAGGATCTTGATCTCATTTCGCACCTGCGAGTTTAATGCTACAAGGATGTCCCACATCGCCGTAGCAGTGGGCTGATGGAGTACATCATTAGCAATCTACATCGTCAATGTACATGATAGCCAGACTTTGGCGTACGAATCATCGACCTCCCATGGGCATAAACCCCGGTCTTCTTCGTCGGCTCTTCTTCTGTAAGAATGTGCTTCTTACCATTTGACTTCATGAGACTCATGAACTGCATAGCCCAGAGCTCGTAGTTCATCCCATCCATCTTGACAATGGGTGAAGGACCTTTGAAAGCACTTGTGGAGGGCATGTCAACCTTGTTTTCTAACATCTTGTCGGAGATATAGAACTAGGATTTGTAGACACGGAAATGAATGTCTACACAAACATCTGAGTATTTGAGTGCATATGTAGACTTATGTACTCAAACCCATAGTCCAAGAGACGACAAGAAAGAGAGAGAAGGTAGGGGTGAGGGGGTAGTGGCGAGATAGGGGAGGGGTGGGTGGGGCGATGGTGGTGAGAGAGGAAAGGGGTGGGGGCGGCGGCGAGAGAGAGGAGGGGTGGGTGGGGTAGCGGTAGAAAGAGGAGAGGGGTGGGTGGGGTGGCGGCAGCGAGAGAGAAGAGAGAGGTGGTGGGCGGCTAGGGTTTGGGGTATGGTTTAGGTTGACTCTGATTCCATGTTAGACGAAGAGAATGAATTATTTATTCCAAAGAACCCTAGGCTCTCTTATAAAGAGAAGGCCTATGGGTAAACTACATAAGATGGATACAAGAAAAATGTATGAAAAAAATAATTTGAGAAAAAGAGAGAGAAAAGTTGATAAAAAAGGAATGACTTATTAAAAAGAGAAGAGAAGATGAGATTGAATTTGTTTTCTCTGCTTTAGCTCTTCTCCCAACTTCATAGATGCAAAGCACAAGTTATCCAATGTTGAAACTCATTCCAGTTTCAACGACTTCAATGAGATGTAGAGCACAAGTTCTCTGACGAGGTGACTCAATTAGTTTAGATGACTCTGACAGATACAATACAGAGCACATGTTATCTGATGAGTAGACTCATTCCACTCTTTACCTTCAATTTCTCTCTAATAGCATGACATGAGAATCAACACCCTCAACAAGAAGCCAACATAGCATGCATTGAGGTGTCATTCTCCCCGGTGTCTTGAATCTGTGAGCGTTTTTTTTATTTGTCCAAGTTGAGCATTGCATGCTTCAGCTTGAGAGGAGTGTTAGAGTATGTGTCAATAGGTGGATAATTGGATCCCTCCAGGGTCTAATCACCACATGACCCTACGTTAATCTCACATCGTCTATAAGTGGGACTTGGTCATTATGGTAAGGATATATAAGAAGCCCCAAACCTTATGCTTTCATTGAGAAAGCAATAACATAATATCTATGCTAGAGAAACCTCCCGTGATTTCATCACGATCCTTATGTAGTAGGGTTCCATATTAAATTCCGGTGTTCTTCATGTTATGTATCATTTGTCTCTTATTATTACGCTTTCACATTGTCGTTCTCTACCCATCACATGGAATGAAAAGGAATGTCCTGAATCACATAAATTTTGGCAGTCTTCTTCTATGTTGCCATACTTATCTATATTGTTGTTTTTCAACTATCGCATTTCAACACTTTAGTTCTTTTCCTTGCCCACATTTTCTTCTCAAAAATAATTGTGAAGTCAAGAAATTTGCATTATTTATAGCTTTAATTGATTTAGAAAAAGCTTACAATTGATAAGGGATATCAGTGGAGGATCCTGGAAAGGGAGGTTACAGTTTTGTACGTCGAACAGAAGAACAAATTATGGTGGACCGGTGTTGACCCTAAAGCAGCTTAGGGGAGACTTGAAGATTAGAGATGCCTAGAAAATACGAAATTTCAACTTAGTCAGACAAATCCTCGTTAGAGAATCGGTTGGAAAGAATTTACATGAAAAATTGGTGAAAACTGGACATCTTCGGTCAACAAGCAGCTAGTACTTCACCAGCATAAATATTAAATGATGGCCTTTCCAAATTTATGCACAAAAAATTAAGCGAACGTTGTGCAAGGCCAGAGAGTAAAAATTAAGTCAAAATATCCCAAAGGCGGAAATCAGATGTTTAACATGAGGTATTGAACATATTTTTATTTAATATATGTTTAGCTGCAGTATTTATTGAAAAGAAATATCTACTTACCATAATTAAAAGCTAATGTCATGACACATTAGGATTGCTCGCAGTTCTTGAATCTTCCGTGTCTTTTATCAAGTCATAGTTCGTGGAAGCAAGCTGAGACAGGTTCTGAGCAACATTACATTGAACAACTGTTAAGAAACCAAATACCCCAGTGGGATATTATATATGGCATTAAACTTACCTTGAAAGAAAAGTTACTAAATGAATAGTTCACTTCACGTGTACGGACACCAAAGTCTGCTAGGTTCTTGCATTCATCACCCTGTTCACAGGGAAGCCATAATAAAATAAGCTATCTGTTTTGGGGTAAGATTAAGATAAAAGATTCACATACAGCTTCATCCTGGTCAAGGCTGGAAGGGGTTCTACAACAACTCATGCTGCAAACATCATTAAAGTAATCACATTCACTAGAAGACATATAAACATTAGCATCGGAGGAATTCCAAGTATGGCGGCATGTAAAATAACTAGTGTCATCATCTCCATCTGTTGAAGGGATAAATGCAGCCTGTGGCATATACATATAAGAATAGAGATAGCCAAAATCTTCAACTATGGAATAATTGTGTACGATTATGGCTAACCTTCTGTTTAGCAAGCATGTCCCAATTAATGTCTCTGAAAAAAGGAAGATTTTTTACCTGCTCAAGCAAATAGAAGCTTTATTTAGTGTTATTATAAGTGAGTTGTAATCAGGTGTTGACTGTGAGAACAAAATTTACCTCACCGGCTCCTGTAGCTCCTAGTCTCTGGACAGGGTTCGCCATCAGCAATCTAACAAGAAAATCAACGATATTGATAGAGTATATGAGATCTGTAACAGCCCATGGGTGCTTTTTGTATTTTTTTTCATTGCTGTGAACTCCCTCTAACTCTGGCATACATGCTTTTCTTATTTCCCATCCACATAGTATCAAGCAACGGTGCTAAACCAGAGTTATGTGCCCTTCTTGCAACCCCCGTCCCCATTAAAATAAACCTCATCATGGAGACACTCTAATTATACGGGGTTCTTGCTTCCATCGAAGTGCTACATGGGTGGAGTCAGTTCGTCGAACTTAAGTCATACATCGGAGCATGAAGATCATTACTGCCGCTCAAAAATTGCACATATATTGAAACCAAGCTATTGCTCACAATGAGGCACGTGCCGTATTCAATCGGAAGTTTGTGGAATAAATAATGAACGATATTCGGGTGACTAATCAGAATATTTGGTTAGGTATTTTTAGTTAATGTAAATATAAAACTTGTGCCCAACATTTATAGCATGCATAGTCATTAATTAACAAGATAAAAGTACTAGTTGAATTACAATGGAACCGTGCACACATAAACTTTTATTTTACATTAAAGAAAATATGAAAAACAATAATGATAATAATAAATGTAATTTTTTATTAGTCAGTGACTACTAAGGTGGAGTTATTCTATTCGGAATAGCGCATCTGGACTATGTAATTGGTCTAGACGGTGACTATTGCAACACTGTTACCAACAATAAGCCATCTCCTGAACCACACCATTGATAACAACTTGGAACCAAGCCATTTGTGCATAGCAAGGCACCATGTAGAACAACAGCCACTGTCACTAGGTCGCCTAGAATCCTACTCATTAGCTTCACCAAGAACATGGTCGTTTGGAGCTTATTCTCTTAAGCCACTACCGCCCTTTTTGTATGCAGTAAGCCACCATCGCCCTTGTCAGAAGGAACGTGGAGCATTCTCGTCTAGAGTCAATTCCCTTTAAAGCATCATTACCCTCTTTTTGGCAGTATTGAAGGTGTATGCACAGCCATATGAGGTATAGCTTTAGCATCTGCTCAAAGTAATCAGCATCCTCCTTGTTTCTGATGGAGGTACATATAAAGGGATTAAGTCAGAAAATTCATCTCAGGGGGACTAAATTATTTAAATATTATTTATCTAATTTATCTTGTCATTTTAGTTGTTAATATTTGGGGAGTGGTTCCTCTAATGTAACGTGAGTTACAAAAGAGGTGTTGTAACTATTTTTTGTTCAATTTTGTTTCTTAAAATCCATCCTTATCGATAGAATCTCCGAATAATGTTATACATATTCTTCAAATTTCGCTCAAATCCAAGATCATTTGCTATTTTCTATCAATGGCTAAAAGCTTGTTTCACTTTTAAATGAGACTTAAATTTCTTAAATATTGATTAGACTTTTAAGCACTAAGATAAAATAAGAAATGACACATCAGATTTGAGCAAAATTTGGAGGATATATAGAACATTAATGGGAGTTTAAATATATAAAGTTGGATTCTTGGAAACGAATTCAATCTATAAGGTGAGTTTTCAATAATTCTGTAATTGATCAAACTAATATTATGAACAGATTTTTATAAAAGTACCTACATAAACTTATAATCGGACATAAATAATCTCTATAAACATCGTATTGACAAAGAGATCCCTATAAAAATTTTCATATCACTGAAATATACATTTATTAATGTGGTATTAAGTAATACCACTAGATTTAATATTTTCAAACAAGTAACACTATTTAATACTTTGTACTTACATGGATGCAAACAAATATAGATATATGTACCAATCCTTTATCATATTTGTTATATATTTTGACATGTGTACATTTATCTGTTTTGTTTATTATAAAATAGACGCAGATACAAATAAGGTTGCAAACATGCGGATACAAATAGATATCTGTATCCATATATGTATAAACTAGAAAAATATGTAACCATATCTGTTTAATGATCCTAAAAACGAAAGAAGTATCCAAATCCATATCCGTATATGCAAAGAAAATAAAAAGAAAAATCATTATCTATATAATATATCATAAAATAAAAAATACATATATGTGACGGTTTACAAACGTATATGATGATGGACATGTACGGATGTATCAGTATTTGCTTATACACATCATGTATTGTTAATATTTAATTATTGTAATTAGATTTTATATATGGGTCCAATGGGGCTGCCCTGCCTCATTTTCCATGTTTTTTTATTTTTTTTTCAAAAATGTTACCATGTATATTCATCTATATATCCCACCTATTGTCATTCGAATTTCGTCAGAAACAGAGACTCCTATGTCCTTCGTCTAGAACAGGTCGATTACAACAATGTTTAGACCGTTAAAATAATCTGTTCTAGATTAAGGGTAAATAAGTATCTATTTCTGACGAAATTTGAATGACTTGTTAGGGGGATATATAGATGAATATACATGGTGATATTTTTTTTTAAAATAGCAGAAAATGGGATGGAGGCAACCCTTTTATGCCCTATATATTGATTTTTTGTTGAGATATGGGGGTGGGGCTATTATACATAACATCTAAATTTTAGTTCTTAAATAATGTATTTAGATTAGATATAGTACTATATATTAAACATATATACGGATTTTGGTCGAGAGCTGGTGGGGGGGGGATGCAAGCCCCCACCCGCCCCCTCTCTCCATCACTGATTTATTTGTTTTCTTAACAACTTCGAAGTCAGACCTATTTTTCTTGCTTATTCGAAACATACTTTTGATCATGTAGTACACAACTTAGATCATAATTCTTTGTGTTATCGGAATCATACCTCTGATTTGGAGTTGATAAAGAAGTTCCATTAACTTACAATAGAAAAAAGGATGTAGCATTCCTTGATGGAATCGCCTATATAACTCAGGGCACAGCGGGGTCGTTTACATACTCCCAATATGAGAAGTCGTACCAAGCTTCATTGACAGTAACAAGGCCCGCCCATTTGACGAACAAAAAGACCTTCTACGTATAGATATAGAGAAGGATTTCCCACGGTTCTTCCCTATGCTTCTTAGTTAGCAATGTGCCTGGTGTGTTAGGGCTTGGCCCAACCCAGTCCTCGGTTGGCTCCTCGCAGTTCCCCCTTTAAGACGAACAAGTATATCCTACTATTTCTGACTTGCCTCCTGAAAGACCTTGAGTTCTCAGAGTGAGGGCTTCAGCCGAAGGGCTTTTTTGGTTTGTCTTAGATTTGAGTTTCCGAGGGAATGGAGTTGTCTACCAGGGAACTTTCCTGCTGGTATTAGTTAGTTCCCTCACTACAGTAGAGTTTACATGAATCAAATGTTTTTCCCTATGAGATTATATAGTACTTCTACTAGTTTGAATATAAACAAAGCCATGATGATCGACATGATTGGGTAATGGACTCAAAAGAAGGGGTCTTGCCCCAGGTTCGAGAATTGAGAAGCAAGTTGTATGTCATAATGCTTGGTCAGTATTCTTTTTCCGTCATGGATCGCTTCTTTATCCCCAAACAATTGAAACCTAGGGAGATGCGACCTATAACCCAGCCCAACCCCAAGGAGACCGGCTTGTCTTAGGGAGGTTGGGAATGATTCTATCCCATTTGCTTGATGGTACCTTTTCAGAGCATTCCCACGGCTTTCGCCCAGGTAGAGGGACGCAAATCTTGCATCATAGTATGAGTCAATGGTTTCCGCTGGACTCCTTGGTTCAAAGTGATATTCTCAAGTGTTTCAATCATCTTGATCAAAGTCTCCTGCTGGAGGCGCTTCAACAACGACTTGGCGCATGCAACCAAGGGATAATCCAACTTGTGAGAATCTTCTTAGCGACACCGATCTACGATAGAAATGGGAACGAGTACCCACTATGGGGTGTTGGAATACCTCAAGGAAACCCCATTTACCCTCTTCTCATGAACATTTATTTGCATGCTTTGGACAGGAAAATGGAAGAGATGCTCTCTCGCTGGAGCTAGCTTAGATACGAGAGATACGTTGATGACATGATACTAAGAATTGTTTCGGATCCTCTAGCACTCAATCTGACTATGGAGAATCAGACTTCTCAACGGGTCAAACTGTTAAGACAGAGGCTTGCCAGAACCCTTCAAATCCTCAAACTGAGTATGAAATGGAAAGATAGGTGTCGGGGATATACACCAAGAAGAAAGAGGTTGTGTTTGACTATCCTCGATCTAGATGTGGGATTGAACGTCGAGGGAAAGGTGACCTTCTCGCCCCCGTATCATAAGTGGAAGAAAAGAATAGCAGCCAACCTAAGAAAAGGCTCACGCATTTTCGCAGCTACTTTCACTATGCATATCCATTCATGGATCAGCGAGACCGACTTGCTCCCTTCCTCGCCTACTGGCTTAGAAAGCATATGAGTGAAGAGAATAGGCCCCTTGTGGAACCGTATGCTGCCTTCTTATTCAAGATGGGACTGGAGATCAAGGATAAGATGTTCTATCATCAGCTGAATCGAGAAGAAGAGGCAAGAAGAATTGAGACAGGCCCTACCAATGAACAAGATGGGGAGGGGGAGTGATAGGGAGTAATATCATAGATGACACTGAAATTCAATTCATTCCATGAAATAGTCTGGTTGGGCCCTCCCGCCACTGTTTGGGGCATCCAATCTCGGCTCGTGTTGTTTTTGCTGCCTTCGCTCGCCACCTGGGGCGGTTTTATTGGTGGTTGTCCTGCTCGGGCTGTTGGCTCTGTCTTCGTCTATGTTTTTCAGTTTAGTCTCCGATGGGTTTGATTGGGCGTGGGTGGGATTCCCCTCCTTTTGTGGTGTTGGGAATGAAATCAATGTACCAGAAACATGACTTTAGCTAAGTCGATTTAACCATAAACATGTTGATTCGGAAGTGTGGTGTCCTTAGATAAGACGTCAGTATAGGTCATTCCTTCTAATCAGTCTCAGGGCTCTTCAGACTGACATAGCCTAAGATCTATCTCAGTCTTCAAGATGGGATTGCAGTCCTGCCTTAGACCAGTGAACCTCTATCTAGTGGTTCTGCCAGGAAGCTGCCCCAAGCAGACTCACTGGATTGACCTCCCTAACAAAAAGGGATCCGTCTTACCATCTCTCATTTAGTTTCAGACAAGTCGCTATGAATGGATGGCCTTTCTTCACGGAAAAGGTCCATATAAGCTTCAGCAAGGCCCAACTCTATTTTCTTAACACATGCCACTTGATTTGCTTAATACATCAATTTTTTCAGTACTTTCTGCCTGAATTTGACTTCATCCCATAACTGGGCCCCCGAAAGCTATCGAAATTTAGTACCACACTCTGATGATGGGAAAAGCACTAAACTAACTTTTTCTATCCGGATGATCAAGCTCAAGGGAACCCATATCTGGTGGTTCCACCGCTTCTACGTCCCCCTCCATAGATTCTGGCTTACAGAAGAATTCGTTCAGTTTCAGAGAAGCGTCGCTCTGAATGGAAGGCATTTTATCCTGGTTTCAAACCCTAGATAAATTGTCAAGATAAGCTCTGATCGGAGAAGTCCCGGAAATACCATAAGCTTAACACATACTTCTTTTCTTTTCTTTCCATTCTCGTTATCAAAATTCTTCACTACTTCACAGTTTATAGCCAGCAGCGGTCCTCCTGGTCTTCTTGGGGGATTGGCTCTCTTGATTTTTGTTGCTTTCCGGAGGTATTTTTGAGGTCCAGGAGGATAGGAATTCTCTCCAGTGGACGAATTTCCAGATCTTCCTACTTTAATAGAGTAAGGTGGAGATGTATGCTATTGCTTAGTCTTATATCTCTCCTAACCTAATATGTTCCAGATTGGATCCGGAACAATTAATATTCCTTTAAAAAAAGAAGTATCAAGTCAGCTAGCTCCTTTCATAGGAAAGCACAGATACGCAGGGAAGACTTTCTTCTCAAAAGCAATGATCAATGATCCGAGCCTCTTGTGTTTGGTTCGTGGGTTATCCAGGGGTGGATAACCCGATTTTGTGTTTGTGTGTTTGGTTGGTGGGTTAAGGGTTGGAAGGGTTTGTGTGATGTGATTGTATTGGAATTTGAAAAAGTTGGTAGTTATTATGGTATGATTGTATTGAAATTTGAAAAAGTGGGTGGTTGTTGTGATGTGATTGTATTGAAGTTTGGAATAGTGAGTAGAAGTTGAGTATTTTATGATTTTTAGATGATATGATGGTATAATATATATTTTTTTGGTTGGAAAGAGAGTGGACCCCACTAGTGGGTTGGGAATATGGGTTTTGGGGGGTAACCCACCCAAAGTGGGGGGTAACCCCCCAACAGGGTCCATCTCTCTCCAGAAAATGTGGATTCCAAATGAACGGTCGGACTGCCTTCCTAAGGGTCTTGATCGATGCCCTCAAATATAGGTTCTCAAGCGGCATGAGGGGACAATCTCTTAGTCTGTGTTTCCCCGATTGTAGGCGTGATTTGGACGGAATCCAACGAGTAGCACCGTTTGCGAGGCACTCCTCGCTCTTCTTGAGTGGGAAGTGGCCGAGGAGGCGATGAGGGCCCCGACACATTCAAAACAAGTTTTTCATAAGGTGTGACCTACGGGAGGATCGAATCATGTGGACTTCAACTTGCTTTTCATATCTTTCCTGGTTTGATGGGTTGCCCCTCGACCAAAAGAGCCTAATTAGGTCGGTTACTGAGGGACGTAATCATTCCTTCTTTCTTGAAAGATATGAGATCGGGGGAGAAGAGGGAACATAGTAGTGAGAAGGGCCCCGACGCATTCTTTTGAATTGACTAGGTGGAGGTAGCGGCTTTGTTTCATATATTTCAAGGTCTTAGCAGGGTCACCCCTCGCCCAATAGTGCCTGATTAGGCCAGTAAACTGGGGGACATAATCATTCCTTTGCTTCTTTTTGAAATATATGATGTCGGGGTGGGAAGAGATTAGTGAGGAGGACAAAGGCTATCGGAGGGTTTTAGAAAGGTTGGACAAGAGATTTGATCCAGTAGAGAGTATGTTTTCCTATTCATCAATGCATTGTTTATATTCGATATTGAAATCCGTAGAAAAGGTATTGTATGATCTACAACAGAAAGTCAAACTTCTCATTTTCCTCGTCGATCGACTCCCTGACGTGATGCTCCTTCCTATAATTACGTTTATTATACTATAGCTCGGCTCGTGCCTTGGTTCTTGCTCCGTCCCCATTCCTTCTCACTTCTTCAATTTCACTACCTCTTCTAAGTTCCTCTATCCGTGCTTATGCCTTTTGATTAGTTTAGTCTCGAGACTTTCCTTAGCTTTCACGAAGCGGCTCACCTCTATTTTAGTTCCTCCCAAGAAATGCAATACCTGATCCAGGTCTGATCTTCTCTCGACTAGTTTCTTTCTTTATTTTTTTCATTTGAGCATCCTCATCCACCCACTCCTTGCAGTTGTTCAAAGCTCCGTCCTACCCCCCATCCATATAGATGATACCTCACTCATCTTCCACTAATACTAAAAGATGGAAGATGATGAGGGAGAAGGCGACAGCTATTCTGTTGTCTGTTGTTTAAGTAGGCATGTACTTGTCTTTCTAATCGTTTTTCTTGGGGATGTGAATGGAATGCATTTGGGAATTCCGTCTAGGTGGGATAGTCTTCCATATCTGTGAGTGAGGCCCCACCTATGAGCTAGGCACATTGTACACATGTTCGACCAGGTCTTGTAGTTTGACCTTAGCATCGAGAGAGCGACATGCGTTGTGAGGAAAGATAGGATAATCAGTTGGTTGTCAGTGAGGACAGCATGGGAACTGATCTATGAGATTCCCGGGCAGCGTCATTATAGGGGGTCGTAGAAGTAAGATTAGTAGACGGACGGAGTTGTACGAGTGTAGGCTGGAATGCGTGAAAGCATATCCTAACGGCTCTAAGAGGAAGGTAGTTGTAGGAAGATTTTGTAGGGGCCCTTAGCCCTTCCTGTTTTTCTCGCTCCATTCTTCTTGGGCTTGACTATATATAATGCTTCTAATATAAGCTGAGGAGGATGGTGTAACAACAGTTGACAGTCTTTCCATTCCCTTCCGCTCTCTTTATAGGGAGGAAAACTTTCACTGTGATGTTTGTTCGACCTTTGATGAGTCGTGGGAAGCGACGAATAAGAAAGCAAGCGAGAAACGACCCAACGAGACTATGCTTGGCGAAGACTTTCTTTATATAGATAGTGCAAGATCAAATCAAGAAGGTTGATATTCGTCACTATATATTCTAGCTGGGTAGTCTCTACTTTGCCCATGGCCAGGTTAGACACAAGAGAAGGAAGAAAGGACTTCAGCAAAGAAAGGGGACGTATACGTGTGCAAGTTCCTGGCAAGCAAGGAGAGTTGAGCCTGAGGGTGGGGGGTGATGAGACTTGAGCATTCACGCACCACACAATCGAAAGAAGAAGAGAAAGAGTCCATTTTTTTGCGAAATCAAAGGCTAATGAAAATCAATATCAAAAATCAAAGGCGCAGTAAGCCCTTGAGATATATATAGTAGGAAAAGGCAAGGACTTTTTCAGTTTGTGTTGTTAAGTCGTCAAAGGAAGAGGCACGCGACTACTTTGCTTGGACGTTGTGGAAGCTAATCATATGCAGTTGCAACTAAACCAGAAGATCTGAATGATGTAGAGGGAATAGGAGAAAGTTCTATGGATTATGGAAAAACCGATCTCAGGATAAGAAGTCCTTCCTTTATTAGAGTTATATATATGGAGTATATCATGGTGAACTTGCTAACTTCTCATCAAACAAGGGGTTTACCTCAAGAAGAGCTTCAGCTTCAGACTCCTCTGGTAAACTATAGAACTCATCTCCCAACGTCACTATAAGCTCTCTTTCTTTTTCTCCGGACTCTCCCAGAGAACTCTTCATACTAATCCCTAATTCGCTTTTTGACTTTCAGAGAGCATCGTGCTTACTATTAGAAAAGAAGTAGGGAACTAAACATTAGTTATATATATTAATAGATATTTTCTTTTGAGAGCAGGACCAATATAATAAGATAATCTCGAGTGATTTGATGGTCCAGCTGAAGCTGAGCTCCTTGACGTCAAGAAGCCGGAAAAGAAGAGCTCTTAACATCATCCTCTTCTCTATCTCACTAGCACTCACTGAGCTTGTCTCTTCTCCTAGAATCACGTACCTCCTTTTCCCTTTCCAGACTCATGAATCCACCATTATGTTGTTCTTGACCTCTTACGAGATGAGCTTTTTCTCTTTCTAGTTAGATCGCTACTCTACTAATAGTCGTAGAGATAGAATCATTGTAAAGGGGGATGTCAAGAAAGACCGATGCCTCATCCCCCCTCACTCGACACTCATCAACCACTTTCTTTCTCTTTGGTTACGCTCTCTGGTTTCTCAAAAGACTCTCTTGGCTTTCTCAAAAGCCTCTCTGAGCTGCCCTATAATGATGTCTTTCTTTCTTATTAGCATGACCTACTACTACCTCTCTCTTGACTCTCTGAGCAATTTCACATACCGACTTCTCTTTCTAGACCTTCCTACTCCCCCAAAGTTGGACTTGTCTCGATTTCCCTTAGTAAAGACCTATCTTTCACGTGATCATGTAAGGAAAAGTGAGTCAGAACTGATAGTCAAAGAGGGCTAACTGACTAGAATCAGCAACATCGGTAACTAACATTTTCGTTGTGTTGACTGCCTCTGCATCTGGTACGAATACCTCAGGCAGAGCGAGGTTGATGGAGGGAAGACATAACTTCATAGCCCTACCTAGGTGACTTTCATGTTCGATTGTCTGTGTCCCAACTCCATCCCGCCGCCTTTGAAAAGCAGTCCTCTCCTGATTTCGTCAGTAGTGGTTGTGCTTTCATTCCATGCCGTTCTTTCTTGATGTTATGCTGGGCTAATTTGATCACCCTCTTGTAGGAGGTACATTGGAATGAACTAGCCACTCTTTTTAATCAGGCCCTACGCAATCGTGGTACCTTATTACTACCCTTGGTCGTGGGGTGGAAGTGGTTGAAGCAACTACTAGACGCTCTAGTAAAGGCTCGAAGCATTGCATACAACCAACATCTCCCTATCGCTCATTCATAATCGGGTCTAGGATGGTCTATGTATTTTCATTCTTCTCTTTCTGGTCTAACTACGAGATTTCACGTCCGGACATGCGATTGTCAAAAAAGGGGGTTGAAAGCAACCAGATATATAGTGGAGCAATTAGTCATAGTTTTTTCAGGTATTGGTCTCACTTTCTTCACTATCCAAGGAAGAAAAAAGAGACCTTTTCACATCACAGGAATGGAGGCAAGTATTCAACTTGAACTAGAAAAATGAAAGGTGAACGAAAAATCAAAGGACATCCCATTTGCTTACATACTTCTGGGAAGACATAACGAAAGAGTTAAATAAATCAAAAAGTGGAATCCAGATATCCTACGTCCCTCCTTGGGGATCTAACCTAGACCGGTACCCCATCTGCATTTCCTCCGCTAGTCCCAACATTTGCACAAGGGCTAGATAAAGAAACATGATCCAAAGGCTTCCACTTGGGAAGGAAAGCGCCTTCGATCTATATTGAAGAATAGATTCTATTCATGGCTTAAGCTTAACCAGGAAGGCAACCCCAAGACCCTTGCTGTAGGGATGCTTGCTTTTACCCATGGTACCCATGCTAGAGAGAAAGAGGAGAACAACTAGCGTCAAGTAAGGTCAAGGTAAAGCGTAGAGGGGACGAGGAGTAGCGATAGCGTAGAGGAGGTCGAAGACCCGAAGCTATGAGATGAGTCGTACTTGAGAATAGTAAGGGGGACGAGGAGTAGCGTAAGCAAATCCTAGGTCAAAGGTCAATAGGTCAAAGATGTTAGGACTCGGTAAAAAGGTAAAAGGAAAAATGGAAGAGGAAGCAGAGCATAAAAAGGTGACAAGTAGGTTCGTCTTGCTCTTTGTGTACAACAACTCTTCTGAACCAAGCGAGTCATGGTGGAGCGGAGAACGAATAGGAAGAAGTCAGATGGAGTTATGTTGTCTTCCTCTAATCAACTATATATAATTGGGGAAGATCAATCCAGAATCACTCTATGAATTGTCTTGTTTTTCTGTAGATCATGCAAATCAAAAGTCGTTTTGACACAAGTCATCACAGTGCCTAGATAGGAGGTAGTTGATAACATCATAGATGTCCCTACGATCGATTTACCTGCCTCAACTCCTACTACAACTAGGACTCGCTTCCATTTCCATAGTTTGAATATATCCTTTCTGATTTCTTATATGAAAGAGGGCTAGGGTTGTAGTCGAGGTATGGGAGTTCTGCACGGCAGCATCAGGCTACGAAAGGTAGGTGGGAGAGTTTCTATGCTAGTTGGTTGGCTCAACGTCTACGTCTAGGCAGGAGCTACTAGAGGCTTAGCAGGGGGCGGGAATAGCTTCTTCAAAAAATAAATAAATCCGTATTATCTTTCGTGAGTTGGCACTAAGATAGAAAGAGCCCTAAGAGCTATCTTTACCCAGACTCGGGAATCCAAAAAGAGCCCTAACTATCTAAGAAGACACTCGAAACTAACTCGCATTAGGAATGATCATAGTGAGACCTTTGACCCTCTGGCGATTTCAAGCCAACGATCCAAGGTTTTGCCTTATCTAATTCTCAGAACTAGCCAGGACTTCGAGAAGTGCTCAGCCAAATGGGAGGGCTTTCGCATCCCGGAAGCACTATATTGATCAGTCAAAAATCTGGAAATTAGTTATAAGCAAATTAGCCAGTTTTCAGAGGGGATGAGTGATGAGGTCAAAACTAGACATCAAGTAGAAGTATTTGCCTGTGTCAAGAAGAGAGAGAACCTAAGAGAAAATGAAGAGCTAAAAAAGTGCCAAAAGCCTCGAGATCATAGACGGACTCAGACTGAGCGAGTCCCCCTTGTTATATAGGAGCGTCGAGTAGACTTGCTTCTTCCTCGCTCTCAGATCCTTTGGGAGGCTTTGGTCTAGCTTCACAGCCCTTTCCTCTCCCTTCTTGGGAGGCTTAGGTCTAGCTTCGCAACTAAGAATTAAGTTGGGTCAGATGTACCCGCACAAAATAGAAGAACTTGTCTTTATAGCTCGTGCTGGATCAATCCCCTTTCAGTAAATATGGAGTAGAGCACACTGACCACTCGACAAAGATAGAGGCTGGTTGTTCTTGGAAATGAACTTAGTCAGGAGAAAGATCGAGTTAGGGCACAATAGACATTCCCTATACCCCCCCTTTGAGAGACCGGGGTCTATTCGACGGATTTCCAAGGAAGATTTTCTGGATTTTCCAGTGTGGCTAGGTCTTGGCCAGCTTGACTGACTAAGGTAATTTCCTGGGAAGTCAATAAGTAAGCCTAGGGAGAAGAGAACTACCTGATGGTCGTCCGTCAATGCATTCCCTAAGGGTCAGAGGTAGGTGGGCAACCAACTATAGGGAGCATCAAAACGAGATGTGGAGAAGTAGTAGGAGAGAAGGTAGATCAAGAAACCAGCATATAGAGAGACTTGGAAAATATAAGGTCGACCTTGCACGACATTTTTCGCTGGTCAGTTTAAGCCATATGTATCTACTTAGAAAATGAAAAGAGTACGTCTACACAGGTGCAAATGGCTAGTCCCAGGTTCGGGCTTTAGAAAATAGAGCCCCTATCTGTATCTCCAATTATAGCCCATCTTCATCAATTTCTTAGTTAGATTTCATAGTCTACTACTCTTTGCCGCCTCTGCCCTCTCTACAAAGCCCATAAGTTGCCTTTGATTGGTAGATTTATCCGGTCGTCTATTTCAGCTACTCCCATTTTTTGAGATAAGATGAGCCCAGGGAAGCGCCGGGTCTTTGGTTTCGGCTTTGACCCTAAGCGTCTTCTTTTCTTTCTTCTATCTTATATAAAAGGGAATTGACATGGATAGACTTAAAGGCCCAGTGATCTAGTTATCTTCCTCTAGACGTGCCTATTGCGGAGCATCTCTGTGTCTAGAAGGCCTCACTTAGGCGGAAGGCAATACAGAGAAGAGCAAAACCAAACAAACGAAGCACGACGTATGAGGCTCGAAGAGAAGATCCGATAGGACTAGACCGAATAGATAGCAAGTGGTTTGCCCTCAGCTTGGGGGGCTAGTTCTTATGGCAGGAACCTACCTGACCTAGAAAGGAGCAGTTGATGTAGCTGCTTCAATTAGAGGATCCTTGTTCTGCTCTCAGCAAGCAGGGGTGTCGATGTGACCGGAGTCGAGTGAGTCAGCGAGGTAGTTAGGGTCGGACTCTCATGAGAGAAAGGGAAGAGCGTTAGATTTTTTGGTCTGTTCTTAGAGCGACGGTTGAGCGGTGAGCGAGGGAGTTGTCAGATATATACGCGGGAAAAGAAGCCACTCGAAGTTCCTAGGAAGTGACAGGGGGCGTCCACAGGATGGAGCGTGTGGCACTACACTATGAGAGCAGATCTAGGCAAAGATATATACGTAGCAGAGCACACTGACCACTCGACAAAAATAGAGGCTGGTTGTTCTTGGAAATGAGCTTAGTCAGAAGAAAGATCGAGTTAGGACATAGTAGACATTCCCTATACCCCCCCCCCCCCTCTTTAAGAGACCAAGGTCTATTCGATATATTTCCAAGGAAGATTTTCTGGATTTTTCAGTGTGGCTAGGTCTTGGCTTGCTTGACTAACTAAGGTAATTTTCCGAGAAGTCGATAAGTGAGCCTATAGTGAAGAGAACTACCTGATGGCCCTCCGTCAATGAACTCCCTAAGGGTCAGAGGTAGACGAGCAACCAACTGTAGGGAGCATCAGAACGAGATGTTGAGAAGTAGTAGGAGAGAAGAAGAAGGTAGATCAAGAAACCCGCATATAGAGAGAGACTTGGAAAATGGAAGGTCGACCTCATCCGACTTTTTTTGCTAGTCAGTTTGAGACATATGTATCTACTTAGAAAATGAAAAGAGTACGTATACGCGGGTGCAAATGTCTAGTCCCATGTTCGGGCTTTAGTAAATAGAGCCCCTATCTGTGTCTCCAATTATAGCCCCTCTTCATCAATTTCTTAGTTAGATTTCACAGTCCACTACTTTTTACCACCTCTACCCTCCCCGCAAGGCCCATAAGTAGCTTTTCATTGGCTTATTTACCTCATCGTCTATTTTAGCTACTCTCATTTGTCGAGATAGGATGAGCCCAGGAAGCCCCGGGTCTTTGGTTTCGACTTTGACCCTAAGTATCTTCTTTTCTTTCTTCTGTCTTATAGAAAAGGGAATTGACGTGGAAAGACTTAAATGCCCAGTGATCTAGTTATCTTTCTCTAGACGTGCCTATTGCGGAGCATCTCTGTGTCTTGAAGGCCTCACTTTGGTAGAAGGCAATACGGAGAAGAGCAAAACCAAACAAATGAAGCATAGCGTATGAGGCTCGAAGAGAAGATCCGATTGGACTAGACTGAATAGCTAGCAAGTGGTTCGCCCTCAGCTTAGGGGGCTAGTTCTTAGGGCAGGAACTTACCTAACCTAGAAAGGAGCAGTTGATGTAGTTGCTTCAATTAGAGGATCCTTGTTCTGCTCTCAGTGAGCGGGGGTGTCGATGTGACCGGAGTCGAGCGAGTCAGTGAGGTAGTTAGGGTCGGACTCTCATGAGAGAAAGGGAAGAGCGTCAGACTTTTTGGCATGTGCTTTGAGTGCCGGTTGATTGGTGAGCGAGAGAGCTTTAAGATATATACACGGGAAAAGAAGCCACCCGAAGTTCCTAGGAAGTGACACAGGGCGACCACAGAATGGAGTGTGTGGCACTACACTATCAGAGCGGATCTAGGCAAAGATATATATGGAGCAGAGAAAACTAACCACTCGATGAAGATAGAGGTTGGTTGTTATTGAAAATGAGCTTAGTCAGGAGAAAGATTGAGTTAGGGCACAGTAGCCATTCCCTATCCCCCCCTCTTTGAGATATCGGGGTCTATTCGATAGATTTCCAAGGAAGATTTTCTGGATTTTCCAGTGTGACTAGGTCTTGGCCAGCTTGACTTACTAAGGTAATTTCTTGGGAAGTCGATAAGTGAGCCTAGGGCGAAAGAACTTCCTGATGGCCCATCGTCAATGCATTCCCTAAGGGTCAGAGGTAGGTGGGCAACTAATTGTAGAGAGTATCAAGACGAGATGTGGAGAAGTAGTAGGAGAGAAGAAGAAGTTAGATCAAGAAACCAGCATATAGAGAGACTTGGAAAATGGAAGGTCGACCTCACCCGGCTTTTTTCACTAGTCAGTCTGTATCTCCAATTATAGCCCCTCTTCATCAATTTCTTAGTTAGATTTCATAGTCTACTACTCTTTGTTGCCTCTACCCTCTCTGCAAATCCCATAAGTGGCCTTTCATTGGCAGATTTACCCGGTCGTCTGTTTCAGCTACTCCTATTTGTCGATATGGGATGATCCCAAAGAAGCCCGAGTCTTTGGTTTCGGCTTTGACCCTTAGCGTCTTCTTTTCTTTCTTCTGCCTTATTTAAAAGGGAATTGACATGGAAAGACATAAAGGCTCAGTGATCTAGTTATCTTCCTCTAGATGTGCCTATTGTGGAGCATCTCTGTGTCTCAAAGACCTCACTTCGACAGAAGGCAATACGGAGAAGAGCGAAATCAAACAAACGAAGCATAGCGTATGAGGCTCGAAGAGAAGATCCGACAGGACTAGACCGAATAGCTAGTGAGTGGTTCACCCTCGGCTTGGGAGTAGTTCTTAGGGCAGGAACCTACCTGATCTAGAAAGAAGCAGTTGATGTAGTCGCTTCAATTAGAGTATCCTTGTTCCGCTCTCTGTGAGCGGGGGTATCGATGTGACCGGAGTCAAGCGAATCAGCGAGGTTGTTAGGGTCAGGCTCTCATGAGAGAAAGGGAAGAGCGTCAGACTTTTTGGTCTGTTCTTAGAGCACCGGTTGAGCGGTGAGCGAGAGAGATGTAGGATATATATGTGGGAAAAGAAGCTACCCGAAGTCCCTAGGAAGTGACACGGGGCGACTACACGAAGGAGCATTTGGCACTACATTATTAGAGCGGATCTAGGCAACGATATATATGGAGCAGAGCACACAGACCACTCGACAAAGATAGAGGTTGGTTTTTCTTGGAAATGAGCTTAGTCAGGAGAAAGATCGAGTTAGGGCACATTAGACATTCTTTATACCCCCTCTTTGAGAGACCGAGGTCTATTCGATAGATTTCCAAGGAAGATATTCTGGATTTTACGGTGTCGCTAGGTCTTGGCCAGCTTGACTGACGAAGGTAATTTCCCAGGAAGTCGATAAGTGAGCCTAGGGCAAATAGAACTACCTGATGGCCCTCCATCAATGCATTCCCTAAGGGTCAGAGGTAGGAGGGCAACCAACTGTAGGGAGCATCAAAATGAGATGTGGAGAAGTAGTAGGAGAGAAGAAGAAGGTAGATCGAGAAACCAACATATAGAGAGACTTGGAAAATGGAAGGTCGACCTCACCTGGCTTTTTTTGCTAGTCAGTTTGAGACTTATGTATCTACTTAGAAAATGAAAAGAATATGTCTACGAGGGTGCAAATGGCTAATCCAATGTTCGGGCTTTAGAAAATAGATTCCCTATCTGTATCTCCAATTATAGCCCCTCTTCGTCAATTTCTTACTTATATTTCATAGTCTACCACTCTTGGCTACTCTACCCTCTCTGCAAATCCCATAAGTGGCCTTTCATTGGTAGATTTAACTGGTCATATGTTTCATCTACTTCCATTTGTCGAGATAAGATGAGCCCAGGGAAGCCCCGGTCTTTGGTTTCGGCTTTGACCCTAAGCGTCTTCTTCTCTTTCTTCTATCTTATTTAAAAGGGAATTGACAAGGAAAGACTTAAAGGTCTAGTGATCTATTTATCGTCCTCTAGACTTGCCTATTGCAGAGCATATCCGTGTCTCGAAGGCCTCACTTCGGCAAAAGGCAATACGGAGAAGAGCGAAACCAAACAAATGAAGCATAACATATGAGGCTCGAAGAGAAGATCTGATAGGACTATACAGAATAGCTAGTGAGTGGTCCATCCTCAGCTTGGGGGGCTAGTTCTTAGGGCAGGAACCTACCTGACCTAGAAAGGAGCAGTTGATGTAGCCACTTCAATTAGAGGATCCTTGTTCCGCTCTTAGTGAGCGGGGGTGTTGATGTGACCAGAATCGAGCGAGTCAGCGAGGTGGTTAGGGTCAGATTCTCATGAGAGAAAGGGAAGAGCGTCAGACTTTTTGGATTGTTCTTAGAGCGTTGGTTGATCGGTGAGCGAGGGAGCTGTAAGATATATACACATAAAAAGAAGTCACCTAAAGTACCTAGGAAGTGACACGGGGTGACCACAAGATGGAGCCTGTGGCACCACGTTATCACAACAGATCTAGGAAAAGACATACATGGGACTCTCTAAGAAAAAGAAAGCAGTTCAGAGCCTATCCCGAAGAGGTAATAAATAAGATGAAGCGATCATCATTCTCAGCGGCATGGAGAGCAAGACCAAAAGGTAGTTCGATCTTCTATATAAGAAAAGCTTATATGAAACATCTCAGAGAGTCCTCTCTCTCCACTACTCTTCTTCCCCGGGAGGGACAGTCTACGTCTGGGAAAGATGAGTAGGATTCTAATTGACGTTAATATTCAGACTTTGAAAGATAATAGTACTGGGAACTGAGCTTTGGGTCTAATTTAATGATTGATAAGGATTCAAGACAAGGGGTAGGCGATAGACGAAGAGGAGTAGTCAAGTGGTTACGGGGTGCAGGTTAATATATGAGAAAAAATGTTGCACTGTTGTAGCATGCATGTGCCCCACTAAGAGTTGATGTTGGTAGGTCAGGAATGCCGGACTGAGAAGAGGATATATAATCAGAAATTTGTATACAATCCACAAGGTCTAATGTGTTGTAGTCAAGCCCTTGTGCCAGGCGAGTTTCGAGTCCGAGGAAAGTAGAGTGACTTTCAGTTGGAACTGATCCTCACTGCTTTGCTTCTATACCTGTTTACCCCTCTATTCTCTCTTCTATACCCACAAGGAAGCATCTAGCGCGCTTCGTACCATTGATTTGCCACAAATTATCGAGGGTCTAAATACGTCGCTGTGGCGACCCACAATAAAACGCGATCAATCAACAATGAACCCACAATCAAATATCAATCAATGAAAAATAAGTGTGGAGTCAAATTTATTTTTAACTCTACATAAAAGATGTATAGATGCAAGTACGTAGAGAGTTCGAACACAGGGAGCAAACAGGGTAATTCAAGCAAATGCAAGCTCAAGTATGTGAGTGTGTGAAGTGTCTACACTAAGCAAGCAATCAAACAAATTTTTGTGGGTTTTTAATATTTTTTTTTTATTTTTTTTTTTTTTTAATTTTTAATTTTGTATTTTGATTTTTGATTTTCTGATTTTTATATTTTATATTTTATATATTTTTTTTTCTTTTTTTTTCAAATATTGGAAAACAAGGGGATATAATACAAGGCAAGCTAAGATATTTATAAAAAAGTGCAAAAATACTCAAAAATTCAGAAATAAAATGTTTTTGGTATTTTTGAGGTTTTCTACTGTTTTTGTGATTTTTGGGGATTTTTCAAGATGTTTTTGATATTTTTAATTACTGAAATAAGAGAAAACAGTGGAAATGAGGCTGGCTGGGAATAAAAATGCAAGTTAAAAATACCAACCAGTAGCAAAAATATTTCACACTATTTTTCTAATAAAGGGAATAAAATAAGGAATAAACAGAAGCTGAGTTTGCTATTTTTGGGTTTTTCTACTATTTTTTATATTTTTTTGAAGTTTTTGAGTGTTTTTCAATTTTTAGTGTTTTTCTTTTGAAATTTTTAATGATTTTTGGACTGACACTAAAATAGGGTAAAATAGACACTAGGTGAATTTTTGGGAATTTTTGGAGGTGTTTTGATATTTTTTTGGTATTTTCTAAGGTAGACAGTACACAAAAAGGAGTTTTTGATTTTTAATAAATATGAAAATAAAATAAAATCAAAAACTAACAATAGGGCGTTAAAGTATATGCATCCAGTAGCTTAACCCTATTTTTGTGGAATTTTTGGAGTCAGAATGATATTTCAAATAATTACAACAAACATCCAATTCAAAATCAGGCCTGGCAGGGACCTTTCTGCAAAAATATAAAACTACGAGGGTGCTCCTGCAATTTTTCCTCAAAAATATACACTGCAACAAAATGTTTCTGGGCCCTACAATAAAACCAAAAGCCGCAAGGGCTTCTTAGCAAAATTCCCCAATGTCACGCGCCTATGCACGCGCCCCAGTCAGGGGTACAGATGTAATATCATGAAAGCTCGGGGGCTCAGATGCAAATTAACCAGAAATATATAACTTGACAAAATACTTAATGGACCACAAACTAAATCCCAAAACTACAAGGGTCCTGCCCGCAAAATGTCCACGTGCCACGCACGTGCGCTGGGCTGGCAAGGGTTAAGGTGCAAATATGACAACTTCACGGGGGGTTTTAGCAATTCTTACAAAAAGTTACAACTGCAGATGAAAGCTTGAGTATTAAATATTAAATACAAAAATCGCCGGGCTTACAATGCAAAATGCCCAGTCAAAGGCGCGGATGAACGGTGGGATATGTCCCACTTAGCCACGTGTCACGCTCGCAGCTCGCGATGCCGCTTCGCTTGGATGGCCACGATTAGACTCTAGAAGGGCGATCGACGGCTAAGAGCATCCCCGATCTGACGGTGACTGTGTGCTTCAAAGAACAGGCGGGGATCTAACGGCTCGCCCTTGATCTGCAAGAACAGGTGAAGAACAGGGGCTGGACGAGATGGAATCGACACGAACTCCGTCCTCCGATGTGATCTGCAACTGATATGTAGTCCTCTAGCACGCTGGAGGTCCCTGCTACCGTCGGGGATGATCCGAAGGTTCGAAATATGGCCGGAGTGCACCCGTGGAGATGGAGAAGCAACGAAGCTCCAGGTGGATCTGGCGGATGCGCAAAATCACCCCAGGCGTCCTTGGGAAGCTTGAACCTGCAAAAAGAGTTAAGGGAGAGCTCGGGCAAAATGCCGAGCATCACCCAGCAGCAGTAGAAGGTGGGAAGCGGTGAGGGGGAAGCTCGCCGGAGCAAGCTCCGGCGAGGTGATTGCGGATGCGAACGAATGGACTTTACTCGAAATGGAAGGGTGTAAGTTGGTCCTATTGCTACCAGAAACATAAAGAAAACAAGAAAAAGAAAAGAAAACAGTACCTCAAGCCCAGATCGGCGAGGTTGGACCTCACGGCCAAGGTGGCCGGAAGTGGAGTGGAAGCCAACTCCTGGCGTCGCCGTACCTCTACAAAGGGTTAGGGGATCTCCCCTGTCACCGGAGACTCGCACGTACCCCCTGGATGTCTAAGCCAAGCCGTGGAGTGGTTCAAAGGGAAATGGGAAGGAATGGGGTTGTTTTTGAAAGTGGTCGACGGGCGAACTTCGAGGGCAGATCACGGGCGAGGGAAGGAGATCTGGTAGGATCCAATAGGTCGGCGCGGATCTCGGATGTTCAGGGTACAATTTTCGTGAAGGGACCATCTTCCCTCGAGCAACGCCCTGATGGCGAAAAAATCGAGAAGAGAGAGGGGTCACGGGCGTCTGGCAAAGGCCACAGGGCTAGGGCCAGGGAGTTGACCCGAGGTCAACTCCCCAAGCCACCTGGTTGGTCCACGTGGACCAACCAGGAAAAAGCCCCTGAAAATGCTTTATTAAATCATTTAAAAATAGAAATAGGTTGAATTAAATTTTGGTCAAAAAATAAAAAATGTTTATTTTTTAATGTAGTATTTTATTCCGATTTTTATTTATTTTTATGAATTATATTTTTACAAGTTTACATTTATACCCTTAATAGGTATATATATCTATGTATCAAGGTATTCTATTTTTATTTAGGTATTTTTAATAATGTTATTTTTATTTATGATTTTTAATAATTATAAAATACTTTTATCTACACAAATATATTTTTATTTTATTTTTCTGATATGTTTTGTATATTTAATAAAATACAAGTATGTTTCATATAGGTATATATATAGGCAATGTATCTATGTATTTTATTTTTAAGTATTTTATTTTTGTTTTTATTTAGGTTTTTATTCTTATTTTAATGTACAGAATTATTATAAGTATTATTTACAACATTATAAAAATATAAAATTGAATAAATAATGAATAAATAATAAATTGAATATTTTATTCAGTACAAGTGTACAATGAGGGTCCAAAACTCAACTTTCAAACCGTAGCTCCGCCAAATGCGAAACCACCGCCATTGGATAGATTATTTTATTCTATATACAATTAAAGGTGAGTACACTGCATTTGGAGTTTTTATTTGTGAGATACGGGTCTGGGAAGTTGGCATTCTGGATTTTTATTCAGACCATAACTTTTTATCTGTACATTATTTTTCTGTGAAATCAATTTTGTATTTTTCTTTATAAAATTATCTACAACTTTCATGTACAAAGTTTCTTTATTTGATGTACAAAAAGTGGAACCAAAAATAGGTCCCAAAAGGAATAAAGAATGAATTAATAATTATAGGTATTTTATCTGTATTTTGGCCCTTATCTCCCCCTACTTTATTCCTTGTCGACCTATTCATCAAGATGCCTAGGTCTCGGGGTTTCGGGTCATAAAATATTTACAATATTTTATTCTTTTTCTTTTCTTTTCTTTATTCTATAATTTTGGCACTAAAAACCGCATTTTATACAATATTTACACACAGATGCATGAATGCTAAAATGCATGACTTAATGCTATTTACACGCATTTACTAGGGTTTTTAAGGCCAAAATGATAGAATAAAGATGATGAAACGTAGCTTCATCATCCCCCTATACTTTACCTTTGCTAGTCCCTAGCAAACACTTATGCAATAAGTGCAAAAAGAAAAAGAAAGAAAAGAAAAAGAAGAAAATTAGATTAAGTTTAATTATTGAACTTGTCTTCGCAAAATCAAAGTTTGGAGCTTAAGTCGGACCTTTGGAATTTTAGTGCGGTCGGAACCTTAATGAGAACCAAGTTTGAAATCCAACAGTCCTTGAGAATCCCACAACTCTGTCCAAGTCTCCTCAATAGCCAGGTCAGAAATACTTCAACTCATACGCAAACTCTTACGACTATGAGTCTGACTCGTACAGTGTAAGTGATATGTAGCTCCCCACCTCAGAAGTGACAAAGAAACAACCTCCCCCAACCTGGTAACTCTAATGCCTCGGTCTAGCAACTCTTTCCTCGAGAAGCGGGGTATTCCCTTCTAAGTTCAAGTGCAACCGGCTCAAGAAGAGGGGGAAGAAGTATAGACTTTTGGGAGCTCAACCAGTGTAGCTAAGTCTCCCGCTGCAAGCTTCATGAGATGTAACATGGATAACATAAGCTTTTGCTTTATTGGACTATATACACTCCGGTGGGGTTATTAAATTTTCAATCCGACCCACCACTTTTTTGGAGTTCTTTTTGCATTTTTTTTTTCAATTGCATTTGTACAACATATCTACATGGTGCAGCATATATACAAGAAATTTTCCTCTTGAGCTAGTAGACTATCCCTCTTTTGAAGCTTTATTGCAACCCACGGCTTCTGTCTTTAGCCTTCATCACCACTAGACCAAGTTGAGGTGCACTTCCTTCACTATAAGAAGAAGAGAGGTTCCGCCTAGAAGTACTACCCTCATATGCTACCCCAAGCTAAAGGAAGCTGCCTCCTCACCACCTCGTCCATGGAGAGCTATGTGAAAGGTGCAGGTGTCCAAGTTAGGTCATTATCAACAAGAGTCGTGCGTGTGCTCCGAAATACTCTACTTAGGCAGTCAAGAATCCCTTGAACTAAGTCCCGTGATCCTCAAAGAATTAAGTCAACTAGACCTGAAGTACCTCAAACTCAGTTCCTATAAGGTTCCTGTTATTAGGTATATTTTAAGGTCCAATCAAGCTCCAATCTCCGGATTTTACTTAGACTTGTTCAACTATCAAACTCAATCCGAAAAATGCTCATGCTATGCAATGGTATGCAGAAAATATTTTTGTGATGCAATTTTCAAAGATTTTGAACTTTTTATGGATTTTTGAAAAGATGATGCGTGCACATGCAGATGCAATTTTTTTTGAATTTTTCAAAAGATTTTTCACATGTTTTTGGATTTTAGTTTTGCAAATGTTTTTGGGAATTTTGAAAACAAAAAGATTTTGGCTAAAAACTAGGTGAAAATATGTACACGGGAGTGCTTCTTATATATACAAGAAGTGGATTTTAAGAATTTACAGGGTAAGTGATCAATTTTATACATATAGATATAGTGGATTTTGGTGAGATGTACATATTCCTCAAACTTATTTGACACAAAGTTTTTCAAACAATTTTTGAAAACTATAGTCCAAAATAATTTTTACAATCATTTACACACATTTGAAAATCATTTTGCAATCGGCTCTTCAAACAGTATATATAGGTTTTTCAAATCATTTTTGCAACCATTTTTCAAACCATTTGCAAATCATTTTTCAAACATTTTATTTCACACAAAGAAAAGAAATTTTTACAAACCACACATTTTTACAAAGGTTGAAAACATGTAGCAAAATATTTTCCAAATAGTTTTCAATAGATTTTTCACAAAGATTTTCAAACTATTTTTCAAACATTTTGCAGAAACGTTTTCGCCTGATTTATTAATCAGTAAATACAAAAAGAATTTGAGGAATGATACACCTTTTTATTAAGGGTTTTTAATGAGTTTTTAAAGAATTTTTAGCCATATTTATTAAGAAAGTACGAGTTATGGCTAAAGTATATACGTAGTATATACGACCCCCCTATACTGAGCTTGAGCTATGTCCTCATAGATCGGAGAGAAAAGAGAAGACATAACTCGTACTGAGTATAGGAAAATCTAAAGAATAAATGAATGAATCAATGAGAAGTCGACCGTCCCCCCTATACTTAGGATCAAATAATCCTAAGTATAGCAGACTGTACACAAAGCAGGGAGGGTCAAGGGTGGGAATGAACAGATCGTACTCGGGTTGTCTCCCCCTATACTTAGGGTAAGATATCCCTAAGTATAGACAAGAAGAGGAGACAATGGAGAGGATCGAGATGAATGAGAAAAACTCGGGGTGCACACCCCCCTATACTTAGGACAAAGTACGTCCTAAGTATGGAAAACTGTCTACAAGGGCGGCACCTTTTTGATAGATCAAGATGATAGAAAAGGAAAAGAAGAAAAGAAGAAAAGGAGAAAAGATGGAAGAAGAGATCGTGAGGATGTACACGTCACTCCCCCTATACTTAGGGTAAAAGAAGCCCTAAGTATAGGCAACAACAAGAGTGATGAGACTGACAAAGAAAGAACACTCAACTCATCTACCCCTCCTATACGTAGGACAAAGTACGTCCTAAGCAAGGCAAACACGAGAAATGGGTAGACGAGCAAAAACGGGAGATGGAAAGATGAACAAAGGAGAATGTATAACAGAGGTGGATGTACATATGATCAAGAAGGTGGAAAGCAGACCTTCTTGCGAGACCGCTGAGGGATAGATCGGATATGGTGTATGTCGACATCGGGGTCCACAGTGGACGGAGGTCGATCAGGGTCGACACGGTGAAGGCCCTCAGTGGAATCAAAACGGAAGGGGACGAACTGATCGATAGAAGCAGTATGGCTCGGTTCTCCCTTGGTGGTCCTATGGTGTGAAGGCACAGACTGGTGAGTGGAAGAAGTACGACTAGGTCCGGCCTTGGAAGTCTCGCCGATATCAAAGTGGAATGGGACAAACTCATCATCCTCGGAAGAAGTGTAATCGGAGTCGTCCTGCGAGTCCTCGTCCAGGTCAAAATTGAAAGGAACGAAATCATCAGTGGAAGTAGTCAAACTAGGTCCGTCCTGTCTAGTCTTACTCAAGTCATTTGTTGCCTTAGGAGGTCTCTCAAAGTAATGGGCAACATCATAAGCATCCTCAATTATCTTGGTATCTGCCCCCTGATCAAATGGTTCAATCACATAAATACTATGGATCTCATCAACACATCGCCACACACCAGGAGGAGGATCAGTGAGGTCCATGCTATCCGACTTCCTCCCCTTTCGGGGGATCCGTCGGGTCTCATCAGGGATCGCTAAGGAAGTGTCTCTAGTATCATCAGATCTGTCATGGGCCTCAGAGTCAGCTATGATCGGTGAAGGTGCATCAGGTGCAGGTCTCTGGTCAACTGTGGGTGCGGTGATCGACACTTCGTTCCCGTCAACAGGACGGAAACGAACCTCTCCTGATCCATAATCAATAACGACCCTCGCAGAGGCGAGGAATGGTCGTCCCAGGATGATTGGAGATGGCTCCCCTGTGGAGTTCTCCATGGGCAACACGACAAAATCAACATGGTGGCTCGTGCCCTGAATAGAGATGACGGCGTTTTCAAGGATACCCTTCGGCCTCTTGATAGATCCATCAGCAAACTGAACGATCATCCTGGTCTTCTTGAGAGGCCCTAAGTGAAGAGACTGTACCAGCGAGAAGGGTAATATGCTAATCGAAGCACCGCCGTCAAGGAGAGTGCGATCACAAGTATGGTCAGAGATGGTGCAAGTGATGAAAGGTGTAGCTGTGTTCTTCCTCTTGGGAATGGGACGGTGTGTGATGGCGAGGGCAGTGGCCATGGTCAGAATGTGACGCTCAGATCTGCTCCTCCGCTTTCTCTTCTTAGGAAGAGGAGCAGATAATTGGGTCATGGCCTGCTGAAGTGGGGCACGGATAATCTCATGAATAGTAGCCACCACTTCGGGTTCAGATAACATTTTTTTGAATTTTTGGACTTCCTCCATACAAGGGAGGGAGTCGGAATCAGCATATACACGAGGCATGCCAAGAGCAGTCTGTACAGCGGCATCCTCGGGGTAAAAGGTGGGACTGGATGTGAATGGGTGTGTGGTTAAGGGTTCTGGCAAGTGGACTCTCTCCTCAAAATCTTGATCAACCAAGTGTCTCCCAAAATCTTTTTGGATTTTTAGATTTTTCTCATTTTTTTGTATTTTTGGCGATTGCAAGCTCCCATGATTCTTCACAAGCAAGGTTGTATCCTCGATGAAAAGAGCACTAGTCCGATATTCTCTCAAAGTGTCAAGATTTTCCTTCATCAAATTGATGTGCTCTAGCATTAGGTTCATGACAACACTCATGGAGGTCGTGGGAGGTGACTCCAACAGGTCAGACTCAGGTGGATGTGGACGTGGAGGCGGATAATATACATGTGGGGATGGAGGTGGGTAGAAGTCTGAGGTTTGATACTGTGGCTGAGGCGGATATGTACAAAAATCAGAAAAATTAGGAGGAGGATCCTCCTGATAAAACGGAGGTGGACCGGCCGGAGCGAGCGAGGGGTCCGCAAAGTCCGGATAAAATACACTCCAGGGATCCATCTCGAAAACAAAAGGAAGTGATTCGGGGGAGCACGAAGGTCAAGTCAAAAGAGTGAAGAAAAAGGCGCAAATGCGCAGGTATGATCTAGGACACACACGAAACAATCACAAACAAAAATGAAACAAATCAAACCCTCAATTTACCTACTCAACTCGGTAGAGACCGAAAAGTGCGGTCTTGTTATCTTGTCTGTTTTAGAGTTAGGTGAGAAGTCAAAGATTGCGCAAACACTTAGGGGGCTGAATATGGGATTCGGGCTCTATCCTTAGTGTGTGCGCGAGCAAGTAAAAGCGAAGACAATGAGGGGATTACTCGCCCCAATACAAGATTTTTCTTTTTGGTGAATTTTAGGGTCAAGTAAAATTAGCAGTCCCAATTTTATTGGTTATCACTTTTTTTTGGATTTTTAATAAAAATGCACGATCCTAACGGGGATTCAATTCCTTTAAGCTCCTAGGTTGGCAAAATCAGAGGGAGAGTCAGAAAAGCAATGCAAGCGGCAAATAATGATGGATGCTAAAGCGTAAATGCTCACCTTGCCTCCAGCACTCTACATGCAAGGATGCTCAGCAGAATTGAAACCTATCTATATGCAGATGCAAAGCCGATGAAATCGCCCTAAGTTCAGAAATTGCTATTATCGTGAAGAACCACAAGTCGACCACTTATCTTTAACCTAAGAGTCCGGTCTTGGCTTACCCCTCCTCTTCTCGACACACTCGAGTTCAGGAGTAGCGCTTGATGGGGCTCGCTCACGGCACACGGGTTAAGAGATAAATGACTAGACTGTTTAAATTTGACTAAGTCCAAACGAGACTATAGGTGCATGCAAAATATTAGGTGTTTGGCCTTAATCTATCGCAAGCAATCCTAGAACTAGGGGCTCAATCACACAAAATAAATAAAATCGAAAAACAAAACAAAATAAAAAGAATGCGAGAAAAGCCGACAAAAACCGCGAGAGCCCCCAAGTGAACAATCACTTGGAAATTAGGCTCGAATGTCCAAGTTCGGGGGTACCTGTATTATTACAAATATAGGAGTCTCTCACTCACTACGAATTACAAAATAAATGCAAGAGAATAAAGAACTAGAACTGTCTTCAAAATTCTCTCCTAGCCCGCCTTCGTGCAAAGTCTAGTCGCCTCACGTGGGTGCGTAGGGGCTCCTGGAATGGAGCTCCTCCCTCGATCCGCGTTCCTCGCAAGAAGTCAAACAAGAGAGAGGTTAGACAATTCAAACAAGAAATATCAAAAATAAAACAAGCAGAAATAAAAGCCGCAAATGTAGACAAACAATCACAACACAAAACAAAAACTCGAACTACGCGCTGTTGCTCCCCGGCAACGGCGCCATTTGATTTGCCACAAATTATCGAGGGTCTAAATACGTCGCTGTGGCGACCCACAATAAAACGCGATCAATCAACAATGAACCCACAATCAAATATCAATCAATGAAAAATAAGTGTGGAGTCAAATTTATTTTTAACTCTACATAAAAGATGTATAGATGCAAGTACGTAGAGAGTTCGAACACAGGGAGCAAACAGGGTAATTCAAGCAAATGCAAGCTCAAGTATGTGAGTGTGTGAAGTGTCTACACTAAGCAAGCAATCAAACAAATTTTTGTGGGTTTTTAATATTTTTTTTTATTTTTTTTTTTAATTTTTAATTTTGTATTTTGATTTTTGATTTTCTGATTTTTATATTTTATATTTTATATATTTTTTTTCTTTTTTTTTCAAATATTGGAAAACAAGGGGATATAATACAAGGCAAGCTAAGATATTTATAAAAAAGTGCAAAAATACTCAAAAATTCAGAAATAAAATGTTTTTGGTATTTTTGAGGTTTTCTACTGTTTTTGTGATTTTTGGGGATTTTTCAAGATGTTTTTGATATTTTTAATTACTGAAATAAGAGAAAACAGTGGAAATGAGGCTGGCTGGGAATAAAAATGCAAGTTAAAAATACCAACCAGTAGCAAAAATATTTCACACTATTTTTCTAATAAAGGGAATAAAATAAGGAATAAACAGAAGCTGAGTTTGCTATTTTTGGGTTTTTCTACTATTTTTTATATTTTTTTGAAGTTTTTGAGTGTTTTTCAATTTTTAGTGTTTTTCTTTTGAAATTTTTAATGATTTTTGGACTGACACTAAAATAGGGTAAAATAGACACTAGGTGAATTTTTGGGAATTTTTGGAGGTGTTTTGATATTTTTTTGGTATTTTCTAAGGTAGACAGTACACAAAAAGGAGTTTTTGATTTTTAATAAATATGAAAATAAAATAAAATCAAAAACTAACAATAGGGCGTTAAAGTATATGCATCCAGTAGCTTAACCCTATTTTTGTGGAATTTTTGGAGTCAGAATGATATTTCAAATAATTACAACAAACATCCAATTCAAAATCAGGCCTGGCAGGGACCTTTCTGCAAAAATATAAAACTACGAGGGTGCTCCTGCAATTTTTCCTCAAAAATATACACTGCAACAAAATGTTTCTGGGCCCTACAATAAAACCAAAAGCCGCAAGGGCTTCTTAGCAAAATTCCCCAATGTCACGCGCCTATGCACGCGCCCCAGTCAGGGGTACAGATGTAATATCATGAAAGCTCGGGGGCTCAGATGCAAATTAACCAGAAATATATAACTTGACAAAATACTTAATGGACCACAAACTAAATCCCAAAACTACAAGGGTCCTGCCCGCAAAATGTCCACGCGCACGTGCCACGCACGTGCGCTGGGCTGGCAAGGGTTAAGGTGCAAATATGACAACTTCACGGGGGGTTTTAGCAATTCTTACAAAAAGTTACAACTGCAGATGAAAGCTTGAGTATTAAATATTAAATACAAAAATCGTCGGGCTTACAATGCAAAATGCCCAGTCAAAGGCGCGGATGAACGGTGGGATATGTCCCACTTAGCCACGTGTCACGCTCGCAGCTCGCGATGCCGCTTCGCTTGGATGGCCACGATTAGACTCTAGAAGGGCGATCGACGGCTAAGAGCATCCCCGATCTGACGGTGACTGTGTGCTTCAAAGAACAGGCGGGGATCTAACGGCTCGCCCTTGATCTGCAAGAACAGGTGAAGAACAGGGGCTGGACGAGATGGAATCGACACGAACTCCGTCCTCCGATGTGATCTGCAACTGATATGTAGTCCTCTAGCACGCTGGAGGTCCCTGCTACCGTCGGGGATGATCCGAAGGTTCGAAATATGGCCGGAGTGCACCCGTGGAGATGGAGAAGCAACGAAGCTCCAGGTGGATCTGGCGGATGCGCAAAATCACCCCAGGCGTCCTTGGGAAGCTTGAACCTGCAAAAAGAGTTAAGGGAGAGCTCGGGCAAAATGCCGAGCATCACCCAGCAGCAGTAGAAGGTGGGAAGCGGTGAGGGGGAAGCTCGCCGGAGCAAGCTCCGGCGAGGTGATTGCGGATGCGAACGAATGGACTTTACTCGAAATGGAAGGGTGTAAGTTGGTCCTATTGCTACCAGAAACATAAAGAAAACAAGAAAAAGAAAAGAAAACAGTACCTCAAGCCCAGATCGGCGAGGTTGGACCTCACGGCCAAGGTGGCCGGAAGTGGAGTGGAAGCCAACTCCTGGCGTCGCCGTACCTCTACAAAGGGTTAGGGGATCTCCCCTGTCACCGGAGACTCGCACGTACCCCCTGGATGTCTAAGCCAAGCCGTGGAGTGGTTCAAAGGGAAATGGGAAGGAATGGGGTTGTTTTTGAAAGTGGTCGACGGGCGAACTTCGAGGGCAGATCACGGGCGAGGGAAGGAGATCTGGTAGGATCCAATAGGTCGGCGCGGATCTCGGATGTTCAGGGTACAATTTTCGTGAAGGGACCATCTTCCCTCGAGCAACGCCCTGATGGCGAAAAAATCGAGAAGAGAGAGGGGTCACGGGCGTCTGGCAAAGGCCACAGGGCTAGGGCCAGGGAGTTGACCCGAGGTCAACTCCCCAAGCCACCTGGTTGGTCCACGTGGACCAACCAGGAAAAAGCCCCTGAAAATGCTTTATTAAATCATTTAAAAATAGAAATAGGTTGAATTAAATTTTGGTCAAAAAATAAAAAATGTTTATTTTTTAATGTAGTATTTTATTCCGATTTTTATTTATTTTTATGAATTATATTTTTACAAGTTTACATTTATACCCTTAATAGGTATATATATCTATGTATCAAGGTATTCTATTTTTATTTAGGTATTTTTAATAATGTTATTTTTATTTATGATTTTTAATAATTATAAAATACTTTTATCTACACAAATATATTTTTATTTTATTTTTCTGATATGTTTTGTATATTTAATAAAATACAAGTATGTTTCATATAGGTATATATATAGGCAATGTATCTATGTATTTTATTTTTAAGTATTTTATTTTTGTTTTTATTTAGGTTTTTATTCTTATTTTAATGTACAGAATTATTATAAGTATTATTTACAACATTATAAAAATATAAAATTGAATAAATAATGAATAAATAATAAATTGAATATTTTATTCAGTACAAGTGTACAATGAGGGTCCAAAACTCAACTTTCAAACCGTAGCTCCGCCAAATGCGAAACCACCGCCATTGGATAGATTATTTTATTCTATATACAATTAAAGGTGAGTACACTGCATTTGGAGTTTTTATTTGTGAGATACGGGTCTGGGAAGTTGGCATTCTGGATTTTTATTCAGACCATAACTTTTTATCTGTACATTATTTTTCTGTGAAATCAATTTTGTATTTTTCTTTATAAAATTATCTACAACTTTCATGTACAAAGTTTCTTTATTTGATGTACAAAAAGTGGAACCAAAAATAGGTCCCAAAAGGAATAAAGAATGAATTAATAATTATAGGTATTTTATCTGTATTTTGGCCCTTATCTCCCCCTACTTTATTCCTTGTCGACCTATTCATCAAGATGCCTAGGTCTCGGGGTTTCGGGTCATAAAATATTTACAATATTTTATTCTTTTTCTTTTCTTTTCTTTATTCTATAATTTTGGCACTAAAAACCGCATTTTATACAATATTTACACACAGATGCATGAATGCTAAAATGCATGACTTAATGCTATTTACACGCATTTACTAGGGTTTTTAAGGCCAAAATGATAGAATAAAGATGATGAAACGTAGCTTCATCAACCATCAACGATCTTTAATTCATATAAGAGCCCCGGAGTCACAAGGTAGGCATATTGTTCCACTTTAGGTAAGTAGAGAAGTCAATTACGGGAAAGATGTTGAGCTGGTCAAAAGGCATAAGAAAAGAGATCAGGTATAGGGAAGGCTAGCCAAATGAGGATCTCACTACTGGTATCGAGAAAGAGCAGTTTGAATCTCTGATACCATTCTTTCTTCATTATATATTGAGATCTTCTTCGAACTACATGGAAAGCTCTTATATACTAGTCTTTTAGAGACTGACTGCGCTTCTACTTCCACACTGTCCTTTGTGGGAAATCCTGGCGCACGAAAGACCACATCAGAAATGTTACGCGCATTTGCGCATATAGCTTGTGCTTCGCATATAGCTTGTCTTTCCTCAATGTATCTCTACCCTCGAACTATGATCTGAGGTCTCTCTCTTGTTGGGTTTGACTATCAGACCAAAATGTATGATGATACCAGTCTTCATCTTAGTCCACTCCTCGAGTCACTTTCTATAAGACTTTTCACCCAGACGTATGATCAAGGAAAGCCTCCTCCTTGCCTTTAGCGATTGAAGAACTAGGGTGAGATATAATAGATGTAGGAGTCAGAACTGGCTGAGAGGATGAAGGACTATAGGAATCATCTTTCGCTGGACTTGATATAGTTTTCTTGGCTTTTGCGCTCACTTTCAAAACCGGTCTAGAATGGACTCTTGTGCATTTATCTCACCACACACTGCCCATATCATCTTAATAGAGGAAGACGACCCCAAAGCATAGGCTTTTTTCATGAGATCCCTAGTCGAATCATAGACGACGTCATTCCGAGGAAAGAAAAGGCATTATTTACATATCTATTTTCAAAAGAATACAACTTTTTTTATTTATACTATATAAAGGGTGAAAAAGAAAGAGTTGGATAGAAGTTAGAGGATTGGAGATCGGGTTACCTTACTGCATTAGAGGAATGGAGTTTATCCTGAACAAGTTGTGAAGTGTAGGGAGAAGGACAATGTAAAGCAGCAAGCAAGACATTCAACCGGTTGATTCGCTCCAAGCTCTCGCTTCCCTGGTTGATTCTCTCTAAGCTCTCACTTCCCTCAACCTATTATAGCTTTCCTTAACACACTTCTGAATGTTACGGCCCCGTTAGGAAAATGCTTGATTGAAAAAAATGGTCAATGTAGGTCTTTCTTTTAAAGATTTAAACTTATATCACTATATAATAATTGGAAGGACTCTTTGCTTTCTTTCAACAAGTCTTCAAAGTGAGTGGATTCGACTTATCAATCAGTCAAGTGAAGATTCCCATGGTTGTTGTGGATTGAGCAGTTTGAGCTATGAGTTGGCTGGCTCCTTAGAGAGCTGTGAGAAGGCAGTGGCAAAGTAGAATGTCTGCTCATCTCCTTTTGAACCTACTTCTGAGGCCGAGAGGAAGAAGACCATAAAGGCGGAAGGGGAAAAGAAGAGGTGGAGAGGAGCAAAGAGAGGGAGTCATAGGGGGTATGGTTGTTTCCCCAGCAAATATAGAAGATCCTGCGGGATCAGAAGTCGGTATGAGATAGGAAAGTCAGAAATGTTTGACCAAGGAAAGAAGTAATCCCTCCTAAGGAGCCTTTGACAAAGAAGTGGGGAAATAGTTAGAGCTTGAGGGGAGTAGGGATGGAACAAAATAACAGGACTCAATAAAAGGAATTGATCAGGTGGTCCTACTATCAATCAAGAAAGTCACTGCGCTGCGGAAGATGCTCTTCCTATCTGATCGAAGAGGAAGACAGTAGAAAAAGAACTGAGATCACCTTAGGGATGATTTTCATCATAACGAGTAGTCGATGTCAAGGAAGGAGCTAAACTTTGCATTATACAGTTGTTCAGAGATCTTCCTTTCCTCCCTATAAGTTCTTCAAAAATGACTTGGAAGGACCAATCAACCCATAGTCAATCACCTGGTGGAACCGCCCATATCAGTCCCTCCCTCTATCAATAAAGTTATCTTGTTGTTCCCCTTGGTTCTTTACCAAGAAACCACAGTTGTAGGAGCTATCTATAAGTAAGCACCAAGGCTAAGTAGACGAGCAAATAGCGACTTCATCCCCACACCTTTCAAGTCGAGGAAGAAATACTAATCAAAAGCCCTTCGCATTTCGCCGAAGAAAAGTGAAATGAAGTTTCCAGTATGTAGTTGTAAGGATCTCTAATCTGAGATCTCAGACTATCAGAATTAGGGAGATTGGGCGTGGTTGGACCGCAGTGCTAGGAGAGAGAAATACGGGCTGGAGCAACCAAGAAAGCATGAGGCTTCTACCAACTAAGGATAAGGAAATTTAGGATAAATGAAGAGAACAAACTTTGCAATTAAAGCTAGGGTAATAGTATTAGGACAGCCCAGCGCATGCATTATTTACCCAAGGGAAATCAGGACGTATTGTAGATTCTCGGACTATCTATAAGACAATGAATTAGGACATACAGATATCCAATGCTCTCCCATTTCCCCTATGTGCTTGTGCTCCTGAGTATGAGTGAGACCCGGGTCATCAAACAGGATCTCGAAAGCTATATACTCGGACTCTCAACCCGCGAATAGGAGCAAGCAAGAAGAGTAGCGGTCTCAAGAAAGGGCATTTTCTCTGGGCTTGGAAGAGACAACCTCAATGAGTGCTAGGCTAGGGCTAGTCCTATGGTTGCCGGAGGTTCAGGTAGCAACTTGAAGACTCAGCAGCGAGATCGCCCGCCTCATGCTGCTCTTCCCCATCGGGAATTGTACCAACCAAAGGTCAGTTATTAATGGGTGAGGGAACTAGGCATCAGAGTTTACGGATAAGGAGAAAGGATGGAAACGTGATGAATCCACGTTTCATCATCTTTATTCTATCATTTTGGCCTTAAAAACCCTAGTAAATGCGTGTAAATAGGCTTAATTCATGCATTTTAGCATTCATGTATATGTGTGTAAATATTGTATAAAATACGATTTTTAAAGCCAAAATTATAGAATAAAGAAAAGAAAAGAAAAAGAATAAAATATTGTAAATATTTTATGACCCGAAACCCCGAGACCTAGGCATCTTGAAGAATAGGTCGACAAGGAATAAAGTAGGGGGAGATAAGGGCCAAAATACAGATAAAATACCTATACATTCTATTCATTCTTTATTCATTTTGAGACCTATTTTTGGTTCCACTTTTTATACATCAAATAAAGAAACTTTGTACATGAAAGTTGTAGATAATTTTAATAAAGAAAAATACAAAATTGATTTCACTGAAAAATAATGTACAGATAAAAAGTTATGGTCTGAATAAAAATCCAAAATGCCAACTTCCCAGACCCGTATCTCATAAACGAAAACTCCGAATGTAGCATACTCACCTTTAATTGTATATAGAAGAAAATAAGCTATTTAATGGCGGTGGTTTCGCATTTGGCGGAGTTACGGTTTGAAAGTTGAGTTTTGGAGCCACATTGTACATTGTACAGATTAAAATAATCAATTTATTATTTATTTATTATTTTTATAATTTTATATTTTTATAATGTTGTAAATAATACCTATAATAATTATGTACATTAAAATTGGAATAAAAACCTAAATGAAGCTTAAAATAAAATACTTAAATATGTGATACATAGGTATACTGCTTATACACATACCTGTACAACTACTATTTCTATTTTATTAAAGATACAAAATACATCAATAAAATAAAATAAAAATATATTTATGTATATAAAAGTATTTTATAATTTTACAAAATAAGAAACAAAAATAATAAAATTAAAAAACCTAAATAAAAATTAAATAATCAAACATATAGATAATATACCTATATAGGGGCATAAATGCAAACTTGTAAAAATACATTTCATAAAAATAATTAAAAATCATAATAAAATAATTTATAAAATTATAAACATTTTTTATTTAATAACCTAAATCTAATAAAATAGTTTACTATTTTAATATGATTTTTAAGCATTTTTTGCAGGCTTTTTCCTGGTTGGTCCACGTGGACCAACCAGGGGGGCTGGAAAGTTGACCCGCGGTCAACTATCTGACCCCAGCCTGCTCAATGTCAGAATGAGTTTTTGTCGTTTTTCTCGATTTTTTCAAAGCGCTTCCTTGCATTATCTCGTGATGGTCCTTTGACAACTTTTCTTCCTCGACATGTGATCTTACACGCCCAGCCTTAACCTCGTAGAATGGATCAGCGATTTGCGAGATACGCCTCGTTGAAGGTGCCCCCTTGGCCATTGTTTCAAAAAGAGACCCAAAACCTCCATTGCCATTTTAAAAACCCCTTTTGACTTCGTTTTGGCTCCCTAGGACGCGCTCTGGATCGACCATGGTGACAGCGTGGTCTCCAGCCATCTAGGGCGGATCTTGCGTGGTCATTTGGCCAAGTTCCATCATCTCCGGCCAAGCGGCCGTCGAGGTACCATCTCGTGGTTCAACGCCACTTGAGGTCTTTTTTTTCAGTTATTTTCTTGTTGTGCACTTAGCCCTTAGGTTTTTTTAAGTCGTATAACTGTCTTGGTAGTCAATCACCTATTTAGCATCGATCTCCTTCTCGAATACCTCGCCGGAGCTCGCGGGTTCCGGCGACCTCCATCAGCTCTGTACCCGTGTTCCACCCGCCAGGAAACCTTGGATTCTGCATCTCTTCTTGCTGTTGTGCGTCTTTGGCTCTTGCAGGACCCAAGGGAGATCCCCGCACCTCGTCTTTTTGCCTTAGGAGAAGCTCCAGGCACGTTGAAGCTCCAGGGCTCCATCGCTGAGCCCCGGACCCGTTTGACTCCTCCAGCTGACGCGGGGCCACCTCTTCGTTCAACCAAGCATCTCAGCCCCGCGGTTGGAGGTCGGAGCAGTGAGATCGAGCTGGTCGAAGGTGCGCAGGGCCGTGTTCTTCTTGTGATCTTCCAGATGCCCTCCGCGCCGTCGATCTTGGTGGACTTCTTCACGAGATCCAGCCACCGTCCGATGGATTGAGGCCAGCCACCGTCGGATTTATTGGGAGCATCTAATCGTGGCCGTAGGAATCGAAAGGGGCATCGGGCCCTACTGTGCTGACACGTATTAAGTGGCTTTTGCCACGCCGTTGGATGCGCCCCCAGTGCTTGGGTATTTTGCAAACTTTGGCCCAGACTTTCTGTATTTAATTAGTACTCTGTAATCATTTCTCTGTAGTTATTAACTTTTTGTAGTATTTGCATTTTCCACCCAAGAAATTTTAGCATTTGCAATCTCGTCCCTGCCAGCGAGGTGTACGTGCCCGTGCATGTGCATCTGGCTATTTTGCATCTAAGGGTCTGCTGTTTTGTATATTGTGCGTTAATACTTAAATATTGTTGTAAGGTGTTAATTTTAGTGATATTTTGCATTATTTCCCTCAAGGTTTTTGATAATTGCGAGTTGCCCCTTCCCAGGCGCACGTGCGTACGCACGTGAGTCTGGAAATTTTGCGGGGATAGCCTTGTGGTTTGTGCTTTGAAGATTTAGTCCAGCAAGTTTTTAAGTCATATATATATTCTCTGGAAATTTTCATTTGAGCCCCTGGACTTCTTGATATTACAAAAACACCCCTGGCCGCATGCATTTTCTTTTTGCTTCTAGTAATTTTTGCACGCGTCTATAAAACCCCAAAAAATACCCAAAAAATCACAGTAGTGACCTGTTGCAGTAGTTCATCATCATATTTTTATTTTTCAAAATTATTGCATTTTATTATTTATAAAAATTCAAAAATAGCCATTTTCAGCACTGTTTGCATCATAAAATACCAAAAAAATATAAAAACTCTCCAGAAAAATCCCAAAAAAATATATTTTGTTACCTTTAGTGTGTTTTAGCTCCAGACCAAAAATCATTAAAAAATACAAAAGAAAACTCCAAAAAATTACAAAACTCTAAAAACCTCTATAAAAATATTAAAAATTCTACAAAATCCCTAAAAATACAAACTTTGTGCCTAAATTCTCAATTCTCATTATTTCATTATCTTTCATTGAAAATTAACTTGGAGAATTTTTGATACTGTTTGCTATTTTATTTCTCCATTTTAGTTTCAGCCTTGTATGTTATTCATTGTTTTCTTGTATTTTGCTAATTAAAAAATACCAAAAACATTCTAAAAATTACCCAAAAATCACAAAAACAGTAAAACGAATATAAAATACCAAAAAGACTTCATTTGCTAATTTTTGAACATTTTTACCTATTTTTATAAATATCTCTTTCTCCCTTTTATTACATTGCTTATATATTCTATTATTGGAAAAGGAAAATATAAAAATATAAATATATAAAAAGAAAATATAAAATCAGTAAATTAAAATCAAAATACAAAAATATAAAATTAGAAATTAAATAAAAAAATATAAAATTAAAAACCCACAAAAATAGCATTAGTGGACTTTTGATCACATTCACATATTTTGAGCAATTTTTGCCCCGTTCTACCTGTTTGCTCCCTGTGTTCGACCTCTACACATACTTGCACTATACACATCTTGTTGTAGAGTTATAATAAATTTTAACTCCACACATTTACTTTCATTGCTTGATATATTTGTCGTGGGTTAATTGTTGATTAATTCGGGTTTCGTGAGCGGTCGCTCAGCGACACTATAGTCCCGCCTTGTGTGGACTATTTTGACCCTCGCAATATCCGAGTTTTCAAATGGCGCCGTTGCCGGGGAGCAACAGTGCTTAGTTCGGGTCTTGTTTGTGATTATGATTGATTGTCTATTTCGCGGTTTTTATTTTTGCTTATTTTTGCTCTTTTATTTTGAAATATCATTTGAATTGTCTGACCACCCTCTTATTTGGCTTTGTGCGAGGTACGCGGATCGAGGGAGGCACTCCTTTCTAGGAGCGCTCGTGCAACCACGTGAGGCGGCTTCGGCTTCGCACCAAGGCGGACTTGGAGGGAATTTTGAAGACCATTCTGAGCTTTTATTTTATTGCATTTATTTTTTGTAATTCAAGTGAGAGAGAGACCACTATTATTGTAATAATACAGGTATCGGACATTCAGGACTCTCGGGCCTAATTTCCATGTGTCTGTTCACCTGGGGGCTCACCGCGGCTTTTTACGGTTTTCTTCGCATTTTTTATTTTGTTTTGTTTTCCGATTTTATTTCTTTTGTGTGATTGAGCCCTTAGTCTTAGGAGTTGCTTGCAATAGGATTAAGGCCAAACACCTAATACCTTTGCATGCACCTATAGTCTCGTTTGGACTTAGTCAAATTTAAACAGTTGATTCATCATCTTCGATCCGTCGCGCTGCGAGCTCTCCCCACAAAGCGATTTCTCCTAAACTCAAGTGTGTTGAGCAGAGGAGGGGTGAGCCTAGACCGGACATTAGGGTTGAGGATTGGTGGTCAGCTTGTGGTTCTTCACGATAATAGCAATTTCTGAAACTTATAGCGATTTCATCGGCTTTTGCATTTGCATATAGATAGGTTTCAATTCTGCTGAGCATCCTTGCATGTAGAGTGCTGGAGGCAAGGTGAGCATTTACGCTTTAGCATCCATCATCGTTTTGATCGCTTGCATTGCTTTTCCGCCTCTCTACCTCTGATTTTGCCAACCTAGGAACTTAAAGGAATTGAATCCTCGTTAGGCGCGTGCATTTCTTAATAAAAATCCAAAAAAAAGTGATAATCAATAAAATTGGGACTGCTAATATTACTCGACCCTAAAATCGACCAAAAAGAAAAGAAAAATCTTTTGGGGCGAGTAATCCCCTCATTGTCTTCGTTTTACTTGCTCGCGCACACACTAAGGATAGTGCCCAAATCCCATTCAGCCACCTAAGTGTTTGTGCAACTTTTGACTGCTCACCTAACTCTAAAAAGACAAGATTAAAAGACCGCTCTTTGCGGTCTCTACCGAGTTGAGTAGGTGAATTGAGGGTTTGATTTATTTCATTTTTGTCTGCGATTGTTGTGTGTGTCCTAGATCGTTTCTGCGCACTTGCGCCTTTCTTTTCACTTCTCTTGGCTTGACCATCGAGCTCTCCCGATCATTTTCTTTTGTTTCGAGATGGTCGACTGGAGCGTATTTTATCCGGACTTTGCGGATCATTCGTTCACTCCAGTTGGTCCACCTCCTGTCTTCCAGGAGGACTTTTCTTCTGACTTTTGTACATATCTGCCTCAGCCACAGTATCAGAACTTGGATTTCTACCCACACCCACCTCCACCTCCACCTGAATATTATCCTCCTCCACCTTCACATCCACCTGAGGCCGAGCTGTTGGAGTCACCTTTCATGGAGTCCACTATTGAGCACTTGACCCAGATGATGGATCATATGAGACAGAGGATTGACCACCTCACTAGTACCAATAAGAGCGACCATGATATTCCACTATTTGATGATATGTGTTCACTCGAGGATTTCCATGAGAGCTTGCAATCACCAAAATTACAAAAAAATGAGAAAAATTTAAAAATACAAAAAGAGTTCGGGAGACACATGATCGAGCCAGACTGTGAGGAGAGGTACCACATGCCAGATCCTTTGACCACACAACCTCTCACACTTTGTCCCACCTTTAACCCCGAGGATGCCGCTGTACAGACTGCTCTTGGCATGCCTCGTGTAGATGATGATTCTGACTTCCTCCCTTGTATGGAGGAGGTCCAAAAATTCAAAAAAATGTTGACTGAACCCGAAGTGGTGGCCACCATACATGAGATTATCTATGCCCCACTTCAGCAGGCCATGACCAATTTATCTGCTCCTCTTCCCAAGAAGAGAAAGCGGAGGAGCAGATCTGAGCGTCACATCTTGGCCATGGCCACTGCCCACACCATCACACACCGTCCCATTCCTCGGAAGAAGAGCACTGCCACACCTTTCATTAGCTGCACCATCTCTGACCACACATGTGATCACACTCTCCTAGACGGCGGTGCTTCGATTAGTATCATACCCTTCTCGCTGGTACAGTCTCTTCACTTAGGGCCTCCCAAGAAGACCAGGATGATAGTTCAATTTGCTGATGGATCTATCAAGAGGCTGAGGGGTATCCTTGAAAACGCCGTCATCTCGATTCAGGGCATGAGCTACCATGTAGATGTTTTCGTATTGCCCATGGAGACCTCCACTGGGGAGCACTCTCCAATCATCCTGGGACGACCATTCCTCGCCTCTGCGAGGGTCGTTATTGATTATGGATCAGGAGAGATTCGCTTCCATCCTGCTGACGAGAGCGAAGCATTGATCACCGCACCTACTGTCGACCAGAGACCTGCACATGATGCGCCCTCACCTATCTTGGCTGACCCCGAGGACTATGATCTATATGAGGATATCAGAGAGACCTTCTTCGGGTTGGTGAGGACTATGATCTATATGAGGATATCAGAGAGACCTTCTTCATGACCGATGATGAGACCCGAGGATGCAAGACCAGTGTAGACAAAGAAACTGACTTCTCCAGTATGACAACCCAGCACCAATGGGTTGGAATCATTGAGTTGACCGATCTATATGAGGATATCAGAGAGACATTCTTCGGGTTGGTGAGGACTATGATCTATATGAGGATATCAGAGAGACCTTCTTCGGGTTGACCAGCTCCAATCTTCGGGTTGGTGAGGACTATGATCTATATGAGGATATCAGAGAAACCTTCTTCATGACCGATGATGAGACCCGAGAATTCATCTCCAAGGAGGAAAGCTCGGAAAGCATAGACCTTGGTGTTGCTGCTTCCTGTGATTGGCGATGTGTTGATGACATCCGCGGGATTTACACGATCGGTACCATTGAGCGGAGGGCAGATTTAGAGACTATATAGGACGGACATGCTTTGATTACTTCCACTGATGAGTCTGCTCCTGTCCATGTAGATACTGATGAGACTAAGGCCAAATTTGATTTAGTAGCTTTTCTTCAGAAATTCGGACCTTTTGATGAAAAAGATGATCCAGTTGAGATTATAGAGGACGAACAGAGTTCGACTACTTCCACTGATGAGTTCGTTCCTTTTGGTTTTGACCCGGACGACACCTCGCAGGACGACTCCGAGTACACTACTTCCGATGATGATGAGTTCGTCCCATTTCACTTTGATATCAGCGAAACTCCCAAGGCCGGACCTAGCCGTACTTCTTCCACTCACTCGTCCGTGCCTCTTCACCCTAGGGTCGCTGAGGACCATCACCCTGTCGACCCTGATCGGTTTCTGTCATCTGAGGACCCCGATGTCGACCTGCACCATACTAGATCTATCCCTCAGCGGTCCCGCAAGAAGGTTCGCTTTCTACCTTCTTGACCCTCTGTACATCCAACCTGTTGTACATTCGTGTTGTGTACCTCCGTCTCTCTTCCGTATTGCTCGTCCACCCATTCTCGTGTTTGCCTAGCTTAGGACGTACTTTGTCCTAAGTATAGGGGGGTGGACGAGTCGAGTGTTCTTTCATCGTTCTGTGTCATCACTCCTGTCGTTGCCTATACTTAGGGCTTCTTTCACACTAAGTATAGGGGGAGCGATGTGTACATCCGCACAATCTCTTCTTCTATCTTCATTTCTTTTCTTCTTTTCTTCTTTCTTCTTTTCATTTTCTATCTTCTTTTTGTATCAAAAAGGTGCTGCCCTTGTAGACAGTTTTCCATACTTTGGACGTACTTTGTCCTAAGTATAGGGGGGTGTGCACCCCGAGTTTCTCTATTTTTTCGATCCTCTCCATTGTCTCCTCTTCTTGTCTATACTTAGGGATATCTTACCCTAAGTATAGGGGGAGACAATCTGAGTATGATCTGTTCATTCCCACCCTTGACCCTCCCTGCTTTGTGTACAGTCTGCTATACTTAGGATTATTTGATCCTAAGTATAGGGGGGACGGTCAACTTTTCATTTGTTCATTCATCTCTGTATTCCTTTATTCTTTAGATTTTCCTATACTCAGTACGAGTTATGTCTTCTCTTTTCTCTCTGATCTATGAGGACATAGCTCAAGCTAAGTATAGGGGGGTGGTATATACTACGTATATACTTTAGCCATAACTCGTACTTTCGTATTTTCTTAATAAATATGGCTAATAATTCTTTAAAAATTCTTTAAAATTCATTAAAAATCCTTAATAAAAAAAAGATGTGGTTATTCCTCAAATTATTTTTGTATTTACTGATTAATAAATCAGGTGAAAATGTTTTTTTGCAAAATGTTTGAAAAATAGTTTGAAAATCTTTGTGAACATCTATTGAAAACTATTTTGAAAATATTTTGTTACATGTTTTCAACCTGTGTAAAATGTGTGGATTATAAAACTTATTTTCTTTGTGTGAAATAAAATGTTTGAAAAATGATTTGCAAATGGTTTGAAAAATGGTTGCAAAAATATTGTGAAAAATCTATATATACTGTTTGATAAACCTTTGCAAAATGATTTTCAAATGTGTGTAAATGATTGCAAAAATGTTTGTAAAAACTATTTTGGACTATAGTTTTCAAAATTGTGTGTAAAATTGTTTTTAAATAAGTTTGAGGAATAGATACATCCCACCAAAATCCACTATATGTATATATGTATAAAATTGATCACTTACCCTTGTAAATCCTTAAAATCCACTTCTTGTATATATAAGAAGCACTCCCATGTACATATTTTTAACCTAGTTTTCAGCCAAAACTTTTTCTTTTCAAAAATCCCAAAAACATTTGTAAAATTAAAATCCAAAAACATTTGAAAAATCTTTTTGAAAAAGACAAATGCATATGCATCATCATCTTTTCAAAAATCCATAAAAAGTTCAAAATCCTTGAAAATTGCATCACAAAAATATTCTCTGCATAGCATTGCATAGCATTCGCATTTTTCGGATTGAGTTTGATAGTTTAACAAGTCTAAATAAAATCCGGAGATTGGAGCTTGATTGGACCTTCAAATCTACCTAATAACAGGAACCTTATAGGAACTTGGTTTGAGCTACTTCAGGTCTAGTTGACTTAATTCTTTGAGGATCACGAGACTTGGTTCAATGGATTCTTGACTGCCTAAGTAGAGTATTTCGGAGCACACGCACGATTCTTGTTGATAATGACCTAACTTGGACACCTGCACCTTTCACATGGCTCAACTCAGTTGGAGTGGTGAGGGGATTGGATTTGCCGGTATGAGACGCACACAAGTGGAAACATTTGTCCTCCTCTAGGGAGGGAAGTGCACCCCAACCCGTCCAGTGATTAGGAAGTCTAAAGACAGGAGGCTGGGGGTTGCGATAAAGCTTCAAAAGAGGGATAGTCTATTGGCTCAAGAGGAAAAACTCCTTATGTAAATGCTGCTGTGAATAGTATTTCAAAAAAAAGAGAAAAAAAAGAAAAAAAGAAAGAAAAAAAGAAAGAAAAAAAGTTCATGCATGTACAAAAATAAAAAGCCTGCAAAGTATGTACATATGTTGTAAAGTCAATAAGCAAGCTTGAGTTCCAAAGTCATATCATGTGAGCCTGCAGCTGGATGACTTGACTACACTGGTCTTGCATCCTCGGATAGGTAGCTACACTGGCTACCGTCCATTCTTCTCTTCACCCCCTCCTCTTGAGCTGGTTGCCACTTGAACTTAGAAGAGAATACCCCGCTCCTCGAGGATGGAGTTGCTGGATTGGGGAATCATTGGGTTGTCATACTGGAGAAGTCAGTTTCTTTGTCATTCTAGTTGGGGAGAGCCTTCTTCGGGTTGGTGAGGACTATGATTTGGAGCTGGGTTGGTGAGGACTATGATCTATTTGTCAGAAACTGACTTCTCCAGTATGACAAAGAAACTCACCAACCCGAAGAAGGTCTCTATATGAGGATATCAGAGAGACCTTCTTCATATATGAGGATATTCTTTGATTGAGCTTGATGATTGAACTAGTCCAATAAAGTCGAAGATTGGAGCTGGGTTGGACTTTATCGCACCTAACTGCACTGGAACCTTATGGGAACTAGGTTTAAGGTACTTCAGGTCTATTCAGACATAATTCTTTGAGAAATCAGGGTTGGGTTCAAGTCACCTCAACTGACTAACTAGAACTTTTTCGAGACACACGCATAAACCCTAAAACCCTAAACCCTAAACCCTAAACCCAATTCCATTCTGGACTTGGTCTCGGGGTTAGGATCATAAAATATTTGCAATATTTTATTCCTTTTTCTTTTCTTCTCTTTATTCTATAATTTTGGCATTAAAAACCTTATTTTATGTACACTTAATACAATAAATAATGAATGCTATTATAGACAAATTGATGCTATTTACATGCATTTGCTGGGGTTTTAAGGCCAAAATGATAGAATAAAGGTGATTAAATGGAGATTCATCACCCCCCTATACTTGCCTTTGCTAGTCCCTAGCAAATACTTATGCAATAAGTACAAAAGAGTAAAGAATAAGAAGAAAAGAAAAGCAAAATTAAAGAATTTAAAGAATAAATTGAATTGATCATGATTATTAAACTTATCTGTATAAAATCAAAGTTTGGAGCTCAGGTTAGACCTTGGTGTGAAAATGTGTGTGGAACTTAATCGGGAACCAAATTTAAAACACAACAGCCTTCGAGAGTCACAGAACTCGGTTCAAATTACCTTAATAGCCAGGTCAGAACTAGCCTACATCATACGCAAACCCTTATGACTATGAAGCTGACTTGTACAGTGTAAGTGATAGTGGCTCTCCCTAACTGAAATGATAAAGAGACTAGCTTCTCCAGACTGACAACCCAATGATTCCCCAATCCAACAGCTCTTTCCTCGAGGAGCGAGGTATTCCCTTCTAAGTTCAAGTGGCATCTAACTCAAGAGGAGGAGGTAGAGAAGAGAACGGACGGTAGCCAGTGTAGCTACCTATCCTGGGATGCAAGACCAGTGTAGTCAAGTCATCCAGCTGCATGCTCACATGGTATAACTTTGATGCTCAAGCTTGCTTATTCTCTATACAACATATTTACATTCTCCGGCAGGCACTTTATTTTATTTTCAAGCCTGTCCACTTTTTTGGAGACTTTTTCTTTTCTTTTCTTTTCTTTTTTCAACATACTATTTACAGCGGCATTTACATAATGACTTTTCCTCTTGAGCCAGAAGACTATCCCTCTTTTGAAGCTTATTGCAACCCACACTCTCCTGTCATTAGACCTCATGGCTACTAGACCGGGTTGGGGTGCACTTCCCTCCCTAGACGAGGACGAGTGTTTCCACCCGTGTGCGTCTCAGACAGGCAAATCCAACCCCCTCACCACTCCAACTGAGTTGAGCCAAGTGAAAGGTGCAATTGTCCAAGTTAGGTCACGGTCAACAAGAGTCATGCGTGTGTCTCGAAAAAGTTCTAGTTAGTCAGTTGAGGTGACTTGAACCCAGCCCTGATTTCTCAAAGAATTATGTCTGAATAGACCTGAAGTACCTTAAACCTAGTTCCCATAAGGTTCCAGTGCAGTTAGGTGCGATAAAGTCCAACCCAGCTCCAATCTTCGACTTTATTGGACTAGTTCAATCATCAAGCTCAATCAAAGAATATCCTCATATATGAAGAAGGTCTCTCTGATATCCTCATATAGAGACCTTCTTCGGGTTGGTGAGTTTCTTTGTCATACTGGAGAAGTCAGTTTCTGACAAATAGATCATAGTCCTCACCACCCCAGCTCCAAATCATAGTCCTCAAAGAATTATGTCTGAATAGACCTGAAGTACCTTAAACCTAGTTCCCATAAGGTTCCAGTGCAGTTAGGTGCGATAAAGTCCAACCCAGCTCCAATCTTCGACTTTATTGGACTAGTTCAATCATCAAGCTCAATCAAAGAATATAAGAATGCTATGCAAATGCTATTTACAAATATGCAAAGAATAATGCAATTTTTCAAAGAATTTGAAACAAAGAGAAAATGTTTACACAAAGAGTTTTTGCAAAATAGAACAATTTTGGCACTTAAAGTAACATATATACATCTATTTACACGGGCATGTTGCTTTATTTACAAAGAATTTAGGATTTACAATTTAGCTTTTATTTATAGGCATATATGTATACTTATTAAAGAATTTTGTGTTATTTATTTTTATCATATTTATCATTGATTTGATGTATATATTCCTTAAACTTATTTAAAAAGCATTTTCAAACAATTTTGAAAAACTATAGTCCAAAATAATTTTTACAAACATTTTTTACAAACGTGTACACACATTTGAAAATCATTTTGCAAAGGTTTTTCAAACAGTATATATAGATTTTTCAAAATATTTTTGCAACCATTTTTCAAACCGTTTGCAAACAATTTTTCAAACATTCTATTTCACACAAAGAAAATAAACTTTACAAACCAAAAAGTTTTTACAAAGGTTGAAAACATGTAACAAAACGTTTTCAAAATAGTTTTCAAAAGATTTTCATAAAGATTTTCAAACTATTTTTCAAACATTTTGCAAAAAAAAATATTTTCACCTAATTTATTAATCAGTATATACAAAAAGAATTTAAGGAATAATCACATCTTTTTATTAGGTTTCTTAATGAATTTTAAAGAATTATTTGCCATATTATTAAAAGAATAAGAAAGTACGAGTTATGGCTAAAGTATATACAAAGTATATACGACACCCCTATACTTAGCTTGAGTTATGTCCTAATATATCGGAAAAGAGAAAGATGATATAACTCGTACTGAGTATAGACAAGTCTAAAGAATATACAAATAAGAGATGAAGGAAATAGAAGTTGACCGTCCCCCCTATACTTAGGATCAAGTAATTCTCAGTATAACAGACTGTACACAAATCAGGGAGGGTCAAGGGTAGGAATAAACAGATGAACAAATCAGGGGTGCACCCCCCTATACTTAGGACAAAGGACGTCTTAAGTACAGGAAACTGACACAAAGGGGAGACACCTTTTATTTAGATAAAAAAAATATGAAAAGGAAAAGAAGAAAAGAAGAAAAGAAGAAAAGATAGATATATACAGATTGATGAAAAGATCATGGAGAATATACGCATCACTCCCCCTATACTTAGGGTGCCCTGAGCATAGGCAACAACAGGAGTGACGAAACTGAATGAGGAAGAACAACGCGGTGTGTACCCCCCTATATTTAGGACAAAGTGCGACCTAAGTATAGTCACAAAGATATGGCGATAGATTTGAGGCACACAAAAAATGCGGGAGAAAGAATGAACAAGGTACACATATATTCAAGTGGTAAAGAGACTGGTGAAGTACAGGACGGTATCGGACAAGTGAATACCGTACATGCACCATCGTCTCCCTGTGAGAACGAGGACGCAGTCAGATCGTGTAAGACACCCGGATAAGCAGTCAGGTGGGTGTCGGCTACTGGAGTAAAATAGATCGAAAGTACAGATATCGGGTCCGGTAGCATGAATCAGTCAATCGGCTCGTAGGGTCAGCATGAGGAAATAGAGCCGATACTATAAGACCGGGAGGAAGAAGGAACAATATAGATTCCTCCGGTCAATCAGAGTTTCGAACAGATATGGAAATGTAAGGAACAAGAGACGTCATGTCATTCGGTGGTCATGAGGTAGGAAGATCACAGGAGACACATCGAATACCGTAAGTCATGGCTCAACCCTGCGAGGGTTGTCAAGGTGAGAAGAACCAGAGAATAATTTAGAAGACTCAGCACCGTGCTCCGCAGATCGGAGACACAATCAGAAGGGGACCGAGTAGATAGCTCAGAAGACTTGACTTCGTGCTCCAACAGATAGGAGACACCAGAAGTGAAACCGAGTACCTAGAAAATGATGTACCCTCCCGTAGATAACCCTCGGGGAGTAGCACATGCTAATCAACAAACAAGCAGAAAGAGGCTCGACCTTGCGAGGGTCGTCAAGGCGAGCTGACGCAGAGGCGTCAGTGATCCATCAGACGGATCATCAAGTACGGTCTTGGTAGGCGACATATCGGTTACCAGCAGAAGAGACCGGAGAATCCAAAGAGTCTAGCATCGTCCCACAGACAACCCTCGGGGAACATGCTGCCAGCTAGGCATGGAAATAGCAGATATCAGAAGCTCGACCATGCGAGGACCGTCAAGGCGAGCAGACTCAAAGGAGTGTAATCAGATGGGTCCCATGATCCACAGATCGGATAGGCAACTCAAGATGGGACCCAAAATCATGTATATCAGATGACTCGATTCCGTGCTCCGCAGATCGGAGACACAGTCAGCAGTGGAAACCGAGCGTAAAGAGAGTGTCGCAGTCTCCCGCAGATAGTCCTTGGAGAGTAATGCAATCTAGGCAAGGAATAGTCAGAATGTGTCTCTACCTTGCGAGGGTCGTCAAGGAGAGAGAAGGGCTCGAAGGAGCCGGATCCATCAGACGGACCCACATAGTGGTCTCAGTAGTCAAATTGGCTTCCAGCAGCAGAGACCAGTCAGATCGGAAATATGTCGTAATCTCCCGCAGATAACCCTCGGGGAGCTACGAGCTAGTCAAGGAATAATCAGAAAAGAGCTCATCCTTGCGAGTACCGTCAAGGATAGCGGACTCAAAGGAGTCTGATCAAGTCGGTCTCATGCCCCAACAGATCGGACGCCTAATCAGAGAGGGAGACTGACTGCCCATATCAGACAAATCGGCAACGGGCCCCAACAAATGGAGGCACTAGAAGTGAGTGAAGCTGATCGTGAAGAAAGTGTCACATCCTTCCGCAGATAGTCCTCGGGAAGTTATGTGAGCTACACAGTGAATAATCAGAGTACATCTCATCCTTGCGAGGGTCGTCAAGGAGAGAGAATGGCTCAAAGGAGCCGGATCCATCAGACGGATCCACATAAAACATAGTCTCGATAGACGGCAGACCGTCTACCAGCAGAAGAGACTAGGGAGCTAAAATGTGTCATAGCCTCTCGCAGATAACCCTCGGAGAGCTATGAACTAGGCGGTGAATAATTATAAGATCAAGGCTCGTCCTTGCGAGGACCGTCAAGGGGAGCGATCAGTCAGTTAGCCTCAGGTCGGGTACACAATCAGAAGGGGGAGGCCAATCAAGCATATCATCTGACTTGGTTTCGGGTCCCATCATAATGGCGACCCAAGTAGTGGATGAAACCGCAGCCCTAGAAGCTGTCGCATTCTCCCGCAGATAGTCCTCGGGGAGTAATGCGAGCTAGATTAATGTAAGTCATGGGAATGCTGTCATAGAATCTCAGGTCCTCATAAGCATTCAATGATTTAATCATCTGGAGATCATAAGATCATGTGAGGGAGCAAATAATCAGGTCAATCACAAAACATCCCCCGGGTCAATCCAATCTGGCTGAGACGGCATGAAAGATAATCATAAATCCTCAAAGTGCCATGGGTGGATCAAAGAGTTAGGAGATCAAGGATGGGTCAATCAATAAGATGAGAAGGTTCATGCAGGATCCACACATTTTTATCAGGAAGTCCAAGTCAGAATAATCATTCAATCCTCAAAATCAAGATGGCTGGAACCTCAAAATAGATAGATCAATTAGTACTCATGAAATTATCACCAAGTCATCGCATCATACCACATCCTCAATCCGGTGTGCGAGAACTAAAATTCCTCAATAATGCATCACACCTATGCTCTATGCATCATCAAAAATCCTCAATAAGCTCATATGCTCATATCTGGAGTCAAATCCACCAAGAGTAGTATATCCATCTCAGCATCCTCAATCATCGACCCGGCTTTTACAAATAATCAGGGTAATCATAAAAGCCTCGATGCGGGCCTCCTTGATGTGCACAGCGTTCCCGGGTAATCGAAAAATGATACGGGGGACATAAGGAAGGTGGATCAGAAGGGTAACATACTAGAGTGGAGAAGCTGATTGAGCTTACGTGCCAATGTCACGGGTGAAATAAGAGTGATACAGAGGGGACGAGGAGGGCGGGCGAGAAGATCAGGATATAGACAAGATTGGATGTTCCACACAAGGCGGGAACACCGTCAAAATGGTGGTCCGAAGAGCATGCTCCCCTTGAACCTGAGAAGATGGGGATGGTACGGTGGATACGAGGAAGGTGATGAAGAAGATGTCGGGAACGAATGGACTTGGCGAAGAAATGATTGAGCTCAAGCGCCAATATCACGACTCAATGCAAATGAGGAGAGATATGTATAAGAGAGGTAGAGAGACTCAAAGATGAAAAATGCATGACTCACACGATGGGACCGACTACTCTAATAATTAATGAAGAACGCAACGGACTCCAAGTCGCAATCAATACTCAAGGCAAACCCCCGATTCACTTACTCAACACAGTGAAGACCATCAGGTGACGGTCATTTATCTTTTTAGTTTCAGAGTGAGGTGAATATCACAAAGTTGTACAAACACTTAGGAGGCTTGATGGGATTTGGGCTCTACTCCTTAGTGTGTACGTGAGCAAGTAAAACGCATACAATGAGGGGGTTGCGCTCCCCAAGACAAGGAAATCCATTATGTTTTATTTTTAGGTCCAATAGAATTAACAGTCCCAATTTTATTTAGGTTATAACTATTTTGGGGATATTTTCAATGCACGTGGCTATTGAGGTTCCAATTTCCATTAAGCATCCTAGGTTGGCAAAAACAGAGGGAGAAGATATGAAAAGCCATGCAAGTCGGAAATCGATGATGCATGCTAAGTAAGAAGACTTACAGTGCCTCCAGCTCTCTCCATGCGGGATGCATAACAGAATTTGAAACCTAAGCTATATGCAAATGCAAGCCGAAGAAATCGCCCTAGGTTCAGAAATTGCTATTATCGTGAAGCACTACAAGTCGCTTGCCGATCTTCAAGCCAAGAGTCCGGTCTAGGCTCACCCCTCCTGCTCTCGACACATCGAGATCAGGAGAAGCGCTTGACAGGGTGAGCTCGTGGCGCGTAGGCTCGAAGATGGCGAGGCGAATGTTTAGAGTTTGATCTAGGTCCAAAGCGAACTATAGGTGCATGCAAATATATTACGGTGTTTGGACCTAACTCTACGAGCAAGCAATTCCTATGGCTAAGGGCTCATTCACACAAAATAATAAAAATAAAATAAAAACGGAAAAGCATCAAAACCATCGAGGCCCCCAAGGGAACAATCCCTCGGGCAATGGACCTCGGGAGTCGGAGTGTACCTGTGAGAGTCCTGTTTTATAACAATCCAAGTGTCACTCTCTCACATAAATATACATAATAAAATAAAATGCAAAAGTGAGACTGCCATTCAAAATTTCTTCTCCATCTGCCTTCAATGTTCTCTCCTGTTGGCTGGTGTAGAAGAGCCAACTTCGCCTCGCTTGGGTGCATTGGTCCTCCTAAGAGGTCCTCCTTTTCTTGGCGATCCCTCGCATCAAAGACAAATGAAAGAGATGAGTCAGAACAGTCACAATAATCTCAATAAAAATCAAATAAATAAATGAATTCGGGACATGAACAAAGAATTAAATAAATGAATTAAAAACCACACAAAATCCATACAAAAATTCATTGCCTCCCCGGCAACGGCGCCATTTGATGAAAGAGATTTTGCCAAGGTCGTGTCTTTCCACAAGGCAGATCGACAATCGCTGAGTTGACCTCAGACAGAACCCCTAATCAGTCAACAATTAACCCACAATAATATATGCAATAAATATCAAAAATGTGGAGTTAAAATTAATTATAACTCTACATGCAAGTGTGTATAGGTGTAAGCATAAGTAGAGATTGAACACTGGGAGGCGAATGGTGATGTTGTGAACTTGGTTGTACAATTATTCAATTCAATGATCATGTCCATTTCTTATTGTTTTTGTGGGTTTTTTATTTTATATTTTTTTAATTTTATTTTTGCTTTTATAATTTTTACTTTGTTTTTATATTTTATACATTTTTTAAGATTTTGAATTATATAATATATATAATGAGATAAATATATATATAAGAAGAGAGAGAGAGAGAGTATATGGATATACATATATATATGCACTCAAAGTATATCAGATATAGTTATATTACATATAGTATATTTTTTATTTTTCATATATTTTTTTATTTTTCTGGGATTTTTCTAATTTTTTTATATATTTTTAATTTCAAAAATGTCCCTAATATGGGACTAATTAAATAGCCAAAACTAATTTGGGTTTAAAAAATATAGAATAATTCCCAAAATTACCCAAATTAAATTTAATATGTAAATAATAATAATATATAGATAATTATAAGAGAAAAATATATTTTTGGTATTTTTCTAGAATTTTTATATTTTTTTGTTGGATTTTGGAGCTTTATGATTTTTATATTTTTCTTTTTCTTGTTTTTAGGGTTTTTCAATTTCTGGACTCAATATATATATATATATACCATATAAATTTTTTTGTAATTTTTCAAAAACATTTTATAATTTTTTTATATTTTCTAATTTAAACAGTACAAAAAGGGCTCCTTTTTCATTTTTAATAATTAGGTAAAATGCAAAAAAATGCAGAATGGACACGTGGCGTGAAGGTACACTACATGAAGCATCTAACCTAATTGTTTTGGATTTTTAGGAGCTACATAGGTATCTTTAATAATTAAATAAAAGACATAAAAATTAAACAGCCTGTCAGGGGCATTTTTGCAAATAAAATAAATACAGGGGGCTCTGTGCAAAAATACCTACTGTAATACACATTTTTTTTAATTTTTGGAACTATTTTACAAATAACAAAAACGCCAGGGTATACACTGCAAAAATCACGCGCCTCACGTGGGACTACACGTGAGGCGCGAAAGGACCTATTTATTATTCTATAAAGTTCAGGGTGCCTTCAGCAAAAATTACGACTTTATTAACACTTGCTATTTTTTTACAATATTAAAAATTAAATACAAAAATACAGGGGGTCATATGTGAAATTTACCCCCAGAGGCGCTGGATCTTACGGTTGAGCTTCATCCACTTGACACGCGTCGCCTCCACGTCTGTCGATGCCGCTTCACCGATGAGCGTTGTGGATTAGATCTCGTGGGAGATCTGACGGTCGCGGCTTCGCTCCATCGGACGACTGGCGCTAGAACTGGGGCCTTTATCTTCATCCGACGGCGAGGAGAGGTGCTGGAAGAACAGGAGAAGAACTCGCCGCTGGCGAGTTTCTCCTGGCGAGATCTCTCCTCTCCGACGCTCTTTGCTGCTCCCAAGGGTCCCCACACGTCGCAGGTGCTCCACTCTATCTACAGGAGGCTTCAGATCGGCCAAAGGACAGTTGGAGCGCCGCCACCAGGTCGATGTCGAGGTGGCGCTCCAGGTACCTCCGGCGAGTGTTGAAGAACACCTCCAGGTGACTCAAAGCACCTTGTACCTGCACAGAAGGAAATAAGGGACGAGGGAAAACTGCCTCGTCCCGTTAGAAGGGAAAATGGGCGAAGGGTGGACTCAGGTGGTGATCTCCGGCGATGGGTGAAAGAAGGAGATCAGATCTCCAGATCGGATGAAGATCTGGGTGTGTGAAGGTGCCTGGGGCGTGGGAAAAGGAAAGGGTAAGGAGATGGAGGTGAGGGCGAGGTCGGAGCATGGTTATAGGTTCGCCGGAGCGGAGCTCCGGCGAACTACGAGTGGCCTAATCTACGCTACACCTAAGGGTTAAACGCTAATCTAAATGCATAAATAAAAATCTGGGAAGAAAACCTACCTGGAAAAGTAAATGCGCAGCTCAAACTTGGCGATTAGGCCAAGGAGCAGGACGGATGCCGGAGCTCCGCCGTGGGCGCATCTCCTTCCTCCGCGAGCTTCTACCACCTTCAGGGGACCTCCAGCTGTCACCTGGATGCACGCTTGGCCGAAGGTTGGGGCTCTAGGGCTAGGAAAATGGCCAAAATGGCAAAGGAGGGAGATAGGGTTATTTATAAACATGGTTGGCGCCCTTGTTTGATCAGCAAATATCGAAGAATTTAAGCTATGTACAGGCAATCTACTAGGGTGGCGTGGATCATGATGTTTCTAGGAGAAAATTCCGTGAAGGGATCGAAGGTTATGGAGCTATGTATTGAGCGGGAAAAATGCAAGAATAAGGGGGATTGGACAAGTCTGACAGAAGTCAGAGGCGCAGGGGAAGTTGACCGGAGGTCAACATTCCCTGGCCTTTGATTGGTCCATATCAGCCTGAATTTGACTTATTTTTTTAACCTAATAAATGAATTTGTTATTTTTTGCTTATAAAATAAAAAAATTGTGTATTAATTGATGTAGTATTTATTTATGATTTTTATTTAATTTTTTGATGTATTTTATTATGGGTTTATTTTGATAATGTATTTATAAGTGTATTTATGTGTATTTTTGTATAATGTATTTTTATTTTATATGTTTTATTTTATTAATTTATTTTCTTATTTTATATATTTATAACTCATTTTTGTGACTATAAATATATTTTTATTTGATTTTTATGAGTTTATTTTCATAATTAAACAAATACATATATGTAATATGTAGGTATATTTACAGGTATTTGACCTATATTTTATATTAATTTTATTTATTTAATGAATTTATGGGGTTTTATTTTGGATTTATTTTTAATAAATATTAAGTGATATTTACAATATTATAAAAATATAGGTGAATAAGAATAAAAGAATAAAATCCCTTTTTATTTATATACATATAGATTGCATAGGTATTTTGCCTATGTATCACATAGACTTATTTTATTTTACAAATTCTTTTTGGTTTTATTCTAATTTCAATATGTACATGTATTACATATATTGCTTACAAGATTCTAAAAATATAAATTTATAGAAATAATGAATGAAGAATAAATTGAATATTTTATTCGGGTAGATTGTACAATGGGGGCCAAAAACCTAACTTTTACAGATGAACTCCAAAAATTATGAAACCAATTTTATTAAATAGTTCTTGGAAAGCTATATACAATTAAAGGTGAGTTTGTGTATTTTGAGTTTTTATTTGCAAGATATGGGTCTGTGAAGTTGCGATTCTGGCTTTTTATTCTGTGTATAAAATGTACATTGTATATTATTTTTGTACAAACTCAATTTTGTAATTTTATTCACATTATTATCTACAACTTTCATGTACAAAATTTCTCTATTTGATGAATGATTAATTAAATACAAAATAGGTGTCAAAAATGCATAAATGAATGAATTAATAAATGAGGTATTTATTGTATAATTGGCCCTTATCTCCCCCTACTTTATTCCTTGTCGACCAATTCCATTCTGGACTTGGTCTCGGGGTTAGGGTCATAAAATATTTGCAATATTTTATTCCTTTTTCTTTTCTTCTCTTTATTCTATAATTTTGGCATTAAAAACCTTATTTTATGTACACTTAATACAATAAATATCGAATGCTATTATAGACAAATTGATGCTATTTACATGCATTTGCTGGGGTTTTAAGGCCAAAATGATAGAATAAAGGTGATGAAATGGAGATTCATCACATACTCAGACATATAGTAACACATCTATCTCCGGACAGAGGATGTGTGCCTATATCATGACATCATACGTCATAGGACTTTGGTTATCTCAATCTCGTTAAGTCAACTCTTTGACCTAACTAATCTGACACCTCTGAATCTCTATTCCTATGCAGAGGACATGCATCAAGAGGTCGGTCAGATATCAACCAAGTGAGAAAGGATTGCCATCTCTTACTCATGATGGAGATCCTCTCTTAACAATCATTTGACGGTGCTTGATGAGTCCGCGATCTACTCTTTAGATATTCATCCAAGCACCAGCCTCTATGATTCAATAACTTAATCACCAGCTGTATGATCATCAAGATGGCCATGGTACATAACCCTAATTGTACTAAGGGACCTATTATGCAAATTAGTTATTCTTCTTTTCAAAGCAGGGAATGATATTTGCAGTAACATTTATTGCATAATGGCTCGTCGTGGGCTCGCATGTCCAACAATCTCCCACTAGCCCAAAGAGCCATTAATGGGCTAATCATTTAAACCCACACTCATGTCACAATCATAGTCTAAAAAATAGCTAGGTAAGCTGACCAGTCACTCTGTTCCCAAGAGACTACGCCAAGTCCTTTTACACCACTTGCATATCCCAAGGTAATAGTGCTCGCATCCAATGCGAAGGTTGCATCTTATGCAACCAATACTCAACATTGTTAGTTTTAGTGTCGCTGACACTACAGCTCAATAATCATTATTATAACCAATATGTAATTTCTATCATCCATATTAGAATACCCTAAGTCCCGGAGATCTCTATCTCCTAAGTTATCCGCAATTAAGACCTTTTAGATCACCTATCTATAAAGTCTTAATTTCTTGAGATGAGACTTTGAGATCACTATCTCAAAAGTTGTCCTCTATGAAGATATTGTTATCACTGCAATCAAGTGTTTTATTACCATAGTAGGATTAGTAACTGTTTACTACTCCCACTGCATGGCAGACATCTGACTTTTATACACATCTATCATACACTCAGCTTCTCTTAACTGATGCACACAAGGAAACCAGTTTTAGCATTCACGTCCTCAACTCTTTGAGGTCCTATATGTTTAGATAGGTCAATACCATATCTTGAGGAAAAGAATCCTTTCTTGAAAATGGAATATATCCAAGGTGTACCAGTAATGTGATAGTCCCAATACCCTCTTCTCTTTGCTTCTGAACAACTTCAGAACTAAGATCTAAGAGGTATCCTTGAGATCGTATCTCGAGGTATGGAACCACCAGATTATAAAACACTTATTTTTATCTTCCTTACATCATTCCAAATGATTAGGATATTATCTACATTTAGCATGATGAACACAATGGCACTCCCACTAAGCTTCACACGGTTCATCAAGATTCTATCTGAAATCATAACATTTATAATTTCATCAAAAATCTTATGTTCCAAATACAAGAAGCTTATTTGAGTCCAAAGATGGAGTTCATTAGCATGCACACCTTGCTTTCCTCAACCATGAAGCCCTGGGGCTACTTAATGTGAATATCCTCATAGAGGCTTTCATAGAGGATTGTAGTATTGACTCACATCATGAAGATGTCATAGTCAAAGTTGTGTAACTATGGTTAGCAATATTCTGATGGGTTTAAGCATGGTCACTGAAAAGCAAGTCTTATCGCAAGCGATGTCTTCTCTTTGGTGTAGTGCTCACGGCTACGAACCGTGCTTTGAAGGTCTCTACCTTCTCATCAGGTTCCCTCTTTCTATTGAAGATCCATTTACACCTTAATGGGTCTTACCCATATAGGTGGATCCTCGAGGGTCCATATATAACATTTGTAAATGAGGTCTACTTTAGACTTTATTTCTAACATCCATCTTTCCATGCTATGATCTTCAGAAGCTTCATCACATGAAGTCAGATCATTGTCAGATTCAACTGACACATGGAATCCATCCCCAAACTTATTTGAAGAGGTATTAATGTTTCATCTTTAATTGTCTGTTTAGTTTCAGATTTCAGGAGCCTCATTATCTTCTCAAGATAAAATGAGTTCCTTCAATTCATTTTCATCTTGATTCTTAAGAGTGTCATCCTATAAGAAACATATTCTTAAAGATAAGATCTTTTAAGAATCTCAAGGTCATAAAGTAGGTATCCAATGCCATCCTTTATTTTCCTACTGAAGTAGCACTTTTAAGCGCTAAATTCCAACTTACTTGCTTGGAACCTTATTAAGGATATATTGTAGTCTCTACTACATATATACCTGGAAACTAATAGGTAATTATGCTGAAAAACATTATTGATCAAATCATGTCATACATGATCCAATTGTATCTCCCTACAACTCTATTGAATTAAGGTGCATTAGGAGGATTGAGATAGGAATGATATTCACATCTCCATAAGGTATTCCTTGAATTCATCTAATAGGTACAAGCCATCTTGGTTAGATTAAATTCATTTCATCTTCCTTCAAACTTTGATTCTAAACCAAAATTGTGAAATCTTTGAACATTTCAAAGGTTTCTTGGTTATAGATGAAACGATCCGGGAATCGTTCTTAGATCATGTGGTTTCATCGCATGAAATTTTTAAAAGTCCACTGCATAGAACAACTAGTACGACTAGTCGTTCTTCATCATATATGATACGATGCTCACGCTTCCGTGATGCACATGAGGATTATCACATATCCTTCATGCCGCGCACGGGCAACGAGCGACTTTTATTTTTTATTTTGTTTTCAATTGTAAACAGTAATCGGAATTTTTTTTATTTTTTGAACCCGAAATAGCAAAATTAAAAACATAAAATAAAATTAATATATATATTTATATTTATATGATCTTGCAAAACAAATGTTAGAGAGAAAGAAAACAAATGTATTTTTTTGTTATTTATTTATTTATTTATAAATAAATGAGGATGCGAGCACGGCGGCTCGACCCCAAAATCAAAACGGAAGATGCGAATGGGGATCCGGCAAAAAATAAGGACTGGATCCAAGTTTTCGGCCACCGTGCGTGGCCGAAGTTGAGAGATCGTGATAGATAGAAAAGCACGTGGAGAGATCAAGATGTGAGATGAAAAATCGAGTTGGCGGCGGATCAAATCGTGATGAATTTTTAAGATCTAGATAAAAAATGACAACGAAATAAAGAAGCGAAAAATAAAACTAAGGTTAATCTAGATGAAAGATAAGAAGAAAATGACGGATCTCACATTAGGAGCGGGAAAGACCTTGATCACCTCGACAAAGGCGGACGCGTTGTCACCGGATGGCTCGGAGACTAGGCACCCTTTTGTGACAAGAAGATTCTCGGAGGTCATGCTCCTCTCACCATAGATTGACCAAATTGAAATGAAGGAGGAGCTATATAAATAGAAAAGATAAGAATTGAAATTTGAATTTTTGAATTTTTGGATGAAGATAAAGAGATAAGGAAAAAATTGAAATGAGATAGAGATAAGAAGATTAGTGTTAAAAAATATTTACAAAAATTAACTATTTTTTTATATTTTCTTCACTTTATTTATTTGAAAAATAAATGTTATTTTTTTATTTTTTTGTGATAGTTAGTTAAGAAAATTAACTATATACATATGCTATATACATATATGAAATTATATACATGGGTAAATAAGCAAATTAGTTTTTTTGTTTTTATTTTTTATTTTTATTTTAAATAATTAGTAAAAAATATTTACAAATATCTACAAATACAATATGTACAAAATACAGGGGACAATTGCATAAACCACCCCAGAAAACTAACTTTTCACCTATAACTCCAAAAATTATGAAATTATAGCCATTTTAAAGATAATTTAATTTAAAATACAATGTAAGTGAGTTTGATTCAATTTGAGTTCATATGGAGCCAGAATTGGTATTTTAATTATCACTTAGTGGCTTTTTTCAAGTGTGGTTGCTTTTATTCTGTACGTGATTTAGTTGTGCAATTATTTTTATTACTTAGGACATATTTTTATTTACAACTTTTGTTTTGAAAATTATTTTGTTTGAGGTCAATTTATATACACATAAAATAGTGAAGTATACACATATACACAACACACATTTTTTTAGATTTTCTGAATAAAGACCCTGTCTCCCTCTACTTTATTCTTGGTCGATCAGGTCAAGTCTTAACCTTCTCTCAGGGTTTGGGTCAGCATGTATCTATTACATATATATAGTCTTCCTTTTTTTATTTTCTTTTCTTTGTTTTTCCTTTATTTATTTATTTATTTATTTTAAGCTAAAATGGTAAGAAGTGTACAAACTTTACAATATTTACACACAGATGCAAGTTATTAAGAACATGGAGTTAGTATTATACACATGTGTTTTATAAGGGATTATAAGCTAAAATAAATGAAATAAGATGACGAATTGCAGATTCATCAGCACATGAGAAGGGTGGAATCTAGATCGTGGAGGTGGACAGGTGCAGGGGCACCTTGTCTCTTACCTGAGCAGAGTGGACGGTTGGTCAGACCTTTCACGAAGGAGGAGCCCAAGCGAGCTGCTTTCACTCTGAATGGCGAGGGCATGCCTGGACCAGATGCTTTTCCTATCTTATTTTACAATGAGTTTTGGGAAGCGGTGGACGACGATGTGTTTGCTGTTCTGGAGGAGTTTCACATTGGGAATACATGTTTCAAAAAAATCAATAAAGCTCTACTTTTTATGCTTCAAAAGAAGGATGCGTCTGAACGTGGGGATGATTACCATCACATCGCCCTCTCCAATGCTATTTACCTTATTATTGCAAAGGTCCTTGATGAACTGCTCGTTGAGGTTCTTGATAATATGATCTCTCTGATACAATCTGCTTTCATATTAGGGAGATAATTTGGAGACAGCTTGGTGATGGCCTCTTAGATTATTGCTGACTGGCAACGACGCCAGGTTTGTGGGGTGATGTGGAAGGCAGATTTCTCCAAGGCCTATGATAGTGTTGACAGGAGATTCTTGTGGTCGTTGATGGCCAAATGGGGTTTCTAGATGTGTGGATATCTTGGATGAAGCGATGTGTGACCACTGCATCTTTTTCAGTATTAGTGAACATTCGCCCTGAGGGGGGTTATTTCAGCTACAACGAGGGGTTCGCCAGGGGTACCCTATGGCGTCGCTCCTCTTTGTTCTTGCCGGGAATGTTTTTCCTTGTATGGTGAATTAGGTGGTGGCTCATGTCCTAACGATGGTCTACTCGATTGGAGACATCTCCATTCCAATTCTACAATATGCAGATGCCACTATTTTTTATAAAGGACTGAACCGCGGAGGTGAGGGGTATGTCTATGGTTTTAGAGATATTTGGGGAGCTCTCCGGCCTTAAGATCAATAAGGATAAGTCCAGCATGATCCCGTTTGGTCTACATGAGGAGGAGGTTGAGGCCAGCTCTGAAAAGTTGGGATGCCCTCGCGGTCCGGGGCCGCTTAGCTACTTGAGGCTGCCTTTGGGGTGTGGTTGCCTTCATCTATCGGATTGGCTCCCTGTTTTGGAGAAGCTATAAAGGAAACTGGCAGGATGGAAGGGAGCCTTACTTTCTTGTGGTGGATGCTTGATTCTGGTGAAAGCTGTCCTGGCAGCAGTCCCAATTTTCTTCATGTCGACGAGGCTTCTTCCGGTGGGGATTCGCAATCGGCTTCAAAAGATCATGCGAAGGTTTTTTGGGGCAAGAATGGGGGCGGATGGTCGTGCTCTACATCTTGCGGACTGGGAGACAATTACTTTACCTAAGGAGGAGGGGGGCTCAGTGTCCTGAGGTTGGAGCTGATGAATCATGCGTTGTTGTTGAAGTGGGCATCAAGAATTTGGGGCGACAAGGAGGACATTTGTATTATACTGTTACGAGGCACCTATGGGGTTGAGGTACGCTCTGTTAGTGCTTTCCGAAACATGTAGTTTGAGACGGCTCTATGGAAGGGTATTCGTGCGATTATCCATGATCTTCCTCAGTTCTTCCATCCGTGCTTGGGTGATGGCTGCAATTTCTTCTTCTGTACCGATGATTGGATGAATGGAGGGCCTCTTACCTCCCGCTTCCCACGTTTATTTGCTCTGACAGATGACAAATATGCCCGTGTTACGGATATTTGGGTTGATGGTGATTGGAGACCAACTTTCACCGAGGCGCTCTCTGATCGGTGTACATAAGAACATTTAGAGCTGATGGGATCTTTATCTAGGGTTGAAGGCCCCACTATTGTAAATGACCATTGGGTTTGGAGGGAAGGGGATTTCCATGTTAGGAAGGCATACAAAGTGATGATCAAAGGTGCGCAACCACTACAAGAGGACCTTGTTAAGTGTTGCAGGATGATTTGGGAGTTGAGGATGCTAGCACATGTTAGAGTATTCATGTGGCTTCTGAGACATGGAAGACTGCTCACGAGGGAGAGACAAGCACGTTGATGAATCTCGTATTCATCACTCTAAATCTCATTTATTAAGCTCAAATCCCAAAAAATCAACAGCATTCTTGCATCTATTCTGCATAATTAGCATTAGTGCATGATTTCATAAGAATTGCATTTTAGGACAAAAATCTGCACAAAATAAGAAGCCAAAAATCCATGCCAAAAATGACCTGTAAATAGCCTAACTTCCCAGATTTTTAACCCATTCATGCTAACTCCGAATGACTCAAAACCACTTCCACTGTGTGCATATCACTAACAAGAATAAAGGAAAAATACAAAAAAATTAACTAACCCAAATAAGTGGACCAAAAACCCAAACCCTAATTTCAGGATTTTCGGACTAAAAGCCACATATCTTCTCCATCCAGTGTCCGATTTAATCCTACTCACTTTTGAACTAATGTGCATTCAATTACCTTCAAAACAAGACCACGTTCAAGTGAATCAGAGCTCATATGTGAAAGTTGGGTTTTGGGGCCTCTTTTGTACATTGTATATTTTCGCGGTTTTTGACCTTGTATTTTATGTATATATTTTCTTAATCAATAAAAAATCCAAAAATATTAGAATTAAGTGTCTTTTATTTATCTTTGATTTTTCCATATTTTTCCGGATTTTTATCTTGTTTAAAAATGACAAAAAAATATAAATCCCAAAAATCAAGGTATTCTATGTACATAGGATACCCCAAAAATTCACTTTTTACATTTGATCGATTTTGGTTTTGATGTCTTCATGAAAGTTGTAGATCTCATCGAGACGAGCAATTCCTAGAAGAAAGTTTTTTGATCCGAGGTCATTTACTATTTATTTTCGATTTAACAAAATAATTATTTTTCGAATTTTCTGGTGCTGACACGTGGCAGCACCTAGTGCCGCCACGTGTCAGCCGTTTTTGGCTTTATTATATATTCGTTTTATAAAAAAAATTAAATTAAAAAAACCACGCACGTGCGTCGCACGTGTACCTGCTCCTCTCGCCTTGTGCCGCCACGTGGCGCGACAGGCGCCATCCGATCACGCGCGATCGGACGGCGCCTGTACGTTGTCTTCCTCGCACCCCTTTCCCGAATCCACCACCGCCCTGCGATTTCCGCCGCAAATCGCGGCCATCTCCGATCCTCGTATCGCCGCCCCCGATCCCCAATCAGATCCCCAGTCGAATCCGCCCCCCGCGTCTCCACCTCCATCCCTTCAATCAACCCCCCTCCTGCCATATCCGGCGAGCACCTCCCCACTCCTATAAAAGAACCGCCGCAACCTCGAAGCAACTCGTCATCCGATTACATCGCAAGGGTCACCGCGGCGGTGACAGCGCTCCATCGACTTCTTCGAGCGGCGAGATCCGAGGTCGTGTACCTCGTCGCAGCCTACGGCGAGGTCTTCTCCGCCGCGTCCGCTGCAGCTTCGGCCGCCCAACGCCGTCGAGCCTCTTCAGGTACTCTCTCTCTCTCTCTCTCTATCTTTCTCTCTTCCGTTCTCCGTCCAACGCCATCCGCCTCGACTCCATCTGCTTCGACCTACACCGTATCCACCTCGACGCCGTCGCCACCGTTCTTCGCCGGACATCCTCGCCACCGGCCCCTGCGCCCTCGACGCCCCACGGCCGTGTGTCGGCCACCACGCCTGCTCCGCCCTTCCCCGATCGTCCAACGCCATCGCCAAAGCATCGACATCGCTGCCTTCATCCTCCTCCGGCTCCGCTCCGGCAGCACCAGGGTCGTCGCTTCCTCGCCACCAGCACCCCGCTTCGGCCGAGCTTCGGCCGGAGCCAGCCATCGACCTCCGCCTCCTCCTTCATCATCGGCCGGGCTCGAACCCCGAGGCCCCTCGCACGCCCCTCGCACGTGCGTGGGGGAACGTCCCCAGCAAGCAACACCCCAGGGGTCACGTGCTGCGCACGTGCCCCTTGGGCAAATTACAAGAAGCCCCTCGGTCTCTCTCCTATTCGCTGAGCAATCCCCGCCGACCAGAGGCACGTGCAGTGCACGTGCCCTCTGGTGATTTTGCAGATATACCCCGGAGTTATTGGTAATTACACAAAAGTCCCCCACTGCAGTTTACTTTATTTCTTTTATTTATTATATTTGCATCTGGACCCCTGTGTTCCCCCTCAGTTTTGAACACTTTCTCTACATTATTTTATCAATCTAAAAATAGCATGATGTTTGTTAATTGACTCTGTACACTTTGACATGTTGTGAGTATTTTTGTGATTGACGGTTAATTAATAAATAATTATTTTGTGAAAATTGGCGTATTTTACCCATTTCTTGCTCTGAAATTCATAATTGATTAACCGTTTCTCTAAAAATCCCCGAAAAATCACATATTATAGAGTTAATTATTCTTAATATTGTGCCCAAAAAGATTTGCAATTGCATGCATATTTTGTCCTGTAAAAATCATTTTGCATCTTTTAGTATTTAATTTTTATTAGGTATTAAACCCCACATTTTCGAGGTTTAGGATTTTTCTGAGATCCGTCACCTAGTGATAGGTCTCAGATAATTTTGATCCTTGAAAATAAGTAGGTTTGTTATTTATTAAAATTAAATATTAAAAATCATTTTGTTTGCATTTAAAAATCCATAAAAAATTCAAATTGCATCCAAAAATTCCAAAAAAATTATTGTGCACTCATTTCATCGTCATTTACATTGTGGCCAAGTTTCGTATTTTTCGGACATTGTTTGATTGAAACTTACGTTTTAGTCCCCAAATAAGGCCAAATTTGCATATTGCACCCTATATTGCATTGAAAATTCCAAAAAAAAAGACCGCCTCGAAAATCGAACACGAACTTTGATAGACATTTCTCTAGGTTGTTCCTTTGCCTCCTTGTGATCGACCTTCGGACTTGCTCAAGTAAAATAAACATAAAACCACGAGATTAAAAATTTAATAACTTATTTGTGGTAATTTTCTTGATCGTTTCCGATTGCCGCCTACAACGCACGACACGATAAAAACACATTCTTAAAAGCCGCATTTTCGGATACGTCAGATGGCGCTGTTGCCGGGGAGGCAAACGGCTTAGATTTTTGTCTAAAAAAAATTTTTTTATTCGGTTTTCCGCATTCGGGTAGTCTGACCCCCGAATTTTTCATTGTAAATTTCATTTTCCTGCAATTTATTTTCAGCCTTTATTTTTCATATATTTTTTAGTCACTCTCTTACATTTTCTCTTTTATTTTTTTTTGCGAGGTACCTTGTACGTGGAGCGGTTTTCAATAACCGACGCAACTTCACCGACTCTTGCAAAAATCCGCAATTAATTTAAGATCGAGTCGAGTCGTGAGAGAGCGTAGAGTCTAGGTTTTTAATTCTTGCATTTTTTTATTTTTTGTAATTTTACAGCGGTGTCCGTTTGGACTCTCGCGTGTGTAGAAAGACCTCTGACTTTATTCTGTGGTGTGTCGTGGCCTGTTTCACTCTCCGGAGAGGGTGGGGCCCGACTTGAGTGGCGATTAGGATAGACCTGCACATACGGCTCTCAGAGCATTTATATTTTTGCTTGTGCTCGTAGGATCTTAAGCCACACTGCACTTTAATTGAGACGCACATAGATCGTTCAACTTAGCCAAATTTAAATCAATTCTTCCCGCTAATAGAACTTTCTGCTTAGGTGCGGTTTTTCCATCGGTTTGCACATCATATAGAATAATTTTTAAATTCTGTCTAGCATCCCACATGGAGATTGTGAGGATTCACTGTAAGTCTTCTAACTGAGCATTCATCATAGTTTTCCGCGTGCATCGGCTTTTTCCGAATTCCTTTCTCTTGCTTTATAACTTAACTTTAAAGGAAATTGGGACTGGACGGTAGACGTGTATTTGTGCTCATCTAATTTTTCAGTGATCACCTCATTAAAATCAGGACTGCTAAATATATCTGATCTCAAATAACCCATAAAATCAAGAATTTTTGCGGGAGAGTAACCCCGACCTTGGATGTTCTATTTTTCTCAGTGAGCGAGAGACGACACTTAAGACTAGAGCCCAAATCCGAAATTTCATCTCGCTAACAAGATTGTCTTTTCACCATTTAAAATTGACAAGAAAATTGGTCGAACTCTTACGACCTTCACTGTGTGAGTTGGTGAAAAAGAATTTTGTATTGTGTTTGATTTGATCAACATCCATTCATCTCTTGATAATCTCTTGAAATTCAAGAATGGAAAATTGTGGTAACCCCTTTCTGACTACCACAAACTTTCCAGTCTCAAATGATCTGAACCACTCTTACTCAGAACCACCTTGGGTTCAGGAACACCTTCCCCTGGACTTTTCATCTTATAATTCTCTTCAAACTATTGACTCCTATTTTTCACAATCTGAAGGTGAAAAGAAGACTTCACAAAAAATGCCTCCAAAGAAGAACAATTCTGAAGATGACCAAAATGAAGATCCGATGCAAATGATTCTCGCAAGACTGGCTGCATCTGAGCAGCAGCAAAATTTGATGAGGGAACAATTGGAAAGAATGCATGCAGAGGAAGAACCACCAATGGATGCTGCATATAATCCCGGGCAATATAGGGTCATAAATTACTTGCAGCCACCTCAACCTGAGGTTCACCATGAACTGAAGCCACACTTCATAAACCAATTACCACAATTTCATGGTAATTCGAATGAAGAGCCCTATGAATTCCTGTGTGATTTGGAGCTAATCTGTTCTAATCAGAGGCACCCACAAGTCAGCCAAGACTATATCCGTCTCACTGCATTACCTTTAGCCTTGAAGGGTAAGGCAGATTACTGGGTGAAAAATTTGGGAGTGACGGTGACCACCTATGATAGGTTCAAGAACCTCTTCTTAAAAAAATTCTACCCCTTGAGTCGAACCAATCAAATGAGGACTCGCATCACTAGCTTCTCTCAGATGCCAAATGAACCACTTTGTGATGCATGGGATAGATTCAAAGATCTGCTGCAAAAATGTCCCTGTCATGACCTAGATAATAACATCCTGGTCCAATCCCTCTATTCTGGCCTTAACCACGGGACTCAGGGTCTTGTCAGCGCTGCCTGTGGAGGAAAATACACATCCCGAGGAGCCGATACCGTCTGGAAAATACTGGAGCAAATGGCGAAGACTAGCCGTTCACAAATTGCTAGTAGATCTTACACTGATTCACTGAACAACTATCAAGCCAAAGGAGGAAAACAAACGGTTGCAGAAATAGCAGAGGACTTGCTGCCCAACATGAACATCATCACAGACAAATTAACAGTTGTGGATAAAAGGGTGAACGACACCGACAACCGACTCTCACAATTTCCAAAACAAATGGAGGAACTCACTGAGAAGGTGTCCAAGATCGGGATGCCTACTGCTCCCACGATCCCAATTTATCATGTGCATCATGTCCAAGAGCAGCCAGGCTCTGGACAACCGCAACCATGGACTCAGGACCAAGCCTACGTCCAACCTTCCCAGCAGTCACCTCCTCCAGCTAAGACAGTCATAGAAGCCCCGCCTCTGACTTTCGAGATAAATGGCATCTGGTACACACAGGATAATACCCGACAGGGTAATCTGGGGGACCGTCAGCAATATCAGCGTCCACCCAACTCCTACAATGCCGCTCCACAACACAATCAGCCCTCAAGGCAGCAGCAGCCACACGACCGTCAGAACCAACCTCAACAACATCGTCAACAATACCAAGCTCCAAATCAAGCATATCGATCATCCAAACCTCCAGAAGACTCAATTGATATCCAAAGACAAATGCTGGAGGAAATTCGCAGCTCTCGGAGTGAACTGTACGATCTACGGGTAGATGTTAATCGTCTATCCCGTTGGAAGGAAGAACAGACAACCCCTGTCACAGCCATTCCCGCTCAAGTTCAATCTAACCCCAATAGCTTGAACACACCTCAATCATCTCAGCACAACAATCAGGTATATTACTTAGACTTTTCCACATCTGAACACGAGACCCTTTCGTTTAACAATATCAATGCCATGTCCCTCAGGAGCGGAAGGACCGTGGTCGTACCTGACCGGGCAAGGGAAGCTGACCAACATGACTCAGAAGATCAACCGGAGGATACTTCTGAGGATGAAGACGAAGGACGCCCGAGGATTTCTGCCCAAAGGAAGGGAAAAGCATCTATGGAGAATAAAGAGGACCTTGAACCTCTAGTTGCTGCGAAAATACCTTTGTCACTATTTCAGCAACATGATGATCCAGAACATTATGATTGTAATAAGAACTCCAAATTCAATAAAGATGCTCTTATTTATAATTCTGGATCTCTTTCTCCTGTCTCAAATGCTTCCATTCCTTTTCCCCATGCGCTTAAGAAGGGTAGACAAAAGAAAACTATCCAGAGTGACCCAGTGATGGAAAAAATTTGTCAACAAAACATCACCGTAAAAGTGCCCTTTGATCAATATGTGGCCAGTAACCCTGCATTCCAGAAATATCTGAAAATGAAATGTACTCCTACCCGGACCCGCACAAAGAAAACAAACCAATTTATGGAGACTCATGTTCTAACAGTGGCCACTACCAAATGCGTGAGAAACCAACATTTACCAAGGAAGAAAAGAGATCTGGGTGCTCATTATGTGAAAAGCCGCATTGGCGGTATCGCATTCACACGCACACTTCTTGACAATGGTTCTTCCATCAATCTTCTTCCCTTAGCCTTATATTACCGATTGGAGTTAGGACCTCTTCAGAAATCGCTATCTATACTCCAATTCGCTGACAAATCTACTAAAAGACCTAAGGGAGAAGTAAAAAATGTTATCATTATGGTTGAGGGTACGGAATACAAAGTGGACTTCACTGTCCTTGACATGCAGACCCCGAACCATTGGAAAGAGTCGCAAATCATTTTGGGAAGACCATTCTTACGAACCGCCAAGGCTGTATTCGATTACGGCACTGGAATGATGAAATTCCGCTCCCTAGACGGAGAAGTGGATCTGGAAATGAGACAAACAAAATGGCAAAGACCCGATTCCGAATCCACCACTGAAGAGGCTGAAACATCTGAGTGTAATCTGATCAGCACTACCGGACCTTGGGACCAACTGCCAGATCTTCACATGGAAGAAGCAACAATGCGCCATACAATGGGTGATCTTTTACCTGACAAATCTGAACACCTGTACAATCTTGATGACACAGAACTCCTTTCGGATTGGTCCATCCCATCCTCTTCGAAAAAAATCAATGACAAGTCAGACGCGGCTTTGGCTGAATTACCACACTACACTTGCGATCCGACTCACTTTCCTTCAAGATCAGTGGCTAGCATATCACAGAATGATCACCCACCAACAATCACTGAGCCAGACTTAAAAGACCTCCAGCCAGACTTGATTGATGATTCAGATCTACCAGAGCTGAAACCTCTCCCTCCCACCCTAAAGTATGCATTTCTCAATGGACCCAAAGATAAATTCCCTGTGATCATTAGCTCATCATTAACCTTGGATCAAGAATCTAAGCTTCTAGAAGTCCTTGAGCGAAATCGAAAAGCCATCGGTTGGACTGTGTCGAATCTCGTCGGAATCAACCGTGCTCTCTGCTCGCACCAAATTTATGTTGAGGATAATGCAAGGCCTTCCCGTGAATTTCAGAGAAGATTAAACCCCAATCTTCGGGAAGTGGTTAAGAAAGAGATAGAGAAATGGTGCAAAGCAGGTTTCATATGCCCCATTTCTGACTCCAAGTGGGTGGCTTCCCTTCATGTCGTCCCGAAGAAGTCGGGAATCCAGATGGTCACCAACGAGGAGGGGGTTGAGATCGCGACCCGAGTACCCACGTCGTGGCGTGTCTGTGTCGATTACAGGCGCCTGAATGCCGCGACCAAGAAAGATTACTTTCCACTGCCATTTATTGATCAAATCTTGGAGAGACTTGCAGGGAAAGCATTCTTCTGTTTTCTTGATGGGTACTCTGGCTACAATCAGGTAGCTATTGCTCCCGAGGATCAGGAAAAAACCACATTTACATGTCCCTTCGGTACTTACGCTTTCAAGCACATGCCATTTGGGCTTTGTAATGCCCCAGGCACATTTCAGCGGTGCATGATTGCCGTATTTGCCGAAATGGTGGGAGATTTCCTGGAAGTGTTCATGGATGACTTCTCGGTCCATGGTGATTCATTTGATACATGTTTAGCGCACTTGGACCGAGTCCTCCAAAGATGCAGGGAGGTTAATTTGGTACTCTCCTGGGAGAAAAGTCACTTTATGGTGACTGAGGGTATCGTGTTGGGGCATTTCATCTCCAGAAAGGGAATGGAGGTCGACCCTGCCAAGGTGGATGTGATCAAGAAACTTGAGCCACCAACCAACGTCAAGTCAGTGCGGTCTTTTCTAGGGCATGTTGGATTTTATCGAAGGTTTATCCCTGATTTTTCAAAGATCGCCCGCCCACTGACTGAGCTCTTAGGAAAAGACACCGAGTTTATTGTAAATCACAAGTGTCTTGAGGCCTTCGAGCTCCTGAAAAAGAAAATATGTGAATCGCCGATATTACAAGCTCCCGACTGGTCTCTTCCCTTTGAGATCATGACTGATGCATCGGATTTTGCGGTCGGAGCTGTGCTTGGACAAAGACGGGATGGAATCCCTTATGCGATTCACTACGCGAGCAAAGTATTGGATCATGCACAGAAAAATTATAGAGTGACTGAAAAGGAAATGCTCGCGGTTGTTTGGGCCCTTGAAAAATTCAGATCATACATATTGGGCTCCAAGGTGACAATTTTCACGGATCATACGGCAATTAGATACCTCATGGATAAGAAAGATGCCAAGGCACGACTTTTGAGGTGGATCTTGTTAATCCAGGAATTTAATTTGGAGATCAAAGATAAACCTGGAATAAAAAATGTTGTTGCTGATCACCTTTCCCGAATTGAGAAAAATGATTATCCTGATACTGGACCTATTAAGGAGACTTTTCCAGAAGAATCTGTTTGCACTATTGATTCTACCCCATGGTATTCCAACATCGTGAACTATCTTGTCTCCAAGAAGGTTCCCTCTGGTTGGACAAAGAAAATGATTGAAAAACTAAAGTCGGATTCAAGAAAATACCATTGGGACGATCCTTTCCTTTTCTATGAAGGAGCGGATTGTGTCTGGAGAAGATGTATTCCTCAGGAAGAATACCAGAGTGTCCTCAAACATTGCCACACTCTCGAGGCTGGAGGGCACCATTCGGGAAAGAGAACCGCACACAAGGTACTCCAATGTGGATTTTACTGGCAGACCTTATTTCGTGATGCTAATGATTTTGTACGATCTTGCCCGATTTGTCAAAGGATGGGAGGGACCGTTGGATATAGAGACGAAATGCCCATGCAACCAATGATTTTCTGTGATGTTTTTGATGCATGGGGGATCGATTTTATGGGTCCCTTTCCCAATAGCAATGGATTTGAGTACATCTTGTTAGCGGTTGATTATTTGTCTAGATGGGTAGAAGCTATTCCAACCCGAACCGCAGAGAGCAAAACCGTTTGTAAGTTTATCAAGGATAATATCATTGCAAGGTTCGGGATACCAAAAGTTCTGATCTCTGATGGAGGTAGCCACTTTGTGAACAGGGAAATGAGATTTTTGGGTAAGGAGTACAAATTCGAACATAGAATAGCCAACCCTTATCATCCACAATCTAATGGCATGGCAGAAGTTTCTAATCGAGAAGTGAAGAGTATACTTCAAAAGTTGGTTCGTCCAGATAGGAAGGATTGGTCAAAACTGTTGGATCAAGTCCTTTGGGCCTATAGGACAGCCTATAAAACACCACTCGGCACTTCACCTTTTAGGATGATCTATGGCAAACCTTGCCATCTTCCTGCAGAACTGATTTACAAATCTGAATGGGCAATCAAAAAGTTGAACTGGAGTTGTCACCTTGGGAAATTATGTCGAGACCTAATCTGAATGAGCTAATTGAAATCCGAAACCGAGCATATGACAACAGTGTGATTTATAAGGACGAAGTCAAGAAATGGCATGATAGACACATTCGAGATAAAACCTTTGTCCCTGGGCAGAAAGTATGGTTGTTTAATGCTCGATTAAAGATCTTTCATGGGAAACTGAAATCGAAATGGACGGGTCCCTATGTTGTCATCGATGTGCATACCAATGGAAGTGTGGACATTGCAGAACTCAAAGATGAGGCACAACCTTTCTCAGTGAATGGACAATTACTGAAGCCATATATAGAATCATCCAAAGAACATACAATGCAAGTTGAGGTCATCTATTTCACACAGAGCAAGGACATTGACGATATATCAGATCAGACCCACCCTCCCTCCCCACCACATCGATCCCCTTGTACAACTTCTTCCTCTACTTAGGTCAAGGCCTAAGTATAGGGGGGGAACCGATGCCATCTGTATATTCCATTTCCCATATCATACTCTTCCAGATCGACTCGCTTCCACCCTTCTTCTACACTTAGGCTGACCAGAGCCTAAGTATAGGGGGAACCGACACCCACCCGTATATACTCTCCTCGTTCACATACCCTGACCGCTTCATTTTTCTTTCTTTTCCGCTCTTCTTCTATACTTAGACTATTCACAATCTAAGTATAGGGGGGCGATTTTGTAAATCTTTTTCTTTTTCACTCTCTTACGCTTAGCCCGAGCTATGTCTTCTTTACGCTTCTTGTGCTCTGAGGACACAGCACTCGCTAAGTATAGGGGGGTCTGTATATATACTTTGTATATATTTTATCCATACCTCGTACTTGCGCGTAAGTCTATATGTATTTACGGGGTGGGTAATTTTTCAAAAAAAAAATTGCCACTAACACTGACTATACCCAATTTTTTTTGAAAAAATGGCTTCTTATTCATTTTCCTTTGCATAAAAAAAAATCACAAATAAAAAAATGTGTCTGCATTTCACATACTCGCATCTCATCAAGCATCGCATTTGCATATGTGAAAAGTCTTTGGGTTCTGAACCGAGTTATGAGCCGAAATCGAGAGTGGTCTGGACTTGACCTTAATCCACCTAATCTTCAGAGGAACTTACCGAGAAATAGGATTTTAGAGTCTTCAGGTCTTTGACTTAATTCTTTGAGTTCCACATAACAATGTACAGCATTTGACTCTTAGTGTCTAACCTGGTCTCTTCATTCTGGGTACAACTCTGGAATAGGGAATTAATTTGTACTCTCGCACTATGCACTTAGCTCAACTCAGACGGGATGTTGGAAGACTGTGTAAGTTTCTTTTCTGGTAGCGTGAAAATCTAAAGACCGGAGTACGGGTTGAAATAAAGCTTCGGAAAAGGGATGGACGGCTGGGCACAATTTTTTCTAAGACCCCAAAAAATGTACGGAAACAAAAGATTCTATATCCGTAGGGGCACAACAAGATCCAAGCAGAACCACCAAAAATTCCAAATACAAAGAAGCAACTACCAAATAAAATCTGACCAAAAAGGTCCAAGCTTCCAGAAACCTGCAGATCTTGGTGAAGACTCGGCTACACTGGCCATCTTCACAAGGAGAGGTGACTACACTAGCCACCCTCCAGTTCTTTTCTCATTCTTCTATCTTCTCCCCCCAATTCGATTGTGAACACAGCGCGACAGACCTTAGAAGGAAATACCTGACTCCCCGAGGACGAGTTATTGGAGAGGAGGCTTGCGCGGTAGTCCGGCATTCTGGGTGGGAAGAGCTAAAATATTTCACACACAAGAGTCGGTTATTCAATGTTCATAGGGTATACTTTAGGAAGATGATTGATCTAAGATGACTTCTGAGCCGAAACTGTAGCATTGATGTGTAGAACTTGAGGGATGTTGATTTTAAAATTCTAAGTCTCACAGAAGTTCCGACACACAAATAATCCAAAGGTTGAGTTTAGGCTTACTTTCACCTTCAGCTCATGGTCTTGGTATGGAACCCAATCTCATTTCACCTCATGGCATTTCTTTTTGATGCTCAGGGACGAGCATGGTTTAAGTATATGGGGATGATGAATCTCGTATTCATCACTCTAAATCTCATTTATTAAGCTCAAATCCCTAAAAATCAACAGCATTCTTGCATCTATTCAGCATAATTAGCATTAGTGCATGATTTCATAAGAATTGCATTTTAGGACAAAAATCTGCACAAAATAAGAAGCCAAAAATCCATGCCAAAAATGACCTGTAAATAGCCTAACTTCCCAGATTTTTAACCCATTCATGCTAACTCCGAATGACTCAAAACCACTTCCACTATGTGCATATCACTAACAAGAATAAAGAAAAAATACAAAAAATTAACTAACCCAAATAAGTGGACCAAAAACCCAAACCCTAATTTCAGGATTTTCGGACTAAAAGCCACATATCTTCTCCATCCAGTGTCCGATTTAATCCTACTCACTTTTGAACTAATGTGCATTCAATTACCTTCAAAACAAGACCAAGTTCAAGTGAATCAGAGCTCATATGTGAAAGTTGGGTTTTGGGGCCTCTTTTGTACATTGTATATTTTCGCGGTTTTTGACCTTGTATTTTATGTATATATTTTCTTAATCAATAAAAAATCCAAAAAAATTAGAATTAAGTGTATTTTATTTATCTTTGATTTTTCCATATTTTTCCGGATTTTTATCTTGTTTAAAAATGACAAAAAATTATAAAACCCAAAAATCAAGGTATTCTATGTACATAGGATACCCCAAAAATTCACTTTTTACATTTGATCGATTTTGGTTTTGATGTCTTCATGAAAGTTGTAGATCTCATCGAGACGAGCAATTCTCGTGAAGAAAGTTTTTCGATTCGAGGTCATTTACTAGTTATTTTTGATTTTACAAAATAATTATTTTTCGAATTTTCTGGTGCTGACACGTGGCAGCACCTGGTGCCGCCACGTGTCAGCCGTTTTTGGCTTTATTATATATTCGTTTTATAAAAAAAATTAAATTAAAAAAACCACGCACGTGCGTCGCACGTGCACCTGCTCCTCTCGCCTTGTGCCGCCACGTGGTGCGACAGGCGCCATCTGATCACGCGCGATCGGACGGCGCCTGTGCGTCGTCTTCCTCGCGCCCCTTTCCCAAATCCACCGCCGCCCCGCGATTCCCGCCGCAAATCGCGGCCATCTCCGATCCTCGTATCGCCGCCCCCGATCCCCAATCAGATCCCCAGTCGAATCCGCCCCCCGCGTCTCCACCTCCATCCCTTCAATCAACCCCCCTCCTGCCATATCCGGCGAGCACCTCCCCTCTCCTATAAAAGAACCGCCGCAACCTCGAAGCAACTCATCCGCCAATTACATCGCAAGGGTCACCGCGGCGGTGACAGCGCTCCATCAATTTCTTCGAGCGGCGAGATCTGAGGTCGTGTACCTCGTCGCAGCCTACGGCGTGGTCTTCTCCGCCGCGTCTGCTGCAGCTCCGGCCGCCCAACGCCGTCGAGCCTCTTCAGGTACTCTCTCTCTCTCCCCCTATCTTTCTCTCTTCCGCTCTCCGTCCAACGCCATCCGCCTCGACTCCATCTGCTTCGACCTACACCGTATCCACCTCGACGCCGTCGCCACCGTTCTTCGCCGGACATCCTTGCCACCAGCCCCTGCGCCCTCGACGCCCCACGGCCGTGTGTCGGCCACCATGCCTGCTCCGCCCTTCCCCGATCGTCCAACGCCATCGCCAAAGCATCGACATCGCTGCCTTCATCCTCCTCCGGCTCCGCTCCGGCAGCATCAGGGTCGTCGCTCCCTCGCCACCTGCACCCCGCTTTGGCCGAGCTTTGGCCGGAGCCAGCCATCGACCTCCGCCTCCTCCTTCGTTATCGGCCGGGCTCGAACCCCGAGGCCCCCCGCACTCCCCTCGCACGTGCGTGGGGGAACGTCCCCAGCAAGCAACACCCCAGGGGTCACGTGCTGCGCACGTGCCCCTTGGGCAAATTACAAGAAGCCCCTCGGTCTCTCTCCTATTCACTGAGCAATCCCCGCCGACCAGAGGCACGTGCAGTGCACGTGCCCTCTGGTGATTTTGCAGATATACCCCGGAGTTATTGGTAATTACACAAAAGTCCCCCCACAGCAGTTTACTTCATTTCTTTTATTTATTATATTTGCATCTGGACCCCTGTGTTCCCCCTCAGTTTTGAACACTTCCTCTACATTATTTTATCAATCTAAAAATCGTATGATGTTTGTTAATTGACTCTCTACACTTTGACATGTTGTGAGTATTTTTGTGATTGACGGTTAATTAATAAATAATTATTTTGTGAAAATTGGCGTATTTTACCCATTTCTTGCTCTGAAATTCATAATTGATTAACCGTTTCTCTAAAAATCCCCGAAAAATCACATATTGTAGAATTAATTATTCTTAACATTGTGCCCAAAAAGATTTGCAATTGCATGCATATTTTGTCCTGTAAAAATCATTTTGCATCTTTTAGTATTTAATTTTTAATAGGTATTAAACCCCACATTTTCGAGGTTTAGGATTTTTCTGAGATCCGTCACCTAGTGATAGGTCTCAGATAATTTTGATCCTTGAAAATAAGTAGGTTTGTTATTTATTAAAATTAAATATTAAAAATCATTTTGTTTGCATTTAAAAATCCATAAAAAATTCAAATTGCATCCAAAAATTCCAAAAAAATTATTGTGCACTCATTTCATCGTCATTTACATTGTGGCCAAGTTTCGTATTTTTCGGACATTGTTTGATTGAAACTTACGTTTTAGTCCCTAAATAAGGCCAAATTTGCATATTGCACCCTATATTGCATTGAAAATTCCAAAAAAAAAAAAGACCGCCTCGAAAACCGAACACGAACTTTGATAGACATTTCTCTAGGTTGTTCCTTTGCCTCCTTGTGATCGACCTTGGGACTTGCCCAAGTAAAATAAACATAAAACCATGAGATTAAAATTTTAATAACTTATTTGTGGTAATTTTCTTGATCGTTTCCGATTGCCGCCTACAACGCACGACACGATAAAAACACATTCTTAAAAGTCGCATTTTCGGATACGTCACACGTATCTTACACTCTCAAGATAACTCATGTGCCCTTTGCAGTTCGTTGCTGGAATCCGTTGAGCACCTGTTTCTCGATTGTGAGAAGACAAAAGAATTTTGGAAGATGTTGGATCTGGCTTGGGTAGATCGTAGCAACCTTTCGCCATTCTGGGAATCTCTACTCAACTCTCGTTTTCATCCAAATGTCGAGAGATTGGTACCAGTAGGGGGTTCATGGGATCTATGGCTTTCTAGAAATAGTGTAATTTTCCATGCAAAGAGGTTCTATGTTGCGAATGTTCCATATTACTCGGACTCCCATCAAGTCCTGGTTGTACTGATTTTTCTATTTTAATATATTGGGGCAGACACCTACACGTGTTTCCTCCTTTTTTGAGTTTCAAAAATAAATATTTTGTTTTATATAGATATATTTGACATCTAAACATAATCTAATTTTTATATTAATGGAGTAAATAATAACTTATACAAATTATAATTTCAATGATTAATATCAAATAAAGATGGAATGCATATATAATTGGATTTTTTACACATCATCAATCCCTACCATGATAGATTTTCTATTATATATACATGAGCAACAATAGATAAGAAGAGAAATATGAAATAAAAATGATATATCTCATTTTACATTTTATTCTAAAAGATTACTTAATATAATGCAATTTTTTTCATGAATTAGTTTTTTATATCATATGCTACTTGCAAAAAGTATTATTTTTTTGTACATTCATCCGAATATATGGTAAAAACATATGCTATTTACCCATATGTGATATGTTTATCACAGATGTTTATCATAATTTTATCTCTTTAAATTTATTCTAAAAGGAGTATTGGACTTTCAGTTACAATGCATCAATGATCATAGATCTTAGTCTCATGTCTAACATACGTGGAGTAGGGCTTTATTGTTCGAACTTTAAATTTTCAATCGGGCGACCTTTAGTAAGGTGAGGAAGATATTACACAGCAAAGCATACATGCCTCTCAGCAATTTAATATTCTTTCACCACATTCTTTAAATCCACTGCCGCGGATTTATGCCAAGCGCGGATTCATACACTAGTTGAATGTTAATGTAGAGTATAGACAATGAATATGACATAAAGCTCAGAGCAAAACAATTGTCGCAATTAGTACATCAAACTATAAAAACATAGCCGTGTTCTACACGTGGACTACAATTATGTAAAAGCGATACTTGTGTGCGTATGCCAGCGAATATATATACTCTCATAGACATCATCTATTTACCGTGAATAACACAAGTCAGACACAATCTGGGGGCACAACTGACCGAACGCTCCGGCAGCCGACGACGTGGCTACTCCTCGTGGCCACCCTCCCGCCCATGTATGTGAGGGTCACGTCTCTAAAGGTGATGCTCCTGCAGGGTACGCTCGGGCTGCAGTCCAACTCTACGGCGACGGGCGTCGCAGACGAACCGCGGATGTCATTGTACGTGATGTTGCTGATCTCGACGCCGGAGCTCATGCCGGGGCAATTCCTGTGGCGGGGGCAGTAGTTCTGGGTGATGATTATCGGGTTCCGGACGTTATGCATGACGGCATGCACAAATCTGACGTCGCGGACGAATCCGGAACTCGGGCGGCCCCAGGTCTTGATGCGGAGGCCGTTGTCGGAGGAGGTGAAGTTAGTGAACGTCACCGTGATGTTGCGCACGCCCTCTTCTATGTACTCCTTTCCTAGGCTGCCTATGCTGCGTGGAGATAGTTATCACACGAAATTAAGCTCTAGCAGTTGATTACGGCTGATATATCTAGGGTTTAGGGAGATAAGAAATTCGGAGCACGCTGTACCTGATGCCATGGCCTGAGCCGCATCCAACATGGTGAATCCAGATGTGCTTGGTGCCGGGGCCTACGGAGATGCAGTCATCACCGGTCTTGATTCCGGTGCGTGTTATGGACACGTATGAGGAGCCCTCAATGTGGATTCCATCTGTGTTGGGGCTTCTTTCAGGGGCGAGGATGTTGAGATCTTGCAGCATGATTGCATCGCAGTCGTTGATAGAGATGTGGTAGAGCTTGCTGTTCTCCAAGGTCAGCCCGCTTATCGTCACGTCATGGGAGTCCCGCAACCGCAGGGACTGCAATTAAGAAGAACATTTATTTGTATGCTTATTATCTTTGTAGATACAGCTAACCACGCAGCTTATGTATGTATTTGCATAGTCCAGTTATAACCTACAAAGCTTATAGGCCAAAGTATATTTTCATTGTCGAATTGTATTTTTTTCATTAATTTAAATATGGTGATAGTGGGAGCTGCATGCCAACTTGGCCACACGCATTAAATGTATGCAAATTTCACACGATTAAACTTGGGGGGGGATTTAGACGATATGATTCGGAAAAGAAGCTATTTGATAAATCTGCATTCAATCTTTTGTTTTGGATTCAAATTGTCGTGTCTGGACCTAAGGAGGTTTTTGACGACGTTATTATTGTAGAATAGACTCTGACCGAGTGGTCGAGAAGCATTGCCAGCCATTTCAGAGTCCACCAGTTACGCGAGGTTGGGTCTCTCGAATTATCCGTGTGGGGGAGATGGCGGACTTGGCAAAGAGGATTTCACACCCTAAAAAAGTCGACCTCCGCCTGAAAGAGAATCCATCCGAGAACAAAGCTAAGGGAGCCTCTCCCATCTCTACCATCTTATTCTCTTTCGCAACAAGAAGACGACGGAGTACCTAGATCTTTGAATTAGATACGAAAAAGAATCGCTGCTTAAATTATCATCGATATGATAAAAAAGTTGAAAAGTAATTCTTCATCTCTGTGATATCAGTCGTGGTTGGCTTGTAACTAAGATCCCATCTACGAAAGGCTTGGTCTGATCATACCTTGGTTTAAGAAAAAAAATACCATCCTTCTAATAGAGATGGAAATTTAATTAATTGTATATTTTTGCGTTGAGATAAAACGTCAAACCTGAACCTCCGATGACCGAAAATTCGCACGACTTCTCAGTAGAAACAATTATTAGTCCATATGATCAAATATCACTAATTAATTAAGCATGGTTATCGTGAAATTGATCTGGATCATACCGTGGCACCAGGGGGACATCGTCTACCTGATTCTTTGCAAGCCCACAAGGCAGCCCCCTGGCCATCCAAGGTACCCCCAAGAATCATCACATGTTGGACGTGGTTGAACTCGATCCAATTTTCATTTAGACTATCATAATCCACTGGCGCTACGAGAGTTCCATCTATTTTGATTATGATCTTTTTGCTCGTGCACGGTCCGCTGAGCGACACGTGGCCCACGAGGAATCTCCCACGTGGTATGTAGATGGTGCTCGGGCCATTAGACTGGCAGGCTGCGGACCAAGCCGAGTGCAGGGTGCTGGCCGAGTTGGTCGAGCCATTTGGTTTCGCACCGAGGTCGACCACGTTGATGGTGAACGAGGGGGAGGAGAAAGGGAGGACGGAGGAGATTAGTGCGAGGAAGATGAGAGGTTTACATAGTGCTGCCATTTTGCTATGGAGTGAATGGGAAGGATGAAATGTTAGCTAGTTTCTGTGCAGTGATAAATTGTGCAGTGATAAATAGAGGGGTAAATACTGATAGTCATTTTAATGAGGTCAGGGAGGGTGCTGCTTTGGATGTGGAAATGCTAGAACCCGTACTTGTGTAAAGCTAGAATCATAGCACCTCTCGATTTTAGTTGAAGGTGATAACTACAGGCTACAGATTGTTGAAATCGGTGCTATGTTTAGTCGAGTTTAAGTTATGATCTGGTAGTGTTAATGCTCACATGCAGCATCTTGTTCTTGGAGTAGCCTTTGGTTGCTATCAATTTAGTGCGACCTCTTATTTTTGTGGCTATCTGATCGACGGTTTAGACAAAAACAACAAAACTGTTAATTCTATCATTATCGATAGGATTGTGAAGAAAACCGCAATGAGTTATCGGTGGTTTTTTTAATAATTCGGTAATAAGGGTAAAACCTACGAAGGCCAACATGGTTTTTTAAAGACAACGCGCAAGGCTTATTAACTAGGCAGCTTTTCTATAGCAAGTAAATTTCAATTTCTTCACGTGTGTTCCCTGAATATCCTTTTCGAAATGCAGAAACTATAATCTTTGTTCCACAATAATCCATCTCCATGGCATATTCCCCGAGCTTCCAACTATTTTGGTTATGTGATCGCTAACCATGTGAGCTAATGCATGCCATGTATGATGTATGTGTACTTGTGGTACGATATTCTTACGGTTGATTTTTGCCTTGAACAGTCGTGATCCAGTTAAGATTTGACACACATTTTAAATGGATCTTAAACAATCTGATTAACGAGGAAGTTTGAGGTGTCCAAAGAGGGGGTGGATCATTTTAGTGAAGCATGCATGCACAAGTACTTTCGTCAAGTTAGACTTTATGAGCATTATATTAGTAAGTAGACATTGAATAATTTCGGTATTGATGAGATAAAACCAGACACATTGAATTATATTCACTTTGATCTATAGGAATTGCCTCAAATTTCCTCCAGTGCGAGATGCATGTTGACCTTCATTAATAACTACTCTAAGAAGGCCAAGATTTTTGTCATTAAAAAATGATAAAGTTTTTAGACACTTCAAACGCAGAAGAGATTATTAGAGAAGTAGAGTGACAAAAAGATCAAGAGACTAAGGACAAATAACCTAGAATTCTATTCTACATAATTCAATGAGCTATGTAAGGATGAACATATTACCAAAATTTACTCAAATTTCTAAATTTTGTCATATTTTTATAGTTCATTGTAGCTATATTGACTACCTAAGATCATTTTAACTATTTTTATATTACACGGTATAGATTATTATTATGTTGTAAAACTTGCGGAAGTGAAAATCATTTTTTACCAAGTTTGTAAGCTAACTTTTTATTCTTTTTATTACATTTTTATTCATTTAATATTATATATATAATCTTTTCTGTCTTTTATTTTTTATGTATACATTTTCCTTGGTATTTTTATGTGGTTTTGTCTGATTTAGAAATATTTTATACTTTGTGAAGAATATTTTATTATGTATGACAAAATTTTTAGTTAATTAAAATTTATTAATAAGTAATTAATTTGTTTTAATTTAATTTCAAATAATTAATCTAATTAGTATTTTCATGGTCATAGAATACATTTAAATTGACATGTTAATTATTTTTAATCTATTTTAATCTAAAATTATTTCGAATTATTTGTTTTATCTATTTAATTCATTTAATTTATTTAATTAGTTATATAAATTAAATTTCTATTATATTTAAGTTGATTTATTAAATAAGCTTTGAGTTCATATATATTAAGATTGCATTAATTAAAATTCATGCTGCTACTCTTCAAAGTTTTTAATGCTAGTGAGCTACGTAGTTTAATTATATAAATTTTGCTTTATTTATTTTATAATTAAATATTAAAATTGTCTACTTAAAAATATACTTTTATGAGTCTAAATTAAAAATATTTTATCAAGACTTTTTATTTTCTTTAGGTATTATATTATGAAAATATATAATAATAACATTAATGAGAAGTTTTTTTATTATCATCTATGATTGATTTACTATGAAATAGTAAATTAATTAGGTTTAATATTTAATTAAGGTTACAAATAAATAAATTTTATAATAAATTACGGTGGATACATAGTAATTGCAGTATTTTAGGTGCAAAAACATAATTGTTTGTATTTGTAGGTTCATTGCATAACAACAACAATGTGTGTGCGTATTAGAGTATGGGTTTAGATGGCACAACCACTTTTTGATAACTCTCATATTTCCTATTGGTGGAACTTTGATGCATATGTTTGGCTATATAAAGAACCACACATCTCTTATGATTACATAAACTTAATATAGTGTTAGGTCTATAGTGGGTTTCTCCCACGATTTTATCTCGCTCTTTAGAGAGTAGAATTCCATGTAAATCAATGTTTTTCTTATTCTTGATTATACCTTTCTATATTTTATATTTTCATATGGCATTAAAGAAAGTTGATTCTCAGATTATTATGAGATCTAGTTCTTTTTTATCTTTATATGGGTTTCAAGATTTTATTTATGTTAGGGCACCATAGGTATCTGTACAATTGTGTTTATACATATTTATGTGTAAACTAATGCGATTTTTATACAACTCATACTATTTTGTATTTAAGTTTTAGATTTTAAATAAAATAATAAAAAACAAAATCCACTAAAAATAACTTAAACGATAAAAAACATTAACATATATGTATATTTGACTTGTAATATACATAGTACTATTTATTTATGATTGTACACATACACATAAAATAAATAAAAAATATATTTAAAATCCTTATATATATATATATATTAAATTATATAAAACATACTAAGTTATATGTAAAATCATTGACTTAAGAATCATTGCACTAGTTATAAAAGTATATTAAATAAAAATTACATTATTAATCAATTTTCCCAATAAAATAGTAATATATAATAATTTAAAAATAATGTGATTTGTTTATGTACAATATTAATTTTAGTATTTTTTTGAATAAAAAGAGGGTGACATCCCGAATTGGGATTCACCGCATCAGGTATATATTATCAGAAAAAAGAGGAGTACATTACCTGGTGATCCAAAAGCGATATAAAGAGTTACAATGACCAAGTACATTTTCAGGGTAATCCTGCAAAAGGTCTGGATCTTGGTCCGTAGCGGCCCCTCGGAAGTTCTTGTACGCTTTCTTCGTCGAGAATATGCCACCCTCCCATTCAAATGGTCCCTGCCCTGATTGAAACATATTGGTATCGGCAACTCCGATCTCATTCTTTCAAACTCCTCTAATCGCCGAGTAGAGAGAACTGATGCGAACATAGGATCCCAAGACCCCGTCCCCCCTGCTTGTGCCAACGAACAATCCTTCTGAGCAGCAAGAGCAAAAAGCCTTGGGAACCGGTTATTGAGTGGCCCGTCCCCCATCCAGTCATCCCGCCAGAACATAAACCTTTCCCCATTTCCAACCTTCGGCCGCAGTTTCGACATTAGCAATGGTAAGACCTCACGAATACCAGTCCATAGAGGGGACTCGAATCGAATTCTCCCTACCTCTAGCAAGCTTGAAACTCCATAAAGCTCACGTAGGAGTCTGATCACTAACCTGTCGGAATCACCCCAAATGTGAATGACCCACTTTGACAACAATGCTTTATTCATGCATGCCACATCACGAACTCCTAAGCCGCCTTCTCTTATTGGACGCGTCATCTCGTCCCAACCCACAAGATGTACCCCCGACCTTTGCTGTTTCCCATCCGACCAAAAGAATCTCCACATCATAGTTTCAATCTTCTTGCGTACTCCTACCGGCATCAGTCTAGTTGAGAAAAAGAAGATAGGAATGGCCGACAACACATGCTTAAGTAGGATCAGCATTCCCCCTTTTGAGAGGGTCACTGCCTTCCATCCAGCCAACCTCTGTTCAAACCTCTGAAGAACCATATCCCAATCTGCTTTCCTGAGCTTGCCAGCCACCGGGGGAAGACCCAAGTACATAATTGGTAGCTCACCCAATGGACATCCCAACATGTTTGCCAATGTACCACCTTCACCCTCCTCCATCCCAATGGGAACCACCACTGACTTTTGCTTGTTGATTTGAAGTCCGGACAACTTTCTGAAAATTTCCATGATCTGTACCATCCTTCTATTCATATCCTCTGTCCCACCCAGGAAGATCACTGTGTCATCTGCATACTGTAATAGTGGCACAGAAACGGTCCCACAACAAAATCCCTCACACCATCCCGCGTCTACCGCACGCCTGAACATGACCGCCAGCGCATCTGCCACTAGGACAAACAGCATGGGCGCTAACGGACAGCCTTGTCGAATCCCCCGTTGGGGTTGGAAGAAACCACCTTCAGGTCTCCCGTTCACCAGAACTACAAATGAGGAAGTCATGATGCATCTCTTCATCCAGGCAATTTATCGATCGGGGAAGCCACGGCGCCGCAGAGATATCCAGAGGAAGCTCCAGTCTACACAGTCGTAAGCTTTTGTGTAATCAATCTTCCATAACATTCCTTTTTTCTTCGCACGCCTCCAATGGAGGCAGATTTCGGATGCCATAATCAATCCATCTGCCATGTGCCGACCTGGGATGAAAGCAGATTGCCCTTGGAGGATAATCGAGTCGAGGACGCACTTTAACCTGTTCGCTAGAACTTTAGCCACAATAAGGTAGATGGCGTTGGATAGTGCAATTGGCCTGTAATCTTCAACTCACAATGGGTGTTCTTTCTTGTGGAGAAGGAAAAGCAATGCTCTATTGATCTTCTCAAAACCCATGTTCCCTTCCTTGAATTCATCAATCACCTCCATGACCTCATCCTTCAGTAGATCCCAGAACTCTTTATAGAAGGATATTGGAAAGTCATCAGGGCCAGGGGCACCATCCGCATTCAAACCCCAGACTGCCTTCTTCACCTCCTCCTCCTCAAAAGGGGCTTCGAGCCCCAACGCCTGCTCGTCTGACAACACCTCCACCCCTCTCCCAAGCCACCCCATCCCTCCCCCCGCCTCCTTCTAGACTCAGCTATGAAGTGTCCCTTGAGAGCTTGCCCCAACTGCGCGTCCCCCACCACTCTCACCCCCCAACCTCCAGCTCTTGGATGTAATTTCTCCTTCTTCTTCCTGAAGCCACTGAATGAAAGAACCTTGTGTTTGCATCCCCTTCCCACAACCATTTTTGTCTGGACCTCTACCTCCATTCCACCTCTTCCTTCTTGTCCTCTAGCAGTAATTCCTCTAGAAGACGCTCTCTTTCGACAAGCTCCTCCTGGCTCAGCCCTCCCAGATCATCCAGCCCGTCTAGACGAACGACCTCATCTTGGACATCTTTCCTCTTAGCCCTTCGCCTAGTTCTCACCTCCCTCCCATACAATATCAGGAATTTCCTCAGCAACACCAACTTGCCTGCCAGACGGGCCATCGCCGAACCTTCAGGACTCCAACCTGACCAACGCAAAGCCACCTCCTCCTTGAACCCTTCCTCCAAAAGCCATGACCGCTCGAATCTGAAGAAGAATCTAGGCCTCGTTTGCTCCTCTGATGATCAAAGAATCGGTGTATGCTCTGAGTGGGCCCGAGGCAATGCCCAAGCTCGAGATAATGGGAAGTGCTCCGTCCCTTCAGGAGAAAGGAGAAATCAATCCAATCTAGATCTCGATCTCCTATTACGCCACGTATACGTGCATCCTACCGCATCCACAATCGTCAACCCCAACGTTTGAATAAGATTCACAAAAGCTTCAGACCCAGCCTCACGACCACTGCTTTGCAAGGGCCGGTCCTCCGGAAGGATAGTCAAGTTGAGATCCCCTCCAATGAGCCATAATCTGTCCTCCCTTGTTGAACTCACCTGATCCAAATCGGTCGTGAATGGGCCATGAGCACCTCCAGAGGGACCATACACATTCGTCACCGTGAATGAAATACCATCAAGTCGACGCTTCAGCCGCACTGATAGAGAGAAGAGAGATCTTTGCTCGCCCAATTTCTCAAAAACCGCCTTCTTCCAGCCAGTGAGGAGTCCACCTGCCGCACCTTGGGCCTTAATCTCAGCAAACTCAAAAGCACCCATGTCCCCCAAGTCACACCAAAAGCATTCTCCACCCCTCGAGACCTTCGTCTCTTGAAGTAGAAAAACATCAGCATGTGCATCAGAAATAAGATTCTTCACCCCCAACCGTTTTATTATAATTTATTAGATAATTTATAAGATATTTGCGACCCTTGATTTTCTACTTCAGACACATGTCCAAGTCTCTTAAGACTGGACTAGCCTTCCTTTCCTCATTGACTACAACATGGATAGCCACCATTAAGCAACTCCATCCTTTAGCTAGTCAAATCGAGCCATTTCCTAGTCTAGTTTCTCTTCCCTAACATATTCTTCTTCTCTTCTCGACAACCGTGAGCAACCTGCGAGTTACATCTAACTTCTCCTTCATCATCAGTCATTTCTCCAACGTTGATGATAACCACCTAACTGTCAATAATAACATGTTTCCACCCAAACCTTTCCAGTCACCTCTTAATCTCCTCTCTCCTATAAAATCACCCCAAAGGGTACCTTTTCAAAGTATATCTCCACTCTCCTATAAAATCACCCTTAAGGTGGTGAATCTATGATTTATCCCATTAATTAAATTACAGCTTTTTTTAGGGAAATTAGGTGCATTTATATGTTTATATCTCAAATTAATATCCATGCACTTGTAAATAATTTGTATAAATTAGCATTCCATTCAGCATTCATATTTATTTGTAAATATTCTCCTAACTTTACTCTTTTTTTACTAATTCATCATAAAGCCAATTGACCTAAAACTAATTCCGTTGTGTAAATATCACTAATATTAACCAATGAAAATCCTAAAAAAACCAACTTATATATATTTGGGAAAAAAATCCCAAACCCTAATCCCAAGGCAAAAAACTGTAATCAACAACAACAAATACATCTCTTAAAACCGCAACTGCAGCAAGATGAGTTGAAGAATTCCATTCCTAAACAACAGATGAAGCACACTCTGTCCCTGATCAAGGACTTGGAGAAGCAAAAACATATTGAATTGAATGACAATATATATCTTCAACAACTGAAGCCACTAAATTTTGATAAGGGGCAAGGGAATTCTTGTGGGTGGATAGTGAAGGATATGGTTTGATCCTCAAGCGCATCACGGAAGCGTGATCGTCGTATCGAATACGACGTGGAGCGACTAGTCGGACTAGTTGCTCGATGCAGCAGAATTTAAAAAAATTTTCTCACGACGAAACCACATGATCCAAGAACACTTCTCGGATCGTTTCGTCTAAACCACAAACAAGTAATAGGATTACCTCTTGAAGCGTGGTTGCGATCGAGTCTCTAAACGAAGAGACCTCCTGTCTCAAGTCCGATCCGACGGAGGAGACGCTTGCGAGCGCGGGGATGAACCGCGTGCTTCTCGCAATCCATGTTGATGATCCAAGCGACGGATCTCCTGATCTCGACACACGAGATCCGACGTCTTCTTCACGAGCGAGGCACACCGAAGGAGACGGAGATCCACGAGCAGAAGAACGGGCAGCATAACGACGATGCCGCGGCGATGGAGAACCTCTCCATGGCATCCATGGTGGACGGCCATGAGAGGGAGAGAGAGGGCTGACCTCTAGAGAGAAAGAGAGAGAGAGAGAGAGAGAGAGAGATGCTTCTCAAGCATTGTGTGTGTCAAGAGAGAGCATGGGTATGCCTCTCTATTTATAGGGTTTTGGGATCCATGGATCTCAATCCATGTGTCATATAAAATCAATGGTTGAGATTGATTTATGACAATCCAATGGTCAAGATTGTTGTTGGTAAAAGCCAACAACTTGTGATTTAATTTTGATTAAATATATTTGATAAATCAAATATATATTAATACCAAATTAAACCAACTAAATAAGGAGTGAAAAAACAAATGAGAGCCTCCTTCCCTATTGGGAGGAGTGGACGGCCACCAATTCCATAAAGGAATTGGTGCCGCCCCCCTCTTCCCATATGGGGAGGGCAATCCCATGGATTCCCATGGGATTGCATATCTCCTTGTTTTTCTCTCAACTTATTTTCCAACAATTATTCACCAAAAAATAATTCTCAATTAATTTTGGGAATATTGCAATCTTGACATTGGAATATTGTGAATCACATTCACAACCCAAAACAAAATGTAATTTACATTTTCAATTAATTAAACAATGTATATCCAATACACATTAATAATTAATCTACTAATATAAATTATATTTAACTCTCTCTAATACATTATAAATCACATTTATAATATATTATGAATAATTGGATATTACTATCCACATTATTCTTATCCTTGATAATTAAATCATATTTAATCATCTTGGATCTCTTTATCTCATGTGTTCAAATAATATGAATCACATTCACATTATTCACATCTTTGATATTTAAATCACATTTAATTATCTAAGATAACTCTCCTTATAATATGAATCAAATTCATATTATTCATGATAATTAAATCACATTTAATTATCCATTTTCTCAATGCTCGGATACATATATCAACAATAGAATTATCCATGAACTCTTTCAAGGACAATGCGCTTTCTCCGCGAATACTTGGAGATAAGGACAGGGCGAATGTATTGTTCCACGTATAGTGACATGGATATTGAGATCACATCTCAAATCCAGATCTCGGGCCTCCCATAGATGCTTGATTAAATCAAGACCGCAAATCTAATCTTCTCATTGAATCTGAATCACATTCAGATTAATGTCCAACATTTGGACTAAGATCAGATTACTTCTCTACTGAGAGGAGTCACTAAAATCCAGACCCGTTTCGTCACTCCCTAGGAATGGAAGCGTCATGGTTATACAACCGTTTATGATCACATCACCCTCAGGTATTCCTAATACCTGTACATCCTGCATACTGGAAGACTCAGATTAAACCCGAAGTATTGGATCAACTTTATACTGTCTACTTCAGGGTTTTATCAGTAAGTTTCTCATTCGATCATTGGGAGTCGGTATTGATCATATACTTTCCAAAAGCATATATCATACCTAGGTCTTGATTATATACTTTCCAAAAGTATATATCAAACCAAAAAATTCAGTCAAGCTTCCAAAGCGAGACGACCGTGCGCACGGAATTTGATTCTTCCCAATATCTCATGATTGAGCTCATGTCTTCCGGTTCAGTAGTGAACCTGTATGATCCCTTTGAGAGATCATATTACTCATATGCCCTTATATGCACACCAGCGCGCCGGTGTATAGACCTTGATTAGGTCATCAACCTATTGGTCTGCCAAATGTACATACTCAGACATATAGTAACACATCTGTCTCCGGTCAGAGGATGTGTGCCTATATCATGACAGCATATGATATAGGACTTTAGTTATCTCGATCTCATTAAGTCAACTCTTTGACCTAACTAATCTGACACCTCCGAATCTCTATTCCTATGCAGAGGACCTGCATCAAGAAGTCGGTCAGATATCAGCCTAACTGAGAAAGGATTGCCATCTCCTACTCAGGCTGGAGATCATCTCTTAATAATCATTTGACGGTGCTTGATGAGTCCTCAATCTAACTCATTAGATAATCATCTAAGCATCAGCCTCTATGATTCAATAATTGAATCAACAGCTATATGATCATTAAGATGTCCATGGTACATAACCCTAATTGTACTAAGGGACCTATTATGCAAATTATGTACTCTTTATTTCAGATTAAGGAGTGAATTGCAATAACATTTATTGCATAATGGCTCGCCGTGGGCTCGCATGTCCAACAATCTCCCACTAGCCCAAAGAGCCATTAATGGGCTAATCATTTAAACCCACACTCATGTGACAATCATAGGCTATTTAGAAAATAGCTAGGTAAGCTGATCAGTCACTCTGTTCCCAAGAGACTACGCCAAGTCCTTTTACGGCACTTGCATATCTCCTAGTAACAGTGCTCGCATTCAATGTGAATGTTGCATCTCATGCAACCGATACTCAATTTTGTTGGTTATAGTGTCCTTGACACTACATCTTATTAATTATCATAACCAGTATTCCCATAATCCTTATTAGAATACCTTCATTCCTGGAGATCTCTATCTCCTAAGGTATATACAGTCAAGACCCTTATAGATCACTATCTACAAGATCTTAGACTTTTGAAGATAAGACTTTGAGATCACTATCTCTAAGTTTTATCATCTTTGAAGATATTGTTATTACTGCAATCAAGTGTTTTATCTCCATAGTAGGATTAGTAACAGTTTACTACTCCCACTGCATGGTAGGCATCTGGTTCTTGTACACATCTAGCATACATTCAGCTTCTCATAACTGACGCACAAGTGCAAGTAGTTCTAGCATTCACTTCCTCAACTCTTTGAGGTGCTATCCCTCTAGACAGGTCACTACCACATCTTAAAGGAAGGAAGCTTTTCTTGGAATTTTCCAGAAAATAGAATAAGTCCAAGGTGTATTACTAATGTGACGGTCCCAATATCCTCTTCTCTTTGCTTCTGAGCTACTTCAGAACTAAGATCTAAGAGGTATCCTCGAGATCGTATCTCAAGGTATGGAACAACCAAATTATCAAACACTTATTATTTATTCTTATATCATTATAAATGATTAGAATAATATCTACATTAAGCACGATGAACACAATGGAAATCCCACTAAGCATCGCATGGTTCATCAAGATTTTATCTGAAATCATAACATTTATAATTTCATCAAATCTTATGTTCCAACTACAAGAAACTTATTGGAGTCCAAAGATGGAGTTCTTCAGCTAGCACACCTTGCTTTCCTCAACCATGAAGCCCTGGGGCTACTTCATATGAATATCCTCAGAGGTATTCATAGAGGAATGCAATCTTGAATCACACCATGAAGATGTCATAGACAAGTTGTGTAGCTATAGTTAGCAATATTCTGATGGGTTGAAGCAAGGTCACTGGAGAGCAAGTCTTATCGCATGTGATGCCTTCTCTTCGGTGTGTAGCTCATGGCTACGAACTGTGCTTTGAAGGTCTATACCTTCTCATCAGGTTCCCTCTTTCTCTTAAAGATCCATTTACACTTTAATGGGTCTGACCCATATAGGTGGATCCTCGAGGGTCCATATACAACACTTGTATATGAAGTCTACATTAGACTTTTATTGCTAACATCCATCTTTCCATGTCATGATCCTCAAGAGCTTCATCACATGAAGTCCGGTCATTTTCAGATTTAACTGACACATGGAATCCATCCTCAAACTTATTTGAAGAGGTATTAATGTTTCATCTTTAATTATCTATTTTGTTTTCGATTTCAGGAGCATCATTATCTTTTCAAGATTAAATGAGTTCCTTTACTTCATTTTCATCTTGATTCTCAAGAGAGTCATCCTATAAGAATCATATTCTCAAAGATGAGTTCTTTTAAGAATCTCAAGGTCATAAAGTAGGTATCTAATACCATCCTTTATTTTCCTAATGAAGTAGCACTCTCTAGTGCTAGATTCCAGCTTACATGCATGGAACCTTATTAAGTGTATAATGTAGTCTCTACCACATATACCTGGAAACTAAGAGATAATTATGCTAAGATTAATCATTGATCAAATCATGTCATACATGATCAATTGTATCTCCCTACAACTCTATTGAGGTAAGGTTCATTAGAAGGATTGGGATAGGAAAGATATTCATATCTCCATAATGTATTTCTTGAATTCATCTAATAGGTACAGGCTACCTTGGTTAGATCAAATTCATTTCATCTTCCTTCAAACTTTGGTTCTAAACCAAAATTGCAAAATCTTTGAACATTTCAAAGGTTTCTTAGGTGAAGAGAAGAAATCTCATATCATACATAATCATTAACAGATATCACATATCCATAATGTTTACTATGATATAGATGATCTGCATACATCAATATGTATGAGATCCTTAATACCTTGACACCTTACACCTTTCCCAAGGAAGGATGTATTGGACATTTTTACTTTGAATACAATATTCACAAGTATGTGAGATTTGATGCTTTAGACAATCTAAAGTTTCATGTCTTACTAGTCCATTGATCTCATCAACAGACATATGTCCAAAATTTGATGTCAGATCATTATCAAATGATCTTTATCCTCCTATTGATCTTTTTAATTTTCAGTATTAAAAAAACTTAATGAACCATTCATTAATTTTCTAGTTTAATAGAGTCCACTAGATTTTAGATTACTATCTGAAATATTTCCATCATAACTCTTTATGATAGATTTATTACAGAATTCATGTTTATATCCAACAATTAGAAATAAACAATGAGTGTATTCTAATATCTAGGTCATAGAGACATTCTCTAAGACTAAGGGCTCCCACTGAAAATATGAAGTCTATTGATCTCATGGAAATTGTTGCAACACTTTCATCACTTTCAACATGGATGACCAATAAACCTTAAGATCAAATTTCTAATACATATGCAACCAATTGCAAGTGTCATTAGAAAATTTGAGATACAATTATTAGACTTTATCTTATCAAATAAGTAAGTCAATATCAATGATTATATGTAGATTATACTGATGCTCCATCCGAGTCCTTTTCTGAGGATTCTAGACAGACTTGATAGTCATACTATCAACACATCAACTTATTGCAGTATTGGCATTCATCCAACTCTTTGGATGTCATATGGAAGTCACAGAAGTACAGTCAACTCTTTGACTATACCTCTTACTTGGGTCCAACCCATGCTTCCACTGCGCTCCCTTTGTCTATAAGCAACCTTTGCTCAAGACCAAAGATCTCTTATGTTAAAATCAAAAATTTCAATATAAGAGTATTTCAACATTTATACAAGCTTCATTTAAGTTCATATAATATGAATATTATGAAGCTTCATGAATGACTAGAGTATAGACAGTAGAATGATGACACTCATCATCTACATCCATCTAAACTCTTTGAAGCATCAGTTCAGGTAGGTATTCAAACAATTTGAATACATTATCTCTAATAGATCTACCATTCTACATGATGTAGAGAACCATGTCATTCATGATTAAATGTCAAGAGCACATATGTATGCCAGAATATCTTTATTGATGTTATAAGGATTAATTTGATAATTACGATCATCATCGACATGTCACTTCAAAAGTACATTCGTTAAGATCAAGACTTATAGAGACATACAAACCCTAGGGTTTTAGTCCTATTGTCCTTTTAATTATCACTTCTCATTATAATGAGGAAACTTGCATATTGCAACCACATACATTATGTGTCCAACTGCAATTACAATATCTGGATCAAGGGTCCAATCCATGATATTTTACTGGTTATTATTGAGTATAGAATTGAGTGGGATTAATGAAGGATTATCTGAAATAAGAAATTTGCATAAGGGTATATATTTATATATATACATATTATACTTTGATTTAGGAGTTTTTATATCAAAGTTGTCTTGCCATGTCAACAATGAAAGTTCATTCCCTTAATCACTTTCAATGTAAGAGATATACTTACCATTATATCTCAGCAAGATCTGGGATCTCCTCTTTATCTTTGTTACATCCCAATAATATGAGAAACTGCAACTCCAATAAAGAGAAGCGGGAACACATTCCGCCTTGCAAGTCCAACTTGCATTTCCCAATTCAGTCTTTAACACCCGGGCCCACCACCCCTAAGGTGATGTTGACCCGTCGTTAATTGAACCAACCGTCAACAGGAATAGAACTCGCTATGCGCAATCCAATATCGCCCCAATAATATGAGGATCCGATATTGGGGTCACTACGCATACGGCCTTACTCTTTCGAGAAGCAAAGAGTCCGATCCAGATGCGCTTGTATATAGGAGCTGTCACTACGTACATGCGTCTCCTATATACAATCCCTGGCGACGGAAACCCTTCGCCTTGACGGGAGACCATGGATGTCACTTATGTGATCCTCCACCTCTTATTCAAATTTAATTAATTACTATGAATCACATTCATATAATTAATTCTTCCAAGGGAATTATTAACTCTAATCATATTAGAGTATTCTCAATTGGATATAATTAACTTAATCATATTAAATTAATTATCAACCCAATTCAATCAATCAAACTTAATTTTATGCTTGAATATATATATGGTATTATTCTCAAAGTACGTATTAATTCGTATTTTAATAATTAGAAAAATACATCATAATCCCTCGGACATTATCCCGGCCCTACCCGTTGTCATGGCCAGTACCGACGGGAGTGGGGCGGACCACATACGTTGCAACCCGCTGACCCAGCGATCCCCGACTAGACACCATATCCGCCTCGGGAAAGGATAATGCCAAATTGATTATTTTGTACTTGAGATGATCATCGGTTCTTCAACCGAAATTATACCATATAGTAATCAAAACAATTTTGATTTTAAGGAAATTTGCTAGGCAAATTCCCAAGTCCTATTCAAGCAAGAAGTTTGATGATTGTAATTCCAATTATGGTTTAGATCAAATCTAATCAACTAATTGGTTGGGGCCAAGTCAATTAGGCAAATAATCATGTTTCAATATTTCACAAATATTTTTCAAGATTATTTCACTAAATTAACAATTAATTTCACCAATTGACAATCACTTGGTTCTAGATTAGGAAAGCAATTTCAGCAGTGACCCCTACTTACTAAAATTGGCATATCTCAATCATATTAAATCCAAATTAAGCAAAGTCAATTTCTAAAGTTTGCTAATTTGATTTTGGACAGAACCTAAGTGATGTTTCACGCATTTCGAGGCAAGTCTAAACAGTAATTAACATTTTAATCACGTTCAGATTCACAGTTCCCGCAACAGTGCATACATGTTCATTAAAACGACCATATCTCGAGCATACGAAATCCGATTTACGCAAACTCAGATCCTCTGGTTTCCTTATTTAATGGGGAACATAATCCAAGTATAAAATTTGTGTTTAAACAATTTTAACAGTGCCGAATTTCTTTACTAAACAGATCTGCGAAATCAAATGCGATGAAAACTTTCGCGACCTTAACGAAACCAAGTCGTCCTTGGTTAACGAATCACTATTCGAAACCGTCGACCTAAGGCTCTGATACCACTTGAAGGATATGGTTTGATCCTCAAGCGCATCACGGAAGCGTGATCGTCATATTGAATACGACGTGGAGCGACTAGTCGGACTAGTTGCTCGATGCAGCGGAATTTAAAAAAATTTTCTCACGACGAAACCACATGATCCAAGAACACTTCTCGGATCGTTTCGTCTAAACCACAAACAAGTAATAGGATTACCTCTTGAAGCGTGGTTGCGATCGAGTCTCTAAACGAAGAGACCTCCTGTCTCAAGTCCGATCCGACGGAGGAGACGCTTGCGAGTGCGGGGATGAACCGCGTGCTTCTCGCAATCCATGTTGATGATCCAAGCGACGGATCTCCTGATCTCGACACACGAGATCCGACGTCTTCTTCACGAGCGAGGCACACCGAAGGAGACGGAGATCCACGAGCAGAAGAACGGGCAGCATAACGACGATGCCGCGGCGATGGAGAACCTCTCCATGGCATCCATGGTGGACGGCCATGAGAGGGAGAGAGAGGGCTGACCTCTAGAGAGAAAGAGAGAGAGAGAGAGAGAGAGAGAGAGATGCTTCTCAAGCATTGTGTGTGTCAAGAGAGAGTATGGGTATGCCTCTCTATTTATAGGGTTTTGGGATCCATGGATCTCAATCCATGTGTCATATAAAATCAATGGTTGAGATTGATTTATGACAATCCAATGGTCAAGATTGTTGTTGGTAAAAGCCAACAACTTGTGATTTAATTTTGATTAAATATATTTGATAAATCAAATATATATTAATACCAAATTAAACCAACTAAATAAGGAGGGAAAAAATAAATGAGAGCCTCCTTCCCTATTGGGAGGAGTGGACGGCCACCAATTCCATAAAGGAATTGGTGCCGCCCCCCTCTTCCCATATGGGGAGGGCAATCCCATGGATTCCCATGGGATTGCATATCTCCTTGTTTTTCTCTCAACTTATTTTCCAACAATTATTCACCAAAAAATAATTCTCAATTAATTTTGGGAATATTGCAATCTTGACATTGGAATATTGTGAATCACATTCACAACCCAAAACAAAATGTAATTTACATTTTCAATTAATTAAACAATGTATATCCAATACACATTAATAATTAATCTACTAATATAAATTATATTTAACTCTCTCTAATACATTATAAATCACATTTATAATATATTATGAATAATTGGATATTACTATCCACATTATTCTTATCCTTGATAATTAAATCATATTTAATCATCTTGGATCTCTTTATCTCATGTGTTCAAATAATATGAATCACATTCACATTATTCACATCTTTGATAACTAAATCACATTTAATTATCTAAGATAACTCTCCTTATAATATGAATCAAATTCATATTATTCATGATAATTAAATCACATTTAATTATCCATTTTCTCAATGCTCGGATACATATATCAACAATAGAATTATCCATGAACTCTTTCAAGGACAATGCGCTTTCTCCGCGAATACTTGGAGATAAGGACAGGGCGATTGTATTGTTCCACGTATAGTGACATGGATATTGAGATCACATCTCAAATCCAGATCTCGGGCCTCCCATAGATGCTTGATTAAATCAAGACCGCAAATCTAATCTTCTCATTGAATCTGAATCACATTCAGATTAATGTCCAACATTTGGACTAAGATCAGATTACTTCTCTACTGAGAGGAGTCACTAAAATCCAGACCCGTTTCATCACTCCCTAGGAATGGAAGCGTCATGGTTATACAACCGTTTATGATCACATCACCCTCAGGTATTCCTAATACCTGTACATCCTGCATACTGGAAGACTCAGATTAAACCCGAAGTATTGGATCAACTTTATACTGTCTACTTCAGGGTTTTATCAGTAAGTTTCTCATTCGATCATTGGGAGTCGGTATTGATCATATACTTTCCAAAAGCATATATCATACCTAGGTCTTGATTATATACTTTCCAAAAGTATATATCAAACCAAAAAATTCAGTCAAGCTTCCAAAGCGAGACGACCGTGCGCACGGAATTTGATTCTTCCCAATATCTCATGATTGAGCTCATGTCTTCCGGTTCAGTAGTGAACCTGTATGATCCCTTTGAGAGATCATATTACTCATATGCCCTTATATGCACACCAGCGCGCCGGTGTATAGACCTTGATTAGGTCATCAACCTATTGGTCTGCCAAATGTACATACTCAGACATATAGTAACACATCTGTCTCCGGTCAGAGGATGTGTGCTTATATCATGACAGCATATGATATAGGACTTTAGTTATCTCGATCTCATTAAGTCAACTCTTTGACCTAACTAATCTGACACCTCCGAATCTCTATTCCTATGCAGAGGACCTGCATCAAGAAGTCGGTCAGATATCAGCCTAACTGAGAAAGGATTGCCATCTCCTACTCAGGCTGGAGATCATCTCTTAATAATCATTTGACGGTGCTTGATGAGTCCTCAATCTAACTCATTAGATATTCATCTAAGCACCAGCCTCTATGATTCAATAATTGAATCAACAGCTATATGATCATTAAGATGGCCATGGTACATAACCCTAATTGTACTAAGGGACCTATTATGCAAACTATGTACTCTTTATTTCAGATTAAGGAGTGAATTGCAATAACATTTATTGCATAATGGCTCGTCGTGGGCTCGCATGTCCAACAGATAGATCCTCCTGCAAGGATTGTGAGAAGAGATGGAGCTATAGTGATTAATGATGGGGAGGAAAGGGTGCAGCTTCACGAAGAAATTGTTTCCCCTTTTCCTTCCAAGCCCCCATTTTTCAAGCCTCAAGAACATGCCAAAAATGATGACATCTTGAAGAAAGTGGTATCAAAAAGAAGGGGAAGAAAAATGATGATTTGGAGATCAAAAGCAAGACACTTTCTCAGCTAAGTTAAGAAATAAAGGCTCAAAATCCAAGGATCAACATCAGCAACAAAAAGTTGGAAAGAAATCAAAGGAAGAAAAGAAAAGGAATGATTGTGAATGTGAATGGACACCCCTTGTTCCTTAGCAGCTGATTCAGGAAAAGGAGGATGAAAGGGATGTTATTGATGAGTTAATTGAGACCGACTTAACTCAACCTTATGATGTAACTCCTTCCATGCCAAAGAGTTTTGACTTCTCTATGCTGAAGTAAGGTTGGGAGATACTAATGTTGAAGAAAGATTTTCTATATGGAAAGCTTGCTCCATATTCTCCATTGAAGCAACAACAACAACAATCGGAAGCTGAAATTCATAAAAAAAATTATAGAAGAGCAGCAGAAGGATCCCATGGAAATCAATGAAGATGTAGAATTGATTGGAAGTTATGAGGTTTTTGTAACCATTCTAGGTATTGAAGAAGGAATATGAAGTGCAGAATAACTCCAATTTGATGATTTTATTAAGGAAGGATGGTTTAGGGTTAAAAAACCTTCTAATAGTGCAAGTATTCTGGGCTAAGGACTGATCCTTATGGGATTATGATGAATATACATTCATTCACCATTATTCCTTTATTTTATTTTTAAGTCCCTAGATAAATGCATGTAAATATGGTAAACTTGAATAAATTAACACTCTGACCTTTGTCTATAAATAGTATTTAAATACATGTATTTAAATATAAAATAAATGAATAAAGAAAAGAAAAGAAAAATAAAGGAAGTATTGTAAATACTAACTGACTCTAAACCCAGAGACTAAGTCAATATTGACTTGGTCAATAAAGAACAAACAAATACAGACAAAATAACACTATCACCTAGAAACCCTAGATGACCAGTTGATGAATCTGTGATTCATCACTCTAAAAGTGATTGATTAAGCTCAGTTCCCCAAAATTCACCTGCATTTTATCAATTATCATGCATATTTAGCATGCATGCATATGTAAATAATAATTGCATATTACCACTCATAAATGCATAAAATAAGAAGCCAAAAATCCTCAACCCATTTGACCTGTAAACTAGCTAAATTCCCCGATTTTTAATCAACTCATGCTAACTCCAAATCATCTGAAACCAGATCCATTTTGTACATATTACTAAGAAGAATAAATGAAAAATACGAAAAAAATCACTAATATAAACAAGTGGTCCAGAAACTCAAATCCTAATTCCAGAATTTCCAGATTAAAACGTGGATATCTTCCTCATATAGTGTCTGAGTTGATCTAACTCACTGTTGAACTAATGTACATTCAATAACCTTCAAAACAGGACCATGTTTAAGTGAATCGGAGCCATACGTGAAAGTTGGGTTTTCTACCTCTTTTGTACATAATTTATTTTACCTGATTTCGACCTATTATTTTATGTACATATTTAACTCTTTTTATTTTATTTATTTTTCATTTATTTTATTTGACAAAAGTTTTATTAAAACACGTAAAAATCCAAACTTAAAATAAAACTAAAATCATAGAAACTAACCAAGTTTGAGTGTCCACTAAAAGTCTATAGAAAAGTCATCTTTTTCGTACTTTATTTTAGTACTTCATTTTCTTAATTATTAAAAATCCCAAAAAATTAGATTAACATGTAAATATTTGTATTTTATTTTATCGTATTTTTTTTCAGATTTTTATCTTAATTAAAAATCACAAAAAAGTTACCCCTAAAATCCAGTATTTTATACACATAGAGTACCACCAAAAATATCACTTTATGCAATTGACCTATTTTGGTTTTAGTCTCTTCATAAAAAGTATATATAACTTTAGTGATGAAAATTTTTCGATCTGAGGTCGTTTGCTCTTTCTTTTTTATTTTCTATTAATTTTATTTTCCAATTTTTCTAGAGCTGACACGTGGCATCTCTGGGAGCTACCACATGTCATCCATTTTTGGATTTATTTATATTTTGTTTTATTAAAAAACTAATAAAAAATAAAAAATAGTGGCAAGATCTTGGTCGTCAGATCTCAATCGATTGGACGACCTCAGACCCTTCATCCTCCTCCTCTGATTTCGCCCCTCAAGAGCTGCCGCCTCCACGATATTCACCTCCTTCCTCTTTTGACGCCGCTCTGCCACCCTCATCTTCTCCCCTTTCCTTCCATACCCGACGTCGCCACCGCCAACGAATCCTCCTCACAATCCCATCGAAGATCTCTTCCCCGATCTCCTTGCAGATCAAGCCTCCCTCAATCTCTCAACCTCGTCATCTCCTCATTCCATATCCTCACCCTCTCCCTGTCCTATAAAAAGCACCGTCGCCCCTCCGTTAGATTTCAACCGTCGATACTCCATCAGAAGAGTTACACCGCCCACGGTGACATCTTGAAGTCATGCATCCCTCCTCGGCGAGATCCAAGGCCTATCGACCTTGCTGCAGCACTACCACGCCATGTGAAGCTGCTCTTGCTCCGGTCCCATGGCTGTCGAGCCCTCCTCACCTATCTCGAGGTATACACCATTTCCTCTCCATCTCCGTTGTGTATCCCCTCTACCTCCAATCGCTCCATCTTCCACTCCTCCACCAATCATCTTCTACTTCGAACGCAACACCTTCACTTCGTTCCCTCGTCTCCTCCATCTGATCTACAATTGATACCCTCCTCCAAGCCTTTCACTGCTATGACTCCACTCATTACAATCTCTAGGATCTCATCTCCAGAGCCTCTTCTCTGACAGCTGGAGCCCCTACTCCTTCGACATTCACCACCTCCGCCTACAAGGGTTTGCTACTTCACCACCATCGACATCAGCCACGACAACCATCTCCACCTTCTATTCAAAGCCATCTGCAGGCGGTGCAGTCCCTCCACCTTTGGACCTCCTTCTCCAGCCAATGATCACCGTTCAGGAGAAAAATCACACTCTCCCCCGCTGTCAGTCGCTGCTCCTCCCTCGCTTTGACTTCACTCGCGAGCAACGCCCATCTGCCCATACTCTGCCAATCGATTGCGTGCCGTCGGGGGCCGTACCTGATGAGTCCACATTTCATCATCTTTATTCTATCATTTTGGCCTCAAAAACCCTAGTAAATGCGTGTAAATACTATTAAATTCATCATCTTAGCATTCATGCATGTGCATGTAAATAGTGTATAAAATACTGTAATTAAAGCCAAAATTATAGAATAAATAAAAGAAAATAAAAAGAATAAAATATTGAAAATATTTTATGACCCATAACCCCGAGACTTAGGCATCTTGATGAATAGGTCGACCATGAATAAAGTAGGGGGAGATAAGGGCCAGACTACAATGTTTTGCATTCATTCTTTATTCATTTTCGGACCTATTTTTGATTCCACTTTTTATACCTCAAATAAAGAGACTTTGTACATGAAAGTTATAGAAATTAAATAAAGAAAAATACAAAATTTATTCCACTTAAAATTAATGTACAGATAAAAAGTTATGGCCTGAATAAAAATCCATAATCCCAACTTCCCAGACCCGTATCTCACAAATGAAAACTCCAAATGCAGCAAACTCACCTTTAATTGTATATAGTTAAAAATAAGCTATTTAATGGCAGTGGTTTCGCATTTGGCGGAGCTGCGGTTTGAAAGTTGAGTTTTGGACCCTCATTGTATACTTGTACATATTAAAATATTCAATTTATTATTTATTCATTATTTTTGTAATTTTAAATTTTTATAATTATGTAAATGTTATTTATAATACTTATGTACATTAAAATCAGAATAAAAAACTAAATAAAATACAAAATAAAAATACATGTATATATCATACATAGGTAAAATACCTATACACATACCTATATAATACATACTTTTATTTTATTAAGTATACAAAATACATCAGAAAAATAAAATAAAAAATATAATTATGTGTATAAAAGTATTTTATAATTATATAAAATAATAAATTAAAATAAATAAATTAAAATTACAAAATAAAAATAAAAGAATAAAATATATAAATGTTATACCTATAAAGGGTATAAAAGTAAACTTGTAAAAATATACTTCCTAAAAATAAATAAAAATCATTATAAAATACTTTATAAAATTATAAATAATTTTTATTTTACAACCTAAAAATAATAATATCATTTACTATTTTTAAAATTATTTTTAAATCTCTTTTAGAACCTTTTTCCTGGTTGGTCCACGTGGACCAACCAGGAGGCAGTCACAGTTGACCTCGGTCAACTGTCTGCCCTAGGATCTGTAGCCTCTGCCAGCCTTGTTTTTGACCCACTTTTGCGGATTTATCGAGGCCAAACCTTTCATCTTTTGGTGTTGCATCCTTCTGCAACATTGCTCCTTGACCATCCAGCTTACACGCCTGGACGTTGTCCTAGGCTGTCGTGCATCGATTCGCCCGTTGACACTCGATCTTGTAGCCCTGTCCGTCAACCCAATAAAATGGAAACCTTGACTTCCATTCAAATTCGAACCCCATTCTTTGGTCCTTCATCCCCATTTCATTCCACCTTGGCTCCCTGGAGGTGACAGCTCCATCTTGGCGTCTTCAAGGCGGCGGAGCGACGGGATTCTGGGCGTTCCACCCCACCTCCGGCCACGTGCTGTAGAGGTATCTTCTACCTCAGGGTTAGTCCCTTCGAGGTGCTTATCTCTCTCCTTTTTCGTTCACTTTTATTCCCTGTAGTCGTAGCTTATCGCAACCACTTTCATTTCCGACTTTCGTCGATCACATCACATAATCGAAACCTCTGCCGAAGCGCACCTCCGGTGAGCCCCCATATCGACGTTCACGCTAACTTTCGCGCCACCGCGGGGTCGGGGCAGTTTGCCCCCGACGCCTTCACTCTTTTTTTGCAGGGTTTGAGCCTAAACTCGCGCTTGGAGCTCGTCTTGGAGGAGGCGGAGGTACCTGGAGCTCTTCCGCTCCGGCGACCTCTTGCGAGCCCCTCGGCCATCGGCGAGGATTTCTGGAGTGACCGGCACATCAAGGTCCCTTGCAGGAGGCTGGGGAGACATTTTGGAGCTTCACTGGGCGGCGGAGGAGCCTGATCGACGCTGGGGAAACTTGCCTCCACGCGAGTTCATCCCAGTTCGTCCTGGCCCCTTTGTAGCCATCAGATCTTCGAGGTCTCCCAGACGCGCCAGCCACTGTTGGATCCGAACATTCTCCGTCGTTCGATCACGCAAAGATCTTCTAATCGGGGCCGTTCAAGATCGAAGGGGTACAGGCCACGGATCTCCGCCACGTGTTTAAGTGAAGATCTTCAGCCGTCAGATCCGCCTTCGTGGGTATTTTTCGCATCTAACCTGCGAAGTTTTTGTATTTATTAGTTAATATTAAAACATTCATTGGAAATTTTATTATTTTTGTAATAATCAGTAAAAGGCCCCCGAACATTCAGTATTTGCGAACAGGCCCAAGCCACGTCACCTCACGTGAGGCGCGGGGAATTTTGCACAGACACCCCCGCAGGTGTTGCTATTTCGTCTAGGTCCTGAAACTTAGATATCCTGTGTAAACTTTTTGGAATATTTGCATCAAGGCCCTCAGACTTTTGGATATTGCAGATAGGTCCTTCCCAGGCGCGTGCTAGTCACGCGCCCTGGTGGGTAATTTACAGGGATACCCCTGCGAGTCTTGTATTTTGTAATTGGTCCAAGAACTTTATTGATTAGTGTTATATTTTGTTGGAAAATTACAATTGTGCCCATGGATGTTTTGATATTTGCATATATACCCCTGTCAGGCTAAATATTTTTGCTTGCTTTCTCTATTTATTTCATGCATTTCTAAAAGCCCAAAAAATCCACAAAAATCATCTTAAGCTCCTGTTAACTTGCACATTCATGCCATAATTTTGCATTGCATTTTTGTTGCATTTTAATATTTATTAAAAATCAAAAACATGCATTTTAGCTACTATCTATCTTAGAAAATACCAAAAAAATATTAAAACATCTTAAAAATTCCGAAAAAATTACCTAAGGTATATTTTATTGTATTTAGGGTCAATCCAAAAATCACTAAAAAATTCAAAACAAAAACCTTAAAAATTAAAAAAGACCCTAAAACTTCCAAAAAAATCTAAAAAATTCTAGAAAAATAAAAAAAATACAAACTCAGGTTCTGTAGATTCTCTATTTTATTCTCTTTATTTTAAAATTAATTTGGGAAAATTTTGATACTGTTTGCTATTTTTCATTCCCATTTTAAATTCGGCAACAATCTTAATTCACTGTTTTCCTTTATTTTAGCTTTTAGAAAATACCAAAAAGATTCTGAAAAATCCCCAAAAATCACAAAAACACTATAAAAATATAAAAAGACCAAAAATATTTTATTTCTCAATTTTGAGCATTTTCCCTTATTCTTATAAATATTCTATCCCCTCTTTTCTTATATAGTTTATATATTCCAATAGTGAAAAAGAAAATAAAAAAATATAAAATATAAAAAGAAAATATAAAATCAGAAAATTAAAAATCAAAATACAAAATTAAAAAAAATAAAGAAAATAAAAATTAAAAACCCACAAAAACATTTGCATTGCATTATGTAGACAATACATCACATTCACACACACACACACTTGTTGATTTATCCTGCCTTGCTCCCTCTGTTTGAATTCTCTACGTACTTGCATCTATACATCTTTTATGTAGAGTTAAAAATAAATTTGACTCCACATTTGTCTGTCATTGTTTGATATTTGATTGTGGGTTCATTGTTGATTAAATCTAGATTTTTAGCGGTCACCACAGCGACCTCTGTGTTCCCGCCTTGTGTGGATCACAAGACCGTTAGAAATTTGGCTTTATCAAATGGCGTCGTTACCGGGGAGCAACAACACATAGATCATTTTTGCTTGTGTTTGTGATTATTTGTCTATTTTGCGGCTTTCATTTTTGTTATTTTATTTTCATTATTTTTGATATATCTGTTGAATTGTCTAACCACTCTCCTTATTTGGATTTCATGCGAGGTACGCGGATCGAGGGAGGAGCCCCTCTTGGAGCACCTTAGCACCCACGTGAAGCGGCTTTAGCCTAGCACAAAGAAGGACTTGGAGGATTTTGCAGACAACTCCTTAGCATTTATTTTCTTGTATTTATTTTGTAATTTGTAGTGAGAGAGAGACTGTTTATTTGTAATAATACAGGTACCCCGAACACTTTGGACTCTTGAGCCTAATTTCCAAGTGATTGTTCACTTGGGGGCTCGCCACAGTTTTTGTCGGCTTTTCATCGCATTTTTTATGTTGTTTTCTCGGTTTTGATTTTATTTCTTTTGTGTGATTGAGCCCATAGTTTTAGGATTGCTTGCGATAGATTAAGGCCAAATACCTAATATCTTTGCATGTGCCTATAGTATCATTTGGACTTATTCAAATCATTAAACAGTTGATTCACTATCTTCGAGCCGTCGCGCCATGAGCTCACCTTGCCAAGCGCTTCTACTGAACTCGATTTGTCAAGAGGAGGAGGGGTGAGCCTAGACCAGACTCTAGGATTGAGGATTTGTGGTCAACTTGTGGTTCTTCACGATAATAGCAATTTCTGAAACTTAGGGCGATTTCATCGGCTTCGCATTTGCATATAGATAGGTTTCAATTCTGCTGAGCATCTTTGCATGTAGAGTGCTGGAGGCAAGGTGAGCATTTCTCTTTAGCATTCATCATTGTTTGCCGCTTGCATTGCTTTTCCGCCTCTCCCTCTGATTTTGCCAACCTAGGTGCTAAGTATAAATTGAATCCCCGATAGGACCGTGCATTTTTATTAAAAATCCAAAAAAAAGTGAGAACAAATAAAATTGGGACTGCTAATTTTACTCAACCCTAAAATCAACCAAAAAGAAAATCATTGTCTTGGGATGAGTAATCCCCTCATTGTCTTCATTTTTACTTGCTCGCGCACACACTAAGGTTAGTGCCCAAATCCCATATTCAGCCCCCTAAGTGTTTGCGTAATTTTGGACTTCTCACCTAACTCTAAAACAGACAAGATAAAAGACCGACTTTTCGGTCTCTACCGAGTTGAGTAGGTCAATTGAGGGTTTGACTTGTTTTCATTTTTGCTTGTGATTGTTTTGTGTGTATCCTAGATCGCTTCTACGCACTTGCGCCTTCTTCTTCGCTCTCTTGACTTGACCGTCGTGCTCCCCCAAATAATTTCCTTTTGATTTCGAGATGGACCCCTGGAGTGCTTTTTATCCGGACTTTTGCGGATCCCTCATTCACTCCAGCCGGTCCACCTCCCTTTTATCAGGAGGATCCTCCTCCTACTTTTTCTGATTTTTGTACATATCCGGCTCAGCCACAGTATCACGACTCGGACTTCTACCCACCTCCACCCCCACCTGTGTATTATTCACCTCCACCTTCACATCCACCCGAGTCTGACCTGATGGAGTCACCTCCCTCGATCTCTATGAGTGATATCTTGAATCGGATGACAAAGCGCATTGAATTGATGAATGATGATCTTGCTTTCTTGAGGAAGAATCAGATTAATGCTCCTTTCGTTGGGGATACAGCTTCACTTGTGGGTGATCATGGGAGCTTGCAATCGCCAAAAATACAAAAAAATGAGAAAAATGTAAAAACCCAAAAAGGGTTCAGGAGATACTTGGTTGATCGAGATCGTGAGGAGAGGTACCACTTGCCAGAACCTTCACCCACGCAACCTTTCACACAATGTCCCACCTTCGACCCTGAGGATGCCGCTGTACAGACTGCTCTTGGCATTCCTCATGTAGATGCTGATTCTGACTTCCTCCCTTGTATGGAGGAAGTATAAAAATTCAAAAAAATGTTAACTGAACCCAAAGTGGTGGCTACTATTCATAAGATTATCCGTTCCCCACTTCAGCAGGCCATGACCGATTTAGCTGCTCCTCTTCCCAAGAAGAGAAAGCGAAGGAGCAGATCTGAGCACCACATTCTGACCATGGCCACTACCCACGCCATCACACATCGTCCCATTCCCAGAAAGAAGAACACAGCTACTCCTTTCATCACTTGCACCATCTCTGACTATACTTGTGATCACACTCTCCTGGACGGCGGTCCTTCGATTAGCATATTACCCTTCTCGCTGGTACAGTCCCTTCACTTAGGGCCTCTAAAGAAAACCAGGATGATCATTCAATTTGCTGATGGATCTATCAAGAGGCCGAAGGGAATCCTTGAAAACGCCATCATTTCTATTCAGGGCACGAGCCACCATGTTGATTTTGTCGTGTTGCCCATGGAGACCTCCACAAGGGAGCTATCTCCAATCATCCTGTGACGACCATTCCTCGCCTCTGCGAGGGTCGTTATCGACTATGGATCAGGAGAGATTCGTTTCCGACCTGTTGACAGGAGCGAAGCCTCGATCACCGCACCCATAGTTGTTCAGAGACCTGCACCTGATGCACCTTCACTGATTGTAGTTGATTCCGAGGCCTGTGACCGATCTAAGGATATTAGAGATGTTTGCTTAGCGACCCCTGATGAGACCCGAAGAATCCCCCGAAAGGGGAGGAAATTAGAAAGCATAGACCTCACAGTTCCTCCTCCTGGTGTGTGGCGATGTGTTGATGAAATCCAAAGCATTTACGTGATTGATACCATTGAGCGGTGGGCAGATACTAAGGCTAGACATGACGGACCTGGTTTGACTACTTCCACTGATAAGTCCGTTCCTGGTCACTCAAACATAAAGATGATTGAGGTCGGTTATGATGCTGCCATTTATTTTGATAGATTCAGGCCTCTTGTTGAAGACAATGATTCAGGTGAGACACTTGAGTACGATCTGAGTTATACTACTTCCACTGATGACTTCGTTCCTTTTGGTTTTGACCTGGACGAGACCTCGTAGGACGACTCCGATTACACTTCTTCCGAGGATGATGAGTTCATCCCTTTTCACTTTGATATCGGCGAGACCTCCAAGGCCAGACCTGACCACACTTCTTCCACTCGTCCGTCTGAGCCTTTACACCATAGGACCACCAAGGGCGAACCTAGCCATACTACTTCCATTGACCAGTTCGTGCCTCTTCGATTTGATTCCACTGAGGGCTTTCACCGCATCGATCCTGATCGGCTTTCCTCCACGGTGGATCCCGATGTCGACATACACCATATCAGATCTATCCCTCAGCGGTCTCGTAAGAAGGTTTGCTTTCCACCATCTTGACCATATGTATATCCATTTCTGTTGTATATTCTCGCTCGTGTATCTCTATCTATCTCTCGTATTGCACGTCCACCCATTCTCGTGTTTGCCTTGATTAGGACGTACCTTGTCCTAAGTATGGGGGGTGGACGAGCCGAGTGTTCTTTCGTCGTTCCGTTTCATCACTCCTGTTGTTGCCTATACTTAGGGCTTCTTTTACCCTAAGTACAGGGGGAGTGACGTGTACATCCTCATGATCTCTTCTTCCACTTTCATCTCTTTTCTTCTTTTTCTTCTTTTCTTCTTTTCCTTTTCTATCTTCCTTATCTATCAAAAAGGTGCCGCCCTTGTAAACAGTTTTCCATACTTAGGATGTACTTTGTCCTAAGTATAGGGGGGTGTGCACCCCGAGTCTCTTCTATTCTTTTCGATCCTCTCCATTGTCTCCTCTTCTTGTCTATACTTAGGGATATCTTACCCTAAGTATAGGGGGAGACAATCTGAGCACGATCTATTCATTCCCACCCTTGACCCTCCTTACTTTGTGTACAGTCTGCTATACTTAGGATTATTTGATCCTAAGTATAGGGGGGACGATCAACTTCTCATTGGTTCATTCGTTCGTTTTCTTTTAGACTTGCCTATACTTAGTACGAGTTATGTCTTCTCTTTTCTCTCCGATCTATGAGGACATAGCTCGAGCTAAGTATAGGGGGGTCGTATATACTGCGTATATACTTTAGCCATAACTCGTACTTTTGTATTTTCTAAATAATATGGCTAATTATTCTTTAAAATTCATTAAAAATCCTAATAAAAAGATGTTACCATTCCTCAAATTCTTTTTGTATGTACTGATTAATAAATCAGGTGAAAATGTTTTTGCAAAATATTTGAAAAATAGTTTGAAAATCTTTGTGAACATTTATTGAAAACTATTTTGAAAATATTTTCTTACATATTTTCAACCTGTGTAAAATGTGTGGTTTGTAAAAATTTATTTTCTTTATGTGAAATAAATTGTTTGAAAATAATTTGCAAATGGTTTGAAAAATAGTTGCAAAAATATTTTGAAAAAATTATATATACTGTTTGAAAAACCTTTGTAAAAAGATTTTCAAATGTGTGTACATGTTTGTAAAATATTTGTAAAAACTATTTTGGACTATAGTTTTCAAAAATTGTTTGAAAAACTTGTGTCAAATAAGTTTGAGGAATACATACATCTCACTAAAATCCATTATTTATATATATATATATGTATAAAATTGAGCACTTACCCTTGTAAATTCTTAAAATCCACTTCTTGTAAATATAAGAAGCACTCCTGTGTACATGTTTTCACCTAGTTTTTATCCAAAATCTTGTTGTTTTCAAAAATCCCAAAAACATTTGCAAAATTAAAATCCAAAAACATTTGAAAAAAAATCTCTTTGAAAAATACAAAAAAAATCATATGCATCATCATCATCTTTTCAAAAATCCATAAAAAGTTCAAAATCTTTGAAAATTGCATCACAAAAATATTCTATGTTTTCTGCATTACATTACATAGCATGAACATTTTTTCGGATTGAGTTTCATAGTTGAACGAGTCTAAATAAAATCTGATGATTGGAGCTTGATTGGACCTTAAAATCTACCTAATAACAGGAACCTTATAGGAACTAGGTTTGAGGTACTTCAGGTCTAGTTGACTTAATTCTTTGAGGATCACGGGACTTGGTTCAATAAATTCTTTTGACTGCCTAAGTAGAGTATTCGGAACACACACATGACTCTTGTTGATAATGACCTAACTTGGACACTTGCACCTTTCACATGGCTCAACTCAGTTGGAGTGGTGAGGGGATTGGATTTGCCGGTATGAGACGCACACAAGTGGAAACACTTGTCCTCCTCTAGGGAGGGAAGTGCACCCCAACCGTCCAGTGATGAGGAAGTCTAAAGACAGGAGAGTGTGGGTTGCAATAAAGCTTCAAAAGAGGGATAGTCTACTAGCTCAAGAGGAAAAACTCCTTATGTAAATGCTGTTGTGAATAGTATTCAAAAAAAAAGTTCAGGCCTGTACAAAAATAAAAAGCCTGCAAAGTATGTACAAATGTTGTAAAGCCAATAAGCAAGCTTGAGTTCCAAAGTCAAATATGTGAGCCTGCAGCTCGATGACTTGACTACACTGGTCTTGCATCCCAGGATAGGTAGCTACACTGGCTACCATCCACTCTTCTCTTCACCCCCTCCTCTTGAGTTGGTTGCCACTTGAACTTAGAAGGGAATACCCCGCTCCTCGAGGATGGAGTTATTGGATTGGGGAATCATTGGGTCGTCATACTGGAGAAGTCAGTTTCTTTGTCATTCTAGTTGGGGAGAGCCACCATCACTTACACTGTACGAGTCAGATTCATAGTCGTAAGAGTTTGCGTTTGAATTGAGATATTTCTGACCTGGCAATTGAGGAGACTTGAACAGAGTTTTGGGATTCTCAAGGACTGTTGGATTTCAAACATGGTTCTCATTAAGGTTCTGCCCGCACTAAAATTCCAACGGTCCGACTTAAGCTCCAAACTTTGATTTTGTGAAGACAAGTTTGATAATTAAACTAAACCCAAGTTCTTCTTTTTCTTTTCTTTGTTTTCTTTTCTGCACTTATTGCATAAGTGTTTGCTAGGGACTAGCAAAGGTAAAGTATAGGGGGATGATGAATCCACATTTCGTCATTTTTATTCTATCATTTTGGCCTCAAAAACCCTAGTAAATGCGTGTAAATACTATTAAATTCATCATCTTAGCATTCATGCATGTGCATGTAAATAGTGTATAAAATATTGTAATTAAAGCCAAAATTATAGAATAAATAAAAGAAAAGAAAAAGAATAAAATATTGAAAATATTTTATGACCCGAAACCCCGAGACCTAGGCATTTTGATGAATAGGTCGACCAGGAATGAAGTAGGGGGAGATAAGGGCCAGAATACAATGTTTTGCATTCATTCTTTATTCATTTTGGGACCTATTTTTGGCTCCACTTTTTATACCTCAAATAAAGAGACTTTGTACATGAAATTTGTACATAATTAAATAAAGAAAAATAAAAAAATTATTTCACTGAAAAATAATATACAGATAAAAAGTTATGGTCTGAATAAAAATGCAGAATCCCAACTTCCCAGACCCGTATCTCACAAATGAAAACTCAAAATGTAGCAAACTCATTTTAGTTGTATATAGTTAAAAATAAGCTATTTAATGGCAGTGGTTTCGCATTTGGCGGAGCTACGGTTTGAAAGTTGAGTTTTGGACCCTCATTGTATACTTGTACATATTAAAATATTCAATTTATTATTTATTCATTATTTTTGTAATTTTATTTTTATAATTATGTAAATATTATTTATAATACTTATGTACATTAAAATCATAATAAAAACCTAAATAAAATACAAAATAAAAATACATGTATATATCATACATAGGTAAAATACCTATACACATACCTATATAATACATACTTTTATTTTATTAAGTATACAAAATACATCAGAAAAATAAAATAAAAATATAATTATGTGTATAAAAGTATTTTATAATTATATAAAATAATAAATAAAAATAAATAAATTAAAATTACAAAATAAAAATAAAAGAATAAAATATATAAATGTTATACCTATAAAGGGTATAAAAGTAAACTTGTAAAAATGTACTTCTAAAAATAATTAAAAATCATTATAAAATACTTTATAAAATTACAAACAATTTTTATTTTATAACCTAAAAATAATAATATCATTTACTATTTTAAAGTTATTTTTAAATCTCTTTTAGAACCTTTTTCCTGGTTGGTCCACGTGGACCAACCAGGAGGCAGTCACAGTTGACCTCGATCAACTGTCTGCCCTAGGTTCTGTAGCCTCTGCCAGCCTCATTTTTGACCCGCTTTTGCGGATTTATCGAGGCCAAACCTTTCATCTTTTGGTGTTGCATCCTTCTGCAACATTGCTCCTTGACCATCCAGCTTACACGCCCGGACGTTGTCCTAGGCTGTCGTGCATCGATTCGCCCGTTGACACTCGATCTTGTAGCCCTGTCCGTCAGCCCAATAAAATGGAAACCTTGACTTCCATTCAAATTCGAACCCCATTCTTTGGTCCTTCATCCCCATTTCATTCCACCTTGGCTCCCTGGAGGTGACAGCTCCAGCTTGGCGTCTTCAAGGCGGCGGAGCGACAGGATTCTGGGCGTCCCACCCCACCTCCGGCCACGTACTGTAGAGATATCTTCTACCTCATGGTTAGTCCCTTCGAGGTGCTTATCTCTCTCCTTTTTCGTTCACTTTTATTCCCTGTAGTCGTAGCTTATCGCAGCCACTTTCATTTCCGACTTTCGTCGATCACATCACATAATCGAAACCTCCGCCGGAGCGCACCTCCGACGAGCCCCCATATCGACGTTCATGCTAACTTTCGCGCCACCGCGGGGTCAGGGCAGTTTGCCCCCGACGCCTTACTCTTTTTTTGCAGGGTTTGAGCCTAAACTCGCGCTTGGAGCTCGTCTTGGAGGAGGCGGAGGTACCTGGAGCTCTTCCGCGCCGACGACCTCTTAAGAGCCCCTCGGCCATCACCGAGGATTTCTGGAGTGACCAGCACATCAAGGACCCTTTCAGGATTTCTGGAGGAGGCGAAGGTACCTTTGAGATTCCTGCTTTTTCTTTTAATTGATTTTTTTGGTTAATTGAATAACCCTCAGGAATTGTAGCCTCCCTAAGTTCGATTCTCTCTGTTATATAGGTTAATAAGTAGCAAAAAAAAATTTGTTTGTTTGTCACAGGATTTTCAAGATAGCAATGAGTTTCATACCTTTAATTTTCGATCCTCGAAGGACTGTAGCACAATAAAATGGCGCCGTTGTCGGGGATATTAAAATAAAAAATCAAAAACCCCAAATTTTTCGTGCCAACAAAATGGCGCCGTTGCCGGAGAGGCACGACGAGGGTAGTTAGGTTTCTCTTTTGACCTTCTATTCTTAGATGTAAATATATGTTTACATTTTGCCATTCACTTCATTGTTCATATCCACTGCATTCATTTCATTTTTTTCATATTTGATAATTTTGTTTCTTACACATTCTCTTTTCTTTTTCTTGCAAGGGCCCGCGGAGCGAAGAAGGCGATCCTAGGAGAGCCGAAGCACCCAAACGACGTGGAGGCGGCTTGATTCTTCACCAAACCGCAGGATAGCGTGAGAAGAGGAGAAGAAGAAGTGAAGGAGACGAAAAAAAGAAAGAAAGAGACAGAGAGAGAGAGATTTTCTAGCATTTGAACTCTGTAAAATGGACGTTCATTTGCTGATGGTATGTTTCGCCAAGTGTCGGTGCACTTGGGGGGACCTCACCAGTTTTGTTTTCATCGTCTTATTTTCTTTGTTTCCCGTGGATTTCATAAGCTACCTCTTGATCTCTTTAATTAATTTGCTTTAGCTAGGTAATTAATTAGGTCCAAACACCATAAACAGGAATTTCTGTACCTATAGAGTATAACATAATTTGGACTTAGTCAAATTAACTTGTTCTTGCCCATTAATAGAAGTTATCATCTAGAACGGTTCACTTACATCATATAGGATAGTTTATTTCAATTCTGCGCAGATCACTTGCATGTAGAGTGTTGACAACAATGTACGCATCTCTGACCCCTGCATGCATCATTGTTTTTAATCGAGTATTGGCATTTCCGATCTCCTTACTTGTTTTCACTCACATAAGTTAAAAAGGAAACTGGACACTTGGTAGGCAATTCTTTGAAAATATTTTAACCAAGTGACAACTACCTAAAATATAGGACTGCTAAAAAAACTCGACCCTAAAATAAACACAAGGAAAAATCATTGTTTTGGGGAGAGTAACCCTCTCATTGTTTGGTTTGCTTAAGCGAGAGAGCGACCCGCACACTAGGATAGAACCACACCCAAACTCTTTTCAGACTACTATCTTGGGTTGGTCGTTCTCCAGTGAGGATCTCTCCGATAGCCGGTCAAGTAGTCCGCGACGTCCTTAACAGATTGAATTGATCGGGTAGCCGGTAAACGGACCGCAATTCATACTGACTGGGAAAGATCTAACTTTGGGATTAGGTCAGTCTCCTGAGAGCATTGGGTTCCTAACAGCTCGCTCTAACCGCTCTGATAGATTGTACTCTCACCAAACTCTAAAATTGATAAGATAATTGATCGAACCTTCACGGTCTTCACATTGAGTTGAGTTGGTGAACTGGGGATTTGTATTGTGTTTGATTGCTTGTGTGCATACTCGATCCTTATGTGCATTTGCACCTTTTTCTCCATATCTTTTGACTTGACCCGCGTGCTCTTCTGATCCCGTCTTTTGTTTCGGAGATGGCCGGCTGGAGTTATTTTAATCCGATCTTCGTGGACTTCTCGCACTCTCCAGACGATCCACCTTCCCTTTTCCAGGAGGACTTTCCTCCTTATTTTTGTGCATATCCACCTAACCCATTATTTCAGGAATCGGACGATGATTTTCACCCACCCTCATTCAACCCACCCTATCCTGGAATTTTGGAATCACCTTTCATGATTTCCATACTTGAGACACTGAATCAGATGATGGAGCATATGAATTCGAGGATTAGCAATCTATTTAACATAAATACAAGCCAGAATGTTGCTCTACTATTTGAGGATATGGATTCGCTTGAGGATAATCATGAAAGCTTGCAATCGCCCAAAATACAAAAAAATGACAAAATTTTAAAAATCCAAAAAGATTCTGGGAGACACATTATTGATTCATTTTGTGAGGAGAGGACACCCATGCCAAACCAATTTGCCACACAATCATCCACCACATGTCCCGACATTGACCCCGAGGATTCCATTATACAGACTGCTCTTGGCATTCCTCGTGTAAATGATGATTCCGACCTCCTTCCTTGTATGGATGAGGTCCAAAAATTCAAAAAAAAATGTTGACTGAACCTGAAGTGGTGGCCACCCTTCATGAGATCATTAAAGCCCCACTTCAATAGGCCATGACAGATTTATCTACTCCTCAACACAGGAAGAGAAAGCGAAGGAGAAGATCTGAGCATCACATCTTGGCCATGGCCACTGCCTACGCCATCTCTTACCGTCCACATTTTAAGAAAGGGAACACTACCATACCTCTTGTGAGTTGCTCCATCTCTGAACATTCTTGTGATAACACTCTCCTTGATGGTGGTTCTTCAATCAATAAAATACCCTTCTCTATGGTACAGTCTCTTCATCTTGGACCTCTCAAGAAAACCAGGATGATAGTTCAATTTGCTGATGGATCTCTCAAGAGGGCGAAGGGTATTCTAGAAAATGTTGTCATTCTTATTCAGGGCATGAATTTCACTTCGGATTTTGTTGTAATGCCCATGGAGACCTCCACCCCTATGGAGCACCCTCCAATCATCTTGGGACGACCTTTTCTCGCCTTTGCGGGAGTCATTATTGATTATGGTTCAGGAGAGATTCGCTTCCGTTCTAATGTAGGGAGCGATGTGTTGATCACTACCCACTACTAACCAGAGACCTGCATCCCATGAGAGCCCGCCCGTCTTAGCCAACCCCAAGGAATTTGACCTCGATGATAATATCAAAGATTCTTGTTATATGCTAGATGATAATGAAAACCAGGATCCTCTTCAAGGAGGAAGACTCAGAAAGCATAGACCTTGGTGTTCCCCCTTTTGGTATGTGGAGATGCATTGATGACATCCGTAGAATTTATACGATAGATACCCTAGAGCAGAAGGCAGACTCTGAGACTAGATAGGACAGACATGATTTGACTACTTTCACTGATGAGTCTGTTCCTATTCACCCTGATTCAGATGAGATCGATCATGCCAAATTTGATTTGATTGCTTTTATAAAGGAATTTGGGCCTTTTGATAAAGATGATGATCTGGTAGAGGCTCGCCAGGCTGAAATTGATCCTACTTTTTTTGATAATGATTTTGAGCCATTTTACTTTGATGTTTGCGAGACTTCCCAAGTAGAACATGACCACGCTACTTTCAATAACCGGTTTAGGTCTGCACAATCTGAAACCATTGATGATACATTCTTGGTCGATCCTGATCAGTTCATATCTAATGATAACCCCAATTTCGACCTACACCTTGTCAAATCTGTACCTCAGCGATCCCGCAAGAAGGTTCAGTTTCGACCTTCTTGACCTTTGTACATCCACTCCTCTTGTATATCCTTTCGTTTCACTCTTTCTTCTTCCGTTTTATCATTCACCATTTTTTCGTGTGTGTGTGTGTGTGCTATACTTAAGATGTGCTTTATCCTAAGTATAGGGGGTGAATGATTTGTGTTGTTGATATTCTTATTCATCACTCTTGTTGTTGCCTATACTTAGGGATACTCTACCCTAAGTATAGCGGGGGTGATGTTGTTCATATCGTGTCTTTTTACTTTTCAGTCTGTACATTCTCTTCATCGGTTTTCCCCTTTTGTACAGTCTACTATACTTAGGATTACTTGATCCTAAGTATAGGGGAGGATCACCAACTTCTCTTTTTATCTTTTCTTTGAGACGTTGTGGCATAGGAGTCTTTTCACTTTTCTATACTTAGCACGAGTTATGTCTTCCTTTGTCACTCTCTGATCATTACGAGGACATAGTTCGAGCTAAGTATAGGAGGGTGTCGTGTATATATATATATATATATATACACACTTTAGACACAACTCATACTTTTTAATATGTTTATTTGGGGGATATGTATATAATTTTGTAAAATCCACGTGTATAAAAAAACCAACAAAAAACCAACAAAAACAAAAAAACAAACAAAAAAACAACATAAAAAAAGAAGATAACAAAAAAAATCGTGTATATACTTGTATATATTTTACTAACCCTTTTCCCTTTTTGAAAAAAAAACTACAAAACCAAAAATCTATGAAAACTTGCATAATTCAAAAAAAACCTTTCTTTTACATTTGCATTTTTCTCAAAAAAATCCATAAAAAGCTCAAAATTAGAAATTATTTTAAAAAAATGTTCTTTTCACATGTGCATCATTTTTCAAAAACAAAAATGCTTGCTTTGCATTGTACATATTTTCTTGCATTTGCATGTACATTTTTCAGGATAGTATTGACATTTAAACTGTCTGGAATAAAATTGAAGAATGGAGCTTAGTTTTTTTATTTTTTTTATAGTAGGATTCGAACCCTGGTCCTTTAAAGTGGGAGCCACTGCTTCTACCACCAGACCATTAGAGGGGTTCAGAATGGAGCTTAGTTGGACCTTAATCCACTTAATTTCAGAGAAACCTTATAAGAAATGGAGTTAAGACTTTTCAGGTCCTAGTGACTTAATTATTTGAGTCCATAAGACTATGTTCACATGTAATCTTGATTAGTCTAAGTAGAACATTTAACAACACAAGTATGATTCTTTCAGACCGTGGCTTATCTTGGACAAGCACTCTACACGTAGCTCTTCATGGATGAGGTAGTGAGGAGGCTGAATCTTTTGGCTTGGGGTAGCATACGAGGGTAGTACATCTAGGGGAACCTCTCGTCTTCCTCTAGGGAAGGAAGTGCGTCTCCACCTGGTCTAGCGATGTTGAGGTCTAAATACAGGATGCTGTGGGGTTGCAATAATGCTTCAAAAGAGGGATAGTCTACTGGCTCAAGAGGAAAAACTCCTTATGTACACGCTGCACCTTGTATATGCTTTCAAAAAATATGGAAAAATGCAGAATCTCCAAAATTGGACATGCCTGATTGAAAAGTAAAATGCCTGCCGGAGTGTATATACAAGGATAAAAATAAATAAATAATACAATAAGAGCTTCAAAGATAAATTTTTGTAAGCTTGCAGCGGATGACTTGGCTACACTGGTCATGCATCCAAGGATAGGTAGCTACACGCTCCTCGAGGAAAGAGTTGCAAGACCGAGGAACTAGAGTTACCTTATTGAGGGAGGTTGTCTCTTTGCTACTTTTGAGATGGGGAGCTATACCTCACTTACATCGTACAAGTAAAGATTCATAGTCATAAGAATTAGTGTATGTAGACTTGTTCTGACCTGACTGTTGAGGAGACCTGGATAGGAGTCCTGTGGAACTTAGAGGTTGTTAGGTTTTAAATCCATCTCCCATTAAGGTTCCAACACACTAATAATCCAAAGGTCCGACAGAGCTCCAAACTACAATTTTATGAAGATAAGTTTAATACTCAATATTGTGCTACTTTCTTTTTTTTCCCTTTCTTTTTCTTTTTCTTCACTTATTCTTTCAGATAAGTGTTTGCTAAGGGACTAGCAAAGGTAAAGCATAGGGGGATGATGAATCTGTTATTCGTCATTTTTATTCATTTATTTTAGCTTAAAATACCTTATAAAACACCTATTTATAACACTAACTCCACATTCTTACTAACTTGCATTTGTGTGTAAGTATTGTATATTTGTATATTATTTTAACCTAAAATAAATAAAGAAAGAAAGAAAGGAAAAATAAAGAAAATAAAATGAAAAAAGGAAGACTGTATATATGTAATAGATACAGGCTAACTCGAACCCCGAGAGAAGGTCAAGATTCGACTTGATCGACCATGAATAAAGTAGGGGGAGATAAGGTCCTTAATCAAAAAAATCCAAAAAAATTGTGTGTTGTGTATATTTGTATACTTCACTATTTTATTTGTACCTTAAGTGACCTCAAATCAAATAACTTTCAATATCAAAGTTGTGAATAAAATTTGTTCTAATTAATAAAAATAATTGCACAATTAAATCATATACAGAATAAAAGCAACCATACTTGGAAAAAGCCACTAAGCACTAACTAAAAGACCAATTCCGGCTCCATATGAATCAAATTGAACCAATCTCACTTCCATTGGATTCTAAATTAAATTATCTTTAAAATGACTATATTTTCATAATTTTTGGAGTTACGAGTAAAAAGTTGGTTTTCTAGGGTGGTTTGTGAAATTTTCCCATGTATTTTGTACATATTGTATTTGTATATATATTTTTAATTTTTTTACTATTTATTTAAAAATAAAAATAAAAAAATAATTTGCTCATTTACCCATGTGTATAATGTTCCATATGTGTATAGTGTATGTATATAGTTGCAATTCTTAATTAACCACCATAAAAAATAAAAAAATAAATTTTTTTTATTCAAATAAATAAAGTGATGAAAATTCAAAAAAATAGTTAATTTTGTAAATAGTTTTATCTCTCTTTATCTTTATCTCATTTTAATTTTCATCTCTCTTATCTCTTCAACCAAAAATTCAAAAATTCAAATTTCATTCTCCATCTTTTCTATTCATATGGTTCCTTTTCCATCATTCCAACTTGATCAATCTTTGGTTAGAGGAGCCCGATTTCCAGGAGTCTTCTTGTCGAGAAAGGTGCCTAGCCTCTAAGCCATCCGGTGACAGCGAGTCGGCCTTCGTCGAGGCGATCACGGTAGTTTTCCGCTCCTAAGGTGAGATCCAATATTATTTTATCTTATTTCCTCATCTAGATTAAACGTAGTTCATTTTGTTGCATTTTAGTTTCATCGCTATTTTTTAGTCTTAGAATCCATCACGATTTGATCTGCCACCGACTCGATTTTCCGTTTCACCTCTTGATCTATTCGCGTTCTTTTCTACCTCGCACGATCTCTCAACTCCGACCACGCACGGTAGTCGGAGATACGGATTCGATCTCACATTTCGCCGGATCCTCGCTCACACATTCCATTTTTTTTGGAACCGGGTCGTCGAACTCGTGTCTTCATTTGTTTAAAAATAAGAAAAATAAAAAAAAACACAAAAATATCTATTGTTTGTTTTCATGTTTGTTTTGCAAGATCACATAAAATAATATATATATATATATAATTTGCTCTCTATTTCTGCTTTACAAAAGAAAAAAAAGAAAAAAAAGCGGGCGCCGCCCCATCGCACCCCCGCACATCCTCCTTCACTCGCACGGCGGAGCATCGTCCACCGCAGCATAGTTCGCGACCGTCTGCAGCCTTCATTGCCTCCACCGCCACGTGAGGAGCACCTCCGATGCAAGTCCAGCGTGTTGCCGGCCACCCTCCAGTCGCGCACCTCCTCGTGCCACCCTTCAATTGCTCTTTGGCTTGTGAACGAAGAAAAGAAGAGAGATCCCTAGGGCACTATTATTTTATTTCAGAAAATTACATATTAGCCCCCGATGATTTCAAAAATTGCAAGAAGACCCCATCAGCCAGAGCATCACGTGTAGTGCACATGTTTATGGGTAAATTGATAAAAACTCCTCCTTTTATCTCTGTTATTTGTTGAATGATAAAACATTGAATAATTGATGATCAATCCGTGCTTTCCAGACATTGATTTATATGATCTTTTTATTGAAATAATTATTTTAATTGCTCTAAAAATTCCCCTAAAATTTTTGTAAACTCCTGTTGTATGCTTCATCATTGTATATTTTTTCATTGCATTTGTCATCATTTATTATTATTTAAAAACAAAAATAGTGTCTTTTTCTCTTTCAAAAGTTCAAAAATTCATAAAAATTTGAATATTGCTCCAAAAATTCCAAAAATAATAGAGTAGTTTTATTTCATTGTCAATTAATTTCTGTCCAAATTTCACACATTAACTCTTTATAAAATCCAAAAAAAAGTGAAAAATACCAAAAATCTTTTAAAAATCACAGAAAAATCTAAAAAAAATTAAAAATCGTGATTTTCCCAGTTCATGTTTGTAGATAATTGCATATATGACATCATAAAAATAATTGCCGGGAGTTTTGGGCACTTAAAATATTTGTAAGTAGCAAATTACTCCAGGTTGTGCACTATTTCTAATTTTTATCACTGTTTGATTTTTAGAAAAATACAATAACATCCAAAAATTCTATAAAAATTCTCAAAAATATTTCAAAATCTTTAAAATACAAAAATATTTTCTCTGGATTTTTCCGAGCAATTTTTATATAATTGAAAATTACAAAAAGAGTTGGTGTGCGTATTTCTTATTTTGTGCATATTATTCTTGATTAAAAATAAAAAATTGCAAAAATTAAAATCATTAAAAATTTGAAAATAAAAAATAAAAAATAGATATAAAAAAATTAAAAAATTAAAAAGAGAAAAATTCCATAAAAACCAATGATAGTTTGCCTTTGAGATTCCTGCTTTTTTATTTTAATTGATTTTTTTGGTTAATTGAATAACCCTCTAGAATTGTAGCCTCCCTGAGTTCGATCATGTCCGCTATACAGGTTAATAAGTAGCAAAAAAAATATTTGTTTGTCACAGGATTTTTGGGGATAGCAACGACCACTTCATATCATCTAATAATTTTCGATCTCCTAAGAACAAGCGTCAACAATAATGAAATTGGAGTTCGTATGAGAAAGTTATGATGTTCGGAAGTTAAGAAATTGATAATTTGAAAGTTAGATTTCTTGGAATATATAGAAGATAATATTTTTAACTTTTTTATATTTTTTTGTATATTTTTAGAAATAAAAAGGAAAAGAGTTTGATGAAAAATGTGTACAAATGAATTAATTAAAAATCTTTGAAATTTTGATAAATACTTGATAAATAATGAATAATGTGTGAAGTGAATAAATGATTCTTTTATGGTTTTCTTTCCTTATCTCCCCTTCTTGTTTGTTTGTCGACCAATCCATGCTGATTTGGTCTCGGAAGTTAGGTTATATAAATATATCTTGCAGCTATATTTATATTTAATAAGTCATATTGTACATATATACATATCTACAATCTGCCTTCTTTTTGTTTTCTTTATTTTTTTTCTTTTATTGATTTACATGTTTTTGATGCATAAAAGTGCATTTTTATTCATGAATGTGATTTTTGTAAAAGCTGGAATTAATTAACATTTACATGTATTTGTTAAGGGTTTTAAGATAAAATGCAGACAGAATGTTAATGAATCATGGATTTATCGTAAACACTGATCATCGATCCTCTTTATTTTCTCAGATTTAATTCACATCACCCCCCCCAGACCACTCCAATCATCTACAGACCATCATTGTGCATCCCTCATCTTCGTGCACCATTCTCAATACCCCCTTTCTTCTCCAGATCTCTCCCTACTTCGATCTATTCCTTTTCTTACAAGGAAGAGGAACCCATTATGGCTCCATCTTCGTCACCTCGACAAAACCCTTCATTCCAACCATTCTCACCCCAGTTAGAACCGTACGTGCTTAGGCTATCTTTTTCTAATCTATGCAGGTACTGAGACATTTAGTGGTCGGAGGTGTGCAAGCCTCTTTGATCTCCAGCTTTACTTTCGGCGAATAACCATCGATCCACCTATCCAGTCACCCTAGCTTCATCTCTGACTCTGCTCCACCTTCGCTAGAGCAGCATCTATCTCCCACAACCTTTGGCATGATTAGGACCTCACAGTAGCTGCTCCTTTGCTGGAGACCGATCATCGCATCACTGTCTACGAAGGAGCACATGAGGAGAAGATCTACATATACCATTCGATCAAGCCACATATGCTTCAATTTAATGATCCAGAGCCATCCCTAGCCTCAGATCCAACCTCCCATCCTTGGTAGGATTGAGGCTTTCTCGAGCTCCACTGTAGTCCATGTGGCCAGAGCCACTAGCTGAAGCTAGCCATCACGTATAGTCGCACGTGGCTGGGCTAATTGCAGTGCCTAGGCCCAAGTTTTGGGCAATTGTAGATCAGTCCACCACAAATTCAACATGTGCCTGTTCTGGAAAATTTGCATGCAAGCCCATGTGATTTATTTTATTTACTAATTAGCCCATATGCATCTGGACATTTCTGTATCAACCACAACCGTTTATTTTTATTTCAGATAAGCCCCTGTTTGTACTATTTAATTAGTTTTCAATTAAGTAATCGTGTGTTTTTATTACAAAATTGGTCCATTATTTATTCTGATGTGATATATTTCTATTGATTAATTCACATAATAAAGTCCATGTTTATTTCAGTTTATTTAATTTTTCATTAATTCATTTTAGCTTCTTATTTAGCACAAAAATAGGCAAATTAATCTTTGTTGAATATACTTCATGTTTAAATGAGTTTTGAACTATTTTAGATCATTTTAACTCTCATTAAACTGGAATAGATATTTAGGGACCTAGATGCTATGTTTTCATTTGGACTTATCAATCAATTTAACATATGATTTATGCATTAATTATAGAATCAATTCTCGTAGACTGTTTAAAGATATTTATGCAACTAAGTCAGGAATTTTTTATTTGTTTCATGTGTTTGTTTTGTATTGCATGGCATTCATTTTTTCGCATTACATTTTGCAAATAAAAATTGAAAAATATCATGCATCTGTGCAACTTGATCTTAATCAAATTAGAGTTAATAAAATAATTATTTCAGCTTGATTAAATAACTTAATTACTCATGTCTTTGTGTTCGACCCTAGACTTACCCAGGTTTTGATATATAAATATATAAATATATAAGCCACAGTCTCTTCATCAGGATTTATTTACATGTGGTTCTGAATAACTCGCTTTTTACTCATACTACAATTTGACCACCTTGGACTAGCAAATTAGTGGCACCCAACTCCAAATCCATCTCTCTCCCTCTTTCATTCTCTCTGTAAGGCAGAAGTTACCTCTTCATTTAGACCTCAAACTTGTCGTGGTTGTAAATGTATGTACTTTAGGTTCAATGGAGGGCTTAATCCCATGTTGAATTTGTAAGTACTTTTTCTCGAAAGCATGTCTTACGAGGACGACACTCATAAAGCATTCGTCCGTGAAAAGAAACTGCCAGGAATCTTTTGTCGCCCTGTCCGGATTGAGGTTTCATGTGAGGACATTGCAAACAAGATTAGTCGCGAAGTATAGTTGGAGATGAATTTGGTTGGCAAGGTTCAGTGAGGAAGCATCCTTGCAAACTTCATTTGGATGGACATTTCAAGTAAATTGCAACTAATTTGTGAGATGTCTCCTCATTTCCATTAGTGTAGGTGCAATCTAAAAATATATGTGCAAATCCAGCAAAAGGAGTCCTATAAGATAACACTTACGTAAATCTTGCAAATGGAATATTACATATATCAAAGATTGTTTGACATTGTATACAATGGAAATAACTCCTTATAATTAAAAATATCAGTCAGAACAGTATTATTTTAAATTTTAAAAATTATAAAGCGAAACCTTCTAACTTCTGCAAGTTGGAAGAAATACGTAATAGAAATCTTTAGCTAGGTGTAAGGAACTAGATATTAGATAATATGGTGCAATACTCACATGTATTGAGTAAAATATATCAACAGAGTACGTAATAATGTGTAATAAAGTATACTTGGTCTAATTTCAAATTGATATATGAAATAATCATATCTTACAGATAAAAGCAAATTGTAATTGATTAAATCATAAAAGGAAAATTGGATAAGTTCCATCATATGGATTTGAAGAAGATCATCAGGTGTTGTGAATATAACTAAAAAAGAGTAGATAAATTGAACAAAATTTTAAAATTATAGTGTGCAAAAGAACATGCGTATAGAAATAGTGTTTTGTTACGTAAAATAGATCGAAAAAAGGTAGGTGTTAAGTTACGATGAATCCAGGAATGAGGAGGTTCAAGTCAATGCACTAAACAAACATCGGGGTAATAAGAATTAGACAACTACCTTATTATGTCACATCACGAAAAAAGCGAGCCTATATTCTTGAATAGTTGAATATTAATTGATATATCTTTCGATAATACAAATTATAGCAATGAATATTATTTATTGAAAAATTATTTTTTATTTTTTTAAATCATATAAAATGGGCTAACAATTCATGTAACAGTGAATATCAATTGATTTTATTGTTTAATTTTGTATAGATCGTGACTAATTTACAAATGATTGAAGAAACATTCTTGAGAAAATCAATTGATAACAACTGTTGTATAATTTATTTTTATGAATTTCTTTTTTTATTATATGATTCGTTTTTAGCAATATAGCAAATTTAACATTCGTTGTTAATTTCAAACAAAAGGTTTTAATATAAATAATGTTTGTTGTAATAAACTTATCATAAAAAATATAAAAATAAATCCTCAAATTATTCATTATTGTTGTCCCCATTTGTTGAAGTGATTCATAGATGTGAAAATTAGTTGCAACAGATCTGTTGAGAGTGATCCAGAGCTTTTGCATGACAGGCCTCGAATGTCAATCTATCCGTTCTATATCAGCCATTCCCTCATACGTATTTCCACATGACTGTTATTTAAAAATTAAAAACACAACAAACGAAAAACATTTTATGACATAAAAGGGAAAAAAACTTATGTGACGTCTACAAATCGGGCGTAATCTAAAGTTTAAATCAAAATCTTTCATAAAGAATTTAACTACTAACAAAATATTTAATTCTTCACACAAGATTGTAGATAATATATTATGTAACGTACCGGACTTAGATCTCGGACCGTTCTCAAGGAAATTGGCCTTGACAACTTATTGGACTTGAACCTGATTAAACCTGTTGGAAGGTATCTAAAATGATTAAGCCAAAGTTGCCATCCCATCACTTAGACACACACTTATGCTTCGTGAATTTTCGATGGGTGTTACATGTTATCGGTAAACTTTTCAACAAAAAGTGGGTGCTCAACAATAAGAAGCCAAATCTGTGACAAAATACCTATAGGAAAAATTAAATGAATAAGAGAAATTGATAAACGAATTGCATAAGGAAATACCATAATTCCTAAATTCGACGTATATAAAGCATTAGAGTTGGAAGAACAAAGATAATAGTTAAAATAAATGCTAAAAACCAGAGCATCAGCGATAATAAAACAACCGGTTCCAAATAAATGAGACATTAAGTAAGACTGTATAAGTAAATAGACAATACAAAAATCAATTCTGGAGGAGAATATTCGATGTGTTTTTAACTTTAATTCAAAAGATTAGAAAACTATATTGATTCTCTTTTCGAGGCGTCTGTGGAGGACGAAGGATATCTGGAGGATATGGAAAACGTGGACAGAAGATGCCCGCATAATTCAAAAGATTAGAAAACTATATTGATTCTCTTTTCGACGCGTCTGTGGAGGACGAAGGATATCTGGAGGATATGGAAAACGTGGACAGAAGATGCCCGCACCTTTTGGAAACTGACAAAGAAAAGTGGATAAATGGTATAGATTAACGTACACTATAATAAAATGCGAAGAGTGGTCGTGGTGGTCCTCTTGCGCTCACCCACGTGGGAGCAGGATGAGAGTCGTTGGAGTTATTTCCCATTTGGGGATGGAAGGGGAATTATTTTCCAATCTGGGTACGGATTCGAGAAAATTCCAGAATAGGAACGTATCGGCAAACGGTTTGCCGCTCGCTGACGTGGCGCGTCAAACGGTTCGCCCTGCCTACGTGGATCAAGCGGCTAACCGTTTGCCGCGTCCAGTGGCTCGGTCAACGAGGTGCTCGGTCTTCAAGGAGGAGGTGTGGGAGGGATGGGATGGATGAAACAGGCCTGCTCGGTGACCAGCCCGACACGACAAATGGTTTCGACCTGTTGTTGGACATGCGAGCCCACGACGAGCCATTATGCAATAAATGTTATTGTGAATATCATTCCCTGATCTGAAATGAAGAATAAATAATTTGCATAATAGGTCCCTTAGTACAATTAGGGTTATGTACCATGGCCATCTTGATGATCATGCATCTGTTGATTCAATTATTGAATCATATAGGTTGGTGCTATGATGAATATCTAAAGAATTAGATTGAGAACTCATCAGGAACCGTCAAATGATTGTTAAGAGATGATCTCCAACCTGAGTAGGAGATGGCAATCCTTTCTCACTTGGATGATATCTTACCGACCTCTTGGTGCAGGTCCTCTGCATGGGAATAGAGATTCGGAGGTGTCAGATTAGTTAGGTCAAAGAGTTGACTTAACGAGATCGAGATAACCAAAGTCCTATGTTATATGTTGTCACGATATAGGCATGCATCCTCTGATTGGAGACAGATGCTTTACTATATGTCTGAGTATGTACATTTGACAGACCAATAGGTTGATGACCTAATCAAGGTCTATACAGTGGCGCGATGGTGTGCATATAAGGGCATATGAGTAATACAATCTCTCAAAGAGATCATACAAGTTCATTACTGAACCGGAAGACATGATTTCACTCATGAGATATTGGGAAAAATCAAATTCCGTGCATGGTCATCTCGCTTTGGAAGCTTGACTGAATTTGTAGGTTTGATATATACTTTTGGAAAAGTATATGATCAACACCTGGGTATGATATATGTTTTTGGAAAGCATATGATCGATACCGACTCCCAATGATCAAATGGGAAACTTAATGATAAAACTATGAAGTAGATAGTGTAAAATTGATCTTATACTGCAGGTTTATTCTGAGTCTTCCAGTATGCATAATGTACAGATATTGGGAATACCTGAGGGTGATGTGATCATAAACGGTTGTATAACCATGACGCTTCCATTCCTAGGGAGTGATGAAACGGGTCTGGATTTTAGTGACTCCTCTCAGTAGAGAAGTAATCTGATCTTAGTCCAAATGTTGGACATTGATCTGAATGTGATTCATATGCAATGAGAAGATTAGATTTGTGGTCTTTATTTAATCAAGCATCTACGGGAGGTCCGAGATCTGGATTTGAGATGTGATCTCAATATCCAAGTCACTATATATGGAACAATACAATCGCCCTGTCCTTATCTCCAAGTATCCGCGGAGAAAGCGCATTATCCTTGAAAGAGTTCAGGATAATTTCATTGTTGATATAAGTATCCGAGCGTTGATAAAATGGATAATTAAATGTGATTTAATTATCATGAATAATATGAATATGATTCATATATAAGGAGAGTTATCTTAGATAATTAAATGTCATTTAATTATCAAAGATGTAAATAATGTGAATGTGATTCATATTATTTGGGAACATGAGAATGGAGATCCAAGATAATTAAATGTGATTTAATTATCATGGATATTGAATAATGTGGATAACACTATCCATATTAATCATATATATATTATAAATGTGATTTAAAATATATAAGAGAGAATTATTTGTAATTTACATTTATTAATTAAATGTTGATGTGAATTGGATTCACATTGGACAATTAATTGAAAATGTAATTTACATTTTATTTTGGGTTGTGAATGTGATTCACAAATTTCTAATGGCAAGATTGCAATATTCACAAAATAATTATGAATTATTTGTGTGAATAATTTACAACAATAGTTGTTGTGAATCATGGAGATTTTCATGAGATATGAGATCTTATGGAAAAGGAAGAGGAGTGTCTCCTTCCTTTTAAAGAGGATGGACGACCACCTTGAATTGGAATTCAAAGGTGTATCGCCCTCCCCTTTATGGAAGGAAGGCGTGCCTCCTTTCCATTTTCTCCTACGTTGATTTGATTTAATAAATTTATATATTGATGATTTATTCAATATATATTAAATTATATTAAATTAATTGTTGTTGGTTTTTAACAACACAAATCTTGGCCATTAAAAAACACAAATCAATGAGAGCCATTGGATTTGTGTTGCCCATGGATTGAGATCCATGGATCCCAAAATATTATAAATAGAAGGGCACCCCTTTCTCTTCAAATGTTAATGAGAATATAAGTCTCTCTCTCTCTCTCTCTCTTTGCACGCCCTCTCTCTCTCTCTCTCATATGGTCGTCCATCATGGATGCCCAAGAGAGAGCCTCCATCGTTGTAGTGTCGTCGTTATGCTGCCCGATCGTTTGCTCGTGGATCTTCGTCTTCTTCGATGCGCCTCGCTCGTGAAGAAAACGTCGGATCTCGTGTGTCGAGATCAGGAGATCTATTTCTTGGATCATCAACATGGATTGCGAGGAGCACGTATTTCATCAACACGCTCGCAAGCGTCTCCTCCGTCGGATCAGACTTGAGACAGGTTGGCTCTTCAATTAGAGACTCGATCGCAACCGCGCTTCAAGAGGTAAACAAAATACTATTTTGTGGTTCAGATGAAATGATCCGAGAAGTGTTCTTGGATCATGTGATTTCATCACATGAAAAAATTTTAATTTCCGTTGCCTCGAGCAACTAGTGCGACTAGTCGCTCACGATCGCATACGATGCGATCCTCACACTTTTGTGATGGACTTAAGGATCTAACCATATCCTTCAAGTGGTATCAGAGCCTTAGGTTGAAGGTTTTGGATACGATCCATAAACCTAAGCTGACTTAGGTTCGTTAGGATTGCGAAATTTTATCACATTTCATTTTCGCATCTCTATTTTATGATTATTTTCAGACCTATTTAAATTGTTTAAACACGAAAATAAAACTTGGATTTTGTTCCCCATTAAATAAGGAAATCGTGGGATTTTGAGTTTGTGTGATTTTGAATCTGTTTGCTCAAGTTATGATCAAATTAGTGAACATATATCCACTATTTCGGGGACTGTGAATCTTAACGTATTAATTACGGATTTGAAACGTCTTGAACTGCATGCAAATCACTTAGATTCTGTTTTAAATCAAATTAGCAAACTTTAGAAACTTACTTTGCTTAATTTGGATTTAAATTGATTGAGATATGTTAATTTTAGTAAGTGAGGGTTACTGCTGGAAACTACTTTCCTAATCTAGAACCTTGTGATTGTCATTTAATCAATTAGTGAAATTAAATTATTTAATTTCCTGAAATAATTATGGATAAATATTTGTGAAATATTTGATGATAATTATTCCCTTATATGGCATTGCCTTAACCAATAATTGATTGGATATGATCTGGATCACAATTGGTTACACAATCTACTTTCTAACAAACATGTTGCTTGAATAGGATTTGGATTTATTTAGCAAATCTCATTATAATATTAATCAAAATTGTTTTGATTATTATTATATGGTATAACTTTGGTTGAAAGACCGATTATAATCTCAAGTACACAATGATCGATTTGACATTATCTTTTCCTGAGGTGAATATGGTGTCTAGTCGGGGAGCGTTGGGGTAGCAAGTTGCACCGTGTGCGGTCTGTCCCACTCCCATCGGTACTGGCCATGACAGCAGGTAGAGACTTGATAATGCAGGAGAGATCACGGTATATTTTTCTAATTATTAAAATTCAGAATAATACGTATTTGAGATAATACCAAAATTCAAGTAATAATAAAGATTGTTTGTTGGATATTAATTGGATCATTAATTTTATATGATTAGATTAATTGGAATCCAATTAAAACTAAAACACTCTATTATGAATAGAGATGTTATTTCCCTTGGAAGAATTAATCATAATGAATATGATTCATGATGATTAATTAGAATTTGAATATGATATGGAGGATCACATAAGAGACATCCATGGTCTCCCGTCAAGGCGGAGGGTTCCATCGCCATGGATTGTATGTAGGAGACGCATGTCCGAAGTGACAGCTCCTGTATGCAAGCGTATCTGGATCGGACTCTTTGCTTCTCGAAAGAGTAAGAAAGTATGTGTAGTGACCCCAATATCGGGTCCTCATATTATTGGGGCGATTTTGGATTGTGCATAGCTAGTTGTATTCATGTTGACGGTTGGTTCAATTAACGACGGGTCAACCACAGCTTAGGGGTGGTGGGCCTGGGTGTTAAAGACCAAATTGGGAAATGCAAATTGGACTTGCAAGGCGGAATGTGTCCCCGCTTCTTTTTATCTGAGTTACAGGTTCTCATATTATTGGGATGTAACAAAGATAAGGAAGGAGATCCCAGATCTTGCTTGAGATATAATGGTAAGTATATCTTACATTGAAAGTGATTAAGGGAATGAACTTTCATTGTTGACAAGGCAAGATAACTTTGATATAAAAATTCCTAAATCGAAGTGAAATATGTATATGTATATATATTTATATAAATATATACACTTATGCAAATTTCTTATTTCATATAATTCTTCATTAAACCCACTCAATATTATACTCAATAATAACCAGTAAAATATCATGGATTGGATCCATGATCAAGATATTGTACTTGCAGTTGAACACATAATGTATGTGATTGCAATGTGCAAGTTTCCTCTAATAATGAGGAATGACAATTAAATAGATAATAGGACTACAACCCTAGGGTTTGTATGTCTCTAGAGTCTTGATCTCTCATCGAATGTACTTTGGAAGTAACATGTCCATCGTAATTGTTGAATAATCCTTATAAAAAAATCTAAGAAGATGTTCTGGCATACATATGTGCTCTCGACATTTAATCATGAGTGACATGATTCTCTGCATCATGCAGAATGGTGGCTCTATAAGAGTATATTGTATTCAAATTGTTTGAGTACCTACCTGAACCAATGTTTTAAGAGTTTAGATGAATGTAGATACGATGAGTGTCATCATTCTACTATCTATACTCTGGTCATTCATGAAGCTTCAGAATATTCATATTGTATGAATTGAATGAAGCATGTACAAATGTTGAAATGCTCTTATATTGAAATCTTTTGAATTCAGCATAAGAGATCCTTTGTCTCAAGCAATGGTTGTTTATATATAAAGGGAGCGCAGTGGAAGCATGGGTTGGACCCAAGTAAGAAGGAAAGTCAAAGAGTTGACTGTACTTCTGTGACTTCCATATGACATCCAAATAGTTGGATGAATGCCAATACTGCAATAAGCTGATGTATTGATAGTGTCACTATTTTTTCTATCTAGGATCCTTAGAGAAGGATACAGATGGTGCATCAGAATAATCTACATCTACATATAATCATTGAAATTGACTTTCTTATTTGATAAGATCAAAGTCTAATAATTGTATCTCATTCTTCTAATAATACTTGCAATTGGTTGCATATGTATTGGAAGACTATAAAATTTGATTTTAAGGTTTAATAGTCATCCACATAGATATTGATGCAATTGTTGCAACAATATCTATTGGACAGATGGACTTGTTATTTTCAGTGGGAGAGCCCTTAGTCTTAGAGAATGTCTCTATGACTTAGATATTAGAATACATTCATTGTTTATTTCTAAATGTTGGAAATAAACGTGAATTTTGTAATAGACCTATCATAAAGAGTTACGATGGAGATATTTCAGATAGTAATCTAAAATCTTGTAGACTTTACTAAATTAGAAAATTAATGAATGGTTCATTAACATTTCTAATACTGAAATTAAACCTTAAAAGATCAATAGGAGAATGAAGATCATTTGATAATGATCTGGCATCAAGCCTTGGACATTTGTCTGTTGATGTGATCAATAGACTAGCGAGAGATGAAACTTTAGAGTCTAAAGGTTCAAATCTTACATGCTTGTGAATATTATATTCAAAAGTAAAAATGTCCAATACACCCTTTCTTGGAATGATGTAAGATGTCAAGGTATTCAAGATCTCATGCATATTGATGTATGTGAATCATCCATATCAGAATAAACATTATGGATATGTGATATCTATTGATGATTATTTGTGATATGAGATTTCTTTTCTTCACTTAGAAACCTTTGAAATGTTCAAAGATTTCACAAGTATAGTTTAGAACCAAAGTTTGAAGGAAGATTAAATGAATTTGATCTAATCTAGGTACTCAGTACCTATTATATGAATTCATGGAATACCTTACAGAGATATGAATATTATTTTTATCTCACTCCTCCTAATAAACCTAAACTCAAGAGAGTTGTAGGGAGATACAATTGGATCATGTATGACATGATTTGATCAATAATGATTTTTAGCATAATTACCTATTAGTTTCCAGGTATAGATGTAGTAGAGACTACGATATATATCCTTAATAAGGTTCCAAGTAAGTAAGCTGGAATTTAGCACTTGAAAGTGCTACTTCCTTAGGAAAATAAAGAATGGTATTGGATACCTACTTTATGACATTGAGATTCTTAAAAGATCTCATCTTTGAGAATATGATTCTTATAGGATGACTCTCTTAAGAATCAAGATGAAAATGAAGTAAAGGAACTCATTTAATCTTGAGATGATAATGAGGCTCCTGGAATCGGAAACTAAAAGGATAATTAAAGATGAAACACTAATACCTCCTTAAATAAGTTTGAAGATGGATTCCATGTGTCAGTTGAATCTGACAATGATCTAACTTCATGTGATGAAGCTTCTAAAGATCATGACATGTAAATATGGATGCTAGCAATAAAGTCTAAAGTAGACTTCATATACAAGTGTTGTATATGGACCCTCGAGGATCCACCTATATGGGTAAGACCTATTAAGGTGTAAATGAATCTTCAAGAGAAAGAGGGAACCTGATGAGAAGGTAGAGACCTTCAAAGCATGGTTCATAGCCATGAGCTGCACACCGAAGAGAAGACATCGCTTGCGATGAGACTTGCTCTCCAGTGACCTTGCTTTAACCCATCAGAATATTGCTAACCATAGCTACATACCTTGACTATGACATCTTCATGATGTGAGTCAAGATTGGATTCCTCCATGAATACCCCTTTGAGAATATTCACATGAAGTAGCCTTAGGGCTTCATGGTTGAGGAAAGCAAGGTATGCAAGATAAGGAATTGCATCTTTGGACTCAAATAAGCTTCTTGTAGTTGGAACATAAGATTTGATGAAATTATAAATGTTATGGTTTCAGATAGAATCTTGATAAACCGTGTGAAGCTTAGTGGGAGTGCCATTGTGTTCATCATGCTAAATGTAGATAAAACATAATCATTTGGAATGATATAAGGATGATAATAAGTGTTTTATAATCTGGTTGTTCCATACCTCGAGATATGATCTCAAGGATACCTCTTAGATCTTAGTTCTGAAGTTGTTCAGAAGCAAAGAGAAGAGGGTATTGGGACCGTCACATTAATGGTACACCTTGGACATTTCCATTTTTTGGAAAATTCCAAGAAAGGCTTATTTCCCTCAAGATATGGTATGGACCTATCTAAAGGGATAGCACCTCAAAGAGTTGAGGATGTGAATGCTAAGACTGCTAGCCCTTGGGTATCAGTTTCGAGAAGCCGGGTGTATGCTAGATGTGTACAAAAGCCAGATGTCTGCCATGCAGTGGGAGTAGTAAACTGTTATTAATCCTACTATGGAAATAAAACACTTAGTTGCAGTAATAACAATATCTTCAAAGATGACAAGACTTTAGAGATAGTGATCTCTAGGTCTTATCTTCAAGTAATTAAGAGTCTATAGATAGAGATCTAAAATGTCTTAACTACGAATACCTTAGGAGATAGAGATCTCCAAGATTAAGGGTATTCTAACAAGGATGATAGAAATTACATATTGTTTATAATTATAATAATTATTGAGGTGCAGTGTTAAAGGACACTATAACTGACATGATTGAGTATCGGTTGCATGAGATGCAACATTCGCATGGGATGAGAATATTGTCACTATGAGATATGCAAGTACCGTAAAAGGACTTGGCATAGTCTCTTGGGAATAGAGTGACTGATCAGCTTACCAAGCTATTTTTCAAAATAGCCTATGATTGTCACATGAGTGTAGGTTTAAATGATTAGCCCATTAATGGCTCTTAAGGCTAGTGGGAGATTGTTGGACATGCAAGCCCACAGCAAGCCATTATGCAATAAATATTATTGCAAATATCATTCCCTGATCTGAAATGAAGATTAAATAATTTGCATAATAGGCCCCTTGGTACAATTAGGGTTATGTACCATTGCCATCTTGATGATCATACAGCTGTTGATTCAATTATTGAATCATAGAGGCTGGTCTATGATGAATATCTAAAGAGTTAGATTGAGGACTCATCAGGCACCATCAAATGATTGTTAAGAGAGGATCTCCATCCTGAGTAGGAGATGGCAATCCTTTCTCACTTGGTTGATATCTAACTGACCTCTTGATGCAGGTCCTCTGCATGGGAATAGAGATTCGGAGGTGTTAGATTAGTTAGGTCAAAGAGTTTACTTAATGAGATCGAGATAACCAAAGTCCTATGTCGTATGCTATCACGATACACGCATCCTCTGATCGGAGACAGATGTGTTACTATATGTCTGAGTATGTACATTGGCAGACCAATAGGTTGATGACTTAATCAAGGTCTATACATCGGCGTGCTGGTGTGCATATAAGGGCATATGAGTAATACAATCTCTCAAAGGGATCGTACAGGTTCATTATTGAACTGGAAGACATGATCTCACTTATGAGATATCGAGAAAAATCAAATTCCGTGCATGGTCGTTTGGCTTTGGAAGCTTGACTGAATATGTAGATTTGATATATATTTTTGGAAAAGTATATGATCAACACCTGGGTATGATATATGTTTTTGGAAAGCATATGATCGATACCTACTCCTAATGGTCAAATGAGAAACTTCATGATAAAACTCTGAAGTAGACAGTGTAAAATTGATCTTATACTTCAGGTTTATTATGAGTCTTCTAGTATGCATGATGTACAGGTATTGGGAATACTTGAGGGTGTTGTGATCATAAACGGTTGTATAACCATGACGCTTCCAATCCTAGGGAGTGATGAAACAAGTATGGATTTTAGTGACTCCTCTCAGTAGAGAAGTAATCTGATCTTAGTCCAAATGTTGGACATTGATCTGAATGTGATTCAGATGTAGTGAGAATATTAGATTTGCGGTCTTGATTTAATCAAGCATCTATGGGAGGCCCGAGATCTGGATTTGAGATGTGATCTCAATATCCAAGTCACTATACGTGGAACAATACAATCGCATTGTCCTTATCTCCAAGTATCCGTGGAGAAAGCGCATTATCCTTGAAAGAGTTCAGAATAATTTCATTGTTGATATAAGTATCCGAGCGTTGACAAAATGGATAATTAAATGTGATTTAATTATCATGAACAATATGAATTTAATTTATATTATAAGGAGAGTTATCTTAGATAATTAAATGTGATTTAATTATCAAAGATGTAAATAATATGAATGTGATTCATATTATTTGGGAATATGAGAATAGAGATCCAAGATGATTAAATGTGATTTAATTATCATGGATATTGAATAATGTGGATAGCACTATCCATATTAATCATATATATATATTATAAATATTATTTATAATATATAAGAGAGAGCTATTTGTAATTTACATTTGTTAATTAAATGTTGATGTGAATTGGATTCACATTGGATCATTAATTGAAAATATAACTTACATTTTATTTTGGGTTTTGAATGTGATTCACAAATTTCCAATGGCAAGATCGCAATATTCACAAAATAATTATGAATTATTTGTGTGAATAATTTAAAACAATAGTTGTTGTGAATCATGGATATTTTCATGAGATATAAGATCTTATGGAAAAGGAAGAGGAGTGCCTCCTTCCGTTTAAAGAGGATGGACGACCACCTTGAATTGGAATTCAAGGTGTGCTCCCCTCCCCTTTATGGAAGGGAGGCAAGCCTCCTTCCTATTTTCTCCTATGTTGATTTGATTTAATTTATTTATATATTGATGATTTATTCAATATATATTAAATAAATTAAATTAATTGTTGTTGGTTTTTACCAACACAAATCTTGGCCATTAAAAGAAACACAAATCAATAAGAGCCATTAGATTTGTGCTTCCCATGAATTGAGATCCATGGATCCCAAAATATTATAAATAGAAGGGTACCCCTTGCTCTTCAAATGCTAATGAGAACATAAGTCTCTCTCTCTCTCTTTCTCTCTACATGTGCATTCTCTCTCTCTCTCATTTGGCCGTCCACCATGGATGCCCTAGAGAGAGCCTCCATCGCCGCAACATCGTCGTTATGCTTCCCGATCGTTTGCTCGTGGATCTCTGTATCCTTCAGTACGCCTCGTTCGTGAAGAAGACATCGGATCTCGTGTGTCGAGATCAGGAGATTCGCTGCTTGGATCATCAACATGGATTGCGAGGAGCACGTATTTCATTAACACGCTCACAAGCATCTCCTCCGTCGGACCGGACTTGAGACAGGAGGTCTCTTCGTTTAGAGACTCAATCGCAATCACGCTTCAAGATGTAAACCTAATACTTGTTTGTGGTTCAGATGAAACAATCCAAGAAGTGTTTTTGGATCATGCGGTTTCATCGCATGAAAAAATTTTAATTTCCATTGCCTCGAGCCACTAGTACGACTAGTCGCTCACGATCACATACAATGCGATCCTCATGCTTCTGTGATGCACTTAAAGATCTAACCATATCCTTCACATGTGCTGGAATCAGTGTCTTGGTGGTGGTCAGGTCATCGATCTGTTGAGTCAGTTCCTTCATGTTCTTCATAAGCAATGCAAGTTGGTCCAGTGCTAGATTGACTGAAGGGGCCTCAGGTTGCTCATTGACTGGTTATCGTTGAGACTGATAGTACGGAGGCTGTTGGTACCCATACGGATTCTGATGATGAGGAGGAGGGGGAGGATACTATCCATAATATGCAGTCTGCTGCTGGTTAGGATGGGGAAAATACATAGTCTGGTGTTGTGGCTGGCCTTGTCTCCAATTTTGGAACTGTGGTGGAGACTGAAAGTGAGGTTGGAACTGCTGGTGCTGGTACTGCTACTGTCATCCTCCCTGAAACTGGTGGGCGGGTCTCTGACCCTACTGTGAACCCAACTGGCCTTACCTTGACGGATGAGGCTGGTTTCGCTCAGGGTCGAACCAGATACCGTTCACCTCCTGAATACCAGGTGGAGGTGGAGACTACTGCTCAAGAATGTAGGCTACTTCATGTTGGTACGAAACGATCTGATGTGAATGCTGCTGAACCTGATCATGTGTATGCACGTAGTAGACATGTTGAACTGTGGATGGTCCTCCACTACTATGTTGGTTAGAAGAAGTCTGCTCCCTAGTAGAGGTATCGGCTGCTGCACTCACACAGTGAACTGTACTGATCTTACTCACAAGAAGCTTCAGGTGCTTTGTTATCTCATCCAGCTTATTCTGGTTCTTCGTCCTCTACTCGATCACTTGAAGCTTATCAAGCTCCTTAGATCACTTCTCAATAATGTCCACTTTGGATAGGTGGTTTCCAATGATGGCTAGGTCAATGTTATCCACCTTATCCACTTCTTGTGTTATCGTCACATTGACATCCTTGTGGGGTACTGCAAGGGCGGTGACAGGGTGCTTCTGAAAAGCACGTGAAGAAGAAAGAGCTACTGAACTTTCCGTCATCTCCTCAAAAATTTGATAAAGGACATCCTCGTCCTTATTGAAGTAGCTCCCCCAACAAGCAGCATCTACCAGCTTTTGATTCTCAATGCTTAAACCCCAAAGATTCTGTACAAGGCTGGTCTTTGGAATATCGTGATGAGGGCATTTCTCCATCAGATCTTTGAATCTTTCCCACGCCTCGTGAATAGGCTCTTGGGGCATCTGGGAGAAATTAGCAATCAAGGATCGCATTTGGTTGAGTCATCCAAGTGGATAATACTTGTTCAGAAATGCGGACCTCAACTCTTCCCAAATAGTGACAACCTTTTCCAAGTGATTTAACCAATACAAAGCTTTGCCCATCAGACTAAATGGAAAGGCGGTCATCTGCACTACCTCTAATGGGACAATTGGGTAGTGTACTGTTCCACAAATACGATCGAACAACTGGAGGTGTATATAAGGTTCTTCATTATTATTTCCATGGAATATTGGGAGAAGAGGTAAAATAGTAGGCTTAAGCTCAAAATACCCATGTACCGCATGGATTTGTATCCAGGAATTTGTCTGTTCTACCCCTGGATTATAAGCATCATTTAGTGTAGGTTTATCCCCAAGTTCTATGTGAGGTTCTTCTCCCCCATTCCCACCTCCAGGGTTTCTATTATCCCCCTCTCTCCTATCTTCTCTTTCCTGTCTCATCTCGAGAATCATTTCTCTCAACACGGTCTGAAAATTAGCCTGCTCTGTTATCTGAGATTGAATTGACTGGATGGAGGCTAACGGGGTGCTGTTGATCTCGCTCTACTCCAATAGGGGTCCCTTTTCCATTGGTGGCATCAAGTGTTCAGTGTTTGACTCTGAAAATGTACATGATACTTGATTAGTGCTCAGAATTGATGGAATCTCGTATATTAATTCGAGATTAAAGCCAATCTCAAATAGTAGATTGATGGATGTTGTGAAGGGTGAAATGGAGAAAGAGGAATATTCGGGAAGTGAGTCTCCCTGAATAGAAGGTGAACGTCTCAGAGTGTAGAATGAGTTCGTAGAGTCCGAACAAGAAATACTGCGGTCCGACATCTTCAAAATCAATAGGCAGGATGTGAGAACACGAAGTCAATGCAAGAGTGAAAGTGAATGAAGGCGTAATTTGCGCAGAAGGATCTTTATCACTAGCAAGCAAACACAATACAAACCCCAATTCACCATCTCAACTCAATGTGAAGGATGTGAAAGTTCGGTCAATTATCTTGTCAATTTTAGAGTTTGGTGAGAATACAATCTATCAGAGCGATTAAAGCGAGCTGTTAGGAACCCAATACTCTCAGGAGACTATCCCAATCCCAAAGTTAGATCTTTCCCGATCAGTATGAATTACGGACCGTTTGCCGGTTACCCGACCAATTCAATCTGTTAAGGACATCGCGGGCTGCTTTACTGGCTACCGGAGAGATCCTCACTGGAGAACGACTAACCCAAGATAGTAGTCTGAAAAGAGTTCGGGCGTGGTTCCATCCTAATGTGCGGGTCACTCTCTCACTACATACAAACCAAATAATGAGGAGGTTACTTTCCCCAAAACAATGATTTTTCCTTATGTTTATTTTAGGGTCGAGTTTTCTTTAACAGTCCCGTATTTTAGGCAGTTGTCACTTGGTTAATATTTTCAATGAATCGCCTACCGAGTATCCATTTTTCTTTTTAACTTATGTGAGTGAAAATGAGGAAGGAGATCAAAAATGTCAATGTGGGATTAAAAGCATAGATGCATGCATGGTTAAAGATCCATACCTTGTTGCCAGCACTCTACATGCAAGTGATCCGCGTAAAATTTAAATACAGAAAATTAAACTATACTATATGATGCAAGTGAACCGTCCTAGATGATAGCTTCTATTAAGGGGAAAGAATAAGTTGGTTTGACTAAGTCCAAATTACACTCTAGTCTATAGGTATAGAAATTCTTGTTTAGGGTGTTTGGACCTAACTAATTATCTGGCTCATGCAAATTAATTAAATCAATCAATAGGTAGCTCACGAAATCCGCATGAAACAAAGAAAAATAAGGTGATGAAAACAAAACCGGTGAGGTCCCCCAAGTGCACCGACACTTGGCGAAACAGACCCCGCAATAAATGAATGTCCTTTTCACAGAGTTCAAATGCTAGAAAAATAAATGAAAAAAAATCTTTTTTGTCTCCTTCAATTCTTCTTCTCCTCCTCTCACGCTATCCTATGGCTCGGTGAAGAATCAAGCCGCCTCTGCTTCTCTTGGGTGCTTCGGCTCTCCTAGGAACACCTCCTTCGCTCCGTGGGCCCTCACAAGAAAAAGAAAAGAGAGAATGTGTAAGAAACACAATTATCAAATATGAGCAAGAATAATGAAATAAAACAGTGAATATGAACAATGGAGTAAATGGCAAAATGTAAACAGATAATTACAACCAAGAATAGCAGGTCAAAAGAAAAACCTAACTACCCTTGTCGTGCCTCCTCGGCAACGGCGCCATTTTGTTGATGTGGAAATTCTTCTAGTATCGGTTATTAAAGGATATGAAGTCGTCGTTATCCCAAAAAAATTCCGCGACAAACAAACATTTTTTTCTTCTCTCACTACAAAAATAATTACAGAAAATAATGTGGAGCAAGAGAAATGTTTTGCTACTTATTTACATGTATAACAGACATGATCGAACTTAGGGAGGCTACAATTCCCGAGGGTTATTCAAATAATCGACAGAAAATCCATTAAAAAATAGGAATCTCAAAAGCAAACTATCCTTAGTTTTTGTGGATTTATATTTATTTTTTTATTTTTTTATTTCTATTTTTTATTTTCTGATTTTCAAATTTTAATGATTTTAATTTTGCATTTTTTTTAAATTTCAAATAAAGAATAATATGCACAAGATAAGAACTACGCACACCAAACTCTTTTTGTACTTTTCAATTATATCAAAAATGATCAGAAAAATCCAGAGAAAATATTTTTGGTTTTAAAGACTTTGAAATATTTTTGGGGATTTTTGTAGAATTTTCAGATGTTTTATTTTTTCAAATCAAACAATGATAAAAATGAGAAGCAGTGCACAACCTCGAGTATTTTGCAACTTAAAAATGTTTTAAGTATCAAAAACTCCTGGCAATTATTTTTATAATGAACTAGAGGCAAATATCTACAAACAGGAACTAAAATCATGATTTTTGGATTTTTGTATAATTTTCTATGATTTTTATAAGATTTTTGATGTTTTTCATTTTTTAGTTTTTATAAATGATTAATGCATAAAAAATGGACGGAAATTAAAAGGCAGTAAAATACACCTATAGTATTTTTTGGATTTTTTAGGCAAAATTTTGAATTTATATGATTTTTCTAATTTCGGGCAGATAAAAGGACACTATTTTTTTAATAGCAAATAATGAAAAAATGCTATGAAAAATTCATATAATGAAAAATGCTACAGCAGGAACATACACATTTTTTTGAAAATTTTTAGAACAATAAAAACATTTATTTTGATGAAAAGAGCATGAAAATTAGTGGTCTGGAATGCAGGGGGACTAAAGTGCAATTAGTTAAAGTTTCTGTACTAAAAATAAAAAAAATCAACTTGCAGGTGAAAAAGTGAAATATACCCACGGATCACGTGCTACGCACGTGCAGTTTGCTGGTAGGGTCTGATCAGCCATTTTGAAAAACTTCAGGGGCATATCTGTAATTTTTCTAATTTTTTTAAAACCTAATTCAACGAGGGAGGATGGGGTGCCGCCACTACCAGTGGGAGATCGGCGAGGCGGGGCTGTCGCAGGCGGCGGCGCCTCACCTTGAGCGGTTGATGAATCCACATTTCATCATCTTTATTCTAACATTTTGACCTCAAAAGCCCTAGCAAATGCGTGTAAATACCTTAATTAGAGCATATTAGCATTCATGCATGTGCATGTAATTAGTGTATAAAACACTGTAATTAAAGCCAAAATTATAGAATAAATATAAGAAAAGAAAAAGAATAAAATATTGTAAATATTTTATGACCCGAAACCCCGAGACCTAGGCATCTAGATGAATAGGTTGACAAGGAATAAAGTAGGGGGAGATAAGGGTAAAAATATAGTAGAAATACCTTTTATTTTATCCATTCTTAATGACCTATTTTTGGTTCCACTTTTTATACCTCAAATAAAGAAATTTATACATAAAAGTTGTAGATAATTAAATAAAGAAAAATACAAAATTGATTTCACTGAAAAATAATGTACAGATAAAAAGTTATGGTCTGAATAAAAATCCAGAATCCCAACTTCCCAGACCTGTATCTCACAAATGAAAACTCCAATTGCATCAAACTCACCTTTAATTGTATATAGTTTTAAATAAGCTATTTAATGGCGGTGGTTTCGCATTTGATGGAGCCACGGTTTGAAAGTTGAGTTTTGGACCCCTATTGTATAATTGTACAGATTAAAATATTCATTTTATTATTTATTCATTATTTTTATAATTTATATTTTTATAATTATGTAAATATTATTTATAATATATTTGTATATTAAAATCAGAATAAAAACATAAAAGAAACACAAAATAAAAATACATGTCTATTATACATAGGTATAAGACTTATACTTATACATGTATAATACATACTTGTATTTTATTAAATATATAAAACACATCAGACAAATAAAATAAAAATTAATTTAAGTGTATAAAAATATTTTATACATTTATAAAATAATAAACAAAAATAAATAAATTAAATTCACAAAATAAAAATAAATTAATAAAATATATATGTAATATACCTATAAAGGGTATAAAAGTGAACTTGTAAAAAGATACCTCATAAAAATAATTAAAAATCACCATAAAATAGTTTATAAAATTACAAACATTTTTTATTTAATAACCTAAAATTAAATAATTCATTTATTTAAATGATTTTTCAAAACATCAGGTGCTGGCCCCAGTTGACCCCGGTCAACTGGTCGTCCTCCACCCATGTGCATGTGTCAGACATTGGTTTGACCCCATCTTCGCCGATTTGTCGAGGCTCTGTCTTGCACCGTTTCATGATGAAACCTTCACAACTTTTTCTCCCCTTCGATCAAGGATTCACGCCCTTGCATTTTTTGGGGGAGAGAGCCATCGATTTGCTCGATACACCTTGGTCTTTGGAGCGCCATAGTCATAGAGTCAAACCACATAAAACGCACCCCCGACTTCAATTCGAATTTTGAACGCCTCTTCCATAGGAATAGCTCCCCTTTTCGTTCCCGATCGCAAGGAGAAGGTGACAGCTCCCCTTTGCGACCTTCGGGCGGGTCGAGTGACGCCTGAGGTGCTTCCACCACCTCCCCCTTTGTCGGCGGTCGAGGTATCCTTCCCTCCGGTGTTCCACCGTTGAGGCAGTCCCCATTTCCCTTACTTTCTTTCGCATTTTACTTGACGTAGCCTTAGGATTAAAAGCCCTCAAGAAATTTTACGTTCCATTGATTAAATCACCCAATCAGACCACCTCGCCGGAGCGCTCCTCCGGCCGAGCTCCTCCCTTGCCGCTTCGCGCCACCATTCCACCACCGCGGGACCCAGGCATTTTGCCCTGGGTCCTCTCACTTCTTGTTGCAGGTACTTGGACTCAAACGGACACCTGGGGGCCGTTTTGGCCTTTGCCGGAGACGCCCGAAGCTCTTCCAGCTCCGCCGTCATCTCCTGTGAACCTCGGCCATCGTCGAGGCTTTTTGGGCCCACCAGCATCTCGAGGAATCTCCTAGGAGCGTGTCGCTCCATTTTGAGCACTCCAGACCATCGGAGCACGGAGATTGGGCTCGGGGAAGTTCGCCTCGCCGGCGTTCTTCCCCGTTCTTCCTCCACGTCTCCCAACCGTCGGATCAAGCCACGCCTCCAAATTGATCAGCCGATGTTGGATCGAGGCCCCGCCAGAGCCGTCAGATCACATCGCCAGATCTAATCGTGGCCCTCCATCGTTGAAGCGTCATCGTGCAACAAGGGCTCACCACGTGGCAAGTGGGAAGCCCTCAACCGTTGGATCGCGTGCCTGCGTGGGTATTTTGCACCCTTACCCCACACATTTTTGTATTTACTAATTAGTCCATAAACTTTAAGTGGTAGTTTAAAAAGTTTGTAATAATTATATTTAGGCCCCTGAACTTTATACATTTGCACTTAGGTCTTGGCCACGTCACCTCACGTGACCTGTACACGTGAGGTGAAGAGCATTTTGCAAGGACACTCCTGCGGGTTTGGATATTTAACTTTAGCCCAAGGATTTAAATATTCAGTGCAAAACTTTTGGTTATTTTGCATCAAGGCCCTGGATTTTTTGGAAATTACATTTATACCCTTCCCAAGTGCGTGCTAGTCACGCGCGTGGGTGGGTTATTTGCAGGCATACCCTTGTGGGTCTTTATATTTGTAGTTGGTCCATTAAATGCAATATTAAATTTTATGTTTTGTGTGAAAATTGCAACTTGGCCCCTGGATGTTTGTTCATTCACACTAATACCCTTGATAGGCCTTTTTTTGCATGCTTTCCTTATTTATTGAGAGCATCATTTTAACTCGAAAAATTCCCAAAAATTTAACTTAAGCTCATGTGTGCTTGCTTATTCATGACATATTTTTTAGCATTGCATTTTTGCTGCATTTTAATATTTATTAAAAATAAAAAACATGCATTTTCAGTATTGTCTATCTTAGAAAATCCATAAAAATTAGCAAAACTTTTTGAAAAATTCTAAAAAAAATATATTGTGTATTTTAGTGTGTTTTAGTGTCAGTCCAAAAATAATTAAAAAATTCAAAACAAAAACCTTAAAACTTAGAAAACCTTAAAAAGCTTCATAAAAATCTAAAAAATTCAAGAAAAAACCTAAAAATATAAATTCTGATCCTGTAGCTTCCCTATTTTATTGTCTTTATGTTAAAATTAATTTTGGACGATTTTGTTACTGTTTACTATTTTTATTCCCATTTTAATTTTGGCTAGTAGTTAATTCACTATTTTCTTTTATTTTGACTTTTAAAAATACCAAAAATATTCAAAAAATTCCCCAATAATCACAAAATAGTATAAAAATATAAAAATACCAACAACATTTTATTTCCTAATTTTTGAGCATTTTTCTTTATTTTTATAAATAGCTTATTACCTCTTTTCTTATATTATTTATATATTTAATTTATGAAAAAAATGATATAAAATATAAAAAGAAAATATAAAATGAGAAAATTAAAAATCAAAATACAAAATTAAAAATTAAAAAATTAATAATAATAAAATTAAAAATTAAAAACCCACAAAAACATTTGCATTTTTGTAGACAATTAATCACAATCACATCCTTACACTTGCTTGATCTATCCTGCCTTTCTCCCTATGTTCGACCTCTACATACTTACACCTATACACCTTTTTATGTAGAGTTAATAATAAATTTGACTCCACATTTATTTTTCATTGCTTGACTTATATCGTGTGGGTTCATTGTTGATTAATTAGGGATTTTTGAGCGGTCAATACACTGACTGCGGTTTCGCCTTGTGAAACCGTATGACCCTCGATTCCCTAGTTATCAGCGGTGCAGAGGTGGATGGGCGGTCGGTGCGAGGTCCTAGAGAGGGTTGGCTAGCACGGATGGCGCCGCGTGGGAGGTGGAGGAGCGCGGTCGTGCGGTCGATGGCTAAGCTCGGCGGGCTGGATGAGGCGAGGACGGGGTGCGACGGAAGATGTCGCGTCGCGCAGCGGACATGGTGGAAGGCACGGCCGAGCGCCACCTGTGGAGGAGGTGCGAGTCGGGCGACGGGGGTGTCATCGACGAAGCTCGGAGGGGGCTGGGCGGCACGGTGCGATATCACGACAGAGGAAGGCCGCGCACCGCACGAACTGGAGGTCTGGGAAATGCGAAGGTGGCGCCTCCATGTAGAGGCGGAGGTTCTGGAGCGCGGGAGGGCCGCCGCGCGGAGGGGGCGGGGTGGCGTGGAGGGTGCCCGAGCGGCGACGCACGACCGCGGCGTTCGCTAGAGGCGGCTCGTGACATGTTGCTTTTTTTGTTTTTTTTTGTTTTTATTATTTTTTTATAAAAATGTAAGCAGAAAGAAACTGTAAATAATAATTTTTTATTTTTTTAAACAGGAACTATAGATAGGGAATAATTTTTTCTTTTTAAATTTTTTATTTTTTTAAAATGATCCTGCAAAACAAATGTTAGAGAAGAAAAAAATTATATTTTTTTGGTTATTTTATTTTTTTATTTATCAACAACTCAAGCTAAATGACTTGATCCTAAAATAAAAATGAAAAATATGGATGAGTGCGCTTCCACAGAAAATGGCGGATGGAACCAGATCTCTGACCACCTTGCGTGGTCGGCGGTGAAAGATCGTGTGAGGTAGAAAAGAACGTGGAGAGATCGAGAAAATGAGATGAAAACTCGAGATCGATGGTGAATCAATTGGTGATGAATTTTAAGATCTAGATAAAAAAATGACGACAAAGAAAAATGCGCGAAAATAAACTACGATTAACCTAGAGTAAAAAAATAAGAAGAAAATGATGTGGATCTTACTTTAGGAGCGGAAAAGACCTTGATCACTTCGACGAAGGCTGACGCGCTGTCACCGGACGGCTCAGAGGCTAGGCACCCTTCTGCGATAAAAAGTCTCTCAGAGATCGGGCTCCTCTTACCAACGATTGATCAAGTTGAAAAGATGGAGAAGGAGCCTTATTAATAGATAGAATGAAATTGACATTTGAGTTTTTAAATTGTGCATGAAGATAAGCGATAAGAGAGAAAAGCAATTGAAATGAGATAAAATAGAAAGATAAATATTTACAAAATTTAACTGATTTTTTTGTATTTTCGTCATTTTACTTATTGGAAAATTAAATGTTAATTTTTTAGTTTTTGTGGTAGTTAGTTAAGAAAATTAACTATATACATTTGCTATATACATATATGACATTATATACATGGGTAAATAAGAAAATTAGTTTTTTTAATTTTTATTTTTTTAATTTTTAAATTTTATTTTAATTATTAAAAATATTTACAAATATTTACAAATACAATTATGTACAAATAATAGGAAAAATGCACAACCCACCCCAGAAAACCAACTTTTCAACCGTAACTCCAAAAATTATGAAATCATAGCCATTTTAAAGATAATTTTATTTAGAATAGAATGGAAGTGAGTTTGGTTCAATTTGACTTCATATGGAGCTGGAATTAGTCTTTCAATTATTGCTTAGTGGCTTTTTCCAAGTGTGGTTGCTTTTATTTTGTACATGATTTGATTGTGTAATTATTTTTATTATTTAGGACACATTTTTATTCACAACTTTGGTTTTGAAAGTTATTTGATTTGAGATCATTTTATTTACAAATAAAATAGTGAAGTATACAAATATACACATCACACATTTTTTTTTGAATTTTCTGATTAAGGACCCTATCTCCCCCTACTTTATTCCTGGTCGATCAGGTCAAGTCTTGACCTTCTCTCTGGGTTCGGGTCAGCTTGTATCTATTACATATATACAGTCTTCCTCTTTTTATATTTTCTTTTCTTTATTTTTCCTTTTATTTATTTATTTATTTTAGGTTAAAATAATATACAAATATACAATATTTACACACAGATGCAAATTAGTAAGAGCATGGAATTAGTATTATATACAAGTGTTTTATAAGGGATTTTAAGCTAAAATAAATGAATAAAGATGGCGAATCGCAGATTCATCAGACGCACCTATATAAACGCCCCGTCGGTCCCCTCTTCCTCTCACACCATCCTCTAGTCCCTTTCTCATTCTCCGTCCTCTCCTTCCCATTCTCCATCCAAGTTCATCTTCTCCTTAAGGTATGATTTAATTTATTTCAAAATTTTGTCATTTTATTAGTATATTTTGTTAAGTTGTTTATAACTTGTGTCTATAAACAAAATGATTAACTTGCTCACTTAATTGTCCCATTGGTAATGATTAACTTGCTCACTTAATAGTCCCATTAGTATATTTTGGTAATGATTGTTTTTTAGTTGTCCCATTGATCAATTTTATTTATTACAATATAAAGATTTTAGTTTAAGGATTATACACATGATGATATTCTAGTATATACAAATTTTCCATAGGTCACATGTTTTTCATATCTCCCATTAGTCATTAGTTAATGTTGAAAGGTCTACACACATTTTGTCATTAAATATTAATTACCCTTATTAATTAAAATATATAATATTTAATAATTAATATGAATAACAATTAGTAATAAATTACCATTAACTTGTAATAATATGTAACAATTGTAATAGTAATCCTTATTAGTTATGAATAATTCTTAATTGTATTAATATAAAAGAAATTTCTAGTAATTGAAAGTAATTAGAAATAAATATTACTATTAACAATTAATAATACTCAATAATAGAGAATAATTAGTAGAGACAAATAATTAATATTTAATTAGTAATGGTAAGTATTAACAATAATTCTTATTATTATTATTAATTAATGTAAATAGTTACAGTTTATTAATAATTACTAATAATAATTACAAAATCAGTTTTCGTAATAATTATTAATTACTATTACTAAATTTAATATGTAATGTTTAAAACTTACTAAAATACAATTAATAATAAGTTATGATAATAATTAAAATTAATAACTCTGATTAACATAAAACAATAATTATCACAATTAATAAGTCTTATTTATTAGAAATCATTCTTAATTGTATTGATACTTTAAAAAATACTAGTAATGATAAGTAATTGAAAATAAATATTACTATTAATAATAATTGATACTTAATGGTAGAGAGTAATTAGTAAATACTAATAATTAATATTTAATTATTAATGGTAAGGATTAATAATGATTCTTAATTATATTAATAATAAATTATTATTAACTTGTGACAAATTACTATTAATATTAATAATCCTTATATTTGGAAATATTCCAGTATTAATAATTTAAAAAAATATTAGTAATTATACGTAATTGAAAATAAATATTACTATTAATAATCATTAATACTTTAAAGTAGAGAGTAATTAGTAGAGACTAGTAATTAATATTTAATTATTAATGGTAAGGATTAACAATGATTCTTAATTATATTAATTAATATAAGTAATTATACTTTATTAGTAATTATTATTAATAATTAAAAAATTTATTTTATTAATAATTATCAATTACTCATATTAATTATAATATATGATATTTTACTAACTAATGAAATTATAATTTAAAATATATTTACGATTAATTTGTAAGAAATTACTATTAATAATAATTCTTATAGTTAGGAATAATTATAGTATTAATACTTAAAGATATACTAGTAATTATAACTAATTGGAAATAAATATTGCTATTAATAGCTATTAATACTTAAAAGCGGGGCGTAATTAGCAGACATTGTAGTTGTAATGATTTACTTGAAAATAATGGTAGGTAACAATCAATGTTTCAAAAATAGACATTATAGTAACTTTTAGTGTTGTATAGGAAATGGTTGATGTCGATGCCCTCTATGTGTTCTGGGGCGGACGAATAACATACTTGGAATCTGAGGGCAGTTATGGAGGCGGTCAAAGCGACATGATCGGAGTACCTTTATCATGTAGCTATAATGATTTACTTGCTTACATATACATGCTTACTAGATATACACCCGACATTTATGATATCACTATCACCTGCAAGTGGCCCGTAAATGCGAGTTCATTCCGTCCAATCCTTATTGGGTCGGATAAAATAACAAAGTTGATGTTGCAAGTAAGTCGACAAGTGGGAGTGATGGAGCTACTAGTTGAAGCGGTAGAGATCTCTTCAAACCAACGTGTGGTGGGACCATCAGCGATACAAGGGTTGGACCTTAACAGATCTATTTTTGATGGAATGGATGATGAAGACGGGGCTGTAGACAACGACCAAGACGAAGTCATGGATGAAAGGGAACAGGATGAAGATGTAGATGAACATGCCAGAGGGGGAGTAAATGAAGAACAATGCAGGAGTAGTTCATGTGATAGGGTGGGAGTGTTGACCGATCACGGTCAAGAGTCTCTTCTTCATTCGATATGCTAGGAACCTATTTTCGATCCACCAGTAGACTGCGGAATGGATTTGGATATGATGGAGGATCTTCCAGACTTTTTTAGGTCAGATGATTGGATCTTTGGTACATTTGCAGAGGAGATGCCCTTTCAAAATGAAGTTGCAGAGCCTATGTCCGAAGGCACATCCGGTAAAGATTATTGGTTGAATCGTTCCTTCGACTCGAAAGCATCATTAGTGGACGAGTTGAGCGCTTGGAGCATGCCAAAGCATGTCCAGTTCAAGGTGGATGCATCGAAGACTCCCAGTACACCGCATGTTGTATCTTTAATGATTGCGGATGGAGGTTGCATGCATCGTACAACAGTCACCGAGATAGTTGGGTAGTTCATAGCTATCGTGCGGAGCACACATGTCGCAATGCAATATTACTTGTTGACAATCGAGCATGTACTGCAAAATTTGTTGGCAGATTTATTCTTGCCACTCTATGGTCCAACTTGACACTGACTCCAAGTGTCATCCACTCGCTTGTTCAGGACAAGTACAGAGTGCGCATATCATACAATAAGGCATGGAATGGGAAGCGGCGAGCATTGGAGAAGATTTTCATAGATGCTGTTAGTTCATATGCAGACACCCGATGGTTTATGTGGTTGATGAAGCACTGTAATCCCGGTTCATTTTATGAGTTTGAACATCAACCGGCAATGCATCTTAAAACCGATGCTCAGGTAGAAGAAAGGGATGCCTTCTTTTGTTTATTATGGGGCTTTCGCCCCGTCAATTGAAGGTTTTGCACACTGTCAGCCAGTGTTGAGCATTGACGCCGCACATCTTAGGGGAAAATATAAAGGGTGCATCCTAGCAGCTACCTTTGTTGATGCCAATGGGCACCTCTTCCCAATTGCCTTCGCGGTGGTCAAGGGTGAAAATTTGGAGTCGTGGGATTCTTTCTCCATAAACTATCCGGTATCATTGATTGTGATGGTATATGCTTCATCAGTGATAGATTTCCTGGTCTAAAGAACTTGCTTCCGTAACATTTTCCGATTGCGAGAGGCCACTGCCACCGTTTCTGCCTTCGCCCCATTCAAGCGAACATGCACCGAGCCGGACACACAAAAAAATGGATTTAGAAAAAGTTCTACAGCGTAGGTGTCGTGACTAGCAAATACGAGCATGAGCGGATTATGCACCAAATCCGTACAACGAACTCGGATGCATATGATTGGATAATGATGCATGAGGGTGGAGATCGACGATACTGGGCATGCATCTACGATGAGGGTCGTCGATGGGGTCTGACCACAATGAACCTCTCTAAAAGTTTCAACAGTGTTCTTAGGGGCATACAAGGACTACCGATTTTAACACTTGTATTGGCCATGGTTTACCGCCTCATCACCTACTTTGTCAAAAAGATGTAAGTTTGGTGTTAAGGTGACCGGACACCTTATGCCCCGATATGAGAAACTAACTGATGGTCTCGTACAATCCGTGCGAACCCTAATGGTTGAGCAATTCATGCTTACAGATTTTGAAGTGCGGGCCACTGAGGGAAACTATATAGTTAAAATGAACGGTTAGCAATCAATCTGCACGTGTGATTACATGCAGGCCATGAGGATAATTTTCCCTCACATAATTGCGGTTTGTGGCAATGTGAACGTCAGCACAGAACATGTGATGCTTTGCACCGATTTTTATATAGCATCCACGTTCCGAGCCACTTACGCAGCTGCCTTTATGCCGATTCCCGATCGGTTATTCTATCCACCCTTAGAGCCGTCCCCACTACTGCACCCCAATGTAGTCCACGTACCTGGCCGACCACGGAGGCGACGGCTCCGCAGTAGCATGAACTAGATGGGTACGGTACAAGGTAGGTGTAGTCAATGTAAATAGCATGGTCACAACAAGACAACGTGACATAGAAGGCATCGTTAGTTTTTATGTAAACTTTCATTGTAAAATATTGCAAAATCTGTTCTACTTACTTGCACTTCCATGAAGTTGTCATCACCTGAATTTCGATTTAAATTGATAATGCCTTCCTTATTATAAAGTTATCAATTTTTCTGACATAGCGATGGAGACATTTGCAGGACCGGTCGATGCCTCAGTGCTGATTAGGCAGAGAGATCATCTTTCTGCTCGACCACTCATGGATAGTGATACAGTCAATCATCAATTTACGTACTATGAATTTGATTATTTCCACCTAATCGTTGGTTTCTATTATCCAGGCTCATCACTTTGTCGAGCATGGTTGTACACTTAATCGAATACTCGAGGAGCCATGTACCGTAAATCGGCAGTCGGAGATCGTCGGTTTCTGTTGCATCTCCATCCCGAGGCGAGCCACAATTGACCAGGCTCTTACGAAGGCACTAGCTGAGAGATGGCGACCAGAGACCCATAGCTTCCACATTCGACAAGGGTGAGGCAACTGTCACTTTGAAGGATGTTTCCATAATGACAGGGTTAAGGGTGGAATCGTTGCCAGTGATCGGCATGGAAGAACACCCTGAGCTGGATTGGGGATCATACTATAATGAAGTCTTCGGTGTAAATTCGAATGACAACGATGACCAAGAACTAGTGGGTGGGAAGCTAAGGTTAACGTGGATTGCCAAGACTCTGTTGACCTCTGCTGCTCTTCAATCAACGAATCTCGCAGAAGCTGTGCGAGTTGCCTGTGCATTGGTTCTTTTCCAAATTGGAACAAGCCTCTTACCAGACGCTAGCACAGACAAGGTGCACCTACGCCACCTTCTACTCTTGCAGGACCTCGAGAACTGTGGATGCAGGGCATGAGGTGCAGCTATCCTAGCACAAATGTACTACCCGTTGGACCAGTTTGCTCTCATGAACGTTAGGAGAGCATATGAATTTTGGAACTTACTACAGGTAACAAATCTACATTATACAGGAACACCTCTAGTCATGTATAACACAATTTCTTTCACCATTTAGACGTGGTCTTTGGAGCACATCCACATTGGTCGCCCACGTCTGTATCAGTTGATAGAGACAACTTTGTGATCAACCCCTTATGCAGCAAGGTCCAAACAATTTCCATACTTGGTACGTGTATTTATTTTAATGTGGGTCTTACATGAACAATATTTCTTTAGGTGGACGGGCGGAAGGAGGTCACACATGGAGAATGTGTCAACCACCCACCTATCATTTTACCGTAATGAGTTGGATCTGCAAGAAGAACATCAGGTATGTGAGATGCATAATTTTCTCATGACTAATCAGAATCAAATAATATTCATAGACTATCAATAACAGATGCGGTGGACACCCTACAAGGCCCAGCATGTGGTGCAACTACCTGAGATATGCCGTGAGGACCAGGCTATCTAGCGATCGAAGACAGTGTCGATATGATTCAACGTTGTGCATGCACCCGATAGGGTAATGAGGTGATTTGGGATGCGAGAACACATTCCGGAGGCAATGCCGCAAATCTCCTCCAATGACAGACGGGTTAGACCAAGAGACAATGAACCCTGTGATTGGGGGCTACTCCACCAAGAGCGTTTGGCCCAGTGTCATCACCAATTGAACGACGTCGTTGGGGAGAGGGATTTGGATAAGCCAGCTGCTGATGTCTTGGCTGACTACCTTACATGGTATTGGCATATTACACGATGTTGGATCGCTACAGCCATACCACCACCCCGCCAAGCATATGAGCCACATCGACCGAGGTGGAACCAACTGGTAATTTTCTACCAAATCGTTAATTTTTAACTGATAATCTCTTCGTAATTTTTGATTGAAACATTCTCGTTATAGGTGAACTCCTTGTTTCGTGTGCGGGAAATGATGACGGAAATTGAAGGAGCACTGAATTGTGATAATTGATTGGTTATGTTGACTACACAATCCAGAATATGTCACTGGTGGATCCAGAATTACATGATGTCCCCCCATGTACACATCGTACACCGAGCCCATGACATTTGCTTCTCAACAGTGGGAGGATCAATACACTTCCAGGGCAGACGATGTTGGTCCATCGTATCAGGTGACACACACCTACGACCAGCCCTATATTCCCCAGATGCAATAAACGGGTTCCGCGATACCATCATTTGACTTACTTTCCATTCAAGAAGCTCAGCCATCTCAAGCACACCAATACTTCTGGCAGATGGGGTAAAGTCAAAGTCAGCCCTCTTTCATGGGTATCCTAGATTCCCAGGGTATGATGTTGGACCAGTCACTTGGGGTATGCAATCATCATTAACGGATCTTCCCAGGGTCCGCTGAATCCTTACCAGCGACAATCCCAGGTCCACCTCGTGCTTCAAACGTATCAACTTAAAGAGGGGGTGATAGATCTACGAGCAAAAGGGATCGCTCGACCACGGTTGAACCTGAAAGAAGAACTGTTGGAAGGCATGCTAGGGGTCGGGGCGATGCGGGGAGGGGAGCAGAAACGGGAAGGGGAGAGGCAGGCCCGAGGCCAGGAGAGATGGGGAAGAGGGAGAAAGGAAAAGCGTCTTCATCAAAGGGACCACTATCACATATTGTACACCACACGAAAAAATGGTTTCATTGATTGTAACCCACATGTTATTCCCATTGATGCAACAAAAGAATATTATTTTTATGATTTGTTTCTTTACTGTTGTTTATGATTATTGATGACATTGATGTAAAATTTTAATATATTTTTTCAAATATTATAACATCCGTACAGGAAATGGTAAAAACACATATCATAGCTTGCAAGTCAGTGCGTCTGCCCGAAAACCGTTTCCTAGTAGTGCGTGCACCACGTAGATGGGCCTCAAGCCATGTACCATCCCCTACACCACAGTCACCGCAACTACTTCCAACCACGACACCACCAGCTCCAGTGGAGATACTATCACGGCCTCAGACGATCCAGTCCGACTCATAGTTCACCCTTTATTCCTCGCAATCCATACCCCCAACAATGGTGGACTCATCACAGAGCGAGACGTCACCGCTTATAGAATATTATGACGAGGAAGAAAATTTGTATGCAGACTTAGCTGATCTGCATTACACCATTGCATTGAAGTACGCACGTCTGAGCGTGCTGCACGGAGAGCGAGTGAGGTCGAGGTCATGAGTTGGGTTACTACATTATGCTGCCATTTTGAAAACTCTTGATATATGTCTACTTTCAGGATCTCATGCGCATGTACTAACGTATGTATCTTTTATCGAGCAAATGAAATATTTTAGCTTCTATGCTTTTGAGAATTTATGAATGGAAGTATGTCTCGCTTGGATGTTAAAAATCACAACTTATTTTTGCATTGAATCGAAGTACTTTATTTCTTTATATTTTTTTACATCAATAATCAAAAAATTTTAACCTTCATCTATATACAACATATGTCGGGTGTCAAATGAGATAAGGAGATAAGTCTAGTTAATGTCAAATAAGATAACATTAACATGACTGGCACATTCGAGAAGGTGATGAGATAAATTCATTATAAAGAAAATATTAAACTTTGAACACCTTCAAAGCATTCGATACCCAATTATAAGGATGTCCTTGATACTATTAAAAATATATCTAGCACAGTAATTATAAAATATCATTAGACTTATATATCAATAGACCAATATATATTATTAAATCTATATATATATATTAATAAATTAAAGTAATTATATATTAGTTAATATTAGATCATATTGGCTCTATTTATTGAATCAGTAATTATCTATTACACATTTCAATTTCATTTAATCTGGATTTCAATTCATTTTAATTTCATTTTATATTAATTTAAATGTTCTATATATAATTTCAATTTATAGAAATTTTATTTTTCATTTAGTTATAATTAATAGTAAGTTTTAAATTATTAATACTAGAAGTATTCCTAATTATAAGGATTATTGTTATTAGTAGTAATTTCTTACAAGTCAGTAGTAATTTACCAGTTAATTTTTAATTTCATTACTTAATAAGTATATGAGCAATTAATAATTATTAATAAAATAACTTCTACACTAATTTATATTGATTTTATTTTTTTATAATTACATTTTATAGGTAATTTTCAATTTATATGTAATCCCTATTTACATGTATTCTCATTTTGGGCGCGGAGATGGTTGTTCGCGGCAAATGGTTTGTCGTGCTCGACCAACCATTTGCCGCACGACGAATGGTTTGTCGCCTATTCCATGTCAGCACGGAAAATCGTTTGCTGCGCCATGTTGGCCAGCGACAAACCGTTTGCCGATACATCAACATTCTGGGCAAAATTTTCTGGCCGTACCTAGATTGGAAATAAATCTCACCCGATTCCCAGAATGAGAAATAACTCGTCGTTCGATCATCCTGATGAGCACAACCAAGTGGAGTCATTTCATCACCTATAGCAACCAGCGGTCAAGATTAGCCATTTTCCTCCTCTCCGATTCATGGGGGACATGCGGACCACGCATGACACTTCTAGCTTTGTTCATTTGTGGTGAACTAACTTAAGTGTGTATGTGCATGCATATATGTATGTGTTTATCTTTCATTGAAATTACAATTAAAACATTTTATTTCTTATGTGGTAATATTAAAAGCTCCTATTAACCTCCATCCATGTCTTGATCCTTAATTGATCAATCTAGATCTTGTTTATTTGGTATCTTTATTGTTTCATTGTAATATGATATGGATATCATTTTCACATTTACATGTATACAGGTCAAATAAACTAATCTGACATCTTTTTGTGAGTTTCATATTTACATTTGTTATTAATTCCTTTTCTATTTGTCTTTAGTTTTAAGCTCTCATATCGTTTTTTTAGCTTTTAGGGGCCGTTCGGTTGGAGGGTTATCCTCACTTTGGGGGTTAGCTCCAAAACCCATTCATCTAACCCTCTTGTGGAGTCCACTCTCTCTCCATAATATATATATATATTATATCATCATATCATCTAAAAAATATAAAATACTCGACTTCTACTTGCTATTCCAAACCTCAATACAATCACATCACAACAACTAGCCACTTTTTCAAATTTCAATATAATCATATCACAATAACTACCTATTTTTTCAAATTTCAATAAAATCACATCATACAAACCGTCACAACTCTAAATCTACCAATCAAACACCAAAACACAAAAGTGGGTTACCCTCCGTTAAATAACCCACCAAACACACTCTTGTATTTTTATATTTTAATGGGAAAGTACATTACAACTTAGAATCTAATATTTTAGTATTTTTAATATATTTTTGTCTTTTACAATTGATTTAATAAGTAAACTTGTTGAATTAAATAAAAATACTAAAGTATAACATTTTCTCCTATAGATTTTCCCATTTAGTTAGATATATTAATATGCATTTACTATGAGTTCTTGACGACTTTTCTGTTTGACATGCAATTAGTATAATTTAGTTAGTACAATCATAAAAATTATACTTATTTAATTTTTGAAAATAGTAGACAATGATAATTAATTCTACTGAAGTTCTATATTACAACTTTATTAATTTTTATGTGGGTCAACTTTAATTTGCAAAATACCCTTTTTACAGTGGAATATTAATAAGGGGACAAATTTGGTTTTTAAATTAATTCGAACAATAAAAAAATCAAATCAAGAAGTTATGAAAAGCATATGTAATTTCTGGATGAGGAAATATACTTATAGCAAATTTCTCAGAGGAATACAAATAATCAAGCACCATGTAGTATTTTTTGAATATTCTTCTCAATTATTACAATACATAAATCACATAAATAAAATATTCAAGTAATAAATCCTAAAAACTTGCAACAAAATAAAGCAAAATGCAAGGAATAAAATGACTATATTTACATAATTTCAAGGCTAAAGGATAAAGATGTAGGAAATATGTGAAAACCTCAGATAAAAATAAAGTAAACAACTATCAGACAATATATCTATTTTCGTCACTGAGATAAAAAAAGTTGCAATACAAATTATGTACAATTTTCCTCCTAAATCATGGGAGAAAACAGGATAGGAGTTTGAAGAAGTTGAAGAGGAGCTATAAAATAAATTTAAATATATATATATTTTTTATAGATTCACTCGCCTGCATTAGAGATGCATTTAGGGGGTCATCATCTAGAATGAATCTTAATATATATTTGTGGCGTAACTGTAGATGTCACTGTGCATCTTCCCCGTATTGTACTCTGGAAACAGATCCTCTTTAAATTTGTGATGTAATCCTCTTTAATTTTTTGTGATCTTGATTTCAAAATCTAACCTTACAGATTTAATTATAGGTTAATTATCTACATATTCTTCAAATTTCACCAAATCTGACCTTAATTGCTATTTTATCCTAATGATCAAACATACGTTTAAGATCTAAACAACTTAAACTACATTTAAAAAAGATTCGAATGTTTGACCATTAAGATAAAATAACAATTAAAATCAGATTTGGGTGAAATTTGAAGGATGTGTAGATAATTAACTTAAGATTACATCTATAAGGTTAGATTTTGGAACCAAGATCACAAAAAAAATTAAGAAGGATTACAGCACCTCTGCTGCAATCCTCCTACAACAGAGGATCCATTTCCTGGTACTTTTACATTGCCCTTGCCATATTTTTTTAATACCCCTCCATCCAAAACACGACAAACTTGATACTGTTGATGTCATATCAACGATAACTTTTTTTAATACAGGTCCGGAGCGGATGCTGTAGGGATCCGTTGTAACCCGTTAGTGTGTACGAGCCGCTCGATCGAGATCGAGCGGTAAAGACCCACAAAAACCCTGATGTCGTGCGAACCGTTTGATCTTAATCGAGCGACTCGACCACACTCCCGATTACTGTAGATCTCTACTGCACAGGGGGATCCGCTCGCCCGATAGTTAATGTGGTTATAGATCGTTGTACCTAAAAATTTATATTTTCAATAAAATATGATTGGACTGGATGCTGGATAAATCTGGGTAAGTGTGTTTCCTTAGATAAGTAAGACTGTAACTTGCTGCACACTCCAGACATCTGCTCTGTGTTCACCTTCTCCACCGCTTCCTTTGCCATCTGCACCGAACATCTTACCCTTTCTTTGCGGCATCACTTCCCGCGCCTCCCTTTATAGCATCACTTGCATCTCGCTTCGTCCTCTACTCTCGTGCGTGTTTGTTTCGACTTCTTTGGAGTATTCTGTAAGAGCCGCCTCTCCTCCGATGATCACATCGGTTGGACGACCCTCTATGGTGCATAGGTTCTCAGTTGCTACTCTGTTCACATCTATGAGGACAATCAGAGCATCTCCCTCGAAGCCATATAACATGAAGCGCCAGAACCCTCTCTGCTTTCCTCCTACCACAAGCTCTTAGTCCATCTCCTACCTCCTCTACAATTGCATCTTCAACCTGCGCATATTTCATGTTGTGCCTCATGTGTCCTTTCCTCCCTTCACGAGGACAATGGTGCTGGATTTACATGAGATAAAGGTAATGATATCGGTTTTGGATTCAATTACGTTGTTCTCTAATTTTTACCAACCGTCTACTTCTCAGGACCATCTTCTCACTTATCTCTTTTAATTTTGATATGTGGTTGATAATTTGTGAGTTTGTATACATGGTTGAGGGAAATGTGCAAAAGAGGTACCGACTAAAGCTCCATGTGAATCTCATGGTGGGGGCCATGATGCTCGATTCATATCCTGTTGATCTTGTCCGAGGTATCAATGTCCTTTTTATATAAGTTCTGTTAGATTGGCAAGCTTCATAAGATCTTCCGTGGATATGATTCAATGTTTACATTCTTTACATAGGATATATTGAAGTGCCATTGAATTTGTTTTACGTTCAAAATTAATATATCACAATAGGGATGCTTATGCTTCTAATGACAACTCTTGAACTCTATAAAAGATAGCATTATATTAAAAGACAACACAATAATATAACGTAAATGCTATTTAGCTCTATATACATACCGCAAATATATTGCACGATAATATACCAGAATACTATCGAACTCTATCAATGGATTAGGTTGTTGCCTTTTCCATTACTTTGGATACAGATTTTCTTCTCATGTGTATGCATGCAATGCAACCATGCAAGTTTGTAGGTTCTTTCAAAAGTAACGACATATGCCTCAAGAGTAACTTTATAGCTTTTTGTTTGTTTATGTTGGGATGGGATAATTTATTTATGGTTTAATCAATTCATAAGTCATTTATTTGCATTGTTCAATTTATTTTCCCGTGAATAGTAGTAATTTTCCATGAATACTAATATTGTAATTGCGTTGGCATGGGAGTATTGATTTTCCATCATTTGTAAAAGTTGTAATCACCATATCATATATAACGAGTTAATCCACCTAAGTAATGTTGTCTATTTAGCTCATTTATTCTTGACTTGCGTGGTATATAACATGTTGATCTATAAACTCTTAAGTGTCACTAACATCTCCGACAATCTTGCATGTAAATTTCATAACGTTTTGTTCGTTATAAAGTACACTTTTTCAATTGCAAAGCAACATTGACCATCTTTGTGCTTTTTGATTGCAACAATATGATTGTTAGTACCTTATAAGCTTTTCAAATGGAAGTATTTGGCTTTAATTTAGGCATTTCCCCGTCTTGTTGGATAGACCTCGCTCAGGGCATATCACTGTCAAGGATAGACCCCGCTCAGGGCATCCATCACTGTCAAGGAGAACTCCCTACAGAAGAGAGAGAGAGAGATGGCAGCAGAGACGACTGTGCCGAACAAGCGAGTGCTGCTCCATGACTATGTGGAAGTCTCCCGAAGGAGGAGGACATGGAGATCACGACCTCCACCATCGGATCCAGGGCTACGTCAGGGTCGGGTTCCGTGCTTGTGAAGAATCTCTTACCTCTCCTGCGACCCCTACATGAGGCTCCGCATGTCCAGACCCAAGGGCACCAGCTACACCACCAACTTCGTCCCAGGGGAGGTCTCCTCTTCCACTCTCAACCACCCACCTTTTCCGCTTCTCACTTTTCTTTCTTCTCTAACGGGTGAGGCCTTATCATGAGAGAAAGGAGGGACATTTCCTCCCGACTTTTTGTTATTTCGTTTTAGTCTCTTGTCGATCATCTGCGACTTTGATTTGGAAATCTTTGTCATCTTTTTTGTTCTTATGCATAACTGCCTCTAGGCAGTAGAGCTGTCAATTGGTCTTTGGGGTCTGTCCTGGAGAGTGCAGTAAGAAAAGGAGGGTACTTTTATTTGTAACCTTTTGGTTTTCCTTGGGATATTAGTGATGTTTCGTGCGATATGATAGATGTTTTGAATCTTGTGATTGTTTGGATGGAGGGTTAGTAAAATGAATAACTCTTCACTAAATAGTAAGTAATTGGGTAATAAAAATGGTTGGATGGTAAATGTGATGCGATGCATTGTATTTGAGTATGCTTATATATAGAATATGTTTTTGATGCGGATTTTTTAAATTTGAACATGGTTAGAAACATTATATTAAAAATAACATGGGTTCCAAACCATGGATTCTAATCTTGAAATGGACGGTAGAGATAGAGGTAAGGTGACACATACTCAAACATGACTTGGATTATGAGTAGTCGAGTTAATTCTGCGACCAAACTGGGTGGGATCCACCATGGGACATATGGTCCCCTTTTCCTGTTTTATGTCTAACTTTGTGTGTGTGTGTGGAGTTAAGTGATGAGGAGGATAGTGGAAGAGATTCAAGCAAGGACTTTTTTTCCCACTCCTTTTACACTTGGATTAGTTATGTGAATATTCACGTCTATTTCCATGTTTGGGGTGGTGTAGAATGATTTCCTTTTTCTTGGGTATGATTTGGTTGCATAATTCTTTTGGCAATATTAGTTCTAGCACAAGCTTGTTTGGTTCCATGTCATTGATGGAAAAAATAAGCCAAAAACAAAACAAGCCATGCTTTTTATGAAAAAAACAAGCCATGTTATGATAGATGAATGGCATGTCTGATATGAATTATCTTAATATCTTATTAAGTGCTGCAAGAACGAGCTACAATTTTTTATCTGTTAGGTCCATCTACTGCGAGTTGTTTTAACTCATCGAACCGATCTGTTTTGACGACTAGTCAAAATTTGCCTCTCATTTTATTATTCCCCTTATGTCTGTCTAATTTTGATGACAGGCGGCTTGAGCACACTCTAACACGTAATGTTCGTCGGCATTTACACACTACTATTTGTTTATTTATGTATACTGTTTATGCATTAAGAATTTTATATACTGTATGTTTGTTATACTGAGTAAATTGTGCAAGCGATTATGGGATTTCCCATGACATAATGTGACTCCCTGAACAAAATATGATGATGATCAGAATGCGATCAAGGTTGTAAATGCACATGCATTTTCACTATAATCGGTTTTATAGAAACAGTATTGCCAAGATAACTCAAAGTGTATACATACCTTTATTAAGCATGATATGTACTGTATAACTTGTCACATACTTGTTCTACTGTTCATGCATTAGCCTTAAACATGGAAAGGATTCGAATAGTCAGGAACAATGTTTGAAAAAACAAAAGTCGGAATGAGGCGTTTTCCCTTGAAGTGAGGCGAGACGTAGCCTCGAGACGTAAGCCTCAGTTTGTATAGAAAAATAATTATAAGATATATAATAAATATATTTATTGGTGAAATAATATAATCTGACAAACTTATAGTATATAACAATGCAATATATGATGATATTATGAAGATAAGAACATGAAAAAAAGATATGTCAATGCCATAAAACTTTCTACTAAATTTCTACCCAGTCAAAAGGAAATCATTGGCTATAACTATCACTAAAATATTAATCATAAAGGGATTGGCTATGGTTGTCATTATATATATATATCCAAGTTGTTGATATGAATTATATGATTTGAATCCTAATCATATGTTCTACTAAACCCAGATGAAGATCGATCTGATGTCCTCCTTGTGCCACCATACCCTACCAGAACGGAGGTCTCACTGCATTAGTAAAATAATTAGACATGTTAATGGTAAATATGAATATGAAAAATGTCAAATTTAAGCATTCATCTTGCATAAATATATACTCAATAACTAGATCTTTATAAACATATGAAAATATGAATATGACTAATTATTTTCTTTAAAAAATACTTGAAAAGCCCCTAACGCCTCACCTAGCGCCTCGCCCCGCCTCACCGCCTCGCCTTGCCTCGACCGCCTCAGGCATCCGAGGCGCACACATCAGCCAGGGGGTCCGAGGCAGCCGCCTCAAGGCGTTTTCTCACCGCGCCCTTTCTCTTCGAGCATCTTTACACATCGAGGCACACTTTTTTTAAACCATGGCCAGGAAACGATTTTGTGCTCTTCAAGATTCTGATAGGGCTTATTAAAATAATAATCTTTACTTTGATTATGGATTTGTTCACAAGTCACATTCGTGATGAGATACCTTGGTGTATGTTATCGCTGATGATATTGTATTGATTGATGATGCTAGAGATGGAGTAAATGAGAAGCTCGAGGTCTGGAGACATGCATTGGAGACTAAAGGATTTCGTATAAGTAGGGCTAAGATTGAATATATGGAGTGCGCATTTGATGGAAGCAATGGTGAAGGAATTGAGGTGAAGATTGGTGACGATACCATTTAAAAGAGAGATTCTTTTAGATACTTGGGAATCGATTTTGCAAAATAATGGGGAAATTGATGGAGATGTTACTAATAGAATAAATGCAGGTTGGCTAAAGTGGAGAGGAGCCTTTACTGTTCTCTATGATAAGAAAATTCCATTGAAAATCAAAGGAAAGTTTTACAAAGCAGCGGTGAGACCTGCTATCCTCTATGTATCTAGATGCTGGCATGTGAATTATAGATATACACAGAGAATGGCAACAGTAGAAATGAAAATGCTAAGGTGGATGTTTGAACACACACATAAAGATCGGATTCGAAATTATGCAATCAGAAGGAAAGTTGGTGTAGCTCCAATCGAGGATAAGATGCGAGAAAATCGCTTAAGGTGGTTTGACCATTTGTAACGGAGGTCAACTGATACATCGATGAGGAGATGTGAGTTTTAGGATGTTAAGCCGGCTAAGAAAGGGCGAGGAAGGCCCAAGAAGTGATGGTATGAGACTATACGAAGGGATCTTAGTTTTTTGGATCTAAGCCCAAGAATAACCCAAGATCAGTGTTCAGGAAATCGGCCGAGTATACCGCATACTCGGCCGTATACTCGTATTCAGTAGCCTTGGCGCACCGAGTATGGTCAAATCGTCATCTAGGCGGGTCAGGCCGCATACTCGGCCGAGTATGCGGTATATGCGGCCGTTTATGCGGCCGATTTTCGAATAAACTTTTTTAAAACCTTAACCTAAATTCGGACATCCGACTTAACGCTCTTTCAATTGATGTTTTCGCTCACTTGACTCTATTATCCCAATAGTTTTGTTCCTTGTACCTTCAATTCTTTATTATTATAATCAAGAATATAATATTTAGAGGTTATTAACATGATATTAAAAATTTATTTATATTTTTAATAATAAAAAATACCAAACCGCATAAAACCGCATACTCCCCGCATACTCTCCCGCATACCGCATACTCTCTATGCAGTGACCCCTCCGACTGAATACCGCATACCGCCTTCCTGAACATTGCCCAAGATAGAATTGAATGGAGGCAAAGAATCCATGTAGCTGATCCTATTTAATGTGGGAAAAGGCTTTTTGTTGTTGATGTGACAATTAAGACATCGCCTTGCTTGTTTTCACCTGTTATGCCAATTCAAATTAAATATGACCATGGAATATATCTTTTCTTCTTTTAAATGTATTGGTTGTTGAGTACATGGAAAATATGCCTCTAATCATTTAGAGGCTGGCTGAAAAATTTGGAGTCCACCATTGATGAGTGAGAGCGGTGGCTGGGTGGAGGTTCGTCGTCGGCTGCATGCTGGGAAGGTGGCAGGGAGACGTGCTCCCTAAGGAGCTCCCCACGGTGCAAGCAGGTCTCTCCCCTTTGGGCGAGGTTGTTATCGTTGCGACTCACTTGGGCAGTGGGCGAGACAATGTAGAGAACCAATCCGATGCTTCTAGTGCTATGGCTTTGCGAATCGAAGCAAGAATTACGGTGCAGGAGTTCGGTCGGAGTCGGGGATGAGCAATCCCGCGGAAGCGCCACACTTCCTGGTGGGGGAAGGTGGCGGCGAGGGAGCCCTAAGAGGACCTCGGATTTGGGCATGGCAACAGAGGGAAGGTTCAAAGGGGATGTGTCTGCCATAACGCATTGGAGGGTTCTGGCTCGAGGACTGAGCGGATACGAGGCATATGAGATGCTGTCTTATCGTGCTCGGGGGGGGGGTCGTTTCTCAGATGGAGGCATGCGTGGTCTAATGATGGTTTGATTACATCTCGGTGCTTGAGTCTTGTTAGGGAAGGAGGGATCCCCCTTCTCTGGCGGAATCTACGTCGGGTGCAGCAGCTACAAGAAGGAACAACGATGGTGGAGGGTCTCACCACCCGTGGTTGTTCTCTAGGTGAAGGCACAGATCCTTTGATCCGGCTTCGTCACCTTCACCCACGGAATCTTGGGTGGTGGACGGTGCAGGCGGAGGGGGGCGTCTGCACTTGGAGATCTCATCGGCAGATTCGACGGCAGTGGGGGAAATCAACATCAACAGCAGGATGGAGTAGCACCTGCGTGGCAGGGCACGCTCGCTGGACCACCAGAGGCCACGACGACGGTTACGACCAACTCTGGAGATGCCGCGACTCCTCGAATCCCGCAGATAATCAATTTCAGACGATCAAATCCAAGGCGGCGGTTAAGGTCTACGGCTGTTCGCCCTCATGTGGAAGTCCCTATCGTTTCGCCTTCCATTGCGGTGGGGCACCCTCTTCATAATGAGATGGTTGAAGATTCGGGGACAATTCAGGGGTCGGATGCGCCTTCTGAATCGAATCTGCGGATGAGCAGGTTCCGATTGGGCGAAGAGACCCGTGTAATCAGCAAAGTCAATGCATGCCCGGATCCGGACCCTAAGCGTGTTCCGGAAACGGAGCCTTTTGTCGACCCGAATCTCCAGTTCGATATGGAGGCGGAGCTTCGGTTAGCTTCGGAAGTGGATCATTTGATTGAACCAGATCTGAGGCTTCAGGTCGCCTCGGTTCGACTCAAAGGCCCTATCATGGAGGACCCGAAGCTGTTGCTAGCGATGGATTCCACCGCGGGCGAACCGAGGGTGAGGCCCAATTCCTTGTTGGCGGTGGATCTCACCGCGGGGGTTTCGAAGGAGAGGCCATGCGCCTCGGTGGGGGCTGGTGTGGTGGATGCGAAGCAGAGGGGACGGTTCGGGGGGGGGGGGGGAGGTGAGAGGCTTCACAGGTGGTAGTGCGGTCTCTAGGGTTGGTAGGGTGTGTGGTGGAAGAGGCGGGGAGTGAGGTGGAAGGGGCGGAGGTGTTGCTGCACGGGGTTGGGGGACTTGCGCAGGGTGTGGGCTGGCAGAGGTATGGCTGTTCTGCAGGGTTAGGGGAAGAGAGGGAAGAGGAGATCGGTTGAGACGCCAAGGCAGGGGCAGGGGCGGGCAGAAGGGGAGCGCTCTGATGTCGTGGTAGAGGGGCCTTGGTCGCCTATTGGGAGACCGAGTTTTTTTAGCTTGCTGGATAGGAGTTTTGCGGTAAGTCTGGGCATGGTGCTGCCCCGCGGGAAGACCAAAACTGTTTCCTCATGAAGATGCTATCTTGGAATGTCCGAGGCCTGAGCCATCTCGAGAAACGGCTGGGGGTCAAGAATCTGATTGGCGATGCTCAGACGGATATTGTGCTCTTACAAGAAATAAAGGTTTCGAGGTCTGGAGGGGAGGCATGGTGGGATCTGGGAGGAGGCTCTACTTTTGACTTCGCTGAAGTCGAGGTGCAGGGAGTGGCTGGCGGTCTCCTAACCGGCTAGAAGAGGAATGATTTTGATAAGCTGGTGGAGCGGAGATCCTTGTTTTCACTCTCAGTGCGTCTGAAGCGGAAGGAGGATGGTGTCATTTTTACTGTGACCAATATATACGAGCATACAGTTTCGATGCCTGGTTCCTTGGCCACGGATCTTTTTGAGGTAGGGACGACCAGAGAGGAAGGTATATGGCTCATTGGAGGCGATCTAAATTTGACCTTGCTACCAGAGGACCGACCTTTGCGAGGGGGTGGACGAGACGCAGACTCGGATGATTTTAGGAACCAAGCAGGGCCTTAAATGTTGGTCTCGGTCACCATTTCGGTGACGAGCAAAACAGAATTTCGATGGAATTTCGGTCAAATTTCGATCATTTCAGTCATTTTTTGTACTAGGACTCCCATATTTCGATCATTTCGGTCATTTCGGTCGAATTTCGACTGGATATCGATATTCGACAGAAATTCGACCGAATTTCGCTGAAATTTAATGCCATGGAACCAGGTTCATGCTATAACGCACAATTGTAGATGCGGCTGGTTGTGCTTACACTTGGCGGAATGTGAGGTCTAGATCTCGGCTGGATAGATTTCTTCTCTCACCTGAAGGGGTGATCTCTTTCGCCTTTCAAGGGCGTAGGCGCTACCTCGGGCACATTCTGATCACACGCCAAATTTCTGATCCTCAGAAGAGCAAAAGAGGCCTAGTTTCTTCTTCAGGTTCGAGCGTGCGTGGCTGCTGAAAGAGGGGTTCAAGACGAAGGTGGTCTCGCGTTGGAGGGGGTGGCAGGTGGAGGGTTCAACGGTGGTGTGTCTGGCTGCGAAATTGGCATTGTTGAAGAATTATTTGCTTGATTTCGACTGTGGAGTGAGGGCACGACGAAGGAGCGGAGAAGCCAGGCACATCAGGGAGTGGTCCGTCTGGTTGGTTTGGATGACCAGAGGGCCTTGATAAGGATGAGGTGTTGGAACGAGCAAGGTTGCTAGACGTATTGCTTTTGGAGGGCAAGAAGGAGGAAGTGAAATAGAGGCATAGATCTAAGCAGAAATGGTTACAGGAAGGTGATGCGAACACCCAGTTCTTCCATTCGATGGCTTCCGGCAGAAGGAGGAATTTCATCTAGAGCTTCGAGGTGAGGGGGAAAGGGTGGTGGGGGGACGATCATCTTGGGCGGGCTCTCAGGGAGGCCTTTGTGGATATGTCGAGAAGGAAGCGAGGAGAGGGTTGGGGGTGGAGTGGAACAGGGGTGGAGGCTTTGTCGGAGGCACATGCGGTTTGGCTTGAAGCACCATTTGTTGAGGAGGAGGTGAAGAGTGCGGTCTGGGGGCTGAACGCGGACGGGGCCCCAGGATCGGATGCGTTTCCAGTGTTGTTCTACAGGGATTTTGGGACTTGCTGAAGGAAGAGATTTTGGTCGTAATCAATGAGTTTAGGGATGGAAATAGGGGTTTCGAGAAGGTTAATCGGGCGCTGCTCTTACTCCTTCTCAAGAGTTAATCCGAGACGAGTGGAGGACTATAGACCGATTGCATTGTCCAATGAAAATTACCTAATCGTTGCCAAGGTGCCGGCGAATAGACTAAAGCGGGTGCTTGATGATGCAATTCTTTAGAATCAGACTACTTTTTCCCTGGTCGATAACTGGCAGATGGACTAGTTATGGCGTCTAAGATATGCCTCCAATGGCGACGCGAAAATAAGAAAGGCTTGATGTGAAAGATTGATTATGAGAAAGCTTATGACTGTGTGGACTGGAGTTTCTTATGGGCATCGCTGCGACGCCGTGGATTCACTGACCTCTGGATAGCCTGGATGAAGAGATGTGTCACGACCTCGTCCTATTCTGTTCTGGTGAATGGAAGGCCGGAAGGGGGTTTTTTCCAGCCTCAGAGAGGTGTACGACAAGGATGCCCTTTTAGCGTCGATGCTTTTTGTTTTGGTTGAGGATGCTTTGGCAGTGATGTTCAGGAGAGCGGTCGATGAAGGGTGTGGGGTCCATTTCGGTTCCGTTACTGCAGTATGCAGATGACACAATGATTTTCCTAGACGGCACGGAAGACATGCACAGAAGGGCGAGGCAACTGGTGGATGGATATCTTCAGCAGTATCTCTGGTCTTCAGATCAATAGAAATAAGTCAGTAGTGATTCAGTTTGAGATGGACGAGGCTGAGAGTAGCAGAAGGGCGGAGTTACTAGGCTGCCCCTTGGGTGAGTTACCCATTTCATACTAGGTCTACCTCTAGTGGCGGGCAGACTTAGAAAAGCGGATTTGGACATGGTCCTCAGGAGATTTGAGCAGAGACTGGCGGGATGGAAGGTGGTTACCCTCTCTAAGGGTGGGAAGCTGATTCTCTTGAAGCATGTGCCTTCGGCGATTCCTATCCTTTTCTTTTCAACAAGGTTGATGGTGACAGGTGTTAGAAAAAAGATTGAGGTAATGATGCGAAGATTTTTCTGGTCAGACGGGAAGCAGAATAGACCTAGCATATATCTGGTGGGATGGTAAGAGCTCACGAAGCCGAGAAGCGAAGGTGGTTTGGGAGTTCGGGATGTGAACTGCATGAATAAAACGCTCTTGGCTAAATAGGTGGTTCAGATTTTGGGTGACACAGATAGATTGGTTGCCAAACTGTTACGCACCATTTATAGCGTCAAGGGCTCTCTTGAGGCAGGAAGAACAAGGTTCGAATCTTCCCTTTGGAGCGGTGTTCGAGATATTTTACCCCAACTGAGGTCGAGATTGATACTGAAGGTGGGGGGCGGGGAAGTTTTTCGGTTTTGGCAGGACAACTGGATGGGGGATGGGGTGCTCAGCAGCAGGTTCCCAAGGCTATTTGCTTTGGCAGCAACCAAGGGGTGTTCTGTAGCAAAGATCGGTGAGTCTGGTTTGTGGGTCCCTCAGTTTGTGACTGACCTTTCGGACCAGCAAATGGAGGAGTTGGTTAGATTGCAGTCCGAGCTGCCATCTCCTGATTGTATATCTCAGGGAAGGGATCACTTCGTTTGGGATGAGGGCAGATTCTCGACGAAGAGGGTATACTCGGAATTCAGGGGGAGCATGGATGACCCGAACCCAGACCTGAAGCAAGACATGAAGGTAATTGGGGCAAGTAAGATCCCGTGCAGAGTGAAGGTCTTCCTGTGGTGCCTCAGAAGGGGCATGTTGTGTGATAAAGCGAGAAGGGGCAGGCTGTTTGGCATTCCGGACATTCAGTGTTGTTGGGAAAAATAAGAGTTATGTTTATTCCTTGAGCCCTAGACTCTCTTATATAGGGAGAGGCCTATGAACAAATTACATAAGGTAGACAAACGAAAAGATAAATAGATAAAAGATACAAGAACATAAATAAACTTCTACACTCCCCATCAAGGTAGACCCCTTCATGCTTGGCACAAGCGCGGCACTAGGGGAATCCTGTGGAAAATCGACTTTTCTAAGGCCTATGACTCTAGATTGGCGTTTTTTATGGTCTGTACTTAAGAGACGGGGATTCCCCCCGTTATGGATTTCCTGGGTGCGCCGGTGTGTTTCCACGGCATCTCTGTCGGTTATGCTCAATGGACGTTTGGCGGGGGGTTTCTTCCAGCCCCGCCGGGGTATTCGGCAGGGATGTCCCCTCGCCCCCTTGCTTTTTGTCTTGGCCGCGGACGTTCTCTCCACTATGGTTAACAACGTGGTTGCAGCTGGCCTGTCTCGTGGTTGCTCGCTGGGGCCCCTTTCTTTGCCGATTATTCAGTTCGCGGATGATACAATTTGTTTTATTGAAGGCGACGAGTCGAATATTGCGGGTATGGCGACTACCTTGGAGCTCTATAGCGAGGCTTCTGGGCTTCTCATCAATTATAATAAGTCCTCCATGGTCCCCTTTTCTCTTTCCACGGCGGAGGTTGATGCTTGCTCCAGGATCTTGCGCTGTTCGGTGGGTGCTCTTCCCCTGGACTATCTTGGGCTTCCGTTGTCTATTGGCCGGGCTCGCTTGCGGGATTGGCAGCCGTTGTTGGATCGCATGGCTGCCCGCTTGGCTGGCTGGCGTGCCGCTCTCCTCTCTCGGGGCGGGCGCCTGGTTCTCCTCAAATCGGTCCTCTCTTCTCTGCCTATCTACTTCCTTTCTGTGAAGGGGATGCCTAAGGGGATTCGTCGGCGTTTGGATTCTTGTATGCAGACTTTTCTTTGGGGCAAGAAGGGGTCTGTGCGTAGCGGCGTTCCCTTGGTTGCTTGGGATGATGTGACTCGGCCTAAGAAGGAGGGCGGGTTGGCGGTGAGGAGATTGGATATCGTGAATGAGGCTTTTCTTCTTAAATGGGTCTCTCGTCTTTGCGGGCCGGAGGATAATTTGTTGCTTAACTTCTTAAGAATGGCTGTTGGGTTCGACCGATGTCTGGCGCTGGGTCCGGATGTGCGCTTTTTGGCATCTGCCTCTCACTTCTCTCGTGATATTGGTAACGTTTTGGCCCGCAACCGTGCTCGTTTTGTCAGGAAGTTGGGCGATGGCTCCCTCACTCATTTTTGGGGCGATGATTGGACCGGAAGGGGGCCTCTTAAGGATACCTTCCCTCGGTTATTCGCGTTGGTTGATGACCCTGACGCGAGGGTGAGTTCTTATTGGGATGGTGCTGCTTGGGGGCCTACCTTTGTGGCCAACCTCTCTGATCAACGGCAATTGGAGTTTATGGCTCTTTTGGAGATCCTTGAGGTCTCGCCCTCGCCCTTGGGGGGTCGTGATCACCTCTGTGGAAGGATGGTCCTTTCTCTGTTCGCGCTGCTTACATGTCCCTTCTTCCGGCATTGGCTGTGGTTGATGATTTGCTGCTCCGGGATTGTCAATTCTTTTGGGGACTCCGGGTTCCTGAGCGGATTGGCATCTTCCTCTGGTTATTCCGTCGTGGGCGACTCCTTACTCGCAACAGGTGTGCCGCTCTTTTCCCTTCGGCTTCGCCTACTTGTGGTCTGTGCAACCTGGATGTTGAGACTATTGACCACCTCTTCTTCCGCTGCGGCTATTCGCGTGCCATTTGGGCGGACCTGCCTTGGCTTGACGTTTCGGACTCCGCTTCCTTCTGTGATTGCTTGGTTCGCTCGGGGGCTAGGTGTAGGAACGACATCCTCTCTGCTGTCGCTCGGTTGTGGTGCATTTGGACTTCTAGGAATGAGGCGCTGTTTTCTGGCCAGAGATTCTACTCGGAAAATGTCCTCATTTCTGCTTCTCGGTTGGTCGGTGACTGGTCTGTTGTTTAATTGTTTCTTGGGGTGTCGGGGTATCGGTTTGTGATACCGTCCGATCTTGGTTGAGCTCTTTCTTTTCCTCTTTCCCTTTGCTTCCACCCACTGTAAGTCTCTCTTTTTCCCTTTACTTTTCTATTAATAAATCTGGGGCGAGCACCATCGAGTGCGTCCCCCGTTTTTTGAGTTTCAAAAAAAAGATGGAGTATAGATATCTATCATGCTCATCTTGGATAAGCACTTCTGAAACAGACCCCGAAGCAAAGCTTTAGTAAGGATATCCGCCGTTTGATCTCCTGAGCTGACATATATTGTAGAAATGAAGCTCTTCTGGATCATTTCACGGATATAATGGCAATCGACCTCAATGTGCTTTGTCCTCTCGTGAAATGCAGGGTTATTTGCAATGAATAATGCAGCCTGATTGTCGCATTTTAGCAGCATGGGAAGAGGAACATCTATATGTAGATCTGTCAGAACTGCGCGAACCCACGTTACTTTTGCACATGCTTGGGCCATAGCTCTATACTCCGATTCAACACTAGATCTCGCAACTACAGTTTGCTTCTTACTCTTCCATGAGACAAGTGACCCTCCAACAAATATAGCAAAACCTGATGTAGACTTTCTATCCTGTGGGCACCCTGCATAGTCTGCATCTGCACATGCTGAGATAGTAATAGTGCCCTCCTTCCTAAATAGCAATCCTGCACCTGGAGATGACTTAAGATACCTTAGGATCATATGTATAACATCCATATGTACCTGACGAGGTTGCTCCATGAACTGGCTCACTTTATTTACTGCAAATGAAATATCTGGTTTGGTAATAGTAACATAAAGAAGCCTTCCTACCAGTTCCCTGTATCTCCTCCTATTAACCTCCTCAGTATCGTCATCATGCATCTTCATGCTTGGGTCCATGGGTGTAGAAGCAGGTCGACATCCAAGCATTCCTGTGTCACTTAACAAGTCAGTGACATACTTTCTCTGAGCCATCACAAGTCCTTTTTCATTTCTAGCAAACTCCAATCCCAGGAAATATCTAAGTCCTCGTAGATCTTTGGTAACAAATTCACGACCCAAGTATTCTTTTGCTCTTTTTATTTCCTGCATATCATCTCCTATAATAAGTATATCGTCAACATACACCATAATGACAGTCGTACATCTGGATGTCCTCTGTACAAATAGAGAATGATCTGCATTCGACCTTTTGAACCCTTGCTTCTCAAACAAATTTGAGAGTTTCTGGAACCAAGCTCTCGGGCTCTCCTTTAAGCCATATATTGCCTTATGAAGTCTGCATACCTGTACACACTCCCCCTCAGCAGTAAACCTAGGTGGTTGCTGCATGTAAACTTCCTCCTGAAGATCACCATATGAAAAGGTATTTTTCATATCTAATTGAAACAAAGGCCAATCTCGAATTACGACAACAGATAAAAGAATCCATAGGGTTGAATGACGAGCAGCCGGAGAAAACGTGTCAAGATAATCTACCCCATACATCTGAGTAAAACCACGAGCAACCAGTTGAGCTTTGTACCTATCAATACTGCCATCTGCATTTTGCTTTACCTTAAAATCCCACTTGCAACTCACAACAGATGCTCCGGTAGGGGCTGGAACAAGGCTCCGAGTACCTCTCGACTGAAGGGCTGCCATCTCTTCCTCCGTAGCCAGACGCCATCTACTATCAACTAATGCCTCCTGGTGAGTCCGTGGAATGCTCACAACAGATAAGGCAACGACAAACCTCTTGAAGTCCCCTGTCAGACGCTCAAAGGTAACATGAGAGGCAATCGGATATGAAGCACATGACCTCTTCTGCTTTCTTAGCGCAATAGGCAAATCAAATTCTGCGTCAGCTGTACCACCATCCAAATCATCCCCTATCTGCTTCCGCTGAGAAGTATCATCAGTCCCATCATTAGAACTAATGTTATCAGAACAAACCTGGGGCATGCTTGATGATTGACAATGATCTTGAGCAGGGGCTGGCCATCGACTGTAGTGGTGGGGTAGAGGAGGAACCAAAGAACTAGAAGGTGGTGGAGGTGGTGGCGGTGGTGGAGGTGGTATGGGTGGTGGGGATGGTGAAGGAGGAATATAGATCTCATCAGTAGTGGTTGATGGCACCAATCTGTCACCTGTAGGAGAGAAAAACATGACAGACACAAAAAAACGTGACATCTGCACTAACATAATATCTTCGACGCAATGGATCATAGCAACAATACCCCTTTTGAGTCCTGGAATACCCGAAAAAAATACATTTGACAGCTCTAGGAGAGAGCTTGTCAATCCCTGGAGACAATTGGTGAACAAATGCAACAAACCCAAAGAGGAGTAAGGGAGAACAACTCCTTGTCAGGAAAGACAAGAGAGAAAGGTATCTTATCCCCCAACACGGACGAGGGCATGCGGTTAATGGATAACATGCAGCGAGAACCGCATCTCCCCAGAAAGAGTGCGGAGCACAACTTGGATAAGAAGGGTACGTGTGACATCAAGAAGGTGGTGATGTTTTCTCTCCGCGACACCATTCTGTTGGGATGTATAGGCACAAGATGTTTGATGAAGAATGCCATGGGACGAAAGAAATCGAGATAATGTATGAGTACAAAATTCAAGGGCATTGTCAGTTCGCATAATTTTGACAAAAAACGAAAAAACATTTTGCACTTCTTTAATAAAATTCATAATAGTGTTGCCCGCTTCAGATTTATTCTTTAACAGAAAGACCCAAGACAAACGACTAAAATCATCCACAACAACTAAGTAGAATTTGTGTCCCTGATGATTGGGAACACGACTTGGACCCCAAATATTAATATGAAAAAGCTCAAATGGAGAGCTACTGCTCCGACTCTGACGACTAGGGAAGACAGATCGATGATGCTTCCCTAACTCACAAGCTTCACAATTGAACGACGAGCGAGATGGAATTTGAGGAAAGGACTTGACGTAGTGTCTGAAACGGAAGATGACCGAAGCACAGATGCCATAGAAAAGGGGAGATAGATCCAGTGGAATGAGATGATGCTTCAGCATAAGGTGTATTGACTAGTAGATACAACCCGCCTTGCTCACAGCCATGTCCAATCACGTTGCCCGTGAGAATGTCCTGAAACACAAGAGATGATGGGTCAAATATCGCTCGACAATGTAAATCCTTAGTAATCTGACTAATTGACAGTAAATTCATTGAGAAATTAGGAGCATGAAGCACATTCTGCAATTGCATAGAAGGTGTTAAGGCAATCTGTCCCTCTCATGTGATGGGAGAATGAGTCCCATCAGCAATGACGACTGTCCTTCCTGGAGAAACTTGCTTATAGGATGTGAGTTGATGTCTGTCTCCACACAAATGATGTGTGGCACCTGAATCTACAATCCATTCTGAGGTACCTGAACCTTGGTAGAAAGTAGAAGTATGAGCGCTACCTGAGGTACTAGCTTTTGCAGTAGCAGCAACGTCCAAGCTGCTCTCTGAAATAGGTGAAGAAGTACTAGCTGGAGGCATGATATCTCTCAATCGAGACACAAGGTCATCATATCGTGGATCTACTGCATGTGTAGCATCCTGATGCTGAATCTATTCTGCTGCACGGGCAGATGCTGGGAAACCATGCTTGGAGTAGCATGTATCTTATGTATGACTAGTCCGATGACAGTAAGTACACTGTGATCCACGGCCACGACCACCCCTACTACGTGGTCCTCGTCCACGAAACTGAGATGAATGGCCTCTTCCGCGAGAGGCCGCCATAGCAGACGAATTAGGCACAGTAGTCGGGCTCGAGATGTTGATTCGACTCAATCTCCGAAAAGCCTCCTCCACAGGAGGAATGGTAGCATCCACTAGAATATGCGATGAAGCAGCCTCGTACTGTGAGTCAAGGGAGGCTAGAAACACTCCTACCATCGTGGCATTTAGATATGTCTTCAACTGTTCTGGAGTAGCTGTGAGAGGCATAAAGCTATGAAGCCTCTCAAACATTCCCCGCAATGCAGTGTAGTGAGCATGCAGGGGTCGACCAGTTTGCTTTATCGTGAAGATGTCATGCTGGAGTTGTAGGATTTTTGTCTCGTTCTTGGCTTGAGAATACGTGGCAGCAAGAATATCCCACATGGCTTTGGCAGTGGGTTGGTGCAAGACATCGTTAGCAATATCTGGAATCAGAGTACCATACAACCAGACCTGAGCATAAGCGTCATCAGCCTCCCATGAGGCATACAACCCTGTCTTCTCTGTTGGCTCGTCTTCGGTAAGAATATGTTTCTTACCCATTGATTTCATTAGACTCATGAACTGCATGGCCCATAACTCGTAGTTGGATCCACCCATCTTCACAATAGGCGCAGGACCTCTGAAGGTGCCTGTAGTGGGGATCTCTACCTTGCTTTCTGACATTGTGACTAGAGAGAACCAGGGTTGTAGACAAGATAAACTTTTGGTCTACACTGACATGAAGAGGTTTGGTTGCATGTGTAGACTTTTACACAACCAAACCCATCAGCGTGGAGGAGCGAGCGAGGAACCCCTTAGGTAGACGACGACCGAACCCTAGGGACGGCGGAACCCTAGGGATGGCGGTGGCAGCACGAAGGAGATACCCTAGGGATGACTGAACCCTAGGGCACAGGAGACCTAGGGCAGCACGTGGGGTGGCCGAAGCCTAGGGCATGCGGCCGAAGGGCGGCGCAAGGCCGAAGAACGGCGCACGAGGGGGAGCGTGCGCGGAGCTTGAAGGTGGAGGGCTAGGTTTAGGGTTCGGTACGAGAGCTCCGGTCTAGGACCGCTGCTCTGATACCATGTTGGAAAAAATAAGAGTTATGTTTATTCCTTGAGCCCTAGACTCTCTTATACGAGAGGCCTATGGGCAAATTACATAAGGTAGACAAATGAAAAGATAAATAGATAAAAGATACAAGAAAATAAATAAACTTCTACAAGTGTGATAGATGTGACGCGTAGATAGAGGATGATGAACATTTGTTTTTCAGTTGTCCTTTGTTGGAACAAGATTGGAAGGAGGTTGGGGCATTGCTTGGTGGATCAGCCGAATTCTGGTGGTCGGTGAGTCGGTGGGGAGTAACTCGACGGATGACTGTGCACTGCCTTTTGCAGCTTTGGGCCATATGGGGAGGAAGAAATGATCTAATTTTCAAAAATCAAAGGTTTTATTCGGAAAATGTAATCACTTACTGTCTTTCCCTTTACCGTTTCTGGTCCACAAGGTAACGCACATCTCTTTCCATTTTAATATAAAGGCTTTACGCGGTGAGTCCCAACTCGGGATATCACCCTCTTTTTACTCAAAAAAATGTATTGGCTGTTAATTTAAAAATACAATTGTAACAGACAATTGCCAATGTTATGTTTTGAATCTTTTGATGCATATTTGAAATTTGTTTTCTTTAAACCAACTTGGTCCTTTTTTAGAGTGTAACTCTTTCTTCACTATATATTTGTTTTCCTTGAAAAAAATATTGTGATGCTATTCTTCCTTGTATTATTGCTTTAGGTGATCGTTGGTTATGGTGTGTCGAAGGTTATCGACTCAGACAATCCCAATTTTAAAGCTGGGGATCTAGTTTCGGGTATAGTTGGATGGGAAGAATATAGCCTGATAACAGTTCCTGCTGTGCTAAGGAAAATCGAACATACAGATGTACCTCTTTCATACTATACTGGCATTCTTGGTGTGAAACCTTTGCTTTTGCATTAATTTTTTTTATCAATGTGGTGTTATTGTTGATTATGTTCTATATTTTGTGCTCTTTTCTTCAAGGCATGCCGGGGCTGACAGCATATGTTGTATTCAATCACATATGTGCTCCCAAGAAAGGAGAGACCATTTATGTGTCAGCAGCTTCTGGAGCTGTTGGCTAACTCGTTGGTCAATTTGCAAAATTGGAGGGATGTTATGTTGTTGGAAGCGCAGGATCTCAGGAGAAGGTAACTTATCTGTTTGATTTATGTGCTTTTTAAAATCTTCTGTAAACTCTCATAGTCAAGGAAGTAACAAAACTTTGCTACAAAGGGGATCGTTTATGAAGATTTTTTTGATGTGCTTGTGAAATTAGATTGATCTCCTAAAGAATACATTTGGGTTTGATGATGCTTTCAACTACAAAGAAGAGCGTGATCTTGTTGCTGCTCTAAAAAGGTTAGTCTTTATTGACATACTAATTTGCTGCTTCTGTCACACAATTAGTTATTCTTTTTGAAAAGAAAAAGGGAGGGCCACCCACGTTGGTGGTGACCTCCCAGTATAAACTCTATTATTTCCAATAATGAAAATGACAAGCGTATTTTCCAAAAAATTATACAAGTAGCTTACATTCGAAGTTGAAATAATGTTCTCTGAATAGTGCCACAGAATTAGTTGGTATACATCTTATCTTATAGGTCCACTAGTTTGCAAATGCATACTTCCAGTCTTCAAGATAATTGCTCATAGTACCTAGGACTAGGAGCAACGTCTACAAGTTTGAAATTTGAATTTGCTGGGCAAATTTTCTAATTTTCGTGAATTAAGCTAATACTTGAGGTGAATTTGGGAACATGAATTATGTTGTTTCACGTCCCACTAATTGCAATAAGATTACCTTCAATATTTTATTAATTTCTCAGCTGCTAGTTTAATAAAAGGATTTTTAAAGTAACTTTCTACAAAATTTCTCCAGCATTTTGGAAAACGTAGACCTTAGAAAATGATGAAGACATATAGAATGTTCCATATAAATATATAATAAATTTTATACAAATCTTATCATAATGCTAATTGTTAGAAAATAAGAAGCGGAAGTGAAATTGATAAACATAGCATAAAATAAAGAAATATGAAACATGGAACTCCAAGATTTTACGTGGAACCCTACTCCCTAAGGAGCGGGATGAAACCACGGGAGAAGGCCTCAAAGGCCCATATGTTGCATTACTTTTTCTCAATGGATACAAGAGGTCTGGGGCTCCTTATATAGCCTCCACTGAGCCTCCAAGTTCCACCACTGGTAGATATGGGACTAAACACATGGGTGTGGTAAATGGATCTTGGAGTGATCCATTTACCCACCTACAACTCAAGCAGCGCACAACCAAATACTCCAACACTCCCCCTCAAGCTCGAGCATGCAATGCTCAGTTTGGACATACAGAAAGAAACTCAACTCACGCTACATGACACTATAGACAATATCAACTCAACGCGCACAACTATCAGTTGCTGTCGAGGACGTTGCTTCTCATGACATGCATGTGAGGAGGATGAACGGGCTGGAGTGTGAGTCAAACTGAGGATTCAGAATCTGACCATCGAGTCTGAAACTGCGCTTGGAGTCTCCTCGTCGGAGAACTGGGTCTCTCCCATCTGGCTCAGAGAATGGTACTCTACTCCGGAGTTCCTATGATACCACATGAAAACCCTTACCCACATAGCATAGGGAATGGTTCTCTATGCTGGAGCCCCTATGGCTCACATGAAAACTCTGACTGAAATAACAAGAATGATGGGGACCATGAAACTGAAGATCACACACTCATGTGTCTTGAACTGCAGACTCGGAAACTGACGTCGAGTCTGAACATCTGTACTGTAGAGTCTGGAAAATCTGACTGGTCTGGAATATCTGACATCTGAATGGACCTGTGACTCTACACAATACTCCCCCTTTCTCCCATACTTGTCTGAAAATGAACATCGACAAAGTTGGGAGAAGACAATAAAATGCATATATATGGGGAGTAAAACAACACAAATGCCGAATTCAATCATTTTTTTTGGCTTCTCAAATCATCAATCACTTTTTTTGAAACATTTTTTTAAAGCCGCTTCATTTTTTATATCATCTTTTCCCTCCTTTTTTTGCAAATTACGTACGGCTCTTTTTCTTTTATTTTTTTTGTACGCACCTTTTCATTTTTTTGCAAAACTTGACTTCTTCCTTTTTTTTAAACAACCGGTCCCCTTGGCTTTACCTAAAAAAACATATTTTTAAACAGGCCATCGGCCCTCTAGGGCCCCTGTGTGTCGCCCGTCATTAGGGTTCCCACTTGCGAGAACCCCCTCGTTTCCCAGCGCCGCCCCCGATGGGGGGACTTTTCCCCACGCGCAACCGCCTGGGAGATCGCAGGTGCCGCCGACTGCGCGTACAATCGCACGATGCAGGGATGTGGGCGCCGATGCGAGGAGGAGGGAGGTCGGCTGCTGTTGGAGATGCCTGGATATCGGAGCTGCTGCTTGACGTCATGTCACCTGCAGCTAAGAAGTTCTTGAACCAGCCTCGGAACCTTGGAGGGCCCCCATTTGAATCACCGGGTTTCTCGTGTGATGCAGGGGTATGCTGTGACCTAGAGAATCTGGGTGCTGAGGATGCCGTCGAGAGATAGGAGCGGCTCTGCCTGGACTGGAGAGCATTGAATTCCAGGAACTGTGGAAGAACAAGATGGTTGCACGAGGCTAGGATGCGCGGCATCGAGAACGGAGAACGACATCTGGACCATGATGATATAGGGTTTCATAAGAAACCTGAAACCTTAGAATCAACTTGAACAACAGATCTGATGGCTGCAAAGACGCACGAGAATCTCCAAAATATACAGAAATTAGGGTTTTATAAAACCCTAGAACTCTTGAATATATCTCAAACGAATTTTAGAAAATCGAATGTCGAAAAATAAATCTTCAAGAACAAGTCATCGAGAATCAAACTCGCTCTGATACCATGTTAGAAAATAGGAAGCGGAAGCAAAATTGATAAACAAAGCATAAAATAAAGAAATATGAAAAATGGAACTCCAAGATTTTACGTGGAACCCTACTTACTAAGGAGCATGATGAAACCACAGGAGAAGGCCTCAAAGGGCCATATGTTGCATTGCTTTTTTCTCAATGGATACAGGAGGTCTGGGGCTCCTTATATAGCCTCCACAGAGCCTCCAAGTCCCACCACTGGTAGATGTGGGACTAAACACATGGGTGTGGTAAATGGATCTTGGAGTATTCCATTTACCCTCCTACAACTCAAGTAGCGCACGACCAAATACTCCAACACTAATACATGTTTATTGTATATTTTTGCTCAAACTAGGGGACAATCGAGAATCAAAATTATCATAACAAATGCAAAAGCATACCTAACTCAAACGACCATGATACATGATAATCACTGTGCAACCCACATGCATAGATTTAGAAAGATACATGACAAGCTTGTCTTGTACCTTTCTATATTCTCTGCTTCCAAAGGTATGTAAACAAAATAATGAATAATAGACTAGTGATCCTAAAATCGGCCTCGCTTAAATAGGAAAATGTTTAAATGTCACTTCTAAAGTTCCTCTACATGCTCCTTGAGAAGATCTGTACATGGTACCATGGCATTAAATATCGCCAGAATTTGATCGAATTTTGGTCAAATTTTGACTTCGACTTGTCATCATAGTACAATGAAATGGTTGAATTTCAGGATGTAGATGGTCCACTGAAGAAAATGGGATTGAAATTGCCGAAGTTTCGATCGAATTTTGATCGAAATTCAGTTTCGATCAGTCACTGATATGGTGACCTAAATCAATATTTGAGGCCTTGCATGATACTCATCACCACAAGTCATGCAAGTTCATGATTAAGTTCAAGAATTTTCAGGGAGTAAGCTTAAGCATGGCTTTAGCTGAGGAAGAGCAAGTTCATCCCTTGTTTCATTTTTAACAAACGATCACAAAGGTCAATAAACACCATCCACATGATAAGAAGCCTATGTGTATATGTGTTATAAGAAACAATATTTGTGCATCTTTTATTTCCTTTGTAATTTTCCTATTGCTTATTTCCCCTCTAGGATTTCTCCTTTATATAAAGGAACCCTACGACCTCTGAATAAACAATATGTTCATTTATTTCCGCATGGTACTAGAGCGGCTATCCAAGATCAGAGCTCTGGTATGCTTTTGACACCTAAATCCCCACATGCCGGCACTCGCTTGGAACTCGCATGGGTGGCCAGCCTAACCCTCCTTGATCTCCATGCACGACCTCATTCTCAACCTCAGGACTTGTGCCCATTGGTTCTCACACCCTCTTGAGACCGCCCCAACATGGTGCAACCTCATATCGAGGCCCATTGCCGATGGTGCCAACAGAGAGAAGCATCTATGTAGTGCCCCAACAACCTCTAGGCACATGCATGGTGCGTGTGTGACACCTCGGGAAGTGTGTCAACGCCCTATGACAACTCGTTGATCATCATTATCTTCCCAACTCGTTGATCATCAATTTCCAGGGCATTTCTGCCATTTAAATCCAATCGGCTGCCCTAGAGTGTCAACAAAGTTGATGGGAAAGGTTACGCTCTAAGTCTGCACACATAACTAAGGTTGCAAAAATTGGTAGTCGATACTCAATCGGCTTGGTCGCTGCCAAAGGATTAATCAACAGTCATGCGACTTAGTCGGACTTTAGTCAGTTTTGTATTTTTTTAGTTATTTTAAATATATAAACTGTATATATATATATATATATATATATATATGCTCCTATACAAACAAAATGGTGAAGCCTTCTCCCACTTTGAGCAGGGTGGTTATATGGAGTCTTGCTCAAATCCATGTTGAAAGATCCGACTATTTTTTACGTTGGGTTCTTAGCTCCCTAACCCAAACCCCACAAGGTAGGGATTTGAACCCTGGTCTTTTGGGTGGTAGGCACATTACACTACCATCAGACTATTGAAGTGGGTACAAACATATACTCCTATATATTTACATAAATTTATACACTTTTTATACTATCAAATGAAATAAAAGAAACAATAGAATTCCAATTGAACATTAAGCACCTTAGGTGAAGTTTGGTTTATAGAAAAGCAAAAAGGAAAAAACACAATTCACTTGTAGAAAACGATCGACTAATTGACCTAGTCAGTCGACTAATCGGGCCATCAACTAGTGACCAACTAGTCCTATTTGAGTCGGCCATACCTCGACTTAACTAAATAGACTATGGCTTAGTTGCATGTTTTTTGCATGCTTGCATCCAACTTGTTCGCTATATGATTATGCTGCTAAATCTGATCGTTCTACCACCCGATTGCATCCTTCTGGGTCTCCTTCGTTCGTCATGCAGAAAATAAAGTTGATATGCCTCCACCCTTATCATCTAGGCATTTAAAAGCCCTACCCGAGCCTATCGTTAAGATGGACGGGACCTACTACAAATTGTGAGCAATGTAGTTTGTAAGCATTATAAAGATAAATAACAAAGAATACATCGTAAATAATCCGAGACGATCGACAAGACTAGATCAAACACTTCATGGAAGCAAGACAATATATGGGCATGTGTTTGGCTCCTCACCACCCTTATTACGGAGATAGATAACGATATCCTACATCAGCTTACTACAAAGACGATGTGGGACGATTCCACCACCATATACTCCCAAACATTGTTGTAAAAGTCTCTCAACTGGCCCGACTAGTAGGTCCGACTAGTCTAGTCATTGGGGTGGCCAATCGAGTATTGACTAATTTCGACTAGGCCGACTAGTCGATCGATTTTTGCCTGGAGATGCCAAAATTTTTTATTGTTTGCTTGTTTTAAAGCAAACTTATTCTAATACGCTTAATGTTTATTTAAATTCAATTACTTTCTTTCTTTCATTATGGTGATATAAAAGATGTACAAATTTATGTAAATATATAAGAATATACACAAAAAAATGATCTATATATTTAAAATAATTAAAAAAATCAAAGCCGATTAAAGCACGACTAAATCCGATTAGTTGTCTGACTGCAGATTAATCCTTAGTCAGTGTCCCAACCGACCGAGTATCGACGACCGATTTTTGCAACCTTGTTCCTAGGAGAAGAATGAGATGAAGATCGTCCAGCTCTAGTATGACATTTTAACGACGAAGCAAGATGGTCGCCCTCTGCATGCTTTCTACTCCTGGCTGCATGGAATGTTCGAGAAGCTTCATAACTACAATCCCTTGAGTGCTAGTCCTGAGCACTTGATGGCCTATAGAAACACCCCAATGGTGGGTGTTTTTCTTGCAGCCCTTGATCCCCCAGTATGACGTCGTCCACATCTATATGCATGTAGGTGCCTATATCCTCCTATGGAGGATGCCTATGGCCATTTGAGAAGGATTAGAGTTTCTCCAGCTTCTACTACTCACACATCCTCTGCTATATCCGCATTTCGCGGCAAAGGAGGTTCGACGTAGTTCAAAGGATATGGTATCCGTAACAAAGGAAGTGGTCATCCTCGCTCGCAGTGCACATATTGCAACCATATATGACATTTTGAGAATACATGCTATCAGAAGCATGGTCTCCTTGCATCTACTTGTGCTGCTGAGCATTTTGAGCCTACTGCCACTCTTGTCGATCAGAAGTATGATGATCTCATCTCTAGTTTGAGAGTGATTATGAGCCGTTGACATTGTTGCCTCCGCTAGGACCTCATGTACATATTGTGCTCTTATCACATGTGATGGCATGAATATTTCAGAATAGATCATGGACTTTAGAGCATCTCATCGTCTTTATGGTGACAGAGAACATATCACCTCATACATTTCGTTTATCTTGGCTGGCCTGTCGTCATTGCTGATGGGCACTTTTGTAAAAGTCATTCGACTAGTCGAGTCGGGGAGGAGGGGGAGAGGGTAGCTGACTTGACTAGGCTTAGTCAGCCATTAGTTAGTTAACCCGACTAATCGGGCCGGCTAGGCTGACTTTTTCATAATGTTTTTTTATATTTTTAAAAACAAACTTATTCTAATATGCTTAATGTTATGTTTAAAATCAATTACTTCGTTTGTTTCATTATGATAGTATAGAAAATGTACAAATTCATGCAAATATATATGAATACATGAATACAAAATGATTTATATATTAACATAAAAAATGACGAAGCCTTCTCCACTATAAGTAGGGTCGGCTACCTGGATTCTTACTCAAATCCATGTTGAAAGATTCGACTATTTTTTTAAAAAATTCGAAATCGACTAATGACCGATAAAATCTGATTAATCGTCCGACTACCAATTAATCCTTAGTCAGTGACCTCACCGATCGAGTACTGACTAATGATTTCTGCAACCTTGCTGATGGGAGACATCCTCCTATTACATGACAAGAAGAGATTCAATTGGTGCCTTCTATACATTTGTGAAATGTGCTACACGCTCCTGTATTTTCTAAGAACTTATTATCTATCAGTCAGATTACTAATGATTTGAATTGTCGTGTCATTTTGATATATCTTTTATTATGTTTTAGGATATACTTACGGGCAAGGTGATTTGATGTAGCCATGAGCAAAGGGGTCTCTATAGATTGGTCCAATCTCCATATATCGGCATATCTTCCATTCCTACTAGATCATTCTCTACCTACATGTGGCACATTCGATTCAACCACCTTCCTTTACATAATCTATGTAGAGTCCTCCCTCAGATCTTGTCTCAATTCGTTTTTAGTGTGAGACTCAAGGTTCAAAAGTCGGTATACGGTATTTGTTTAGTCAGGCGGTCTGGAGTGAGTAAGCGGGTAGGCAGAAGTATATTCGGAAGTATATGCAGATTATGCGGTTTCTATTATTTTAATTTAGAAATAATTAAAAATATAATAATAATTTCAAACATTGAAGAAATATGAAGTGAAGAACTTTTTGTACGATGTGTCATCCATTTTCAAAAAGATAAATATGTTAACGGTGGAGAGAGTAAAAAATGTTGTAAATTGATTGAAGATAGAAAAAATGGTAGATATCCTTGTCCAAATTGGAAGGTAACATTTTTTTTGGAAGTGTAACCTGGTTAGTAAACGCAACCATGAACCTTTGTACTTTAGTAAATGGTGTATTTGTCTACTCAAAGTCAAATATTAAAAAGATTCAATCATTTAAATTAAATATATTTTATTTGTTATGTGCAGTTATAAAATTCCATGCAAATCCTACATCTATCTTCATTTTATCCCATACAAGATCTTAAATAAACGCATGCAATTTATTCTATATTCATGCAGTTATGAGATAATGTAAAAAATAGAGTTGTTGCTGGAGAATCTAAAAAATAGAGAGTCGTTGCTACTGAATCTAAAAATAGAGAAATTTAGGGCTAAATAGAGCAATCCACAAACCTTGGCAAAGGAGAAAAAGATGGCGGAGGAGCAACCCATGTGGAAGTCAAGAAGGTGACGGAAAAGAAAAGTTTCTTCTATTACATATGCGACCGCATATATGGATTACTCGACCGAGTATACCCCATAACCCGCATATTGAGCGAGCATAGCATACTCAATTCGGTAGAGGGATCGCCTTCTCATATGCGACCGAATATGCTGCCTCCTGGGTCGACTTTCCGAACACTGGTGAGGCTTGTCAGCTTGGTTGGGAAGTATCATCATATCATTTTTCCTAGTAGTCTGCAAGCATTTCCATCTTCAAGAACGTTGGTAGACATCTATTAAGCTATATACCAATCCATTTTTGTAGATATCGATATTGGTAAAGATAAGGATGCATTTTTTTATTTAAAACTAACTCGAGGGGCACAATGATCATGTGGAAGAAGTTAGGGGAAAAATTGATTTTTTTGGTCAAAAAAGTGGAGAAACACTCCGACGGTGTCCGCTCCAAACTTTTATTAAGAAGGAAGTATTACGGAAAAACTTACATTAACCAGGTCTCGAGAAGAGATCTAGCTAAACACACTACATTCTCAACAGAATCTATGGGAACTAAAAATCATCCCATTATGAGAGAACCAAATCGAATCATCGAAATCAGGCGCAGTAGTTCTGCCATAGCTCTAAACTAGTTGACAACCAGGGAGTCCCAAAAGTTCTCATGTGAAGGAAGGTTCATCTTTGCCCTAATCTCCTGAACCCTTGCGCAAGAATAGAACATATGGTGCAGATTTTCCCCCTCAACGACACACATTGAGCACATGGTGTCATCCCCTTGGATGAAGGAGGATCTCCTTGTCGGTAAACGACCTAGCCTGTGGGGCTAGAGGAAGACCTTTATCTTCAAAGGAGCCCTCAAAGTCCAAATCAAATTGCAATCCTTCTCCTTAACTCCCCTCGACTCCTTGTGACCACTCGCAAGCGCCCTGTATGCCTTACGGAAAAGAAGCCATCCCACCAAATCTAGTGGTCATGCCCATCAGTAGGCCCAGGCGTAAGCTACCTGCTCTGTTCTGCATCAACTCATTGAACCTGCTCCGAGAGTGGAGAGGATGTAGAGATATTTCTATATTATATGTACTTTTTCTATTAATTTTATTTTCTTGTATCCACCTTATGTAATTTACCCATATGCCTTCTTTATATAAGAGAGCCTAGGGTTCTCTGGAATAAACTACGAATCCTCTTCTTCCAACATGGTACCAGAGCCAACCTAAAATCCTACTGCAAAACCCTAGCCTTCTGCCGTCTCCCCCTCTACTCTCACCGCCGTCACCCCTCCCCTCCTCATCTCGCCGTTGCCCCTCCCCCCCTCTCCTCTAGCCATCGCCGCCCCACCCCTCCACTCTCTCTTCCCCCTTCCTCTCTCTCGTCATATCTTATGGGTTTAAGTGCACGTCTACGTATGCACTCGAATCCTTGGTTGTTTATGTAGACATTTGTTCCTTGGTCTAGAAACCCTAGTTCTATATCTCCGGCACAATGTCAGAAAACAAGGTCGATATGCCCTCCCTAGACGCTTTCAAAGGTCCAGCGCCCATTGTCAAGATGGATGGGACGGACTATGAGCTCTGGGCTATGCAGTTCATGAGTCTCATGAAGTCAAATGGTAAGAAGCGCATTCTTACCGAAGATGAGCCGGCAGAGAAAACTGGGGTTTATGCCTCCTGGGGAGGCCGATGTTTCGTACGCCAAAGTCTGGCTTTCAGGTATACTGGTGATGGAGATTGCTAATGATGTACTCCATCGGCCCACTGCTAAGGCGGTGCGGTACATCCTCGCAGCAAGATACTTGCAGGTGTGATACGAGACCAAGATCCTTCAACTCCAACACGACATAGTTACCGTCAAGCAGAACGGACGACCTCTTCATTCGTTGTATACATCCTTGCCAGGGATGTTTGAGAAGCTCTTGTTGAAGCGGGTTTTGCAGAGGTCGTGTTAATTCACAAGGCGAATCAACAGTCGCTGAGTTGACCTTACACGAAACCCTACCTCAGACAACAATCAACCCACAACAGATGATCAAACAATGAAAAGCAGATGCGGAGTTAAAGTTTATTATAACTCTACAACAAAGATGTGTATAGGTGCAAGTATGTGTAGAGTGTCGAACACAAGGAACAAGCAGGTAGATCGAGGCAAAAATGCTCAAAAATGGGAATGTGATGTATTTGTCTATATATATGTTTTTTTGTGGGTTTTTAATTTTCATTTTTTATATTTTGATTTTTAATTTCCTGATTTTATATTTTCTTTTTATATTTCATATTTTTATATTTCCTTTTTCTTTTAATATATATATATATAAAGCTATATATAAGATATATATAATATAGGCTATAATAGATACACTAAGTAATAAGCAGGTGCACAGTTAAAGTTTATTATAACTCTACAACAAAGATGTGTATAGGTGCAAGTATGTGTAGAGTGTCGAACACAGGGAACAAACAGGTAGATCGAGGCAAAAATGCTCAAAAATGGGAATGTGATGTATTTGTCTATATATATGTTTTTTTGTGGGTTTTTAATTTTCATTTTTTTATATTTTGATTTTTAATTTCCTGATTTTATATTTTCTTTTTATATTTCATATTTTTATATTTCCTTTTTCTTTTAATATATATATATATAAAGCTATATATAAGATATATATATATATAATATAGGCTATAATAGATACAATAAGTAATAAAAATATTCAAAATCAAGAAAATAAAATCTTTTTGTGTTTTAGATAATTTTTTACTGTTTTTGTGATTTTTTTAGGAAATTTTGCTAATTTTTATATTTTTAAAGTAAAAAATACACTAAAACAGGGAATAATAAAATACCCAAAATTAAAATGGAGATTAAAAATACAATACAGAATAAAAAATTCTCCAAATTAATTTTAAAATAAAGATAGTAAAATAAAGAAAATTTAGAACCAGGAAATACAATTTTTGGATTTTTTTATAGATTATATATATATTTTTATGAAGGTTTTTAGAGTTTTTCTATTTTATTGAGTTTTCTTTTATATTTTTTAGTGATTTTTTTGGTCTGGAAGTTTAAGATACAAAAATACACGAAATTTATTTTTTTGGTAATTTTTCAAAGGTTTTTATAATTTTTATCTATTTTCTTTTGCAAACAGGGACGAAAATGCAAGTTTTTGATTTTTTATAAATATTAAAATGCTTCAAAATGCAAAATAAAAATATGTGCGTGAAAGATCAATGCAACATGAATACAATGTTATTTTTTTGGATTTTTTCGAGCTAATTTTCTATTTAAAATAAATAGAGAGAAGCATGCAAAAATACAAGGCCTGGCATATGCATATATGTAAATGGCAGATGTTCTAGGGCCAGACCGCAAATTCACCAAAATATTATAATTAATCATTTAAATTACATGACCAATCAGAAATAACCAAAGTCCCAGGCCCTTTCCTGCAAAATGCCCAACACACGTGAGCCTGGCAGGGACCTGAATGCAATTATCAAAACTCTAGGGGCTAGTTTGCAAATTTCACAAAAGTTATAACTCAATTAAAAAGTTTGTGGCGAATCGAAATAACGAAAACCCTGGGTGCCAAGGCGCAAAATGTCCCCTCACGTGAAGTGTCACGTGAGGTGACATGGCCTGGACTAATCTACAAATATGGCAAAGGTCTGGGCTGATTCGCAAATATTACAAAACTTCAACAATTGTAGATGAATGATTAGAGTTAAATGCTAAATACAAAAACTCTAAGGGTAAAAAGCGCAAAATACCCAAAGCGGCGGGAGGCGATGGCTCAGATCTTATCACTTAACACGCGTCGCTTCTCAGGTACGCGATGACACTTCGACTCGTGCGGCTGCGATTAGATGGCGATGAACGATCGGACGACACTGGCACAAGGGGATCTAACGGTTGCCATAGTGCAGGAATATCATGTCTTCATCCAACGGGTGCGAAGGGCGACGGACGAACAGGGAAACAGGTCGGCCAAGGTGAGCTTCCTCCGACCAATCCGCTCCCCTCCGACGTGCTAAAAAGCTCCAAAAGGGCCTGCAAGCCTCCAACGGCAGTCCTCTATGCGCTGACGGCGTCAAAAGTAGCCGTCGTTCGCCAGAGCCGTCCTACGGTGTCGAAGTCGAAGAGGGGCTCCAGGAAGCTCCGACGAGCTACCAAAATCGCCTCCAGGCATGCGTGAAGGTGCAATACCTGCAAAAAAGAGTTAAGAGAGTCGCGGGCAAACTGTCGCGACCCTCCAGCGTGCGGTATGGACGGAGAACGACGTGGATTGAAGCTCGCCGGAGCGAGCTCAGGCGAGGGGCAGACGAAGATGCTTGATTGGGTGAAAAGAGAAAGGAAAAAGGGCTAGAAGGATCCTAAGGCTACGACTAGATTAAAAATACGAGAAAAAAATAGAAAACAACCTCAAGCTGGCCGGAAGACCAACGAGATAGGACCGCCAGGAGCGGAGCTCCGGCGATGGGCGGAACACACCCTTAACCACGTCCGCCGCCGCCACGAAGTGGTGGGGGAGGAGGCTGTCACCCTCCTCAATCCCAAGCACACTAGGGGCGAGAGTGGAGTATGTCAAAAAGAGGTTCCAAGGGAGATGGAAAGAATGGATGCTGTTTTGTACAAGAGGTGACGGGCGCTCAAAGAACGAGGAATCACAAGCGTTGCAGCGATGCACCGCCCAAGATGACAGTGTGCGTGTAAGCTCGATCGACGAGGAATGAAAGTCGTGAAGAGAGCATCGCGAAATGGTCAAAGGTGAAGCCTCGAAAAAATCGAGAAGATGACTGAAAACCAATGTTTGACAAGAGGCAGAGGGTGGGTCAGAGAGTTGACCGAAGGTCAACTCTCGGATGCTCCTGGTTGGTCCACGTGGACCAACCAGGAAAAGGCCTTGGAAAATGAATTCAAAAATCAATTAAAAATAATAATCGATTTTATTAATTTTGGGTTATAAAATAAAATATATTTATTATTTTTTGAATTATATTATTATTATTTTTATTTATTTTTTCGAGGTCTAGAATTATAATTTACTTTTTAGGGCTTTATATAGGTATACATCTATATATTTTAATATTTTATTTTATTTTGTATTTTTGATTTTATTAATTTAATTTATTATTTTATAAGTTTATAACTTAATTTTATACACTTAAATATATATTTATTTTATTTTTCTGATATAATATATACAATTAAATAAATAGATATATTAATTATACATGTATAGTTATAGGTATTTTACCTGTGTATTTTCTTTATGTATTTTTATTTTTATATTTTCTTGATTTTTTTATTCCAATTTTAATACATACGCATATTATAAATTATATTTACAAAATTATAAAAATATAAAATTACAAAAATGATGAATAATGAATAAAGTAAATATTTTAATCGGTATATATATACAATAAGGGTCCAAAACCTAACTTTCACACTGTAACTCCAAAAAATATGAAACCACCTTCATTAAATAGCTTATTAAAAGTTATATACAATTAAAGATGATTTTGATATAATTTGAGTTTTTATTTGAGAGATATGGTTCTGGGAAGTTGGGATTTTGGAAACTTATTCATATCATAACTTTTTATCCTCATATTATTTTTGTGTGAAATTAATTTTGTATTTTTCTATATTTAATTATCTACAACTTTCATGTACAATGTTTCTTTATTTGAAGTATAAAAAGTGGAACTAAAAATAGGTCCCAAAAATAAAGGAAATGAATAAAACTAAAAGGAATTTTTATTGTATCTTGGACCTTTTCTCCCCCTACTTTATTCCTTGTCGACCTAGTCATCGAGATGGCTAGGTCTCGGGATTTTAGGTCATAAAATATTTTCAATATTTTATTCTTTTTCTTTTCTTTTCTTTATTCTATAGTTTTGGCATTAAAAATAATATTTTATACACATTTTGTACACAAATGCATGAATGCTAAAATGCCTAAATTAATGGTATTTACACGCATATACTAGGGTTTTTAAGGTCGAAATTATAGAATAAAGGTGATGAAATGGAGATTCATCAGCTCTACAACATCATTCCCCTTACGGTGACTCCTGAGCAGCAGAAGACCTTTCGGAATGCTACCATGGTGGGGGTCTTACTCGCGGCACTGGACCTTGAATATGATGCTGCTCGCTCGCAGATTCTTGCTAATGCTACTATTCCTCCAATGAAGGAAGTATACCGCAAGCTTAACCGAATTACAGTCTCGTCTACTGCTACTACTCAGCCTCCTTCGGCGATGGCGGCCTCCTGAGGCAGAGGCGCCTCTTCTTCGTTCCGTGGCCGTGGACCTCGTGGTAGAGGCGGTCGCATCCGTTAGCCATGCACCTTCTGTCATCATCCACGTCACACGGAGGATACACGCTATTCTAAGTATGGTTTTCCGGCATTAGCACATGTAGCCGAGCATGTTGCATCTCCACCAGCATCTACTTCAGATCAGAGGTTTGAGGAACTTGTTGTCAGATTGAGAGATATAATGCCTCCTGTCTCTACAGAATTTCAAGGAGGCAACTCGGAAATAGCTGCTTCAGCCTCTGCCAGTACATCAACCACTGTTAGCACCTCAGGTAGTGCTTATGCCTTTACTTCATGTCATGGATCTGACGCTTCAGAATGGATTATGGACTCCGGCGCGACACATCATCTTTACCGAGACAAAGATAAACTTACATCCTACATGGAGATTCCACTAGGGCGATCTGTAGTGATAGCAGATGTGACCCATTCCCCCATCATTGGACATGGGGAGATCAGTTTGACGCCTTCTATGCGTCTATAGAATGTGTTGCATGCTCCAGATTTTCCGATGAATTTATTATCTATCAGTCAGATTACGAAGGATTTACACTGTCGTGTTATTTTTGACTCATCGTCTCTCGTTTTTCAGTTTATTCTTACAGGCAGGGTAATTTGTTGTGGTTGTGAGCAGGATGGTCTTTATCATCTGGTCTGTACTCCCTATGCCGGCGTCTCTTCTTAGTCAAGTGTACCAGCCTCTGCATTTGCATGGCATCTACGCTTTGGCCACCTCCCTCTTCAGAAGATGCATCATATCTTGCCACAGATTTCACCGGGTTCTTCCTTTCATTGTGAAGCGTGTCAGCTGGGAAAGCATCATAGATCTGCTTTCCATAGTCGTCAGTCTCAGAGCAGTAGCTCCCCTTTTGAATTATTTCATGTTGATATTTGGGGTCCGAGTCGTGTTCCTGATCACCAGGGGCACATATTTTACCTAGTTGTTGTTGATGACTTTTCTCGGTAGTCATGGGTGTTTTTGTTGAAGAATAAATCTGAAGCAGGGGATGTGATTAAAAATCTTATAAATGAAGTGCAGAATGTATTTTCTTCAATTGTGAAATTTGTGCGTATGGATAATGCCTTAGAATTTTGTACTCGTGCTCTTTCACATTTCTTCTCGTCTCGAGGTATTATCCATCAAACAACTTGTGCTTACACGTCTCAACAGAATGGAGTTGCAGAGAGAAAACACCGACATCTTCTTGATATCACTCGGGCTCTACTTATCCAAAGTTGTGCTCCCATTTCCTTTTGGGGTGATGCAGTCCTTACGTCATGCTATCTGGTGAATCGTATGCCATCCTTTGTCTTAGGTAAGAAAGTCCATCTTTCCGTTGTTTTTCCTGACAAGGAATTATTCTCACTTACTCCTCATGTCTTTGTTGTTTTGCCTTCGTTCACCAGTTGTCTCCGGGACTTGACAAGCTCTCACCTAGGGCTGTCAAGTGTGTGTTTGCCGGGTACTCTCGGACTCAGAAGGGTTACTGATGCTATGACCCTATAAGCAGGAAATATTACGTCAGTGCCGATGTCATCTTCTTTGAGTCTGTGATGTATTTCTCTCCTGTAGGTGACAGGTTGGTTTCATCCGCATCTGATGATGAGATCTATGTACCACCTCCTCCTCTGCATCCGTCCTTGCCCGTACCAGTTCCTGTTGTTCCACCACCACCACCACCATCATCACCACTACCACCACCACCTCCACAACCTCCTGTTTCACCTTTACCGAAATTCTATACCCGTCGGTCTGTCCCTGCTCATGGTACTCGTCAATCATCCAATACACCCCAAGTTTGTCCAGATAATATTACTAACGACGGGTATGAAAATGTGCAAGTGCAGGGATCTTTGCAGGAGAATAACATGCCGACGAATACTGTTTCTGATGATCTGAATGTCACTATTGCCTTACGGAAGCAAAAGCGTACCTGTGCATCATATCCGCTTGCTTCACAGGTTTCCTTCCATCGTCTCACAGGGACTTTCAGAGGTTTGCTATGTCCTTATCTACCGTGGAAATACCACAGAATTATCAGGATGCATGAAGCTTAGGTGCTGGCGTTCAGCCATGGAGGAGGAAATGGCTGCTCTGCAATCGCGGGGTACATGGAGCTTGATTTCTGCTCCCTCAGGAGCATCTGTTGTCAGCTGTAAATGGTTATTCACTATCAAATATCATGCAGATGGCAACCTTGACCGTTATAAGACAAGGCTAGTGACGTGAGGGTTCACTCAAACATACGGCGTGGATTACATGGACACATTCTCTCTAGTTGTGTGCCACTCGACTTTACGTGTCCTTTAAGTTGCTGTGGTACGTGATTGGCCCTTGTTTCAACTTGATGTTAAGAATGCCTTTTTGTATGGGGATCTGCAGGAAGAAGTCTACATGCAACAACCTCCGGTGTTTGCTGCTGAGGGGAGAGTCAGTTGGTGTGTAGACTTCACAAGGCAATATATGGCCTTAAACAAAGCTCGCAGGCATGTTTCAGAAGCTTTCTGACCTAATTGAAAGGTAAGGGTTCTAAAGATCAAATGCATGTCATTCTTCGTTTGTCCAGAAAACTCTCAGAGGTATTGTTGTTATCATGGTGTATGTTGATGATATACTTGTTACGGGAGATGATATGCAGGGGATAAAGATGGCGCATTTCTGGCCAGCAGTTTGTTACTAAGGATCGTGGCACCCTATGATATTTTATGGGGTTGGAATTTTCTAGGAATGCGCAGGGTCTTGTGATGACCCAAAAGAAGTATATTACATACATGCTTGTTGAGACAGGCATGATCGGGTGTCGACCCTCGACTACTCCTATGGATCTTAGCATGAAGTTATATGATGATGATACATATGAGGTTAACGGGAGAAGATATAGAGAGATGGTGGAAAGCTTCTCCATATTACTATCACTAGACCTGATATCGCTTTTGCAGTGAGTCGGGTGAGTCAGTTCATGGAACAACCCAGACAAGTACATATGGATGCAATATACATGATATTGAGATATCTAAAGTCGTCTCCAGGTGCAGGACTATTGTTCAGGAAAGAAACAAACATTTCTGTATCTGCATGTGCTGATGCGAACTATGCAGGATGCCCTAAGGATCAGAAGTCTACTTCAGGTTTTGTGATGCAGCGTGAAACGGATAAATAGGGCCTCATGTTCTACTTTTTATCCGTTATTTAAAGGCTAATTTTATTTACGTCGTAATTTTATTTAAATAAAAGAGATCGCATGTGATATCAAATTAGTTAGTTTCAATTTGAATTTCAAATTTAGTTGGTTAGAGTCAATTAGAGATTTGAATTTATTAGTTAGTCGGTTAGAGAAAAGAATTTTGCGATGATGGGGAAATAATTATTGATGGTGCCGCGTGCTTCTTTTCTCAATCCCTCTTAATTCTTCTACCAAATAAATTTCCACCATCAATAATTATTTCCCCGTCGCTGCATAAATTTTTTCTCTAACCGACTAACTAATAAATTCAAATCTCTAATTGACTCTAACCAACTAAATTTGAAATTCAAATTGAAACTAACTAATTTGAGATCACATGCGATCTCTTTTATTTAAATAAAATTACGACGTAAATAAAATTAGCCTTTAAATAACGGATAAAAAGTAGAACATGAGGCCCTATTTATCCGTTTCACGCTGCATCACTTTCCATATATTCAATGCCTAATTTCATTGTAAAGGCTTTTCTTTTTTGTGATTGGGTCATGTTTCCCATTCTGCTTAGCCATTTGACCTCCCGCTACAGTCCAAACAATTCAAACACCACACTCCCATTGGTGGAGAGTTATCCACAAAAGCCGTCCCCCTCCTCTGAGAAAGTTGTCTCGTCAAGTTTCCCTTCTCCCATTCCATTTTGGTGAAATAACTCACCAACCACCCTCACCTCGACTGTCACCACTCCACTTCAATTCCTCCCTATCGACCACTTACTCCCTCAATCAGAACCCCTCGGAGGCACCTTCGTCCCTTGATTCTTGCAGACTAAATAAAACCATATCGAAGCACCTATTTTTAAATTAGCTGCAAGATCCTTTAGATCCTTTTATTACTCAAGTGGAGGCTGGCTCACACCGAGGTTTTGAATGTGGACCTAGAATCTGCTTGGAAACAGAAGAGTCATGTTCATTAGCTCAAGCTCGGTGACTGAAGTACTAAATTCTTTCATTTATCTGGCATTTAAATGCCAGATTGCAAGGAATAACATTCCTAGCCTACTTGATAAGGGGAGTTTGCTCCTTGACTTTGCCGAGGAGTTGGCAAATACAGTTGTTGACTACATCTTGGGCATGCTTGGCCCTTCACTGCCTTAGACATTCGAGAGAAATATCCCACACCCCCTAAAAGGGTGCTCACTAATGATGCTCGAGCTTGGCTTTTTAGGCCATTCTCTAAGAAGGAGATCTTGATAGCCTTGTGCTCTATTGCCTCCTCCAAAGCGTCGAGCCTCGATGTGTTCAATGCTGGGTTCTTTAAGCTAATTGGTCCCTGATTAAGCACAATCTATGCAAGGCAATGGCGTTCTTACATTGTAGAGGGTACATGGTTAGAGAGGTGAACCGCACATTCTTCACACTCGTCTCGAAGGTACCCACACCCTCTTGCTTGGGGAATTTCCGGCCCATCTACTGTCTTTTACAAGATCTTTGATAAGCTACTGGCAACTCTATTGGCCGAGGTCCTCCTACACTTCATTTTCCTAATCAATTAGCCTTTGTAAAGGGATGGTCCATTGGGGACAACAATAAACTTGCCCAGCACCTCACATTGGGTTTTGATTGTAAGAAGGGGGCCTGCGTGCGTACCTCACGATTGACCTCTCTAAGGCTTTTGACTTTGTCAATCACTATTTTGTCTTGGATTGTCTTGTGGTCCTTGTGATTTCCCTCTAAGGTGGTGCATTGGATACCTACCGACATGCTTCACAACCACTTCTTTCTCTGTGGTGATCAATGGCTCCCCTCATGGGTTATACAGGGGGACTCGGGAATTATGACAAGGGGATCTGCTCAACCCTATGCTTTTTGTTATTGTCATGGAAACTCTTGCTACTCTGGTGGACATTTTGATAGTTAAGGGGCTCCTTCAGTCAACGGGAAAGGGTCGTTCCAAAGCCCCAATGCACATCATTTACACTGATGATCTAGCATTCTTCTGCAAAGGCTCCAACACCTCCATCCATGCAATCAAAAAAACTCTGGAGGACTTCCAAACCGTATCAAGGTTGAATATGAACACTCAGAAAAGCACCATATTTAGACCTAGGCATCATCCAGATGACTTCAGTTGTACCTTGGCCACTGGGGTTTTCAGACGCTCCTTGCCAAACAACTACCTATGGTTCCCGCTTTCTAATTACTATGGCATAGGTGGAATGCAAGAGTGTTTAAGGATGGGGAAAGGGCCTTGCTCTATAAGTGGAAAGCAAATGCCCTTTCTCATGCCGGTCATCTGCAGTTGTTAAAATCGTATTTGTTAAAGTTGTCCGCTATTATGCTACCGACACCTTGCTTCCACTGGCCACAACGAAGCATATCGACATGCTTTATGCAGATTTTCTTTGGGATATTCGTCGTCATGACATTGCCTGGAAAGCTCTATGCCTCCCTAAAGATGAAGATGGCCTAGGCATACACTCAACGATTACCATTCGAAGAGCCATGCTCATTTATTGGGCTTGGCGGTTTCTCAAAGTATAATATTAGATCTAGGGCTTCTTCTCCCTGATTTGATGCTTTTTTTAATAATAGCTAATTCTTCTTTCTATACGCGTCTAGAATACAAAAATAGCGCATTACTAGATAGACAAGGATAGGAAACCAGAGTCAGAAGTGAGCGGCGGCAAACCTTGCAGATCTATCCTACTAGCTCGAGTATACGTGAAAGTGGCTATCTGTGGGAAGTCCTTTTTTTCTTGTGGGGACTCTTCGGCATTCCCTCTACCCTATGGGAAAGGACTGCATTGATAAGAGCGATTGCTACTGAATAACCTCCCGCGCCCGCCTAAGCCCGGCCCACGTCCAGGACTAAAGACAGAGGGAGGAGACGAAAGCTTGCTCGAAAAGGCATGGGGGGAACCATAGGAATGTAAAAAGAAAAAGGGGAAATGGCTCTACTGGGCGCGCGGGGGTCCATCTTGTTGGCTGGGAGGATGTCACTCGGAAGAAGATTTGGGGAGGTTTGGGGGTGAGATCCCTCCAGCAGATGAATGAGGCACTGTTACTTAAGTGGGCGAGTAGGGTGTGGGGTCCAGGTGATGATTTGGTTTGCTTGGTGCTTCGGAGCATATACGGGGTGGCGGGCACGCCCCGGTTGCAGGGGCTTAACGTGGTGGCTATGACGCCTTTCTGGAGGGGTGTGATGCAGACGTTCGTCAGGAATCTCAACCTCTTCAGGCCGGTGGTTGGTAGGGGGACTCTTTTGCTTTCTGGGCCAACGACTGGTCGGGGGAGGGTCCTCTTTGCTCTCTCTTTCCGAGGTTATTCGCGCTGGCGGATAATAAACTTTGTTCAGTGGAGGAGTGCTGGGTTGATGGTTCTTGGTGGCCCTCGTTCTCCGCCATTTTTTCTGACCGTCGCTTTGAGGAGTTCTTGGCGCTGATGGATGCTGTGGGGAATGTGGGTGCCCCTGGTGGGGGTAGAGATCACTGGCTCTGGAAGGAGGGCTGCTTCTCGGTTAGGGGCGCGTACGGGGCCATCTCTAGGCCGCAGCCGGCGGCGTCGGAGGTCCTGAACATGGACTGTTCTATTATTTGGGGCCTTAATCTTCCCGAGCGTGTGGGGATTTTCCTGTAGCTTCTGAGGCGCAAGAGGCTGATGACGCGTGATCGGTGCGTGAAACTCCTGGGCATCATTTCCGATAAGTGCTTAATTTGTGACAATGCTATCGAATCGGTGGGCCATCTATTCTTTACATGCCCTGTGGTATCGCAGATATGGCTGGAGGCGGGGATTCTGTGGTGCCGGTCCGACGACTTCCTTGCTTTCTGGAATGCGGTATATGAAAATAGGACGAGGTCGAGAAGGGAACGGCTTCACCCGATGGCTATTCTGTGGGCGATTTGGCGTAGCAGAAATGATTTGTTGTTCTCGGGGCAGAGGTTTTACAAAGAAAATGTGCAGTGCTATACAAGGAGGCTGGTGGACGAGTGGGTGTTGCGTTGAGCAGCTTGTGGTCTTTTTGTTTCTTGGGTTTGTTATAAATATATTTTGATGGGGCGGGCACCTCCGAGTGCTTCCCCCTACCTTGCAGCTTTCAAAAAAAAGAAAAAGGTGCATGGACCTGCTAAGCACTTCCTGTAGATGAGCTCTGCTTGTTTGGGAATGTGGTTGATTTATGAAAGGGCTATGAAAGCTGCTTTGACCTCTCTTTCCATAGCCTTCCTGGAACTATACCAGATGACAGGGATTGCTCTTCGCGAGTACTCATCAGAAGGGAGGCAAAATACCTGTCCTCAACCTCAATCTATGATATTGTTGTAGATAGGCGATCATTCCCCTCTTCGAGAGAGATGTTGAATGCAAGGGACCCTCTCAAGGGCGTGATTTCTGCTACGTCGCCTCCCTACACTTGGAAGATATGTTTATAAGAAGTTGGTTACATTGAAATAGGAGACAAGCGGGCAACAAGCTGTGCCGCTAGCCCTTTTTGAATTGCAAAATCAATCCTTCTAAACACTACATCCGTAAACTTAGGAACCATCACATTACTGTTCATGACTTTTTGAATCCTCTTCAAAAACACAACAGCTTCTGGTGCTAAGAAACCAAAAAGCTACTCCTTTTCCATGGCTTGCGATTTGTTCTGCCCAAGGCTGCTGTGATCTGGGCCAAAAAGTCTGCCACAAAACCACTTATATCCTCTAATGGATGACCCTCAGTCGCCTACCGACCATGGACCGTCTTGCTAAACATGGGTTATGCATGTGCTCATCCTTCTACCTATGCAACTCTGATTTGGAAGATTGATACCACATATTCTTTGTTTGCTCATTATCCCATGCCACGTTGTTGTTGGCCTGCTCCTGGCTCTCTCTTCCTGACCACACCTCGCCCTCTGTTGGAGGAATCTTTACTGTGGGTCTAAACCATCTGTACCGTGGATGTTTAGGTGGGCATTAAACTCTGTTGTGCCCTTGCAGCCACTGTTTGGGCCCTTTGGAGGGAACACAATTTGAGATGAGCAAAAAGCCTCAACTTGGACAGAGCACACATTTCCTCTTTCATGATTCCATCATCAAGGATGTACAAATCCTAACTAACCAGTGGTTTCGTGGTTTTTGTTCTCTTTAAGACCGCAATTTTTTGTTTCATTTCTGTAATTCTGTAATCAGTTACCCTTGTTATAAATACGTAGAAAATTTACGGATAAAAACAAGTGCTGACAGGAGTTGTTTTGATAAGTTTTGTGAGTGACAGTTGACTTAAGATTTTATTTCTTATTATGTTGTATTTTTGTACGAGGATATCTTTCAGTGCTCGGAAGAGAACATTTTGAATTCCTAACTTAAATACAAAAAAACTAGGAAGAGTCATAGCAATAATTCTTTATTTGAGTTATTACATTTTAATATTTGGAGTCTCGACCGTGTTCCTAATCAATAGGAGCACACATTCTATATTCTTGTTGTGGATGGTTTCCCCAAATGTTCCCAAGATCATTAGAACTAGATAGTAGAATCTTCAATTGAAGCAATCAAGTTTTAAGGAGGTTATAGAAGACTTACATAGGATTGTAACAAAAGTGCAAACGAGATGTGGGAGCCGGTAGCATCTTGTATTCGAAGGGTGCCCAAATAGATGCTGGGCGAGTCGAAGGGATGAGTTCCATGCCAAAAGGAGGCTTGATGGTGGAGTGAATGGGTGCAAGAGAAGCTTAATTAAAAGAACTTGCTTTGACGCTACTACTTAAGATGATTGGGTCATTTATAAAGGAGGCCGATTGATGCACCAGCTATAAGATGTGATATTTGGGATGTTGAGCCGGCTAAGAGAGGACACATAAGGCCCAAGAGGTGTTGTAATGAGACTATCCAAATGGATCTTACTTATGGATTTAAGCTCGAGAATGATCCAAGATAGATCTGAATGGAGGCAAAGAATCCATGTAGTCGACCCTACTTAATGCGAGAAAATGCTTTGTTGTTGTTTTTAAGTCTTTCTATTGAAAAATAAGTTTGAGGCAGTTGGTTCTATTATGCGAACTTTTATCATCGAAATAAATAATCTGTTTTATGCTAGTGTTTAGTATGTTAGCTCCGGCAACGCTTTGTAATTTTGTACTGGTCACTTATCTTGATTCTTTAAGTCTCTTGGGATTCTCTATCAGACTTTGTTTGCCTATGCTTCTTAGCAGAACGATGTTGCTGAGCGCAATCAACGTCATCTTTGATTGTGGTTTTTACACAGAGAGGTTTCCGTGTTAAATACATATGTACTTGTGGTTGATCGCTTATTTTGTGATTGAAAGTGCTATGTAACGCTATGCTTGTTTGAGTTTATTATTTGTAGCAATTCGGGGTCATAATAGTCCAATCCACTCGCACTCATCGACCCGTGTCCCATGGTGAAAACCAACAGTGAGGGCTTAGGTCGTGGTTTCACCTAGTTGTATTTCTACGGTAACATCTTGTGCAGTGTGCTTGTTTTGATGGATTTTTTCTCCTATGGTCAAAGACTATCGACAAAAGATTTTCTTTTGCCATCGATTCTACAATTCACCCCCTCTCTAGTAGCACCTCGATCCTTAGGAATTCACATAGAATTGTATTCCATGTAAAGTTCTTATAGGAATAGGACTATGGGTCATATACCTAGGCTATAAATAGAGCGATGGAGTCTTTACTCAACACGACAACCAAGTAGAGAGACGAGAAGATGAGAGTGAGAGAACACGATATGTACTTTTCCAATGGTTTTGCCATTACAAGTGATATACCTTATTACATAACATGTCTTCTCTTTACTTGCTTTCGTGGTGGTTGATTGTGCATTCGTTTTTTTCCAACAAGTAATTTTATATGAAATCCTTTGCAAATATATGGACGAAGTCCATGTATCCTAAAATAGTGCAACACCCTAACCCCCAAACATAGTCCTACATCTAAAGTTCATAAAATGTGAGTGTTGGTTATAAGTGATGGGGTTTACTTGACATCTTGGGCTTAAGCATTGTGGGTGGTTGTTAACGGGTCCATTTGAGTGCGTACCCAACAAGTTGTCAGGTTCAGTTTTCCTCGCTAATGAATCGGGGACCTAAGCTCAGAATCTTACAAAATGGTACCAGGACCAATTTTCCATCTGATAGTGGAAAAGTATACCTAAGAGCTAGAGCCATCCCTACAAAGACGTATGAGAAAAAGGCTACATGGAGTGTGCAGTCGCCTCTGTCACTGGTGATAAGCATGTAAGGCCATATCGCGATATATCGTTGATATATTGTCGATATATCGATATCGAGGGGCAGGGGATATCGATATCAGTGTGTATATCTATTTACCATGATATCGATGATATATGATCGATATATCGGCGATATATTGCAATATTGGCCCATATCGGTAAAAAATGACTAGATTTAGTACAAAAATTCTCGGATATCGATCGATATCGTCGAAATTTCACCGATATGCAGCGAGACCCCCGTCTTTTAGGGTATGGTGCGACAGGAGGGGTGCATACCATAGTTCTTCTCCTTGGGGGTGTCCAATCGATTTTAATCCATCTTCTTTCCCTTTCAGAAATATTATTATGAATTATGTCTCTTTTAAAAAATGCTATTATGTTATTTATTTGTTTGGTTTCAAAAATGGCTCAAACAATTTTATTATACATAACATGTGATGCAATATAAGTATTGGATGAACTCCATTTCTGATATCTATAAGTCAACAATCAACATTAACAATGATATGCTCAATATGATATATATGTGCAATATAAGGGTCATATATGATCGATGTATATGATTTAAGTTTATATTTATAAGTTATTTAGTGTTATAAGAACTTGGATGGATTACATTTCCAAAATCCACAAGTTAGCAATTAATAGTAACAACGATATGTTCGATATGACCGATATATGCGATATAAGGGTATATATGATTGATATGTGTGATCTAAGAGTATATTTGTAAGTTATTTAGTTATCTAAGATCTTGGATGAACTCCATTTCCAATTTCTATATATCAACAATTAATAGTACCAACGATATGTTCGATATGACCGATATGTGTGATATAAGGGTCATATATGATCGATATGTGTGATCTAAGAGTATATTTGTAAGTTATTAAGTGTTTTAAGAACTTGGACGAACTCCATTTCCAATATCTATAAGTCAGGAATCAACATTAAAATCGATATGTTCGAAATGATCGGTATGTGTGATATATGGGGTATAAATGACCGATATGTGTGATATAAGTGTGTATTTGTAGGTTATTTGTTCTTTTAATATATCTTAATTTTTGAAAAAAGCGGCAACAATGCCATTTTTGAGCCATTTACGACATTTCCACCGATATCGTCGATATATCGACGATATATCTCGATATATCCTTTTTCGGATGGACTGATACGATATCGATATCGATACGACCTTCTATGGTGATAAGTGATAGGCCATATCACAACGAGGACATTGCGAATACAAGTTGGGGAGGTTGTAACACCCAACACTCAAACATAGTCCTCCTATATCTAAAACTCACGAAGTGTGGGTATGCGTTATAAGTGGTTGGGAGCCAACAAGTTGTTAGGGTCAGTTTTCCTTTATAACATTCTGGGTGGTTGTCAACATGTCCATTTGGGTGCATACCCAACAAGTTGTTAGAGTCAGTTTTCCTTGATAACAAACTGGGGACCTACGCTTGGGACGTTACAAATAGGGTATGTATCACTGCCCTGTTTTGATTAGTTTTGAGTAAGAATTGTTTTTATGAGCTTCCTGAAGACTAAGGTTAGGAGTACCAAAATAGTCATGTAATCTTTTGATTTTTTCCTGCGTGTGGTAAAAGAAACCAATGGATTAGTTGCTAATTGTAGATGAACCTTATAAATCCATGTGTTTGTATGTGAAGCCTCTATGTGCTTGATTGTCACAAGAAATATAGATTATACTCTAACTACATGTGAACATAATTGGAAATGGATTGATTGTCACAAGAAATATAGATTATACTCAAGTACATGTTAACATAATTGGAAATGGAGCAAGGTCTACATCTTAGATGAGATGGTCATATAATATGGTAGTAACATGGATCTCATGTTTGGCCGTCCCTTTATATGCAGTGCTATTTCCTTGCACGTGAAACTATTCAATTTCTTTTTCCTTAGAACTATATTGATTGAGGACGCCCTCTTATCATGCATATCTATCAAAATTTTATTGAAACGGTTAGAATTTCTTAATGTCTAAAAATAATGTTTTTAACTTGCATTGGCCTATTGTCTCTTCTTACCTGCTATTCAGCAGTAAAATTTTGAGACGTGTTCCTAATTACCATTTTTCAGTTTAAATGTGTCAAACCCCGCTATCATTATGGAGCGACTTCAGACGAATTCCTGAATTCATTTAAAAATAATCTGTGATCTTTGACAGGTTAACAGTATATGGTCGGCTCTAAAACAGCTTGAATTCATTTTAAAAATATATCTGGACTATGAATTTCGCATGAAAATAGTGGCAGAATCTCAAACTCACATTTTCAACCAGCTCGACTTCAAAGCCCATCAAAATGAGCTGTGATATTGACATCTGTCATTTCATTTGTTTTTGACAGGTACTGTCCCAATGGTATAGACATGTACTTTGAAAATGTAGGTGGTCGTATGCTAGATGCAGTGCTGATAAATATGAACAGCTTTGGTCGAGTCGCAGTCTGTGGTCTTATATCCCAGTATAATCTCGTCCAGCAGGAGGGTGTGCACAATCTATTTTGCGTAGTGTCTAAGCGCCTTACGCTAAAAGGATTCATTGAGCCAGATCACAAACACCTCTATCCCGAATTTACTGAGCATGTTATTCAGCACATTAGAGATGGAAAGCTGGTTTATGTTGAAGATATAGCCGAAGGGATTGAGAAGGCACCTTCTGCTCTTATTGGTCTATTTTCTGGTCGGAATGTCGGCAAACAGGTTGTCTTGGTCGCCCGGGAGTAATATAGGGGGTTAGCAGTGCTTGATGGTTTAGCTGAGTATGAATAAGTCGAGTTTGTTGAATTTAAATAGGCTTGTATGCGAGATATCTCTTTTTACTTTGAATGAGATGCCTGCAATAAGCTGCAATATGGTAAAATTCAGTGCTGAGCTAGGCTATGTAATGTGTAATCGGTTATGTAGTAAAATAAGTGCTTAATTTGTGTCTGCTCGATGTTGAATTTGACACAAACTCGTGGTGAGAAATGTTTCCTTTTATGCATTTGAATAATGAATACCTTTGGCATGGTAAATAGCATGTAGAAGTCTTTTTTTATCTGTTACAATTATACATCATCCATGGAGAACAAGAAAAGGGAAAGGTTGCACATTCTCAACTTTTGAAACATTAATTTGACCCTAACTTGTTTCTACCATGGCACAGATTTTAATTGATTATTTATTGCTATTTTGTCGTTGAAACCACATCTGTGAATGCAACATGTAATTGCCTAATGCTTCTAGTCCCATTTCATTACACAGGATTTTATAGTCGCTTATGTATATATTGTGATAATGAGATGATTTTTGAAAATTGCTATATCCATCGATGAAGAGAAGATTGTCCTTGCGATGTCCTCAGCTGGCTATGTTAAGGAATGGTGAGGTCATATGGAGCCACGATTGTAGATATTTTGCTTGCATGGTTCAGTTGATGCTTTTCAGGAGCATTTCTACCGATGGTATTGAAAAATTATTGCAGTGTGTTGCTAGCGGACAGGATCCTGATGTGAACACATATACAAACAAATTCATGGAGCTGTTATAGTATGTTGCAAGTACCGTAATTCAAGTGCGATAAGGCAGAATGTCCCCATGGGCCTTCCATTGGAGATTCAAAGAAGCTACTCCCCCTTGAATGGTGAGAATATAGGTGATAAATATATCACAAGTTTAAGTAGGACTTGCATGAGACAAGTCCGGGTAGACATGCAATGCTTTCTTGAGCAAGATGGCCCATTGTGACGGGCAAGGAGTGCAGGGCCAACGCTTTTACCGGTATCATTGTGGTTCTTCTACTAGGATTACTTGCAAGAAAAGCCCCTAATTTGGGTGAGCATTTGAGCTAGTGTGAACCAGTGGTTAGAACAACTATAACCACACGTTGAGATACAAGTAATCTACAAATATCACCAAGATGGCCATCTAAAGTCCAACCTTAGCTTCATATGTTGAAAAATAGCACGAGGACGATCACATCACAAAGGGCGTGGTTCCACTTCTCGTAGGGGTGGTAGGTTCCAATACACACGAAAAGAGGGGTAGTTGACTACCACCACGGCACCACAGATAGGTAAGCTTACATATCGTGATATATAGTGGAGGATATGGTGATTGCAGGTGAGATAATATTTCATAGAGCAATACATTTCTTCATATCTTGGTCTTTTGTGGACATAATAAGGTCATGAGCCCCGCGACATAATGTCATTAGGTGCAATGGGACCGGAGTTTAGATCTTCATTGTTCATTAGGTGTATCATGATTATCCATTGTATGTCGCGGGGTACACGCGAGAGGTTTACGTAATATTGATCCATATGAACATTGATATGATTTTGGCGTGGAGTGGCTGAAGAATCATCATTCATGTCTGAACTTTTTTCTATAAGCATAAAATTTCCGAAATTTTGAACCAGTGTAATTTAGTTTGATCACACCTTGTCAGCGGGTGTAGCATGCATATAAGTCTTGCATGTGCACTTCCTACCTTATGGATGTGAGGATTGCATTTCTCACTGCATTAATAAGCACATTAAATAATTTTATTGTTATTAATTGGGTATAATACGTAAGACTAGTATTATTAATAATTCTCCTGAAATTTAAGATAGTTGTTGGCCCTGCACAAATATGATCCAGACACATCTATGATATATCATATATGTGTGGACATATGCATACATACGGAAATGTGAAATCTCAACAGATTTCTGGGAGAATTGATGTCTCTTTACTTCCATTATCATCCAGGGCTTCCCTTGTTTCTGTCCTGATTATGACTATTGATAAGGGGGCGGCCATACGTTCTTACTCGTAGAGTTCACGGGCTAGGATAATCTACCTGGACTTCCCCAGTATGAATAGTGGAATTTGAGCTTTTCTCATTTTAGGAACTCAATTGATATCCATAACACTATATATTATGGTGTCTTTCGAGCTGAAAGATATAAAGTTGTAGCTGCAAGAGCTGTTGGAGAAGAGCTTCGTATGCCCAAGTGCTTTAGGGGACATAAATCCGTCTTTGCAAGGAAAACAAACTTATATGCATGTGCATTAATCACAAACAAGTGAACAAGGTAATAATTAAGAACTGCTACCCACTTCCCTATTTTGACGGACTTTTTTATCATCTTCTTGGAATTTCTTCAAGATTGACTCATGGTTGGGATCAGTCGTATATTTAGGATGTAGACATTCTCAAGACTGCATTTCAAACTATGGGATTGATGTCTTTTGCTCTAACAAATGCTCAACAACATTTATGTCTATGACAAATATGGTGTTCAAGACGTTTCTCGACAACTTCATTATTGTGTTCACCATCAACTTCTTTATCTACTCATGGTAAGGTGCATCATTGGTCCTATTTGCAGGCGCTGTTGGAAAACCCGAGGCATAAGTAGTATAGCCAAGGAAGGTGTCTTTTGCTCTAACAAATGCCCAAGTTGATTTATGATCTTTCTGATGTTGAATTAAATGATACATTCATAATTGAACTTCTTTTGAGTAGTATAGCATTATTCATCACTTCATCCCATCCTCGACCTTTTCATTTTTGTTTAGATCACTTAATTTTGCATTTATATAAACAAAAAATTTCATTAGTCATTCTAGAGTCGATCTCTCTTATTTATCATCTTCTCATCCAACTCCTTTCCCAGGACTACATAATGTCCTATCCTGTTACATTAAGCATGTGGCTCTCAAACTTAGCATGCAACATCATTATGGCTAATCTAACATGGATGCCACGCGCGATAGAGATACACGATATCTCTAACACCTGTTCTCAGCTAGGGGGATAAAATGTAGCACTCACGAGGAGGTACTTGTCACACCTTTTGTATATGAAATGTTTTCCCAAGCCTAATTATATTTGTAAATACCCTTGCTTTGTTTTTCGAAGAATTCATACGATATTAACTACCCAAATTAGAATATTTGTTCTCACATTTTTGGCGTGATTCAAATTCAAGAGGACATATGATGATATAGGCTCTTTATATTAAGTCTGTCTTAATCACTTAATTTATGTTATTATGAACCCTAGATAGTTAATACTTAACTCTTAACTTAAAATCCTTAACAGTAATCATTAATCTCATTTTATTGTATAAATATCCTCAGAAACAAGAACATGATATTAACACAAAAATAACACAAATAGAAAATAACGAAAGAGATACACCAAAAGATTTACCATATGTATATATGTATATATAGTCGAAGAAAAATAAGAATAAATGGGTTGTTAAGCATATTATTACTCGAAACTAGAGGCCAAGTCAAACTAACTTAGTCAACAAATAAACAAGAGGAAAAATCAATAAAACATCAAAAAAATAGGCTTAATTGTGAACAAAACACATGTATATAAAACTAATAAACTTCATACTGACCTCATAAATTCATTTTAACTATGTTTGAAATAATTCTTTTTACATCTTGTACATAAAATTGCATTTTCAAAATATAAAAACATGTAAAAAAATAACCACCTTAATAAAAAAGACGAAAATATGAATCCTAATTTGCTAAATACCAACTTCCCCTGCTTGAAACTATTGTAATAAATTACTTGAACTCACCTATAAACTGCATTGTACATAAATTTCTATTTTCTATAAATATCAAAAGATACGGAGGTAAAAGTAACGAGTTTTGTGTTTTGGACTGTACATCTATCATGATAAAATAGAAAATTTCAAGATTTTCTATACTTATTGTCTTAACTCCAGTTGACCTAAATTTTTTTAACTTCTCAATAGACATAGAAAAGTATAAAAATAAAACAAAATCTATCATGCACATATACTAGTAAAATCCAAATCTCAATTGCCAATATGCCTACAATCAAAGCCCAATATATTATACATTTGAACTCCGATTTGATTCTACTCACCTTTAGAGTTGTTCACATAAAATACCTTACATTTAAAAGAGACAATTTAGGGGCTATATATACACACGAGAAAAACAAATTTTGGGGACCTTATGGGACATAACCCAATTACTATTTGAACTTCAATAATTTGTGTAAGGCACCCTTTAATTCCTCTTCTTGTGTTTTCCAACTTCCTACTGTTTCTAGATATTGAATTTTTATATAAAATATAAAAATGCAAAAAACAAATACAAAATGAAAATATAAAATAAATTAAGATACTTGGTTTATATGTATTCTAAACCTGTATAAATAAAACCTTATATTATATCTACTGTTTATTAAAAAAATCTACAAAAATACAACAAATGCCTATATGCGTGTAAATATAATAAAATATAAACTATATATATTGTAACGAGAAAACAAAATATAAATTCAAAAAAATAAATACTAATATTTTATGTGTAAAGATACCCAAAAATTCTCACCTCCTATAAATGATAGATATTAACTTGCAAACTTTTAGAAAAGATTACGGTATAAACATAGAAAAATTTATTTTTACACTTCTGTATTTTGAGGTCATTTAGTATTTGTAATAAATTTTACGAGATCGAAAGAGAGGAGTTTTTGGTGGTGCCACCACAAGGTCTCCTTCAACCTTCGGTCAACCTACACAACTCGATCTCCATACTTGAGAGCCCATCTTCCAGCCCTTCGTCATAGCCTCCCTTACTTACCTTTCACCCAACCGCCACCACTATTCCTTGGCCATTCTTCTCTCTGACTTACCTTACCACTATTCCTTGGCCATTCTTCTCTCTTACTTACCTTACCACTATTCCTTGGCCAGTCTTCTCTCTTACTTACCTTTCACCCAACCGCCACCACTGCACTATTCCTTGGCCAGTCTTCTCTCTTTCTTAAGAAACTCTCCAGAACGAAGACCATTACTATTTGATTCCACCTTGAATAGAAGCATCTTATGAGCAAGTTGTAATGTCACTTAAATTGGTTGATTCTACTTACAATCCACCCAAGTCCCCTCCCATCACATTGCCTAATGAGCATAATAGGTAGGAACTTTAATGCTTTGTATTTGAGGGACTACATTCATCATTACAGGGAGGAACTTTCAGCTTTATGTTCCTAGAACCACATTAATTATATATTTAAATTTTCTTGAACACCAAGTCTGATGTTGAATTAAATGATACATTCATAATCGAACTTTGGAGGAGTATTGCATTATTGATCACTTCATTCCCTCCTCCTTGACCTTTTCATTTTTTGTCTCGATCAGTTAATTTTGCATACATAAAAAAATTCATTAGTCATTACAGAGTCGGTCTCTCTTATTGACCATCTTCTCATCCAACTCCTTTCCTAAAGACCAGACAACGTCTTATCCTAGTACACTAAGCATGCTTGCGGCTCTCAAACTGAGCATGTAACATCATTATGACTTATCCAACGTTAGATATCGATACACGACATCTCTAACATTTTTCCTCAACTAGAAGAATACATGCTACAGATATCGATAAACGACATCTCTAACATTTTTTCTCAACTAGAGGAATAAAATGTAGCATTCACAGGTATGGATGCAAACGTTTACATACATACATACATATATATATATCCGCATCCGATCCATCACCGTATCTGTTTTATACAGATTTTGACATCTGTATCCGTATCCATTTTAAAATAAATACAGATATGGATATCATTTTGATATCCGCAAACATCTGTATCTGTATTTGTATATCCGTTTTTGTATATAAATATAGTCATAGATTTAATTTTTACCCTATATAAAATAATTCTATGCCTTCTTTTACCATATTTGTATAAATTTTTATGATACAAACACATTTAGTAAATTTATATCATGTATTTTCCATCCAAATTCATATATATCTAAGTCGATTCTATAGAGTATTCCAACATTACTAGTATGCGATCAGTATCCATTTTACATCCATATCCATTTTTAACGATGTGGTAAGATGGTTTTAGTATCCGTCAATATCCGCATCCGTATTCATATTCAAAAATGGATAAGGATGCAGTGATACCTATATTATATATGTTTAACTAAAAAATCGAGCGGTCTTATGTTCCACACAAGGCGGGAACACAGTCGTCAAGGTGACCTTCAGAAAATTTGGATTAAGACACCAATTAACCCACAATGGATGATCAAGTAATGAAAAACATATGCAGAGTTAAAATTTATTATAACTCTACAACAATGATGTGTATATGTGCAAGTATGTAGAGGTCGAACATAAGGATCAAATAGATCGGGCAAGTGAATGCACAGAATGATGATTGTGAAGTATATTGTCTATGTTTAATGTGGGTTTTTGAATTTTTGATTTTTGATTTTTAATTTTATATTTTTATATTTTAGTTTTTAATTTTCTGATTTTATATTTTTTTTACAATTTATATTTTTTTAATTTCATTTTTCTTTTGATATATAGTAAGCTATATATATGATATATATAGACTCTAAGCTAGGGTTGATATGAAATTCATAAAAACATTCCAAAATAAGAAATAAACGATTTTTGGGTTTTTAATATTTTTTACTATTTTTATAATTTATTAGGAATCTTTGCAATTTTTTATATATTTTAAAGTAAAAAATAGCCTAAGATAAGGATAAAATTAATATCTGAAATTAAAATGGAGATATAACATACAAAAAAAGTTAAAAATTCTCAAATTAATTTTAAAATAAAGATAATAAAATAAAGAAAAATTCAGAACAAGAAAAACACAAATTTTGGGATTTTTATGGATTTTTATAAATGTTTATAAAAGGTTTTTAAAGTTTTCCTATTTTTTGAGTTTTCTTTATATTATTAGTGATTTTTGGTCTGAAGGTGAAAATACAAAAATCACACAAAAATATTTTTTTTTGTGATTTTTTTGAAACGTTTTTATAATTTTTTATGATTTTATTATGCAAACATGGATAAAATAGAGTGTTTTTGATTTTTAATAAATAATTTAAAGGCTAAATTGCAAAATAAAAATTATAATGAAAGTACATGCAATTAGGGAGCTACATCTCATTTTTTTAGAGTTTTAGATTTAATTGCTATTCAAAATAAATAGAGACAACAAAGAGAAACTACACTACTGGTAAAGGCATAAATGTGAATAGTAGAAGTCCGAGGGGCCAAAGTGCAATTTTCACAAAAACTATATAACATAACAAAATGTTCTTGGACCAGACTGAAATAAATAAAGCCCAGGGGTTCCAGGCGCAAAATGTCCCCTCACGTGAGCGTCACGTGAGGTGACGTGGCTTGGACAGGAATGCAAATATCACAAAGTACAGGGGGCCTATGCATAAATATTACAAACATTTTAAATAGCATGAGAAAGTTTCTAGTTCTATTATTAAATACAAAAACAACCGAGAGAGAATATGCAAAGTACCCAGTCAACGGGCGATCGGACGACTAGTAGGCAATCACTTGCTACGTGGCGTGCTGACGGTGTCTGATGCCGCTTCGCTATTGACGATCTGGATTAGATATTCAAAGGAAGTTCTGACGGTAGAGGCACATCATCATCCGACGACAGCTGCTCGATCTGGGCACCTTCACGATCCACGGTGGGGAGGGCAGGTTGACGAACGGAGAAGAACACCGTTGCGAATTTCCCCCGGTGAGATCTCCCCTCTCCGGTGCTCCTTTTTGCTCCAAAATGGTGCTTGGTGCTCCTGTGGGTCCTCTCTAGCTGATGGTGGCTCCAGAATCTCCGACGAGGTCGGAGGGCTCATGCGAGATCGCCGGAGCAAGGAAGCTCCAGATACCTCCGTCTCTCCAAAATGAGCTCCAGTTGTCGATCGAGAGTCTGAAACTTCAAAGAAGGGGTTATGGGATCAAGGGCAAAGTGCCTCGACCCTGTAGCGGGCGGATGGGCGGAGAATGACGAAAAGCGAAGTTCACCAGAGCGAGCTTCGACGAGGGGTGAATGAAGGCGATTGATCGAGTAAAAGGAGAAATAAAATACGGGAAATGATCTAGGGTTATACCTATGCTAGAAATGCAAGAAGAAAAAGGAGTAAAATGAATCTCAAGCCACAGAAGCGGTGAGATTGAACCTCAACGATGAGGCTTCGTGGAGATGATGGAACTGGCCCTCCAGGCCCAGCCAGACCATACTCGAGGAAGTTGGAGACCCCCTTGTCACGGGAGTCAATCCAGAGCACAAGAACATGCCAAGTTTTGGTCGAGAAAGGGTTCAAAAATAAGAAGGAATGGCAAAGGTGCAGTTTTGTAAAAGTGGACGAGAGGGCTCCAAGATCGAAGGATATAGCTCGATGCAGTGATCCAAAGCCCGATGTTAAGCTTGTGCGTGAATCACCGCATATCGAGGAAGAAAAGTCATGAAGAATGCGACATCAAATGGTTCAAGGAATGGCCGCGAAAAAATTGAGAAAAGGAAAAAATGAGGTTCTAACAATGCCAGACCTCGGTCAGAGAGTTGACTGAGGTCAACGAACGGGATGATCTGGTTGGTCCACGTGGACCAACCAGAAAAACTCCTGGAAATTTTTTTTAGAAATTCGATTAAAAATAATACACAATTTTATTAATTTTAGGTTTTAAAATAAAAAATAATTTTTATTTTATGAAGAATTTTATTTTGAATTTTATTTATTTTTTTTGAAGTTTGAATTATAATTTACTTTTTAGGGGCTATATATAGGTATATTTATCATATATATAGTTTAAGTATTTTATTTTTATTTGTATATTAATTTTATTTTATTTAATTTATCATTTATATATTTATAACTTATTTTTTGAGACTTAAATATACTTTTATTTTATTTTTATGATATATACACAATCAATTAAATAAAAGTATTATTTATATAAATAGAAGTATATGCATTTTACTATGTATTTTTTGCAAGTATTTTATTTTAATATTTATTTATGATTTTATTCCAGTTTTAATATTCACATATATTATATATTATATTTTAAAATCTATAAAAATATAAAATTATAAAAATAATGAATAATAAACAAAATGAATATTTTAATCAGTATAACTATACAATAGGGGGTCTGAAACCTACCTTTCACACCGTAACTCCAAAAAATATGAAACCACCTTCATTAAATAGCTTATTAAAAGTTATATACAATTAAAGAAGTGATTTTGATATATTTTGGTTTTTATTTGAGAGATAAGGGTCTGGGAAGTTGGATTTTGGAAGTTTATTCTGAGTATAACTTTTTATCTGTACATTATTTTTTGTATGAAATCAATTTTGTATTTTTCTATATTTAATTATCTACACTTTCATGTTCAAAGTTTCTTTATTTGAGGTATAAAAAATGAATAAAAAGGAATTAAATAAAAGGGAATTTTATTGTATTTTGGCCCTTATCTCTCCCTACTTTAGACCTTGTCGACCTAGTCATCGAGATGCCTAGATCTCGAGGTTTCGGGTCATAAAATATTTCAATATTATTATTTTTCTATTCTTTCTTTTATTCTATACTTTTGGCATTAAAAACTGTATTTTATACACTATTTACACAACAATGCATGGATGCTAAAATGCATGAATTAAGAGTTACAAGCATTTATTAGGGGTTTTAAGGCTAAAATGATAGAATAAAGGTGATGAAATGGAGATTCACCACCCCCTATACTTGCCTTTGCTAGTCCCTAGCAAACACTTTTGCAATAAAGTGTAGAAAAAAGGAAAAATAAAGAAAAGAAAAAGAAGAGAAAGGATTAAGTTTAATCATCAAACTTGTCTTCACAAAATAAAATTTGGAGCAAAAGTTAGACCTTTGAAATTTTAGTGTGGGCGGAACCTTAATGGGAATCGGATTTGAAATTCAACAGCCTTCGAGAATCCCAAAACTCTGTTCAGGTCTCCTCAATAGCCATGTCAGAATACTTCAACCCATACGCAAACCCTTATGACTATGAATCTGACTCGTACAGTGTAAGTGATAGTGGCTCTCCCTAACTAAAATGACAAAGAGACTGACTTCTCCAGTATGACAACCCAGTGATTCCCCAATCCAGGCAACTCTTCTTCGAGGAGCAGGGTATTCCCTTCTAAGTTCAAGTGACAACCAGCTCAAGAGGAGGGGGTGGAGAGAAGAATGGATGGTAGACAGTGTAGCTACCTATCAGAGGATGCAAGACCAGTGTAGTCAAGTCATCCAACTGCAGGCTCACATGGTTTGACTTTGAAGCTCAAGCTTGCTTATTGACTATACAAATATATACACTCTAGAAGACATTTTCTTTTAAATCAAGCTTGCCCATTTTTGGAGTTTTTGCTTTATGTTTTTTTTCTTTTTTTAAAATACTATGTACAATAACATTTACATAATGAGTTTTTCCTCTTGAGCTGGTAGACTATCCCTCTTTTGAAGCATTATTGCAACCTACACTCTCATGTCTTTAGACATCAATGCCACTGGATCGGGATGGGGTGCACTTCCCTCCATATACGAGGATAAATGTTTCTACTTGTGTGCATCACATATCGACAACTCCAATCCCCTCACCACTCCAACTGAGTTGAGCTATGTGCAAGGTGCATGTGTCTAAGTTAGGTCATTATCAACAAAGAGTCGTGCGTGTGCTCCGAAATACTCTACTTAGGCAGTCAAGAATCCATCGAACCAAGTCTCGTGATCCTCAAAGAATTAAGTCAACCAGACCTGAAGTACCTCAATTCCAGTTCCTATAAGGTTTATGTTATTAGGTAGATTTAAGTCCAACCAAGCTCCAATCTTCGGATTTTACTTAGACATATTCAACTATCAAACTCAATCTGAAAAATGCAAATGCTATGTAAATGCAGAAAATATTTTTGTGATGCAATTTTCAAAGATTTGAATTTTTTATGGATTTTTGAAAAAGATGATGCATATGCATTTTTCGTATTTTCAGAAAGGCTTTGCAAATGTTTTGGTATTTTTAATTTTGCAAGTATTTTTGTGATTTTTGAAAAGATTTTGGATAAAAAACTGTGTACAAATATTTACACGGGGATGCATCTTTATATTTATAAGAGTTGGGTTTTTTAGAATTTAGAAAGGGTAAGTGGTCACTTTATAAGTATATATATACAATTTAATAAAGAATTTTAGTGTGATGTAATTTTTCCTCAAACTTTTTTGAACTTCATTTACAAACTATTTTGGAAACTATAGTCAAATAAATGTTTACAAATAATTTTTACAAACATGTACACATATTTGAAAATCATTTTGTCAGAGTTTTTTAAACAATATATATAGATTTTTCAAATTATTTTTGCAACCATTTTCAAACCATTTGCAAATCGTTTTTCAAACATTTTTATTTCACGCAAAGAAAATAAAATTTACAAACAAAATAACTTTACAAAGGTTGAAAATATTGAACAAAATGTTTTCCAAATAGGTTTCAAGAGATTTTTCAAAAGGATTTTCAAACTATTTTGCAAAACATTTTGCAAAAAAAACATTTTTATTGATTATTAATCAGTAAATACAAAAAGAATTTGAGGAATAATAAATATCTTTTTATTGAGTATTTTTAATGATTTTTATATGTGTAATTAACCATAAAAATACGAAAGTACGAGTTATGGCTTAAAGTATATACTGAGTATATACGACCCCCTATAGTTAACTTGATCTATGTCCTCATAGATTAGAGAGAAAAGAGAAGACATAACTCGTACTGAGTATATAAAGTCTAAATAATAAAAGAAAGAACCAATGAGATGTTGACCATCCCCCCATACTTAGGATCAAATAATTCTAAGTACAGTAGATTGTACACAAAAGCAGGGAGGGTCGAGGGTGGAAATAAACAAATTATACTCAGACTGTATCCCCCTATACTTAGGGTAAGATATCCCTAAGTATAAAAAAGAAGAGGAAACAAGGAGAGGAATCAAAGAATGAACTCGGGGTGCACACCCCTATACTTAGGGACAAGGTACGTCCTTAAGGTATAGAAGACTGATACGGAGATAAAAAGGGGCGACACCTTTTTGGTAGAAAAAGAAATATAAAAGGAAAAGAAGAAAAGAAGAAAAGAATAAAAGAAGAAAAGAAGAAAAAAAGAAAAGAAGAAAAAAGGTTTCGTGAATAAGGAAGAAGATAGAAGAATGAACACATCACTCCTCCTGGGTAAAAGAAGCCCTAAGTATAAGCAACAACAGGAGTAATGAAACAGAATGAAGAATACTTTGCTCATCCACCCCCTTATACTTAGGAAAAAGTACATCCTAAGCAAGGCACACACACGAGAATGGGGTGGATGAATAAAACGGGAGATGGATAGATATAAATGAAGCGAATATACAATAGAGTGAATGTACATAGGATCAAGAAGGTTGAAAGTGAACCTTCCTGCGGGACCGTTGAGGAATGGATCTGACAAGATGGAGATCGATATCGGGGTCCACAGTGGACAAAAGCTGATCAAGATCGACATGGTGAAGATCCTCATTGGTCCTAAAGTGTAAAGGCATAGATGGGTCAGTGGAAGTAGTATGGCTAGGTCCGACCACGGGTGTCTCACTGATATCAAAGTGAAAAGGGATGAACTCATCATCATCGGAAGAAGTAAAGTCAAGGTCGTCCTGTGAGGTGTTTCCTAGGTCAAAACTAAAAGGAACGAACTCATCGGTGGAAGTAGTTGAATCATGTTCGTCCTCTATAGTCTCAACCGGATCATCCTCTACATTAAAAGGCCTGAATTCTTGGACAAAAGCAACAAGATCGAATTCGGCCTTTTCAGTCTCATCTGAATCTAAGTGACAGGAACGTACTTACTTGTAAAGTAGTCAAGTCATGCCTGTCCTGTCTAGTCTCTGAATCTGCCCTCCGCTCAATGATGTCAATTGTGTAAATCCCGCGGATGTCATCAACACATCGCCAAACACCAGAAGAAGGAAATTCAAGGTCCATGCTTTCCGTGTCTTCCTCCACATGGAGGAATTCTCGGGTCTCAGTGGAGTCCAACATGCAACAAAAGTCTCTGATCATCTCATCAAGGTCATGGTCCTCGGGGCCAGCTAGAATCGATGAAGTCACCTCAGGTGCATGTCTATGATCGGCAGTGGGTGTAGTGATGATCATGTCACTCTCATCAACAGGACGGAAGAGAATCTCTCCTGATCCATAATCAATAACGATCCTCACAGAGGCAAGGAATGGCCGTCCCTGGATGATTGGAGTGTGCTCCCCTGTGGAGGTCTCCATGGGCAATACGACAAAATCAACAGTGTACTTCCTGCCCTGAATCGAAATGATGGTGTTTTCAAGGATACCCTTCAGCCTCTTTATTGATCCGTCAGCAACTGAACGATCATCCTAGTTTTCTTGGGAGGCCCTAAATGAAGAGACTATACCAGCGAGAAGGTTATAATGCTAATCAAAGCACCACCATCCAGGAGAGCGTGATCACATATGTGGTTAGAGATGGTGCAACTAATGAAAGGTGTAGCAGTATTCCTTTTCCTAGGAATAGGGCAGTGTGTGATGGTGTGGGCAGTGGCCATGGTCAAGATATGATGTTCAGATCTGCTCCTCCGCTTTCTCTTCTTATGATGAGGACCAGATAATTGGGTCATGGCCCGAAGAAGTGGGGCATCAATGATCTCATGAATAGCAGCCATCACTTCGGGTTCAGTCAACATTTTTTTTGATTTTTTGGATCTCCTCCATACATGGGAGGAGATCAGAATCATCATATATACGAGGAATGCCAAGAGCAGTCTGTATAGTGGCATCCTCGGGGTTAGAGGTGGGATATGAAGTGAATGAATGTGTGGGTGAATGATCTGGCAGATGATACCTCTCCTCACAGTCTGAATCAACTAAAGGTCTCCCAAATTCTTTTTGTGTTTTTAAAATTTTCTCATTTTTTGTATTTTTAGTGATTGCAAGCTCTCACAAGTATCCTCAATCAAGTCCAAATCATCAGATCGTGCAACATCAATATGGCTTCTATTTAGGCAGGTGAGGTCATTAATCCTCGGATTCATATGCTTCATGAACTGGGTCAAGGTCTAAAGTGCGGAAATTGTGAGAGGTGACTCCAACAGCTCAGTCATGGGTGGATGTGAAGATAGAAAATACGAAGGCGGAGGTTGATATGGATAAAAGTCCAAGGGCTGATACTGTGGCTGTACAAAAATCAGGAGCAAAGTCCTCTTGGAAAAAAGGAGGTGGACTGGCTGGAGGGTACAAGGAGTCCGCAAAGCCCAGATAAAAATCGCTCCAGTCGGCCATCTCAAAATCAAAGAAAGGTGATCAGGAGAGAACGAAGGTCAAGTTACAAGGAAGTGATAAAAGGCGCCAATGCACAAGAGCGATCGAGGATACACACAAGCAAACACAGACACAGACACAAACAAAACAAACCCTCAATTCACCTTCTCAACTTGGTGATGATCGCTGCCTGTTTTAGAGTTAGGTGAGAAGTCAAAAAGTTGTACAATCACTTAGGTTTGGCTTAATGGGATTCAGGCACTAACCTTAGTGTGTATGCGAGCAAATAAAATCGAAGACAATGAGGGGATTACTCACCCCAAGTCAATAATTTTCTTTTTGATTGATTTTAGGGTCAAGTAATATTAACAATCCCAATTTTATTGATTATCATTTTTTTTGGATTTTAATGAGAATGCACGAGCCTATCGAGGAGTCAATTTTACTTAGCACCTATGTAGTCAAAATTAGGAGGAGAGTCAGAAAAGCAATGCAAGCGGAAAAAACAATGATGAATGCTAAACGTAAATGCTCACATTGCCTCCAGTAATCTACACATAAAGATGCTTAGTAGAATTGAAACCTATACTATATGCAAATGCAAGCCGATGAAAACGCCCTAGGATGAGAAACTGCTATTATCGTGAAGAACCAGATGCCAAATATCCAGAATAGAGATCCAAATGTCTGGTCTCTCAAGTGCATCGGTCTCCGCCACAACGGATCCTGCAAACACTGTATAACACTTCTCTCAGCGCTCGATCTCAAATCCAGATAAGAGGCAATTTATATTTTGACTAGATCCAAACGTAGACTATAGGCACATGCAAATATAATTAGGTGTTTGGACCTAATACTATCGACAAGCATTCCCTAAAGCTAAGGGCTCAATCACACAAAAGAAAGAAAGCAAAACGAAAAACAAAATAAGAATGTGAGGAAAACAACGAGAAATCTGATGAGCCCCCAAGGGAACAATCCCTCGGGCACTGGACCTCGTGAAGTGTGACGTGTCCTAAAGAGTCCTGTATATTACAATCAAGCGGTCTCTTTATAACTTAAATTACACCAATAAATACAGAGAATAAATTCTCAAAATTTGTCTTCAAAAATTCTCCAAGTCCTCGGTGCTAGGGCAAAGCCGCCTCACGTGGGTGCGCAGGTGCTCCAAAGAGGAGCTCCTTCCTTGATACGTTTTCCTCGCAACAAAGACAACCAAGTGAGTGGTTAGACAATCCAAACAATTATATCAAATAAAAAAGAAAATAGTAAAAGCACAAAAATAAGCAAATAATCACAATCAATCAAGCAATGCTAATCTAAGCGGTGTTGCTCCCCGCAATGGCGCCATTTGTTTAACCCAAAAATCGAGCGGTCTTATGTTCCACACAAGGCGAGAACACAGTCGTCGAGGTGACCATCACAAAATCTGGATTAAGACAACAATTAACCCACAACAAATGATCAAGTAATGAAAAGCAGATGCGGAGTTAAAATTTATTATAACTCTACAACAAGGATGTGTATAGGTGCAAGTATGTAGAGGTCGAACACAGGGAGCAAACGACTAGATCGGCCATGTGAAAGCGCATAATGATGATTGTGAACTATTTGTCTGTGTTTTTAATGTGGGTTTTTTATTTTTTATTTTATTTTATATTTTTACATTTTGGTTTTTATTTTTGTGATTTTATATTTTCTTTTTATAATTTATATTTTTAATTTCTTTTTTCTTTAAATATATAGCAAGCTATATATAGGATATATATACACTCTAAACTAGGATTGATACAAAAATTCATAAAAATGTTCAAAAATAAGAAAATAAAATATTTTTAGGGTTTTAATATTTTTTACTATTTTTATGTTTTTAGTTTTTTTTGCAAATTTCTATATATTTAAAGTAAAAAATACCCTAAAACAGGGACGAAATTAATATCTGAAATTAAAATGGAGATATAAAATACCAAACAGTATTCAAGTTGTCCAAATTAATTTTAAAATAGAGACAATAACATAAAGTAAATTCAAAACTAGAAAACACAATTTTTTGGATTTTTTATGGATTTTATAAATTTTTATAACGGGTTTTAGAGTTTTTCTATTTTTTAGTTTTCTTTTATATTTTAGTGATTTTTGGTTTGAAGGCTAAAAATACAAAATACACACAAAAATATTTTTGGGAATTTTTCGAAACGTTTTTATATTTTTTATTATTTTCGTATGCAAACAAGGACAAAATAGGGTGTTTTGTTTTTTAATAAATAATTCAGAGGCTAAATTGTAAAGTAAAAACTACGCATGAAAGTACATGCAATCAGGGAGCTATACCTATTTTTTTTAGATTTTTTAGAGTTTAATTGCTATTTAAAATAAATAGAGACAACAAAGAGAAACTACACTACTGGTAAAGGCATAAATGTAAATAGCAGCAGTCCCAGGGCCAAAGTGCAATTTTCACAAAAAACTATATAACATAAACAAAATGTTCTTGGACTAGACTGAAATAAATAAAGCCTACGGGGTCCATGCGCAAAATATCCCCTCACGTGAGCGTCACGTGAGGTGACATGGCTTTGTCAGGAACGTAAATATCACAAAGTGTGGGGGCCTTTGCGTAAATATTACAAATGTTTTAAATAACAGAAGAAAGTTTCTTGTTCTACTATTAAATACAAAAACAACCAGGGGAGAATATGCAAAATACCCAGTCAACGTGCGATCGGACGACTGGTAGGCAATCACTTGCCACGTGGCGTGCTGAGGGAGTCCGATGCCGCTTCGCTGTCGACGATCTGGATTAGATCTTCAAATGAAGATCAGACGGTGGAGGCGCATCATCATCTGACGACAGCTGCTCGATCTGGGGCACCTTCATGATCCAACGACGGGGAGGGCAGGTCGACGAACGGGGAAGAACTCCACCGATGCAAAGTTCCCCTAACGAGATCTCCCCTCTCCGGCGCTCCTTTCTACTCCAAAATGGTGCCCGGTGCTCCAGCGGGTCCTCTCTAGCTGCTGGTGGCTCCAGAAATCTCCGACGATAGATGGCTGGAGGGCTCACACGAGGTCGTCAGAGCAAGGAATCTCTAGATACCTTCGCTTCCTCCAAAATGAACTCCATTTGTTGATCGAGAGTCTGGAATCTACGAAGAAGGGTTATGGGATCGAGGGCAAAGTTCCTCGACACCGTAGCGAGGCGTTTGGGTGGAGAATGACAAAAAGCAAAGTTCACCGGAGTGAGCTCCAACGAGGGGTGAACAAAGGCGATTGATCAAGTAGAAGGCAAAATAAAATACCAGAAATGACATATGCTAGAAATGCAAGAAGAAAAAGGAGTAAAATGAACCTCAATCCACAAAAGCGTCAAGATGATACCTCGACGGCGAGGCTTCACCAAAGATGATGGAACCGGCCCTCCAGGCCTTGCCAGATCACGCTCAAGGAAGCTGGAGACTCCCCTGTCACAGGAGTCAATCTAGGACACACGAACGAGCCAAGGATTGGTCGAGAAAGGGTCCAAAATCAGAGGGAAGATCAAGGTGCAGTTTTGTAAAAGTGGGCGAGTGGGCTCCAAGATCGAAGGATACAACTCGATGCAGCGATCCAAAGCCCGATGTTAATCTTGGGCGTGAATCACCACATATCGAGGAAGAAAAGTCATGAAGAACTCGACATCAAATGGTGCAAGGAATGACCACGAAAAAATCAAGAAAGAGGAAAAAATGAGGTTTTGACAATGCCAGACCTCGGTCAGGGAGTTGACCGAGATCAAGGAACGGGATGATTTGGTTGGACCACATGGACCAACCAGAAAAAAAATCCTGGAAATTTTTTTAGAAATTCGATTAAAAATAATAAATGATTATATTAATTTTAGGTTATAAAATAAATATTATTTATTATTTTATGAAGAATTTTATTATGAGTGTTATTTATTTATTTGAAGTTTTGAATTAAGATTTACTTTTTAGGGACTATATATAGGTATATTTATCTATATATTTTTAAGTATTTTATTTTTATATTGTATATTTAATTTTATTTATTTAATTTATTATTTTATATATTTATAACTTATTTTTAGATACTTAAATATTTTTCCATTTATTTTTCTGATATAATATATACAATTAATTAAATAGAAATATTATTTATATAGGTATAAGTATAGGTATTTTACCTATGTATTTTCTACAAGTATTTTATTTTAGTGTTTTATTTTTGTTTTTATTCCAGTTTTAATATGTACATATATTATATTTACAAAATTATAAAAATATAAAATTATAAAAATAACGAATAATAAATAAAATGAATATTTTAATTTATATAACTATACAATAGGGGTCCAAAACCTAACTTTCACACCGTAACTCCAAAAAATATGAAACTACTTCATTAAATAGCTTATTAAAAGTTATATACAATTAAATATGATTTTGATATATTTGAGTTTTTATTTGAGAGATAAGGTCTGGGAAGTTGGGATTTTGGAAGCTTATTCTGAGTATAACTTTTTTATCTGTACGTTATTTTTGTATGAAATCAATTTTATATTTTTCTATATTTAATTATCTATAACTTTCATGTTCAAAGTTTCTTTATTTGAAGTATAAAAAGTGGATCTAAAAATTGGTCCCAAAAATGAATAAAAAGGAATTAAATAAAAGGGAATTTTATTGTATTTTGGACCTTATCTCCCCCTTACTTTAGTCCTTGTCGATCTAGTCATCGAGATGCCTAGGTCCTGAGTTTTCAGGTCATAAAATATTTTCAATATTTTATTCTTTTTCTTTTCTTTTCTTTTCTTTATTCTATAATTTCAGCATTAAATTGTATTTTATATATTATTATACAATAATGCATGGATGCTAAAATGCATGAAATAAGGGTATTTACAAGCATTTACTAGGGTTTTTAAGGCCAAAATGATAGAATAAAGGTGATGAAATGGAGATTCATCACCGTATCTATCCGTTTGCATCTCTATTCACAAGGATGCATTTGTCACACCTTTTATATATAAAATTTTTTCCAAACCTAAATATATGTGTAAATACCCTCTTTTTTTCAAAGAATTCATATGATATTAACTACTAAAAAATTGTGTATCTACCTAGCTTAATTTGTGAGAATTAATTAATATGTCATTTCGTTATAGGAAGGTAAATCATAATTTCTCAAAAAAACCACTTATATGATTAATCAATTAAATGCAATTAAGGCGGTTGAATTTATTTTATTTGGACAAGCTCAAGGTCAAACTCAGGGAGACCACTGTCTCCTTTGATTAATTTTCAAATAATTCATGTGTTAAGCTTTCGAGGATATTTTTTATGTAAATAATGATGTGATGCAAATGTAGACTTACAATATTAAAGTCAAAATAGCTAAAGTGAAAAATCCAAATTAATGTGAAAATGAATTCAAAAATCTAGAAGGCTATTTTTTTCTAAATTTATTTATACAATAATCATTCCAGAACACATTTTTTTATATTTTTATGTCATAATATGCATGCATAAAAATGAACTTTTTCAGGGATTTAAATGCAAATTTTCATACAAATGAAATGCAAAAATTATGAAAATAAAAAAGAAGTGTAAAAATGATGAAATTAACCTAATGCATTTTTTCGGAATTTGGATGCAAATTAAATTTACTATGAATTAAATGCGCATGAAATATAATTTTTAGTTAATTGATTTTTATAATTAGCAAACCTAATTATATTCAAGAAATACATTTATCCTAGATATGTCTATGATTAATTATCTAGGAAAAATTCTAAATCCTAAAAATACTATGTTCACAATAAACTAAAATTCCTTTATAGAAATCACAAAATAATTTATTTTAAGGAAAATATGCTTGCAAATTAAATGATATTTGGGTATATATGCCAGGGAAAACTATCAGGTGTATTTTTTTGGAAGAGAAATAAATAATTTACTACAAATTTCAGAGCTTATAGTGGGTAACATATGCAATTTCACACCAATATAATGTTAATAAATCAATTAAATCACAAAAATACAATAAATTCACCACAATAATAAGAATTTATTGTTTAATGTACTACATATTTGGTAATTTAAAAATGACAATAAATGACTGCTCAAATTGATGCTCAAATATAAGAGATATCAATGCAAAACATGGAATAAAAATTCAACAACAAAAAGTTGTGTCTAAAGACACTTCTTTAATTACCTATCCTTGCGGATGCTTTCTGAAGTTTCACCACAGGTGTATGCAAGGCACACGATAGCTTCCATTGAGACCCTCGCACTAACTATATATATTGTTTGCCTACCTTTGTGCTTTCTATAGTCTGCTGCTATTTCCAGTCGTCAAAGAGTTTAGGGAGAACAACTCATCAAGGGCTTATCTAGTGTGAGAGGAATGGAATAGAAAAGAGAGCAGTTATTTTAGATAGTTTATCAAGAAGACAACTAAGGCGTCGGCTTAATAATAGTCCATGGAGACAGACTACTACTAATATCAAAGCTGGTCTTCCTTCTTCTCATGCTTTCCTAAAACCAGTGTGCTTCTAATAATTCAAACTCCACTCTGTTCATTCAATAATAGGACTCTCTTGCCTTCCCCTCAGCTGCTAACTATAGCAGGCGGAACTCCCGTGAATAGCCTTGCAAACCCACTTCGGCCTCTCTATCTCTGTCCTATATCTTGCCTAATGATTTCTTTAACGAGAGGGAATTCGACCGTCAGTTATATAATAAATGCAAGATAGAAGATGTATAGTTGAAGCTCTTCCACCCTCCTTTGAAAGATCATCAGCTCGCTTCTCCTTCCCATGGGAATCTGAGTCATAACACTCTCCCTAAGATGACTA